>OY282451.1:55664952-56974115 GCA_958295655.1 Palloptera scutellata
AATGGAGCTTGTATAAAAGTAGAAACTGGGCGCCAATATAAACAATGGATTGCGTGCTAAAGCGCAACATAAAAGGGGAGGGAGGTGGAAGAGAACAGAAGCCATGGAATCATATTTCGAAATATTTTGCAATTAGTTTAACTTTGATATTTTTGTAATATTAAGTAAGTATTATTATTAAATATTTCTTCTTTTTTTCTGCATGAGAAATAAGCAAATAAAAAAGTTTAATTTGCATGTAGAGAAGAGGAATTCCTAAATTTCTACAGCTGGTCGATTTACTTAGTCGTGTAGTTAAAATTTTCATTTTTATTTATTTTTTGTGGAAATGGTAGAGTGGAAGTATCGGTCTTAAATTTATTTTAGCTCTCTATCTAATTTCGAACTTAAGACAATTGTGGATTTGTGGTTTATATTTTTTAGAGGGATCGTTGTTTACTTTACATAATAAAATAGTACACAACTTTTATTGTTCTGCAGTACAAAAATCACTCAGACGTGTGAGAGTGTATAGTAGATGCTAATGATAATAAAAACAGGCCAAAGAAAAGCAAATATTTAGTAATACAGTACTTTCAAGAAGAAACCAATCGGCTTTTTCCCATGAAATATCAAGTAGGCCTTGATTTTCAAAAAACTTGATTTCATTGTAAATTTCGCAATGTAATTGTAGAAACAGTCCATTATACGCTTTCGTCTCAAGAGCATATTTAAGAAATGAGTTCCGCATACGCGAAACGTTTTGAAGCAGTCTTCCAAAAGGTCCCAAGATGTCCCACTTGAGTGCTTCGAAGTACTCAAAAAAGTCGAAGGCATTTGTCCAGCATTGGAACCAACACTTTTTGGTGCACAAAAATGTGGACGACTTGCCAAATCGCGGCATTTGCACAGCTACCTCGAAACAGGAGGACTTGGTTATAAAGAGGACTTTCGAAGCTAATCCAGCCATGTCCTTGAAAGCAGCTAAACAAAAATTGGCTCGAAAGAGCATAAATGTCTCTCTGAATACAATAAGAAACCGTTTGAGGGAGTTTCAGATCCAATTTCGAGCAACGACGGTAAAACCCTTACTAACTGCAAAGCAAATAAAAAAACGCCAAGAGTGGGCAACTGAACATGTGGATGACGATTGGAGCCAAGTGGTGTTCACAGACGATTCCCCCTTTTGGATGACAAACACTATTAAGCGTGCTTTTGGTCCTCTAAAGACGGTAAGATGCTCCAGTGATCAGTGAAACATCCAGGAAAGGTTTGTGTTTGGGGATGCTTCACAAAACAAGGATTTGGCAAATTAATCATGTTCACGAGGAATTTGGATGCCAACTTCATGACCACGATATACCGTCGTGGACTTCTGCCATCAACGGATATGTAGTTTGGGGCAGGAAGCCGAGATTGGATTCTTCAAGATGACAACGACCCAAAACATCGCAGTCGCTTGTGTAGCAGTTGGAAAGAGGAAAACGGCATAACTTCATTGGATTGGCCCTCACAGTCGCCAGTCCGATCGAAAATGTTTGGGCTCTTGTGAAGTAAAAACTACGTGCAAAAAAGATACTTTCAATAATTCATTTGAAACGACTTCTTAGGGTAATATGGCGAAGTTTAACACGGTCATATGCTGAAAAATTAGACGATAGCATGCATTTCCGTTGTAATGAAATTACAGAGAATGCTGGTGACTGGACGTAATATTAATATATTTGCACAATGAATAATTAATCATTTCAAGATGCTGTGGACTTCTTTTAAGATATCTTAATTTTTTCAGTTACTTAAGCCGATTGCTTTCTTGTTGAAACTACTGTATGTAAATAGTTTTGAATTGTAATTAACAGTTGAAATTGGTGCAACAATCACAATGATTTATCAGTGTGGTTTCGTTTGCTTGCACCACAAATTAAATAATAAGTGTAATTTTTACGAATAAACTAAACTTTGTGGCTTTCTATTGTTCAAATATTTGTACATACATACACATGTACATATTTCTGCTTTTGGTGTTTTTGGCAGGTATTATTTTTAAATCTTACAACTTTAGCTTAATAGACTGTAGCTCTGCCGCTTGAAAATATGTCACTATTTTTCAAACCTCAACCAGAGTTGGCATTTTTAAAATATTATTCAATAAACTCGTATACCTACATAAAAAAATAGGAAAAAATCTTTAATTTGAACTAAAATACTAGATACGAGGTTTCTTATAAGTATTTCTTACTTTGAACCAAACCAAAAAAAATTTGTTACTCTAATCTGACAGATGTCATTTTGTTTCTAAGAATTTTTCAAAGTAAGACTAGGTGGTTTGATATTTTTTACTTTAAAATACTCAACGGGTCACAAACTGATCGTACAGTCTCCGCCTAGAGAATGGAATATATTTTCGATGAGTGTATACTTAGTGTTCGCACAAAATTTTATGCAAGAGTATTTAGGTCAGTAGTAGGAGAGCGTTTAACATTTACTAGGAACTTGTCGAAGATGAAGGAAAATACAAGAATGTCCACCTGTATACAAAATCGTAGCGTTAAATCGTAAGTACACTGTGCCATAATAGTGGCCAACTTAATCACGAGAGGAGTTTAAAAATATTTAAAAATAAATAATTAAAATGTATTCACAACGTTTTACGTAAAATTCAAAGGAATTGATTCCTGGCTGGCTATGCTCACTAATAGGTTTGAAAAGTAGTAGGCGTAATCAAATTTCATTAGTAAATATTAAAAAAAAAACAAATACGTAATTTATTTGTTTTATTATGCTTCGCTGAAATAATAAAATATTTACGTAATAGCGCACACAGTGAATGCAAGTTATATGGAAGACATGCACTAGTACATTTTTACATATAGGTACTTGCATACATACAGTGTCGGACAATCAAATAAGAACACCTTGTTCTGAAACCAAAAACCTTAAAAAAATATTTCTCTAGGCTTATGATAAATTTCAAAGGTATTTATTTACTTTTATTCATTTATTCCATAAGTTTAATTTTTTCTTAAAACAAAAACAAAATCAATCAGTGTAAAAAAAGAAATTTAAAAGTTATACATAAAATCACATTTCAAAAGGACAAAAACATAAGAACACTTCAATTAAAAAAAAAAATTTGTATAATATTGACTCAAATTGTTCACTAGTGCTAATATTTTGTGGAATAGCCTTTGTTAATTAAAACCGCCTTACACCTTCTAGGCATTCATTTCACCAGAGACGCGCAAGTAGCCTGGGGTATGGAATACTTTGAATGCTTTGCCAAAATTCGCCTTTGTTTTTAGCTTAGGTACTGCCAATCTTCTCTTTGACAATATTCCACAATTTCTCGATTGGATTAAGGTCAGGAGATTGTGAAGGCCAGGTCATAACGGAGATTCCATTATGGGAAAACCGATCTCGCGCAAGGATTGAGGTGTGCTGTGGGTCTTTATCCAGTTGCATTTGCCATTTCAGGGGCATTTCCCATTCAGCACAAGGAAGCATCACCTCCTGAAGGATGTTTACGTAAAGAAATCTGTGCGTCGTTTCTTTTATCCAATATAGAGGGCACACACCATAACAAGAGAAGCATCCCCATACCATGATGCTTCCACCTCCGTGCTTAAACGTCTTCTTAGTATATTTTGGGCTCAATTCTGCATTTTTCGGGTCCAACCCAACGTTTGCCATCACTTCCAACAAGATTCACCATTTTTATGCTTACCAGTATAAATTATAAACAAATTTAAGTTTTCTTTTTAAAATATAAATTTTTTCGTCGGCTGTTCTTATTTGATTGTCCGCCTTCGAATGCTTCGCTTCTACTTTTTTGTTTTGGAATCCCCAAAAAAATATTTAAATGTAGTATTGCCACCTAGAAATTTATAAAGTATACCATACAATTATTCTCTATAAAAATTGTTTGCCATAAGCAGTCCGATAAAAAAAAATAATCAATGGAAGTTTTATAGTGCAAGGGTTCTTCTTGTATTGTCCGACACTGTACATATATACACAGTGATAAACACCCATAGATATAAGTAGGTGCACATATATAGGTACACATGCAAATTACTGTGAATCATAAGAGGCAAAATGGAAATTGATATAAATTCAACTACTAATATGTACATATGTACCTTATGTAATATCAGTTAGCATCACAGCACTACAACAAAATATCAAATAAATGGCAATGTTTAATGCAATTATCACAAGAGCAACAGACATACTCGTACATATTGTTGTACATTGTATCGATGACATGTGTATGCATGTATGTACAGAAAATAGATGGCTGGGTCTCAAATAGTTACTCTATGTAATTCACTTCCGACTCAAGCGAATTAGAGAATCATCTCTATTGCAGAGCTACTTTAAAATCTCATTAAAACTACATCTTTTAAATACTTATCACTGACAAATGAGCATCTTCAATACCACCACAACAACTAAATAGCACTATCTCAGTCAGCAACACAGATGATATGTGAATGATATTTACAATTTACACATATTTGCTTACATTTTATACTACATAAGTATATAATCAGCATCTCTCTCTGAATTTGCAGAGAGTAGCAGCAGCAGTACACGCTGAAGAAAACAATGAGAAGCTTCGAATAGAAAAAGTACCTCAGGTGATATGCGTATGTAAGTATGTGCATGCATGCCCGAGATTGTCGCTATTGCCGGCTTTTGTCGTGACTTGCAGACAATAAAATTTAGCTATTGCTTCATTATATGTAATATCACAAAACAAATGCTAGCACGAAAAACGGTTTGCTTGAGAAGAGCTAGTGTGCGCGATGATCGGATGATCGTCGAGGGATGTCGATCATCATCATCCATAGCTCATGAAATATAAGAGATACGAGTTCATAGGCGTAGTATTTGTAGATATTTTACTTGTACCCGTATAAAATATCTAAGAAGTTTGCTTTTGAGTTTAGTTCAACGCGAATAGTTCGACAGCAAAGTAAGACCGTCCGTAAAATAGTGAGTGCGTAAAGTTTTCGTTTCAATAAATACTACGAAAATACAACGGTACGAAAATAATAACATATTACACGCTGGATGGCGTAAAAATTTGTTTGTTTGTTATTAAAATGCAATTTTGTAGAATAATTGAATACAAAATTCCATAACATGTGGAAAAAACATGTTAAAATATACCATATCATTATTAGAATATGTAGTATGTACAATAAAAAAAATAAAATAATAAACAAAGAAAAAGATGAAATTTTGTGCACCTGTAATCACTCAAACGTGAAAAGAAGTTTGCTCATTAACTACACATCGTATGAAATTCCAATTTCCATGGTAATTGTTGAAGTTAGTCGTTGGCAGTCATGAAGGAGACTCCCAACAAACAGAAAGTGCAAAAAGCACATTAATTGGGGGAAAAAGTTATGTGTAAAGTTTTACTTACTTTGAAATTACATTAAATATAATGATGACGACATTTAGATGAGTTACTTTTGTTAAGTGTCACGGGTGTAGGACAACCGAGGAAAATATAATAGTGTGCCATACAAGCTTAATTCGTAGTCCAAAGACAGAAGCCCCAGTATGAAAGAACTGGAAAAATATACTAAGACATCATAGACTCATGTCTCGGAATAGAAAATCAGACGTAACTACTTCAAAATATATTCGAGAATTGAAAAAAATATATTACAAAAATGTCGGATCAGAAAATAATTTTATAAATAGAGCATTAAACTCGAATTTCAGAGAATAAGCTAAAAAAATACATAAAGTGAAAGATGTACTTACTTTACTTACTTTTAATGGCACAACAGCCCATCAAGGGCCTAGGCCGAGCTTTTCGCATCCACTCATGTTGTGCGTGTTATATTTGTACATGAATGGAAAGATGGACTCTACTATTAATTATATTACATCACTGTCACATAGGTTCCGGTCTTGAATAAGACACACATATCTTTACTCTTCTAAAGCGAAAGAAAGGGATGCAAGAATCGAACGGTATATGGTACATCACTGCGTCAAGGTAGCCACTCACGACACACATGTGTGTTCGATCGGTGCGTGTTGGATGGAATGCATTTTTCTCGTATATGTCGAAGGTATATGCAAAAATTAAATTTTTCCCACCGATCGATATCATGTGTGTGTCGTCAGCGGCTGGCTTCACACAGGTTGAAGTCTTAAATCAATAAGTTAGCAATAATCGAAATAGTTGTAAAAAAAATCGAGTTGTGTGCCACAATTGTGTTGATGCAGAATTACAATAACTTCACCATCGATTAGACTAATTGCTGGAGGGACAATTAAAGCTTGTGACATAATTTTATTATCGGTAAGGATCTTGAATAGCCACCACTAGGTCAACGAACAATGCAAAAGGTATTGAAAAAGTTTAGCCAGATTTACGCCAGTTATTGGAAGAAAGAAACTAACAACCACAGTTTCAGTGAGTCAAGCATATATCAGTGGACTTATGACAAAACATACGATTCGATACAATTCGACGCTATTGCTTCTTCCATCTGTAAACACAAGTATCGAGTCGTTTTAATTCGAGATATATTGCTAAAACGAAAAGTACTAGAAAATTGGAAATAAGAGCAGCAAAATTTAGTATTATTTTTTAGTATCTGAATACAAGTTTTTTGGTCAAATTTCTACATTTTCTATTTTTGCACTTAATAAGAGTATCTCGATATTTTGCAATTTCGAAACCAAAAAATGTGCAAATATAGGCGAGAAATTAAAAGTTAATGAAACTATTTAAGATTTCAACGAAAAGTGAATTGCCTATACAAATATTAAACAATCAAATACATTTGTATGTATACCCGCGTACATGCTTATGTACTTAAGAATATACATATATGAACAAATGATTCGCAAATAATGTAAATGCGTAACTGAGTAACTGAGTAAATCCAAACATATTTTGTGTAAATTCCCTATGCGTGCATATTTCGTGTGGTGTAAATATGTATTGAAATTGGAGAAATTTTATATACGTACATAAACATATTTTTATTTGTATCTACACTGGCGGTTACGAAAACCGCACCACTGGCAACACTTTATTTAATATGTAAAAATTTGGGTAATTTACTTATTTTTTCAGAAATTAGTTATTCTAGTGCATTTGTTTAACGCTGAAGGGTTTTTTTTGTAAAATAAGTGCAGCAATGAGTGCAAAATATAACCCGCTGACACATGACAAAAAAGTCGTCGCTGTACTTGCATTAGTGGACCAAGGACCTTCTTACCGGAAAATTTCTGAAAAATTGGGTTGCTCACATTCCACAATTGTCCGTTAAAAAAAAAAAGAATACTATAGAGAGGAAAAAAGGATCTGGTCCTAAACGTGCAACCAGTAACAGAATTGATAGAATTATAAAAAATATTAGCACAAAGAATCGATTTTAAACTGCAGTAACTATTCGGGCCGAGCTAGAAACCTATCATTGCGTAAATATTAGTGTTGAAACTGTACGCAGGATTATGTGGAAGCAGCTGGTTTATATGGAAGGCGTCCTGCAAAAAAGCCATTGTTGACTGAAAAAATGAGAAAAGCGCGTCTAGCTTGGGCTAAAAACTATAAAAACTGGACACTGGAGCAGTGGTCTGATGAAAGAAAATGTAACCTGCTATGCGCCGTTCCAATGGTGACCGTTATAAAGAAAATTGTATTGTAAGAACAGTGAAATTCCCACAGAGCCAGATAATTTGTCGATGCTTTTCCTACTACGTACGTGGTCCTTGTACTTTTTAGAAGAAACCATGAATGCTGAAAAATATGGGCAAGTCATAAAAGAATACTTAGTGCCCGCTCTTGAAGAGAATTTATCCTGAAGTATCAACGCAATTTTCCAGGGCGATTCTGCGCTTACCACCGTGCAAAATCGGTAAATTTTGCATGCTATCTTTAGTTTAATTCTTGCAGAATGTAATATTATAAACAGAACATTACAGCTTGAAAAAATATTCACAGACATCGGAATTTCACGCCTGACTTGGCCGGGAAACTCGCCCGATTTGAATCCTATCGAGCACTTATGGCATATTATGAAGCGCAAAGTTGTTGACCAGAAGCCCGAACATAAAAAAAAAAATTATTTTAGCATTAAATAAAGTTTTGTATGAAGTTATTACCAAAGATAACCTACAAATTTTGTTTGATTCGATGCCGTCAAAGATAATGGCTGTAATACGGGCTAAAGGAGGAGCAACATCCTACTGCAATTTTCTATTTTTGTAGCTTGATGTTAGTTCTTGAAAAACACTTTAAAGACTAATAGATATTGTTTAGTTTTGAATATTATAAAAATAAATTATATTTTCTTAAAAATTTCGAAAAATAATATGTTTTTGAGTTCCAGTAATATTTTTTCGTTCTTGCATAATCTGAAATAATAATTTCTATAATAATAATTTTGCATAATTTTCTATATCAAAATAATATTTAAAAAAAAAAATAAATATTCCCCAACATAAAAATCATTATTTTCGTATTTTCACGTTATTTTGAGGTAGTGCGGTTTTCGTGATCGCCAGTGTATATAAAATTTTTACACAAATTTGCCAAGAGCGATTAATATTGATTGATGTAATAATAATAACGTTAATAACAATAAATGTAAATATGTAGAGATAGAAGTTACACATATACGCACTCAGGTATGTACATACATATATGTAAGTATAATACATACATATTTCTGAAATGAAATTTTTTGATTTGTTATTATTATTTAACGGATCAATAACTTTTGAGTTGTGAATTGCTGTTAACAATGCACTGTAATTAAAACTAAAAGTATTTTGTTTTAATAGTGGTGAATAAAGAGGCATAAACAGTGAAATAGTCATGCAGTGTTTGTAGCTGTTGCTGCTGTTAGACCAGTTCATATCCTGCAACATGGTCATTTACATATTTAAATATGGGTGCTATGACGCTGTGTTACTGTTTATTATTTTTGATCCAGAATTAGATTAGTGCTCATCAATGATACATCTTTAAACTATACCATGAATTCGTGCACTTTGGATGTTATAAAAGTTTTAATTACTCTGCGAGCTTACCAAACCTTCAGCTATATGCACGTGAACTTATATTTACATACATTTGGATATGTATAACAAATCGAAAATTTGTTTAGTATTCGTATTTACTACCGCTGAGGAGGACCTGATGTGCACGTCTCCAAATCTGGTTAAGATTTTCATTAGATTATTGTCGCAGAGTTTTATCAGTTTACTATAGGATACGATCATGCATGCATGTTACCGATTGATGTCATTGTCGTGGAAGGCAACTTTTCAATAATTAAGCGAGACCACTGTTTCGGAAATTTAAAAAAAATTTATTTATACATGTTATGTTATTTGCAAAATTACAGACAATATAAAACAACTAAAAAAAAAAAAAAAAAAAAAGAAAAGTTCTAATTTAACAATGAATTTGCTTTTTGATTTCACTTTCATTCATGCGTAACAACAAAAACCTTGAATAATGTTGAAGTTCTTATTGCGTTTTACATTTTTCATATAAAATTATTGATATCCTACGTAAATTTAACATTCAAAACGTAAATAGATCATAAATATAGCAGTAAAAATTAATACTGGCAATACTTTCCACAAGTTTAATGGTACAAATTTTGCCTGGCAATACAGGCTATCTCACTTATCGTATTGGAATAGCATCTCAGTAATCGTATTGGAAAAAGTTCGTTATAATTTGTAAATAAATAAGCACAAATTCTTTATTTGCGTTTGCGAAGACAATGATTGTTGAATCGACTACGTTTTTAGTGTTGCAGACGATTGTGAACATTTCAATTTCATTAATTTGAGCGCCAGGGCGAAGTGGTTGCGACATTAAGAGAAGAAGGGCGCCTTCACGTGCCATGAACTTCCAAACGATTTCGCGAATCCCAAAAAATGATGCAGTTTGCACATTCCTAAACTTTCTAAGAAATATCACTTTTCAGAAAGCACTTTTTCGACTGTTTGTTTTTACTGATATAAAGTTATATTAAATAAATAACATACCTTTTTAATGTATTTTATTACACATTTTAAATATTCAATTCTACCTTAAAGTCATATCAAATTTATAAATTGTTATGTATATCAACAATACATTGTTGTCATACCAGTTTTTCCATAATTATTCTTTAACATTACATTTTGTCATATCATTTTAACGTTTTAAATATCGATAGCATATAGTGTATTTATTTTCAATGTTAAAATTACGTTTCGTAATGCCAGTTTTGATATTTATAAATTTTGGCTGAATATAACAAGTTTTACTTTTACAGTGGATTTATGTACTTTTTTGTTTCAGTGTATGAATTGCATTTAATTAAAAGTTAAATTGTAGCAATATATTTAATTGATTTCTTTCATACATACCTACATAATTTTAATCACTATTTCGCAATGTGAACACAAAACGTTTTAGAAAAATGTTTATAAATATTAAAAATTTCAATTAATGAAAACATTGCAATCATATTATTTAATAAACTTACATACGATCATACTAATATATTTCAATATTTGTTTGCATTTAAAAAACGTTTACCTTAACATATTTCCGTTTCTCTCTCTGTTGCTTAGAAAGTACAATAAATTGTTCATTAAAAATTTAATTGACTTTCATATAAACGTCCGTTTTCCTGTATTTAGTGGAGAATCTTATGGATAATGCACTAAAAGAGATCGCCTAAAGATATCAGCCTCACTTGTAATAAATTAATTTTATACGCTTGTGAAAAATACTTATAAAAGATTTCATTGCTACTTTGTCTACGCCTTACTTAAATATCAGTTGAAAGAAATGTAGATGCTGCGATACATAAAAGTTTAATTAATTGTAAGTAATTATGTTTAACAAATAGGCAGCCGGTGGGCCGCCTGTCGCTCTTTACAATGTAATTAAGGTTGAAAAGAATAATTGGGTCATGCTAAAAATTAAATATTCTGCGTGAAATCATGCACATTAATTCCAATTCAAGTAACTACAATATTGTTGAAGGAGTCCATTATACGAGTACCGTACATCTCTATGTAGTAATGTAGTTATAGTTACAAAGTGGAAACGGATGGCAGTAGGGGCAGTATGTACGATAGTAGTTAACAGCAACAGTCAGCTATTTTAAAGCAGACAACAATCACATTAATAGTGGAGGGTTATGCGGCGACGGGCCGCAATCGACTGTCAAATTCGCCGCGCGGCATTTACGGGCAGTAAATGCCGCGCGTGTTAAATACTTACAATTTAATTTTATTTCACTACTACTATCCCGCCCGTCACCGCTTTCCGCTTTCATTAGCCCTCAACTATAATGATACTACTTAGGTAGGGTACACAGGAAAAGAGAATGGTCATCTATTTGCGGTCAGCACATATTCCTTAATGTGAGAGGGTTAAAATAGCGCGTAACTACAAATTATGAAGATATTTAGTAGCATACTTTTAAGGTCTATACTGATAAGTAATATGAATTTAAATTCAATGCTAGAACTGTGCTATACTACATATAATGAGAATTCGAAATTCTTTCAGAATTTAGCCCCGATTTCTCTTATAAATAAGTATATGTATATATATTATATTATGCGAATGCATTTTCATTCCGTTAGTAGTCGCTGTGGTGTAGTGGTAGTGCGTAGGACTGCTGCGCAGAGTGTCCGGGGTTCGAATCTCGGCACAGGCAAAATCAAAAAGTAGAGAAAAAAATGTTTCTATACGGCACCAACTCTTGGCAGGCAATGGCAAACCTACAAGAGTAAAAATTGCCTATGAAAGCTTTTTACTTCGCCGTTCGGATTCGGTATTAAACTGTAGGTCCCTTCCATTCATGAAAAGCTCGGCCTAGGCCCTCCATGGGCTGTTGTGCCATTAAAAGTAAAGTAAACAAGTAAAGCATTTCATTCCACAAAAATATGTAGTTAATGCGCAGAAACCACTACTTCAGACACTTACTCAATGTCAAAGCTTTTCAACACATAAACAACAGCGACTATAATAACAACAACATCAGCACATTAATATACAAAATTTAAATGAAAAAACGATATCAACAACAATTCGTCCAACACACAGGCTAGTGGATTAGGGACACTTGATGCTAACAGCAGCAACAGCAACTACTACAGACTCGCAGTAGAACAAGTAAAAGCTGATGCAGATACCTTCTGCATGTAGTATATGCTTCATAAAATCTTGTATTGGCTTTTCTATTCCCAACAGTTTTGAGACTCGTACGTTCGTGCTTTCTTGTATGTAGCGCTGTTATTGTTGTCTTTGAATTGCGATGGCGATAACGATGAATGTGTTGGTTGCTGCTGTTATATATAAGTAGTATATGTATATGTATTAGTTACACAAACCTATACGCATTGTACATTTAAAATTGTATATGGTTTGGTTTACACTGTGAGAAAAACGTTCTACAAATGATCAGACAATAATACAATTATTGTTAAAATGATACAGAACTCAATAGTGCTATTATTTTTACTATTGACACATTTAGTAGTGCCATTCACTAATTTTAATAGCAAAAACAAATGGAATCAGATGAAAATTAAATTTATTTGATAGTATGTATTCTTCTTTCAGTGTATGACTCTAATTTAAATTATTTTATTAACCACCAACATAAACTAATACCACAAAAGCGAACATCTTATTAACTTTTATATTAGATATTTTCTTTGTAAATAAATTGTTGTTGTTACACTTTTTGGAATTTCCATGGGTGTATAATACAAGAGCACGCACTCGCAGATTTATGTGGGAGAAACTTCAGAAATTATTTAGTTAATAATTTAATAAAATTCAATTGAATATGGAAATTTATATACAAAAAAACAGATATTTGCATCCAAGTAACCCAACTTTTAAACCGCCCGCACGAATGAAGATTCTTTACACCGGCCGAACGTAAGCTTCGAACAAACATCAGAAGCCATCTTGTTCGCTCGCCCGGTGTAGATAGCAAATTAAAATGTTACTAAACATCAATTAAATTTCTTTAGTAAAATGCACAGAAAATAAGCATATGTTGTCAGTATTGAATTGCGCTATACGTGAACTACGTTTTTACTTCTTTTCCAGTTGATTTTTTCACAATTACACAAAAACAGGATCACTGCATTCGCTAGATATAAAAAAAATATCATTCCTAACGAAGATTTTTCCATTCGCTCGGCTTGTGTAACCATTTACACCGCCTGAATATTATTCCCGAACATTTTGTAGCGAACACAATGTTCAACGCTACACCATTTACACTGATCGAACGAATAAAGATTCTTTCGTTCGTTGGGGCTGTCTAAATGCAGCATAAGAAAGCATGATATTCCTCGGCTGATATTTTTACTCAAAACTGGGAGAAAAGGAATATTTTTTTCTCCTCCTTGGATATGTTTTTAACGTAGTCAACGGCACTCAACAAGTTTGAAGTTGATTGAAATATGTTCAGGAATGATTTAGCTGTGGCAAATTTACTCTTTACCCTTTAAGTGTAGAAATTATTTTGAACAAACAATTTCTAAAACTACCTAATAAATACCAAAATTTATAGGTCCTATTTGCCTATTGTATTTTTGAATCGCATGTTACGCACATTCTCTTTAAATCACTTCAAATTTATTATAGAATTACAAAAAGTTTCGATTTTTCCAAAATGACACATTTCCACAAATCATCTGTGCTCGTTAAGCGCGCATCGTCATTCTCGGCAACAGCAATGCCACACGAAATATTACCAAATGTTGAGAAATCAATGCCCTCAATTTACAATGAAGCGAAACCTGGTAACTCGAATGCTGGACGACCATACTCTGAAGTTCCTGGACCATGGGGTATGCCAATGATTGGAAATTCATGGAGATTTGCACCAGTTATTGGTAAGATTTTCTTTCTTGCTAATAAAACAAAAAAACGCAAAAGAATTGATCGAGATTCTTTTCATTTGTTTTTATAGGTCAATACAAAATCAGTGATTTGGATAAAGTAATGAAGGAATTGCACATTAATTATGGTAAAATTGCTAAAGTTGGCGGATTAATTGGACATCCCGACCTACTGTTTATATTCGATGGCGATGAAATTAGAAATATTTTCAAAAAGGAGGAAGCAATGCCACACAGGTAAATACTTAGGAGTGATTTATGTAGTGCACTCAACGATTAATTACATGCGTGCTGTTGTAGAAAAATCATATTTCCTATTGTTAGTTAATAACGAAATTATGTACCTACATACATATAGTACATATGTACATACTCGTTCATGATTGTACTGTAAAACATATTTATGGTATATGTAAATTTACATACTCGTATATAAAGTATCTATGTACTTTTCCATATGCGCAAATGTTTATTGAGAAATATCCACTTTAATTAAATTGATGCATGTAGGCACATACATTTTTATATATAAAAAATGCAATTCATTAACTGGCGTCATTCACATTGTAAGTGTTGTGCGATAAATGTGCATGTTATAAACATACTTATATTGATTTTTATGTATTGTAGAGTATGTAAAATACATACATATGGTACATAGATAAATATTATTAATTTGTAGGCATTGCGAGCAGCAGTCATGTTCACTTCTTTGTGAAGAAAGAACTTTGCGATAAACCTTATTGTGATACTTTGTTATAGTGCTAAAATTAAGTGATACGTTCATACAACTAAGTCAATACATTATGCAGAAAGTAATTAGATTTTTAGAATCAATCAAAGTGACAAAGTGCACGGTTCCCGATGGAACTTGAAAAGACATGCGCTGTTTAGTCACTTTAATAACTCTTTCACAATTCCTGATATCAGTGAAATCAATATGAGTTCAGTTTCTGAAAGCGAGATGCCAGAAAGCCATCAGAAAATACCCTATAACTATGTACTACAATTATGCAATTAATTTGGAAACTGAACTTGTGACCTGCCGCGCTGTAATTCAAATATTTAACATTTTATTTTAATAATTGAAAACAATGCATAATTTCGTCAATATTAGCCAAGTTTTCTGTTCGAGTGGACAGTCAGATCTGGCTAACTTGACCTTGCCTCAATAAATAACAAGTAACTTTCACGGTCATTCTGCGATAATAATATAAAAAATTTAACTTAAATATACGAAGTATGATCAAAAAATAACCGTTATTTTCAAAAAGTATTTATTTATTCATCAACAACTATCTTGTCCCCTTCAAAGTAATCTCCCTCAGATATAATACACTTATGCCAGCGTTTTTTCCAATCCTCGAAACACTTCTGAAACGCGCTTTTTGGTATCGCCAACAGCTCCTGTTTCGATTTTTCTTTTATCTCCTCAATCGTAGCAAAACGCTTTCCTTTCATCGGTGTCTTCAGTTTTGGGAAGAGGAAAAAGTCAGCGGGGGCCAAGTCCGGTGAATACGATAGTTGAGGCATGATAACAGTTTTGTTTTTGGCCAAAAACTTACGCACAAGCATCGATGTGTTCATGCCTAAAACATCCGTAAAAATTGCTTGGCATGAGCCGAACGATATGCCAACATCATCAGCAATCTCTCTGATAGTGATTCGACGATTATCCAAAATCATTTTCTTCACTGCGTCAATGTTTTCATCGGTTGTTGACGTGCTCGGGCGACCAGGACGAGCATCGTCATTGACATCATCTCGGCCTTCCTTAAACCGGAACCGGTTATACCACAATTGAACTTGTGTTCTGCTCATAGTAGACTCGCCAAAGGCCACAGTCAACATTTCAAATGTCCTTGCGCATTTAATTTCATTTTTTACACAAAACTGAATACAGTTTCTTTGATCCATTTTTTCGAATAGTAAAAAATCGAAGAGCACACCAAAACACGACTAACCTTTTTATCTGTCAAAAACAAACTGACAATCCAAAATGGTTAGTATTGCCAACATATATAACAGACATGTGTACCAACATAATAACATGTGTACCAAATGCGAAAATCGAACATACGTAACTCACGAAATTTGAAAATAACGGTTATTTTTTGATCACACCTCGTATATTTCGATATTCAGTACTATTCAACTACAAAAGTCGAAATCGATGAAAATTTATTAGAAAAAGGAATCAAACCAAGTGTTTCTGGTTTTGTCAGTCATTTAGGCAGACAATTGGTGAAAAAGATATGGTAGAACTCGAGGGGTTTATAATAGTGTTATCATAAAACGAAAACAAGAAACGCAAGTCACTTTAGGCAGATATGTATGGTATTTTGCATAAACCAGTATAAACCTTACATAATATTAGATCAGGAGGTATGCTAATAGTTTTATAAAGTAAATTTGGCGGAAATATTGTAACACATCTGTATAAAAATTAATAGCAAATTTTTAAAAAATTCAGGGAGAACAAATTTTATAAGAATAAATAAGATGAGGTAATTTCTTGAAATATTGTACATATTATTACTTATACGTAAATTATTATTGAAGATAAGCAGGTAGTTTTATGAAATACATATATCTAGTATTCATTTATGTAGGAAATACTTTAAAGAATGGAGTAAATATTGTTGACAAATGGTTCTATGTTCTATATATCCAAATTTCTAACATAATGTAAAGCAGAGGAAGTGATTTCTTTTAGAAGAGGAAATGATTTCTTAGTTTACAATACCTAATTATGTAGCCTTTTAGCAAATTTAAGACTTTTACGATTACATATGCTAATTAGTAGCTTTTATGCTCTAAACTTACAAGAATATTTCAAGCTTCTTTAACTGAGAATACTTCTTACTTTACTTTTAATGGCACAACAGCCCATAGAGGGCCTAGGCCGAACTTTTCGCATCCACTCATGTTGTGCGTGTTATATTTGTACACGAATGGAAGGGACCTAAAGTTTAATGCCGAATCCGAAAGGCGAAGTGAAAAGCTTTTCATAGCAATTTTTACTATTGTAGGTTTCTCATTGCCTGCCAAGAGGTGGTGCCGTATAGAAAAATTATTTGTTCTACTTTTTGATTTTGCCTGTGCCGAGATTCGAACCCCGGACACTCTGCGTAGCAGTCTAACGCACTACCACTCCACCACAGCGACCACATACTTCATAAATATAAATAGTTACATATATTTATTAAATTATTATAATCAAATCGTATATCAAAGAATTGAAAAAATATTTAATACATATTTGGTTACATGTTTAAATATTAAGGCCTAAAATTTTTAGATTGATTTGGTTTAAGTATTAAAATTAGCAGTCAGGACTGCAGCTCAGTAATTTATATCTATTTTTAACTTTGAATAGAAATTCCATATCTTGAAACTGTTCCAAATCAACGAATGGTTAAGCTGCAGCTTTTGGAAATGATTTTCCTGATTAGTTCTTTACAACTTTCTAATGATTCCAGAGCAGTGTTACATAAAAGTTAAAAATCATGTTAATTAAATTTGAGTCAATTCTGTTAAAGTTGTATGTTTTTGGATTTATTTATTGCATTCTTGATTGAATAAAAAAAATAAATACAGTAAGTGCAAATTGATTATGAACAGAACATCGCACATTACGTATACATCGAAAGATGAATCACAAATGATAAACCGAACTATAAACTTTCGAGAATATTCGTAGTATATGTAGTTTCCCATCGCATATGTATATACATATGTACATACTCTTATGTATATACTTGTATGAATGAACATATCGCTCGTTTGTTGAATTACTGTCATAAATCAAAAACCAAAATTTTCGAGTTAAGTATAAAGAAATAACTGTTATTAAGATCTTTGTCATGTCGTCGCTTATATAAACTATTGTTCAAATTGTACTAGTAGATCGGACAGTTACGATTAGCATTATCAGTTTTTCGATATCATATGTAGTAAGGTCACGACCTTTTAGTCGTTATTTTGTTGTACATATGTTTTGTTTAACCTGAAGTGCATATAAGTTTCCCATCGCATACATAATTTTAGATTTATTTTATTCAAAACACCTCGTATCAGCACCAGCCGTAAATATAGTGCAAGATGTTATTACATACAAACTGTTATTAAAGAAAACTAATTTTAATTTTTACAATATTCAACAAAGAAATAACTATTTGAATGATGAAATCTCTGAAATATATACCTGGGTTCAAGACAGGTGGCGTTGCTGAGGGAAGTTGGCATTACCGTCGTGTACTGCCATCTGTCACACGACACCACACTAAATTTCAAACTGAAACTGATTCATAGGTTAGTTTCGCGATAAAATGGAAAAAGAACAATATCGATACGTAATTCGCTTTTTATTTTTGGATGGAAATAAAAGTGAAGTTGGATGCTGTCTTTGGAGACCCTTCACCATCTATGACAGCCGTAAGATATTGTTTCAACGAATTTAAACGTGGTCGTACATCTGCTTTTGATGAGGAGCTCCCAGGCCGCCCGGCAGACGTGGTTACCGAGGAAATCATTGAAAAGGTCCGCGACAAACATGGCTGATCGCCGAACGAAAGTGCGCGAAATAGCAGAGGCCGGCGGAGTGTCGTACGGAACGGAAATTAATATTTTACATGATAGGTTAAGCATGAGAAAGGTGTCGGTCCAATGGGTGTCGCGATTGCTTACGGTGGACAACAAGTGGATACGAATTCGCAGGAAATTCGCAGGAGTTTTTGCGTCGAGTCGTCACCGTTGATTAAACCTGGATCCATTATTATACGCCAGAGACCAAGCGACAGTCAAAACAACGGATTTTTCGGGGTGAATCTGCTCCGAAGAAGGCAAAGACGGTCCCATCGGCAGGAAAGGTCATGGCCACGAATATTTGGGATTCCAAGCGAATAATCCTCATGGACTTTTTGCAGAAAGGAAGACCGATCACGGGGCAGTAGTGCTACAGTGAATTATTGGACCAATTCGATACAAAATTGAAGGAGACACGGCCCCATTTGTCTAAGAAAAAAGTGCTGTTTCATCACGATAACGCACCAGCACATTCATCCGGAATTGTCGCGGCCAAATTGCATGAATTGAACTACGAATTGCTGCCGCACCCACCGTACTCGCCCAACTTGGCTCCCTGCGACTTCATTCTGTTCCCCAACATGAAAATGTGGCTCGGACGAAAAAAATTCAGCTTAAACGAGGAGGTTATCGTCGAGACAGAAGCGTATTTTGAAGAGTTTGACAAATCGCATTTTTTGGAGGGGTTAAAGAAATGGCAGAAACGTTGGGAAAAGTGTATTGTACTAAAAGTAGATTTCGTTGAAAAATAGAAAGAAAAAAAATTGTGTAAAATTGGACACTTCATTCCTAACACGGGTACTTATTGATCAACCTCGTATATAACTTCAAGTTATGAAGTCTTCACGCGTGAAGAGTAATGACCAATGGAGTGATAACTAATGCGTTTTTCTCGAAATATGTTTCTTGAGTTATGACAGTCTTGCAGCAAACGAGCTATATGTAAAGTAGGTAACCCACCAACAAAATTGGGAACGAGAAAATAAAAGTGTATGTGTGTGTATCTGCGTAGCAATACTCATACTATATACACACATTTACATATGTACATACATAATAAAATAAAAAATAAAAGACATTTAAAATATATACAACCATCATTTACATGAAATTATATATTTCTCTACGTAGTTATGTAAGTATTATGTATGCTCAATGATTCCACCCAACAATGAAAACACAATAAAAGATCGGAAAGGTTTTATTTTCATAGGCAGTAAAATGTAAATCGTAGTATCTCATGTCTAATTGTCATGTGAATTGAATGAAAGTGCGTGCCTTTCTTTTTTTTATGTTTTTTATTTGCTTGAAAACGCAGATCGTACAATAGAAACAAAAAATAAATTATTCAAAATATTCATGGCTGAAATCGTATATACGAAAACTGACTATGCTTTTTAGCTAAATTGGTGCACAATGAACCTAGTGGGAGCAAAATGTAGCAATTCAGACGAGCATTGCAGCAACAATGAAGCGCATCTTTTGTAGAAGCACATCCCTCCTCATCCGGTTTTGTTAGACAATTTTTACTCTTAGTGATTTGTTAGAATATTATATCACTATCAAGTGATATACAATATCACTTCTTATCACAACAAATGCCAAGACTGCAAAGAATCAAAAATGATTGCATTCTTCAAATCAGGAAAAACATCATAAATCTTAGAAATTTAACAGCAATAATGCTTATGGAAAAAAATTCAACCAAAGAGCAATAATTTTAGTGAAAAAATATAGACCTGACGATAAGTTTTACAATAGGCGTATATTAATTAAATGCAATGTACAACCATCATTTACTACTGTCGGCAAAAGTTAGTAAGACTTTGTTCATAATTTCAAATTTTTTTATTCATTCTTCCAAATCTATTTCGTCCCCTTCAAAGTAATCCCCCCCGGCCCCAATACACTTGTGCCAACGTTTTTTCCAATTCTCGAAACAGTCAATTTCCGGAATACCTTTCAATGCGCTTAGCGATTCATGTTTAATGTCTTCAATTGACTCAAAACGGTGTCCACGAAGCGGTTTTTTGAGTTTAGAAAATAGCCAAAAGTCACACGCTGCTAAGTCAGGCGAATAGGGTGGTTGCGGAACGATATCAGTCGAATTTTTGGCAAAATGGTCTCGCAAAACCAATGCAGTTATTTTGGAACCAATCGTGCTTTCACTCTTCTTAGGCCCAAATGATGTTTTAAAATGGTTTCCACTGATCCTTCCGATATTCCTTGATTTTATTGACGTGTTGATCATCAGTTGATGTTGATGGCCGTCCTGGACGTGGTTCGTCGTCAACGCGTTCTCGACCATCTTTGAACAAGTTGTACCAATCAAAAACACTTGCTCGCGACATACAATTATCACCGAAGGCCTTTTGCAACATTCTGAACGTTTCGGCACCAGAAATTTGATTCCGCATACAAAATTGAATGGAAATTCTTTGTTGAATAATTTCACTCATTGTGAAAATCGCCGAATGCACTTTTTGTACTTCAGAAAGACAAGCGTATACTAAACACTAATGATTATTTTGATGTGACATTTGGCACAGATGTCACCGACAGTCATACCAACCTTAAAAAAATAATATTTTGATGAATGGGTTTCCGCGCGAAATTTAATTTAAAAAGTCTTACTCCTTTTTTCCCACAGTAGTACATGAAATTTAATTTAATAAAAAGCTAAATGAAAACGGTTATGATGCAACTACATAACTACATAAATATATTTCTATAGAATTAGTAGTTAGAATTAAATTTAGAATTATTTTCTTCTTATTGAGAGAATTTGAAGTCTCCTTCAAAAATCAATATTTATGAACACAGCCAAATAAGTTGCCGTTTGACGGCTATTAATATAACACCAACTCCCTGACCGTGATTCCGGCTATTTACTCAAACCTAAAATACACCGGCAACAACAGCTATATGTAGTAATAAATCTGGTGGTACCTTCATCATCAACATTCAAGAAAAGTCAATTCAAATGGTGTGAACGAGCGATGCAGCTTAGTTTTTTTTCATATGCCGCATTCTTCACATTCATAGGTAAGCTACCTCTATTGTTGTTATAGCGATTGTTGTGTACTTTGCGGAATTTATCTTAAGGCTATTTTTGTGGTGTGTTTTAGTGTTTCCATGCTTTCTTTCTTTGTCGTTGCTACTGGCAGAAAAAAAGTGTTGATTATGTTTTTAATGCTTTAATCTCGTGATGAGTTTTTGTCTCTACTGTTTATTTGTTTTCAAATTAATTTTAATAATAATAATATTTGTTTGCAGTTATGGCTGTTTTCCTATTTTTTTGGTTCTTTTCCTTTTTTTGCTTTAACTCAAATATAGCGAATTGAGTTGTATTTTATATATTTAAAGTTTCTAGTTTTTTTGCTATTGCTTGTAGTTTCATGTTTTGTCGTCAGTTTGTCTGCACGCAAATTGTTAGTTTGTTTTAATTTTCGCATCGCAGCGCTTGTTAATTTGTTTTTGGTATGAAGAGAGAAAAGCTTGTTATAAGTGTGTAAATGTTGCATGTTCTCGTGCTTTTGTTGTTGTAATATACGTGCAAGCATATTTTAATTAGTGTGTATGCCCAGGCACACACGAAGGCAATAATATTATAATAATAATAACCCCCCAAAGCTGACCATTTTTTCCATTTTAGATAAGTAACTAAACTTAACTTTTTGTTGCAGCTTTATCGAAAACTAGTACATGGAATGAATTCAACCGAAGTAATTCAACTCGCTCACAAGTATTTTTATAACTCTCATTGTGTGTATACTTTTTGTTTGTACTTCATAGATGAAATGTAGTAATCCTTCAGTTATATTCTTCTCGATTTATTTGAGTACTGAACTCAGCTCTGGAGGTCTGACTTGACTTTTGTCCATTTTAGTGTCGAACTCAAATTTAAAGTAGTTTTTGAATTCTGCAGGAAATAATGTTATGCAAGTGCATAGTCCAGTAGGTAGAGCAATAGACTATCATCCAGGAGGTTTGGGGGTTCCATTCCACGCTTGGTCTGGTAGTTAATCCTCATAAACTTCTTGTACACATTTCTTCCGATATGAAATTAATGAGAATTATAAGAAAATGAACATGTACGCCACTTGGCTGGCAGTGGCAAAACCATCAAGTGATAGCAAATTGCCACCCCGGCGTTAAACTGCAGGTGCAACCATGTCATATCACAATGGTTGGACCTAAGTCTCACTATAGGACAGACAGTCTAACATAGCCTGACCCATTTTTCGTGTTTCCCACAACCTAGAATAATTTCGAAACTTTTATTTTACATTTTTTATAAAATTGCAGACCCTCGATGCCTTCGCTAAAACACTATAAAGGGCAATTGCGACGCGATTTTTTTGGAGATGTGGCAGGACTTATTGGCGTGTAAGATTTATAAATACAAGATTTGCCTGCTTAAAAATGTCAATAATTGCATTGTATTTTTTCTGAAGGCATGGCAGGAATTGGGAATTGTTTCGCCAAGAAGTACAACAAATTTTGTTACAACCGCAAACGGCAAAGAAATACATACCGCCATTAAATGAAATAGCAACGGAATTCATGACTAGGTTTGAAGTATAAAAAGAAAACAAACAATATTTGTTCATAACTTTTATGTAATTCTAAAAAAGAAAACGGAAATAAAAAATAATGACGAAAAAATCCATTGTTATAGAGTGCATGAAATACGCAACGAAAATGATGAATTGCCGGCCAACTTTTTACATGAACTCTACAAGTGGGCGCTGGAATGTAAGTACTTATAAATGATAAGTATAAATAAAAGTTTTTTGTAACTTATGTGTATTAAATTTTTCGTTTTCGCATTTATTTCTCTCCTGATTTAGCTGTTGGCCGTGTCTCATTGGATACACGTCTCGGTTGTTTAACGCCAAATGGCAGTGAGGAATCTCAGAAAATAATCGATGCAATAAATACTTTTTTCTGGGCGGTGCCGCAACTTGAGCTCCGTATGCCACTTTGGCGATTTTTTCCCACGAAGGCGTACAGAAGTTTTGTCCGAGCACTGGACCAATTTACAGAGTGAGTACAGGAGAGATGGAAAGAGCTCTCTCTAGTAATGAGTAATGTAATCTTTATGAATTTTAATGTGTACCATTACTTATGTATAGAATTTGCATGAAAAACATCAGTCGTACTATGGACAAATCGGAAGCGGATACATCCTATGCAGTGGCATCCAAAAAAGAAGCGGACATATCGATTGTTGAGCGTATTGTACAAAAGACAGGCAATCGTAAATTGGCTGCTATATTGGCATTGGATCTATTTTTGGTTGGCGTCGATACGGTAAGCCAAAACATACACACACAATAATTAGATTTTGGCAAACAGAGTGCGGTAACTAAAAAATAAATTGTCTCTCTTCTTTGCTTGCGCATTTCCTTCTCATGAATTTGGTTTAGACATCGGTAGCTGCATCATCGACCATTTACCAATTGGCCAGGAATCCTGACAAACAGCAGCAACTATTCGAAGAGTTAAAAAGTATTTTTCCCACACGTGAAGCGGAAATTAATCAAACTGTCCTCGAGCAAATACCTTATTTGAGAGCTTGTGTCAAGGAGACTTTAAGGTGCGTGGTTTTCAGTTTTGCGGTTTTTTTTTTTTAATTACTCTTCGTACGCTTGCATTTCGTATTTAAAAAAAGGTTGATCATCAAGAGAACATTTATGCAATTTTAATACATGGTAGTACATGCATGCATAAATACTCAAAACTTGTGGAAAATTTTACACTATTTTTGGTTTCTTGCGGTTTTTATGTTTTGTTTGTCATTTCTAGAATGTATCCTGTTGTTATTGCGAATGGCAGAAATCTACAATCGGATGCTGTTATATGCGGTTATCAAATACCAAAAGGGGTAAGTTCAAATGATGAAATCATACATATTGTTCATATGTATTCATGTATGTACCTGCATATTTAATTACATCCGTATGTGGGAGCTTCTTTTGAAATTGCATATGTATTGCGGCTGCAATTACTACATATATGACCGTGAAATATTGGGTATTACCATTCAAAGGCATGTCAAAGATTTACTTTCGTAATTGAGTCTACGAACCATACCTACTATACTACAAGGGTAGATCAATAAGTACCCGTGTGTGAAGACAGGTGGCGTTGCTAAGGGAAGTTGGCATTACCGTCGTGTACTGTCATCTGCCACACGACACCACACTAAATTTCAAACTGAAACTGATTCATAGGTTAGTTTTTATATGGCAGCCATTAGTATCACACGTGTTTCGTGTTTTGCGTTTCGCGATAAAGTGGAAAAAGGACAATATCGATCCGTAATTCGCTTTCTATTTTTGAAATAAAAGCGAAGTTGGACGCTGTCTATGGGGACTCTTCACCATCTATGACAACCGTACGATATTGGTTCAACAAATTTAAACGTGGTCGTACATCTGTTTTTGATTAGGAGTGCCCAGGCCGCCCGGCAGACGTGGTTACCGAGGAAATCGTTGAAAAGGTCCGCGACATGATTCTCGCTGATCGCCGAACGAAAGTGCGCGAAGTAGCAGAGGCCGTCGGAGTGTCGTACGGAACGGTAATTAATATTTTACGTGATAGGTTAAGCATGAGAAAGGTGTTACGGTGGACAACAAGCGGCTACGGAATTGCCGCGGTCAAATTGCATGAATTGAACTACGAATTGCTGCCGCACCCACCGTACTCGCCCGACTTGGCTCCCTGCGACTTCTTTCTGTTCCCCAACATGAAAATGTGGCTCGGGGGGAAAAAATTCAGCTCAAACGAGGAGGTTATGGTCGAGACAGCAGCGTATTTTGAAGAGTTTGACAAATCGTATTTTTTGGAGGGGCTAAAGAAATGGCAGAAACGTTGGGAAAAGTGTATTGCACTAAAAGGAGATTACGTTGAAAAATAGAAAGAAATAAAATTAATAATTTGTGAAAAACTTGCCTCTTCATTCCTAACGCGAGTACTTATTGATCTACCTTCGTATAACTATACTAGTTTTCAAAATGTAGATGCAATATAGTTAGGACAATATCTTTTTCTACAAAAATACATACATCTATAAATTCATATACATACATAAAGTTTAAAAAAAAGTTACCAATATGAAAATTTATGGCAGTACCTATGTAAAATTTCTCGGAAACTCTCGTATAGGGTTAGAGATTGAATTAGAATTGAACCACCGTTGAATATAAATGTGTTTAGTGTGTTCAATCCGTTCGAGATTTTTATTGTTATTAGTATTACAATTAATTCCTTTTTTTAATTTACAGACACACGTTATTTTTCCTCATCTTGTCGTCTCAAATGATCCTACATATTTTCCAGAACCAAAAAGATTTTTACCCGAACGTTGGATGAAACAAATAGAACCAAGTAAATTATAAATGTTTTAAAATTATTCAAAACAATTTCTTGCTAAATAATGCAGTTATTTATTTCTACTAGCTTCACAGTGCCCGCATGCTGGACAAAAAATTCATCCATTTGTGAGTTTACCGTTTGGTTTTGGACGTCGCATGTGCGTTGGTAGGCGCTTTGCCGAAATTGAATTGAATACGCTGCTGGCCAAGGTAAATTAGCTAGGGGGTGTGCGAGTTCGTTCAAATTTGATAACATACAAATTAATTGAATTTAGGTGAACTCTCACATATTTCTTAAAAATTCATACAAAAAATTCACAATTTTCGAACGATTGTGTGCTTGTTTATCAGGGAATGGAAAATTCGGTTCGCAATCCAAAAAATAAAGTTCTTCTTTAAATCCAATTTAAAAATAAATCAAATTGGCAAATGGGTTGGTAAACATAACCAATCTTTTAAAAATAGTAAAATTTTAATTTATTAAATCGATCTAAAAAATTAAATTTGCGAATCAAAAAAAACAAAAATAGGTAGGCCAATTAATCGCAAATGAACAAATCAAAACGAATGGGTTTCCGTACCCTGTTACTTATATGTTCGTACTTGTAATAAGGAGATTACTGTACATACATACATACATACATACATATACTACTAAACATCATGATTTAAATTAATTAATTTGCTCATTTTACATTGCAGATATTTCGTAAATACAAAGTGGAATACAATTCCGGGGAATTAGTTTATAAAGTGAATTCAACCTACATTCCAGAATCACCGTTAAATTTTAAATTGACTTTGCGAGAGGAATAGTTTTTATTATTTTGTACTCATATCAATAAGTGATTGTAATTAAAAATAGGAAAATGTAGCTATCTAATATTAAAATATCATCTAGGTATTACATACATATATGTACTTGTATAGTATTGTTAATAGGATGTTATCGCAAGTATTATTAATTTAAAATGTTTAGTTTTAGTATCGATTTCAAAATAAAACGATATTAAGTACAAAAGATTTATTGAAGCGCATGTTATTTCCTAGTTACTAGCACACTTAATTTCTCTCTTAAGTGTTGCCACTTTTTCACAATATTCACATAAATTCGTGAAGAGCGAAACAAAAATTCCCATTATGTAATTTAATTTCCAAACATTTTAATTTACTTTCGTGAAATGTTTCTAGTCCATGCACAATTGTACAATGTAATGCTAATCATCCAGACCAGATTAATGTAATAAAAGTCGTTCTTGTTGACACCGAACAAGTCCGATTGCGCTTCGCGAGCACAACTAGCTGCTAGTTTATATTTAATAATAATAGTACTGTATCGTTTTTGGAAAAAAAAAAAATAATAAATCCGAAAAAAAAATTAATATGACTGACATACTAGTTACTCGTGTGTTACTTCGTCAGAGCTACATACTTATACAGTGACTCGTTGAAATAGCAGCAAATCCTCGAACTGTAGTATTTTTAGTTTTGCTTTGCTCGCTATGTACAAAGCTCAATAATCCACACTCACTTGTTCGATCCAAGTAAACTCCATAAAATTTAATAAGTAATTTTTTTGATTAAAAAAATGTGTATGTCAGTTGGACGACCTACAGAAATTTAATTCTTCAGAACGTGTGCGTGCGTTTTGGGTTTTCAGGTTAGGTTTAGTATAAATAAAATTGGAAAATATTTGATAGTCAAGATTTGTTTTATTTCATATTATTTATATAGTTTCATCGGAAAGAAATTATTTTCATTCGCTTATCAAAGAATAATTTTCATTATTAGTTTCTTGAATAACAACGTTGTTATCAAGTACTGTTACAATGGGTTTGTGGTATCGCAACACAATCTGTATTTGTTTGCGTTTACGTTTTTACTCGCTCATTCCTTCAGCTCAAGAAATTTCTAAATCTTTTTGTCAATTGAGTATGAAAAAAAATTTTACGAGTGACTGATGGGCAGCGCCCTCTCTCAAAAGTAGCGTATGAAATTATGTGTATACACATCGTGACATGAAGATGCGTATTTTCATGAATTATAGCTAGTCGAGACTCTATGTGAAAGAACTTCAAAACAAACGTATTCAACTGAACTTATCCTAATTATTCATATATTTCAGCAGCTTTCAATCTTATCTACCTATGCAGCCCTGACATTTCTCATACGTCTAAAAGTTCATAGGTACGAACACCACAATACTACTAATCAACTCATGCCTACTCTTTCTTAAACTGTCAGCAATATACCAAACTCTACTTACTTACTTACTTAGCTGGCGCTACAACCGATGATCGGTCTTGGCCGCCTCCACAAAGCTCCGCCAGTCACTTCTGCTATGCGCGTGCTGGCGCCAGTTGATAAGGCCAAGTGCAGTCAGGTTGCCCTGCACCTGGTCTTTCCAACGGAGATTAGGACGTCCCCTTCTGCGTGTTCCTCCACCGTGGTTCGAATAAAACACCCTTCTAGCCGGAGCGCTTCTTCCATTCGCTCAACATGACCCAGCCAGCGAAGCCGCTGGAGTTTTATACGCTTGACTATGTCAGTGTCGGCGTACAGCTCATACAGCTCATCGTTCCATCTTATTCGATACACGTCGTCCACGCATACTGGACCGTAGATCTTACGGAGTATCTTCCTCTCGAACGCTCCTAACAGCCTCTCATCATTGATGGTCAATGTCCACGTTTCTGCGCCATACATTAGGACGGGAAGGATGAGGGACTTATAGAGCGTTATTTTCGTCGGTCGAGAGAGGGCTCTACTTCTCAATTGCCTACTGAGCCCGTAGTAACACCTGTTGGCAAGAGTTAGTCTCCGCTTGATCTCAAGGCTGACATACCAAACTCGTTCAATTATATTCGGTATTTTTGTCGCTCACTTATGTCCAGCTGGCAGTTTTGTTGTCAAATAAAAAAAAAATTTCAAGACCGCTTGTTGTGTGATTTTTTAATTGTCTATTTTTTGTTAATTATCACAAAAAGTAAAACATAAAAACCGCCCAAAAATAGTGGTAAGTGTAGTTAGAAGTTTGTTGCAGTTATTTTCACAAAAGGTTAACCATCATTTGCTATATTGTGTGAGTGATATTTGGAAAGTAGCAGAATATAAACTTTGTTTTCTTCATAGAGAGAGCGCACCCCCGGTTTAAATATAAACACGATTCTAAAGAAGTGAACTTCAATAAACGTAAAAAAGAAAAATTAAAAAAAACTAAAAAAATATTTAAAAGTTTTTCCTGTGCCACGAAAGATCAGGACCAGTACTGGTCCAATCCATTGGCAATCAATCCTGTATAAAAATAATTAGTCTGTTCTCATATGTTTGGACATGATATAAAACCAGTTGTGGTCCTATGCAGTCTAGTAAGTATAATACTAGTATGAGAATGTAATTGTGTGTACCTATATATATACCTACATACACACATACATGTGTCTACGTATATGTGTAATAAAAATAAATATTCCTAATGTGACACAAACAGAGAAATGTTCACACACAGGTACAAATAAGTGTGTAGGAGGCAAGCACTATAATTAAAAGTTAGATGATTGTACTTACTACTTAGCGGAATCATTTAGTTGATATTCGTTGCTACGTGAGAAGCACTCTTGAACACCAGTATCCGACCACAATCGTTTCATGGCAGCCAAAAGCTCCTCTGAAAAGGGTTCGGTATCGTGCATACGTTGACAGACATCAAATACCATTTTTGCATCGCTCTATAAAATGAATAAAAACAAATAATCATTTCATTTACATATGAAAAAATACACGGCGGCACGAACACACACACTCCAATCCATAAAGAGCACCGTGTGGTGGAACACTTTAAATATACACAAAATTCTGTAGTTTCTTTAGGAGTGGAAATAAATAATTTACCGAAATTTTTTTTTTTTCCATTACTGGTATTAGATAGATAGATGAGAAAGGGAATGCAACTACAATTACTGGAGAGAAGATATCTCAATATTTTGATCAACAAATTTATGATTTTTTCACGGAGGGTGCCATTGGTGGCAAATTATTATATTGGCACTAAACCTCTGGCTAGAGTCTTCAATTGTGTTGATCTTGGGGTGACTACGGACCCTAAACTTCGCTTCGATTTACATAAGTATAAACACATGTATAAATAACGCCAAAGGTGTCTTAGGTTTTATTAAGGTCAAAGGAATTTAACGATCTTTATATTACTAAAATGTTATATATTTCACTTGTCCGACCGATTTTAGAATATGCTTCGAATGTTTGGTGTCCGCAATACAGTTGTTACATTAATAACGTGGAGTCTGTTCAAAAACAGTTTCTTTTATTTGCTTTACGTATTTTGAACTGGAACCCCTTAACGAAGCTTCCTCCTTATAAAGATCGTTTAAAATTACTCAATTTGCCTTCACTTGAATGCCGGAGAGTTATGTTGAATGTATGTTTTGTGTTCAAATTGTTGAATGGATGGATAGACTCTCCATATCTATTAAATGAGCTGTGCATTGGCATTCCTAGTCGCGTTTCTAGAAACCTCATACCTATCAAGTTAAGTCTCTGTAAAACAAATTATGCACTGTTTGATCCTGTGCGTTGTATGTGCAATGATTTCAATAATCTATATGTGCTAATAGATTTAAGTATCCCCGTTAATACCCTTAAACAATCTTTGTTATCTCATTTAATGTTCCGCGCAGCTGTTGATAAGCCAAATCTGTAGCTGCTACGTTTCCACCTGATTCGTGAAAAGCATCGCAGTCCGGACTGTGTTGTTTCGGTCACTGGTCCATGCGCGCGCGATACGGATGCGACCCACGGTCGTATGGGGCGGGTGGAGGGTCCGCTGGGATTCGTCGAAAAGAAAAAAGAACAAAAAAAAAAACATTTCCGGACAATTTTTTCAGGAATTACTCCTATTACCAATTTTTTCGTGTTCCTTTCCATTATCAGTAATAAAAAAAATTGTGCAAGCGTGTTGAATTTTGATCATTTTTATAGCATCTTACTACACAGTGAATTGTGTACATATTGTACATATGTGAAGAGATTAAAAAATGACATTTGGAGCGGGGGTGTGTGCAATGTATTGCCAACGACGACTTACTTACCTCCCGTTCATTATTGCTATACTGAATACTGAGGTTTGGCATTGCTCTAAGTATTGCAACTAATGATTGTATTGTGTTGCTGTACACAACCGGCCGATATTGTTTAAAATCTTCCGGGGTAAACCCGCTCTCGTGAATGATTTTCATTTGTTTCACTATTGTGCTTTTGCCAGATTCACCAGCGCCTACAAGAAAACAGAGCGATAAAATAAATGAAATTAATATTTTTGGTCTAACTTCTAGAATATAAATTTATCATATGTATTAGATAAGATTATATTTACATATTTTAATATACAAGTATATGTAAGTATGTATATCTTTGCGTTCGACTTGACTTGAAAAATAATATCCCTGGATGTTGGATTTTGTAGCATTGCAGAACGTATTCGAACGTAAATTTGTTCAATATTGAGTGCCATTTATTTGGTACAGCAATAATTTATTTTGTTTGTTTTTTTTATAAGAAATAAAGTTAAAATACTACCTACATTTGTATATGTATGTAGGAATGGAAACATTATGTACTCGTATGTAGCAATCGATTCGGTTCTTTAAAAATTTCATCGTACAATAAATGGTTTCCGTATTTCATGAATAATTATTTTTCAAAGCTTAAAAATGGTCAGGTAGTCAATGGGAAGATAATTAGGATAATTCAAGCATTGTGTATGTAAGTGATATGTAGAATGTTTAAAGTTCATGGGTAATACAATAATATACCATACTTATATGTACTTCCTCGAACTTGAAAGTTCGAGCAACAATATTTTCATTACTAAACCAATCCATAGTTTTTGTAAATGCTTTAATTGTTAATTTTAATTATTACATATTTGTATAATGTTTGTCAGTGATCCATGTCTTTTATTCACCAACTTTTTTAACATGTGCGAATAAAACGATCAAGTTGTTAACTCTCTGCTTCGTTGTGTTGTCATTTAATTCAATAAATCGACTGAATAGCAGCTGGCAGCTGCTCGTGATTTTCCAGCATACGACCATAGGCATTTCTTTCTTTATTATGTGGTTGAACCCGTCCTTGATCGCCAAAATTTTAAATTGCATTTGTCACTCGCTTCTTCTCTACTGCGGACATTTCTTACACATTTCTTCTTTGTTTTTTGCCAAACTTTTGTTTTGCTTTCATTTTTGACATCTCACTGTAAGAATGTTATAGAAACCATCGATGGTAAACAACAGGCTGGTTAAACAGAGGCGAGCACGAATGAATACATGGGAGAGCATTTTCGAGTTACGAAAAATAGCCAAGAATGTTGAGAAATCAAACAGAAAAGTTTATACTCATTTCATTGAACACATACTTAAGAAAATAGCATAATGCTGCAAAATAAGTTGTTTTCAAATTGAATAATGTTTATAGAGCGCACAAAATTCAAAAACATACAGGTTTTTCTAATTTCTGCTAAAATTGTATAAAAAGTATAAATTTTTATAAATTTTGGTAACAACTTCTATGCCTTTGAACAACTTGCGGGTTCAATAAACATTATTTTATTTTAAAATTTTTTTGCATTATGTTTGTATTTATAAAAGGCAGTAGCAGAGCTGGTGGCTTTGAAATAGTTTCCCTCACAAAAATACTACTAATTCAAAACTTATAATCAAAATTTTGGAATTTCAAGACCCGGTCCTTTAAATAATATATAATTTAAAAATGCCGATGTGTTCAACTGAATGAGTATAAACAGCTATAATTATATGCATTATCTCAGCAATTTTTGTGGTTGTTTCACATGCAATTATCGAGACCACACAGTTGTACATACATAACTAGGAGCGAGTGACGAATAAAACGCAGCTAATATTAATCTTTGACATTGCCATTAAATACATATACACATAACTTTTAAATTATAAATTGATCATTAATCTCAGATACGTAAATGAAGATATGTGTGAATAATGATACATAATTCTTAAATTAGCCCTTTGAAATGTATTTCTAAGTATTTATTATCGCAGCAAACTAAACAATTTCCTCTGTTCATTCACTCAATACTTATTACCCAAGTACATTTTTAATAACCGCTCGAGTGAAAATTCTCAAGTAGATATATATATATGTTTGTATATGTACACTTGGAAAGGATGTACTATATGTTTGCAGGCGGCATCTTAAGTAGAAATCACCAACTATCGTAATATACCATGGTGCACAAAATGTAGAAACAAAAACAAAATAAGTCAACAACAAACCGCCACAAGAAAATCTTTTCATGTATGGCAAATAATCACACAATGGATTAATTGTTTGCGTATGCTGTGATGTCCATAAAGATATTAACGATGAGTCTGACTATAATGATGATCATGACGATGTTGCTGTTGATGGTGATTTTAATGTTAGTGCTGCCGCTGTTGCTGATGATGATGTGACGAAAAGCATTTCCTTAAAGTAATTTTAAAACTTGCATGGCAATAATACAAATTCAAAGTGATAAACCGCCAAATAAAATATTGCTTCACAAAACGAAAAACAATGTTATCCTGATGAAAAACATTTCATTTTCCTCAAAGAAAAAAAAAACGTAAACGAGAACACAAAGCAAAAAACTTTATATTTAATTATTGAATCAATAATTCTAAGAATATAAAAGTTTATTTTATTTCAACTTGTACGAGGTCAGACTGAAAGTAACTACATTGCGAATTTTTTTTTTTCTAAATTATTTGTATTATAGATCTAAGGTGAAGGAGAAACAAGAGTAAAAAATGCCTATAAAAAGTTTTTAATTTCGCCTTTCGGATTCGGCGAAATTCATGTACAATATACATTTCTATTCATGTACAAATTACTACCGCATCTCGCAACTTTAAGAGCGCTTAGTCCAATTTTCAGTCGTAATACTCCTCCCACCAGACAGGCTGTGCGTACTATAATGTATAAATGGGAGTCAAAATATTCGCAATTGAAGGTTTTTTTATGGGGTTACGTTAAGTCGTTGGTTTATGCCACCCAGCCAACAACGTTAGAAGAGCTCAGGAACAATACAATACAAATGTTCCGGCCGATATGTGTGGAAGAATGGCGGAAAGTTGAATCCAAACAATCGACCGCTGCAAACTTGCTCGCGTCAAACGTGTTCATATGAGTGATATCGAATTCCAACTTAAGTGTAACATGTGTACTACTCCTGGAACAAATCTCGATTATTCTGTGTTTTATTTAAATTCAAATTGTTATGTCCCTATTAAAAACACCTTTATATGGATTTTGTAACTGCGCGAAAATTGGAACATATCTACCTTATGCCATTTGACAGTAGACGTCATTCTGGGGTCTTATAAATGGGTAAAAATCATTTCCTACCTTCTTTTAGTTGTTTATTAAAAAATTTTTTTCAGCGATTGTACACTTTTAACTTTAAAAAACAATACACACAAATTATGCAATTAAAACGTCCGTTTTTCATTTTATGGTACATAAGTCACTTTACTTTCACTTTTAATGGCACAACAGCCCATGGAGGGCCTAGGCCGTGCTTTTCGCATCCACTCATGTTGTGCGTGTTATATTTGTACATGAATGGAAGGGACCTACAGTTTAATGCCGAATCCGAATCCGAACGGCGAAGTGATAAGATTTTCATAGCAATTTTTACTCTTGTAGGTTTGCCATTGCCTGCCAAGAGGTGGAGCCGTGTAGAAACATAATTTTTTCTACTTTTTGATTTTGCCTGTGCCGAGACACTCTGCGTAGCAGTCCAACGCATTACCACTACGCCACAGCGACCACATAAGTCACTGTTAGTGTGAATCTCATTAATTGCAAATAAATACAGTACCGTGAATTTTTAAACTGGTTAAATTTTCCTGTCAATAATCCTTTAGAAACTTCAATATATTTTAACCAAGTGGACGTTACTGAGACAGGAAAGTTTTATTTTATGATGTGGTGATTACAGTTTAGATGGAGAAGAGAGAAAGAACTTATATTAATAAGTATAACTTCCATTTAAAATTTTCCTGGTCATGTCTATGTACAGTGCTAAAGCTTGTTTAAAGAAATTAAAAAATGTTGAATACTCTACTATATATTTATTTCATAAAAGTTTCATTACTTATCAATTCTCAAGGTATAACAAAGCAGTGGCGTAGCCAGGTCGGGTGACACCCGAGACGGCCCTAAATGGTGTCAACCTATAATACCCCTCCCCCCTCTTCTTTTGAAATAATTATACTATGTGTAGGTATGTACGATTATTTTTTATTTAAAAGTAAGTAGATAATAGTGGTCGCTGTGGCGTAGTGGTAGAGCGTTAAAAACCTCTACGAGTATGAGACCAATAAGGGAAATTTTTATTTACAGCATGTTCTTCTTAAAGATCTTGGAAGATATTTGTTTACATACAACTTTCTTTTTTAAATGACTATTTAATTGCTGTTGTAGGAAATTGATGTGAGTACATATATAAAGTACCAAATTTATATTGCATTATATATGAAGCTTTAAAAAAATATTTTAAAAATTTTGCATTTTTTTGGCACCAAATTCTGAAATAACATTGCCGAAATCTTATTTGCTAGAAAATTCGTTTTCTATTGATAAAATGGCTAGGTCGCGTATCCTAGATTAACACATAGTTGAGCGTAAATATGATTTAATTAGATTTACCTTTGAAAAACTTCTTTCACATGAAGCGACAGAGACACAAACTGTTAAGAACAATTGAAGAACTAAAGATACGTTTGAAACAGACTCTATAAAGTCCCATTCTACAATAAAAGTTAGAATATCAAGCGTAGTCCATTTACTTGCGACTTTAAATTCAATGTTTACTGTCTTGATTTGTCTACGAAGTCTTTGTACTTCTACTTTAAGTTCTTCTTCTACAACTTCATCGTAGTCCAATGCCAACTTTTTTGCTTTTATATTCAGTTCTTCATCCGTGCAAAACAGCAAGTCCTTTGTTTTCACAATTTGAAAGATATCGGCTATATCATTGAATGCCATAGTTCGAGACTTTAATTCTGTCGAGAAACGATCGATGCATTCAAGCATCCTCCTCTTGTTTTCTTCTCGTTCCGTTTCACCCGGCATTCTTTTATTGTACCTTATACGCCGGCTGATGCTTATTCCGAGCTTTTAGCAAATAATACTAGCCTTTTTAAATGCACCTTCCACTAAACACTTTTTTAGGGCATTCTATTTCGCTATTACTTTATCGACAGTTAGTCCTGAAGTTTGCAAATATTTTTGTATATCATCCATTTCCTCCAACACATCGTGCAAAAAACAAATGAAAGTATAATTTAAGACATTTACACCTACTTAGGTAATTATAAAATTTTTTCCGCTTTTTGAACATTGCGGGTGTCACCCCAAAAATGGCAACCCCCTTCCCCTGGCTACGCCACTGTTTCAAAGGACCAACAAAATCTTTAAGTAGTTAATATAATATGTACATAATTTATCAACTTTATTGTCTTAAAAAAAAAAAAACATTTAATTATTATTTACGTAAAAAGTATAAAAGACATTTATATGCTTGATGAAATCCATTAAATATTTATATAGACACAAAAGAGATACTTAAATTAAATGTTCCCGTAAATTGTATAGAACATATAAGTAATAAGAAAAACAAAAAAACAAAATGTATAATTTTCGTGTTAATTTACATATAAGACGAATATATTTATTGAATAATACCCGATATTTTGTGGAAAAGTAAATAAAGCAGAACTCCACAGATCTTTGTCGTAGAATCAAATAGATGAACCAAAGAAAATAAAAATACAAAAATAATAACAAACGGGAAAATTAAATTGAATGATATGTAAACAAATTGCGATGAGCTTAAATAGAACGCGTTGCACAGCCAGTGCTCTCAAGAATGCCTCATACTATACAACGGAACTGCTGCCGCTGACAAAGAACCAAATCAAACAACACTATGAATCTGTCTAAAATTAGAAAAGTACACGAGTACACTCGCCTACTTCTGTACGTACATAACGAAATGCTCCAGAACAAAAGTGGCAGCAGTCAAAGAATTAAACATTTAACGTTTATACAACAAAACAAAATTATTACTACCTCCACTGCTTATAAACAAAGCTTTTCCATGCAATCAAAAAACCATTCTTGATTTGTTTTAAACATTTCGTTAAATATAAATAGTATGTGTAGAAAATTGATAGAATATCTAAACGTCAAAAGAAAAACCATTTCCATTCTAAATATGTAAATATTATACATATGTATATAAAAACATTCCTACGGAAAATTTGAGGGGCTGAATAAAAATGTTTATTTACATGCTCGTACTATACAATATTTACACACATACATGCATAGTTTTCTTTGCGAATAGTACACTATGTAAACCCTAGTAAATTGTGATTCCAATACGTGCAAATTTTATAAATTTTGCATAATAAAAATGTTTATGTACCTATGTAGATAATGGATTTTGTGTTTAGTGTAATATTTATTAAAATCTAAATATTATTTTCATTTATTTATTTAATCAAAAAATTATCAGTAAACTAATGATTTAATAACAAAGTAATATGAACTTGACAGAGTAATATTACTTTCTAATACCTTTCAAACTCCGACAGACCTAAACTTGTTTATAAGCTTTCTAAATATATTGTTTTTATCTTTACTTTATTCTAACTCTCTTGACATGATTAATACATATAGGTAATAAATAAAATAATAATAATAAATATATGGAAATTTATCAAAATGCAAAAACAAACCACAAGCAAGGAAGCGAATCTCGAAGTGTTCCCTTTTTTTAATAGGGCTATAAATATCTGCATTGACCAGGTTTTTCAGAACATTTACATATTTATTGAAAAGCATTTAATGTTTCAGTATGAATTTCGCTAACATTGATCACCACTTGAAATGAAATATAAGTATTGTCGATACTCGTTTGGGGTTACTGGGTTACGCTATTGGTGACTGTTTCAATAAAGACTTTGCTCAGGCTAGTGAAGGCATGAACGATAAATCCCTTATAATATTGGTATTAAAAATCAGAAAAAATCTTTTTTCACTTTGTAAAGTAGCGAAAGAGTTTTTGAATATACCATACTTAATTATAATATTTTCAAGCAGTTGTTCAATTTTTCAAATGCAACTGCCATCATCTGACTCTGAAACTTATTTAACAAAAGATTACAGGCGTCAACTCTGACTGTTTCTCACCTTATTAATATCACCCAAAAAAGTAGATAAAAAAAAAATGTGAATAACTGTAATATAGTGCATAGCAAAGCAAGACACTTAAATTAACCCAAAACGCTAATAAAACTCACCCAGCAAAAGTAGTTTAATATCTTTTGCTGCTTGTATTCCATCCTCTTTAAGATTCCTTTCGATTAGACGACTTCTGGCTGCGGCGGCTCTCTCCTCGGCAGACTGTGCGCAGCCCATAGTGCGTATTGCCTCGACACAAAACGTTTTGAAGGTCGTTTAAATCGGCCTTAATTGGCCGAAATCGCAATAACAGCAAAAAATTTCCAAAGGTATAACCCAGTTTACAAGATATATAGCTATCTACGCGAAGTAGGGTTGCGATTTAAATTCTTGAAGAAATGGGTTGTAGAAATTAAAATTTTTGTAATATTATTTTCCACTTAATTCTCCTTGTTATTTTCAGCTTATAATCGTATTTGATTTAATTCACACACAAAGTTTTTTTCTTTAAGTTGTTATTTTTTTACAAAACTTCAACAAAAATGTGACATTTTCATTTAAGGCTGTGTTGTTGACAAATGAAAACATGAAAAACCTAAATCAAAGCACATCAAAATGATTCCAGCATCGCATAGAGAGAGAGCAAGAAGTATGGAGAGAGAGTAATATCTTCGAAACTCATAAGATTATTGAAGAAGCAAAATCGAAGCACTCGTTAAGCTTTCCTGCTCTCCCTCGCTCTATCTTTCTATCTCTCTCTTATACAAAACACGCACATATTTCAACCCTCGAAATGGAATGTAAATGATAATTCAAATTTCATATATGTTCTCTGTAGATTTCTTGGAAGTGAGTAAGGATTAGGGTTGAAGTAGTAGAGGTGTAGGGATTGGCAGAAACTGCGGCTGTGAAAAACTTTAACAAACACTTGATGGAATTTTTTTTCGTTTTTAGTTTGAAGGATTTTCCCACTTTTCTTTGGGTAGTATGTACTTATATATGTAGAACTTATTCCAAATATGTTAAAGATGTGGATGAATGGACAAGACAGCATTCAATATTTAGGAACTTTTTTACAGACATTAACTTATTAAAATTAAAACTATTCGCCGAAAAAATAAACTGCGGAAACTGCTGTTGCTTTTCCGTTAATTTTTAATTCTTTGGTTTCTGCAAAGGTTTCTGATAAAATGTAATTATTTACTGTAATCAAAGTGCAAACACTTGTTCTGTGACACTTATATTTGGGATTTCCGTTCTACCAAAAAAAACAAAGGCAAATTTAGAGCATAGGGGACAGAAAAATCATGAGAGAATAAATGATTTTTGTTCCAAAATTATGAATCATTCGAATATATACATTTCGTTCGTATACAGAAAATGTAGAATGTATCTTTTTAAAATGCAATGCAAATTTATTTTGTTGCTTTTACATATGCATACAGTTTTTCGTTGTAAATTTTTTGTAATATTTTCCAGTGAATTTGTAAAATGTATGTATAAGTAATTGCTTTAATATTTCTAACACAAGGCAGCACTATAAGTGGTGTTGTTTGAGAGTAGTGCAATATTTCCAGTTTTATTCCCGAGAATTGTATAAATTATTTTTTTTTTTTTCAATACTTCATTAGTTAATGTTTATAATTAAAAACATACACAAAAAAAATTTTAAATATTAACCGATTTGTTGCTTATTTAATATATAATTTTTTTCACACATAAATTGACAGCGCGATACAATAATGAACTGAAAATATACACGAACAATTTGAACGGAGCCGCCCTAACCGACGACGAGATACAACAGAGTTAAGCAGAAAAATTCGAGCCAATGCGTATACGAAGAGCAGAAGGAAAAAGCGAAAAACATTAATACACATTCCTCAATGGAAATTCTCTACTACATAAATGATAAAACTTTTGGGGCGCACTCCGAGAGCACAACGACGACGATGAGTACAATTGAGCAAGAAAAGAAAATTCTGCTATAACTCAGAATTCCGCCACCAACCAAGCCATTAGCAGAAATCACCATCAGCACTTGTTTGTACTGTATTGCTGGAATTTCGAAAGAAAATAAAACTTCCTCTACAAAAACTCTCGAAACGGAATCATATTCGAAATTCGAACATGTCATGATAGAGTCGGGCTGCAAAACGCATGTGCGATACCACCGCCACCTTCCTGGAGAGTGCTGGCGATAATGGAGATGTTGTGCTGTTGTACGGGGGCGCGCGACCGTTGCTATTATACTTGCGCTGGAGATCATTTGTATAGTCAATTATTTACGTGCATGAGTGTGTGATGTTGGTGTACTTTAGCAAAATAACACCCGATAGCATGTAGTTTATTTTACTTTTTTTAGTACTTATTTAGTGTAAACTGTAATAGTCGTATAGTTTTTGTTCTTTTATGCGCGCATATTAGTAAAAACGATTTTATACACTTGAACAGTACTATCTCAAACAGCACTGACGCTAAAAGTGGTGATTTCATTTGAATATGCTATGAATGACATTAGTATGGGGGCTAGGTTAGTGGGGATGGGGTGTAGCTTGCTTTACTTAAGTGAGTGTGTACCTCCACAAACACATCGACGTGCAGACTTATCTACACATTGTTGGTGCAATGTATTGCTCTCTTCACAGACCATTTAATTTATATTCCAGTTGTTATCTATCTCACATTTTCACCTTCTTTTATTTTACCTGTCATTTTACCACATTGCAGCAATAGCAAAGAAAATTGGCAGATTTTCTATGTGATTGTGAGAAATCATCAAGTTAACACTATCTGCGAGTATGTTTGCAATGTGGTGTAAATGTGTGTGATAAGTTGTGGTCAAATGGCATTGGTGAAAGGATTTTCAAGATAACTTAACTTGTGGTTAATTCAATATACACATGTAGTAGTTTTAAAAATAAAAAGTAGTAGCGCGGGGGAGGTTTTTAGGTAATGTTAGACTGCTGAACGTGTGCTTTGGGATTAGCCGCGAAGGAGTAAGAAAATGCCATAATTACCGCCTCTTCATAGTTGGCTTAATATTTTCAAGTTTGCTCAAAGAATTTTCCATCAAGGAAAATATGAGTTCGTTATGTATTTTGTCATTCTAAACACAATGACGATTTAGCTTTCTCAGTTTTCATCCGGCTCAAGAGATATGTAACAAAATCTATTATTAATTAAATACCTTTCAAATAAGCTATAAATTAATTAAATTTATTAACCTGTGTATGCCTACCGGGTATTTAAATATCCATTGCAGCGTGTTTTCAAAAGAAAGTAATATTTCGATTCTGATAGAAGTTGAAGTATCGCTCTTTATTAGTTGCTTTTATTAGTTAAGGAAGGATGGACCTATTGAGGACACAAAAAAAGTTTGTACCATAATCCTAGCTGCTCCTAGCTGGTACACGAGATATTAATAAATTACATAAACAAATTAATCAGGATCATAAATAATAAAGTTTCATGTTGTACTGGTAATTTTGTGTTAATAAAAATAACATAACGCGTATAATACAGTAATAAGGATTCATATGTGCCTTAAAGAGAGTTCTATTTTTAATATAGTATTACTAAATACATAGCTACATGGGATCCGCAATTGAATTTATTTTGTTTCATAGATTCACCAGCCTGCTCCGACCCAAGCCCAACTCTCTCCCGTTGAAAATGTATAGACAATAGTGGTGTCCATATTTAGTGTCGTATCCTGTCAATTGTCGTAAACTCTCTCATTTCTCATACAAAATTTTACAGCTTTAGAGCAACATAACAAAATAAGGCATAAATGTTCTACAAGCACATGAATTTTTAAAGTTTCGGAAACTCGATTGCTTTAAAGGGTTTAGTCAGAAAATATTTATCTACCTAAATTGAGCCGGCTTTTCTTGAAGAACAAAAGTTTACAACTTTTTATGCATTTCGTTGTTTCCGTAATTTCAAGTACACATCGGTAGTCATCAAACAATTGTTACTGATTAATTTCTGTCTATGAATTCTGCAAGTCTGGTAAAACAAATTTGAAAGGTATATTATTGATGTTGGTCAATATGAATAGATTCTTCATACACATATACACATACACTACACACAAAACAGGATTTCATCCTCGCACTCGCATAATATGCATCTAATTAAAGCATATGAAAGGCATAAAAACTTTGATTTTATCATTTCATCAATTTGTCATGCAACCTTTCAGTTCTTTATTCAATGCCGTTAGAAGTTAAATATTATGGGTATTCAATGAAAGACATAAATGCGCCGTATATGATGTAAGTTTACTTTGGGGTATAATGCAGGAATCTTGTCTCTTACGGTGCTTTTACGTCTTTGTCTAAAAATGATGATCGGGCCTGGGGTCCACGATTAAGCTTCACCAGTTGCCTCTGTAATGCGCGTGCTGGCGCCAGTTGATAAGGCCAAGTGCAGTCAGGTTGCACCTCGATTAAGCTTCACCAGTTGCCTCTGTAATGCGCGTGCTGGCGCCAGTTGTCCACGCATATTGGACCACAGATCTTACGGAGTATCTTCCTCTCGAACGCTCCCAATAGCTTATCATCATTGGTGGTCAACGACCACGTCTCAGGGCCATATATTAGGTCAGGAAGGTATGAGCAATTTATATAGCATAATTTTCGTCGGTCGAGAGAGGGCTCTGCTTCTCAATTGCCTACTGAGACCTTAGTGACACCTGTTGGCAAGAGTTAATCTCCGCTTGATCTCAAGGCTAACATTATTTGTTAGTGTTGATGCTGGATCATAGGTAAACGAAGTGACATTTTGTATTTCGCTGCACTGACTGCTCGCGCGTGGTTGCCAATGATGTCAATATCATCAACGTATGCTAGCACCATGACACTCTTGTAGAAAAAATGTGCCAGAGATGTTGATATTCGCAGCTCGAATTATTTGCTCCAGCATAAGGTTAAAGGAGTCTGAAATCACTTACTTATCTGTACCAATTTTCACTGTGCTGTTGGTGTCGATTAATGTCATTTTGCAAAGACGAATGAGCTGTGCAGGGATAGCAAAATCAGACATTGCGGTGAACAAGTGATCCCTAATCGTGTTGTCAAAGGCGGTTTTATCTATAATCGACGAATAGATGGTGGATTTCGATTTGTTTTTCTCGGGCCTTTTCCAAGATTTGGTACAGTGTGAATATCTGGTTGATATCAGGCCTGAAGCCACACCGATAAGGTCCAATTAGTTTGTTGAAAATGAGCTTCAAACTTTCGCACAGTACGTAATAAAGGCTTATCACACGGTAGTTGGCGCAAATCCTGGAATCACACTTCTTATCTATTCGGCAGAGTACGCTGATGTTCAAATCACTTGGGATGCTTTCATCCGACGATATTCTGCGTAGAAGCTCGTTCACGCGATTTGTGAGTTCTTCGCCTCCAGTCTTAAACAACTCAAAAGGTACGCCATCTGCACATTCAGCCTTATTGTTTTGTTGCATATTATGCCTGGTATCCAATGCCTCTAACATTACATAAATTCTTTATCCATGGACCAGACATCATAACTCACGCTGTACTACCTATTGGCCAATTATCCGAAGAAACGCAAGAAGCTTGCAACAAATATTTTAAAAGATACAGAGAACATAATTCACGCAAATGCAGCCGGAAGAAGACGAACGAAGATGTATTTCACCAATTTCTAAGTAGTTCTGATCCTATAATTCCTACCTAAAAAAAAGTTACAGCTTTTACCTAAGTTAGACTTAGATTTAATCATATCTCCACTTCTAACTAACTTGTGTGAAGATAATGATGATGAGCGCGATAATGATGACCGCGATGAAGATGAGCGCGACGATGATGATGATGAAAACTGCAGCGAATATGGCAATAATAGATGAAATAGACGATGAGGAATAATTATGTTTTAGATTTTCTAAATAAATATTAATGTCCAATAAATCAATTTTTGTTTTTTTAAGTTTTCTTCTAATAAAATTTTATGTACGTTGGTTTCTATGGCGCATATTCATAGACAAATTTAAGTGCTTACTTTACTTAATTCCTACCTAATTTGACAGATAATACTCTGATTTGATAGAAAATAAGTAGGAACTAGACAAAGTGAGAACTTAAATTTGACTATGAATATACTATGAAGTTACTATGAAGTTTAAAACAAAGTTATTAAAATTTAAGTGAAACTGGAAGCAGAAGTTTTGGCGTACTTGTAGTACAAATTTTCCGGGTTCGAAACAATACTTTCTGATGATGTAGTTTCACTAACTCATTAATTACTTTATGAATTTATATCCGATTAAACTCAACTTGGGCTTAAAATCTTCATAATTTAGTAGACTAAAAAGTAATACTTGGAACATCGGATTTATTTCATATGAAAAAGATCATTAATTTTGCAGGATTTGTTAAAATTGATCAAAAATTACAACAAACTTCAAATTTGACCAACTGCATCATTTCTTAAACTTAAATTTTGATGATCTAGACAGTATTGGACGCGTAAATATATACCCTTTCCAACGATGTCAAGTCATACGTGATAAGATTTGATAAGATGATTTTCGCCGATATATATAAATTTTAGTGAAATAACAGCAAAAGTTATATCTTTCAGTGATTTTTTAATAAAAACGATGTCTACAAATTATTTAATTTTACTTAGAGACGTAGTAGCAACCAATAAAAACTTTAAAAATATGTATAGGAAGCTTGTGTGAATTAATTGCACGTTTTCGGACTTTCACCCCACTATGCGAGCGTTGACTGTTAAGACTTTCTCATAGATGGCCGGCGGTACTTCAACGCCTTAAATGATTGGAGATTCCGGAGCAGATTCACCAGTGGCGGGATTATTGCTGTTATCGCCATTAAGCAGCTGCGAGAAGAGCTCCCTCCATAACCTCATAATACCCTGAACATCTGTCACCAGATTTCCATCTTGGGTCCTTGCAAGAAGAGGCCCCGGTCTTCAAACCGCTAGTCAGTCTTATTCTTTCGAAGAATATTCGGAGCTCGTTCCTTTCCCATAACATCTTGATATCATTAACCTCACGTCTTTCTGCTTCATTTTCTTGCGCCTGAAGAGACGTTTTTTCATTGCCAAAAAAGAGTTCCACAAACTCAACAAATCTTAAAAACAATATCTCATATACTCCTTAGCAGCTTCCCTTTTATAGCTTTCAAATATTACTAACTTGCAATATTTGTTAAGGAGCATATAATTATGATATTATTTTTAAGTTTTATTGCATTTTTTGACTATGGAAAAATATTATAAAATACCCTAAAAAGGTGTTTTCCGGTTCCAAATCTAAAATTTCAAAAATTCTGTTTCCAGATTAGTGTTCAGCATAAAAAAAATATAAGACTCACACTACACAAACTAAGAAATATTAATAGTATTTTGTGTGGTACAGTGTTATTTACTACCAGCTGGGTTTCGCTGTTCGGTCCTGGCAAAGTTTGGATAATACGAAAATTTCAACCAAAAAAATGTCCAAAACTGATGACCATTTGAGCATGGGTTCGCATACAATCTGTCATTGTCTTCTTTACTATGGTTCCTCACTTAACTCAATTTAAGAATTTTGTTTGTATTGGAGGCAGTGCCATTGGTCGGGGCCATTATGAAAAAGAAAATGAAATTTTTGTCATACTCATCGAAGTAGAAGAGCCAGTGTATGGAATCAAAATAATATTTCTATTTCAAAATCCTATCTACGCCAATGATTAGAGGTATCACGCCCATTTACCCAAAAACATTTAACTTAATATTGTAGTTACTACCAATATATCTTCCCAAGTTATTTAGTTTCAAGTATGAATTTCGTTTGTAAGGAAGTACCACGCCCACTTCCCGAAAAAGGACTTAATTCTGCCCAATAATTACTACCAATATATCGCCTTTGCATACAATCTGTCGATGCCATACTGATTATGTTACATTACTTCAAGTATTTTGTTTGTACCATGTACCATGCTCACTTACCCAAAAGTTTAAAAGTGGCGATTTTGATGTGAGAAACTAAGAACGTGGAAGACCACCGAAAAAGTTTGAAGATGCAGAATTGCAAGATTTTACTCGATGGGGATGATGGTTAAACGCAAGAACAACTTGCAGGACAATTAAATGTGACCCAACAATGCATCTCTCAACGTTTAAAAGCCATAGGATTGATCTTGAACATGGGAAGATGGGTGCCGCATGAATCTACTGAAAGACTGAAAGCAAGAAAATCGAAAAACCACCTGTGAAATGTTGCTTGCCAGGTGCAAAAGAAAGTCATATCTTCACCGAATTGTTATCGGCGATGAAAAATTGATCTATTTCGAGAATTGCAAACGTAAACGATCATATGATAAGCCCGATACACCGGCCAAATCGACAGCAAAGGCAAATCGCTTTGGAAAGAAGATCATGCTGTGTGTTATCTGGGATCAGCGAGTTGTTATCTGGTTTGACCTTCTGAAACCAGGTGAAACAGTTACTGGTCAACGCTACCAAGAGCAATTGGCCGATTTGAACCGAGCTTATTTTTATCAATGGGACACGCACTTGCTGAGCAGCACTTCGATTTGAACGGAAATGTAAAAAAAATTGCTCGATGACTTGTTTGACTCAAAAAACGAATATTTTTTTTTGGCGAGGCATTCACAAATTTAATGTATAACTATTTTTCCTAAATAAACGTGTATTTTTTTTATAAAAATTATCGGTTTCATACGTGTACACCTGGTATATCGTTTCAAGTATTTGTTTTGGTATGTGAAGTGTCACACCCATTTGCTGAAAAAATACCTAAAGTTTGCCCAGTAATTACTAACAACATATCACCTCCTGACACCGACGGTCACTATCTTTCAAAGTATGGCTCCCCAGTTACTTATTTTCAAATATTTCGTTTGTATTGGAAGAGGTGCCACACCCACTTATCTACAAAAAAGGCAAATCCTGCCCAATAAGTAGTTACTAATAAACTATCTCGTTTTTACATAATTTTACAGTGCTGTCTTTGCTATGGTTTCCCAGTTATACTATTTAAAGTAAGTAGTTTGTATGGAAGATGCCCAAAAATTACAATTTTCCCAATAGCCTGGTACCAATATACCGCCTTCGCATATAAACTAACATTGCTTTCCGTACAATAGTTCTCCAGTTACGTCGTTTCAAGTGTTTTGTTTGTATGGGAGGTGCCACATTTACTTATCCCTAAAATACCAAATTCTACCCAATAACTACTACTTACATATCTCCTTCTGACAATGACCAATTTTTCATTGGCCTCTTTTCTGTGGTTCCACAGTTATGTTATTTTAAATTTGTAGTTTGTATGGGAGATGTCACGTCCATTTCTTGAATTGAAGCAAAAAAATATAGTCTATATTCTAACGGGGAGTACCTAGATTAAATACCGAAACAATTTTTTAAATCGGATCAGTAGTTCCAAAGATTACCTGAAACAAACATACAAACTTTACCAAAATATTAATACATTGTACATACATATACTTATACTCGTAGTTAGATTTGATGATGAAGAAGCTAGAAACATACTACATATTTATATTTAACGACAGTAACTGAATAAAATAGAGAAATGGAATTTATACAAGATAAACCCGCAATTATTATCCACGACCCATTCAAATTATTGGAACTGTATCGGAGACGATTAGATAATATACAAAATAACTATGTACAAATCTAGAAGTCGTTGCATAAAACAATTTTTTTATCAAGTGGGAAAATTAATCTTACTGACTTTATGCAACTAGAAAATATTTTAAAATAAAAATGCCGAACATAATTTAACTGCAATTTAAGGCGCATCTATTTCTGATCGTCGCATAAATGACATGATCACATACATAGATACAGTGTCGGACAATACAAACAAAAAAGTTTAAGCAAAGCATTCGAAGGCGGACAATCTAATAATAACAGCAGACGAAAAAATTTATATTTTAATAAGAAAACTTAAATTTGTTTATAATTTGTACTGGTAAGCATTTAAATAGTAGCATTGAGGGTAATTCAACAAATTAAATGTAAACTATTCCGTAATGTCACAGCAAAATCGGTCGAGCAAAGCACTGTAGCAAGGAGGAGCGACAAAGCAGCCGCCAAATAGCTAAAACTATTAGCAGATCCTCGACATTTGTCTACCAATCTTTATTACCTCAAATATTTCATTGCAAGAGAGGTAGGTCCCGCAAAACTACAAGTGCAGATGACAATCGCATACAAATTTTTGCGGCACGCGATCCATTTAAGGCAGCTGCCACAATTAGAGAGGAGACAGGGGTTCAAATTTGTGCTCGATCAGTAAGGAGACGTTTGGTGGGAAAAAAAGTATGGGAGAACAGCACGAAAAGTACCAATGTTGACACAAAGACATGGAAAGCGCACATTGAGTGGGATGGTTCAATTAATGCAAAAAAATGGCGTAACGTATTATGGGCAGACGAAAGCAAGGTGAATCTTGTTGGAAGTGATGGCAAATGTTGGGTTAGACACCCGAAAAATGCACAATTGAGCCCAAAATATACTAGGAAGACGTTTAAGCACGGAGTTGGAAGCATCATGGTATGGGGATGCTTCTCTTGGTATGGTGTGGGCCCTCTGTATTGGATAAAAGAAACGACGCACAGATTTCTTTACGTAAACATCCTTCAGGAGGTGATGCTTCCTTATGCTGAATGGGAAATGCCCCTGAAATGGCAAATGCAACAGGATGAAGACCCAAAGCACATCTCAATCCTTGCTCGAGATTTGTTTTCCCATAATGGAATTCCTGTTATGACCTGGCCTTCACAATCTCCTGACCTTAATCCAATCGAGAACTTGTGGAATATTGTCAAAGACAAGATTCGCAGTACCAGAGCTAAAAACAAAGACGAATTGTGGCAAAGCATTCAAAGGCTACTTGCGCGTCTCTGGTGGAATGAATGCCTACAAGGTGTAAGGCGGTTTTAATTAACAAATGCTATTCCACAAAATATTAGCGTTAGTGAACAATTTGAGTCAATATTTTATAAATTTTTTTTTAATTGAAGTGTTCTTATGTTTTTGTTCTTTTGAAATGTGATTTTATGTATAACTTTTAAATTTCTTTTTTTACACTGAATTGATTTTGTTTTTGTTTTAAGAAAAAATTATACTTATGGAATAAATGAATAAAAGTAAATACCTTTTAAATTTATAAGCCTAGACAGATATTTTTTTAATGTTTTTGGTTTCAGAACAAGGTGTTCTTTTTTATTGTCCGACACTGTATATAGTTATGTACGTACTTATCTTTGCATGTACATACATATACATATGTATGATTCAAGCATACAAAGTCAAGTATGTATGCATTTGATTTCGCAAAAAATACAAACATAGTACATGTATAGAACCAATTGAAACCACTTGAAAGAAAATTAATTTGGGAATGGTTTTAAATTGAATTATCAATTTACTAGTTCTCTATAGTAGACCTTAAAAACTAAATATGCATATATAAATATTGTAAGATGAAAGAGAAAAGTTGACATATCAGTTGACATGCTGCAATGAGGCGAGCAAACATATTCGATAGACAATTGAAGGTACGAACATAATGGATGCGGCAACGACATTGAGTCATCTGTGAACACTTAAATACCATACATTATTTTAAAGATGACAGTGCATCATAGCCACATTGAGCAAATTGCCGCTGCTGTCGATTTAAAATTATTTCCTTTTTCAGATGCAGCAGATAGAAAAAAAAACCAATTACATATCAACCCAGATATTATAAAGGGTTATTTTTATAAGAGTTTAGTTTTTGAAAATGAAAAAAAAAAACACACAGAAATTTTACAAAAGTGACTGCAATTTTTATTTGGATCGATAAATCAATTCCTGCCATTTACTTTTTAAAGATACACTTCAAGTGGTTAAATCTGAAGGTCCAATTTTGGCACATTTTTCACACATTTCGGCCGGAATCTCACAAATGACGCATTCAATGTTGGCTTCCAAAGCAGTAATCGAGTTTGGCTGGTCCCTATAGACAAGAGACTTAACATAGCTCCACAAAAAATAGTCCAACTGGGTCAAATCACACGATCTTGGTGGCCAATTGACTACACCAAAACCTGAGATTACCTGTCACCGAATTCGCCTCTCAATTGATGCATGGTTTTGCGTGTAGTGTGGCATGTGGCATCGTCCTGTTGGAACCATATGTCGGCCGAGTCCAATACTAGCATTTTCGGCCAAAAGAAGTGTTATAATCGAACGTTACCTTTCTCCATCGTCTTTGAAAAAGTACGGCCCAATGATGCCGCCTGCCCATAAACCACACCAAAAAGTGCATTTTTCGGGATGCATTGGTAGCTGCTGAATTGCCTCTGGCTGGTCTTCACTCTAAATACGAAATATGGTAATTCTGCTTATTCACGTATCCATTGAGCCAAAAATGAGTTTCGTCGCTAAATGGACGTAGCTTGCAAAACACTTTTTTCATAGCGCATGAATTTTGATAATAAATTTCGATAATTTGCAAACATTGTTCTGGCGTAAGTCTAGTCATTATGAAATGGCAAACCAAACTGAGCATAAATCTAGTGACAGCTGTCAAAAAGACCAACTCCGAAAAAAGTATTGCCAGATTGAAAGCCACACTGCTAGAAAAAATACCCTTTACAATACAATTTGCTTGTTTATGTTATATACTCAATATTGTTTTTTATCATAGTAAAGTAAATTACTTGTGGAAATTGTCGTAGCCGTATCCATTGTGTTCCAGTCGCAGACAACATGACGAATTTTGCCACGACGCAATGACACTGTAGCAGCTATTGTGTTCATACCTTGAATGAAGCCAAACCCGAAATGGAGCATGTCCACTTGACTTTTTCAATTAAATTCGATTGAGAGAATTTATTATTAACATTGCATGATAAATTATTGCAAGTAGTTATAATGTGTCACTGTTAGATAAATATTATATTTTTCATGTATTAGTTAGTTATTAAGTAATACATCAGCCGATGGCCATTAATGCTAGTGCTGCTTTTCTTATTTGAATTGTATAATAATTTATTATTGTATAAATTTTAATAAAATAAAAAAATAAAAAAAAAATAAATACTTGCAATACAAATTTTTGGTTCATCGCAAGTACTCAAAAAAAGTGTTTTCTAGACTAATTTTAGGTTGCTTAAAAAGAAAATAACACTTTGTCAAAAAGAATTTTTTTTAAACCCTACACACTCTGTACAACGGTTGCTGCACAGAAACATCGTAGGTATGAACATGTACTGATATCTACAAACATAAATATATAAATGCTCATTGTACGTAGCCGAGTCGATTTAGGTCCGTCTGTCTATGTAAAAATCGTTGATTCCGAAAGCAAAGCAAAAGTTTTATGCACTTTTATGAATTATCATTAACTAATTCTACGCAATACTAAACCGTAACATGAATAACATGAGTAAGAACAAGGTATGAAATCTGTCACCACTAATTAGTTTAAGGTATACCACATCTTTTATGAAAGCCATTTTTCCAGTTAAAATTTTTTTTCTATACTTAAAGTGATGGAATATGTCATAAAATATAAAATTAATACTTATACATGGATAGAATAATGAATGAAGTACTTCAAGAGAGTTTTATTTTGTAGACCCATTCCTAACTTCGTCGATAAATGGAATAGTTCGAAACCAATAACACTTGGGAATACCAGTCCCTGATACATATTTTAGATTGTCTCAGTAAAATGAGTTTACCATTGGTTTGGTTAGTGATATTGTGAAGCAGGAAATTTGAGAATGGAATCGGTCAACGGATTTATATGGGTGGAACTCCGTCTTTCTCTGTCTTTGGTGTCTGAGAAAAATTATTTCCATCATTTTCTACTCTTTCCCTTTTCTACATACATATGGATATGTGTGTGTAGATACCCAAAATTTGCAATGTGAAAGGTATTTTCATATATTAAATAGACTGTTTTGTTATAGTTTAATAGTAGTAAACATGCCAATTTGTCATCATTCCTTAAGGGCTTTTTATTATTCATACATACTTTGTAGGTCTCGCAACTGCGCAATGCGCCACAACTTATGCTAAGAAAATAAATAGTATGTACTATTTACAGAGAAAAATAATAAAATGGTATTTTATTCGCAAAATACATACATACGATATATGCTAAATTATGATATTAAAAATAATTTTCTAAAATGTACGTACCATGTATGTATGTATGTACGAATTGGAAATCTTCCAGTTAAAAATGCTCGTCGAATTTATTTTGATGTGGCAATGCTCCAGTTAGTTTGCTATGCGCGCTCTCTTAAAATTGTTTTCTTTCTCTAACTAGGACTATTTGAGGGAGCGTACAATTGCTTTATGATATTTATTGGAAAAAGAAGCAAAAGGAAGACCAGAAAAAATGGAAAGGGAGAAAGAGTATGGAAAGCATGGTAACTATACGATGCATGTATGAGTGTGTATGTGTATGGTATATGTGTGTGGGTGTGTGTGTGTGAGTGTGAGTTTTTGCGTCTCTTTAACAGCTCGAGCTCGAGCTCTTTTCATGCTTTAAACAATATTTGATTCGCATGAAATGTTTTGCATGAATTCAAGGTGGTAATTAGCTTCATGCAAGCTTCGTATTTTTCACCTTACCACATGAGTGTGTGCAATGATTAGGAATACACAATGCCAAAAAGACTGTATGACTGACTGACAAACTGAATAAATAATTATCTGCCAGACTACCTGCCTGCCATATGCAGCAAGAAGCTCTTGAGTATATTGTCACTGTTACTATTGCTGTATTTGCCGTCGTTGTTTTATCGCAAAATGTAATTATTCAAAATGGCAACACATCCGATTTTTAAACATATGCTACAACGTTGTCGTTCTCATAGCCTTGTGAGGATACGCCAAGCACACAAGTACACTGCACTCTACTTTCACGTATACACTGATAACGATTGGCGCTAGTACTTGCCTTTATTCGTTAATGATTTCATCGTGTTGCCTATTTCTCTGTTTTTATTGTTGTTAAAGTAAACTTATATTTCCTGTTACAAGAAAAAACTTATTTCTTTCTGTAAAGCTGGGTTTTTTAACATTTAGATTGGACATTTTATGCTTTATTCTTTTGGCTAATATTTCCTGTTCAAAAGTTTTGGAGCTACTACGAGTATGTGAGAACGAACTTCCAGTAAATAACTAACTAGTGGTTAATTTATTATTTTTTGTATCGTAAATTTAAATTGTAATAACCATAATTTACCTACTTACGATTTACGTGAGTATTCGATGATCAGCGAATTCACTTGCAAAGGAGGTCACTTAGTTCACTCCCGTTGAATAACTATTTATATTTGTAGTGCCCCGTTATTAAGCAATCAGTTATTATTATATTAGTAGCAGTGGTTACTGGTAACAAAAAGTATAACATATTTAGGGAAAGCCAAAAAAAAAAAAATTAATTTTAAGTACTTATAGTTGAAAAGGAACTACTTTAAGTTTTTAGGTGCGAAATTTTCAAATTCAACATCAGCAAGATAATTTGAACAAGGTGAGAGCTTACTAAAGTGATTAAGAAATGGATTCCTCTGCTATTCACTGGAAAGAACAACAAATGGTTACAAAGAAAATATTATAGACTATAAATAATATAGAGCTTTTGACAAGAACGGTTCTACGAAATTGTGGATCGACCAAAATTAAAAGAAAGATCTTCAAAGAGAATATTTTAATAAAAAACTTTGGAGATTAATCAGCAAAATTGTTTATGTTTATGCGCTCATTTGGCTTGTGTTGTAGATCTGCCACAAAAAGGATTTTTTATTAGAGAATTCATCTAATTTCTATTTCTGTAATCCCAGAACTTCGAGATATGTATAATAGCTGCCTTAAAATTGAAAAAGAGTTTAAGCCTGTAATCTATTTTTTTAAGAAAATATTTGATGACATGAATAAAAAATCACATCAATTCTGTGCATCTAACCGTTAATTAATTTGCATAGCTACCCTCAGTAAAATAAATATTTGTTTTGAGTACAAAATTATTAATATAATTACTCTGTATTACAGCGAAAACATATTTAGTAGGTCTAATTGAATTGAAAATATCTGCATACCAGACATTTCCAACAGACTCTCAAAATCTAGGCTTAGGTCCAAAAACCCAAAAACAGAGGTTTAAACTCCATTATTTTTCAATCGATTATAAATACTGTTATTCTGTGTAAGAGAGGAAGAACAGACTTTCCCCGAAACATCTCGAAAGCTACGCTTTTTAAAAGCCAAGTTATGACCAAGTATATACTTGGACCTACAAAACATTGGTTTTGTTTGTTGTTGAGATTTTGAAATTTCGAGTATGCTGATTTTTAATGTCTACCTAGATTTAAATATATGAACTATGTGCACTTAGAACCGGTTTCACAGAAGCAATTTAAACTACAATCGACAATTAAATTACAAATTTCAGTTTCATCTTTCAAAATTAGATGCAGCGGCCTCTATCAATTAAGTATAAAAAAAAATTAGAATGCATATGATGGGCAGCACATATGCATCCACATGTATCCACGAGTATTTATCAAACTCGATTGATAAAGAGCGCTGCCCATCTTACTTTACTTTACTTTTAATGGCACAACAGCCCATGGAGGGCCTAGGCCGAGCTTTTCGCATCCACTCATGTTGTGCGTGTTATATTTGTACATGAATGGAAGGGACCTACAGTTTAATGCCGTAGGTTTGTAGGTTTGCCATTGCCTGCCAAGAGGTGGTACCGGGTAGAAAAATTATCTTTTCTACTTTTTGATTATGCATGTGCCGAGATTCGAACCCCGGACATTCTGCGTAGCAGCCCAACACACTACCATTACGCCACAGAGACCACGATAAGTCTTATCGTTTACATAAATCAGCACATCGATAAAAATTCCTTCGGATACGCCTACAACGTCTACGATAGACTCTGGTTTTACAAGATTACTAATCCTAACCTGAAAACCCAAAACGCAATCGTTGTGAAGAAATAAACTTCTGTTTTTTTATCAACTCAATTCACGATACTAAATATTGTTGTATTTGTACATATCAGTAGCTGCTTCTATATTGTTATTTAAAGATTATATTTGTATGGGACGTAGGCGTGATTACAGCCTGATTATGATATTCTTTAAAGTATTTTAACTGTATTTACCTAATTTGTTTTACTATTTTCTATACATATTGCCATTTGAATATTTCACTTGTAAAGGGTGTTTTTTTTTTAGAAGTGTGGCTTTCAATCTGGTAATACTTTTTCGGAGTTGGTCCTTTTGACACTTGATCACTTGATTTATGCTCAGTTTGGTTTGTCATTTCATAATGAATAGACTTATTCCTGAACAACGTTTAAAACGTTCGGTGAATGGGCCCAAAACAAGATGGCCACCGATCCCGATTTTCACAAGAAAATTTTGTTCAGCGATGAAACTCACTTTTGGCTGAATGGGTACGTTAATAAGCAAAACTGTCGCATTTTGGAGTGATCATAATCCACAAGCCATTGGTAAACCGCCGTTACATCCTCAAAAAGTCACTGTTTGGTGTGCTCTATGCGCAGAGGGAATCATTGGTCCATATTTCATCAAGGATGAAGCCGGTCATAATGTTACAGTCAATGGGGAACGCTACAGAGCCATGATTAATGACTTTTTCGTGCCTGAATTGGAGGATGTTGATGTGGGCGCCCTTTGGTTCCAACAAGACGCCGCTACATGCCATACAGCCATACAGCCAACGAAACAATCAATCTATTGAATGAAACTTTTTGTGAGCTCATTATCTCGCGTCGTGGGCCTGTGGCATGGCCTCCAAGGTCGTGCGATTTAACACCGCTGGACTATTTTTTGTGAAGTCCCTTGTCTACGCAGATAAGCGCGAGACGATTGACGCCTTAAAAGATAATATTCGGTGAGTTATTACTAACATACGGCCCCAATTGCATCTGGAATTTATTCGAACCAGCCGCGGCGGCCACTTGCCCGAAATCGTTTTTAAAACATAATGGCAAATCCTTATCTTTATAATAAAGCTAAATTCTTGGTCATAACATTAAATTAAATGCGTTGTATTTCTTCTTGAAAACCACAATTCTAAAAAACACCCTGTACAATAGATTTTTAGAGGATATTTCAATAAAGTTTATAGGGCTTTTGCAAATTAAGGCAGCGATCTGTACCTACGGCGCCTAATTGTGGGCGTTACAAACAACCGTTACTCGATCAAAAACAAAAACCAAAATACCCTGTTTGGAAAATTTTCACGAATGGACTTATATATTTAAAATATATACATAAATCATATAAAAAAGGAATTAAAAAAAAGAAAATAATTTTTTTTTTTTGCTGTATGTAATTCCAGTATAATTAGTTTGAAAGAAATGTATACAGCCTTTCTACGTACTTCCTGTTGCATAAGCCGCCATGAGTGATACCAAAAATTGGCTGTAAAGGTACTGTATAAATGCTTAGGCTGTGGTTATATTCAAAGTTTAGTCGGCGAACACAACATTATTGTTGCCCGAACACGAAAAAAAAGCTTTTACTCACTCTCACACCGAACACGATATGCTGGGTGAAATGTACACCGAGCACGCCGAGTATTCAGGGTTAGCAATGAGTTATTCTACAAAAAATGAACAAAAATGTATGTACAATTTAAGGAAAACATGCAAACCTGTACATCACTATTATCCTATGCGGAAAAGCCAAGTTGCGAATGTTTTTAATTTTTAAATGTGAATATTAAATATATTATTCACACAACTATTGAAGAAAAATCAAATTATTTTCATAATTTTTCAATTATATTATTAATTGCACTCACCATATTGATAAAATCGTTTAAAGTTTTTTGGTATACCATTTAGTGTTGCCGTTGCGCAACACGGAGTTTCGACAAAAAGCAACTCTGTAACGAACACCAATGTAACCACTACACCCAGCACGAGAGTAAAATTTGATGTGTTCGTCGAACAGCGAACACCAGTATAAACAGCAGCTTATAGAATGGTACATTTCATTTTTATATAGGGATATTTGGCCATATTATTTTGTAGTGTAAGTACGTTTGCAGTCAAAGTGTGACGGCTGGGATTAAATAAACAAAACAATTTTTAAAACATTTACATAAATAAATTTGAAATATTCTTCAAATATTATTTTATTCCACAGACAATTCTCCTCTAGGGATCGGAAAAATCAGCAATCGATTGTTATCGACAGTGTTGCTAAAACTTTCCTAAGCTGTGAACAATGTTTTTTTAATATAAAATTTTTTTTGTAATAGAGTTACTCATGCATAATAGGTTAATTTCTTAATATTTCATAAAAAGGGCCAAATCAGGAAAAAATAAAAATATACACTTTTGGTCCAAAAGGACCAAAGTGGCAACTGTGCTTGGGGGTGATATTACAAAGTAAAGAGTTTTTTGAATGTATGAATGAATGAATGAATGAATGAATAATGGAATGCTGAATGCTTGATAGTCTCTTTCTCTTTGTGTTCATGTATGTATGTATGTGTGCTTAAATAGATGTTGATATTTATCTTGTTGGTATTGTCGCTATTGAGAAGTGTTTCAGTTGTATAAACACTAAACGCAACAACATCATAAACAATAAGTGCAACAACAACAACAACAGCAGCAGCAGAACTAACAACAATGACAACAATAAATTTATGCTCTTCACCAACAACAACAGCAATCAAAACAAAGCTATTCAGAGTACTTTATATTTCAACGGAGAACTATTTCTGATGTCGTTGCTGCTCCTGCTTCTGCTGTTGCCATTGTGCTTTCTGTGCTACACTGATTTTTCAACAATGCACTGCAAAGAGGCATTAGCAACATTGCAGTTGTTGCTATTGTAACATAAAGTTTTTTTTATAAGAAAAATGGAACCATACTGCGCTCCTAGCAATAGAGAATTTGTATAATATGAATCTATGGGTTGCCACCCAATCCAACTATAAAACAAAACTGAAGTAAAAGCAAAAAATTCAAATGCAATTCACTTAGCTTTGTTGTTGTTGTTACCGCCGTTGATGCTTTTACTACTTGCTCTCTCTCTCTCTCTTCACCCGTATCAAATGGCAATCCGCTTGAGTGTTAACAATTAAATGTGGATTAAAGGCAATGAATATATCCAACATAGCTCTAACACAATGCGGTAGAAGGAAGGATTTGTTCCGAAAGATATTAACACTATTACGTACTTACAACTTTTAAATTTAATTGTCAAACAATTATAATTTAATAGCGGTGAGAATTAAAGCACTGATTGATGATCGGTAAAATTATGTATGAATTAAATTCAAATTTTATTTCTAATATATAAAAGTGGCCCTTTCGCTAGCTGAGACCAGCCACTGCAAAAAAAATTTAGAATAAGTCGTAGCAATAATTAAGCTATTTGTTTAAACTTAAAGAATGTGATAATTATTTTTGACCGCTTCCTCTTTTTCCAAAAAATGTATTCTTAATCAAGAACAGTGACTTGTAATGTGTTTTATCTGGTATATAGTAAAAATAAAACTTACCGAGTAGCAAAAGTTTAATATCCTTGGCCGCTTGAATGCCGTCCTCTTTAAGATTCTTCTCGATTTGTTTAGAACGTTGAATAGCAGCACGCTCCTCAGCAGATGTAGTGCAGCCCATTTTGAGAATTTTGATTTTTTGTTTTGAATAATTTCCGTATTTTGTCAATTCTAATACGATTTTTTTTATTATTATACTATTTTGTTGCTTTAACTTTTATCTGAGCAGAATTTTTATTATTTTTTTGTAATCCGAAAATTTTCCAAAATATTCTAACAATTATTTTTGTTTACGTACGTTCAATATCGATGGGTTAAGTAGATTTTTGTTATGACTATCTTAAAGTCAAACACACTTTGTGAGTTATTAGTCGTTAGGTTGATTACTGGATATTTTGTATTAGGGGGAAAAAATTGAAAACATGATTTATTGCTCGGTTATACTTATAAGTATAACTTCGCTAACACAATATTTCAAACTTTAAAAACATATCAATTAATTTAAAAAATAAATATCTACATATACAATATGTATGTTTATACTCGTTGTTACTACTTATAGTATGTAGTATAAACATATATTGTAATATGCAGTCATATTTGTATTTATGTTCCTTAAAAGTAATTTAATTAAGTCTATGAAATGCGTATCAAGAACAGCAATGATATTTGCTGTATTTCCAATGTACCAGAAATTTATGAGTCATTTGTGAATTGTGACTTGTGAAATATCACTGTACATATAAAAACTACCAATTTAAGGCGGAATCACCAGCGCATTTGATTAAGTGGGTGTAAATAAAATTACTGATTAAATAACTACACTAGGCAACAAGTGTTTCACTCGTGTTATTTTTGTGCAATAATTTCCAAGCTGATTATGAAAACCTTCATCTGTTCATGTATTTTAAAAGTTAAGCTTGTAACAGCTTTCAGTCAGTGGTTGTGCATTTTCAGTAACTGCAAATCAATATACAAATGGAAACTCATCTAAACGATATTACAGTGTTCTACTTATAGTAATCTAATTGATTGAACATACATATACTACTGTGGGCAAAAAGTAGTAAGACTTTTTAATTTAAATTTCGCGCGGAAACCCATTCATCAAAATATTTTTTTTTTAAGGTTGGTATGACTTTCGGTGACATCTGTGCCAAATGTCACATCAAAATAATCATTAGTGTTTAGTATACGCTTGTCTTTCTGAAGTACAAAAAGTGCATTCGGCGATTTTCACAATGAGTGAAATTATTCAACAAAGAATTTCCATTCAATTTTGTGTGCGGAATCAAATTTCTGGTGCCGAAACGGAACGAAACGGAATCGGAAGGATCAGTGAAAACCATTTTAAAACATCATTTGGGCCTAAGAAGAGTGAATGCAAGATTGGTTCCAAAATCACTGCATTGGTTTTACGAGACCATTTTGCCAAAAATTCGACTGATATCGTTCCGCAACCACCCTATTCGCCTGACTTAGCACCGTGTGACTTTTGGCTATTTTCTAAACTCAAAAAACCGCTTCGTGGACACCGTTTTGAGTCAATTGAAGACATTAAACATGAATCGCTAAGCGCATTGAAGGCTATTCCGGAAATTCACTGTAACAATTGTTTCGAGAATTGGAAAAAACGTTGGCACAAGTGTATTGGGGCCGGGGGGATTACTTTGAAGAGGACGAAATAGATTTGGAAGAATGAATAAAAATATTTGAAATTATGAACAAAGTCTTACTACTTTTTGCCCACAGTAGTATAGTACATATAGTAAATATCTTTTGGTGGAAGAAAAAGATGTTAAGATTTTCATTGTATTTTCACAGAATGCAGTTCATTGCAATGCCTAAACTTACAGCATAGATAGATATTCTTCAACTACAAGTGCATTATTCACTTCTTAAACAGATTTATTTCAACTTGCAAAGACTTTCTGTTATTCTATTTTAAATTGTGTTATTTTCTACTAATTTCTACTGTAATCAATTTTTAACTCTCATTAAGACAGTTTACAAATAGAAAGATATCGTATATTCCGATTCAAATTCTTGGGAATCAGATATCGCAATCTAATACAGCCAAATACTTAGGTATGACGTTAGATGCCAAGCTCAAATGGAGTGAACATTCTAAAATGAAAAGAGATGAACTCGACATTAAATATCGAGAAATCTTTATTGGCTTATTGGCAAGCACATCTTGTATAATCAAGTTCTGAAACCTGTATGGTCATATGGTGCACAGCTCTGGGGATGCACCAAGAAATCAAATGTCGCAGTTATTCAGCGCTTTCAGAATAAGGTGCTTCGAAACATTGTAAAAGCTCCGTGGTATATCCGAAATAGCGACCTTCATCGTGTTTTCAATGTACCAACTGTAAACGTGGAAATCTCTTAACTGGCGGAATCACACCAAGCTAGACTACATCAACATGTAAATGAGGAAGCCTCCCGACTGCTTAACATAAGTGATCTAGGACGACTTCAACGCGTAAAACCTTTTGAACTGGTAGCTGGAACGCAATAATATTTCCTTTGAAGTTATTGTTATATACATAAATAATTAAAACCACTGTAAACAGCTCGTTGGTAAAATTGACTAGTTGTGTATTAGGAAACATGATGTTTTCTAAAAAAAAAAAATTTAAGAAAAAAAAATTAAGACAGTGGAAAATATATTAATAACTTTCATGAATTGAAACAATAGAATGAGTACAGAAATAGTACAAAATGTAGAACTAAAAATAAATTATATATATCTATTATCATTTGCAAAACAGAAAAGAAATTTGAATATTGTATGGGAGGTAGGCGTGGCAGTTACAATATTACTCCTTGAAAATTTCACTTGTACGGGAGGTGCCATACCCTCTTAACAGATTTTGCTCATTTACCATAAGAAATTAACGTCTTTCCAATTATAAAAATGTCTTAGCCAGGTTTGACCACCACCCTGCCCATACGAAGTCAGTCAGATGACTAGCGGGATTATGCATCTTTGATTGCATCATTAAAAGTATAGAAAATTATTAAAATTTTAGAGACTCGTGTTTTCATACAAGTTTGAAAGCGAACTTGGGACACCTGCCCTAATCAACGCTTGACTGACCAACGTATATTCATGGACGTCACTAGAATAACCAAATATTAAGAAACTCGCCTTTAGAAAGTCAGAGACTTTTCTGTTTTAAATATTTTTAAAATGCAAGTAAATTCCAATAAGTATGTACATAGCAAAATATATAAGTGAGATTCATGTAAACTCATAAAGAACTCGCAACCGTATAAACTAGTAAGCAAACTTACAAATTTCATACACATTTTGGCAAGTTTTTTTTATTCAAATTCATATTTTCGAAGAAAAACCATATGGTTGGAAAAGTTAAAAAACGGTCATACATTTCTCTATACGAGTAGAGTTCAAATTACGTTTCCAAGGCAATGCTATATGAGATTATTTTACTATCCTTCCGAGTTTCCTGTGAAAATTCTGTATCTAATTAATTTTAATTTATTTCCCCTTGAAGTTCGGGTTTTTTCGTACATTAATATATTTTTGATTGCTATGTTTTTGATTTAGTGGAATTTGTAACTAGAAATTTTTTGACAAATTGAAAATAATAGTTAATTTGAATGAAATAAGTAAATTGCTAAGCTTTTTTATTTTATTTAAATCGAATATACCGTTATATTAGGCAACGTTGTAGTAGAAGAAAAATATTTGCAAAGGAAAGTAAAAAGCAAGGAACTATATAATATCGATTAAGGCTGGGTACAGGTAATTTGACTTTACTTTGCCTTGGTGCCAGTGTACGAATAGCAAAGCCGATCTGTTATAGTAAGTACCAGCAAAGAGAGTAATTCTTTTTTTTACAATTTCCTTTACGAAACAGTTGCTTCAATTTTCATATTAGAGAATTTTTCACTTTAAAAGTTCTGGTAAAATCTCTTTGGGTCACAACAGTGCAAAACCGTTTGATAAAATTATTTATGTCAGAACAAGATCGGGATCTTGTTAAAAAATACATTTCTGAAGGCAAGCAACACTATTCAGATACTTACAATTTTTTTAGTTTAATAGATATAAACTAAGTATTTACAGCGTGCGCCATCTTTTATGTCAGTATGTAAATATTGAATAAATTAAAAGAAAAACAATGTCAAAAAAAAAAAAAAACAGTTTATGTCACAATTTTTTGATACCACACGTCCAGGGAATTTTCGTTGCAGAAACGGCATTGTTTGATTTGAAGTATGGCATGCCGCACCGTCTTTTTGAAACCAGTAACCGTCCAAACCTTTTTCACACATTTGTTGGCAGACATAATGAGCCAACATCCACCGTCTTCGTCTTCTCTGAAGCAAAATGGCCCAATGATGGTTTTAGCACAAACGCCTAAGAAGTCAATTTTTGGTCATGCAATGTTTCATGGATCTCATGTGGATTTCCCGTTCCCCAAATTTTGCTTGTTAACGGCGCCACAGAGTGTGAAATGGGCCCCGTCGGTCATCTAAATTTCCTTCCAAAAATCAGATTCAATGTCAACCATTTGAGCGACTGTTTGGCCGTATTCCAAGCCACGTGGACGGTCTGTTGGGAATATTCTTTGTGTCAATTACACTTTATAAGGAAAAAACTGCAAGTCATCCTTCAAAATGCGCCGTAAGGTGGTCCCACTGACGGCAAAATGCTAAGCGGGGTGACGATATGACACATGTGGATTCGCGGCAACTCTCTCTTACCGCTTCAACCAGTTCATTGTAACGTCTTGGGTGTTGATGAACAGCTTGTCGACGATTTCCCACTGTCCCCTGCTCAACAAAATTCAACACCAAACGACGAATAGTGTTGTACGACGGTGCTTGCAATATTTTCCTCGATTTGCAACTGAACGACTATTTTCAATGTACAGTTTACTAGTTCGACGCGTTGTTTTGGTGTGAAGCGATTTATGGTTAAAATTTTAAATTCACGTTTCATAAACATGTTTACTCAAGTCAATCGGGTGATAAATTTTAAAATTATTCAATATTTACATACTGACATAAAAGAAGGTGCAGCCTTTATTTATGTGGTAGCTCCTAGCTACTTTTTAGCAACCAAAATTTTACTCGAATTATACATACTACATTCTTTTTCTTCTTTTAATGGCACAACAGCCCATGGAGGGCCCAAGCCAAGCTTTTCTCATCCATTCATGTTGTGTGTATTATATTAGTACATTTTATGGCGAATCCGAACGGCGAATTGAAAAGCTTTTCTTAGCAATTTTTACTCTTGTAGCATGGCAGAATATCCAGGTAGCCCATCTGGCATACCACTGTCATTTTCATACTAGACTCTATTGTCAAATAAAAAACCAGCTGTTTATGACAATAAATGTAAACAAATAATGGAAATAAAATATTGTGTTCGTAAGACTTCAATTTATTTATATTTATTTATTTTTTAAGAATATTCACAAAAGTAGCATTATGGTTAAACTTTTACGCCAGTTCCTACATTGCTATCGTTCGTAGTACAAACACTTTATTACAAATGCACACAATACTCACAACTTTACTTACTTTTGTTTTGGTTACTAGTATTATTGCGAGCCGAATAATTAGGGAAAATTATTACTGGTGTTGTAATATTACGGCGAGCTTCCCTGGACCTATTCCTAACTACCTTCGAGTGAATAGCGAGTGGACGCAGTAGTGCCATTTTGCATACAATTTAGGTGATACGTTGCTTTCCATATTGAAACTTCAGATATATCTCCGACGGTTGCAGCTTCGATGTTGTTACGGCTAACAAATTTCTTCATTGCCCTTCGTTTTGGCAAACAGCAAGCACAGTTGGTATAACGCACAGGCTTCACGTAGCCACGATTGTGCTTGTTGGATGTTTCCTAGTTATCTTTTGTATTATTCTTGAAGCTTTTGTATTTTCACTTTACAATATATTTAAATTACACTTCCAATTAAAAAAAATAATAATAATTTGCCAAGTTTGACAATTGACAACTGATAGTATGACAGTAGCGGTTAGTATCCTGTATTATTCTGCCATGTTTACAACGAAACAAAGAAAATAAAATTGTTTATGTTCAATATTAAAAAACTGAATAAATTTGTTATAACTGAAGATTTGATATTATTAATGATTAAATGTGATAAACTTTTGTGACATGGAATACAAATACCATGCAACAAATATCATAAACCATAGTGCAAATACTACTTTGAATAGTATGTTTCCATAAAAACAATTTTAGCTTCTTTCTTTGGCTACAACTTTTATTTAAATTGCGGAGCTACAACCTCCAAAAATTTCTGGCAACAGTGATATATGTATATGTATATGTATGTATAATAATATAGCCATATAAAATTCAGGTATTTTATCTTATCAGTAAAAGCTGATTGATCAGCTGCGATAGATGAGTATTATCTACGCTGAAATGCGATAAATGAGTACACTAGATTTGACATGGATTTTAATAATTTTATCAAGCCATAAAAGCTGAAAACAGAGCAGCAACAAAAATCTTCAAATATTCAGTACAATGTATGAAATCCTTGCAAGATCAAGACTGAAGCTAGATAAGTCGCTAACGTTCAAGTATGAAGTAACATACTGCATACATAGCAAAGGTGGGTATGGGTGTGGGGAGCGGACAGTCGCTGATACTGTACTCAGTTTAATGTGAGCACCCGGCAAAAATTATTCAAATGTTTTGTATGCAACAGCAGCAATAAATTTGATATTCTTTTCACAAATGCATTTGTTTCAACAGGAATCCGTACGTCGATTGTTTTTCTTTTCTATTTTTTGTTTTTTGTTTTTTTTTTGTACACAATAATTAATATTATATTATAGTTAAAAGTAGACACAAAAAAAATTGATTCTAAATTTATTTGTATGTGTTGAGCAGGAGCAACATTGGGCGGCGGCGGGTGTTGCGATCTCAAACCCCGCGCAGAGTTCATGAATACACACATTTCCGTCTCCACCTCGCCATGAGTTGTGCCTGAATGGGTGAATGGTTGGTTTACTAGCGCTACAGCTGGTGGTGGCTAATGATGATGCATGGATTGTTGGTTGGGTGGGTGGTTGAAGAAGCTAAGAGCGATTAACCAAACGCTTTTTTGTAGGCGATTAGATGTTAAATATTTTGGGCGTTGCTTTTTCTCACATACATTTACAAAATTTTGATATTTGAAATCAATTACCACAATGCTCGTAGTTGCTTTAACACTTTTTACACAATTTCTATTATAAATTTTAATTAATTTTATTCGTTTTGAGCAAACTCTCGACAACTTTTATCGGACACACAAATTTTTTTGTATAATACGCCGCCCGAAACTTTTTCTACTCTGTTGCGAATTCAATGCATTTCTTATTCTAACTCTCTCACGCTCTCTCTACTTTTCAGTGACAGCACATATCGAAAATTCGAAATCAATATTTACGCTGCCAGATCAGTGATGCCAGCCCTACGACAATAACAATTATGTACGGTAATTTGAGCTCATTGCACCACTTAAATACTTTGCATACTATTTGTACTACTATTAACTAAAATTTTAACTTTTACGTTTTATATCGGAGTTAAATAATAATGAACACTAAATATCAATATTTGAATATACAAAAAATTATTAAGTATTTTTGACTTGCATCCATAAACCACATTGCGGACGCGTACCGTTAAATACAACGTTGTCTGACCCTTTTCATTTCTTTCTTTCCTTTTTTTCTTTTTAAACTAGGATTGCTCATGACTTGTTAAGAACGTTGATAGACGATGAATTCAGAAACTCTTTTATCTCAAATCATAATCAGGTTATTTACTAAAATAAAATGCTGGTTTCAGTGAAATGAAATAGTTTTCCTGATATTAATATCAATGATAATAATATCATTTTGAGGGTAGTGTAATAGATTAAATGCTACATTAAGCATACGTAGCGCAACATAACGCATCGAAACGTAAACCATTTATTAAAGATAAAACTTTACGCTGCCTTGCGATTTCTGTAATCATTTGCACGCACTGCTCATATTACAGATCGATACGTCACATTCATCAACGTTACGTTTCGCTACGTCCAGCATTAAGAGCTGAAAAAAATGCAATGCCACATCTACAAGAGCTGTAGCATCGAAAACAGCTGTTCAACGTTTTTAGCGCAGCATACAGAAAACTGTACAGAATGGTGTAGTTGACGCATGTCAATTTATAAAAAAAACAAAAATGAAATATATGTTTTAAAACTGTATTTCCATGCTCCGGTCTTCTATCTAATATTTTTATTAGTAAATGGCTCTTGTAGCTGTGGCAGTGCATTCTATTCAGCCCTTTAACTGGAGGAGTAATGTAGCCAAACATACGGATTTATCAATTTTAAATGAGCTATACTTCGGCGACTTTAAAAATTTCTTAAATTATATTGAAATTGCACTGCAGTCCGAACACAACTCAAGAATTTTTCCATGTCTTTAGAGTCTATGAACTATGCTTTATTGGTAGTAATCAAGCGAAAGTGCCAATCAGAAAAAGCCAAAATCTACCATTTGTAGAGTTGAGTTTACTTAAAGGAAGACTATGTAGTGGTCGCTGTAGCGTAGCGGTAGTGCGTTGGACTGTTACGCAGAGTGTCAAGGATTCGAATCTCGGCACAGGCAAAATAAAAAAATTTAAATTAAATAAAAAGAAAAAAGCAACAACAACAAAATTAATACGCGCTACATACGGTCATAGTCGGTACTGATAAACTGAAGTTCATTGTGTCACAATGGCTGTCTATCTCTTTATCGGTGTCCTGTGTGATTGCATTCCCTCTCTCATTCTCCCTCATTCTTCCTCCCACCTATCAATCTTCCTTCCATTCAACACTCTGCATTCATAGGGGTACACCCTGTGTGTTGAATGTATCAATAAAAAAAACCGATGTTTAATTCTTGGAATTCGCCGAATTGATTCTCTTCTTTTAATGGAACAACAGAGGGCATAGGTCGAGCTTTTCGCGTCCACCATGTTGTGCGTGTATTTGTACGTAAGTGGAAGGGACCTACAGTTTTATGCCGAATCCTAACAGTGAAGTTAAAAACTTTTTACACTTTTAGTATGAAAGACTGTGTGAGAGAAAAAGGTAGTAGAATAAGTAAGAAAAATACGCAACACTTCTACCTCTTTCTTTATTTTCTACCTGTTTTTCTCTCTCAGTCTTTCATGCATGCGCTAGTGTAAACAACCACTTGTCACTTTGGTTTTTTGAGATGTTAAGATATTTAAAGCAATTGATTTTACCATTTATTCCAACAATCGACTCAGGAAAACCAGGAAAACGCTCCTCAGTCCATTATATATGTTCCCACCACCGTGCTTAATGATTTTTTTGTGTACCTATCGTTTAGTGCTTGACCTTTTGGGCGACGTACAATGTTTTTTCCCAACCTATTTTTTCTTGTTCATCAATTCAGATGCATGTTTCCTTTTTATTTGTCTTTGCGATCGCCATCTATTTGTTATCTGCCGTTTTGTTTGGAGTGGATTTTTCTGAAAAAAAAGCTAAGCTTCACTTAGTGTACGTATACTATACATTTTTCAACATTAATATTAGTTTTTCGAAATCTCGGCTTTCTAAAAACCTTTCGAGACAGGCAAGGGCTGTCAATTTGGCTATTTCAGTATTAATTTGCCCTTTTCCTTCAAGCGATACATCAATGACCTTTTTTCCGGCGAACAGTGCTCCCCATGCACAATATGTATTTGAATGTTTTTTTTTGTTAACGAACTGATTCCAAAAACAATACTTCTAAATAAATAGTTTTAAAAAGTGTGCATTTATGTGTACTCCTGTTATCAGTGTTGCATATTTACAGGCGGGAACAATTTTACAGTTCGCGTTCGACTCTTTCGCTTCGCTCTGAAGTACCAAAAAAAAAAATTACAGAGATACTCGATTGCATTGCTTTATCTTTCACTTTCGCAAATCAATTCCGCTTTTTCAAAAAATTCAAATAATAACATTTTTTTGTAAATAGTTTCATAAATTAATTTAACATTAAAATTATCAAGAAATTATACAGTAAAACTGATTTTTTACCTACATTTAATAATTTATTTATTAAAAATTCACTCTACTTCTCTCTCCTTCTTTTAGTTTTTGTTCCTTTCACAATAGAATATGGAAATTCCTTGTCACATTTCATGGAAATATTGGAACAAAAATGTTCACCACATTCGCCTTTCATAATATCAGCAAAGTGCGAAGCGAATTGCACGGTTGGAAAAGGTGGACATTTTACGATCTGCTGCGCTATGTGTAATCGACCTACTGGTTGGTAATATTCTGAAATATTTTCCTGTTAAAATGCTTAAAAGTAAAGCGTTAAGTCGAGACTGTGTGTTCCCGTCTATTCTGAAAACTTCACACATTTTTCATCTACAAACTCGACATACATGAAATGAAATGCTACATGGAAATGCTAGGAATATCAGGCGACAAAACTTATTAAATAATGCCATTTACACTTATATTCCTTTTTGTTAAGGAGCGGATAATATACATAAGTATATTCTAAATTAACCAATTTCTTCGCGCAAATTAATCCTTTCATGGCATGACTGACACCCCCTTTCCGCAGCCTCCTATCAAACTACCCTAATGGATATTGAAATCAAGTTTCATCGATTTAAAAATTCTTGCATTCAAGACAAATATTGAAATAGCGAGCAAGAAGACCAATACACTTTCCCTCCTTGTTTTGCTCAGAGCAAAATAATGCACTCTTTGAAAGCACTAGTTGATTATTGATTAATAGAGCTGAAATTCAATGGATTAAATTGAGATTAGAATGTATTATTGTATATTATGTACTTATAGATCGTTAAATATTTGTGATAATATATGTATGTATGTATGTGTGTATGTATTTTACTGTTAATATACACATTTTTAATATATTTTATACTTATATTTCTAACAATTGAATGTCGTAAAATGATTTTTATTTTTTAAATTTAGTTTTTCGTCTTGCCTGAAATTAATTGAATTTAAAAATCGTCGAATCCACTTTATGTAAATAAACTTCCACTTGAATATGGAAAATCAATTGCGTTTTGTATTTATTTTGTATATATTTACTTAAATGTTACTTCATGTTTTTCATGTGAAACGAAATTAAGCAACAAGAACTTATTTGGAATGCGGTACATACTCGTACATATACACAACATAAACAGAAAACATTCAGATTGGGAAATAAAATTATAAGCTCAGCATGTTTGAAGAAATTTTTAAAATGGTTGACTTTAACACACACAAATTTGTATCAAAATATTGTATTATTTTCAGTCCGTTTTGTAGAAGAGTTTCGCTGCCGAAATTCAAATATAAACTAATCAAGAAGGAATAATGTGCCCAACAATTGCGAGTCTTCATATATTTTAGATAAGAGAAAATATTTCGTAGTAGTTATATTAAATTAAAGGATCCCAAAAGAGAGTCATCATCTGATTGGTTCACCTCTTTATTCCCACATGATTAAAACGAACTAATCTACTGCTATGTTCTGCAATTCGATTTCCCTGAAAATTGAAAGCAACATCTTAACATTTCTCAATCATATCGAGAATATGATAAATACTTAACGCTTTGATCTATGTACATAGGTTTATGGGCAAGGAGCGTAGCAATGTATTGCATATGGGATGGTCAAAACCCCTTATGTTTGCGTGCAAGGGACTGTCCCACAATGATTTACATAGTTGAAACTAACTACAGATATTGACATTCTCTAAATATATTTCTCATACTCACATCTAAAGCGAAATGATTAATAAGGGAGCGGAGTAAAGCCGATCGAAATTTTGTAATAGTTAATGCAATCTCCTCTGGTATAGGTAAATAAAATATAACAAGGAACTTAAATTGCCTTAAAAAATTAAAACGCTGTTTCACATACTATGTCGCGAAAATATAAATTTTTTAAATGAAATTCCTAAATTACTTGGTTTTGACATATCACGAGAGCAATCTTCTAGCTGAAATTCATATTAACTCATATACTTTTCCCCCCGTACATAAAACATTAATGTAGTAGAATTTATAATAAAAATCTTTGATTTTTTTTGCTGCGCACCTATTTTTAACTCAGAGCAATTGGTAGAAGATTAAAAAGCAAATTCAGCTACTATTATTTTACTTTTGTGTTCAATTAAGTCAGTGCTAAATATGTACTTCATTATTACTGGTTGAATATTTTAATTTTAAAACGTTTTCTTCATATTGTTGGATTGTTTGTTTGTTGAATTGAATGTAATAGCTAAGAATAATTCTCGCTTTTGTTTCATCAAAATTGCAACACAAAAAAAAAAAAACAAAAAAAAAGAGTAAAAAATAAAAACAAATTCCTTTATATTAAGATCGAAAATGTTAAATGAACTGTACTTGGAAGCATTTTTATCTACATACATACTTCATTTTGTTTAACTTAAACTACTTACCAGCTAACAAAATTTTAGCAAATTAAAAATTCCACTAAAAATATTTGATGATTCAAAATAAATTTCAGCAAAAAAGTTATTGCATTTTAAAATTGTATAAACTAAACGAAAGGTAATTTCTTTGACATGTTGTTGTTGTTATTAGAACGTGTAAGGAAATAATTAAAATATTTGAAAACTTTTCTAAATATAAACATTTTTATATATACTTATCGAATTGTTTCTTTTCATATTTTAAAGTATGTATATGCGAATGTGCACATGATTGTGTTGTTGTTTGTTCTAGACGAATTGTTTTAATAGTTAGAATAGAAATAAAAAATTGTAATAGGCGGAAACAATACAGAATATAATTGAAATATTTAATATAATTAAAATATAGAAAAAAGGTATTTTTTAAATAAGCGCAGTAAGGAGCACATTCGGAGCAGCAGCGGCACCGCCACATGCCGACGACGACATCGTCAATGACATTTCGAACATCTTTAATCGAGGAGGTCAATTCTGCGGAAAGACATCTTCGATATTCATGAATGCGCAGGCGCCGAGTGAAGAGTTCGCCATAACCTTGAGCAGTTCGGAAGCATGTGCCACACAAACATCCAAGGGAGGTCGTCGCGAATAATTCATTGATTCTGAATAAAGTACATACACAGATTGATTAATTAAATATTAAAAATATGAGTATTTGTGTTAGTGTTTGTAAATGATACTCTACCTAAAATGGCTGAATTGAGCGCTGTGCATGCGCTTTCACGTTTAGTTGGACACAATTGCCAACCTAAAGGACTCGACCATGGATTTGAATAAGCAATTAAACTAAATGCATCCTGTAGAGGAAAAATAGTTGTAGTAATACGTAATTAGAAAACGAGTATGAGGTTCAGTTTCAATTTCTTCTACTCCACAAATACCTCCAACATTTGTCGATCCTCCTCGTTCATTTTATTATCCTTTTCTAATTGCTGGCCCATCTGTGACAGTTCTTTGCCAAATTCCAATATTCGTTCGATACCATGGCTAAGTTTTAGCGTTGACGGTGACACATCAATGTCTAAGATATAGAAAATAAGAGATTTCCATTCAGATTTATTTGCCACGCATAGCACAAGTTTCGTCAATTTTTACCCATTTCTTCGTCTACATCTAAAGAATTACTGAAAATATTTGAATTTCCATTTTTACAAGAGTTTCCTGAAAGGAAAAGCAAATTGATTAAATCATCGCTGCAGGCAAACGATTTCAATTTGTGTGCGTCCATCTTTGTGTTTGTGTAGTGCAGTGGTTGCTATTTCAATAACGTTACATTCTCGTGCCATTCTATCTGATTTGGGTTTGGTAATATTATTTCAAACCTAAAGTTAATTACCGCAATTAGGATTTGACCATCTCAATTTCAAGTCTAAGGGCGATTGTTTAGTTAAAGCACAAAACTGGCTGCTGTTAATTTGTTTAGATGTTGGAAAATCATCAACGTGGAAGCGCTTTTATAAACATTGTGTGCTTTAAAGAGTAATAAACCAACTTTTGAAGCTCTACCTCAAAGTGGCGTCGGCTTGTTGAACTTTATTACGAAGTAACTGGGCACAATGGGCACAAACCTCGTCTTACATGTTAAACTGTTTGTATGCTAATGACATTATTGAATAGGCACAACGAATATGTGTTACCTTGATAGATAACAAAAAATATTAACACCTTAGACAATATGTTACTGATGGCACACATAATTGGAATTTTTTCAGGAACTTCGTCCCTTCAAGATAGAGAATACCATAAGAGGCTCTATGTGGCCGCTTTAATGAGGACATAGGTGAAAATTCACATTTTCTATTCAAACCTAGAGACCTCAGGACGTTTCAAATATGACGTTAAAGTAATTTACAAAGAACTAAATCAAAAAAAAAAAAAAAATTTAATTTTAGCCCTCATTTTTGTCTTACAACTGGCTACAATTCTTGCTGTTTTAAACAGCAACTTACTAATACCAAGTGTACAAGGTGGCGCAAATGTAAATACTCGATTTCCTAAGGCTATTACTTTTATTATAAATGAAAAAAATTGGTTCGGTTCGTGGATAATATTTATTGTTATATAATGGTCGGCGTGGAGTAGTTGGTAGAGCGCTGGTCTACTACACAGTGTCCGGTGTTAAATCTCGGCACAGGCAAAATGAAAAAGAACAGTCTTCTACACGGCACCACTTCTTGGCAGGCAATGCCAAACTTACAAGAGTAAAAATTGCTTAAGAAATACTTTTCACTTTGCCGTCCGTATTCAGGAAAAAACTGTGGGACCTACAGTTCCATTCATGTACAAATATAACACGCACATGAGTCCATTGGCTTTGTGCCATTAAAAAAAGAAGTGTGTATAATAATGAATAATACTTCGCTGCCCGGCACTAGCAAACTACTTTGATGACATTCCTGCATTCTTTGTTTTGGCCACATACCATTATTTTAATATGATCATATTAATAATAAGTATATATATCGTATACATGCAAATAACGTTATATCTACAACAAGAAATGAGTGAGGTACAGACAAATCAATTCCATCAAACAAAAAATATTTACTACAAAATCAAATACAAAGGGAAGAAAAATAATGCAATTCATAATATATAAAAATGAATTTTACGGGTAAAGTATTGAGTTAAGATATATGCCACCGCTGACTTTTTTTTTTTGTAGAAAACTAATAGATTTACAATCTTTCCATAATCATTTTAAAGTATCTCATATAGTTTTAGCTACATTTTGCTTCAAGTGTCTAAACTGACAACTGACTTTGTTCAGATTATCGGTTTATATTGAAGAAACTACTAATAGTTACCATAAGAACTCAAAACTTCACAATAACCTCAACAAATGTTCAAAAAGTGTGAATGTAAAATTTCATGAAAATCCGTTGAGGAATGTAGGAGCCTTCTCTGTCCAAACATTTATAAAGGCTTGATTTTTATATTAGACATAATTGTTTTTGTGAATCAACATTATTCACAAACAGAACCGAGTTTCTTTTCCGAAAAAAAGTTATAGGTTTACGAAATCGGGTGATTACTTTTGCGCGTTCTTGTATATTCAAGTAAGGAATGACTTTTATATATAATTTTCAAATACCATTTGTAGCGTGCCCATGATTCTCCATTTCAATGTCATTTGAATAATCCATGTTCGCATTACTTTTGCTGTTCTTTGTTGTGGTATCAGCAGATGTAGAACAGGTTTCACCGGAAGGTCTTTAAAATAAAAAAGTACATAAAGCAAAACGAATGCAATCAAATTCATAAGATAATAAAATATTTACGGTGTCGAATTTTTCAGATCCTCTTGTTGTGGTTGCAGTTGGTGATTATCTGCACTTATCACAGCTGAGTTTGTGGTTGTTGTTGATGCTGCAATCGGTGCAGTTGTGGCTGTTGCCGTTGTTGCTGCATTACTTTTACCATTTTGATACGATTTGGTTGACTGTATAACCGAAGTTTGATTTGGAGGTGTAGTAATTTGAGTTTGTGTTGTTGTAGAATTTGTTAGTTTATTATTTGTAGGGCAGTACTACACATTCGTTACATAATAATGAGCGAATGTTTGAAAACAATAAAAAATGCAATAAAAATACGTTGGAGGAAAGGAGTGGGGGGAAAAAGAAAATAGGAGAGCATTTTTAAAATATTGCTTAAAATATATATTATGTTATGGATTTTTTCTTTTTCAATACCTCAATATCAGATCCATTAACCATTTCAATAAATTGTCTACACTTAAGCATAAACCATAGATTTTTATTATTCTCCAAGAGACCCGGATACGAGCTTAATGTATATTCAATGGCTTGTCCCATTTTACCGGACATGACGAGTTTCAATATTTCTGTAAAACGAACATTACATTTTATCAAAGTGTTAAACAAAGGCCAATTGCAAAAACGCACTCTGGCGATTACGAATTGATGAAATCTCCTCACTAAATGTTTGACCAGTACTTCTGCCAAATGCCTCGGCTGTTTGACTGTATCCATTATGCACTAAATATGACGAGACCATTCTGCAAGTAAGCAAATATTACAGGTAAATTATGGAAAATCACAGGATTTAACTAAAAGTTTATAATTTATTGATAGTTATATACTGTTGCTGGGGCACTTACTTGTGCAAAAGTGTTGTTGGATCACCGTGTTCGACCGTCATGGGGAAATTATAAATTGTGGTTTTCATTTCACTGCGCATTTGTTTCATCATATCCTCGATTTGATCGAATTTGAATGGTTCCTGTCCAAAATTCGCATCTACTTCTTCACCTGGTGTTTGCAAGCCCACCGTGGGATATAATTTCGACTATGCAATGGAAGTCAGGCAATTAATTACTGAATTTTATTTTTAATTAAAAACTCATACTTTATTGCTTTTAAAAGTTGGGTTATTATTGATATAATTAACGGTAACTGCAAGTAGCAGAGTATAAGAAAAAGAAAATGGTTCTTTTTCACCACTTCTGCTTCTCATATTTGCTACGGTTTTGGCTGTTTTGCACTTTCAGTTCGTGTCACTTTATTGCTACGACTAGATCATAATTGATTGTAATATTTTCTTGCTTTGTAAATTATTTGCTTAGTAGAACTTCGTTCTGGAACTTTACAGTTGCATACCAGATAAAAGTATTTCGAAAATTACGTTCATTGGCAGCGACTGGACAATTCACTTTTTTTTTAACTTTAAACTGATTGGGTTCAATGCAAAAGCGGGATGAAAAAGACAAAAACATTGAAAAAAAGCGGATTTCAACAACAAATGAATATGTGTAAAGGATCGATGAGATCCAGTGATAAGAGAATGGCAGGTGAGTGAGATGTAGTGGTTAAGTTGACCTTATGTCCCGGCAGTATGTAGCTGAAAATTTTTATTTTAATTTTTTAAGAGTATCCAATGTTGTTGGTGTTAGTTTTTATCCAAAAAAAAAGTTGTTTATTTCCTCCAATCACACGTCTAAAACATGGTTTAAGAAACTAATTTAAATTTGTCCGTAACTTGCTTACAGATCTATTGGATACACACGTAGAATTCCATGAAAAGTTACAATCGCTTTTATTTATTAAGTCTAGAGATCTCAAGCGCGGAATATTAATCATTTTAAAACTCTAATTATATGAAATTGTAACTTATTTAATTCTGCGAACTAACTGTTATATGACAAATCAATACGTGACAGCTGGCAACTTAACGTTTGAGTAACGTAACCTGTAGATATTTACGACTACAAGCTGAAACCTTATGAAACGTTATCCTTATATCAGTGGTATTATTTTCACTGTAGCTGTATGTTGATTCTGTTAAGTATATTAATAAAAATACTTCCACGATACACGCGTTATTAGCGCGTTATTGAATGTGACTTTTATCTACATATGTATGAAAATATGTTATGTGTTACTTTTTTCAGTGAAAACATGTGTTCTAGAATGGTAATGCTGGGCCCTGTGGTGTAGTTGGTAGTGTGCAGAGTGTCCGATGTTCAAATCTCGGCATAGGCAAAATCAAAAAGTAAGAAAAATAAAACAATTTTTGTACACGGCGCCACTACTTGACATGCAATGGCAAACCTACAACAGTAAAAATTACATATGAAAAGCTTTTCGCTTCGCCGTTTGAATTCGGCATAAAACAAATATAACATGAGTGGATGCGAAAGCTCGGCCTAGGTCTTCAATGGGCTGTTTTGCCCATCGACATTGATAAAACTGAGGTTCATCGTTGTAAAGGCATAACACTTGCCACAATGGCTGTCTATCTCTTTATCGGTGTCCTGTGTTTTAAAAGAAAAAAGAAGAATGGTAAATTGTTGCTCACGAAAACTGTAAATGCGTCATCCGTTGGTGTAGTTTTTTACCGAAACTACCGTTTTTCATATTTTTTTTTTATTGATACATTGTGATAGGTGGGAGGAAGAAGAAGGGAGAATGAGAGAGGGAATGCAATCACACAGGACACCGATAAAGAGATAGACAGCCATTGTGGCAAGTGTTATGCCTTTACAACGATGAACCTCAGTGTTATCAATGTCGACTATGACCGCATTTAGCGATAAAGGCCGAGTTTTTCGCATCCCCTCATGTTGTGCGTCTTATATAAATTTGTATATGAATGGAAGGGACCTACAGTTTTATGCCGAATACGAACGGCAATATTGTCAGTTTGTCATTGCCCAAGAGGTGGTGCCGTGTAGAAAAATTGTTTTTCTACTTTTTGATTTTGCCCTGGATACTCTGGGTGGCAGTCCAACGAAACTACCACTACGCCACAGCGACCACAAATTCATACACAATTTCACTACTAAGGTCACGACATGATTGTGGAAGTGTTCGGTTTTGTAATTGTTATTTATTTGGAAAAGTCAGTCAGTCATAAGCGCAATAAGATGCCTACAAAACTTATATTTAAATCTTATATACAGTTACGGACAAAACAATAGAATAACCAATATGTTGAAAATATTTCATAATTATATGCATACCTAGACTCTATAATTGATTATCCCGCTCTCTGTCGGTACATATTTGTGGTAATGTAATGTACAAAGAATACCTATCTGCCAATGCCACAAGCATAAAACAATATGGGAATTCCCCTTAACTAGAAAAAGTGCGTATAACAAGCGGTCATACCAATAGATTCAAAAGGATGATTATTCTTAAAACTCTTATGTTAATGCAAACTTTCTGCTGGTGTCAATTCTTTAATGAAAAAAAAAAAAAAAAAAAAAAAATAATAATCTTGTAAATTTTGGATAATGGGTCGAGGAAGTCACTGCACAAAAACGAAAAAGCCGAATCCAACACCAGATACCCAAAACTATTGGGAAGTCTCAACATTTCGTTCTTAATATCCTCAAAAACTGCGATTGAAAACGTGCAGACCACGAAAAACTACACCAACGTCTGACGACCGTAATATCCTTCTGCCGGCTAAAGACCCATTTATGTCTGCTGGTACGATTAGATCAGTGCTAGCTGTACCAATTTCCACCCGGAGTGTAAGACGACGTTAAGTCGAAAAGAAATTCTTTAGAAGACGCTCACGCCAAGTGCTCATGCTTACTAAGAATCAGAAAAAAAGATGAATAACATTTGAAAAGATGCACACACAGTAAGATGGGCCTCTAAATGTAGAAGTATCCTGTGGCCCGACGGGTCAAAGATAAATATGATTGTTACTGATGGAAAAATATGGGTAAGGTGGCCAAAAAATCAGGAACTAAACACAACCAAAACATTTAAGCATGGTGGTGATAATATAATAGTATGGATAAAAACGAACATGGACCTAAATCTCTACATGCAAATTTTGGATGAAGTCATGCTGCCCTATGCTGACTGGAAAATGCCAATAAAATTTAAATTCCAACAAGATAATGCCCAAGCACATGGCTCACCTTACAAAGAAGTGGTTTTCAGACAATAGGATTGATGAAATGGAGTGACCTTCACAATCCGCGGACTTGAATCCGATAGCGAATTTATGGAAAATTGTTAAGGAAAAAGTTGGACCAATAAAACCGAGATATAAGGATGAACTATGGGAAAAGTCAAATGTGCTTCGTACTCTATACCCAAAAGTACTTGTCAAGCAATGGTGGAGACCGTGCCAAACAGATGTAAGCCTGTGCTAAAGGAAATACTAAGTACTAAATATTAATTACAATTATATAAAATTTTTAGCTGATTATCAAATTTACATGGTACAAATAAATAAATAAATTACTCTCCAGCTTTAGGATTTGTTTTTATATTCACAGTAAGAGGATTGACAGGAGTAGTTTTAGCTAATTCATCTGTTGATATTATTCTTCATGACACTTATTATGTAGTTGCACATTATATATATATATATATATTTTTTTTTTTAAATTTTATTTCGAGATTCTCATGAATTTTGTGCCTATATTTTACTTTTATTAAATTTATTTCAAAGTCCTTGTTATTTGGCTTTTAAAATATTAAATAGAATACTAAGTGTTCAATAATAATGTATGTATATATCATCTTAACTCTTTTGTTATTATTAAAGATTTGTGGCATTAAAGTAGTAGGTTCAGACTGAGTCTATTGCTTTGTCCGTGACTATACACGTTCGTTCAGGAAAAACGAAAAATCTTGAATGATCTATTAATAAAGGATTGCAGTTTTTTTTTAAAACTTAAATGAAACGATATTTACCGGCAAATCTCTAAATGCAATGCCCAAATCTATACCATTTTTGGTATAGAAACAAGTGTTATTTACAAAATTAACACAGCAGCCAATGACGTCACCCGTCGTAAATGTTGGCCCATACGATTGCCCATTGCCCGATGATGAAAAGGAGTTACCATCATCACCATGATAGCCATAAGATTGCTTATCCCAACCTACAGTAAAATTATTAGAAATATTTATACGTACGTTTGAATGTATGTAAGTATAGAATTGGATAAGTGTAATTAAAATTCAAAATAAATTACTACCTGGTAAACGGTTCATGCGGAATTGTTGTGCTGTCAAGCCAATGCCCATATAGCCATTCTTTCCTTTCGATATAATTTTTACTTCAAAATAGTAGAGACCACATGCTGCCGGAATTGGGTAAGTGGTACGAACAGAAGCTGCGTCGTTGTGTTGTTTGCCAACACCTGTAAATATGTAGATTTAACGTAAATAGTATAGCGTTATGCAAATTGAGCTCATATTGATATTATGTGTTTTGTGCAACATATGAATTAAAATGTTTATTTCATCACTAAATAGATGTTTTGTGTTTAGGTTTTTTCACTAACTAGTAAAAATTTTATTTCGGAATGATTCTTAAATCTGTTATTACATAATATGGTAGTATTTGGAACATATTTGGAACATATTTGGATATGATGATGCTCTTGGGCCACTTCGGCTCCTAACTGTGGTTCTGTTTAAAATCGATTGTAAAAATCGCCCTGCTAACCGAATCCTTTACAACACTATACGCCATTCCTATAAAGTGCAAGGAGTGTTGTAAAATTGTTACAATGGAATTTAAAACTATAATAACAAAAAGACATTGGTTAGTTAATAAAAAAAATAATACATAAGTACATACCAATGCTACGAAAATGGAAGAAAACAAAGTCATTGAAACCTTGTGGAACAGCTGATGTGATGAAGCAGATTAATACATCAAGCGTATGAGGTAAAAAGACGCGAAAATGGAGAACACAAAATAATTATGAAAAGAAGAGTGTGGGCAAACGTTGTTCGTTTCAAAATAGGAGAATGAGTGAGACAGCTGGTATTTGCTTTGGTTTCCATTTATTATTTGTTATTGTTGAATACAAAATGGTAACTATATGTAACCAGAAAATGCAACCATGCACAAAAAAAAAAAAGAAAAAGTGAAAAATACGAATGTTTGGAAACAAAGAATAGAAAAAAGCATGAAATTCAAAAATAATCCAAAAGAAAAAACAAAAACTTATAAAAGTATTTATGACCAAATTTGGTATTTTTTATATATTTGATAATGTGTTGATCAAATGGAGACAGTTCCTAATCAATTTATTGTGATAACTCGGCCGACACGTACTTGATTTATTGATTTCAAACAAACTAATAAATATTTTTGATATCGCTACATTACTTGGAATATGGAAATCAACGCATTAACAGTAGTTTCAACAAGAAAGCAATCGGCTTAAGTCACTGAAAAAATTAAGGTATCTTAAAAAAAGTCCACAGCATCTTGAAATGATTAAATATTCATTGCGCAAATATATTAATCCAGTCGCCACCATTCTTTGTAATTTCATTACAACGGAAATGCATGCATCGACTAATTTTTCATCATATGACAGTGTTAAACTTCGCCATATTATCCTAAGAAGCCGTTTCAAATGATTTATTGAACGTAGTTTTTACTTCAAGAGCCCAAACATTTACGATCAGATTCGCATCTGGCGACTGTGAGGGCCAATCCAATGCAGTTGTGCCGTTTTCCACTGCTACACAAGCGACTGCGATGTTTTGGGTCGTTGTCCTTTGAAGAACCAAATCTCGGCTTCCTGCCCCAAACTACATATCCGTTGATGGCAGAAGTCCACGACGGTATATCGTGGTCATGAAGTTAGCATCCAAATTCCTCGTGAACATGATTAATTTGCCAAATACTTGTTTTGTGAAGCATCCCCAAACATGAACCTTTCCTGGATGTTTCACTGATCGCTGGAGCATCTTACCGTCTTTAGTGGTCCAAGCACGCTTAATAGTGTTTGTCATCCAAAAGGAGGATTCGTCTGTGAACACCACTTGACTCCAATCGTCATCCACATGTTCAGTTGCCCACTCTTGGCGTTTTTTTATTTGCTTTACAGTTAGTAAGGGTTTTACCGTCGTTGCTCGAAATTGGATCTGAAACTCCCTCAAACGGTGTTTTATTGTATTCAGAGAGTCATTTATGCCCTTCGAGCCAATTTTTGTTTAGCTGCTTTCAAGGATATGATTGGATTAGCTTCGAAAATCCTCTTTATAACCAAGTCCTCCTGTTTCGAGGTAGCTCTGCAAATGCCGCAATTTGGCAAGTCGTCCACGTTTTTGTGCACCAAAAAGTGTTGGTTCTAATGGTGGACAAACACCTTCGACTTTTTCAAGTACTTCGAAGCACTCAAGTGGGACATATTGGGGCCTTTTGGATGGGAACAAAGAAAGACTGCTTCAAAACGTTTCGCGTATAATGTACAATTAAATTGCGAAATTTACAATGAAATCAAGTTTTTTGAAAATCAAGGACTACTTGATATTCAAATTATTTCATGCAAAAAGGCTGATTGCTTTCTTCTTGAAAGTACTGTAACTATAATAAAATATTACTTGAAACTTGTCCTGCCTGAAAAACTCTTAATGGGGTTTAGAGAAAAATGAGGGAAGAGTGAACATGTGTTAAGAGCGACCACTAAATTAATTAATGTGCAATGAAATACTCTTGAAAATTACTACATAGAGAGGAAATAAAGAGGATGGAAAACCTAGAATAAAGGTTTTGCTATACTCAGGCAAGTAAAATGTCACAAACCACAAACTAAAATGATAAGCTTTCTTCCATAATCTGCCATAAACTGACAATTTGCAATTAAAAATTTGGAAATTACATTCAAACCTCTCACTTGGACCGCTGGGTTCACAAAGATTCAGAAGAATTACTCTAATAGTAAAATACAAATATGTAAATGATTTGGAAATAAGTACATAGAATAGCAAAGATGAAGACAAAGACGCTGTGAAACAAACATTGGAGGCTGGACGAAGCACATACATATGTGCGTGTTATATTTGTACATGAGTGAAAGGGACCTACGGTTTAATACCGAATCCGAACGGCGAAGTAAATTAGGCAATGAAGTATGCAATTTTTACTCTTGTAGGTTTTCATTACCTGCCAAGAACTCCACGGCACCAGGTGTGGAAGATTTTTTCTACTTTTTGATTTTACCTGTGCCGAGATTCGAACCCCGGACACTCAGTCCAACGAACTACCACTACGCCTCATATGCATATTTGTAAGTCTTAAATCCAGAATTAATTTTATAATTACACCCAACAACTCTGTGTATACGTTATATTGCTTGTTATCGAGTTGTTTGTAACGCCCACAATTAGGCATCGTGGGTATGAACATGGTATATGTATGTCCGTCTGTTTGTCTGTGTACAACACGATAACTCGAGTAAAACATATGCAATATCAACCCAACTTGGCACAGATATTTGTAATTGTCAGGAAGAGATAAAAGAGTGATATTGAAGGAAATTCTAAAAGCGTATTGAATAAAACTCGATACAAATCATTAAAATAAGGGGTGAGATCGAAAAAATCGGATAACTTTAAATTGTCCTAGCATTGAAATCCCTTATGCAAATAAAAAATGTAAACAGTTTTGAAAAGAAAACTTAATTTCTGATAAAATTATCAATAAAACTAATTTGTTTGTTGTTTTTTACAGAATTCGGACAGCTTTTCCAATATGCCTGCCATTAGCGCCTTTACTGTAATTTCTGAGATTCTCTTGGCGCCAGCATTCTACTTATTTCTAAAATCTTCCATGGATTTAGCTTCTTTGTTTGTTGCCTTTTATGTTCTTTTCACTAGAGTCCAATATCTCTCGAAAGGCCGAAGTCCTGGGCAATTTGGTGGGTTGGCGATTTTTGGTACCATTTGATGTTTTGGTCTTCGAACCATTTAAGGGTTACTTTACTGTAGTGGCAGGAGGCTAGATCAGGCCAAAAGAAAGTAGATACATTGCGCTTTCTAATGAAGGGCAGCAATCTCTTCTGGAGGCACTACTTCACGTAAATTTCGGCGTTAACAGTGTCACTTGTTACGAAACTTTTACTCCTTAGCTGACAACTACAAATCGCTTGCCATATCAGAAACTTCTTCGGAAACTTGGACTTTTGTTTTGTCCTAAATCTTTCCTCAACTCCTCCTAGTTCCTTTGCGGTGTAAAACTCTTGACCAGGCAATTGAGAAAATTTAGACAACACGTATGTTTCATCGTCCACAACACAGCTATCGAATTTTTGGAAAAAATCTGTCTTCAACTTTTTAGGTCGGCTCTGGGCTACCAAGTTTTTAGTAGCGTTCCTGTCGGTTAGACAACGCTGGATTCTTCTCTAAGAGAACAACGACTTTCTTCCCCTTTTGTGAAGACACGAAACCGCATTTCCTTCCAGAACCTTATTTTCTAGCAACTGTTAAGTCTGTATTAAATTTTTTAAGAATCATCGAGACAATGTTTTGTGCAACTTTCGCCTTATTTGCAATGGTTTTCTGGCTCCACTGCGGATTTTCTCGAAATAATTCAACAACTTAATCGCGTCTTTCCACTTCCGATGACATGACTCAACTGAAAGTTCATAAGTCAAAAAACATGTGATTGTATTTCATCAGAATTTCTCCAACGCAAAGCCTACTGTTTCAATTTTTTCATTCAGATGAAGAGTTTCAAAGCAGTGGTCTTTCAAAGATATCCGATTTTTACGATCTCACTCTTTAGTCTCTGGAACAACTGTTCTGAAAATTGTCAACATTGGGCAAAAACCGCGCCTACTTCCAATGCAAGTACCAAAATATCAAAAGGAACCAAATTTAGTTACACAGTTAAAACCACTTCCAAAATATCTGGTACGAAAATCATCATCAAAAATATTTCACGCAAAAATTATAGCAATTTAACCCAGCATTGAATACTAAAAGGTGTTTTATTCCAGAGGGTATATAAAGTTCGGCTGCGACCGATCATTGTTTTAGTTTTTTTCTTTTTTATAGACTCAACTATTCCAGCGTTTTTTTTTTGACAGAAATATACTAATTTAATGTTTATTGTTCCCGATCCAAATGTAATTAACTTAATCAATTACACAATCACTAACCTTTATAATGGACTCGTAAATTATTTTGAGATAATCCAATGGACAAACATTTGTCATGTACGCTCCAGCAACGTGGTAATGGAGTTTCGTTTTCATTAACATTTGGATAAAGCAATTTTAAACGGTCAGTTGTGTGATGCTGACGATGATGGCTGTTGTTACTATAGGCATTTCCACCGCCGCCTCCGCCACTACAGCTAGCAGCGCTCGGACCGCTGTTATTGTCATTATTGCTGAACATTATTGCACCGTTGTTGTTGTTTTTGTTGACGTCAAAATTATATGTATTACTACCACAGCCTAACCCAAAATTTGGATAATGCTGATGGTAATGATGAAGATGGTACGGATGATGTGAAAAGTGCGACGAATATGAGTGCGTAGACGAAGATGTTGCTGGTTTTGCTTCGTTCTGAACTAGCAAGGGCAGTGTTATTGGAGGTATTTGCTGCGTCTGATTTTGAACGCCAAGTGCAACGGTAACGGCGTCAATGCTACTACTGTCACCAGTCGATTCAATGCCAACTGGAGGTAGTAATGATGATGACGGTTGTGGCTGCTGTTGTTGTTGATTGTGGCTGCTTGTAGATGCAATGTTGGCATTCAAATTAATATCTTCTTCCTCTTCGTCGTCGTCAGCTTCGACGGTTGAAGCGTCAATCGTATCTGCAATTGCGTTATCGTCGTCGTTACTAGTACTTGGATGATGTTGCTCCTGCTGCTGCTCGTGTTCGTCGTATGATGGCGATAGTGGTACGTGGTGTTGGTGTGGTGGTGGCTGGTTAGAAGGAGGGGAAGAAGAAGGTGGTTGTTGTTGAAGATGAGGGTGCTCAGAGTGTGCTTGATGATATAGATAATGGTGTTGTGGATTGTGGTGTGGTGGTGGTAGTGGTGGTGACGATGTTGATGATGACGATGATGAATTGTTATTAAATAATAATGGTGAAATAAAAATCGAGTTGTCTGGAAGTAGTTGTTGTGGCGGTTGATCCGTTGTTGAAGCAAGATTTTGAGGCGGATCGCTCGAAAGAGCTGCATTATTAGAAGGAGGAAGAGGAGGCGGGGGAATAGGAGATGCTGGATTTAATGATATACGTCGCTGCTGCTGCTCTTCTGCCAGCTCAACCACAAGATCAGCAATAGCATTATTATCGATGTCATGATCAATATCTGCGACACCATCATCGTCGTCGTCTTGCGAATGCAACATTGGCAACATGGGTAGATTAACCAATAGATTGCTGCTGCTGCTGTTGTTGCTACTGCTGCTGCTGCTGGCAGAAGATGTTATCGGTTGTTGTTCATTGTCATTATTTTCAGTGTCCATATTGACTTCGGTTTGGCTTACTTTTTATTCAACTGAAAAATGTTTACACTATTTTACTTGCAGAAATTACAATACGCACACAATACATTACAAAAATATGCATTGCAATTTCGAACGAATCTATTTCTAAAGAGTGCACAAAAAGCTGTTAGTAGAGGCTATATACTATATATAAACACACTGTGTCATCATCATCATTCTTGTCATCGTAGTCATCAACATCAACGTTGTTCTTGCACACCAACTCAAACCACAAACACAGCACCCAGCACCCTCTCTTAGCTAATTGAAGTTCAATTTTGCCACTTGTGGAAAAACAATCTAACAAATTATTTTAGTTAAAAATTATAAGAAACACAGTGTGAACATTTTCCTTTCACGAGATGATTCAATTTTAACAAATCATCCCAGAATTATTGACAAGTGACTGCTTAAAAGATCAGATAAAGTCCGTTCTTAACAGAAGTGCTTGAATAATCTGCTATATTGGGAGACATTATGGCCTCAAGGGAAAGCAGCTCGGCACTTACTGTGAACTTATTTTGTTTCTCCCTTGTGATAAATGAATACATGACCTTCGGCCAGTGATGTTAACTTCTTATCATGAAATTACTGCATGAGCTGCCTAAAATTACAGTAGATTAAAGCAGTTTTATAAAAGGATATAAATGTAGAACTAAATATTTAAAAATAAATTTTGTACTTGTTAAAAGGTTAATTGTTTTTACAACAATTTAATTTTAAAATATACATATCTTCTATTGATACTTAAAAACAAATAAGCTACATTGTGGGACACCGAAGTAGCTGTGTAAGGATTAGGATTAGATTTAACATTCACAATAAACACATAGTTCAGTCTATTACTGAGGTACGATTCAATTCATAATATAAAAGAGTTAGAGTTAGAGCCCATTACAGCAAATTTAGTCATTAACATTATCAGATATTATTAAATTATTTTGAAATATCCGTATAAAAGGTATCAAATTGAAAAGCAGCGGAGAATGCTGTAATGCAATAATTCGAAAAAAAAACTGCCGGTATAGGGACCGTCGAACACCCAGAAACCAACCCTTGTATACTGAAGGAAGATTTTAGGAAAATATTTTATTCAACGAAAATTACTGCAGATTCTGAATAAATTACTGTATGACACTTTGAGTCTCGAAATTACTGTAGAGTTAACATCACTGACTTTAGCTTTGTACTTAAATATGTAACAAAAATTTTGTTTAATTTCGCTAAATCACAATTCTCAAGATGTCTCTCCATTCCACGAATAGATTGTCCGTGTCTTACTGTGTAGTAATAAATTAGAATTATGTATGTATTAAAGATTCATGAGTCGACATAATTGCAATATACAAAATACTTAGAATTTATTTGTTCCAAAATTAGATTTGCCCTTTGAAGCGACGTCATGAAGTGCGTATGTGCAACGGCAGCCAGCAAAGTGGTCAAGGCTACAGTAACCCAAATACAGAGTCAGGAAAAAATTGCATTTTCCTTAAAACTTGAGAAGGTAGAGGAAGATCACTCATCCTCCAAATGGCAAATTGAATTTCAAGTTTCGAACTGAGCAGTGAATGAACCTAATTTCTTTATGGTTAGTTAGGCACAGAAACAAAAGAAAAAAGTAAATTGTTCACTAACATAATTTTTTCTTTTTACTAATTAAAAAGAAACAGATTATGAAGAAGCACACGTACGCACGTCAAAATCGATAATTTTTAGAACTTGTGTAGTTTTTCTTTTCCTTTATGATCAATGAATTTCGTGCAACACCGTTCAAATTAGAAATAATTTAGTTAATTGAATATTTCGAGTTTTCGTAATTAATTTTGCGTAGGTTTTTCACTTTTTGCGTCGTTTGAAGTTTTCTTTGTTTTCCTCGAGCGAGCTACATTCAACGACACAAACTCACAACACACACACAACTCCTTGCAGGTTTTGCTTTGAGCTATATTTTCTTCTTCCTCTTCGTGTTGTCTTCTTTGAGGCTACACTCTTTGTTTTTAGCGCTTTTTCTTCACTCGATTTTATAATGAATTTTTCATACATTGAAGTAGAAAATGGGAAATGTTGAGTTGTACAACCAAAATGGATGAAAATATTGAATAAGTTTATTATTGCATATAAATTAATCGAATAATATTTCACTAATTTCACATGTAAAATTTTATTTATTATTCACCTTGATGGATATTTGCACTGTCTTTTTTCAACTTTTCACTGTGAATGGTTTTCGTTCTTAAAAATAAATTTTATTTATACATATGTGTACATATATATATGCAATATCTAAAGACTTTTTCTCCGAAATTTTGAATTCTCTACTTCTGTTTTCTTTTGCTGAAAAAAAACACGAATGAAAATAATAACCAGGGTACTCGCATTCGTGTCTCATGAAATGTGTGGGGTTGCAAAAAAGAGGAGTAGGTTGACGGTTGACAGCTAAGCTGCAAAAACATGAAATGGGTACTGCCACTTTTCGCGATAACGATAATTTTTCGATAACTTGAAAAGACGAACTTTTAAATGATGCCAGTAATTGTTGTACTGCCGTAGTAGTAAAAGACACGAACATTGAAAATCTGTGCTGGGATTGGAAGTTTAGCTATATTGTAAGAATACATGCTGAGTCTTGTGCCTGTTGCCATTTGTTGGCTACGCCATACTAGATCTCATTTTACATTTTGCTTAGGTCAACATCACACTGCCAAAAGTTGTTACCGAAGAGACAAAATTGTTGCTGTTTCCCAAGTAAAATGAAAAAAAAAAATGAAAAGTGAGAGATTAAACTTAGTCCACGACATATTCCCACATATTCAAGAGTGCAGAACACATAAGCCCCGCGGCAACTGTTGCCAGTGTCTGTGCCAAATGTCACATCAAAATAATCATTGTCTTGTCTTTCTGAAGTACAAAAAGTGCATTCGGCGATTTTCACAATGAGTGAAATTATTCAACAAAGAAGTTCCATTCAATTTTGTGTGCGGAATCAAATTTCTGGTGCCGAAACGTTCAGAATGTTGCAAAAGGCCTTCGGTGATAATTGTATGTCGCAAGCAAGTGTTTTTGATTGGTAAAAATTGTTCAAAGATGGTCGAGAACGCGTTGACGACGAGCCACGTCCAGGACGGCCATCAACATCAACTGATGATCAACACGTCAATAAAATCAAGGTCAGAGACCTTACTGGTATCGTTGGAATATCGGAAGGATCAGTGAAAACCATTTTAAAACATCATTTGGGCCTATGAAGAGTGAATGCACGATTGGTTCCAAAATCACTGCATTGGTTTTACGAGACCATTTTGCCAAAAATTCGACTGATATCGTTCCGCAACCACCCTATTCGCCTGACTTAGCACCGTGTGACTTTTGGCTATCGGCTTCTAAACTCAAAAAACCGCTTCGTGGACACCGTTTTGAGTCAATTGAAGACATTAAACACAAGACAATGCTAAGCGCATTGAAGGCTATTCCGGAAATTGACTTTAACAACTGTTTCGAGAATTGGAAAAAACGTTGGCACAAGTGTATTGGGGCCGGGGGGGATTACTTTGAAGGGGACGAAATAGATTTGGAAGAATGAATAAAAAAATTTGAAATTATGAACAAAGTCTTACTAACTTTTGCCCACAGTAGTACGTATTCTCAATTGGCATAGTAAAATTGACAGGTGTAGACGCAGGGAGCGCTAAATTACTTTTTTTGAGTGGTTTTTTCTCAGTAGATTTCATTTTCGATTCTTGGGTCTGTAGAAACATTTGGGAAAAGGGTGGCACTGTTTTACCTATTGCGAACATAATTCGATCTTCGACTACATGTAGTCGAATGTAGTCATTTGACTGAGAATATAACAATATATTGTTAACGCTACTTTAGTTAAGGGATACTTTAAACCAGTAATGTAATTACAAAGTTTTAGATTGAACCTAATGCACCCAAACATGTTCACCTAAATGAGAGTTAATGTATCTATCTAAAATTACTAGCGGACCCCATGCATGTTTCACTGTACATAATTAAAAAGCCACATCCAGAACCAGTACGCTCATTGGTTTTAGGTGGTGCACCTGAAAGCCTTTTTTGGCAAACATTCAATCATACAATTCATGTTTCCAAATGACTTCATTCGGTGCAACGAATATTATTCGTGACAATTTTGTGACCACATTCAAGGTAATTTCCATGAACAACATGCTATTGTTCTCGAAATGAAAATGAATTTGACAATTATGAAAATGATTTTCACAACAAAGTTTTCCACGCTTCTGATTGTTTTTTTTTCCTAGATCCAAGGGCAAATATATCACAGCTTGGGTTCTTTATTGCCCTTTTCTGATACAGAGTATCAGTTTTTACAAATATATTTCCTTGGTTATTCTGATCAGCAAGTTGATCGTCGATGTTCAATTAGTTCAAATTTGAAGCGAGATGTTATTGAACGAATCCAAACTTTCCTTCAAGAGAATAATGAATTGATTCGACTTTTCCGTACTGCTCTCGACCAAATGCCTACTGATAATCACAAAATTGTAATAAAGGCCGATAAAGTACCATGTGGAGAGCATGCCAGAAGATTTAATGCTACAACAATGGATGAAGTTGCAATAGTAATAGTTGGTGATGAATTTAATTCTCGAGATATTGTGCTGCATCGAAGAGATAATGGTTCTGGAGGTGGCTCCAATGCCGGTAATTTGACTTTTCCATTAGCACAACATAAACCTAGTGGCTCATTTTTGAATTTGTACGCTTTGCAATGACTACATTCGTCATCCATAGCACCAATAACTATAGTTCCATGTAAAGTGTAATAAATCGTCGAATCATAATTGAACGCAGCTCGCTTAAGTGAATGCGTTTAGGAGTTCAAAAGTTGTAGGCATTTTACTCTTTTTTTTGGGCGCGGCAGTGGGCGAATAAATAGCCTATGTCCGTCAGAAAAGCATGTACTTTAACATGAAAGTTGAATTTTTGAAATAGAAAAGTAATACCAAAAAATTCGGTATACGTTATAACTAACGTCATTCATTCTTCTTACCGAAATCGATATTATCTTATATTATATTATATTTCTTGGAATTAATAGTATTAAAATGAAAGCAGATCTTTTCTTTATTTTGTCTTTTGCAAATTGTCCCGAATTGTACCTAGTGTTCCTTTAAGTTTCAAAAAGTCGGAAGAAGCCATACTTTTCCATCACTGCTTTGACCCCTTGAAAATGAATTCCAACTCGTAAATACTTTAAAACTATTTTTTTAATTGGCATTTTGAAACTTGTTCAAATGGCGAATAATTCGTGTTTGCTCGTTAGCTTTGGTTCTTGTAGCAATGCTAATTGAGCTGTTGAAATGAAGTGAACTTCAATCCTTGCCGTCAATCACTAACTTTATGTTAGTTATGCCAAAATGCTAACGCAGCAGAACCCACCAAATTACCAATTGTCGTTGATGCGATTTGCCCGAGCCAACGAATTCCAGAAGGTCATATTGCACGGCATGCGATATGGTCCTCTGTGGGAATCGTTAGCGCTGGTTTGTGCTGCGTCAACATCGAGCTGCCGTAACTACGGCATGCGATATGATCCTCTGTGGGAATCGTTAGCGCGGTCCGCATTTCACAACGCTGGCAGTATTCTGCTGTTTCTTGAATATTTATATAATTGTACTTATATTTGTAAATATGCATGTATGTATGAATGAATGAATGTATGTATGTCAACAATTCGTTTATGTGTTTTTGGTATAAGTTCTTTTGGCAACATACCGGTTCTTCCCCATTAGGTCAACCAATTTGCCCTTTATTGCTCACGACCTAAGACCTAAATAAAGATTTAAATTAACGGAATAAAATTAGTTCTTAGTGGTAAATAAAACAAATAATCATAATACTCACATTTCTTATTCTTCCTCATATAAAAATAAGCCATCGGATTGCAAAATTTACTTCAACAAGCAATGCAAATTTCGATAACCGTTCAACACAGTTCGACTGTGAACAAAGATTGAGACTACGGCCAGGGCATTTTTGGGAAGTTCAGTATTTAATGGAGAAAAATAGTATTTTAGCTAGAATATGAATAATTTATATTAGTTGAGTTTAAAAATAAACAATAATAGATGAAGTCTTATCCGTGGTCTGTGAGAATGGCTCTAGTGTGCCGACTTTTAGTTGCGTTTTCCCTGCAGTCCACGTTATATTCATTGCAGTAAAAACTCTATCAGCGGAAGCGGTTGAACCGGGTAGGCATAAAATATTCAACTATTTTCCAAATTTCTTTGTATTCGCAATTTTCGGCATCCAAATGAGTGAATGTGGTAAAAAGTGCAAAAGTTCTTGAGTGAAAAAGGAGGTTTCTCCAATTTTAACCTAAAAAATGAGCAAAAATTATGAACGCAAAGGTAAAAAATCACTCTTTTAAATTGTGATCACTGCAGAAAAACGCATAATTTACTTACTTAGCTGGCACTACAACCGATGATTGATCTTGAACGCCTCTACAAAGCTTCGCCAGTTGCCTCTGCTATGCGCGTACTGGCGCCAGTTGATAAGGCCAAGTGCGGTCAGGTGCAATCAGCCCTGTACCTGGTCTTTCCAACGGTGATTAGGACGTCCTCTTCTGCGTGTTGATCCACCGTGGCTCGAATAAAACACCTTTCTAGCCGGATCACTTTCTTCCTTTCGCTCAACACGAAGACGCTGTATTTTTATACGCTTGACTATGTCAGTATTGGCGTACAGATCATCGTTCCTTTTTATTTGATACACGTCGTCCACGCATACTGGACCGTAGATCTTACGGAGTATCTTCCTCTCGAAAGCTCCTAACAGCCTCTCATCATTGATGGTCAATGCCTACATCTCTGCGCCATACATTAGGCCGGGAAGGATGAGCGTGACTTATAGATCTTTGCCTACTGAGCCCGTTGTAACACCTGTTGGCAAGAGTTAGTCTCCGCTTGATCTCAAAGCTGACATTATTGCTGGTGTTTATGCTGGATCCTAGATATACGAAATCCTTGACGACTCCAAAAGTATAATTGTCAACAGTGACATTTTGTCCAAGACTTTTTTTTGCCGTGACTCTTTGTTTGTTGGCACAAGGTATTTCGTTTTGTCCTCGTTCACCACTAGACCCACTCGACGAGACTTCCTTTCCAGGTAGGAGAATGTTGCAGTGATGTCAATATCATCAGCGTATGCTAGCAGCATGACACTCTTGTAGAAGATAGTGCCAGAGATGTCGATGTTCGCAGCTCGAATTATTTGCTCCAGCATAAGGTTAAAGAAGTCGCACGATAGGGAGTCACCTTGTCAGAAACCTCTTTTGGTATCAAATGGTGCGGAGAGGTCTGTCCCAATTTTCACTGCGCTGGTGGTGTTGGTCAGTGTCATTTTGCAAAGACGAATGAGCTTTGCAGGGATACCAAAATCAGACATTGCGGCGTACAAGTGATCTCTAATCGTGCTGTCAAAGGCGGCTTTATAATCGACAAATAGATGATGGGTGTCGATCTGTTTTTCTCGGGTCTTTTCCAGGATTGGGCGTAGTGTGAATATCTGGTCGATGGTGGATCTATCAGGCCTGAAGCCACACTGATAAGGTGCAATTAGTTTGTTGACTATGAGCTTCAGTCTTTCGCACAGTATGCTCGATAGAACCTTATATGCAATATTAAGAAGGCTTATTGATTCTTTAGTGACCTTAATTTCGGCACCTCTATTAACACCTAAGAGTTATGGTAGAACATATCGTAACTCATTTATGTAGCAGTTTTTCTCCATAAAGACTTGTCTTTTGGAATATTGTATTTACATATTATTTGCTGCAATTAAACTTTTCTTAAGTTGTGAATAATCTGAAAAATTTGTCCATTAATTTAAATATCCTTATCATATCGGAGGTGGTAATCTTTAGCAGAATATTTCTTAATTCTTTAAGCTCGTAACAATAACACAGCCCAACAAGCAATAACAGGGAAATTAAATAAGTTTCCTTTGATGGTTTAAAATCCGAATTCTGATAATAACAACTTTAGTTTACGATTACAAGTTGCAAAGTTTTCAGTGTAAACAACTGAAGGAATTATTTCACCACAATACAATATTAGAAATTACTATTCACTGATATGGAGAGGTCAATATAAATAAAAACAAAAATTTTCGTACATAGCTTAAACAACACAATTTGTGTTTCATAAGAAGTTAAAAATAAAAAATCTTTGAGGAATCGAAATATACTCGTTGTTAGATGAAATCAAAAATTAAAGTGCACAGATGAAGAAACTATACAATACATGGAAAAAATTTGTTTACATCCTGAAAATTCTTTATCTAATCAAATTTATACAGGTAAAGGTTTCTTTGCAATTTAAGTACATAACTACATAGGTACATATATGTATGTACTTATAGATTGCATAGGTTCTCCTAAACTAGTTTCTAGTTTCTTAAACGAAGTAAATGCAATACTACATATATTGGGGTTTTAATAAATACCGAAAGTCGCGTTTTACAAACATAAAATAAAATCGTAGTTCGACCAAACAATTCTTAAATATTCGCACAATTTGCGAATTACAGTGTAACTTACTCCTGTTTTGCATCATGCTGTAATCAAGTAAATAACTGCTATAAAGTGTACATACAGTGTCGGACAATAAATGAGAACACCTTACACTATAAAACTTCCATTGATTTTTTTTATCGGACTGCTTATGGCAATTTTTATAGAGAAGAAAATGGTATGGTATATACTTTATAAATTTCTAGGTGGCAACACTACATTTAAATATTTTTTGGGGATTCCCAAATAAAAAATTTGAAGCGAAGCATTCGAAGGCGGACAATCAAATAAGAACAGCAGACGAAAAAATGTATTATATTTTAAAAAGAAAACTTAAATTTGTTTATAATTTGTACTGGTAAGCATTTAAATGGTAGCATTGAGAGTAATTCAACAAATTAAATGTAAGCTATTCCGTAATGTCACATCAAAATGGGTCGAACAAAGCACTGTAGCAAGGAGAAGCGTGATTTGGTGAAAAAATTCCGAAATGAGGGACAAAGCACCAGCCAAATAGTTAAAACTATTAGCAGATCCTCGACATTTGTCTACCAATCTTTATTACCTCCAAAAATCTCATTCCAAGAGAGGTAGGCCCCGCAAATGTGCAGATGACAATCGCATACAAATTTTGGCGGCACGCGATTAATTTAAGGCAGCTGCCGCAATTAGAGAGGAGACAGGGGTTCAAATTGGTGCTCGATCAGTAAGGAGACGTTTGGTGGGGGAAAAAATGTATGGGAGAACAGCACGAAAAGTACCAATGTTGATACAAAGACATCTAAAGTGTCCCATAGAGTTCGCTGAAGTGCACATTGAGTGGGACGGTTCAATTAATGCAAAAAAATGGCCTAACGTATTATGGACAGACGAAATCAAGATGAATTTTGTTGAAAGTGATGGCAGACGTTGGGTTAGACGCCCGACAAATGCAGAATTGAGCCCAAAATATACTAGGAAGACATTTAAGCACGGAGATGAAAGCATCATGGTATGGGGATGCTTCTCTTGGTATGGTGTTGGCCCCTTTGTATTGGATAAAATAAACGATGGACAGATTTCTTTACGTAAACAACTTTCAGGAGGTGATGCTTCCTTATGCTGAATGAGAAATACCCCTGAAATGGCAAATGCAACAGGATAACGACACAAAGCACACCTCAATCCTTGCGCGAGATTGGTTTTCCCATAATGGATTTCCCGTTATGACATGGCCTTCACAATCTCCTGACCTTAATTCAATCGAGAACTTGTGGAATATTGTCAAAGAGAAGATTGACAGTAACAGAGCTAAAGACAAAGACGAATTGTGGCAAAGCATTCAAAGAGTGTGGTATTCCATACCCCAGGCTACTTGCACGTCTCTGGTGGAATCAATGCCTAGAAGATGTAAGGCGGTTTTAATTAACAAAGGCTATTCCACAAAATATTAGCATTAGTGACAAATTTGAATCAATATTTTATAAAATTTTTTGTTTTAATTGAAGTGTTCTTATGTTTTTGTCCTTTTGAAATGTGATTTTATGTATAACTTTTAAATTTATTTTTTTACACTGAAATTATTTTGTTTTTGTTTTAAGAAAAAATTAAACTTATGGAATAAATGAATAAAAGTTAATACCTTTTAAATTTATCATAAGCCTAGAGAAATATTTTTTAAAAGTTTTTGGTTTCAGAACAAGGTGTTCATATTTTATTGTCCGACACTGTATGTTTATATAGTTCAGGTATGAACACAATTGTAGCGTAACGGCGTATACCGTACATGTCAAATCAGAACTCATATATATGTATGTATAATCATATGGGATGGGACAGAGTTGCAACGCCGGCGTACATACACGCTCGACGTATTTACGTCAAGTTAAAACCATTTCTATGTTCTTTATGTACCGTGCGCTGTTCGCCGTTGTGATGCAAATTGTGTCTATACCTTTAGTAACACGCATGAAAAGCTCTTTAAAAATTTCATAATATGGTAATACTTAACATCATAATAATCAATTACTAATTACTTAAATATTGTCTATTTCATATTCTCTCGAGTATAAGTAAAATTGTTTGTTGTTAAGTGATAAGCAGAGAATTTAAAAATAACATTTTTCATTAGAAACAATACTTCATATTTATTAAGCGGATTCATTCATAGAAAAATATTGTAATAAAATATTTGTCATGTCATTATTGTTAAGCCTAGGCGAAAAGAACCGTAGCTAGAAAATAATACTACACAAAGAAAAACATTCGAATGTATGTAAACAAGATTAAGTGCAGGCCGGTTGCTTATTGCAGATAAATGTATGAATACGCTCACGGAATACATATTAAATACATATGTAGATATGTATGTCAATACATACGCTTGTATGCAGTCGCAATCAAGCTTGTATTGCTGATACTGAATATTTACAATCGAGAGCAACAAAATATCAAAAAATAGCGAAGACAGCCATACACACACACACACACACACATATATATATCTATCTACACGTAGCATGGAGATATCTGCTCGTGAATCAACACTCGACCGCAAAAAGTATAAAACCGGACCTCGCTGTAGAATTAGAATATTGTGTAAAGAATTGTGAACGTGTCTGCTTCGTGTTTCAATTAATAAAAAAGTGTGCGCTAAATTAATTTAAAAAATAAATTGCTAAAATGCGCTTGGGAGCTACCGTGCCAAACTTCAAAGCTGAGACCACCAAGGGTCCAATTAAGTTTTATGACTGGCAAGGCGACTCGTAAGTGATATTGGCAGAGCAAACCAAATTCCATATTATTCAATATTCAATTTATGTAGACGATAACATTTCATTTCAGTGTTATATAATATATTTTTGTTTTCTAAATTATCTTGATTGAAGTACTTAGTTGAAGTATTTTATCTTTAAAATTTCTGATATACATACTATTGTAAATTCTGGAGTTGAATTTGTAAAAGAAATTTGCATGAGCAAATATAGAATGCGACAATTTAGATTATTTGAACAATCTGTTAACGTGTGGAAAATTAATTAACATCTCTCAGAAAACATGTGTTAATTTTCGGAGAAATACCTTAATTTTTTAGGAGTGCTCTGAGCTTGTCGTTAAAGCTCTGTACGAGCAGTGGATAAATATTAAAAATTCATTCTAATTAACGTTAGAAATTTCTTCTCCGATTTTCGGGGTCTACTTAGTTGGTATTTTGATTTTAAATTGTAAAATATTCCATTCATTTTTACACATAGAATTTCATAAGATGTAAGGGAGATTCCAGTTATGCTTTCTCAAAGATTAAAACGGAGTAAAGCGCATGACTTTGAGCGTTTTTAATTGATGATTTATATTTCTGTTCAGTTCAATTCAATTTATAGTTCACTGAAATTTGTACACCCTTAGGAGGTGACCCGGTGACCAGGTGACAATGAGAGAATATTCCAAGCTAAACTTACTATAAGTATAGTTAAACTCAATTGGAACAAACGGTGAATCTCTTGGGATTCGTGAAAGTTTAATTTAAAAAGAATTAATCGCACCTACTAGTCATTTCCTGCCTCAATCACATTGGCCCTTAGTAATAGAAATAGAATAAAGTCGATTTTAAATAAACTAGTTAACTTTTGTCACATTTTAACATGGAAAAAAACATCAAAAAAGCTACTATTAAATATTGAATTGACCTTTTCTTTGTTACTATGTAAGTTCCATTGTTCGTTGGGTAGTTCATTCTTAATTACATACAAAAATTCATTGCAGTAAATGTGTACCTGGCTATAAATGGATTAGATTACCAAATACAATTTTTTGGTTTTACTTTATTATGAGTAGAATTGCTAAATTGCTCCGCATGCCATTTATAGAATATTTAACATAAGCTGTCAAAGAGTTTAGCGTTGTTTAAATTTAATGAGTTTTCTACTATGTACATACAAATGAAAGTTGTACTCTTATAAATGTACATATCATACATATGTACAGATGTATCTACATATACATATGCATGTATATTGTACTACAATATATACATATGTATATGCATTTATGTAAGTATGTACATACGAGTATGTATGATTAAATTGAGTTTTGTCCAGCAACGCTATCGAATGTCTGAAGCTTCGGGTTACTACTTAATAAGTAAAACAATTCACATTATTCAAAACGCGTTCCTTAGATTTGCCATTTTTATTTATTAATTTAAGTTTGTCTTTTGTTTGTAAAGTAATAGAGACGCGCATGTAGACAATTACAATATTTTATACATACTTATATTGAATAACAAATTATGAGCTTTACATATACATATGTATAATATAATTCAATTGATCGTAATCAAATAATGATTAGCTGCCAAGAAAAGTCGTATATCGAGTTCTGATACAATTCTAAAATAAATTAAAAATATAATGCATTATACATATGTAGAATAAATGATTTTTTCTTTCTTACACAGTTGGGTTATTTTATTCTCGCATCCTTCGGATTTTACGCCTGTCTGCACCACTGAACTGGGCCGCATAGCTGTTCATCAGCCTGAGTTTGCCAAGCGTAATGCTAAATGCCTGGCACATTCAGTCGATGATTTGAAGTCTCATGTCGATTGGGTTAATGATATCAAATCTTATTGCCTTGATATTCCTGGCGATTTCCCTTATCCCATTATAGCCGATCCACATCGTGATTTGGCTGTACTTTTCGGTATGTTGGATGAGGATCAGAAGAAGGATCCTGAGATTGGTAAAACTATTCGAGCGCTCTTCATCATCAGTCCTGATCACAAGGTGCGCGTATCCATGTTCTATCCTATGTCAATGGGCAGGAATGTAGAGTAAGTACTAATTATTTAAATAAAACAAAATAGTTACAAATACAATGTTTGTTGTTGAAAATTTCTTTTCAATTTATTTTACAGCGAAATCCTTAGATGTATTGACTCATTGCAATTGACTGATCGACTGAAGGTTGTGGCTACACCAGCAAACTGGACTGTAAGTACCTATACAGATTTATTGAGAATACGTTACATATGTACTTAGTGTAGCAAAATTCTCCAAATTTGCATTTTTTTTTTCAGCCTGGTACTAAAGTCATGATCATTCCCACCGTTAGCGATGAAGAAGCAAAGAAACTCTTCCCCAAAGGTTTTGATAAAGTCACCATGCCATCTGGTGTTAATTATGTTAGGACCACTGAAAATTATTAATAGAAACCAGTCGCACAAGTTGATGTTGATATTTCAAAGAGTATTTAAGTTCATAATGCAGAATAGAGTGTGAATTATGCGGAGGAAATTCATCAGCCACATAGAAGAAGCTGCATCATCGAATTCAGGCTTTCCGTTCCGTGGCGCTATATGATAGTACAATTACAGTATTTGAAAATATTCATTGGACCTGCATATGTTATTGGACTTACCTTATGCACACATTGACGGTGTGCTGCGAGTGTTAAAAATTTAATGAAAATTCATTATTTTCTTCGACATCACCGTTTTGGGATAAGTGCGTTGAATGGAAAGTTATTTAGACAACTTGTACTTTGTGTATAGATTATGATTACCATTTCTATGCTCTAATGATTTTATGAATTTTTATATGCTTTGTGATAAAATAAATTACACATTAGTATGAAAAGATAATATTACCTACTCTATTATTATAAGTATTATAAGTGAGTTCTTCTTTGTGTTCCTTGCTAGTTTTCATGTGAGAGACTATATGCAGTTTAGTTGAAGCTATTTATATAGGAGCTACGGCAAATTCAGCCATGCTTTTGCATAGCCTCAGCAATGAATATGAACCGGACAGCTGATATATATGTTTTATTGGTACTTACATAGTAAGGGAGTGAGTCCTGGATCATTTTTCGAAATCCCGGGAAATTATGGAATCCCGGTATTTTTCGGAATTTATATGCGGAACAACTTTAAAAATCAACAATAAGATTTTTCAAATACATTAATATTGTGTTTTTTTTTTGACTTTTACTTAAATAAATAAATAAAGTGTGAAGAGCTTCTAATTTTATGATAAAAATTAAAGCAGCAAATGGATATCGGAGCCTCAATTCCGACATTTCGGGTTGGGGAAAAGGCCACTCCTTATTACATAGCCTTCAGAAATTATTCGATTGGCAGAGCACATTTTAAGAAGATAATATCTAAGTAATGGATCAAAAGTTGCAGGTACAGGATTGCAGACTTCCAAAATGCATTAATGCAAAGCATCAGTGAGTTTCACTACTGAATCTTAAATAGAAATAGATTTATTTTACTGCAAATTTACAACACAAGTTGCGTAATGCAATAAATTTACTTTGCGTTTTGGAAGAAAGCCTATTTGTAACTCTGGAACTAGTTAGTAAATATTTCTACACTAAAATTAATGTAATATGTAGTTTAGTAGTTGCGCTGAAATTAATCAGATGTCATACTTATTATGTAAAAGACAAGATTATCTTTATAAGACAGTCAAGTACCTACATTATTTTTAATACAAAATATTTTTTTCCATTTTATTCCGTTTTTATGGAGTAGGGACTCAAATAGCACGTTGAATTAAAAGTAAAAAAACCAGTAACAGACCAAAAAAAAAAAAATATAGGTTTTTAATCATGTTTTTATTAAGATTTTCAAAAGTAAGTTTTTCTCTCTTCTTAAACCATTTCAACATGAACGAATACATTATTTTTAGTATTATTAGAAAGGCTATAGTGCACTGCGACCGTAGTTGAACTTTTGTGCAGTCAGATTGGAATTGGAGAAGGTTTAGGTGATGTGTAGAGCAACATGGGCACATACTTACACTGTACCTACAGCTTAGCTCCAATTCTAACGGCGCGGTTGTTATCACTTTGTCGTTTTGCCATTGCCTACCATTGCCATTGTTATAATTTTCATTCATTTCATATAGGTAAAAACATTACATAGATACTTATTGTCCCACTATAAAATATAAGTTTTCCTTAAAGAGTTCTTCAATTGATTTAAGCGTTGTATTACCTACTTTCCCAATGGCCAATGGAAACTAACTGCTAAGAATTTTAATCACGCATTCAAACCATCTTTTTCGAATAGGCGAACTATGTATGCACATATGGTATGTATGTCTAATGCAAAAACCATATAGCTCTAGTTATTACATTGAAACATTTTATGGAAAAATTTTAAAATTTTATTCGTAATTTGCTCTTAAGGTTAATTTTTTCACTACCCCAATATGAGAATCATATTGATTCCACACTATTTTCAATTCACTCTAAATGATTGTTTTGAACTTAGTAAGGCTGTGGTTATATTCAAATTTTACTCGGCGAAAACCATGCAATTGTTGTTGCCTGAACACGAAAACAGAGCTTTTACTCACTCTCACAGCGAACACGATATGCTGGGTGAAATGTACACCGAGCACGCCGAGTATTTAGGGTGTCAATGAGTTATTCTACAAAAAAAGAACAAAAATGTATGTAAAATAGAAGGAAAACATGCAAACCTGTACATCATTTGCGAATATATATATATATATATTTCATGAAACTATTGCATAAAAATCATATTATTTTCATAATTTTTTTTTGCCCTCTCCATATTGATAAAATCGTTTCAAGTTTTTTGGTATACCATTTAATGTCGCCGTTGCGAACAATATAGTTGTAAATAAAAACTGAATTTCGACAAACGGCAACTCTGTAACGAACACCAATGTAACCACTACACCCAGTTCGAGAGTAAAATATGATGTGTTCGTGGAACACCGAACACCAGTATAACCAGCACCTAAGTAAATCCTTGCCTTCTAAAAATCCTCCATTTTGCGCATAATATTTTCGTGAAATTTACTGTATGGTAAAGCTTTTAATTCCAATAAAAGCACTATACCAAATTCATGTCGTAGTATTAAATTTAAAGAGAGAGAAACCAAAAAGCTCAACAAATCACGAGAAGAAAAATAATGTAAGTAAATGTTAACAAAAACTTAACATACGAGTAATGTTAATAATAAAGAACTGACTTTGTACAACAACCACCGCGAAGCAGTGACAATAATAACAGGTCACAAACCAAAACAATTGATAACAGCTTGTGTGCTCTCTCTTTGGAACTAAAAAAGTCAACAATAACAACTAAGGAATATCGCTAACAAGAAAAGAGTGCACTATTTGGTAGGCTCTTATTTTTCTTCTTCTTAAACAATGTTATTTGATTTGGGCCGAAACTGTTTTTCGGGCGCTTTAAGAATGTTGTCATTACATTTCTGTTTTGTTGTCCTGTTCTGAATTAGCAAAGCAATACACCTACTATGTATATGCTAACTATTGGGTACACCCTGTATATAAAGGCTGTGTATATTTACGTTTGTGTCGCTGTTTTTGTAATATGTACTAACTTTGGCGGTTAACGGTTTCTCGTACTCGCTGCAGGAATTTTCATTCAGTTGTAATCGTTCGGTTCGCGTGTCAGGATAGTAAAATTATATCCGAAGGAAGATTTCTTTTCATTTCGATTGATTTGTGGTGAGGTTCTCATTGGGTTCTGCATACTCCTGTTGAAACAACGGCGAAACGTATGACAATCAGAAGTTTATTTTTATTTTCAATACATATTATAAATCATTATTTGTGTTGATTGCAACAAAACCGTGAAGGAATTACAGTCATTTCGAGTTATTGTTTGTATCTGGTTGAATACTCGTAAATACAGTGAATTTGTAAAAATTATGAGTTTGAGTCGTGCTTGCAGTTTACTTGACTTTTACTTATTCAACGGTGTTGGAATTGATTTGACTTTTTTTTTGTTTTTCGGTTTTATCTGCGAAATTTATCATGCAATACAATCATGATCCAGGTGAAATGGAGAGAAGTGAATTGAATCGCGTGAACATTTGTTATATTTATTCACAGAACTATTTGTGTCGTATTACTACAAGGAATTGCTGTGTTCACTGGGTAGGTGTTTATTGATTTTGTTAATTCAGGAAGCAACAAAGCTATATCCGCGACTTAGGTTGTGGTTATATGTATTAAAAATTTTGGCCGGCGAACACCATGGAATTGTTTTTGCACTGGACGCGACATCGTTGGTGTATCGCACACCGAGCACAAAGTGTTCGCCAAGCCCTGGTGGCAGCCAGTCGAGCAGTTTTGTTTTCATTGCTTTTGTTTCTTGCTGGCATAGTAATTTTTAAAGAATCTGGAAGGGCTCGTTGTTATACTTTTGTCAACATTGAATTTTTTAACATGTCTGCATTTCCTGAGAAGATACTTGAAAATGTAGTAGCTATCGCTCGCCTCACCTACGACACACAATTGCGTTTGAATAAAATATAAATTTGGAGCAGTGAAAGTTTTCTCTTATTCATGAAAAGTTAATTTCAATTATGGTCTGCACGACCGACAGATAGTTAAATGCGCGCCAAAGGATGAATGTTTCGTAATGTAAAATGCAAGAGAGGTGGTGTGAGCGGGGTTTCTGAAAGAGGTCAAGTGTGTCAGACTTTCAAATGTGATTAATTGCTATTAAACTTTGCAAAAGTTCTGTAAGAACTTTGTTACTGTTATTTTCGATTAATCAAACTAAGTTTCCTTTTCGTTATTGTTTATATTGTGTAACACAAATACATTCTTTAAATATTTATTTATTTTACTTTATAGTTGTTTTCACATTGCTTTTATTATGTTTCGTTACCAACTTTTCACTACAACAACATACAATTTACACAATTTTACAAAACAGATGGCAACAACAGCTACTACCACAAACAGAAATCCCATTACATCCAAAGACATCAGTTGAGAGCGGTTCATATGCAGGGCAGGCGATTGTAAATGTTTTGCACCTTTATGCCATAACACATATTCAACACAGAATTTTACTGTTATATGCGCCGTCATTGCACGATCGCTATAAATTGCAGAAAATACCTAAATATCTCCGCTTTATTTGGGATTCCGCAAAACATTCAAAATTGCGAAACGCATACTCTGCTCTGTCATGCTATTGAAGTCGACTGAAAGCCCAAAACCGACGTCCTCTACATTTACCACATTTATCATAATCGTTGGTTGATCAATAAATAATGAAGTGCCTACCATAAGTACACCACGGTTCTGTAATTCCACGATACATTTTTCCATTTGGATGTGTTAAAATTTCATCTTGTGGCTTCCAAGTTTTGTGAACAATATTCTTCGATTGACCAGGAAAATCTGAATCAACCCATTTCCATAGATCTTTTTGGGGTAATTTCGATAGGACATTGAATATTATTGCTGCTTTTTCTTGGGAGAGGGTTAAACCTCGTACAAAGGTACCTAAACTGAACAAGATGACGCCTTCCTTGGCATTGTCAAGGAATTGAACAATATCCGCGGGTAACTCTTAAGATTTCTCTTTGATTTGGATGACTCTAATTTTGTTGAGAGCCGGTACGTTGGGACGCATTGGTCCTTGGCTGAAATTATGATTTGTAAAGATGAGTGATATGTTTTCTTTATGTCAGCGAGTGTGGGATATCGATCGAAATGGAAGCGGCTTTAAATGAATTATAAATAAAAGTTCATTACAATTACAAAATTTATGAAAAAAAGACAATTAAACTCATAATACAGTCGGCAGCGAAGAAGTTTTTCGTTATAAAATTGTGGCAACACTAGTCCAGTTATGTCAAATGAACACATGTTTGAAAGGTGACATTTTCAGCTACATTTTGTGCGAAGACAGTTGCATAATTCGTCGCTGGTGTAAAAAGCTACATTGATTTGAAAATGCGTGAAATATCTGAAGAAATACGCTATGGGATGCTTTATTACTATAGAAAACCACTGCAAAAACATGTAAAAAAATTTGTACGGTTTACGGTGAGGAAATTCGACTAGTCGGCCAGTCACTGAAAAAGCCGATGTAAATTCGCAACTGGTGGAGCAAGATTGACACGCAAGCTGCAAGGAGATAGCGGAGGCACTAAACATCAACCAAATGACAGATTTGTGGGTACCAACCGCGGACACTTTTTATATGGCCCAATATAAATTTTAACATTTAACGCCGATCAAGATGCATAGTTTGCTATTCACACTGTGGATCCGTTGTTAGTTAAATTTTAGCAGACGAAGCAGAAATACAAAAAGAGAAATGGAATTTGGGTGATTGAAAGGCTCAAAAAGCGTCAAAATTTTTCTCAAAGAGTTGTTGCTCAAAAGGGTGGAAAGATTTCCATTTTTTTTTAACTTTACTTTTTATTTTCTATGTTTAAATTTAATAAACATATTTGACCCTATTGCATTGCATGTGTGCTAAGAATATTTTTTCTATGTATTATCTCGTGTGGTAGAATGAAAAGAATGCGTTCTAAATGTTCTGAAATTAATAAAATAAAACATAAAAAAGTTCGTTCGGAATGAAAGGAACGAATAAAGAAACAGAAAAAAATATGCAAAAAGAAAGAAGGAATAATGAAATACGGCCAAAATACAGCCAACACAAAAAAAATTTAATAAGCTTTAAAAAGTGTTGCCATCCCTTACGTATTGACATCATAAATACAAGGGAGGGGGGAGAACCGTAAGTCAAAGTTCTTTGAGTCAAAGTAGGTTGAAATGCCAACAAAATTTTCTTCTGTTAAATTGTTTTTGCTCGTACAAAAATAAGTTAGTTACATTTCATTATGGCCGGCTTCTGTTAAAGTACTTATTAGTTTGACACATTCATTAAGTAGTAAACGTTTTGTTGGACCGTGGTTATATTATATTATTTTGCTCGGCGAACACGAGATGTTGGGTGTATCGAGCACAAAGTGTTCGCCGAACAAAATGTTCCATACATATAACCACGGCGATAGTAAGGTAAATGATAACTAAATTCATACTTACGAATGCTGAAATTTTGAATAATATGATAACACGCGACATTGTAGTAAATTAAATAACGGACGTAAAAACGGTGAAAATGCTACGAACCATAAATATATTGAAAACAAAAAGCAAGCTACTACTTTATCATTGTTTGTGATGTAATGGAAGCTAGGCGTGGTTATTGCTCATTTTATTTTGGAACTATTTGAACTGTGTATACTGAAGTTGGTTCCATTTGCTCCATTGATTTTGCTCATTTCACCGCTTAACCTCTTCCTGACAATAAGAAATGTCTGCGCCAAGTTTGGTTGATGCTAGAGGCGCAAGCTTTACTCAAGTTATCGCGAAAATATTATGTCATTTTTTTAACTGTATCAGTAGAGGGTATTTTTAACATTTAATCATCGTCAATGATTGAGACGATCTATCCACCTAGTTTATTGTACATATATATCTTCTTCTTTCTTTCTTTCTTTTAATGGCACAACAGCTCATGGAGGGCCTGGGCCGAGCTTTTTCACATCCACTCATGTTGTGCGTGTTATATTTGTACATGAATGGAACGGACCTACAGTTTTATGCCGAATCCGAATTGAATTGAAAAGCTTTTCAAAGCTATATTCATTCTTGTTGGTTTGCCATTGCTTGCCAAGAGGTGGCGTCATGTAGAAAAATGCTTTTTTCTACTTTTTGATTTTGGCCTGTGCTGAGACTCGAACCCCGGACACTCTGCGTAACAGTCCAACGCACTACCACTACGCCACAGCGACCAATATATATAATATATGAATTTAATTAGCGGCAAACTTAGATATGCACGAGTACTTTATGTACTTAGCTATTTTCGCCGGGTCTTTTAAAAATAAATATTTCTTGGCTTCTAGTTGATCTCCAAAATGAATCCGAAAATCTGTAATCTTACTTATGCCCTAGGAGTGATGTTTAAGTTAAATTTTAATATGTAGTTTCGTTTTTCATGACTCCAGGAGTTCAGAAGTTCAATACACTCACTGCTGGATGCCACCGTAAACTTCCTTTTAAGACTTTTCAAATACGAACCTTCTAAGTAATGCAATCTTGTCTGCAAGCAAATCACGTACGGTTGCTTAAATATACATACATAAGCTTTTAATTTTAAGTATTTATGTCAACAGTTTTAAATGTGCATGTACTTGATTCTTTCAAATTAAAAAGTCACCATAAAAATGTCAATAAATAATGTACATTATTCGCCAAAAGCGTAAGTTCAGTGTTGTGACAACTACTGTTCAATTGCCATCATTTCCTTTAAGTAACTATTTAAACTTTTCGCTGAGCCTAATCGCGAAAAGTATTTAAGAGTTTATGTACATATGGTATATGTATATGTGTGTGTGTACGTATGTATGCATGTGCATTAGATTTATTAATTTCATCTGTTTTAAAATAAATCAACTGACAGGCAGATGTCAATACCGCGTGCCGGGAATCGTGTGTCGCAAACGTGTCTCAATCGTGATTTGTATTCTCATGATGAAAATGTTTGGCGATGATGACGTAAATAGTGAGTTTGGCGTAGGATTAGGGAGAAAGGAATGAATGCAAAGGAATCATACAAAATTTGGGTGGGTATTTTTGCTTTGTTTTTAATAACACAATTTGTGAAATTTGCGAGTCCAAGGAGAATTTCTACTACTTTCGTATTCAAGATGAGATTAAAATTTGATGCTCGATTTGTTTGGGGAACAACATCACGTAAGCCCTGTAGCAGCAATCGATGTAGAAAGTTCAAATATCGAAGGTTTGCGTAGCGCAAGATGAAGCTGAAGATTTATTATTTATTTGTTTATTAGGCTATATCTACTTACTAAAAACATAATTTTGCTATCAAATTGATGACACTTGAAAATACATATTTTCTTTATTTTTATAGAAACTTGTCGTGCCGCATCATCATCATCACCAACATCATTCAAGGGACAAAATGCTAAATTATTGATATGTGCATGAAGAAGTGTACTTACCAATTATTTAATGTGTAAATAATGAAATTTCAGAAAAATTGTAATATACATATGTATGTGTATGTATGTATGTAAATACAAATAATGTTAACTAAAAAATGTTTAATAGGCACTAGTGTGACTAGTCAATACCACAAGCATTCTAAATAACCTTAAATCTTTTTTACGTTCAATTATTTGTGTACTTTGAGTTTGTGTGCTCGTGCCGATTGTACACGTAAGATCCTAGCAATATTATTTCCAATCTGTGGGAGCGAATACGTTCGCCACGGCCCAATCGGGCTGGTGGCGGCTATTTTCTAACCGGCACATCAAATTGGGATGCAGTTGAGTCAGCGGGTAATCGTAGTCGTGGCGGTGGTGTCAGCGCTGGTACATCATCATGTGTGTCTGATGATTTTGTCATTAATGTAGGGGCTGCCGGGAGAAGTTCCTTTGAAGCATTGGCACGCGCCGTTATAGCACCAATTTTAACAACAGCAGCAGCAGCAACAACAACAACAACTGCAACTGGCGGAGCTTCTGCAGGAACAACAATGACAACAACTACGAGAGTGACTCCTCGTTATCGTTTCCGGGATTTGCTGCTTGGTGATTTCTCATTTAATGATGATGGTGAAAGGTGAGTGTTTTTGAATTTCTCTTGTATTTGAGTATTGAAAAGTACATACATATGTACCTACAGTTTTGTACATTTCAGAAATGTCAGCTTTTTTTTTAATAATATCAGTATTCAATTCAGGTTTATTAAGAAATATACTAATTTTCTGTCTGGAAAATGGACGGCATACTGTCTAACTGGCTAAAGATGGTCCTCCGAAAATATTCTGAGGTTAGGAAACTAAATGGTAACCTTATTCAATGTAATCTCTTACTTTACTTTTAATGGCACAACAGCCCATGGAGGGCCTAGGCCGAGCTTTTCGCATCCACTCATGTTGTGCGTGTTATATTTGTACATGAATGGAAGGAACCTACAGTTTAATGCCGAATCCGAACGGCGAATTGAAAAGCTTTTCATAGCAATTTTTACTCTTGTAGGTTTGCCATTGCCTGCCAAGAGGTGGTGCCATGTAGAAAAATTATTGTTTCTACTTTTTGATTTTGCCTGTGCCGAGATTTGAACCCCGGACACCTTGCGTAACATTCCAACGCACTACCACTACGCCACAGCGACCAATGAAATCTCTTGGATATTCCAAATATACTACATACATATATGCTCTCATATTTTACATTCACCAATATCAAAAATTTCTTCTTTGCTTTTATGTACATATTTTTTTGGGATGCTTATCATTCGACAAGTAAGTTTGTATCTTTGATGTGGGATGTTAAATGCTGAAAACAACAGCAAAACAAATAAACACAACACATTCTAGGGAAACTGGAGTACACGTGAATACAGCTGTCAAATGCTGTCAAATGCATGACCTGAACAACATCAATAACAGGCGTTTTTCTCTATGTTTGTAGCTCTTTTCTGAGTGCTGATTTTTAAAAACGCTGTCGCCGACTTCGATTTATAGGTTCTGAAAATAGAGTGGAATTTAGAATATAACTATGCATATGTACATATTCGAAATACTTATATAACGCAAATTGAATATATTGCAATGCACCCGGTAGGAAATAAGATGGCTGAATGAGACTTATTACTTAGAAGAAGCCGCGGTTTCTTCTAAGTAACAAAGTAAAGTAAAATATTTTTTGTAGCCAAGAAATCAGATATAAAAATACCTCGTAACTATTTAGGTTCTATTTAAGTCTTAAATTACAGATGTATTTTTTTATTTAAATTTTTTTTCGTCGTGTCCCATGCCCTTTTCCCGCCCAGCCGACCGAGGGGCGCTCCCAACTACGTGTAGGTTTCCGTAGTAGACTGGCCCAGATCACTCTACAGAAGCGCGAACAGAAGTAAAAGCGCGAGGGGAGAGAACTCCACTAAGCACAAGATGGCTGGATAGTGGAGAGAGTTAATTATTAATTTTTGGATGAATTTGATCTTTAATTGATTTTAATGAATCGGAAAAATCTATTAAATGATAAACTATATTGAAATCTATTCAGGCATTATTGAAACATTCAAATTTTAAGTAATTACAATTATAAGTTTTCAAGCATATCACATGATAGTTCCTTGTGGCATTAGTGATATTTATGTTTCCCTGAAAAAGTTTAAATAAATGGTGTTTTTTCTAGAAGTGTGGTTTTCAGTCTGGCAATATTTTTTTCGGAGTTGATCTTTTTGATAGCTGTCATTTGATTTATACTTAGTTTGGTTTGCCATTTCATAATGAATAGATTTAGGCCTGAACAATAATTGCAAGTTATTGAAATTTATTATCAAAATTCGTGCTTTGTGAAAAATGTGTGTTATCGCAATGTGTGTCTTCAGCGACGATGTTAATTTTTGGCTCAATAGTTTCGTGAATAAGCAGAATTTCCATATTTGGAGTGAAGACCAGCCGGAGCCATTCAGCAGCTACCAATGCATTCTGAAAAATGTACTGTTTGGTGCGGTTTATGAGAAGGCTGCATCATTGGGCCGTACTCAAAGACGACGAAGGCCGCAACGTTACGGTCAATGGATGAAAATAGACTTTTTTTTTGTCGAAAATCCAAGAATTGGACTTGGCCGACATGTGGTTCCTACAGGACGGTGCCACATGCCACACTGCACACGAAACCATGCATCAATTGAGAGGTAAATTTGGTGAGCAGTTAATCTCACGTTTTGGTGTAGTCAATTGGCTTCCAAGATCGTGCGATTTGACCCCGTTAGACTATTTTTTGTGAAGCTATGTTAAGTCTCTTGTCTATAGGGACAATGCAAACAATTCGATTTTCCATAAGTTTAAGCTACACCAACTGTTAATAAAAAGCATAAAAGAATGGGGCCAAGATGACTCTCTTGAGGAACGCCAGAAGTAACGGGAAAACAATTAGATTTACCATAAAGCCATTGAACAATATACTCTAGGTTCGATTTGTAAGGTAAGAAGTGATCCATTTCAGTAAACGTCGCGGAAAACCCATATTCCGCAATTTAAGAAAAAGCAAATTATGATTTACTACGTCAAAAGCTTTACTAAAGTCAGTGTACACAACATCAGTTTGTAATCTACTATTGGCAAAGCCTTCCAACACTCTTGAAGTAAATTCTATAAGGTTAGTACATAGATGTCGATTTGTCGTGTAAAAACCCATGTTGAAAAGATGAAATAGATTTATGAAGATTAAAACTGATTTACGAGCAAATCAGAGCAATTGCTATACCACGGTAGTTATTAATTAAACATTTGCTGCCAGATTTGTGTAGCGAAAAAATGTAAAATTCTTCCAGGCGTCAGGGAAATACCCACATTGTAAGGAAAACTTAAATAGAAGTATGATGGGTACCACAAGTTCACTGCAACATTCCTTAAGAATACATTCTGGAATGTTATCAGGGCCAGAATTAACACAGGCTTTAAGATTCTTCACAAATTCTAACACTGCTGTTTCGTTAACAGATGGGAACAAAATATCCACTGGAGATGACGAATAAGGATTATAATCGCTTTGTTAGGGAGTTTTTGATAAACTCATCAAAAACTCCCTACTCTGAGAAGAGATTAAAAATTGTTTGTTCACTTTCTGATTGAATTTCATTAAATGACATCCTTGACGGAAATCCAGATTCTTTACGCTTTATGTTCACAAAGTCCCAAAAGGATTTAACATCATTTTTTAGCCAATTATTAGCCATATTTAGATATTCTTTATAACAAGTCTTGCACTGGAGTTAATACCTGTAGCGATGATTTGTATATATGGTAAGTATTTAGAAAAAACAGACAAGTTATTGCATTTCTTATAGCGTTTGTAATAATGAGTCTTTTAGTTTCTCAGCTTGCGGAGATCAATATTAAACCAATTCGGAAATTTCGGTTTATTCAGATTACATTGGAGGACTGAAAAACTAAAGCAGTATTACCAACGAAAGAATTTCTGTCTTTACGAAAAACCGTGAAACAATGGCAAGAAACCTCGGTATTATGTACGGAAGGTGTCAGCCATGTCTCAGTAAAGACAATAATATCAATTTCGAGTTCGAACAAGGAGTTCCTTGGCTGAATAACGACTAGTTTTTTAGACTTCTTAGTAAAACCTTCTTTAAGTGGAGGCAAAGGTGTAGATTTCGAATTACTAGTAGTTGAGGTATGGCAGGAGTAGACGCCGAAGATGGAGCTGGGCCCTCATCCACGTCTACCTCTACCACAAAATCTGACACCGACTGTTCACCACCGGATTTTTCAATTTTCGAAGCACTTGAATGCGTATTTCTAGAGGCAACAACAGCTTAATCAAAACGCTTCTAACTATTTCTTTATATAACTTTTCATAATGTTTAAATTTAGATGTCAGGGTGGATAACTCCTTCCAAATCTCCGAAAAATCCACTTTGACTTGTTTGAAAATTTTATATGGATCGATATCAGTCAACATACATTTCAAATACGACCAATTAAGGCCCTTATTGTCTTTTTTTTGTAAATATAATCAACACACAGGGGGTACCCCTAAATGCAGTGCATTGTGTTGATTGGAAGGAAGATTGATAGGTTATGAGCGGTTGCTTTAAACTTGCAAGCATCATAATAATTGGGAGAATTGTTGCAGGAGCTTATTCCAAATACGCGCGGTATGACAGATAAAAACACTTTCTCTGTAATGAGAAGTGCGGTGGAACACCGTGTATACAAATTTAGGGCGTATATAGGTGGTGTAGATCATGCGGAGATCAGCCGGAGTGAATGAAAAATATGTTCATTCCAACGAACATCACATTGAATGGATATGCCCAGGACATGCCCAGTCGCAGTCTTCGCAACACCTACCTCACCCATATCTAGGGGGTTAACGGGGGGCTGGGAAATATGTTTGTGAGATAACAGACAACATTGGGTCTTACGCGCATTGAACTCAACTATATTCGTGAGACCGCATGCATTTCATAACATGCGTTTTCCTCTCAATCTCCAAAGAGGTGGGGCGTTTTGAACATGCATATGAATGAGAAATGGTGCTGTCATCTGCAAACGAGTAACTGGGATTCTTCGTTAGTTCACAGGGTCTGTAGTCTTGCCGTTTTTAAGAACTGGCTGGACATTGGCAACCTTCCAACAAGACGGACATACACCAGTTGTGTATGAAATGTTGAAAAGACTGTGCAACGGTCGTTTCAGCGTTGTCGCAAAAGATCGCAATACATGGGCCGGAATGCCGTCGAGTCCCGAAGCCTTGTTTATGTTAAGATTAACAAGAACTCTTTTAACCACTCGTGTTCGAAAATGTATCTCAGCCATAGCACAAGATACAGATTTGATAACGGGCAGTGGTTGACCGATAGCTGGCAGAGAAATGTTAGCCAAAAGGTTCGCTTTATCGACCGTGCTAGTGACGAGGGATTACCTGTAAAAAGAGTTGGAATTGACGAAGATGTTTGGTTTTTTACTCTCTATACAAATGACAAAAAGTTCTTACCACCACTATAGAATTGTAAGACTTTGTGCCTCAGGCGCTATTCGTGTAGAAACTTTACGCGCTTTAGAGTGGCATTACAGCGATTTCTTTCCTGTTCAGGCAACTGTTCAGTATTGGCATTCTCATTAGATTAGCAGCATTAAACCATGTATTGTTCTTAGGTTTAACACTAATCGTTTTATTAGGAATGAAAGACCGCATTCCTAATAAAATTATTTCTTCTACCATTTTAGCACTAGTTTCAATGTTTTTACCGGAAAAAAACAATTTCCAATTAAAATTTTCAAAAAAGGTGTTCGACCATTTTAATTTGCCTTTTCGTAAAACCACGTTAATCGCTTTGGAGCTATCGTCAAAGGGTTGTGGATTCGAAAATACGGAAAAGATACTAAAATGGTACAGAGGTCCGAGTTTCTCATAGATGCGTCATCATATTTGTCATGATGAGAAGTAAGAAATAGGTCAAGGATGTTTTGGGCGTGCCCTGTTATACATAGAATGTGTGTGGGCCCAGTGACAAATTGGGTCAGGTCGTTCGATTCAGCAAATAACTCGACATGCAGATCTTCGGGTGTCGTATGACTTGAGTGGCACAACCAATCCGAATTGTGAACATTGAAGTCACCAGCAACCATAATTTCGCTGCACGGATATGATTCCAAAATAGAAGCGATCGAATCTGAAGGAAACTTATTAAAAGTAGAATCTCTATCAGAATTCTCTATCGAATAAAGAAAACAGAAGTGCAGCAAATGAGACTGGATGCTGAACTAAACCCACATGGAGCACTGGTGAGCGACATCTTCATTAATACGTAAAAAGGGCAAAATCCTGTGGGGCGAAAATAATGACACCAGCCGATACCCTGGCAAGTGAAAATCCAGTGGATCTGCGCCCTCACATACCTGAGTCTCACCTAGTGCCATTATATCGGGTTTATGTAGGTTTATAAATTCATATACAGAGAAAAAATTTGTCTAAGTACGCGAATGTTGCAAAAAGCTATACTAAAATTCCCCGACATTTATAAGCCTGGACAGAATTAAAACAATACAAGAGGCAGGGAATGCAATCACAGGACAGCGATAAAGAGATAGACAGCCATTGTGGCAAGCGTTATGCCTATACCACAATGAACTTCAGTTTATCAATGTCGACTATGACCGCATGTAGCGCCAACGAAAGGGATAGGAGGGATAAGGAAAGTGTTCTGCTGCGCGGCTGTGGATGCTGTTTTGTTATTGCTGGCTGGTAATTGATTCCGTTATGTGCACGTATTATTATTATTTGGATTTATTTATTTCTTGCGGCGAGAAAATGGGAGACGTAGCTGTCAACTTTTGAAATTGTCATTTTCAATAATCAGCAAAAATTATATTTTATTTAAAGAATAAATAAGAATAAATAAATATTTCAAATTATCAGAGATAAGATCTATCTCTGTAATGCATGGTGCGTTGGAGAACTGTGTTCGTGACTTCCAATTGCGGTTCGTGTAGTTCTTGGGAACACAACGAACTGGCGGCATTCAATTGCGCATCTCAGCAGAACATGTACCAAGAAAATACTGGCAGAATAGAGATACCCTATTGTCTCCTAGAAACTTAATCGCTCGGTGCTGGGTATGGTCCAAAACTCCAGTTGCGTCCGGGAAGCTCCTGCCCGTAGGTGCGAATTATAATCCATTTTGTGGCAAATATGGTTATGGTATGGTATGGTTACGGTTGTTACCGCTAGAGCCGAAATATTTTGGAAACAATCATAAATAAACCGAAGTACATTTTAAGAAGGGTACAGTACCGGGGTATATGTTGTATGGTGCGCGACGTGCTTTAATGTACAATACATATATAAAAAATTATGTTATTCAAAACTCTGAATTTGTAGCAGAGTCGGTCATGGAATTTTCTACTGGGTAGTTTGTATGTATTGATTTAGGCAGTCGATAACTAATCGTTAACGCTGCAATTGGAATTCACCTCGATTGATTAATAAAAGAACATCACTCATAGTTACGTTTGTGCGTGTACGTGAGGTATTGTATTTTTGTTAGTATGCGTACAGTTCGGTCGGACATACGAGTATTGTTTGTGCGTGTGACTTAAAAAGGTCATTAAAATTGATTTTCCACTTTTGTTATATATTTTTAAAACCAAGCAAACAAAATTATCAGCAATATCCTACACACGCATTTACAATGAGTTTTATTTAATAATTTATGCAGTCTGTTTGGAGAGGGGAATGAAGGAGGTTATTGTAAAGCGTGCAACAATAAGAGTGCACGATTTAATACAAATATAGAACTCATATTTTTTGAGCGAGTGGTGATATTTATACTATTGCATTGTAAATTAGAAATGTTCCGATTGAGTAAAATATCCGGCATTTTCAGAAAGATTGCCTCTATGTTGGATCTCGGCCCTGAGCTCAGAAATAGTTTGTGGTTTATTCACATAGTCCTGGGATTTTACAAAACCCCAAAGAAATCGCACGATCTTGGTAGTCAGTTGACATCGGAATTTTGGGAGATGATTCGATCAGGAAATCTTTGCTCCAATAAATCGATTGTTTGACGCGCGGTGTGGCAGGTGGCAGTCCTACTGAAAGCACATGTCGTCCAGATCCACACAACTCGGTTATCATGTTCCTGTAACGAATGCCACAGTCACTTTATTTTTATCATTTTCTCAATGATAACGCGTTGTTCCTCTGTATATTAATAATCAGAACAATCGTAGACCGCAGCTGTTAAATTTCAAAACTGCTGCTTGCTCAGAAAAGAAAAAAAAAATTCATAAAATTTAAGTAGTGCACTCTTACTGGGAAATCCTGTATTTGTATGGTGAATAAACCATACAAATTTAATAATTTCTGCATATGGATTAAATTATCGATGACGTCGCTGTGGCGTAGCGGTAGTGCGTTGGACTGCTACGCAGAGTATCCGGGGTTCGAATCTCGGCACAGGCAAAATCAAAAAGTAAAAAAAAAATAATTTGTCTACACGGCACCACCTCTTGGCAGGCAATGACAAACCTACAAGAGTAAAAATTGCCTATGAAAACCTTTTCACTTCGCCGTTCGGATTCGGCTTTAAGCTGTAGGTCCCTTCCATTCATGTACAAATATAAGACGCACAACATGAGTGGATGCGAAAAGCTCGGCCTAGGCCCTCCATGGGCTGTTGTGCCATTATAAGTAAAGTAAGTAAGTAAGTAATATAAAGGGTTTTGTTTTAGAAGTCTGGTTTTCAATCTGGCAATACTTTATCGGAGTTTGTCTTTTTGACGGCTGTCACTGGATTTAAGCACAGTTTGGTTTGCCATTTCATAATGAATAGACTTACCTCTGATCAACGTTTTCAAATCGTGCAAATTTATTACCAAAATAATGGTTCGGTTCGCGCGATTTTCACAAGAAAATTTTGTTCAGCGATGAAGCTCACTTTTGGTTGAATGGGTATGTTAATAAGCAAAATTATCGCATTTGGAGTGACCATAATCCACAAGCCATTGTTGAGACGCCCTTACATCCTCAAAAAGTCACTGTTTGGTATGCTCTATGGGCAGAGGGAATCATAGGTCCATATTTCTTCACAGATGAAGCCGGTCATAATGTTACAGTCTTTGGGGAACGCTATAGAGCCATGACTAATGACTTTTTCGTGCCTGAATTGGAGGATGTTAATGTGGACGACCTTTAGTTCCAACAAGACGGCGGTACATGCGATACAGCCAACGAAACAATCAGTTTGTTGAAGGAAACTTTTGGTGAGCGCATTATTTCGCGTCGTGGGCTTGTGGCGTGGCCTCCAAGATCGTGCGATTGAACACCGCTGGGCTATTTTTTGTGGGGTTGTGTGAAGTCGCTTGTCTACGCAGATAGTCCCGAGATGATTGACTGACATTTCGCCCCAATTGCTGCAAAAAAAGGACGAAAATTAGGCCTCTCGGCTGGAAGTTATTCGAACCAGCCGCGGCTGCCACTTGCCCGAAATCGGTTTTAAAACATAATGGCAAATCCTTATATTTATAATGAAGCTAAATTATTGGCCATAACATTAAATTATATGCGTTTTTTTCTTCTTGAAAACCACACTTCTAAAAAAACACCCTGTATATACAGTGTTCGTCTCGCATACCGTGGGTTCAGGCTAGGTTAGAGTGGCTGTCCTATACTAAAACATACTTAGGCCAGTGAGGACCGTTGTAATACCACGTGGAGCTACCGTTTAACGCTGTTTCATATCGGTAGGAATGTAAGAAGGTTATTAATGAGAATTAACCTCCAGACCAATACAGGAATTGAACCCGCAATCTCACGGCTGCGCTACACACTAGACTATCGATGTCGGTAAAATACCGTAAATAGTTTTTAAATAAACAATTTTCACTAGAACTCTTAACATTTATTTATTAAACATTAAATAACAGATTTAAATTGTACTTGATCTTGAAAATTATACAAATTATAGCTGTTGCGATATCTAGCTGATTTACGAGTACTATATACCTATGCAATTAAGTGTTAAGGGATTTGAAATCGCGCTGTCAGATACGCGTACTTACAGTTAAATAATTTTCAAATATCAGAAAATTACATACGTAATGCTTTAATTGTAATGACATAATTTAAATATTACCTACTACATACATTGCATACTCAGATCCTAATATATAATTAGTAATTCGTGTAGCTCATCTTTTCCTCTGCTACACATATCACATTAAAAGTTAGACGCATATAATTCAGACTTAAACGAAGCCGACCAAAAAAAAATTCATATTGAAATACAAACTAAAATTTAGACAAATAATTGGGCCGAAATTCAGCTGTAAAAGTAGCCCAAAAATTTAACGAAAATATGGGAAAATATTAAACCAATATTCACCACAAAACCATGACCTATATGGTAAGTACATATAATAGAGTTCAAATTAATTAATTTTTTGTAATCAAGTTAGAATCATAAGATACTCCTTTTCAGTGTGAAACTAAAGTTATAAATTGATGAATATAATAAAGCTTATCCTAAAAAACAATAACAAGCAGCAACACATAGTTTACCTACTTTACCTACTTTACCTACTTTACCTACTTTACCTACTTACTTACCATATTCCAATGCCTGAAAAAAGTCTAACAATGCCAAGCATTAATTGAACATAGTATTAATCTAACATACATAATTCGTATAATCGATAATAATTGAGATGAATAGGCAAATATTATAAAACTTATATGTATCTATTTACTTGTATCGGTAGATAATATGAAAATGCTTTAAGTATAAAGTATCAATAGCACCAGCTAACTACATACTTACATCAATGCGAACAGTGTGGAGGATCTTTTAAAAATATGATAAAAATGCAATAAATTAATTAATTTAACTTACTTAATCATATACGAAAAAAACTTACGCATAGGTAAAACATAAAAATATTAGTAAACTGAGAAATATTTAAATAAACTGAATTCATAATTTAAATAGGGAAAGTTTTTTCATGCATATAAGTAAATGTAAAAAACATACATTCGTTCGCTGAGATTGATTTTTTGTTATAGAAAAATTCTCATATTTCTGGTAAATAAAATTAAAATAAAATTTGTGCGTTTTGCTACACTGTATAACCTTTTTTTTTGATTTTCCATGGTATAAGAAAAAGTTTCATCTCTCATTAACCTACATACGAGTATATACATACATACTTTCTGTTCTTCTTCTTTCACGGAACAACAGCCGATGGAGGGCCTAGGCCAAGTGTTATCATATGTTAAAAATTGACGCATATATTCCCTCTTTTCCAGTTGGTAAGATGCGTTGCAAAACTCGATTGTTTATCCAAACTTTGAAAGATATCTTATACGCCAGACAAATCTGTTGTCAATGAATCGCCACCTGTGGATCAGTGGTTTATTAATTTATTATCGATGAAGCGATGAATTGATTTATTGTTGATGAATCGCCATCTATGGTTTCAGTGGTTGATTAATCTGTTTTTGATGAATCGCCACCTGTGGTTTTTGCGGTGGATTGATATGTTGTCAATGAATTGCCACCAGTGATTTCAATGATTGATTTATTGTTGGAGAATCACCATCTATGGTTTTAGTGGTTGATTAATCTGTTTTTGATGAATCGCCACCTGTGGTTTCAGTGGCTGATTAATATGTTTGTGATGAATCGCCACCTGTAGTTTCAGCGGTGGATTGATATGTTGTCACTGAATTGCCACCTGTGATTTCAGTATTGGATTTATTTATTGTCGGTGAATCGCCTTCTATGGTTTTAGTGGTTGATTAATCTGTTTTTGATGAATCGCCACCTGTGGTTTCAGCGGTGGATTGATATGTTGTCAATGAATCGCCACCTGTGATTTCAGTGGTGGATTGATTTATTGTTGATGAATCGTCACCTATGGTTTCAGTGGTGGATTGATTTATTGTTGATGAATCGCCATCTATGGTTTTAGAGGTTGATTAATCTGATTTGGATTAATTGCGACCTGTGGTTTCAGCGGTGGATTGATATGTTGTTAATGAATCGCCACCTGTGATTTCAATTGTGGATTGATTTATTGTTGATAAATCGCCACCTATGATTTCAGTGGTTGATTAATCTGTTTTTGATGAATCGCCACCTGTGGTTTCAGCGGTGGATTGATATGTTGTCAATGAATCGCCACCTGTGATTTCAGTATTGGATTTATTTATTGTCGGTGAATCGCCATCTATGGTTTTAGTGGTTGATTAATCTGTTTTTGATGAATCGCCACCTGTGATTTCTGTGGTGGATTGATTTATTGTTGATGAATCGTCACCTATGGTTTCAGTGGTGGATTGATTTATTGTTGATGAATCGCCACGTATGGTTTCAGTGGTGGATTGATTTATTGTTGGTGAATCGCCATCTATGGTTTTAGAGGATGATTAATCTGTTTTTGATTAATTGCCACCTGTGGTTCCAGTGGTTGATTAATCTGTTTTTGCCGAATCTCCGCCTGTGTGGCGATTTACTGTTGTTTACTTTTGTATAAAATATTTCCAATTTTGGCCTGTGCCCTTTTCGATACAGCAGATTTAAATGTATTATTAAAACGATAGAGACTGAGAAAAATTTTAAAAATTACTCATAGAACGAATGACAACTTTGCCTTGGAAACACCGATATTGTCAGTAACTTGTTATCAAATTATGGTAACTTGCTTGGAACTTGTCGAATTTATTAAAAGTCGACTTAATTTATTTAATTAAATCGAATCAAATGACAATTATGGCTGAGTGTTACAAGTGTTACAACTTACAGATAGAACAAAATTACTAGAGCAAAGACGCAACGAGTTTCGTTCAGAGCAAAAGTGGCACAACATTTGCTCAAGGCATTTACACGAACATTTTTGTATCAATTTTGTTTAGAACGAAACACGGGTTGGTTTTGCTTTCAAATAAGACAATAAAAGATTTTCTCTGAACTTATACTAAATTACTCCGCTTTTATTCTTAGCCTTTCAAATGTAAATCACAAAAATTATGACGATTTGGTGAAATGGCGCATTACATCAAATCAGCAACTAAGTATTTAAAGTACATACATGAAATGGATCTCGAACGTGCATTTAGGATATGAATTCGCTCTTTTCAGAGTCGTAGAATAATAAGAAACATAATAAGTTGTGAGTTTAGAAGTTTAACAACATTTTATAGAGTTTGGAAGCTTGCATTAGGGTTTAATTCTTCTACCGTTCAAAATTACCGGATCAATTACTTCCGGATCGCTGTTTCGGACATGTCGTATCGACTTATGTCAATCAACCATTAGTCTTAGAGTAATGCCTGTAACTTTTTGTTTGGTTGTGTTTACTAACATTTTTCCTGATTGAATTATGTATGTACGAGTATGTACATATGAGCATATCTATCTCTTTAATGTATTACAGTAGGCATTTTTGTATTGTTAAATTTTTGACTTAAAATGGTGTCAGTTGTTGTTTTTGTTATTCACGTTCGTTTTACTTTTGCGTTTTTGTGTTTACTCCTCCCCAAGGCACAATTTTAACGCACAAACGCATGTGAAATATCAAATATTTATGAAAGGAATGGAATAAAAGACCAAAAACCACACTGAAAAAAATATTAAATCACAGAAACCGGCAGGGCGAGTAAAGAAGAGGTACAAAATAAACGTGGCGGAAAAATTGAATTTCTCATACGATAAACAAGCACGCACGTGTAAATTCATATACGAGTATAGTATACTTACTCTGAACGTTAGGCTAAGCATGGAAGGCAAGCACATAACGGTGTAGAGCCCCACCCCACATGCCGGAAGTCAGAATGCAGGTATTTAGAGGGTTTCATTATTATATGTATTTGTGTTCTTGTTGTCCGTTCTTTGTTATTGACAGCATTTAGTTACGGATGCTTTAGAAGTCACTGACGCAAATGCTGAACTATATAATTATATGCTTAATGGCTCCTACTCCTTGGTATTTTTAACGGTGTAATAAGGTAAAACAAAACTTTATCAAGAACAAAAAATAAAGAGTTAAGTTGTGCGCTTCTTTTTATACTAAGTATTGTAAATTATGTATTAATTCCATTCTGGACATTTATCATCATAACATCTACGAGTAACTTAAAATTAAAAAATTTAAGAGTTTCTTATTTAGTTTTAAGAATTTTTAATGGCAACTAAGGTGTTATTAAAGTCATTTACTATGTAGGGTCACGTTTTCTCTTAATTGGAATTTTTGTGTTTGCTGGAAAAAGGTTTTTAAAGTTTTCGTCGTCTAGTATGATATATCGTAGCTATGAACATATATAGGGTGGACTATTTATAATTTGGAATTTAATTTTGGTATAAATAAGAAACGAATAATTTTTTTTTTATGTGGTTTTTATTATTCAAAATTACATGAGGGACTTATAGAGCGACATTTTCGTCAGTTTTTCGTGGGACATGTTTTTTTTTTTTTTTAAAGTTTGGCCTACTGTATTCTATGGAAATATATGGAGATCTTGAGGATATATTGTCCTTCTCCAGCTAGGTATTGCATCAAGATAAGCTCTTTATTTCAAATGCAAGATAATCTATTTAAAAACCATTTAGGTATGTACATACCTTTCAAAATAGCCTACCAGTGTATCTGTCGTTTTAGCCAAGGCTTAGTAATTTAGCAATTGGTTATTATGAGAATGCTATGCTCAAAGCCAGCACATGTAGAAATATTAAATAGTGATTACTTTTGGAAAAAGCTGATAAATGTATTTTTAACGAATTTTTAAATATAACTCACTCAAAATGAATGGATGCTGCATTAAAGGTATTTGAGGGAGTGTGTTATTGGTTAAAGCACTAAAATGCGTACTCAGATTCAAGTAGCGCCAACTAGCGAGTCCTCGATTATCATCTTCGCTGACATTTAAATTGTGTCATTAAAATAAATTATATTTAGCTTTTTTTAGCTTGTCTATAATTAGACGTGCAGAACGTGCAGACATTTGTGATTAAATAGTAATACTTATATCGATTAAATTATACGCCCACTGTTTAAACCTTCACATACAAACAAACATTATTTTTCCTTTTTTAATATTTTTTATTTATACTTTCTACTTTATTTGCGTATTCTAACATACTTAATATCAATTTTAGACTTCCAAGCACAACATTTCTTTTGGTTGTTATACATTAAAGGTCAAAGCTCTTAAGTGGGACTTTTCAGAGACCGTTTTGTTTAGCGTTTTATTCATTGCAGTTGCTTAATTTTGGTAAATACAAAATAAGTAGAATAATAATTCGTTTTCTTCAAGAAATGTCACAAAATCAGAAAAAATGGTTAAAAGCAAGAGCAGAGTTTATGAAACAACTTCATCATAAAAACAAAAACAGCTGAAAGCTCAAGCAGCTAACTGTTAACCGTTTCGTAATGAAAAAACGTGCAAATAAAATGAAACCTTTTGAACGTCAATTAACGTGTAAAATATTTAAGTTGTTGTTTTTATTTTTCTTTGCTTCTAAGCACAAAGTAAGTAAGTAATTGAATAAAACTATAAAAAAAATAGTGTAGAAAAATGATGAAAATTGCTTGAGGTTTCTTACACTTTGCCACTTCTTCATCGTACAATGACAACACGTGTGCAGTGTTGCCGTGTTGCCGTGTTGCAGTGTGAAATTATAAATGTCTTCGATGCCATAGAATAATTGCGTTATAAGCATTTGTTCCTTCGGTTGTCGGTCTTTTGTGGTGTGATGATGACCAACTCTAGCAACAGCTAGCTTCATTATGCAAGCTCATGCACATCGAAGTTAACGAAGTAAACCGTGTGTTAAAAAAATGTTATTAAAAATATATTTAGTTACCTCAATTTTTTCATTTATTTGTACCTACTTACTAATATGTATTACAGCAGTAGGTAAAACTTTTCAAACGAAATGAGAAGTCGGTTGCTTGGTTAGCTAGAATGGAGGGTCTGAGAGGAAACTTGCAGAATACACAATTAGTTGATGCATTTGGCAATGATCTTTCTGATTTAAGATACGGGGGCATTGATAGATGTGGCTGAAAATCAATGCAATTGTAAATTATTTGTTACTTAATTATTTCTCTTGTATAATAAGATTCCAAATAAATATGTATATCTGATGTAATTGTAGTTTCAGTTGATTTTTTAGGAAGGACATTTTACTGAATTTTATCTTCCATAGGAGTTGACCCTGATGCCGGTTTCCCGTACAATTTTCTTTCACGCATTTGCCTTTACCATTTTGTTTGCAGCGATAATTTGAATTTGCCTTCAGCATTTGTGAATCCATCACTTTAGTGTATAAAATAAAATCAGCCACAGTGTGACCAGTGCTAGGAGAACTGTTGCCTGCTGTCACCTTAGTTGTTTTTCATACAACTTCTGGATTATCCTTCTACACCTGTTAGCTTCTATGAGCTTGTGTTTTGTATTGCATAGTATTGGAATCTTTATTAAGTGTACCCAGAGGCGGATTTTAACATGTTGAGGCCCTAGGCAAAAATCAATTTTTGTGGCCCTCTTAAGTTTTTTTTTTGTAATTGTGGCTCAATTTTCTAAATTTTGACGAAAGAAACAACATTTTTGAATGACAAATAATTTGTTAGAAATTAAATATATTATATTTTATTTTTTTCGTGATTTATTTCTTGCAAAACTATCAATTAAGGAGTCATAGTTGATTTTTTTTTCAGTCGCTTTCAATGGCTATGATGGCTAAGTGATTAAATTTTATTTGGCCAAGTGACGTTCTTAGGTAGTTTTTGACCCGCTTAAGAATGCTAAATGATTTCTCACCAGAGGCATTTGCAATTGGGACTGTTAAAAACATTTTTAGGATTATTTCAACGTTTGAAAATGTTGATGTTAAACCTTCCAGAATTGACGCATACATTTCAGGCAGTGTTAATATTTTTTCCAATTTTACAAAATGAAGGAACTGCTCAACCTCATATTTGAATACTAATTGATTTATGGCTTCTTAATAGTTTTCAACTAAACACTGAGCAAAATTTTTCATGTAGAAACTTTTCGGAAGTTGATATCGTCAATGCCCAGAAGAATCGAAAAAGCCAACAAGAATAATGGTGGATATTCTGGGTATTAATGCGTTCTTACTAATTCAGTAAAATACAGCACCATAACTAGCAAGATTTCAATATTTATTCTTAAGGGGTTTCTTCACCCCTATTATTCTGTCCAATCGAAATTCTATGTACTTTATGAATTAACCAAAATTTAAGTTATTTTTTAGAGTTTTTAAAATCATTTATGTTTTGTTATGACGCTGAAGTAAGTTTATGTTGAAAACTAATTTATTTTTTTAAGGATAATAAAAAGTATATGAAAGCCAAGCTTTTTCGAAAAAAAAATATGTTCACATTTATTATTTTGTCCAGGTGTGTATGTACATATAATAATTATAATATAGAAATTATTTCGTACAATAATATAACAGAAAATATGTAAGTATATTATATATTAAATGCCGGCTGATTACAATTCGGCTAATTTAAAAACAATTTTAAAAACAATTTAATTTTAACTCCACCTAAATCAAAAAACTTTTTTCTTCGATTTCTCAAGATTTTTTTTATTAAGTTTGACAAATCGTAACATTAATGTAGAAAAGCGCAAACTAAAATTTTTTTATTCGGGGTTTCGGCAGTTACTGATATACATAAAAAAAACAATAAAATATTTTAGTTAGTTACCTTCTACTTAAAGTGTGTTGTTTTTTACCAGGCGGAGAACTTAAAATTGGCAACACTGTTTTCTGTGACAGCCGATTTAATAGTTCTCGGTTGTTTTGGAGTTAGTTTGGTTTGGCAATTCATCATAAATATACTCATGTCGGAGCAATTCTTGCAAATTGTTAAAATTTATTTGAAAAACACGGTTGAATTCGGAAAACACATACCTGTCTTTAATGGTGCTCATAATCGTGCATCACAGTGATTAATTCGAGAAACTATGGAACGTTTTCGTAATACGTTTACGCTAAACCAGCTTAGAAGATTCATCTTGTGCAGGAATTGAAGCCACACGATCATCATTCACGCCGTACATCCACGCCGTACTACTCCGTAGTAGGAAAACACATACCTGTCTTTTATGGTGCTCATAATCGTCCATCACAGTTATTAATTCAAGAAACTATGGAACGTTTTCGTAATACGTTTACGCTAAACGAGCTTAAAAGATTCATCTTGTGCAGGAATTGAAGCCACACGATCATCATTCACGCCGTACTACTCCATAGTACTTAGGTACCAATTAACAACTGAAATAGTTGATTAAACTTTGCGCTCTCGGAACAATGTTAATATCTTTGCAAGTATGGACGTTCGCCTAACTTTCAACATTAATTAAAGTCAATTCAAACGATTAGAACCATGGTGTATAAAAATGTTATTTGCTTCAAACTCTTCCTACTTCCGAAGTGTTAAAAATCAAATTGTGAATTGAAAAAGTTCGTAAAAATTTGCTTCTAATTGAATTGCGGTGAAGAGAATTCTGTTGTGCTTAAAAATTAGTTGCCTCAAGGATGAAGGCGGGAAATAACTCTGTAGGTGGAAGGTAAAGGTTGATGCGGAATATTTTTGTCGCCACGTCCATCATCGATTTTATTTTGGCTGGCGATAAAGCGTGAAAACATGAGATTTCTTTCTTAATGAGTTTAGAATTGAAAAACTTTGAAAACTTTTTTTTCTGCCACATTTGTGGTCAACAAAAGAATACACAAACAGACATGCCCATACCACCCACACGCATAAACATACGCTCAGTGTAAGTATTTGCCTTGACTGTGACTTTTATGTACGAGTATGTACTATATGCCATGTAAGTATTATTAGCCACTCTCATTGAATTTCTAAACGGTTGGAAAGCAACTTGAAGCGGCATGATGAAATTAGCCATACAATTTTTACTTCCCCTGTCCATTGTTGCTTGCTGTTCATGATCGTTAACTTGAATTGCTATTGCTAATAGTTTTTTGATTAAAAATCGTTTCCTTTTATGTAATATCTGATGGTATCTGATGGTGTATTAGTTTTTAAACTTGTTTTTATGAGTAAGTACAAATAAACTTTAACTTTGAAACTTTCGACTTATTTACTTTGTAAATATGTTAGTTGTGATGTAAATGTTTAGAATATTTATATAGAAAAAAGGCTGATGCACACTGGCATGTATGCTACAGTGTGAGTGCGTGTGTGTACGAGTAAGTATATGCTTTCTTGCTTGCTTTCTGATGAGAATTTGAATTTTAAATTTAATTTTGTGTTTCTCTGTGTGCTATGTATGTATGTATGTATGTATGTATGTATGTCATCGAACACAGACGCTCACACTAATGTATTAGCACATACTACATAACTCTCTTTTCTCTATAATTTGCAAATTCTCCTGCCTGGCAATTTGTATTCAAATGTCTAATAACTTTGAAGCAGAGGCTGCTAACATGGCATCAAAGGTGAAAAAAGTTTCAGCTTTTCACGCTAATATTTTAATTCACCAGTCCGTCGCTTTTCTGTTGCTACTGCTTGTGTCCCTCAAATCTAATTTAACTGTAGTACCACAAATTACCGTCTGATTTTTCCGGCTGATTTCATACGTACATACGTACGCCTTACGCCTTGCTGTGTGTTGCTGCCGTGTGCGAGGGCTGTCATGGCATCCATCCGTTTCGTGCCAAATTGCCGGAAATATACAAAATGTTAATTTCGTTGCCAGGTGCCGGCAAGCTCAAATACTCGTAATATGATAGGCAATGGTAACAAAAAAGAAAAAAATAAATACAAAAAATTCAAAGTTATGTGCAATATAAAAAAAAGACATTTAAATTGTAATTTTAAGCGCTCGCTTGTCGCGAGCTTGTGGCGGCACCCTAATTGCTACCCAACCCATGGTTGTTCTTCCGGCCATCCATTTCGAGCAGCATCGCTGGTAAATTGTTTTAGGAAATTTTGTACTCTTAAATTGAGATCGTGTTGCGAAAATTAAAATGTTTGTAAATATATTTCAATACATTGTTACATGCGTACAGTTGTCTAATGAAATAAACGTTTAATTTATCACGTCAGTTAAGCTGCTTTCTATCCACTTGCATTAGGACTGAATTAGAGACACCATTTAAATGTGGAATAGCTGAACGTTAAAGCGGTGGTATTTATCCATGAAAGTACAAACCCAATTCTAAACTGAAATATTTATATATACATACGTATTCGACCGCCACATACCGGTCCAGACACATATTTAGTACTGGGTAGGCGTCTTCTTGTTTACATAAGGGCGAAACAAAAGCAAACACTTTCTATTAATTCTCTTTAGTCATATGCAATTGGGCCACAGTGAGTAATATGTACATACTTATCTATTTATGAATATGTCTTCGTTTTTATGTACATACATAAATATGTTGAAATATTTGCCACTATTCTGTTTGCTCTCTATGCAAGGCAAAGTTTATAATTTTTGCATTTTTATGAGTGCTTCATGAATTTGAATTTCAAATGTTTTTTCCGGCTACATTTCTACTACTTATGTATGTATTTATTTTTATATTGTATTTTATCGTGCTGATGCTACCAACTGAAGAGTAGCTTACTATTTTAAAGCTTCAAAATAGGTAACGTTAAGTGGAATTTGTTCGTTCAAACAATCAAAAAATGTTGCTTACATGCTTAAATATAAAACTAACAAATTGAAGGTATATTTTTTAAATGAAGTGCTTAAAGGAACTTAAGTTCAAATCTTGGAATAAATGAAAAAATCTTGGGATTTGTGACTAACTAGCATCATCTTTTAGTTAGATAAAACAAGAGTTAGACCCTCTATTAGTAAGATATATTATATAATCTATATACATAATCTATCTTGTGTCGCATCTTATCGGTAAACTAGTGACAGCGTGCTAGAACATCGTCTCATGGGTTCACAGTTCGATTCTCGGCAAGGTTATGACCTTTTTTTTCGTACAGAAACTTTGAATATTCGTCAAAAACACATTTATAAGCTTTATCAAACCAAAAGTAATCACTGCTTAATATTTCAAATAGATTTACAGTCCTTAAAGTTATTACCATGCTCAAAGGTAAAGAGACATGGTTTGCGAATTCATCTAGACAAAATAACAAACTTGATGTGGAAACTGAAATCTCGTAGGTTGCCATATATTTTTCATAGACTACAGCTGACCAAACTTTAGTAAAAAAGCATCTTGAAAAACAGGTAAATTTTACACAATTTGCCGACTTTAACTTTTAATAACTTCGAAAAGAATACTTACTGCCAACTACTATGTTACGTATGAGTATTTATGGTTTTTTTTTGCTTACTTCGTCACCTCATTTCCTCGGGGTAGGCCAAAAACTTGTACACCCTTTCACAACATACAATTTATAAATTAGAATTTTGTTCAGTGGTATATTGCCATATAGAAAACAATTGGAACTTACTTTTATAAAAAAAATCCAAAATTGTTGAGATATTTGTCAAGGAAGAGATACCGCATCGATATAAATATGTAAGTATTGTACATATAAGTACTCGTATATAGTCTTTGTCAATTGCATTTTAGTCTCCACTCTTCCACGCATAACCATTCTCAGTGTCGTGCCAATTTCTACGTTCTGCACTCGGATATATCCCAGAACCTACCATGTAGTAATCTAACCATACGAGGGTAGATCAATAAGTACCCGTGTTAGGAATGAAGAGGCAAGTTTTTCACAAATTTTTTTCTTCTACTTTTCAACGTAATCTCCTTTTAACCACTCCAAAAAATACGATTTGTCAAACTCTTCAAAATACGTTTCTGTCTCGACGATAACCTCCTTGTTTGAGCTAAAATTTTTTCCCCCGACCCACGTTTTCATATTGGGGAACCGAAAGAAGTCGCAGGGAGCCAAGTCGTTTGGTGCGGCAGCAATTCGTAGTTCAATTCATGCAATTTGGCCGCGACAATTCCGTATCCGCTTGTTGGCCACTGTAAGTAATCGCGGCACCCATCGGGCCAACACCTTTCTCATGCTTAACCTATCATGCAAAATATAAGTTACCGTTCCGTACGACACTCCTACGGCCTCTGCTACTTTGCGCACTTCCGTCCATGTCACGGACCTTTTTACCGATTTCCTCGGTAAGAAGAACGTCTGCCGGGCGACCTGGGCGCTCCTCATCAAAAACAGATGTACGATCACGTTTAAATTCGTTGAACCAATATCTTACGATTGTCATAGATGGTGAAGAGTCCCCATAGACAGCATCCAACTTCGCTTTTATTTCTTCGCATGTTTTTCCATCCAAAAATAAAAAGCGAATTACGGCTCGATATTGTTCTTTTTCCATTTTATCACGAAACACGAAACACGTGTGATGCTAATGGCTGCCAAATAACAACTAACCTATGAATCAACTTGGTGTGGTGTCGTGTGACAGATGGTAGTACACGACGGTAATGCCAACTTCCCTCAGCAACGCCATCTGTCTTCACACACGTGCACTTATTGATCTACCCTCGTAAATAATATGTATGTATGCAGTAATTTCGTCATTTTCTACTAGAAATCTCGAATGGCAATAAATGCAATTGAACAAATAATCAGGGGGGAATACGTTGACGTTTCTTCCCTTGAGCACTACTTTTTGGGAATTAATGGAATGTATCCTTTTTTTTTTGGTATACATATATATTGCTTGTCGTTTTGGTTGCTGAGTAAACTACAGGTGAACAAAATCATAGTGCATTTGATTTATATAGAAGTATGAAACTGAAAAAGATTTATTTAATTGTAAAGTTTTCATTTCAACTTTGTGTTTAATTATGTAGGAATGCTTTCAGCAATAAAATTTCAATCATTCTATTTAAATAAAAACTTAATCGTAATTTTTTACCAAGTTATTTGTTTGTTATTGCCATAGTGTTTTTTTAAATATTTTTGTTGTGGTTTTAGCCTTCTTCTTTAAGTCAACATTTTATTTGTGGATGCTATTTTATATGAATTTCATTCAGGGTATTACAAAAGCGGCAATCTAATTTAAAAAACAAAATAAAAGAAATGTTATTAAGGTTAAACGTGGTCGCTGTGGGGTAGGTGGTAGTATAGTTGCAGGGTGTCCGGGCAGGGTGTCCGGGTTTAAATTTGTTCAAAATATCAAAAAGTAGAAAATGCAAAATTATTATGTAATAGCAACCTTCCGAGAAAAAAATTGTCTTAAGAAAAGCTTTATTCTTTGCCGTTTGAAATCGGCATAAAACTGTATGTCCAATATTTATTACTAGGGTACTATTGGGAACATAGGCTATTTACAAAATCTATAGTTTATTGCTAAATGTGTAATTCTTTCAAAGATTTGTCGGTCTCATTCAGGGCCGTACACCTCCAGGTAACTCGAACCCGACCTTCTGATCTGCTGCCTTGGCATTCCACTCCAAGCTAGCGTGTCGAAATTGGGTTTGGTGTCCAAGCCAATATTTGTCACCATATTTAATGTCAGATCAGCAAGCAAGCACGAGGTCATCGTTTGATATGGTTCGTGTACAAATATAACTCCTACAACATGAATGGAGTAAAAAGCCGGACCTTGGATTTCTATGGGCTATTACGCCTTAACAGAAAACAATTTGATTGAGATTGACCAAAGTTCTGAATAGTTAGGAATAGTGAAAACATTTTCTACAACATTTTATTGAAATGAGAGTCTTAAAAATGATTTTGAGAAAAAGTTTTTCTTGTTGAAACCAGTAACCGTCCAGACCTTTTTCACACATTTGTGGGCAGACATAATGAGCCAACATCCACCGATATCGATTCCAATCGACTGTTTCGCCTTCTCTGAATCAAAATGGCCCAATGATGGTTTCGGCACGAACGCCGACCCAAGCACTCACTTTTTGGTCATGCAATGGTGTTTCATGGATCTCATTTGGATTCTCCGTTCCCCAACTGCGACAATTTTGTTTGTTAACGGCGCCAGAGGGTGTGAAATGGGCCTCGTCGGTCATCAAAATTTCCTTCCAAAAATCAGGTTCAGTGTCATTCGAAGTGACATGGACGGTCTGTCGGCTATATTTTTTGAGTAAATTGCACTTTATACGGCCAAAATTGCAAGTCATTCTTCAAAATGTGCCAAAATGCTGAGCGGGATGACGATACGACACATGTGGGTTCTCGGCAACACTCTCTCTTACCGCTTCAATCAGTTCATTGGAACGTATTGGTTGTTGATGAACGGCTTGTCGACTATCTCCCACTGTCCCATGCTCAACAAAATTCGAAACGATAAATTCGATAAATGTTATTCAATGTCTACATACCGTACATATGCATATTTTTTATATATTTGTATATATGTCAACTTAGACGTAACTAGTAGGTACAAATGTATGCAAATTTGAATATACTTTTGAAAATGTGGTAACGAAGAACGGATTTCCGCCTTTTGAACAAACGAATCAAACGAAGTGGAATTGTGGTGTTATTATTGTGTGCAACTATTTTTAGCGCCTCAAAATACATATCGCTCGTTTGCTGCAAGATTGTTATAACTCAAAAAACTTGAAACTTTTCAAATCACCTGTCACTTCATACAATCAATTGATAACGACAAATATTATTCTCACGTAAACAGTTCATAAGATGCTTTTTTTTGTATTCTAGGTGAACCACTACCACAAATATCGGTTATTTCTGTATACTTGAATTTTTTCTTATTTGTGACAGTCTTAATTTCAGCATAAATATTTTTTAAGTGCCACGTTTCAGAACGACATGTAAATTACATTAATTGATATAATTTATTAATATTTTTGTAAATGTTTTTAATTATCTACATACCACATATATAAGTTTTGTCCTCCATGGAGAGAGTTTTGTCCTCCATTGTATGTCATGTTTAATTTTTAGTTCATATTATTATTATTAGTATTATTTAATTTTTAAAACACATATTTTATATATATTTCTTTTAAACATCCTTGTCGCCAGAGAATAAATAGCTCCTTTTATAATAATTTGAAAAAAGATTAAAGGGATGTGCTTGACGCAAACGCCTACGTTGCCGTGCATAATGGGTGTAAATAAACATACCTTAAAGAATTAACCCTTCCATGCACATTTATCACATTAATTAATATACATATTAGAAGTAATTGAGGTATATTTTCATTCTTGTGTCTCCCCTCTACACCTCTTGTAGCGTTTATTATACATATATTTACATAACTCTTGCTTTGAAGATTCTTTTCTCAGCTTTTTGTATTTAGCTTATCAATTTAAAACAAACACTTATAGTAAGTAATTAAGTAATTACAAATAATTCATGATATTTAAAAATTTTTAAATTATTTCGGGTGTTTGTCTCTCACTTTAAATATCTGTCATTACTAAAAACTTTAATTTACTAATTTAGGCAATGCAATATTAATTATCCATATATGTAAATACTTTCCTCTATACAATTTGAATAATAAGCCGAACTAAAAATAAAAACTCAATTATATGAAAAAGGAAATCTCCTTGCTAAGTGACAAAATATCAACAACAAATGTTTAAACGTAACAATTTCAATTTCAATTTAATTACCATTTGGAAATATTACATGAGTTTGTGTGTGTATTTCTCTGCATAAAATTGTCAATGGAAATAAAATTGTTGGTCGTTAAAGTGTATACCGCATGCCAACGTAATGGATGGTAAAATGCTAAACATTTTGGCATCAAAATTGTTGGCAATAAAATCAAAGGGGGATTACCACTAGAAAGTCAGTGTCATTAATAGATTTAAATGGATTTTGTTTAGGGCGAGTGAGAAAAAGGAGTGAAGTAATGAGGCGTCATTGTAATTTGAGGATTTGGACTTTTCAGAAAATTTAAATGATAATACAATTAGCTTTGCATTAATCGTCACTGTGCATTAAAGAAAATTTCTAAGGGATTTTAAATTTAGTAAGAATTAAGTACATAGCGAACAAGAAGTTACTCATACGCCCAGTAAAACGAAGTGCAGTCTTTGAATTTTAATTAATTTTGTACTAATTTCGAAGTTATTACTTACTTATTTAATTGACACTGAAACTGATGATCGGTCTGGGTCGCCTCAATAAAACTACACCAGTCGCCTCAGTTCTGCGCGCGTTGTCCGCAGTTGGTAAGGCCAAGTGCAGTCAGCTCCCTCTGTACCTGGCCTTTCGACCGGAGATTAGCTAATGCTAATAAAAAAAGTAAAAAGTTTTATCGACGCATCAAAAAAATTTTTTTTCCTCAGTTTACACATCAAAAAGAAACCAATATCTCATAATTCATATCTACAGCTTTAAAAATTCAAGTAAGGAGTGAGATAGAAAAAATCGGATAACTTTATAACTGTCCTAGCATTGAAATCCCTTATGAAAATAAAAAAATGTAAACAGTTTTGAAAAGAAAATTTAATTTCTGATAAAATGATCAATAAAACTAATTTGTTTGTTGTTTTTACAGAATTTGGACAACTTTTCCGGTGTGCCTGCCATTAGCGCCTTTACTGTTATTTCTGAGACTCTCTTGGCGGCAGCATTCCATTTATTTCTAAAATCTTCCATGGATTTAGCTTCTTTGTTTGAACCATTTAAGGGTTACTTTATTGTAGTGGCAGGAGATTAGATCAGGCAAAAAGAAAGTAGATACATTGTGCTTTCTAATGAAGGGCAGCAATCTCTTCTGGAGGCACTCCTTCACATAAATTTCGGCGTTAACAGTGCCACTTGTTACGAAACTTTTACTCCTTAGCCCACAACTACAAATCGCTTGCCATACCAGAAACTTCTTCGGGAACTTGGACTTTTGTTTGTCCTAAATCTTTCCTCAACTCCTCCTCGTTCCTCCTCGCGGTGTAAAACTCTTGACCAGGCAATTGAGAAAATTTAGACAACACGTACGAGTATGTTTCATTGTCCATAACACAGCAATCGAATTTTTAGGAAAAAATCATCAATCTTCAACTTTTTAGATCGGCTCTGGGCTACCAAGTTCTTAGTAGCGTTCCTGTCGGGTACTGACTCCACTTTGTATGTTTTAAGGCCCGCATTTTTTTAATTTTACAAACTAAAAACTCACTGCAACTCGCTTTTTCCGCAAATTTTCGATTAGACAACGCTGGATTCTTCTCTAAGAGAGCAACGACTTTCTACGCCTTTTGTGGAGACACGAAACCGCGTTTCCTTCCAGAACCATATTTTCTAGCAACTGTTAAGTCTGTATTAAATTTTTTAAGAATCATCGAGACAGTGTTTTGTGCAACTTTCGCCTTATTTGCAATTGTTTTCAACAACTAAATCGCTTCTTTCCACATCCGATGCCATGACTCAACTGAAAGTTCAAAAGTCAAAAAACATGTGATGTGTATTTCATAAGAATTTCTCCAACGCATAGCCTACTGTTTGAATTTTTTCATTCAAATGAAGAGTTTCAAAGTTATCCGAATTTTTCGATCTCACTCCTTAGGGTATTCTCAGTCAATGGTATAAGATCCTGTACTTCACTTCTCTGCTATATTAAGGCTGCTGATATTGGAACAAGTTGAATCACATTTCTGACTATCTTCTTTTTCTAAACTACCATCTATACTTACTTTATGTTAACCAATCCCCTTTCTCTTCCCTCTCTTCTTAACTACTCTCTTTAATTTTAAGCAATTTGTAGTTACGAGTAATTTATTATGATAAGTTGATATTTTGTGATCATTTGGCTGCTTAAAAGTCAATATCTTAGATGCAAAGACTAGTAACTAGTGAATAAGTAAATGAATAAAAAAAAATTGAGTTGATAAAAATTTACATTTATGGTTCAATTAATTTAGCGGGAAACGTTTGGAAATTAAAGAGCAATATTAACTGTATATCAGTACCAGGGACTACTATACATCAGTTATTTATGTAGTATACAAAATAACAAGTTTTGGACACATGTAAAAATAACGCCAAGCAGCACAGAATGTCAAATATAATATTTCATTCCTTTTTGCTGTTCCTCATTTAGATTATGCTGAATGATCGTTTCTTATCATGCAGTTGCTCATATGCATTCGAAAATCCTTCAAAATCCTAAAATTTTCCTTAGAAAGCTACAAGTTTATATTGACTGAAAAACAAAAATTCTTTTAAAACTCACATCTTAAGCTAAAATATTTACATTATATAGAGGTGGGAAATATTAAAATAATCTTAACGAAATTTGTCGACAAATATTAATCCTCAAATATATAATCCCATAAGCATCAACTGTAGGTTGACTAATTGTCAACTGAGACGTCCGCGTTAGTATAGTGGGTATAATATAAGACTTTCACAATTGAGGTTGGGTGTTCTCCTCTTTGTCTGGTAGTTAATTGTTATAAACTTCTTATATTTCTACCCATATGAAGCCCTCGAATGGAATCCACAAGGCAGCCGTCATCGTGGTAGACCAAAAGCCACGTGTAAAAAGGACATTAGAGAAGGAAGTTCGTGATACAGGAAAGTCTTGGAAAGAAATAAAAGTCATTGCCAAAGATCGCATTCGATGGATCTTTTATGGCTCTATGCTCCCCCTAGGATTTCCAGGACAAAAGAAGAAGAAGAAGAAGAATTTGAAGTGAAATGAGAATCATCAGAAAGTATACAAGTACATCACTTGGCAGGCAATGGTTCTTCTGGCCTAATTCTGGCCTAATTTATTATAAATACGAAATTTATCCTCAAGAATTCAAGTTGCTAAATATCTTGCTATCGAATTATTATTATTAACAACTTAATCCAACACCAATGCCTTCTTTTGGAGGCATCTCCGCTGCGTCCACGTTACTTATTGACAACGATGAATGTACTACATACAAAGTTTTATATTAAAGTTACAACCAATTTAAACTCATTATATAGTTCGAGTATGTTAACTCACGGTCGACTTCCACAATTTTCCTGAAGAACGATATTTATCGTTAGCAACAAACCATGTCGGCACATTTCGATTTTTGTTTTTTTTTTTTAAATACACTCAACTCATAGGAAGTACCTCTATAAATTTATAGCATTGTGTTGATTAGAAGGAAGATAAGTGGAAGGAAGAAGGAGGGAGAAGTAGTTATGAGCATTTGCTTTAAATTTCCAAGGGTCATAAGAATCGGGATTAATGTTTGCAGGAGCTTTTTCCAAATACGCGCGGTACAATAGATAAACGAACTTTCTCTGTAATGAGCAGTGCGGTTGAACATCGTGCTTATAGAAAGACGCAAGCCACGTTTCGACGATGTTCCAAGGAGTCAATAGAGCTGGAAACTCTACTGTCTCCTACTAGCTTTATCGCTCGATTATGGATACGGTGCAGTTGCGTTCGGAAAGCCCATAGGTGCGAATTAAACTCTAATTTGGGGCGTATATAGGTATGGGGTGGATCATGCGGAGATCAGCCGGAGTGAAAGATATTTTACACCGCCTAAGAAAGCCAAGACACTTAGCTGCTTCTTTCGACACGTCAGAAATGTGTTTATTCCGACGAACTTTACATTGGATTGACATGCCCAGAACATCACGAATCGCTGTCTCTGTAATACCTACCCCACCCATATTTAGGAGGTTATCGTTTGTGAGATAACAGACAACATTGGGTCTTATGCGCATTGAACTCAACTTTATCCTTGAGACCTCGCTCGGAGATTGACTGGATATCTTTATTGGTGAGTAATTCATACCTTGCCTTTTCCTCTCAATCTCCAAAGAGGTGGGGCGTTTTGAACAGGCATATGAATGGAAATGGTGCTGTCATCAGCAAACGAGTAAATGGGATTTTTCATTAATGGCACAAGGTCATTAATAAAAATAAGGAAAAGTGTAGGGGAGAGGACCGAACCTTCGGAACTCCAGCATTAATGGCATGATCTTGCGAAAGAATGCAAGATATTTGACCAAGCAGTAGTTAACTATACTTTCTACGTTTTATTAGGAATGAAAGACCACATTCCTAATAAAATTATTTCTTCTACCATTTTAGCGCTGAGACCATTCCAATTTTCTTTTCGTAAAGTCACGTTAATCGCTTTGGAGCGATCGTCAAAGGGTTGTGGATTCGAAAATACGGAATGGATGCTAAAATTTCCGAGTTTTTAATAGGTGCGTCATTATATTTTTGTCATGATGAGAAGTAAGAAATAGGTCAAGGATGTTTTGTGCTTGCCCTGCGATACATGGAATGTGTGCCGCTTCGGTGACTAAGTAATTGGGTCAGGTCGTTCGATTCGGCAAATAACTCGACATGTCGACCTTCGGGTGTCGTGTGACTTGAGCGGCACAACCAATCCGAATTGTGAACATTGAAGTCACCAGGGACCATGATTTCACTGCACGATATGATTCCAAAATAGAAGCTATCGAATCTTAAAGTTAAATTTCTTCACTACGTACTCACATATGAATGCATATGAGTGAGAAAGAAATCCTTGCCGGGAGCAACTACAAATTTTTGCACACATTTTAATTAGCTGCATATTTTTTGTTGTTGTTAAAGAAGGAGAAAGAAGCAAGAGAAGTATTCAGTGCAAACCAAGTATATAACTTAGTTCGAGTACATTAAGAAACTTTTTGTTTTTTTGTTAAAATTAAAAATGCACTTAAATATGAGAAGAATCGAAATATGCATTAAAGTTCTGCTTCCTTTTGTACACAACCCTCCACACAGTTGGAGCTTGTATGTTATTGTTAGGGTGTAGGGACGTTCTCCAAAATTAAACTTTTTTAATTTAGTTTCTTCTTAAAAGTCAAAAATTTAGACAAAAGCCGGCAGAATGTACAGAAAACCAAACCGAACAATTGAAAAAAGATATCGCTACACTAATGGTAAGGCAAGGAAGGAAGGAAGGAAGACAGAAAGAAAGTGAAAAAGTAAGCAACGGAAGGAAGAACAAATGTGTGATACACAATGTAGGATGGAACTAAAACGTACAGTTGTGTATACATGTTGACAAGAGTGCTATAACTTCTTTATATGTATTTTAAGTATCTGCTTTCAATATATGTATGCACATGTATACATACACATACATTCGAGTCCATTTGTTTTTTCAACTGGGAATACGAGACGCGTAGTGTGGTGAATGACTGAGGCTTTTATATGTATGGTATGTATGTGTAAAGATATACTTTGGGAGCGCTGAATTTGTTGTTTTCTGGATACTTATAGGAACGCTCAATAATTTTCAGAGACTGAGCAACATTTCGCTGGTTTGTTGCAAAACTGTCATAAATAAAAATAATAATAATTTTAGTATATGTAAGGGGGGTTTTTTTTAGAAGTGTAGTTTTCAATCTGGCAATTCCTTTCTCGAAGTTGGTCTTTTTGACAGCTGTCACTTGATTTATGCTCAGTTTGGTTTGCCATTTCACAATGAATAGACTTACTCCTGAACAACGTTTGTAAATCGTGCAAATTTATTACCAAAACGATATGGCCACCGATCCCGATTTTCACAAGAAAATTTTGTTCAGCGATGAAGCTCACTTTTGGTTGAATGAGCAAAATTGTCGCATTTGGAGTGATCATAATCCACAAGCCATTGTTAAGACGCCGTTACAACCTCAAAAAGTCAATGTCTGGTGTTCTCTATGGACAGAGGGAATCATTGGTTCATATTTCTGCAAAGATAAAGCCAGTCATAATGTTACAGTCAATGGGGAACGCTATAGAGCCATGATTAATGACTTTTTTGTGCCTGAATTGGAGGATGTTGATGTGGACGACCTTTGGTTCCAACAAGACAACGCTATATGCCATACAGCCAACGAAACAATCAATTTATTGAAGGAAACTTTTTGTGAGCTCATTACCTCGCGTCGTGGGCCTGTGGCATGGCCTCCAAGATCGTGCGATTCAACACCGCTGGACTATTTTTTGTGGGGTTATGTGAAGTCGCTTGTCTACGCAGATAAGCCCGAGACGATTGACGCCTTGGAAGAGAATATTCGGCGAGTTATTACTGACATACGGCCCCAATTGCTGCAAAAAGTGGTCGAAAATTGGGCCTCTCGGCTGGAGTTTATTCGAACCAGCCGCGGCTGCCACTTGCCCGAAATCGTTTTTAAAACATAATATCTTTATAATAAAGCTAAATTCTTGGCTATAACATTTATTATATGCGTTTTATTTCTTCTTGAAAACCACACTTCTAAAAAAAACAGTTATAAAGTATAGGGAAATAACTGATATTTAGTGCTATATTTTGTATAAAAACACTTTTTGTGAGCTCATTACCTCGCGTCGTGGGCCTGTGGCATGGCCTCCAAGATCGTGCGATTCAACACCGCTGGACTATTTTTTGTGGGGTTATGTGAAGTCGCTTGTCTACGCAGATAAGCCCGAGACAAAAGATTACTTTATCTTATGAACTCATCAAGTAAGAAGAGTAATTTTCGTTATCAATTGTATGGAATAATAGGTAGGAAGTTTAAATACGAATTTCTCAGAATTTATGTCTTCTGACTTATGACAGTCTTGCAGCAAACTAGTAATTTGATTGCTCAGTAAATAGCTCAGAAAACAAACGATATCCGTTTAATAACCTCTGAGTTAAATGGGAGCTTACTTTCTGAGCTCCTAACTGCCATTCTCTCTTTGCTTATAGGTAAGCGCTTTTCTTGCGCTCCTTATGAGCACAAGAATAGGGAGCGCTTAGTGTTGACTGGGGAGTGCTTCAGTGTAGGCAAAGAAGTGATTTTGGAGCAATTCCTTTCCCCTTTAGTAGTAGGTGAGACTAACACACACAGCACAAGTAAAGGATTTCTTAAGAGTTTGGTTTTTTAAATTCAAAAAAACAAAGATATTTTACAAAAGTGAATGAAATTTTTATTTGGATCAATAAATCAATTCCTGCAATTTACTTTTTAAAAATAATTTCAATTAAATGTTGCCTGCGGCTACGCTTCAAGTGGTCCATTCTGAAGGTCCCATTTTGGCACACTTTTTCACACATTTCGGCCGGAATCTCGGAATCTCACCAATGACGCGTTCAATGTTGGTGTTGGCTTCCAAAGCAGCAATCGTGTTTGGCTTGTCCTTACAGACAAGAGACTTAACATGGCCCAGAAAAAATAGTCTAACGGAGTCGAATCACACGATCTTGGTGGCCAATTGACTGCACCAAAACTTGAGATTAAGTTCAGTTCTTCAGTTCTTGCACCAGCTGTATTTTGTATGGCATTAATCCGAAATCTTTGCATAAAATATTCCAGGTGATCGAATACCACAAACCCAATTGCTGTGATCGGCGCCGGTTGAACAAATCGCGATCTTTTTCAACACTGGCGGATACAGCAGCAATATTCTTTTCGGTACGCACTCTATGGACACGATTTGGTGGATTGATGTCCAATAAAGTGAAACTGGTGCGAAATTTAGTCACAATGACCTGAATAGCCTGCTCTGTGGGTCGATTATGACGACCATAAAATGGACGTAGCTTCCGAAACACATTTTTCACAGATCACGAATTTTGAAAATAAATTTGAATAATTTGCAAACGTTATTCAGGCGTAAGTCTATTCATGATGAAATGGCAAACCAAGCTGAGCATTTTTTGCTTTGACACATGTCAACTGTCAGAAATATAAACGTCAAAAAGCAAGTAGCAAAAAAATCACCCTTCATATAATCACCCTCCACCGCCGCCTGACTATGAGGAGGTCTTAACAGCCATTGCTCGGCTGAAAAACAATAAGGCTGCAGGTGCAGATGGCCTGCCTGCTGAGTTGTTTAAGACCGGAGGCGAAGAGCTCAAAAAACGCATGCATGAGCTTCTATGCAGAATATGGTCAGATGAAAGCATGCCAAGTGATTGGAATCTCAGCGTACTCTGCCCAATCCATAAGAAGGGTGATTCCACGATCTGCGCCAACTACCGTGGGATCAGCCTTCTTAATATTGCATATAAGGTTCTATCGAGCGTACTGTGCGAAAGACTGAAGCCCATCGTCAACAAACTGATTGGACCTTATCAGTGTGGCTTCAGGCCTGGTAAATCCACCATCGACCAGATATTCACACTACGCCAAATCCTGGAAAAGACCCGAGAAAAACAGATCGACACCCATCACCTATTTGTCGATTATAAAGCCGCCTTCGACAGCACGATTAGGGATCACTTGTACGCCGCAATGTCTGATTTTGGTATCCCTGCAAAGCTCATTCGTCTTTGCAAAATGACACTGACCAACACCACCAGCGCAGTGAAAATTGGGACAGACCTCTCCGCACCATTTGATACCAAAAGAGGTTTCAGACAAGGTGACTCCTTATCGTGCGACTTCTTTAACCTAATGCTGGAGAAAATAATTCGAGCTGCGAACATCGACATCTCTGGCACTATCTTCTACAAGAGTGTCATGCTGCTAGCATACGCTGATGATATTGACATCATTGGCAAAAACGCTCGAGCAGTCAGTGCAGCATTCTCCAACCTGGAAAGGGAGTCTCGTCGTGTGGGTCTAGTGGTGAACGAGGACAAAACGAAATACCTTGTGTCAACAAACAAAGAGTCACGGCGTCTTGGACAAAATGTCACTGTTGACAACTACACTTTTGAAGTCGTCAAGGATTTCGTTTATTTAGGATCCAGCATAAACACCAACAATAATGTCAGCCTTGAGATCAAGCGGAGACTAACTCTTGCCAACAGGTGTTACTACGGGCTCAGTAGGCAATTGAGAAGTAGAGCCCTCTCTCGACCGACGAAAATAACGCTCTATAAGTCCCTCATCCTTCCCGTCCTAATGTATGGCGCAGAGACGTGGACATTGACCATCAATGATGAGAGACTGTTAGGAGCGTTCGAGAGGAAGATACTCCGTAAGATCTACGGTCCAGTATGCGTGGATGACGTGTTTCGAATAAGATGGAACAATGAGCTGTATGAGCTGTACGCCGACACTGACATAGTCAAGCGTATAAAACTCCAGCGGCTTCGCTGGCTGGGTCATGTTGAGCGAATGGAAGAAAGCGCTCCGGCTAGAAAGGTGTTTTATTCGAACCACGGTGGAGGATCACGCAGAAGGGGACGTCCTAATCTCCGTTGGAAAGACCAGGTGCAGGGCAACCTGACTGCACTTGGCCTTATCAACTGGCGCCAGCGCGCGCATAGCAGAAGTGACTGGCGAAGCTTTGTGGAGGCGGCCAAGACCGATCATCGGTTGTAGCGCCAGCTAAGTAAGTAAGTAAGTCATATAAAATATTTATGATACTTTTCAATACGGACACTGCGGTTTCATTCTTTATTTGTTGTTTCCGATACTTGTGTATGTACCCACGTTTATTGTTTTTGATATAGTCTTCGATCGATTTATGTTCAAGTATTGCTTTTAGTGAGTTGGTACACACACACACCGCCACACACACACAGCCACACACACACCCAATATCTTTGTATACTTACATAAAAAAATGATTAAGTAATGCACAAGGTAAAAGTCTGCAGCGACTTAGTTGTTCTTGTTTTTCATGGCAGTAAAAAACAACATAACATAATAAAATAAATTGTTTTTTTTACAATTTGGTTAGACCATACCATACCGGTCTCGGTAATGGTTTCTTCAGTTATTAAATTTCTAAACTTCGGTTGTATGAGTCTGTCTGCAGGTCTGTTTATCTGGCGGCTTATTGTTGTAGTGATTAAAGTGTTTAACTGAATATTGGATTCAACACAATTTTCCATTTTTCTACTTAGTTTAAAGATAATTGTGGTCGTTGTGGTGTAGTGGTAGTGCGTTGGACTGCTGCGCAGAGTGTCCGGGGTTCGAATCTCGGCACAGGCAAAATCAAAAAGTAGAAAAAAAAATTTTCTACACGGCACCCACCACCACCTCTTGGCAGGCAATGGCAAACCTACGAGAGTAAAAATTGCTATGAAAAGCTTTTCACTTCGCCGTTCGGATTCGGCATTAAACTGTAGGTCCCTTCCATTCGTGTACAAATATAACACGCACAACATGACTGGATGCGAAAAGCTCGGCCTAGGCCCTCCATGGGCTGTTGTGCCATTAAAAGTAAGTAAGTAAAGTAAGGTTTGCCATTGCCTGCCAAGAGGTGGTGCCGCGTGAATGAATTGTTTTTTCTCCTTTTCATTTTTGTCTGTGGCGAGATTTGAACACCAGATACTCTGCATAGCAGGCCAATGCACTAACAACTACGCCACAGCGACCACTTTCAACTTATGGTTAGTTTAAATTTATAAATATCCATTTAAGTATGCCATAAAATGTTCAAAAAAAGTTTTTGTAAGTAAAAGATCTGATTAGGGTGCGCCATCGTTTATGTCGGTATGTAAACATTGAGTAATTTTAACATTTATCAACCGGTTGACTTGAGTAAAAATGTTTTTGAAATATCAAGTCAGTACAATTTGAACCACATTCAGTACAATTTACACCGAAACAAAGCACCGAAATAGTGAAGGTTTACACTGAAAATAGTTGCTCAGTTGTGTTAAATCAACTTGCATTTCGTCGAAAACATCATGGCCAACAAACACCGTCTGACAACACTATTCGTCGTTTGGTGTCGAATTTTGTTGAGCACGGAACAGTCGGAGATCGTCGACAAGCCGTTCATCAACGCCAAAGACGTCCCAGTGAACTGGTTGAAGCGGTAAGAGATAGTGCTGCCGAGTACATATACATTTTCACAATATATACGAGTGATTAGTAAATATACACAGGAAATCATAATTGTGAACTCTGAAAAAAATAGCGTAAAGGAGTGGAAGAGAGAGAAAGAGATGTTAGGGTGTTATTAATATTAATTAACCACAAAATTTTTGATATATGTGTGACATCAGCATACTGAAAATACATGGCTAATAATTTATATTAATTAGTAATTATTAAATTTTTACGCACATTACCTTAATTAAATTAAAATTTTGTTGAATTTCTGTTTATTGAAAAATATGCACACTAATTTAAGCTGGTATGTACTTATATGTATAAATACATGCAAGGTAGTGCAAAAGTACTGCCATTTTGTTAGAAAATAAATAATTGCGCTCTGTTTTCACGGAAAGTGTAGAATTGATGATATTAAGTTGCAAAAATTATATCGGTCATGTAACCAAATCCACAGCTGATGCACATATGTGTCCGATTTACGACATTTTCATCTTCTGATTTCCTCTTCAATGTTGGCTGTTAAGACTTGCAAGGTTCGTGGTTTGTTGTCGTAAACGCGATATTTCATAAAAAACCCCAAAGAAAGGATGAAGTCTAGTGCCGGCCTTCATATTGCATTTGTTGAAGATTTCTACCCACACACGCACAATTAAACTGCTGCGTTTTATAATTTTTCCACCCCATTCACATTTATTTTTTTTTTAATTTATTACATTCTGAGTACCGTATTTAACTATTGTCGCTTTTTACCAGCATTGCTACTTTACCATAGTAGTCTTAGTCCCATTTTGTTCAATGTGGTAATGGATGAACAAAAACAGTGAAGGATGCAGCGTAGATAAAAATTGTAGAATATACCGATGACTCAGTACTTATTGCAGAGACAAAGAAGACGACTTTCAACGATTACTCTTTTAACATGGAAATATCCGTTGCAATAACCAATGCACTTACAATATCTAGAGAACCTCTCTGGTGTAAACTAGCAGTATATGGTCGAATAGTTGAGCAAGTTGCAGAATTCAATAATCTTGGCGCTAACATAGCATCTATTAAAGACATTACGACTGTAGTTAACACCCAGATTAATAAGGCTGCTCGGATATCTGGATGCCTTAAGCAAACCATTTGGCGGAATAAGTGTATCAGCATTAAAAACAAAGTCCGCATATACAACACTTGAGTAAGACCAGTGCTGACATACACTGTGGAGACCCGCCACGACGCAGTTAACACGCAGCGAGACCTCAATAGGGTCGAAATGCAAACCTTGAGATCAGTAACAGTTCTTACGCGAAGCGACCGGGTAAGAAATGAAGCTATTGGAGAAATGTGCGATATACAAGATGTGTATCACTGGGGACGAAGACAAAGAAAGTAGTGAAAACAACTCATCCAAAGAATTACAAATGACCGTATAGCCAAAATCGCAATCACAGGTAAACCACCGACTACAAGATTACTAGACATACCACCTAAGCTATGGAACGAATGTTGGCCATCTGGCTCAACAGACTCACAGTCTAATTAAATAAAATTAAAAAAAAATAACCTTAATTATTGTTGTAAAAAAAGGAAGAAGCAGAAGATTACTACTTTTTACCAATTCTGCCTACCTGCTGCAGTCAAAGTTGTTGTTATTCTTATCGTTTGATGTTTATGTGGTTGTAAATAAATACAAAAACTTATAAGGATGAACACAGGTTACTACCATTCGCTTTAATTGAATGTTAAAATAAAGTTCATTTCCCTTTGGGTAAAGAGCTTTTCTTGCGATTTCTTTTATTTAAGTTTTTGCTCACATTATTTACCTCTGCGTGTTTATATTATATTATTATTGATAACACTCGGTACACTATAAGAAGATATATTAAGTATATTTATGCTTATAATTATGAAAAGGCGAAAATAATTCGATTGTCGCTAAAACCTTTGGCTAAATAAAAATGTATTAAATGTGCGGTTTTAACTTAATGGTTATCAAAATTTACCAGCCAGCAAATATTCTTCTTATGTATGATATTATTTCTGTTCCAGTTTCTTTTTTTTTCTGTGTATACAATTCAATTCGCACAAAAACAAAACTAATTTCCGCTAAACAAACACATTGCAATAAATACTCACAGAAACAATCAGATTTTGTTCTAATGTTGTACACGTGCCCCATTGAAACTTTTACACGCATACATGAATATTAGTGGTGTTCATGAAAGCTCGGCAAACATCTCGTACATCACGTTGCGATATTTACGTGTATCAGCACTTATCAGGCAATTTCAGTGTGCAAACTTCGTATGTACGAGGTATGATAAAAAAATAACAGTTATTTTCAATTTTTTCAAAAAGTATTTATTTATTCATCAACAACTTACTTGTCCCCTTCAAAGTAATCCCCCTCAGATATAATACACTTATGCCAGCGTTTTTTCCAATCCTCGAAACACTTCTGAAACGCGCTTTTTGGTATCGCCAACAGCTCCTGTTTCGATTTTTCTTTTATCTCCTCAATCGTAGCAAAACGCTTTCCTTTCATCGGTGTCTTCAGTTTTGGGAAGAGGAAAAAGTCAGCGGGGGCCAAGTCCGGTGAATACGGTGGTTGAGGCTTGATAACGGTTTTGTTTTTGGCCATAAACTTACGCACAAGCGACGTTGTTTTTGCTCAAAATTTAGCAATTTTGGAACAATCTTCGCTGTCGCACGTTTCATGCCTAAAACATCCGTAAAAATTTCTTAGCATGAGCCGAACGATATGCCAACATCATCGGCAACCTCTATGATAGTGATTCGACGATTATCCAAAATCATTTTCTTCACTGCGTCAATGTTTTCATCGGTTGTTGACGTGCTCGGGCGACCAGGACGAGCATCGTCATTGACATCTTCTCGGCCTTCCTTAAACCAGAACTGGTTATACCACAATTGAACTTGTGTTCTGCTCATAGTAGACTCGCCAAAGGCCACAGTCAACATTTCAAATATCCTTGCGCATTTAATTTCAGTTTTTACACAAAACTGAATACAGTTTCTTTCCATTTTTCCATTTTTTCGAATAGTAAAAAATCGAAGAGCACACCAAAACACGACTAACCTTTTTATCTGTCAAAAACAAACTGACAATTCAAAATGGTTGGTATTCCCAACATATATAACAGACATGTGTACCAACATAACAGAAAAAAAATGCGAAAATCGAACATCGACATCGAACTCACGAAATTTGAAAATAACGGCTATTTTTTGATCACACCTCGTATTGTAGTTTACTTTTTCTCTCTTTCTTTCACATTTAATTTGCAACATTTTTGCACAATAGCTGATTTTCATACACTCTCCAAATTTGCAGAGTGTGCTCATGAAAAGGCGTATATAAATTTGCGCAAATATATTATGTGTGGAATTAAGTGTACCATAAATATTATTTCCGTTTCCTAACCTTTGTTCAGAAATTAAGTTAATCGACCTTGCTTTGTTTACTAAATTCATGTTAATAATTTAACCATAATAATCTAAAAGTTGTGCGAGTAATAGATTGATCACCATTTGGCAAAATTGTATCTAAACCACGTACCTTCTTTATTCAATTTCTATAAAGTGAAGCCTTAGGATTCACAGAAAGGCCTTGATTGTAAATTTTCATGATAAATAACTGAGTGTTATCCTAATAGTTTCAGTCACTTAATATTACAATTTCATTTTGTAATATTTGTAGAAAGGATGTTATCATTACTCATGGGAATATTTTACATAGATTTGCGGTATATTTGCAAATGCACCCATTTTTTATTCTAACTGATGTGTAATCTCTGCGTAGCTCATAGACTGTGCAGTGATAATCAGAGCTGGGTTGCAATCAATACTTTAGGAATTAAATTACAAGGTATTGCAATTTGTAATCAATTACATCAAAGACTTGTTTCAGTAATTGATTACTTTTTTAATTCCATAGAGTAACAGAAACTGTAACTTTTATTTTAACAATTCCATTACAAGAGATTGTAATTTGATTTTTAATTCCTCTGTAATGTAATTTAATTAAATATTTTAAATTTCATTACAAGGAATTGAACTTAAAATGCCTTTTCCTTTTATGATACCTCAATAAAATTGAATTTAAATTACAGAGGAATTGAAAATTTCAATTTCAAATTACAATCTCTTGTAAACAAATACAATTTCAATTACTCTATGCAAATGGAAAAGTGATTAATTCTTTTAACATGATTCTGATTTAATTCATAACAAATTTCAATTACTAAGTGATGTAACTAAGTATAATGTAATTGAATTTACCCAGCTTTGGTGATAAGTGGGTCTGACTTTTCTACATCATTTGATATAAAACAAGGTTTCCACAAATTTAATGATAGACTCTTTAAAGATATGTATGTATTTTTCAGGAACGCACTTAACTTTTGTTTCCATTTTCATAACAAGACTCCCTTTCTGCACTGCACTGAATGCTGGCGCGTTGGTGCCAATGCTGTCAATATCATCAGCGTATGCTAGCAGCATGACACTCTTGTAGAAAATAATGGCAGAGATGTCGATGTTCGCAGCTCGAATTATTTTCTCCAGGTTAAAGGTTAAAGAAGTCGCACGATAGGGAGTCACCTTGTCTGACACCTCTCTTGGTATCAAATTGCTCGAGAGGTCTGTCCTAATTTTCACTGCGCTGGTGGTGTCGGTCAGTGTAATTTTGCAAAGGCGAATAAGTTTGGCAAGGATACCAAAACCAGACATTGCGGCGTACAAGTGATCCCTAATCGTGCTGTCGAAGGTGGCTTTATAATCGGGGAATAGATGGTGGATGTCGGTTGTCAGGTCTTTTCCAGGATTGGGCGTAGTGTGAATATCTGGTCGATGGTAGATTTACCAGGCCTGAAGCCACACTGATAAGGTCCAATCAGTTTGTTGACGATGGGCTTCAGTCTTTCGCACAGTACGCTCGACAGAACCTTATATGCAATATTAAGAAGGCTTATCACACGATAGTTGGCGCAGATCGTGGTATCACCTTTCTTATGGATTGGGCAGAGTTCGCTGAGGTTACAATCACTTGGCATGCTTTCATCCGACCATATTCTGCATAGAAGCTCATGCATGCGTTTTTTGAGCTCTTCGCCTCCGGTCTTTAGCAACTCCGCAGGCAGGCCATCTGCACCTGGAGCCTTATTGTTAAAATCTATGGATCAGTATGGTAATTGTACATATGTAAAATTTTATCTAAATAAATGTGTATAACGATTGAAATCGATGAAATATTGTTAAAGGTTTTGATTCAATTTTAATATTTATTCCATAAACATATTTATAGCAAACATGTGTTTGGATAATCGACTATACGAATGGTAGTAAATGAATATTTGATTAAAATTAGTAGTGACGGAAAGTATCGAGTACTTTTGAATACCAAGTACTTCGGTATCGATACTTCAAAGAATCGGATATTTTTGAAAAGAGTCGGTACTTTTTTTACATTTCACATTTTTACTTCTGGAAATACTATGTACACGTTCCATTTCATTACCTAAAATAAATTTTAGAAGTTGCGGCCCCTGCTACAATGCAAACAAGATTGAACATCTTCGAGCATAGTGTAAATAGTTTGTTTTTTAGGTCCGTTTTTTCGTCCGCATTCGGTTTGAAAACGTTTCTCTGCCACATACCATACAAGACATTTAGTTTGCTGAACAATTATCAGAATTGACAAGAAGAGACATAAGCGACGAGGGACGAGCAAATGTGAAACATGGTCATATTTTGACGAGCGGATTTCTAGGTGCTTCACAAACACTAATCCATAAACTACTAGTGATCCTTTAGTGTAGCATTATTGGTCATAACCTATGCCAAAATATTGGAAAACCGCTGAAATTTTGCAAATATTCATTAATAATTATCCACGTTTATACAAAATATCTTTGCTTCCTTCAACTTCGGTGAGGTTCGAAAGAAATTTATTAAAATGATGCTATATAAGTAACCAACAGCCTACACCCTTAAATACCTATGATCATATTTTTGAATAGCTGTTGTGCCCTTTTTTTTGTTTTTGTTTGTTTTAACAAATTGAATTCTATGCATTAATGCTTAGAATCTATGCTTTAAGTTTAGATAAAATATCGTATACATTTACGTACAAAGTATTAAACTGACTGTTGATGACTTGAAAAGTAATCAGTAAAAGTGTCAATTTCATACTGAGTACAAGTATTGATTCGATACTGAATACTTTGGAGTACTCAAACTCGATACATTCTAAAATTGAGTACTACAGATTCTGTTGAGAATCGAGTACTTACTAGTTTATGTATCGATTGTGCCAACATTAAAATTTAGATAGAGTACTTAAGTGAGAACAAGTACTACTATACGAGACTCTCAACAAACTCGTTTTTTTTCGTTAATATATTATAATGCTCTATGATTTAGCATTAGCGTTGGCAACTTACATTGGCGTTTCATATATAGAAGACATGGATTTTATTGTATTAAGTAGTAAAACCTTTCAAGCTGAAGTCCATTTAATTATTCCTGGGCTAGATTTATTTAAATTTAGATTGACCTTCTTAGAGAAAATATGCCAGAGTTTCACTAGATTCAATCTTATCACAATTATATCGTATTTCTAGAATATGATTAAATTTGATTATAAAAAGTGTTGTAGTTTTTAAATACGAGGTACGTGGAATAAAGTGGTAACAGAAATTTTAATGGATTTAATCATGCTTTAATACAAACATTTTCTAGAAAGTTATAGCTAAGATGGTGATTTGGTTCAGTTAAAGTGTAGCATTATGTATTTTTTTATTGTTACATTTAAGTTACAAAGTGTACCCCTATGAATGCAGAGCATTGTGTTGATTGGAAGGAAGATTGATAGGTGGGAGGAATAGGGAGAAAGAATGAGAGAGGGAATGCAAATGACAAGCCTCTCGTCTCGCGGTTATCAGAACTACAACACTGCAATGAATTTGCTCAGCTGGGCGTATGAGTAACTCGCTTTCATTTGATAAATAACAAAAGAAAAAGGAAAACAGGTTTTATGTTCCGGTAGTAAGTACGTATTGAAACTAGCTTCAGATTAACTATTTACGAATAAGATTCCAGAATTTGCTGAGCAGCACTGAAAAGGAATGTTCTGATGCTCTAATTGTATTAAAATGTTTATGTATTCGACTTCAGTTATCATGAAAATAGTAAAAATGTGATGAATTGGACATTTTGCAGAAAGCGAACTTGAAAATCACCGAAAAGCTAAAATGAGACAAATGTGCTTAGTATGGGCCATTGAAGGAATATCCTTTTCAAATATCATGGGTCTGGGTCTTAGGGTTTTGAATAGGACTCAAATTCATATTTTATGTAACTTCTTATCTTAACAATTAATCTAAATTTCTTTTACCATTTTCAGTCGATGAAGGGCTTGCAATTATTTTTGGCCATTGTATGATTTGTGTATAATTGAAAATTGACCACAAGCTAAATCATTAATCATTCAAATGTGATGCTTTAGCAATTTCAAATGAATGTGTTGCTATAATAAACACACATTACATATACTGGGTGACGAACACGTATACACTTCACTTGACATATGAAGCTTACAACAATACATACACAAAAAGCACTTATATGAGACCGTTCGACAAAGCTTTGCGCACATGAGCAAATTCAATATATTGTGAAAGATATGCTGAAAATAAAATACCCGTGTCTCCCAGTTTTTGTAGATCAATTCGTTTCTCATTTAAATTACAAATTAATATTTAACTAAAATTAAATTGGTTATTTCAATTAAAAATTGGTGAAGGAAACGTTCACCATGCTCTTCGCTGAACTCTCCTAAGTTCGGGGGGATGAAATCCAAATGATCGTGGAGAAAGTCGATTTTAAAAGACATGTTGATTCCCATCGCTGATAGGCAGCAACCATTTATTGAACTTTTTTGTTTGTAATTTTTGGCACCTTTGCTGCCAAGAAAGTCAGCGAAAGTTAATTTGTAAACTTCTCATTGCAAGCAATTTCGTTGTTTGTGGACCGTTGAAAACACCTTAAAATAATAAAGAAACAAAAATTAAAATTAAATAAATTATCTACTTGTTTTTAGTATAAAATTTCAAATAACGACATAGCTTAATATGTACAGGAGGAATATTATATAGTTTGACTCAACGTTGTACAGGATTCAGCTGATAATTAGGATCCGGGGAAATTAGTGTATCCAAAAGTAGTGTAGTGAAGCTCTGTCCTACGTTTCTCCTAAACACACAGGAAACATTGATGTCTCGAAAAACCATTCTTTACAACGATTTATTGTGCAACAACCTTTAAATATACAGCAAATATTTCCGTTTTCCTCAAGATATCTAATACTTAACAGTAATAATAGAATATTTTCGTGATTTACCTGATTTGTATTTGAAATGAAAATACGAATTGATCCAGAAAAACTGGGAGACACGGGTATTTTATTTTGAGCCTATCTTTCAGAATATATTGGATTTTGTCATGTGTGCAACCAAAAATTTTATTTTGTCGAACGGTTTAATATGTACATGCAAAACTATGTTCATTACGTATATCTATGCATATAGAGCATACATTGTACGGACAGCCAGCAACGAGTGTTTGTGCAAAAATTTCGAATTATTTGCCGTGTATGATGTGTGAAAAGGTAAGAAATTAAAAAAAAAAAAAACGTTAGGCAAGACTGTACGAATTTTTGCTGCAAGGTCATGTATGTGTATGCCAATATTTTTGCTAGTAATTCTTTTAATACAATCAAATGAAGTTTTGTTATTGTTTTTTACATACGCGGTGTTTTTCTGTAAAAACATGACGCTGACTTCAATCAAAATTGCTCAGAGCACCGGGCAATTAGTGATGCATCGTATGCATGAAGTATTTTCAAGTGAATTTCCAATCATGTTTTACGTATTTCCATAGTTGCGCTTCATACCAAACAGTACCACATACATACGTGTAAGTTATACGAGTACATATTAAATATGGTCAAATGTTATGTAAAAGGAAAGAATTACTCTGAATTTCCTTTGCAGTTGCTTATTTGGGATTTGTGTTTCTCCGCAGCTGTGAACCGAACTTTTACTTAATTGTTTATGATGCCTGCATTCTCATGGCTGTGTTCAATGGAAAAGCATTCCGGCGGCAAAAATTTACCGCCTCTCGAATGCTGTAATTTATTTTTGAAGCCCCATGATATTTTAAGAAAGTTTAGTCTAACGAATACGAACGACAGGTAATATTCTTCCGCTCGGACCTAGCATCTAAAGTTCACACCTTTTCGTGAAACGTGATCCTAATAGATATTTCTAAATTTCGCAATATTTGAACATAATGTATCTGATTACGTGGTCGCTGTGGCGTAGTGGTAGTGTGTTGGGCTGCTACGCAGAATGTCCGGGGTTCGAATCTCGGCACAGGCAAAATCAAAAAGTAGAAAAAAATAATTTTTCTACACGGCACCACCTCTCGGCAGGCAATGGCAAACCTACAAGAGTAAAAATTGCCATGTAAAGCTTTTCACTTCGTCGTTCGGATTCGGCATTAAACTGTAGGTCCCTTCCATTCATGTACAAATATAACACGCACAACATGAGTGGATGCGAAAAAGCTCGGCCTAGGCCCTCCATGGGCTGTTGTGCCACTAAAAGTAAAGTAAGTATCTGATTACGATATAATTTCCATTTTATCTGAGTACCTGTTATGTAAAATTATTTTGGGCTTGTATATTGAGAAATTTTCTTCTCTGGTTACATAGTTAATTCTTTTCGTTTATCGCTGAACAATACGAGAATATCTACATTTCTTTTACGTACATACGAGGTATGATCAAAAAATAACCGTTATTTTCAAAAAGTATTTATTTATTCATCAACAACTATCTTGTCCCCTTCAAAGAAATCCCCCTCAGATATAATACACTTATGCCAGTGTTTTTTCCAATCCTCGAAACACTTCTGAAACGCTCTTTTTGGTATCGCCAATAGCTCCTGTTTCGATTTTTCTGTTATCTCCTCAATCGTAGCAAAACGCTTTCCTTTCATCGGTGTCTTCAGTTTTGGGAAGAGGAAAATTTCAGCGGGGGCCAAGTCTGGTGAATACGGTGGTTGAGGCATGATAACGGCTTTGTTTTTGGCCAAAAACTTATGCACAAGCGACGTTGTTTTTGCTCAAAATTTAGCAATTTTGGAACAATTTTCGCTGCCGCACGTTTCATGCCTAAAACATCCGTAAAAATTTCTTGGCATGAGCCGAACGATATGCCAACATCATCAGCAACCTCTCTGATAGTGATTCGACGATTATCCAAAATCATTTTCTTCACTGCGTCAATGTTTTCATCGGTTGTTAACGTGCTCGGGCGACCAGGACGAGCATCGTCATTGACATCTTCTCGGCCTTCCTTAAACCGGAACCGGTTATACCACAATTGAACTTGTGTTCTGCGCATAGTAGACTCGCCAAAGGCCACAGTCAACATTTCAAATGTCCTTGCGAATTTAATTTCATTTTTTACACAAAACTGAATACAGTTTCTTTGATCCATTTTTTCGAATAGTAAAAAATCGAAGAGCACACCAAAACACGACTAACCTTTTTATCTGTCAAAAACAAACTGACAATCCAAAATGGTTGGTATTGCCAACATATATAACAAACATGTGTACCAACATAACAGAAAAAAAATGCGAAAATCGAACATCGACATCGAACTCACGAAATTTGAAAATAACGGTTATTTTTTGATCACACCTCGTATGTGGAAAGCAAAACGCGTCATGTGTATCAATGCATAGTTTTATTATTTGTAAATATTTATTATTTTTATCTGCATATATCTCATCATTTTGATTTGTAAAAACTCGTTAAAGACCTGATGCTTAATATTCAATCCATACATTCAACTAACAAATGCTTTTTGTGCGCTATTCCACTACCATTTCTATACTGACGTGCTGCGATACGAACAATTTTTTACAAATTCACCCATAAATATCCGTAGCGATTTCATCAATCATTTTAACTTATGAAAATCGATATTTAAATCAAACGAAAATGCTTATATGTAAGTAAATATAAAAATAAATATAGTAAATAAAAAAATAATAATAAAAGTAAACTTTGGTAATATTAATTGATTAATAAAATCGAAAGGTAGACAAAGGACAGACAAGAACAGAATGAGAGAAGGAGAAAGGAAGGAAACATAGAAATTTTATTGAAATAATAAGCAACTACAAAAACGATATCCTACCACAATGTCTGTGTGTATGTATGCAAAATTTAAAACCTTTAAAATTAGCAACGTTATTCTTGTGCACCTACAGATGGCGTGGATTATACAGAATTCATATTCAAATATTTCTCTAGGACACACTGAAAAGGAAATCACTAACTGCAATCCCATACTCTCTTTTCTACCCCGCTCCGCTTCCTCTCATTTGTAAACACAATTCCAGTTGATGGAGAAATAGATTAGCGGCTTTGGGAATCAATGACGTTATTAGAAAAGCTTTGATTCTCGCACACACTTACGCCTTGTTGCATCATATCCCACATCGCAACTATGACGTCCCACATACATACACATCTGGGCAAGTATGAAATGACAAAAGAATGTTTCCCGCCAAAACTCGTGCCTGAATAGCATCGCATTTTTGTCCATTTTATTTCACACACATTTTCTAGGTTACTGGGTCTCTGAGTTTGGTTCGTGTTGTGTTTGCGCTTTCACTCTCATATGAGAAGAAATTGAGAAATATAGTTCGAGAGCATGAAATTCAAAATTATATAACACGTGCTTCATTTTAAAAGAACGCAAACACACACACACACACGAACTGATTCACAGCTGGATGCTGACTGCAGGTGGGGCATGCCTGCATTGCCCAATATTGAATGGCGACTGTGGAGCAATGGAGTTGTGGGATGGGCAATAGCGAACCAGGCTTTTCTTTATTAAGTAAGTACCGCATTAATGATTGGGCAAGTATTGTACACATATTGATAATGAAATATGTTTCTGGCGAGTTGGTTATGAAAATACTTAATTGTGCTTTTGTTTTGTAATTTGTTGTATAGTTTTGTGTGTTTGTCAAAAAATTTAGCGGGTCTGGCTGGAAGTTGCTAAAAGCATAATGAATAAGTTGGTGAAACATATACATTCATACATACATACTTTATTCCCATTTTGTTGGCAATATATGCAGCTTAATTTATGAAACCAACGCCTATTTTTGTCACTCAGATTAATACATCGGGGGTTCCTTCTTTCCCCTTAGTATAATACCTTGCAATAATTTCTTTTTAGAGTTATTTCTCTCAATCAATGATATTGATTGAATTGATGAAATAAATTTATTTTTAAATGTTTCTCTGCTTTTTGCTACGAGTAATCAGTTCAAGCGTACAGCTGCATTTGTATAAATTTTTAAATTATAATTTCTAGCTGGCAATACTTTTTCTAGCTATTGAGTAAATCTGTGTAGGTGTGTGTATGTGTTAAAATTTCAACTTTCTCCCAAAGAGCAGAACCAAGTGTACAAACTCATTGAGCAGCAGCATATGAAGCTGGAGGAGTAACAAACACAAATATGAATGCATGTTTTGTATTAGTGTGCGTGAGTGAGTGTTTACAAGAGAAAACCGCAAAATAAACATTATCTGCAAAACAGGACACAAAAAAGAAAGCGCTTTTTACTATTTACAAGTTGAGTCCTTTCTTGACTTCACTCGCCTCTTTGCAAGAACGCGCACTACACCGAACAAGAATGTGTTCGAATTCTAAATATGTGTGCATGAAAAGGAGTAAGAGAAAAAAACAGCAATTGCTACTGTTATGCTTGCGCTTAGTGTTGCTGTTGTTGGCGTTCGTAGCCAAAGCGTAACACTCACACAGCACAGAGCACACACACACACACATATGTTTATGCAGACACTTAGATATGTAGATGTTACCAATGTCAATCGGAACAAGCATATACAGTTCGTAGTTGGCAAACGCGCTATTCGCACCGACAACCAAACGACGACGGTCGGCCATACGCAGCGCAGCGTGTGAATACAAATATACGTTGCCAACACTAACAAAAATCAGGCAACAACATTCGTGTGTTAAATTTATACTCGAATTAATAGAAATATAGTAGTGAGACTTGTGTAGTGAGTCTGAGTGTGTGTGTTAAGAATGAAGAATACAATATAAAAATTTAAAAACAAACAAAATGTTTTGAAATATGATTGTGCAAATTTTTATTAGGCTAAACGTGGAAAAAGTAAATCATGTAATGTGAAAAAGTGAAGTGAAAAAATGAAGAAAAATCCATGAAATAAATTCCTTCAATGTCCTTGAAGTATTTCGAGCATTTCTGCCCGAGTTTTATTTATATATTTTTTTTTATATAGTTTTAATAGTTATGCCATTTACTTGATAATATATTAAGTATCAAATACAATGCCACGCCTATTTGAACATAAGCTGTGTAAAAATGTTGAAATATTTTTACCCAAAGTCCTGTTCAAAAAGAAAAATTAATTGAATTATTAAAATTACTTTTGATAACGCAGCAGAAAAATTAACACAATTTGACGAGATAAAATTATAATACGTAATAAACAGAATATAAATTATATGTAGCTGCATGGCTGCAAATTTATTCCGCTGCTTTAATCACAAAGATAAAACTATAAATAACCCAACAACAAACAGAAACTACCAAAAAAAAATTAAAATGCCATAAACTTTTTTCAAAATCATTTTTTTCTGCTACTGCCAAGAATATTGTCATGCCGCGAGAATGCCATGGAAATTGGAGAATGGGTATAAAATACATATACAATTCTCTGGTTGCCCCCATTTTCCATATCTGTTCTTCCTTTCTCTGTCCTTCATGCTGTTTTCGTGCCCAAGAAATTTGTGTGAAATTTTCTACTTTTCCTTACAATCCGAAGGAAGGACGTAATAAAACCACCAGCAGCAGCAGTTAACAAAAAATTAAGTAAAATTGTGTCAAAGGAGTTTTCGTCTACAGTAAAAATCGATTTTCTCACCGAAAATACTGCGCTACTTTTTCATATTTGCTTGACCTGGTCCACATGTTAATCACGGACTAAGAGGCGAATCAAGGTCGAACATTTTTCGGTTGGGTAGTTGCATGTGCCACATCAAACATACAAGTGCATAGTTTTAGTGAAGTTTAAGTGAACCCTGAAGTATAATACTTACTTGCATACTTTAGGTAAACATACTTTAGCAACATATTTTCTCTGAGTGTATTTGCTTGCAAAAGCGTAAACTGCATACGTTTGCACATGCTGTATATTTTAGTACAAGAAGATTCGTTGTTATTGTGTGAAATTATTTCTTCTGATCGTACAATAATTTATTTTTGTTCATACTAGTATTATTATTAAATTATAGTTGTTCGTATTTTCTATTTACTTTGTTCACTGGGTTAATATGTTTATGTTGTTTCCAGTATATGTGCCTTATTGTTTTCTTTCACTTCCTTCTTTATGTGTGAGTGTGTGCGTGACTGTGTGATTGTGTGTTAATTTTCGAGCATGTGAAGCTATCATCTGTGTTTCGATTTTGACATCTTTTGTTTTCATGCTCTGTGTGTGTGGCGACGGCCATTGTCTCTCGGATAGACAAATTTATTTATCTGCTTAAGGTAAGCAATGTGGGTAATTTAAATATTCGGAGTAGGTATCTACATTGAAATTATAGTTAACTACTTAATTAAAGTGAAGAATTAAAAATTTTATAGAAATAAAATAAAAATTATCTCTCCAAATTCCTCGTAGGAATTAAACTTATGATGCTAAATGTATAATACATTAGTTTATTTTATGGGTCAGGTACTTTTCTTAGAAAAACTATAATTTAAGAATTCTGAGATCTTGTGAATTATGGTACATTTAAAAGTCACAGACATGCTTAATTGCTATTTGTTCCATTCTATTTTCTCTCAAGTTTCATTTTACACTTTCTTACAATTCTTGAAAAGTTTGCAGGATAACTTTCAATTATGCGCTGGATTGTCACTGTAGACCCTTAAATGTTTTAGCGATCATTTCGTTCTCTTGGACACATTCAAAATGGCCGCGATTTATGCTCTAACGAAAAAGAACGGAAAAAGGTTTCTGTGTAGAAAACAGGAAACATGTGGATGAACTCTAGATTGCTCCATTGCTTCTGCCCAAAATATTTGACATCAGCCAGTTAGGAAAAAGATAATCAATCGAAATTATGGGGCTTTGTTCCGATAGCAGACGATTGACTTGTCTGTCTTCTGCATTATTTTCAACACACCAGCTTCCAGAAAATATGTACTAATGGCTTCTATTAGTACCTATTTATATCTAGCTACTACAGATCGAAGTTATTTCCTGGCAGATTGAATTAAATTAAATTGAAGAAATCAAAGAAACTAAGTGTTTGAAACACTCAGTTTCATAAAATTTTATAAATTTCACTTTCTCATCTGATAAGGGCAATACAAAACCCAAATGTCGCAAGTTCTTCGTAAAATTATATGTATAGTATGCATACAATAGCAAAAAATTATTGAATATGAATATAATTTAATAAATGCATTCAGTTTACGAATATGTACATAAGTAAAAATTTATTTAAGTTCTTCGAAATACGAGTATGTAGCTCTTATTAGGCAAACTAAAAATTCCATGAATTTACCAGCACCAGGTAACTAACAATTGATAAGGACTTGCAGGTATTTGCTTCTATTGACAATGCAGAAGCTTTTATTTTTTTAAGCGGTAAAATAATAGTTATTAGTTTTATCATAGCAATAGGGATGCAAAAATCCGATAGGTTAAACTAAGTGAGTGATTTTTTTGAAACAAAAACCGGTTTTTATCGGTTACTTTTTCCAAATTAAATAAACTGGTGAACGGTAGGAAGCACTAAAACCAACCATTCTTCAAAATGCTGAGTATCTAAAAGGTTGAGATGTGAAATAAACTTTAAAAATGTACTGCGTTATAACCTCGGTTTTGTACTTTGTTCTTCTGTTACACAGCATTATACTCTTACTTTACTTTTAATGGCGCAACAGCCCATGGAGGACCTAGGCCGAGCTTTTCGCATCCACTCATGTTGTGCGTGTTATATTTCTACATGAATTGAAGGGATCTACAGTTTAATGCTGAATCCGAACGGCGAAGTGAAAAGCTTTTCATAGGCAATTTTTACTCTTGTAGGTTGGCCATTGCCTGCCAAGAGGTGGTGCCGTGTAGTAAAATTATTTTTGCTACTGTTTTTTTTTTATTTGGCCTATGCCGAGACTCGAACCCCAGACACTCTGCGCAGCAGACCAACGCACTTCTATACCACATTATACTCAATAGTTCTAATTTCTAAGCTACAACTCTGTAGCTGTAAAAGATTGCAATCATTTGGAATTAAGAATCATTTTATTCTTTAAACGAATGATTGTAGTCATATTTTGTATATAATATTTTGATTAAGAATGGAAAAACTTTAATCTGAAAAATATTGTTATCAGCCAATAAATTATTCATTTGTGAAGTCATACTACATCATATTATCGTAATCTTTTGAATGTAATCTTTGGATTGCAGTCACTAACTAAAGTTAATCGGTTGCGTATTCACAATATATAGTATACATGTATGTATATTCTTTAAATGGCTGCTTAATCAATAACAGCAGAATGATTAATGATTAAAATTTTGAAATCTGAAGTGAAACTTATTTTTCAGTGAATGGAATGGCAAAATGGTATTCATGTGACTTCAATCATAAATTATTGCAGTCTTTAAAGTGTACTGAATTTGTGTTTGTTTTAGTAATTTTTCAGATATTTCGAGTAATAATTTTTGTGTCCCTATTTTTAGTCACGGTTTTTAAACCAAAACAGAAAATTATTAATGGTTAACCGAAAACCGGTTTTTTCTCTTTACTCTGCATCTATACTTTACAAAAAAGTAACATAAATTTTACATTGCAAATAGCATTGAAATAAATAACCTTTCAACATTTAGTCTATGTCAATTAAATTCTGCAATGACAGAATGCCAAAGAGACGCTTCATCTTTAAATATTTTATTACTAAGAATGAAAGAAATTACGCACAGTCAAAAGGAAAGAAAATTTAACTGAAAACTGCATTTAAAACCGCTGCAACTCTTGAAAATACATAATAAATTTATAAATTTATTATATTTAATTTATGTTTTATTGAAAAAAATGGTTTGTTTACTATTTTGCCTTATACTCGTACTTACATGTAGGTAAACTTATAGGCAAGGCACATAACTTAAATTTTTTTTTTAATTTGGTTAATTGTTATTATTCAAAACAACACTAACTAACACTAAAACAACTAAACTAAGTAAACGTTTCGGAATCAATCATGTCCTGAGTATTAACATTGGTATCGTCCACATCATCATGCTTGACAATTATTTTGAATGTCGGGGAATACCACTTACTTACTTCACACAAGCTGACTCCTTATCGTGCGACTTCTTTAACCTTATGCTAGAGAAAAGAATTTGAGCTGCGAACATCATCTCTGGCACTATTTTCTACAAGAGTGTCATACCTGGTCGCTGTGGCGTAGTGGTAGTACGTTGGACTGCTACGCAGAGTGTCCGGGGTTCGAATCTCGGCACAGGCAAAATCAAAAAGTAGAAAATATAGTTCTTCTACACGGCACCACCTCTTGGCAGGCAATGGCAAACCTACAAGAGTAAAAATTGCCTATGAAAAGCTTTTCACTTCGCCGTTCGGATTCGGATTCGGCATTAAACTGTAAGTCCCTTCCATTCATGTACAAATATAACACGCACAACATGAGTGGATGCGAAAAGCTCGGCTTAGGCCCTCCACCATGGGCTGTTGTGCCATTAAAAGTAGAATAAAGTAAAGTGTCATACTGCTAGCACACGCACCAACGCGCGAGCAAGGAAAGGGATTCTCGTCGAGTGGGTCTAGTGGTGAACGAGGACAAAACAAAACGCCTTGTGTCAACAAACAAAGAGTCACGTCGTCTTGGACAAAATGTTACTGTTGACAATTATACTTTTGAAGTCGTAAAGGATTTCATTTACCTAGGATCCAGCAATAATACCAACAATAATGGCAGCTTTGACATCAAGTGGAGATTAACTCTTGCTAACACGTGTTACTAAGGGCTCAGTAGATAATTGAGAAGCAGAGCCCTCTCTCGAACGACGAAAATAACTCTCTATAAATCCCCCATCCTTCCAGTTCTAATATATCGCGCCGAGACGTGGGCATTGACCACAAATGATGAGAGGCTGTTAGGAGCGATCGTGAGGAAGGAAGATACTCCGTGAGATCTACGGCACAATATGAATGGAAAATATTTATTTCTACTTGGTTTTAGGTATAAAAATTCTAAAGACATGTCACTTTTCTCGTGTGTTGCGGCTATTAGTTTCAGTTTTAATTCATCAGAAGAGCTTATATCTGTATAATAATTTATTTTATATACAAAAGAATGACACGTGGAATGGTTGAAATAATTTCTAAATTCTTTTAGCGTACCCAATTGCCAAAATATTCAGTTTGCTTCAATCAAGATAGGGAAGATAAGAATTAAATAATATAAACATCGTCAGCACCTTATTGTTGTCATCGAATAACAAACTCAATATAAAAGTCATTTAAGATTCTCGTTCATCCTCCGCAATTCTTATTCAATTATGTAACTATCGAAAGACAGTCAATCCCATAAGGCAACTGTCGTCGGTAAATATGATGAATTTCCCGTTCGTAATAAACAGTTACAGAAATTTTCTATGTTTAGCATAAAATCAATTCATTTCTCATTATAAATCTATTATTTATGAGGACTCGTAATTGTTTCATAATAAAGGTAACAAAGAGCAAAGTAATTTGAGTACTAAATCAACGAAAATATTTTTTTGTTTTCAATTAAATCAATTTGATATTTGTTCCGTCATTATACTCTCCAGAGAGCATTGGGCTAGGCAGATATGAAAACATTACATTAAATATGTGCATTTCTCTAAAAAAATATGAATAAATAACTTACCAGATTCGAAAGTAGACTGAGAATGTGAATATTTTTTATAAAACTCTGCATACTTTGATAATCTAAAAATGTTTGGCTATTTGTAGGTAGTCTACGCTTTGATCATCTCTTCGTCCAAATTTTAAAATGTCTTTAATATGAGAATTGTCTTTTCAATTCTCTGAAAAAACCTCTTAAATATTCAAAAAATGTTAATAATTTCCTGAAAATTCAATGGGTGGAAAAAAATATGTAAGAGGAAACAAACTTTACCACTTAATATGCAAAATCTCTTAGTTTGTTCATAAAAAAGTTTAACAATATTATTGAAACATTTGTTAGTCATAGATGAATAATAATATTATGGTTACTCGAATGTAGATTTCTTCTTCATTATACTTATTAATTACAATAAAATGACTAATACCAACTATTTCAGGAAATCATAAGAAAAACATTACCAACTTGAAAAACGAAACTGCTGCTGCCCATTACAAAATTTTGTATATGTACTACTGTGGGCAAAAAGTAATAAGATTTTGTTCATAATTTCAAATTTTTTTATTCATTCTTCCAAATCTATTTCGTCCCCTTCAAAGTAATCCCCCCCGGCCCTAATTCACTTGTGCCAACGTTTTTTCCAATTCTCGAAACAGTTGTTAAAGTCAATTTCCGGAATAGCCTTCAATGCGTTTAGCGATTCATGTTTAATGTCTTCAATTGACTCAAAACGGTGTCCACGAAGCGGTTTTTTGAGTTTAGAAAATAGTCAAAAGTCACACGGTGCTAAGTCAGGCGAATAGGGTGGTTGCGGAACGATATCAGTCGAATTTTTGGCAAAATGGTCTCGTAAAACCAATGCAGTGATTTTGGAACCAATAGTGCATTCACTCTTCATAGGCCCAAATGATGTTTTAAAATGGTTTTCACTGATCTCACTGATCCTTCCGATATTCCAACGATGCCAGTAAGGTCTCTGACTGTTAATCGTCGATTCTCGAGCACCAATTCCTTGATTTTATTGACGTGGTGATCATCAGTTGATGTTGATGGCCGTCCTGGACGTGGCTCGTCGTCAACGCGTTCTCGATCATCTTTGAACAATTTGTACCAATCAAAAACACTTGCTCGCGACATACAATTATCACCGAAGGCACCAGCAATTTGATTCCGCACACAAAATTGAATGGAACTTCTTTGTTGAATAATTTCACTCATTGTGAAAATCGCCGAATGCACTTTTTGTACTTCAGAAAGACAAGCGTATACTAAACACTAATGATTATTTTGATGTGACATTTGGCACATATGTCACCGACAGTCATACCAACCTTAATATTTTGATAAATGGCTTTCCGCACGAAATTTAAATTAAAAAGTTTTACTACTTTTTGCCCACAGTAGTATGTATGTACTCATGCTAACAACCCGAATAATACACATTTGCATTCAATGCCGTAATTATTACCAATTCTTTTTTTCGACGGGGGAGGGGATGAAATTATTAAAATTTAAATTTATATAAAATCTTATTTTATTGGCCGAAAGTATAAATGTTGTAGGCATCTTTCCATTTAGTAAATGTTTCGGCTAGGGTTTTGATCTGGGAAATCTTATACCATAGTAAATATGTAATAAATAAACCAAGTAAAATCAAAATTATCGTAGTAAAGTTAAAATTTTCACTAAAATCAAAAAAAAAAAAAAATTATTTATATTTTTTAATATAAATATTTTCTTCTTCAAGTAAAAGAGTGCTGCTAGCCATGCCTTAGAATGAAGTGTGATTTTAGAGTTCATAGAGCCAATTAACGTAAAAAAAATTATGATACCAACTGCTTCACAATTTTATTTTCTCATTTTGTTAACTAGTGTAATTATAGGTAATATCAACAGCTAAAATAAGTTTCCCACATTACTCCATTTTTGGGGCAGAACCTCTCTTGTTCTAAGTTTTAAAGATGCTACGGATACTAAGCGATATATTACAAATTATGGCTTATTATGTATTTAGCATCAGCAATAGAAGACATCAAGAATCACTCAGCTAACTTGAGCAGTTTCACATTGAAGATGGAGGAAGGGGAGGATGGAAATAGGTTGAAACTTTTAAGCGACAGCAGTAAAGAGACGCCCTCGTGAACTTCATATGCCTTATTTAATTTTAGTTACGCACATACACACAAAGTCGGAATAAGATATTCAGTCCAACAAACTTTTCATACGCAATGTGAGCTAAAACCTTCCAACACTTGCAAGCACATACACACACACACACACACACACACACACACAAAACGAACAATCGAAAGTCAGCATCACATAATGATTTCTGTGAAATATTCATGATTATTCTGGGCACTTAGAAACGTGATAGACACCCAGACGGCAGACTTACACCAATTCACTTAAAGATTTTATGTTTTTTGTGTTGAGTGATAAAAATAACATTTTGTTTCCATACTTTAAGTCTGTGAAAATCTAATTTTATCTGCACTACAATCAATTGGTATAATTTGAAAATTACTATCTCACATCTACTTCTCCTTGATAACGAAATGATTTCCATCATTTATTAAATTTTATAACTTTATCCAGAATGCGCACAATAAAAAATTTCGTCATATGTGGTTGTACAATGTATCGTAGCTGTTACTAAATGGCGTTAAGCTAGTCAAGAATTCTTTTATTTTGGGTTCTCTGCTTAGGCTATGAAAAGCTTTTCACTTCGCCGTTCGGATTCGGCATTAAACTGTAGGTCTCTTCCATTCATGTACAAATATAACACGCACAACATGAGTGGATGCGAAAAGCTCGGCCTAGGCCCTCCATGGGCTGTTGTGCCATTAAAAGTAAAGTAAGTAAGCTTATGACAGGAAGGACATGCAAAATAAAATATATCTCGGAGATAAAAGCTTTTCCAAAGTCTATCTTCAAAAAATAGAATTAATCATTTGATTTGATTTATGTATGTAGTTTCTCCACATAGGTTTTTGTAGAGAGTCGGATATAGGGCTTCTGATGCCAGGCAAAAACTTTTTGCGATCGGACCACAAAAAATGTGCACAGAAACATAAAATTTTCACGTTAATAAAATATTTATGAAACAATATGTCATAACTTTAAGTAAGATATGGATTATAAGAACCATCTTCACGAACAATTTGCCTACATTAAGCGACTTTTGAGAGAATACTAACTTTAAAAACGATATAACTGTGAACCAGAAAACTTTTAGAATTTTTACGTATCCATTATAAACAATTGTCTAGGCTAAGCATTGCAAGGGAAAGCACAGCGAGTTTAGCGACGGTTTGTAATGTCATAAACAACTAGAGCGCGGGAAACTCCATCTGCAGAACCGAAGAGTCAGACAGAAAAAAGGGTTCAATTAACACAGAAGTGCTGCAAAAGGTAGTTAGTACATATCAGGCTAATCCCACGAGGTCGACTCGAGATGTTGCAGCTACAGCTGCTACTCTTTATTCCTAACACGGGTACTTATTGATCTACCCTCGTATGTGCTGCCAACATTTATGTGGATATACATACATATAAAACATATGCATTCCTCGTGTTTTTCATGCTTGACGATAGAGGGTGTTGCCCTTCATTGCCCTGACAATTTCCGCTTTGCCACGATCATCTTTTATCCCCTCGTAAATATAGAAATGATTCTAAGGAAATAAATTTCAAAAAATAAATATAAGTACATATATAGTACAGGGTGGTAGTCTGTTTCAGTAATACCATTTAGTGAAAACATTTGAGAAAATTATTGCAATAGTAATTCTCGGTTACATTTTGAGTAACTTATATGGATTATAGAAACATAAAAATTTACTACTAAGACCTCTGATGAAAAACCATGGCTGGTTCCGAAATGATCGTCTGATCAGCCTATATATGCACATTGTTATTATTCTTTCTATGGCAAACCTAACTATCATTAAGCCTGCCTTTTTCTTAAAAAAAAAAGACAGAAACTTAAAAAAAATACATGTTTAATTTCAGTGACGACAACAAACTCATTTCAGAATATGAATGCGTTTCTGTATTACCATCTACTTAACAAATTATACTAGAGTGTTCACAGTGTCACAGTGTGAAGTTAAATATGTAGTATTAGCTACTGTGAAGTAGCTAGTACACTAGTAGCTAGTGCAATGAAAATTTGTTAAATAAAAAATTATTTGGTTAATTTCTCAAGTCAAAATTTGGTGTAATAAACTTCATCATTAAAGATGCAGGTCGATTTGATTGGTTTTTTTTTTTGGGTTTACTTGTAATTTAGCAAAAGCAGAATAACTCTAACTTAACTTACTTACTTAACTGGCACTACAACCGATGATCGGTCTTGGCCGAACAACTCTAAGTCTAGATAGATTTAATTTTGGTTTGCCATTTCATCTACGAACACCTATCTCTATGGAGAAGTTCGTAATTTTTCTTTAAGATAACATGAAATTTAAGTTTAGAAAAAATTAGTTTTATGGAAAATTATACTTATTTTATGTAAAAAAAAGATTTGAATTAAACAATTAAAATCAATACTACTTATAAGTGCCTTAAATACGGATTAAAGACAATTTTATTAACCTTTCTGAAGCTTACTGCCAGTCTATTAATTTAAATACGTTTTGGTAGGAATCTCATCTTTCATCATTATTTAACACTTGACAAAAATTGCAATACATTAATTTTTTAATGGACCTCAATTAATGGAACTCCATTAAAAGCACTAAAAAGATTTCGTGTTTGCTGGTTAACGAAAATGTAAAGTATTAAAGCTTTAAGATTTAATCCTCCATCAAAACATAATAATTATCAATCTTTCCGGTTTCTGGCATCAAAGCACACGACTCGCCAAAATATACATATTCAAACACACAAAAATTGTTATGATAACAACAAGAATTTCGGAATAGTGCTGAACAGCAAATACGAGTACATATAATAAAGCAGCACGCTAAGCCAAATAATAAGCAGCAAAAACTACAACAGAATGAAACTGCTCGAGAGTATGAGAAAGAAAAACCAGCAAACAAAAACTTTGCTTAAAACTTAAGCAAATGAAAGTGGAGGGGAACGTGGCTAGGGAATTGTGTGCTGCTCGCTCTACCACAAACAAAACAAAAAACACAGAAGCGAAAAAAAACAACAACAACTGCAATAACGAAAAACATGAACCATTACAACAATAAAGAAACAATATTACCAAAAACACCGTCAGTATGTCATTTGTATCCAAAAAGTACATAAATATTATAAAAAGAAATGAAACAAAATGAACGACGGAACCAACCCCAAAAACAAAATAACCGGTAAATGCGCCACTTCAGTGGAATCATGTGGAAAGCTCAACAATGATTTCACAGAAACAGCGAAAACAGTATCAATGATAAAAATTCAACCTTTGCTGTACGTACATACAACAAACATACATATATATATATATATATATATATATATATATAAATACATTTTTATGTAGAGCTATATAGAGATACATTTTTTGGATGAACACCTTTTTCTTAAAATAAGTATTACTAAGTAAGTAGTTGGTTCTCATTCGCACTTCGATGTTCTTCCAATACCAATCCCTTATGACCGACCGTAACATAAATGAAAAGATAATATTTTTTAGTGATATGATTCTATCTGTGCGCAGGTACACATTCTTTGAGGAACTCTTTAAATTATGTAAGCTTGTTAAAGGTTGCGAAAAGGATTTGCATTGGAATTCTCCACCACACCTCGCTCCCTGCTGCAACAAATGAAACAGCGTAAATATGTAAATGACAATATTTATATTTATCTGAATTGATTCGTATTCAATGCTGGCGATGATGATGATGTTGTGCATGGTAATGATGTGCATGGTGAGTGAAGTTTTGCTAAAAAACCAAAGTTATCGAAGCCTGAAATTACAACTGAAAGAAAGAGAATCGAAATCAAATATGGCTATATTTATCTTTTTCGTTCTATTGCCTCTCACATTTTTACACACACACACATATACAGTGTGCCTAAAGGATGGAACCTTTCCTAGAGAATGGAAGAGGCAATGGTTGGTGCTTCTCCCTAAGGGCGACAAGCCTCCTGATTAACCATCATCACACAGACCTCTGTGCATGCTCGATACTGCAGGCAAGGTGTTCGAAAACATCATTATATTCGCCCGACTCGAAAAGTTTACGGAAGACGTAGAAGGGTTCTTGCAATTGCAATATGGGTTCCGGAAAAAGCGATCAACAATAGAATCTGTTGCACCCGTCTATGATATTGCATGCAAGGTATTAGAGGGGAAAATATGTTTTGAAGGCACAAACGAATACTGTGCTATATATAGTTGCTATACCTTGGACGTCAAAAATGCGTTTAATACTGCTAACTGGAGCTGCGTACTGAAAGCGGACATGCACATCCCCGACTACCTGATTAAAATTATAGCTAGTTACTTCACCGACAGGAAGCTTCTATATGACACTGCGGAGGGACCAAAAGAGCATGAAGTTATAGGGACCACTGTTATGGAACATCATGTACGACGGGGTACTCAAAGGAAGGAAGCCATTAGGGGCTCACATTATTGGATACAATAATTTTGCTACCACCAATAATAATCGTGGTGGTAGCAAAAAAGATAGCGGATGTAGCCAGAATCTGCAATGACGCCATAGCTGGTGTAACAGCATGATTGCAGACAGCAGGATTGCAGCATAACATCTAGCCCCTTCATCAAGTATCTCGGATTCTTTCTTGACTACCGCATGAACTTTAAGGAGCACCTCACAAGCGAAAAAGCAAGAAAAGTGAGCATTGAAAGAATAATGCCTAATGTCGGTGGTGGAAGGCAAAAAATGAGAACTCTTCTGGCAAGTGTTAGTACGTCAATCAAAATAGTACGTATGCGGCACCAATCTGGTAACAGCTACAGAAGTACAAACGTACATGAAACCACCTGCCTCAGTGTATAGGCTGTCGTCACTAAGGGTATGCTGTGGTTTTAGAACAGTGTCGGATTATGCGGCGAACTTCCTGGCAAGCAGATGCTCTATAGACATAATGGCAAGAGCAGCTGCAGAAGTCAGGAAAAATCCTGAAGGCCGCGCAGCGTTTGCAGAAAAATGCATTGAAGAGTGGCAACATCGATGGGAGACATCAACGAAAGGTCGGTGAACGAGGATAGGGAGATAAATTATCACCTCACACAGTTCCTGTCAGGACACGGATGATTCCGCCAGTATATGTACAAATACACCCATGTTGACCATCCGTACTGTCTATTTTGTGATGGTAAAATCGAGAATGCTGAACATATCTTATTAGAATGCGGCAGATTTGTGGATGCCAGAAACCAACTTCGGATGGTTGTGTTCATCTCACTCCAGAGGTGAAGTTTTTCTTTCCATCTCTCTTTTTGTTCTAATCGGAGGTGAATTCCATGTTGTTGGCAAAAGAGGAATGGCATGAATGCAACGAGGTCATAGCACACATGATGATGCAAATGCGAAAAGACGAGCAAGCAGCGAGGCGAGCAAATAATTAAATAGAGAAGTGGGTCGAACCCATTTTCCAGCCCCGCGAAGTAAATCATTCACTGGTAGTGCCGTGGGGATACACAGGACAGCGCTCGTAGGAGGTGGGTTTAGTCCGTAGGTGCATGGTGGCGAATCGGTCATGTAAGCAGTACGGTGCTTCTCATATGAGATACCTGGTCGAAACCGAAAAAAAAACACACACACCCAAATCACACACAGAAACAGAAAATTTGTATAACGGTAGATAGATTTCTAGAAAATTGTGGATATTTTTAAAAAGTTCAAGCATTTTGATTTGGTTTTCATGCATTTTATTTATGTAAACGATTTCTAGAAATTTAAATTGATATCCGAAATACGTATTATGTGATTTACATGTTTTGAAACTTTTAAAGGAATTCTTAAAATGTTAAGTATTTTTAAAAACCGTGAGTGATCAGAAATGTTCACATGGTTTAGTTCCGATTTCAAATAATTTTTTTTTTTTATAGATTTAATCGTTTTCTTAGGAGTTTGGAGAAATTTTTTGTAATTTACATTTTCATACAATTTAGAATTTGTTATATAACAATTATATAACAATCTTTTTTACTTATTTTAAGTGACTCTCATTAGTTTTAGCGATTTTCAGATATTTATGGAAATTAAAGTTTAAAGGTTTTTAGAAATTGATTCGATTTCCAGTATATTTAAGAATTTTTCAGTATTTTCATCAAATTTTAAGCAATTTTTCAGAATTTTGAGTTATTTCTAAAATATATAATCAAATTTTAAAATTACTATTCTACTTTTTATACTATACGACTATACGACTTGTGAAAATTCAAAACTTATTGCAAAATTTCGTTATAAATCCCAACATAATGAAAGTTCTTAAAGAATTATTACTAATTTTTATTTTTCTTAACTCGATTTTAGCTGTTTTTATCTTTTAGAAACAGATAAGTTGATTTAATTTCCGATGTAAAAAAAGAAAAATGGCTCAGTTGAGCAATATTTAGAAATATGTTCGTTCATGATACATTCCTTTCTTTTTGTTATGCTATTGAGAATTACACGGAATGGCAATTAGAACATTCATAAAATTTGGACAGATTAAATTATCTGGGAATTTTTATCCATAACCATAAAGCTATGTATGTTTTGCTGTTTTTATCATTTCTCATTTCTTCTCACATTGATTGCACAAATAGCCACGTCGACTTTGTTTTGCACAAACTCAGCTCGGAGTAGCATAGCTATTTGCTATTTCTCAAAGGTTGAATTTTCTAAACATGATTTGCTGCTTTAAAATTTATAAAATTTTTCCCAAATTAAATTTGGGCGTCACTTTCCAAACAGAAAACTTTTTATAGAATCTGCAAGCTACAAAAACTTAATTCATATTAGAAAAAACTGCCCATGTCGATAATTTATGCAAATTGCTACATAAATCATATGCTGCATGTCCGTTCAAAATTGTATCGCTCATTTGCATATTACAAGTAGGTAAGTAGGTAGTAGTAAGACAAGAAGGCTTGTAGGTGGAATTACAAAATGCCACTTTAGTACAAACATAACTTCTTAAGATACACACATACTCGTAGTTGCAAATGGATTTTAAATTATTAGTTTCTCCGTATTCAATGATTATATGTAAGTAAAATTAAATATTTTGTTAAATTAAGTTATTATTGTCACTAATAAAATTATTAAGTGTGTCCTTTAGAAAGAAAATGATTGATTCTAAGTTTACAATGAACACGTTCTTTGTCCTGCAATATTATTTATTCAATTGGTGTGTGCGATTTAACTTTTGAACAAGTTTTTGGTATTCATAGACTTTAGTTCTTTTCTATGGCGTTATGTTTATGTACGAATACATACAAAATATAAAAAATTGTATAATCTAAAAAGTAGCATAACCTAAAAAATAACGAAACCCTCATAAAGTTCATCTTATTCATAGTATGTAGGTAGGCACATGTTTACACTTTTAAATTAACTTGAATAAATTTCGTTTTTATTATTATTCCCTGTCTTATTTTATGCATTGTATTTCTTTCATCTATAGAAAGATATTTTTGGGTAGGTACTTTGTTAAAATATTTTTTAGTTTTACACTTTTTTGGCCAAAAAAGTAGAATGAATATGCAATCATCGTCGAATATCATCATCGCTGGCTTAATTCGAGAATATGCAGCAATAACTCCACTTGGTATTCATTGTTTGCGTGTTAAGTTATTATGTCTCACGTTACACGTATGAAGTGTACCCTAAATAAATGAAGATGGTACCTGTTCTTAGTAATCATTCCTTTTTACATTCTCTAGATTATACCATGCACCTAGATTATACAATTTGCTACAAATATAAGATTTTTAAAGGCATGTTTTTTTGTTCTTTATGCACTTTTGTTTTGTAAACTTCATTATTAGACTTTTGTGTATATTCACTTTTGTGGCAATAAATATTCGACAGGTGTTGAGTACATACTTATACATAATATGTACATATACAACTATGGTAAGTTATGAACATAGTTTTTGTTTAGGTAAATAATTGAAAAAATCGAAAATTTTGCTGCACATTTTTCAAACGTACACACAATATTAAATATCGTGTGTTTTGTAGTTGTAACTATAAAGTTTTATATGAATGCATTGGAAGCACTCTAGACTTTCACCCGGAAGGCTGCGGTTTCGATTCCCGTCTTGGTCTTGTGGTTAGTTCTAATTCGTGAATTCGTACCGATAAGAACCACTTAGTGATAATAAATTGCCACTCCGCCGAACACTGTTGTCGAACAGCCTTAATTTTCCGAACATCGTTTTTTTGGGGTATGCATCAAGAAAAAGATGGAAAATGGCCGTGGCCGGTGCATTGGAACGCCTACCACCCAGACCTACCAAATATTCAAAACGCCAGATTTTTCTGCACCAATTATTACATAATATTATTGGGGAATATTGCCCATAAATTTATTTCACACACATCTTTGTGGCGAATTTTGCATAAAGACCTCGGTCTGAAGCCGTACAAAGTTTAATTGGCACAACAGATGAAGTCACATGACCATTTGCAACGGTTTCGGCTCTCTAATTAGGCTCTGGAACAATTGGAAGAAGATAAGCATTTTTACAGAAAAATCATCTTTTCTGACGAAGCTTACTTTGACCTCGGTGGTTAATTTAATAAGCAAAATTGTCGCAACTGGAGCTCAGAAAATCCATTCAAGATTGTTGAGAAGCCAAGGCACCCACAACGAGTAACTGATGGTGTGGGTTTTGGACTGGCGGTATCATTGGGCCATTTTTCTTTGAAAATAAGAAAGGAAGTTGGGCTACAGTGAATGGTGTGCGCTGCCGCACAATGATAACTGATGTGTTATGCTAAGAGCCAATATTTGGTTCCAACAGGATGGCACGCCGTGTCACATAAGCCATGTGTTGACATCAATCGATCTTTTGCGTGGAAGTATGAAAATCACATTATTAGCCGTTTTAGTGATGTGCGTTGGCCACCATGCAGTTGATACTTGACTCCATTGGACTATTATTAGCCGTTAAAAACAAGTGTTATGCTAACCATCCAACAACTATTCATGCTAAATCGGTAAATAAACTCGGCTCCATACAATCGAAAAAGTTCTAAAAAATTGGTTTCATTATATGGGCTGGGCTACTGCAAGGATAGTCGAGGAAGTCGAATAACAAAAACCACATTTAAAAAAAATTATTCGTTTCTTATTTATACCAAAATCAAATTCCAAATCATATAGTCCACATATTCAAGCGAATTTTTAATATTTACGTGTGCTCGTGTGGAAATCTATCTCAAAGTAGCTCGTATTGATTTTCAAACGTCGTGTCGTGGTAATATCAGAAAGCTCACCAAGTGGGATTAAAAACGAATAAAATAATTTTGTATATTGTTTGTTTTTGCCGTTTTCTTTTTCGATAAATTAAAAAAGTTGAAAATATTTACCTACACGTTGATTTATTTATGAATCTATGATGGAAGCAGCCAAAGGTGCGCAAATCTCATCAAACTTTTGTTGAACTTTTCATAAAACAAAAATTAAAACAATTTCAATTATTTTTTGTTGGTTTTGAGTTTGTATCACCTTTTCTTGAATTGGCAACCGCAAAAGTCTAAACAACTAAAATTTTATAATTTTGCAGTGGCAAATCATTGTGGGAGAATGAAAATTCACTTTAAATTAAATTTGGCAAAATTTCATAAGATTTTGTAGGATGTATGCGAAAAATGAAACAGAGCAAAAATAAAAGATTTTCATTGATTGATTTTTAAATGTGAGTATTTGCTGTTTTTAAAGCGATGGCAAAGTACTGCAAACGAAGGGCGACAAGAAAAAATCATTGTGTTGAGGGTTAAATTAATGCTGTTAAAAAGAATTATTCCAGTTTTTATTTACTATTATTATTATTATTTTTGAAATTGCGAAACAACAAGGATTGCTTAACATATTTTATGAAATATTCAATGTCATTGATTAATAGTGACTTGGTTGAAACCTTCAACAAATATAGAAATTAAATTTGAAAAGAAAAACTTCAACTGAAACATGAAAAATATCAAATCGAATCTGAATAGAACGAACATGGCTTAAACTTTCATCGAATTCTAAAGAAAATGTCATCGTTACAGCTCGTATGTGTAATTGTCACGCTTCCATTAGCTTAAAAGTTTATCAACCTTTAAAAACTGAATCATCACCAGTGATCTGTACATTGTAGAACAGTTTAAGACCCTATATATTTCTCTACCTCGCTTCCCCACGCATACATGCTTTATAGCATGATAAGCTGCTAAGCATGATAAGCATGCTACTACTTACATAGTTTTTCTCCTTGTGTTTTGTTGTCTTCCACATTTAACTTGTATATGTTAATCCCCTTGTGGTATTATTATTACATGTTGTGACTGTGAATGGCACCATTTATCGCACCTCCATCATAGCTTCCAGCTACGTTTTCCATGCTTTTGTTATTTTTCTCTCGTTTTCTTTATCTTCTACGAAGTCTGCGAGTTTCCCACGATTTTTATTCCTTGTTTTTTTTATTAAGTTGGCATCACTTGTAGTGTGCAGTGTTGCGTAAAATGGTAGCTGATTTATTTAATGTGTACATAAATGCTTTACTTGCTAAACCTCTTTATTTTTGTTGTTAATGGTGGAGTAGTGTTTCTTTTCCCCTTTTCGCAGCGACCGATATTTCATCGAGTGAATATGTAAGCATTTCCTTTTGTAGGCATACTCGTAGGCATACTCGTGAGTATAGTATCTTTATGCATTTTCGAGTAAGGCGGACATTTACGTAGTATTTGTGATAATTCCATATGATGATCATAATCTTGCAAAGCCTTTAAGGTGGTTATATGTGGCTGTGTTAGAGTGTGTATGTGTGCCTTCAAAGAAATCTATTTTGGCATGTGTCAAAATGTATGTTTTTTATGTAGTTTTGTAAAAATATTGTTGGCATTAACTGCAACTTTCTCATCTTTCGGGATTACAACATAAGTATATATATAAATATGTACGCACTCAAATTATTTTTTAAAGAAGTTCTTTTGTGGTGCAGTCGAGCTGTGAATATGTACTATGGCTTTCTGTGTTGACACACTTCCGTAGATTACGCCGTGTGATACCTCAGATAATATTTTGTATGTTTCCGAAGAAAAGAAAATTAAATATGCAGATGTGCTGCAGTATCCCTTTTGACGCATGTGGTTTTATTCAGTAGTTTCGGTTAACCGACAAATTGTAGCAGCATCTTGTTTCTATTTCTATATTTAAAAATACTTCTTTTATTTTTGCCAGCGTTAGCACAAACATATTTACTGTCTTAAGTGTGTTTTGGTATACACCTGTTGTCGCCTTGTGAAGAAAGTACTTTTGGACTGCAATGTTGGTTGTGACTGAAGTTATGCTAGTGTATTTTACCTCAGCTTTCTATACATTCAAATATGCCACTGTAATAAAACATGAACAGGAGATGAGGAAGCACAAGTATTGCTCACTGTCCATCCTTGAAAGTTGATAGATATTCTCATATACAACCATGAATACAATAAATAGCTAGGCGAAACTAGATGGACTTGTCTGAACACATAATTCCTTATAAGTATACTTATTTCTTCCTCTACCTCAAGCTTTTCCGTAGCAGTAAATATTGGGATATATAAAAGTATCTGCGGTTTTTCGTTACAGGATGGTCTTGGCACCCACGAATCTGGCAACACTAGTCCGATTATGTCAAACGAACGCATTTCCCGCTAAATTTTGTGTGAAGACAGTTGTGTAATTCGTCGCTAGTGTAAAAAGTCACATTGATTTGAAAATGAGGGAAGAAATAAAACCGCTGCAAAAACATGTGGAAATATTTGTACGGTTTACGGTGAGGATGCTGTGAGTGAATGCCTGACCCAGAAGTGCTTTACTCGATTTCTTTCTGGAATTTTCGATATCAAAGATGCACCTCGCTCTGGTCAGCCAGTTACTGAAAAAGCCGATGAAATTTTGCAGCTGGTGGTGCAAGCTTTCCAACATGTATTCGTTTGACATAATCGGAAGAGTGTAGCCAAGATTCATGGGTGCCAACATTATATTGTAACGAAAAACCGCTGATACTTTTTATATGACCCAATATATTATTTATCAATACTTCATTTGAAATAATTATGTAAGAATTTGACTTGTTTATATGGCAAGAAGGAATGTCTTTTTGCTTTTGCTGAAGCATTTGAAAAGCAGACGTAGGCCATGCTCCTCAATATCTACTTGCTTAGCAACATTTTACAGAAATTTAATATAGAACACATGCTTTTTTAAATAAATATAGGCAAATATTTGCTTGAAGTGGGTGGCACTTCATCATGTGATTAATTTGCTTTTTCAAATTTAAATCACGTTCGAAATGTAAGTTTTATGATATATAAAAAGTATGTAAATATCACTCCAATTTCCTTAACTACTTAAAATGCCAAAAAAAAGTAAAATAAAATTAAAAACAACAACAACAACATTAACTAAAGGAAACAATAATAGCGATACATATCAAGTAAAAATTTTTATTTTTTATTACTCATCACATATGAAATATTTCTATATCTGTTGAATTAACACGACCTGAACAATTGATAGGAGTCAGATATTGCTGTCTAAACATACACAGGAACAGGAACATATATGTATGTATGTGTATACCTAAGTATGTATATAGATAGGGAAAAATAAAATTGAAATATAATTTTTCTATACGGCACCATTTTTTGACAGGCATTGGCAAACCTACAAGCGTGAAAATTGCCTAAGAAAACCTTTTCACTTTGCCGTTCGGATTCGGCATAAACTGGGACCATTAATGTACAAAACTATATCCCGCACATGAGTGGATGTGAAAAGTTTGGCCTAGGGCCTCCATGGGCTGTTGTTGTGTCATTAAAAGAAAGAAATTAAGTATGTATATGTAAAAGAAGTATGTACGAGTATGTATATGTATGCAAATCATGTACTCGTACCAAGTATTATCAAGCATACTATATATGTATATCGGTGCAAATGTGTTGGGTATTTCTGTGTATGAGTGTTTAATAAAAAGTTAATACATACTTATGTTAATGATTTATTTTTGTTGCTTTTTATTTACAAACCACATTGCATTAGATTCTGCATCACACATACTCATATGCAGGTTTGTATGTGTTGTATGTTTGTCTGCTCATATGGGCAGATATACATAGCTCTAGTATACTAGCTACAGCCATTGAAGTAAAAACATATATGTATGGTTTATGTATATTTATGCTTAAAGGTAAAGTCACTCTAAAAATATATATATGCACATGCTGAAAGTTCAAACTAGCATGATGAGGAGAAAAGAGTTTTTAATAATTTAATCTTGCTATTTTACGTAAGCTGCGGGGTCAGGGTGGAATGGGAAGGAAGGGGTTTTCTGAACTCCGAAGGTATACCATGTGACAGTTTTCTAAACAAAAATATAAATCGAATGATTCAGTATATAAATATTGGTATGAATATTAAAAATTTTTGATAAATCATTAAATAATTTTGTAATTTTTTAAAACTGATCAAAAATTATATAAGTGTAGTATTAAGCACTACTAAAAACCGCTTCGAAGTGAGATAGACCAAAGACTGGAACGACGAAAATGTTCGTATATAGTATGCCCCTATTTATGTAATCCACCGAATGACGATCACTTAAACGTAGAATATTCAAGGATACTGTAATTAAACCCACACTACATTCATGACTTTTATTTGGTTTGCATTACTTATAATATTGTTAGTGGCAATAATGGCAACGGAAGCTAAATTACGTAATGCAGATAGCTTTAGCTTAAACTATTACAAGTGCTGTTTGTAAAGTGTTCATAATCAATCAATACACAGTGGATTTGTAAGGGAAAGTTTTTGACGCAAATTTGAATGACTGATGCGATGATGCCACATCAAGGATTTCGTGTGTTGAATTGAGTGTGTTAAATTACTGTGAACGCTTGGAATAAAAATGAGTCAAATAGGAGCCAAAATGTAGGAATTTAGGAACAATAGTTATTCATGCTTGAATTCAGTGCCATTGTGCCTTTTGCTAAAATCAAACACGTTAATTTCTTAAAGGTTAAAAATTAATATTTTGTTGCTGGTAAAGCATCGTTAAGAATGTTTCTGAGGTGGCATATAATTTTCTAAACCTGAGGCAATAGCTTTGAATAATACTGGGAATACTTAAATTCCAAGATTTTCATACAAAAACTTTTTATTTAAGTAAAAAACAAACAGCTACACCTTAGACAACTTTGTCATAAAAAATATTTAGAAAAGTTAAATTGAAATTTAAGATATATAAAATTTTAATAAAAAAATCTAAAAATAAAAGTGGAAACACGAAATCCGCATATTGACCACTACAACATAATACACAAATTTATAATAGAAACACAGTTAACAATATAAAAGAAAAAGCAACAATTCAATAATCAATTATAGCGATATAATTTCCCCAGGAAATCGGGCCAAATAAATCTGTAAACCTTTTCCTAGGAAAAGCCTACAGAGAAACTTAAAATAATAATAAAAAATAAAAAAAATCCACATTGGTGACCCAGACCTTGCAAAATGCAAGGCTACAATGAACCTGGAGTATTAAATACTCAATCAACACGAACAGATCCTTCACCATCACCATCACCATCACCTGAATTTGAAGATGCTAGTAATATCTTTCATACCAATGCATGAAACAATCAAATTCCAGCACCATTCATTAAATCAGGGCCAACATCATTACTTACTTACTTTTAATGGCACAACATCCCATGCCGGGCCTAGGCCGAGCTTTTCGCTTTTCGCATCCACTCATGTTGTGCGTGTTATATTTGTACATGAATGGAAGGGACCTACAGTTTAATGCCGAATCCGAACGGATTCCAACATCATATTTTATGCAAATGGAAGCACAATTCACTTTGTCTGGAATTACGCAGGATGCCACTAAATTCAATCATATTTTAGGATCGTTGGACCAACGATTTCTATAGCCGGTTATTGATATCATCAAAAATCCACCTGTTTTGAATAAATATGAAACACTCAAATAGCGTATTTTAGCCGAATTTACACAGTCAAATCAACATAAATTAAGAATTCTGCTGAAAGAAACTGAATTGGGTGATACCCCAACCATCACAATTGCTTGGAAAAATGCGTGAACTTTCAGATAATGCTCTTTCAGATGAAGCAGTCAAGACTCTTTGGAACGAACTTTTATCGAAACAAATAAGCCCAGTTATTAAACATCAATTGCATCTATCACCATTCGGCCTTTTCGAATTTAATTTCATGCCATTCGGTCTTCGTAATGCGTCGCAAACATTTCTAGGCTGCATGAAGCAAATATTCCACGATTTAGATTTCGTTTATTTATATATCGACGATATATGTATGTATTGTTTCAAATGACGAATCGGGACATAAAAGACATCTAGAAATTGTTCTTCAATGAATACAGAAACTTAACTTCAAAATCAATCTTACCAAATGCGGTATTGGCAAATCAAGAGCCATATTTCTGGGACACTCAGTCAGTGCTGAAGGCATGATTCCACCAACCAAAAGAGTCGATGCAATTTTAACATTTTAGAAACCTGAAAAAGCATTCGATCTCCGTCGTTTTCTTGCTTTGATGAACGTCTACGTCTTTTCATTCCCAGTGCTGCAGACACGCGGTGAAAATTGCAAGCTCTAATTACGGGCAACAAAATTAAGGATCAATCTTCTGTCATTTGGAACGATGAAGCAAATCATGCATTTGAAAAATGCAAACGTGATTTAGCCGATGTTGCGTACCTGGCTCATACATTACGTGGTGCACAGTACTTATGATCGAGAACTACTTGTTATTTGTCAAGCCGTTAAATATTTAAAATTTATGATTAATGGACAAAATTGCATTATTTAAACTGGTCATAAGCTTCAAATTTTTGCGCTTCAACAAAAACCATAAAATGCAAGAAAAGCTTAAGCACGACAATTACTTCATATTGAATTTATTAGCCAATTTTCAACTGATCTACGACACGTGTCTGGCGCAAAGATAATATTATAGCGGATGCGCTATCTCGAATTGAGAGTATTTCTCAACCACTGAGCAACGAAATCATAGCGTCGTCTCAAATCAACAACCTCGAAGTTAAATTAATTTTTAAATACCCAAGCCCCTCGTAAAAGATAACAAAAACAATTGTATTGTGATACTTCCACTAACAACATTCGTCCATTCATTGTTCCTATATTACGAAATTCAATATTCGAATTGTTTCAAAATCTGTCACATCCTGGATGTGAAAAGCTCATCACCGAAAAGTATGTGCGGCAAAATATTATTATTATTCCGTTTCATTAGTATTTTGAAATACTTCATAATATATTAAACTTCATATTTACAATACAATTTAGGATTATTTAATACAACATATTTATTAAAGTGACAATACCATGTTATTCACTACTTTTTTTACAAATATTTTAAGGAATTTGAATCATTTTCTTTCAAAACTATTTATGTTTTGTTCAATTTTGGTGTGCTCTGGATGACTATTATACGAGGTATGATAAAAAAATAACCGTTATTTTTTCAAATAGTATTTGTTTATTCATCAACAACTATCTTGTCCCCTTCAAAGAAATCCCCCTCAGATATAATACACTTATGCCAGCGTTTTTTCCAATCCTCGAATCACTTCTGAAACGCGCTTTTTGGTATCGCCAACAGCTCCTGTTTCGATTTTTCTTTTATCTCCTCAATCGTAGCAAAACGGTTTCCTTTCATGGGTGTCTTCAGTTTTGGGAAGAGGAAAAAGTCAGCGGGGGCCAAGTCCGGTGAATACGGTGGTTGAGGCATGATAACGATTTTGTTTTTGGCGACGTTGTTTTTGCTCAAAATTTAGCAATTTTGGAACAATCTTCGCTGCCGCACGTTTCATGCCTAAAACATCCGTAAAAATTGCTTGGCATGAGCCGAACGATATGCCAACATCATCAGCAACCTCTCTGATAGTGATTCGACGATTATCCAAAATCATTTTCTTCACTGCGTCAATGTTTTCATCGGTTGTTGACGTGCTCGGGCGACCAGGACGAGCATCGCCACTGACATCTTCTCGGCCTTCCTTAAACCGGAACCGGTTATACCACAATTGAACTTGTGTTCTGCTCATAGTAGACTCGCCAAAGGCCACAGTCAACATTTCAAATGTCCTCGCGCATTTAATTTCATTTTTTACACAAAACTGAATACAGTTTCTTTGATCCATTTTTTCGAATAGTAAAAATCGAAGAGCACACCAAAACACGACTAACCTTTTTATCTGTCAAAAACAAACTGACAATCCAAAATCTGAATCATCAACTATTGCCAACATATATACCAGACATGTGTACCAACATAACAGAAAAATGCGAAAATCGAACATACGTAACTCACGTAATTTGAAAATAACGGTTATTTTTTGATCACACCTCGTATAGTTGAAGTCCCTTGTAAAAAAAATGATTTTTGTCCTGATGTGGTTTTTCGAAATTCAATTCTATTATTATTCGTATTTCTTAGCCCATAGCCTAGTACTTATATCGGGCACACATCTATGATAATAATATCTGTCATATATCTTGGAGCTTTTCCATTTTTAATTTTAACTATCGCTAATCGATAGTTAAAGAAAAATTAGTGTAGCAATGGGGCTGGCCAATGAATTTTGCCCCTCACTCACTATTGTAATCTTTTTGTTATATTTAATGACTTAACTGTTTCACGCATTCGAGTAACGGAAGTGAATATACATACTACATTTCAGTTTACATTTTGTAATTTTTGCAGTCTATTAAGTTGCATCTGGTTACAGCATGTATAATTAGAATTTGTAAGTGTTATGGCCAGTGGCGTAGATAGGAATTTGGAATGGGAGAAGCATCAGTATAAAAAATGTATCTATGTATGTGGGGGTTTTTGGTTTGGTTTTATTTTTGTACATAGTGACAAACTGTAAATTTATGGCTTCAGATTCGGTTTTTTGAAAAGAAAACAAACCAATACTTTTTATTTTAATATTATTATTATTTTACCTCGAAAAGCTAAAAGTAATTTCGGTAACGGTTTTCAACTACTTTTTACTATTGTATACTTTTTATTATTATATAAAAATAAAAAAAAAATTTTTAAAAATAAAAAAAAATTTTAGTATGACAAAAAAAAATGTTACTTTGCCCGAAACATAGTTCCTCAAGATCTGGACTTAGAATAAAAAAACCCATTTTTGGGAGGTCTAACTAAAACATACCACATTTGTTCATAACCCTGCCAACAAATCGAAACGTAAAATATAACACTGAATTGATTGTGTTTTTGTTTTAAGAAAAAATTAAACTTATGGAATAAATGAATAAAAGTAAATAACTTTTAAGTTTATCATAAACCTAGTGAAATATTTTTTTAAGGTTTTTGGTTTCAGAACAAAGTGTTCTTATTTGATTGTCCGACACTGTATATAAATTGGTTGAACAACATTCAAAATGTGGCTTAATAATAACTTTGTAAATGTTAATTGCAATCATATTATCAATATTTTTACGTATTCCTATAAAACAAAAGAATAATTTTTCCCAATACTCTTACATATATGTACATACGAGGTGTGATAAAAAAAAAAACCGTTATTTTCAAATTTCGTGAGTTACGTATGTTCGATTTTCGCATTTTTCTGTTATGTTGGTACACATGTCTGTTATATATGTTGGCAATACCAACCATTTTGGATTGTCAGTTTGTTTTTGACAGATAAAAAGGTTAGTCGTGTTTTGGTGTGCTCTTCGATTTTTTACTATTCGAAAAAATGGATCAAAGGAACTGTATTCAGTTTTGTGTAAAAAATGAAATTAAATGCGCAAGTACATTTGAAATGTTGACTGTGGCCTTTGGCGAGTCTACTATGAGCAGAACACAAGTTCAATTGTGGTATAACCGGTTCCGGTTTAAGGAAGGCCGAGAAGATGTCAATGACAATGCTCGTCCGAGCACGTCAACAACCGATGAAAACATTGACGCAGTGAAGAAAATGATTTTGGATAATCGTCGAATCACTATCAGAGAGGTTGCTGATGATGTTGGCATATCGTTCGGCTCATGCCAAGCAATTTTTACGGATGTTTTAGGCATGAAACGTGCGGCAGCGAAGATTGTTCCAAAATTGCTAAATTTTGAGCAAAAACAACGTCGCCAAAAACAAAATCGTTATCATGCCTCAACCACCGTATTCACCGGACTTGGCCCCCGCTGACTTTTTCCTCTTCCCAAAACTGAAGACACCCATGAAAGGAAACCGTTTTGCTACGATTGAGGAGATAAAAGAAAAATCGAAACAGGAGCTGTTGGCGATACCAAAAAGCGCGTTTCAGAAGTGATTCGAGGATTGGAAAAAACGCTGGCATAAGTGTATTATATCTGAGGGGGATTTCTTTGAAGGGGACAAGATAGTTGTTGATGAATAAATAAATACTTTTTGAAAAAATAACGAAAATAACGAAAATAACGGTTATTTTTTTATCATATCTCGTATATTCAACTTACTTTACTTTTAATGGCACAACAGCCCATGGAGGGCCTAGGCCTAGCTATTCGCATCCACTCATGTTGTGCGTGTTATATTTGTACATGAATGGAAGGGACCTACAGTTTAAAGCTGAATCCGAACGGCGAAGTTAAAAGCTTTTCATAGCAACTTTTACTCTTGTAGGTTTGCCATTGCCTGCCAAGAGGTGGTGCCGTGTAGAAACATTATTTTTCTACTTTTTGATTTTGCCTGTGTCGAGATTCGAACCTCGGACACTCTGCGTAGCAGACCAACGCACTAGCACTACGCCACAGCGACCACATATATTCAACATGTTCTTTAAATTTCCAGTCTTTATCAATAATAACACCTAAGTATTTGATTTTGTCAACTTTTTCAATAACGTTATCATTTATCTTTATTATTACTTCACTTTTCATATTTATTTCCATCAATTTAGTTTTTAGTTTTTTTTCATTCAGTTTATGTTTGCTACTTTTAAGCCACAGATTTAGTGTGTGAATGTCATCAAATAATTAATTTCAGGAGACATTACAATTTTATTGTCTGTACTACATTTTGTATATTATTCATGCAAATAATGAAAAAAAGTGCGCCCAGGATGGAACTTTGTGGCACCTCTATTTCTACATTTTGAAAATTTGACACGCAGTCATTAACTTAAGTTCTTTGAGATCTACTCGTTAGATATGAATAAACCACTTCAGTTAGCTATCTTTTATTCGGTACATATACAGGGTGCGCCATCTTTTATATCTATATGTGAATATTGTATAACTTAAAAAAAACCCTACCTCCATATATGAGGTATTTCTATTTATTTTGGACTAGTTTTTGAATACTACATAAGACCAAAGAAAATGTGTCCTTTTTGCTGCGTTTTCCATCACTTTTTCGAGCAACTCGGGAGTTATAGCGATGATTTCGGTACGAATATTTGTCTTGAGCTCGTCAGTGGTCTGAGGCTTGCTGGCGTACACTTTGCTTTTCAAATAACCCCACAAAAAGAAGTCCGGAGGGATCAAATCTGGAGATATGGGCCAGTCAATGTCGCCATTTTTCGGCAACACAAGTCCAGGGAATTTTCGTTGCAGAAACTGCTTTGTTTGAATAGCAGTGTGGCATGGCCCACCGTCTTGTTGAAACCACTAACCGTTCAGACCGTTTTCACTCATTTGTGGGCAGACATAATGAGCCAACATCCACCGATGTCGATTATTTCGCCTTCTCTGAAGATGGGTTTCCCATTGATGGGTTTGACGCAAACGCCGGCCCAAGCAGTCACGTTTTGGTCATGTTTTGGGCATGTATTTTATGGAGCTAGTGTGGATTCTCCGTTCCCCAAATGCGGCAATTTTACTTGTTAACGGCGCCAGAGAGTGTGAAATGGACTTCGGCGGTCATTAAAATTTACTTCCAAAAATCAGGTTCAATGTCAACTATTCGAGCGACTGTTTGGCCGTATTCCAAGCGATGTGAACGATATGTTAGCAATATTCTTGAAGTCAATAGCACTTTATATGGAAACAAATACAAATCATCCTTCAAAATGCGCCGCAAGGTGGTTCTTCTGACACCAAAATGCTGAGTGTGGTGATGATACGAAATATGTGGGTTCTAAGCAACACTCTCTCGTACCACTTCAATCAGTTCATTGGTACTTCTTGGTCGTTAATGAACGGCTTATCGATGATCTGCCACTGTCCCGTGCTCAACAAAATTCGACACCAAACGACGAATAGTATTGTTAGACGGTGCTTGTTGGCCTCGATATTTTTGACGATATGCACCTTGAGTTAACACAACTGAACGACTATTGTTTCGGTGCGAAGCGATTCATGATTAAAATTGTACTGAATTGTACTGAATTGAAGTATCAAAAACTCAAGTCAATCGGTTGATAAACAAACAAAAAACCGTATCAATCGATCATCAAGCGGTCATATCAGCGGTCATCATACAGGTCGACGAGGAAAATACTTCTATCAAATCATCAAAAATTGTCGAAAATATCCATGACCCAAATATCCAAGAACTACCAAAGCAACTACAACAACCAAAGCAAACAAGATCAGGCAGAACCATTCAGTCAACGAAAAGATTTGTCCACTTCCTATCGTAAACAAGTCTCTGGTGGGGGAGTATGTGGCAATTGAATAATACTGGGAATACTTAAATTCCAAGATTTTCATACAACAACTTTATATTTAATCAAAAAACAAACAGCTACATCTTAAGTAGACAACTTTATCATAAAAAATATTTAAAAACTATAATTTTAATTTAAATTAAAAATATTAATTTAAAATTTAAAAATGAAAATTGGACACACAAAATCAACAAACACTTGAATTCAGATGACATCAGAGTCTTCCGATAAATTTTTATGCTGACATTTTTGTGGGTTGGAGAACTCAGAACAGAATGCCCTCCCTCTCAACAGCAACCTGGTGAGAAAATACAGGCCCGGAGATTCGGGGTATTTTGAAATGTGACATATTTAAAGCTTAGTCAACAGCAACCTGGTGAGAAAATACAGGCCCGGGGCTTCGGGATATTTTGAAATGTGACATATTCAAGCTTTACACATTTTGAACATTTGCAGGATTTTTTGGACAACATTTTTGAACAACGTTAAAAATAACTTTTATAAAGTTTTTACAAAAGTAATCACTACTTAATATTTCCGCATATTCTGTCTTCAAAATTGCATTTACTTAATCAAAATTATAAAATTACACCATATTATGTTCGGAGAGTATAAAGTTTTGGAAATCCACAAAAAATAGTGCAATAAATATAATTATTTTGCATTTGATATAGAAAAGTAATGGAGATAGAATAACAAACTTTGATGTAATTATAACCTCACAGGACCACATATATTTTTCAGAGACTATGCTTTTCCAAATTTTTTCTAAAAGCCATATGCGAAAAAGGTAACTTCAACATAAATTATTTTTAAAAAAGCTTACGAATTTTGGTTTCGGAGGCGCTAAAGCACAGGTATCGTCTAAAAATTCGGGTTTAGTGAAAAACACCTCTTCCTACCACCTATCTCTAGGCAGTCCTGCCTCTAACTATGTAAAATTCCATTAAATCAAATATTAAACAAACATTCGAATCTCGACACAGGCAAAATCGAACGTGATTTGAGAAACTATCGATTTTTATTACCACTAATTCTCATGTGTCTTAATTTAAATTGACTGAAGAAAGCGATATTTTTGTCAGCAATTTTTGTCTGACACGGAAATTTTACGAAAATTATACAATAAATAATGTCATGAAGATGGCTCACCCTTATTTCTAGCAGAAAAAATGAATGTGGCAGCGCTGAAAATTAAGCTAATGCGTATTGTCTAATGCGTGGGTGTTGCTTCTCCAAAACCAGCAAAAAAAACTGACGCACCCAATGTCCTTGAAAAAATTTTGGAAGGTGTTTGTATGTGCGCGCATTTATTAATTTGTTGAGGTTATTTTCAGGGTCTCTTTTTCTCTCTGTCTTTCTTTCACTTTTTATGGGTGGCACTGTAAAACTCACCTGGAAAATACTATACAATAATGGTAACATAAAACGGAAATAAAATAGAGAAAAGAGAGTAGGAAAAGGGAAAAGGAAAACTCATCCACATTTTAAGTTGTCTTTTATTATCCTTTATTCTACGAGAATACCACATTCATAATTAAACTAAGCTAAAAAGAACATGAAAAATACACAAAACAAAAGAATTATCAAAAGAGTGAGCAATTTAGCGATTCCCAGCAAACAATGAGCGATGCTCGTTTACAAGCACATACAGCTTTTATGCTTTTTAATGACATCCGTCCTGTACAATTCAAACACATGTACATATAAGTACACATGTAAAAAAGTCAGGCGCACAGTTCAGCGATCTAGAGGAAAATGTTGTTTCGACACTTTCTCTACAGAAGGCGATCAAATACAGTAAAAGAACTTGCTTTAAAACCATATGTGAGGAAGTAGACGGAATGGTAATGACGAATTTAGTAGATTCAAAGGTCATCACAAATTTCATGTCCGGTAATGTTAGAGGACATCATAAACTTGCTATAGCCCCAACGGCAAGTAATCATCTCCTATATGAATACATCACACATGCAAGATAGGAGATAATAAAGCACTAGGACTGGATGGAGTACCGAACATAACTTTGAAAATGACAGTATACAAAAGATCAGATATTTTCCTCTAAATAATCGAGAAATGCTTAAAAGATGGGATATTTCCAGACCAGTGGAAGCTGCAAAACATAAGCTATCGAACATAACTTTGAAATTGACAGTATACAAAAGATCAGATATTTTCCTCTAAATAATCGAGAAATGCTTAAAAGATGGGATATTTCCAGACCAGTGAAGCTGCAACGGTTGGTGTTGCTATTAAAAGCAAATAAACCACAAGTTGAACCATCTTCATACCTTCATTAAAAAACTCTAATACATAGAAAACAATCAAATTTATCTGTGGTGGAAACTTTTATCTGAGCAATACTGAACATATCGCCTTAATTTGCAAAAGCTCTAACTTTGATGGATTATGTTTAAGCGAATACATCTGTATCTCCATACACAAAAAACTTACGTCAGTTTTTTAAATAATTTTTTTTTTAAAACAATACTGCTAATAAGTATTAAATTTACAAAATGCTTTTTGCTTGTACAATGAATGAAATGTGTAACAAAACATGAGTATTTTAATTGCACTCATAACTACTCGATACTAATTGAATGTACTCGTATGTACTTCAAAGTTCCACTATACTGGGTTATTGAGTTGTTCTAGTATAATAGAGCCTCTCCGCTCAGACACAAGTGCATGTACTCGGAATAACGATCTTCAAAATAGTAAACTATGTGGAAGACTATTTCGCTGCCATTTATGTAATCAAAGTGGTTTACTTCTTAATTGAAATGTTGTCTTTTTACACATACAATGTAGTCACTCAATGCTTAATCCGGTAAAGTAAAATGAATGTATAAATATTAAAATACCAGCAATTTCATTAAGTATATGCTGAGAAGATTAGCCCAAGTACGTAGTAAAAATTAAAGAGAAACTGAATTACACAATATTCTTTATTTTTGCTCAAAGAGAAAGGGAGAAAGAAGAAGGGTTTAAAGAAAGTTTATATTGTTTTGCTTCCGAAATTGGAAAATAATTTGGTTATAATTAGAATTTAACTCATAATTAATTCAAGTTTAAATTTTTATTTTTATATTATTTTCTTCTCCGTTTTAAGTTATGCTAGGTCGGTGTGTGTATATGATTTAGTTGATATGTGTGTGTGTCAAGCACCAGCTTTTTTGCATTTGTTTTGCAACCAACGAACACATACTCATAGACATGTTCACACACAAGGAAATACTACTTCAATCTTAACGCGCGCAATGAAATCATAACAAATTACATCAAAATCTAATAAAAATCAAATGAGGTGCGAAGAAACAAATGGTATGAAAGGTTGAGCTGAGCTGAAAAGGGATAAAGCGACCTTTTGTACTTGAAACACACACACAGTCTCACACTCTTGTACGCTCAGCTTCATATAGTGGTTTCACTTTTGAATTTTTAAAAGTATTTACGATGATGCGCTATAACCAATTTGATTCAGGTGATGGAAGCGAATGAAATATTTCTTTCGAAAGTGAACAAAAGCATATAAAAAGTTTTTACTTTCTCAATGAAAAATTTGCGCTGTTCTCTTTTTTGCGGCGTTTCCCTTTTGCCTCTTCTAAATTATGATAAATTGTTGAGTTTAATGTTTGCGAGCGTGTGCCTGATTTTCTTTTAACATGCATTTACACATGCAAACCTTCACATTCATACATTACCTAAGACCTCAAACATTGCGTCACGCACTCTGTTGGTAAGACAGTCGCAGCTACTCTTTTGGTATCGTAACGTTGCTGTTTGTTGCCAATTTGCTACTCTCGTGAGTCCTTTGAGTTTAGTCGTTTGTCGAAAATTTTAAATTTTTTAAATATAATTTTATTTGAAAGTTTTTGTTGCTGTTGTTTTAGTAGCCGTCTGCTGAAAATGTATGAAATTTTGTTTCGCAAGCATAAACCCTATCTTTTCCCTAAAAAAAGGAAATACTATTAATTTTCACAATTTGAGAATAACGTAACTTTTCCGTACATTTCCATGGATGTATTGTTTAGGGGCCACGGATATTAAATGACGGTCTTTTGATATGGAAAAAAGTAGAAACTGTTTAGAAGAGCATATGAAAATTTTAACGAAATTAGCGTTTTTGCATTCAGTTTTCTTTGCAGGTAATTTGGGACAAAAGCACTTGCAGGTAGTTTACGAGTCCATAGTACCTATCATATACACCTTCATATACAACTTAAAAGCAAAAGGAGCACAACTTTATTCCGATTATGGTAGTTATCGTTTATAAATACTTATAAGTAACTTTACTTTACTTAACTTTTAATGGCATAATAGCCCATAGAGGGCCTAGGCCGAGCTTTTCGCATCCACTCAGGTTGAGCGTGTTATATTTGTACATGAATGGAAGGGATCTACAGTTTAAAGCCGAATCCGAACGGCGAAGTGAAAAGCTTTTCATAGCAATTTTTACTCTAGTAGGTTTGCCATTGCCTGCCAAGAGGTGGTGCCGTGTAGAAAAAATGTTTTTTTTTTCTACTTTTTGATTTTGCCTGTGCCGAGATTCGAACCCCGGACACTCTGCGTAGCAGTCCAATGCACTACGCCACAGTGACCATGTTACTTATAAGTAACAAGCTCTTGAAATATGAAAGAAGCTTCCCAAACTCAATTGTTGCGAAATTACTTAAATTTAAAAAAAATTGCCGAAACCGACAAGCTCTGGTTAGAGGTTTCAAAACACAGAGAAAAAAAGTGAGGCTTCTTTCTCACCCCTCAAATAATAATAATATTTGAATATAATTATATGTGTCAACAATAAATCTTTTATTCAGAAGCAAAATTATTATGCCGGAATATTTTATTGGAAAAATGGGGCGGTTTCTGCTCGAAATCACTATTGGATCGAATAGCAAGTGGACCCAAGTGGATCTATTGGGTCATGTAAAAAGTATCCCCGGTTGTTATTACTCACTCATTTACAAATCAATGTTACTTTTTACACTAGCGACGAATAACACAACTGCCTTCACACAAAATGCAGCCTGAATTGCCATATTTCAAACATATGTTCGTTAATCGGACTAATGTTGCCAGATTTGTGGGTACCAACACTATACTTTTTATATGACCAAATATTTCATCTCGCCTGCAAAATTTTGAAATGTCACAGTGCCCATCATGAAAATAAAGAAAGCTATTAAACATTTGTTTTGTATGGCTTAACTACATATTATCATTTAATGAAAAAAAAGAAGAACCAATGTTAACCAATGCCATCATAAAATTTAACATATTCAAATTATGACGAATCAACCACGTTCTGAACTTGAGTGACAATTTCCTATGTCAAGTCAACAAAAACAAAACAAATATTAAAAAATACAATACATTTTTCTCATCGAAAATATTTCCACATGCTTAATTTAAAGTTCAAAGCTTTTTCTCAATTCAATTCATATTTTGCATGCCATGCTGGCTATAATTTTTGTGAAACTTACACTTGCAATGTGCAAGTGAAAAAAGTTCACATGATAAATTTATATTGGGGTCAATAGAATCTAAAACGTATCAGTTTTCTCATACAATAATTTATATGCAAGTTTTATTGTTTCGATATCTTTTTGCTTTTCTTTTCAATTTGCAGTTTTGGTTTTTATGTATTCATTCACATCACTCATCTAAGTATCATGTGTATGTACTTACTTTACTTACTTTTGATGGCACAACAGCCCATGGAGGGCCTAGGCCGAGCTTTTCGCATCCACTCATGTTGTGCGTGTTATATTTGTACATGAATGGAAGGGACCTACAGTTTAAAGCCGAATCCGAACGGCGAAGGAAAAGCTTTTCATAGCAATTTTTACTCTTGTAGGTTTGCCATTGCCTGACAAGAGGTGGTGCCGTGTAGAAAAATTATTTTTTCTTTTTTTTTTTTGATTTTGCCTGTGCCGAGATTCGAACCCCGGACACTCTGCGTAGCAGTCCAACGCACTACCACTACGCCACAGCGACCACTGTGTATGTACACATTTATGTATTTATACTTACCATACATACATACATACATACATACATACATACATACATACATACATACATACATACATACATACATACATACATACATACATACATACATACATGCATGTTTTAGATAAATGCAATGTATGTACTATGTATGTATGTATGTATGTATGTATATTCTTAAGCGTATGTATGTCTTTAAATCGTAAGTAATTTTGCATTCAATTGCACTGACAAATGTTGCATTTTTCTGTTTTTTGTCCTGATATTTTATTACATATTTATAAACATTTACGAGTACGTAAGTAAAAAAGGAAAAGATATGATACATCGATTACTTTTCTATTATTATTTCTTTTGAATACTTAGTTGCAGTGGCGTTTTGCAAATATTCACATTTATAATTTTTAAATTTTCAAATATAACTTTGCACAGTTGGATCTAAAAAGCAAAGTTGAAAATATGTAATAATTATAATAATTAATCCCATCTATAAAGCAAGTACTTCAGCATCTTTTCCACCGTTTTTATGCATGGGACCACTTTTATATCTGATGCTATAGACAATCTAGCTGTGTCGTAGAGATTGTGTGAACATTTTTCTTAACCAAACTATTTTATTGCGCTATAATGCAATGTTCCTGTGCCGACTATTTTCCGATAAACGATGTGACAATTACCATATCTTCGTGAAACGATTTAATTCGATCTTCCCATTATCACCGCTATTTCAGAATCCATCGTAGGCTTATCAAAACCTCATTTTGTCTTGCCCTAGGCCCTCCAGGGTTGTTGTGCCATTAAAAGTAAAAGTAAGTGGCGTAGTGGTAGTGCGTTGGAGTGTCCGGCATTCGAATCTCGGCACAGGCAAAAACAAAAAGTAGATAAAATCATTTTTCTACACGGCACCCACCACCACCTCTTGGCAGGCAATGGCAAACCTACAAGAGTAAAAATTGCTATGAAAAGCTTTTCACTTTATTTCGCCGTTCGGATTCGGCATTAAACTGTAGGTCTCTTCCATTCAAGTACAAATATAACACGCACAATATGAGTGGATGCGAAAAGTTCGGCCTAGGCCCTCCATGGGCTGTTGTGCCATTAAAAGTAAAGTAAAGTAAGTAAAGTAATTAGAGTTTCTTCCGTCAAACTGGAAGGCACTGTCGTAATGGTCATGCATGATTTCGTTTGACAAAACTATTTAATTGGAGTATAATCAGTGCAGACTTCATAAAACTGGGACTGGATAAATATTTCTTACTGTCAGAGTCCAGAATTTTGTGTACAATTCAGCAATTCTACTTCTTCTTTTTTTTTTTTAATAGCACAACAGCCCAATAAGGGTCTAGGTCGACCTTTTCGCATTAATGTTTTGCGTGCTTTAAATATTTGTATACGATTCGAAGCCATTTATGGTTTTATGCCGAAATGAAAAGTTTTCTTAGGCAATTCTTACTCCTGGTGGTTTGCCATTTTCTAGTTTTATTTTTATTTTTATTTCTTGCGTTGCCGAGATTTAAACCCAGGCACGTAGTGTATATCAGTCCAACAAATTGCTAACTACGCCACTGCAGCAACACTACTACACACACACACCTAATGGTTCAACTTTGTAAAAACTAATAAATATTTTTATTCATTAATAATTTTTTACGGTGTGATAATCGATCCCGAGGCTATTTAAACTTCGGTGTAGCACTCATTCCACCGATGTGGCCTATGCATATGTGGTTGACTGGTAGTGTTACAGTTGCCTCGGGTTCGGTGCTCAAGTTTCCAACCATTTCTACAATATTTATTTAAGCTCACTGTGAAAAATGTCTACCAGTTTTTTATCATCATTTTTCAAAATGTATGAAATAAAGTAATTGACATGCCCATGACCGGCGTTAAAGCAAAGAAATAAGAATATAATTCGATGTTGGCATGAGGTTTGTCATTATTGTGCAGAAATGTTTTTCATAAGCTTCCTAAAGGAAACCTTTTTATCACTGATTCCTTAACCCTTTAACAACGACAGGTAAATTTGCTTGCCCCTCGAGTTTTTTGGTTTTTAAATTTGGAGGTATTATCAAACGCTGTTCAAAGGTAAACTATATAGGAGAGCTGAGGCTAAACATGTTTAGTGGGCATCTTATTTGCACCTAGTCGGCAAGTGAGTTGAAAGGTGAAAGGTGATCCAAAAATGTTTCCTAATCAGAGTCAGTTCCTAATCAGAAGCGCCATGGAAGTGCGCTTCTGGATGGAAGCTAGGAATGTTGTAGCTTATAATGCTACCTTTCAAATCCGGATGAATAAAAGTTTCACTAACTCCCATTTGACCGCGCGAACATGAATTCCGCTTGGCGTAGTGGCACATATTTTTGTCAAATCGCTTTAGGGGGAAGGGCGATGGTTGAGATTTCAAATTTTGGAATTAGTTAGACTAAATTATACGCCCCTAATAAATCATCTATATTTTGGAATCTTGCCACAGGGGAAAAAGGGTTAAGGTACAAAGTAAAAATCTAATTTAGTACCTAGTTATACAGTATACATACATACTTATGCAAACATATTTACATTCATTTTGTACAAACATAGTTATCTCGCATTCTTCTCTTTGGATTGTGTTAGTTTTTTTCTTTTTTTGTGTGTATTTTTTGGACATACTCGTATGTTAAGGCTGTTGTTTTCTGTTTTCTTTCCATTTATATACCATATATGTATACAATATTATATGTATCGATTTACTATACATGTATGTATGTATGTATGTATGTATATATACATACATATGTTCAGTATTTCTTAAATTTTTCTTTTATTATTTATTTTGATGAGGAATGTAGGCACATACTTGGTTCACATACTTGGTTCACATACTTGGTTCACATACTTGGTTCACATACTTGGTTGCTTGAAGTTGTCTATTGTTTTATTCACGTGACCAGGTGTGTGATTGTGTGTTTTCACCAGTATGTTATTACATTTTATTTGTTTGTTTGTTTGTTTTGAAATGAAATTGTACAAGAAAATCGATTAAATTATTATAACATAAAGGTAGACTAACTAATAAATATTTAAACAGTGTTTATGTATAGAAGAATTCCAATGAGTAAAAACACATAGACTATTGTTCATGAATATTAATTAAACTAATAGTTATAATCATAACGCAAGTACTATTGTAAGTAGAATTCCGAGAAAAGTAATTGAAGGCAATGATAAGTTTATAAATCAAAGCCAACGGAGACCGCTGGTAGTAACGCCACTGGCATATGTGCATTTAATTTTTTCATATTTGTTCACAATCAAATTTATTAAATGAACAAAAACTGAGAATAACATCATGAAAGCCATGCATGCTCATATGTGATACTGAATAATAGAAAAGAAGGGCAGCAGAATGCATCACATGACAATATTCTTTGGTATCAGAATAGCAGCAGAAAGTAGCAAATATGGAAGAAAGTCATGCATTCCAAACGGAGCGAAATGGCAAAGCAGTTTTCGTCTATATCATTTTATTGTTTGCATGTAATCAGAAAAGTAGCAAGAGCTTTAGCAGCTCAACGAGTGTATCGGTAACTAGAAAAAAGGGGGATATAAAGAAAAGTGAAATGAAATGAAAAAAAACCTATACTTATGAAAATGTTTAAATCCAAAAATGTAATAAAATGATAAGAGAAAATGTTGAAATAGAAATACAAAAGTACAGTACCCTAAATGGATTCAAAAACGGATTTAACATAGTCAGTGAATAAACAAAATGTGAAATTCAATTTTAAACTATACAAAAGCACAAAATAAAAAAAATAAGCGAAACAAGCCAATCCTACTTCGTACGCAATCACTCATTAAGACTCCATTCATTGCCTCCGCCCCGCCCTTTTCGTCCACAAACGACCAACGTCGAAATTACTAAATTCGTAATACTTTATTCCATAAAATTAAAAAAATCCTTCGTCGCTGTAATCCGCCACCGCTCGAAAAAGTCATTTGTGAAAATCATTTTCATATTCCCCCTTGTGTATTTCACGCGCAATGAGCCAAAATTTCCAAGTGAGCTACACTGCCCTTGGAATGTCCGATGATAATAATCACAATGCTTCGATGCCCTCGGTGTCATCATCGGGTCTCAACACTACACGCAATGTTAACTTTCATACAGAAATCCACAATGCGGCCGGGTATCCGCCTCAACAATTGCCGCAATCACGTCGCAGCTCCAAATCTTTCTTTCAGCGGCCACGCTCGATGTCAGCATGGAGTGATATTAGCCGAAGCAGCATGCGTTTGGATGAACGGTAAATTAATATACAATATCCTTTTCTTAAGGTTGGGCGACATATTACTTATTAAAAAAAAAGAATAATTAATATTAGTTTTATGTTGAAAAAGTTATTAAATATGTAAACTTAAACTCATAATTTGGCTTTAATAAAGTTTACATATTGGTGATATATTAAGTGTATTCATGAAAATTAGTCAACAACCTAAGCTACATTGCAGGCATGGGCTATTATTACGTATGGAGAACGAAACAACGACAGAGGAACTTTAAAAGCGACATTGACAAGTTTAGTCATGTAGAAACAAAAACTATTCAAACTTTGGGAGTAAGTTAATTTCTCCAGCTGCACTCTTACACTCTTATGAATCCGCAGTGTGGTGTTTAAAATTTCTGAGAAAACAACAGACCACACTAGGTATTATAGAACATCGAGATTGTCAAAATACTTCTTCGAAACATTTTTTTTATGAGAAAAAATCGCTTTCACAGTTGAGAAGCTCTTCATTGTTGAACAACCGCATAACCGTCAAAATGACAGAAGCTGGTAAGCAGAGGCTTCTGGACTATCATTCGTCAATCAACATCGCCAAAATCCGCAATCCGTCATGGTATGGGGTTTGATTTGCTCAAATGGCAAGAAGCCCTTAATTTTTGTGGAACAAGGAGTCAAAACCAACCAAGAAGTGTACCGCCTTGAAATTTGGGAGAATTGTGAGCACTTTGGACGTTCCAGCCATACTCTGCTCCAGCTCACAGAGCCAAAACGAAAAAAGAATGGTGTAAGGTCATTTTCCTGATTTTACCACATCTCAAGAATGGCCACTATTTCCGCCGGATATCATCCCGATGGATTATGGTGCATTTTAGAGGTCAGGGTCTGTGCTAAAAGTCAAAAATACGGCAAAGAGCCAACAAATTTTTCCAAACTTTTGAAGCTGTGCCAAGGGTGGGCACTTCAAAATCGGCTGATTATATTTTTACTCAAGCATTATGTTATCTTTTTCTTCGTTCTGTTTTTCGTTTTTAATTATAATAATTTTTGTCCAAAACTGTTGTATACTCGCACACTTATTCATTGCCACCCATATTTTGTACCGAAAATAGAGTTGATGATAAAAGTACTAACATAGTAGTTACTTACTTAGCTGGGACTATAACCGATGATCGGTCTTGACCGCCTCGACTGTGTAAATATTATATGTTATGAATACATAGTTGAATGTTGTACGAATTGATAGATCCAATCGTAAGTCGGGCTCCTAAATTCTTTTATACACGAATCATTTCGACATAAAGGTTGAAGTCGTTTCAGAGAACAAAATATATTGTACGTAGAAGAAAATTTAAAATTTAAACAATTTGTCTTGCGTTTTAGTATGCCTTTTTAGGTTTATACCAACGCATTAAAGATAAAATGGGAAAGGGAGCAAAAGCATCTCGTGCATTTCCCACACATTCTTAAATTACTTATTGCAAAGCATAAAAAGGAAAGTGGTTGAAATATTGTGAAAATAAAAAGAAAAACACTTTAATGGTGCGTGGCTGCAAATACTAACTTGCAAAAACAATATAAAAAGTTTAACTTCAACTTGGATTCAATTTCGGTTGCATTAAGACATGATCCACAATATTAAATGAGAATACGCAAAATCAAATAAAATATGCATATCTATCTTACGATATGCATGAGTGCCAATAGGTTTTTCAGTTGCTTCATCTTAACTGTGATAATCTTTAGCCATCAAATATTGAAATATGTCTATCTAGTTTCTTCTAACATAAGTAAGTATTCTTGAACAAAAAGGGGTTTTATGTTTATGCGTCTAGTTTTATGTATGTACTACTGTGGGCAAAAGTTAGTAAGACTTTGTTCATAATTTGAAATTTTTTTATTCATTCTTCCAACTCTATTTTGTCCTCTTCAAAGTAATCCCCCCCGGCCCCAATACACTTGAGCCAACGTTTTTTCCAATTCTCGAAACAGTTGTTAAAGTCAATTTCCGGAATAGCCTTCAATGCGCTTAGCGATTCATGTTTAATGTCTTCAATTGACTCAAAACGGTAAAACGGTCCACGAAGCGGTTTTTTGAGTTTAGAAAATAGCCAAAAGTCACACGGTGCTAAGTCAGGCGAATAGGGTGGTTGCGGAACGATATCAGTCGAATTTTTGGCAAAATGGTTTCGTGAAACCAATGCAGTGATTTTGGAACCAATCGTGCATTCACTCTTCTTAGGCCCAAATGATGTTTTAAAATGGTTTTCACTGATCTTTCCGATATTCCAACGATGCCAGTAAGGTCTCTGACTGTTAATCGTCGATTCTCGAGCACCAATTCCTTGATTTTATTGACGTGTTGATCATCAGTTGATGTTGATGGCCGTCCTGGACGTGGTTCGTCGTCAACGCGTTCTCGACCATCTTTGAACAAGTTGTACAAATCAAAAACACTTGCTCGCGACATACAATTATCACCGAAGGCCTTTTGCAACATTCTGAACGTTTCGGCACCAGAAATTTGATTCCGCACACAAAATTGAATGGAAATTCTTTGTTGAATAATTTCACTCATTGTGAAAATCGCCGAATGCACTTTTTGTACTTCAGAAAGACAAGCGTATACTAAACACTAATGATTATTTTGATGTGACATTTGGCACAGATGTCACCGACAGTCATACCAACCTTAAAAAAATAATATTTTGATGAATGGGTTTCCGCGCGAAATTTAAATTAAAAAGTCTTACTACTTTTTGCCCACAGTAGTATATGTGTATATGTGCCCCTTTGGAAATTTCATGTAAACAAGTTATTTTTATACTTTAACATGGAAACTTCTTCTTTCTTTTAATGGCACAACTGCCTCTGAAGGGCCTAGGCCGATCTTGTCGCATCCACTCACGTTGAACGTGTTATATTTATATTTTGTACATGAATGCAAGGACCTACAATTTTATGCACGAACCTTAACGGCAAAGTGAAAAATCTTTTCTTATGCAACTTTTACTCTTATGGAGGTTTGCCTGCCAAGAGGTGGTGCCGTGTCGAAAAATTGTTTTCTTATATTGGCAGTATTCACGATCTGCAGTAAATGGTCTTGTGTTCAGTATTTTTGATAAATATGAAAACAAAACGCATGCGATTTTCAAATACTACAAATATTAAAATTACAACTCAGAAAGCGCAGTGTAACTTTCATATGTTTGTATAGTATTTGCATATCTGTCAATATTAACTGCCATGAAAATGTAGTGGCGCTATATAATTTAATTTTCGATACATTTAGAAGATTTTTCAAGGTTTTGTTTTTTTATTATATTTGGAAGTAGCTTTATTTTCTTTTTTTAAATTTATTTATCTTGACCTATTTTTAAATATATCTGGCAAGAAATAGTTGAAATGTTTCGAGACATGAAAAAACATTTTTTATAAAATTGTACGGATTTAAGTTTTTTTAAATGGGGGCACCTCGAAAACATAGCAATGCTTGTATTGTAAGTTTGTAATGTTCGTCATCTGCTAAATAACACAACAAATATCACAAATACAAAAATTCACAATAATAGCGTTCACAATTTGTAGCAAAATATGTATTTTTTTTTTGGGAAAATACTACAAACACTCCAGATTGTGAATACCGCTATTGGAAAATCCATACAAAAACAATACATGTTTATATACCAGAAAATTATAACAGCAAATAATTTAAATTCAAATAAATTCTAATTAGAGAAAGAGTAGATTTTTGTTATTTGCTAAACACTTAAGTTCTCCTTAATATAGAAGCTTATGAAAATAATTGCAATTCACACAAATGTCGTCCATGCCAGTAACTAACTATTACCATAATATTGATTTAGTATTTTTTTTTTTTTTTTTGTAAATTAAAAGTTTCTGTGAGCACGTTGAAAGCAATAAAAAACTGTTTGCTAACTAAAAAATTATCGTCATTTTCAATTGAATTATTTACTTATGGCTCATTGAAATGTCTAAAAATATACTAGGTACGAGTAGGTACAAAAAATTGAAAAAATATACTATGAATAACGAAAGGAAGCGACCTTTGTATTGATATTTACAGAGAGGAAAAGTCACTTCGACTTTTAAATCGTTTAAAAATATCATAATCCAGTATTTTATTTTAAATAAGTATTTACGAATTCTTAAGCTGTTACATATTTATAAAAAAGACTTTTACATAAGTAGCAAACACTTGTTTTTAATGGGAAATTTTTGCTTAAATATTTATTTTTAATTTTTTATTTATTTGAGAAATGTCTTCATTATGAAATTTCTGTTGAATTAAAAAATGAATTTACGAACTTCATTACTTCATTATCAATTGCCAAATTGGCATACTGCCAATTAGTAAAATGTTCTAAAGTAATTGATAGTTTATTTACTACCTACATATACGAGTATATGTAAATAAACATGTATATACAAATGTAGACACTGCTATACCTTACCTATACTTATACATTCAAATTTGATATCTGTTGCAACAAGTTGGCAACAATTTGCAACAGTTTGATAATTGATTATCTTAAAGAAGCAATAAACCGAAATTTATTTCACTTACAGCACGAACATGCAATGTAATTTTAAATATGCAGTGCAAACTAAAACGTTAACACCTACCTACTAAGGCAATGGAATGTTAGATTTATTGTTTTGTGTGATGTGGCAGACATTACAGGCGCATTATACCAGTGTTGTCAGAATATCATTGTAGTACCCAAAAAGAGCTTAATGAGGGGACGGAGGGAGAGAGATATGGGGCATGTTTGTACAGCCCTCAGACAGTGTTGTAAGCATTTGCAACCAAATCAAGAAAAACTCGGAATTCTTCCTCAGTAGCCAAATTCCTTTGGTGGACATTACTCCCTGTAGCATAAGCGGAGAATATGTTACGGTTTCCTTTTCAATGAACTTTAACCAGTCACACGTTGTGATAACAGCATATTTCGCAATCCAATAGACCAAGAGCAGCTCAGAAATATGAAATGTGGGAATTCCACATTGAATTTATATTTTCTGATAAACTCCTCAAAATTCTTGACTGACACTCAGTCACTAGCCACTAAATTTGGCAACTGAAAGCTGATTAAAGCCCAGCTGATGACAGATTAGTTGCTGTAAGGATATTAATTTTCGTCTGCATTTTAGCTGAGTAGAGAAAATAACAACAATTTTTTTTATGGTGTGCCATAGTGTATGCATTTGTAAGGCAGATATCCAATATAAGTAGTTCGCTAGTGACTGGAAATAGCACCAAATTATCAAATCTTTTATCATTTCCTTTATCCTTTTTTTTCGTTCTATTGCATTTACCGTAAATTTGGTATTAAATTTGTAATTGTCATTTCGGTATACCTAATTTTTGCGTTGTTTTACATTCTCATGAAGTCAAACAAGTAACTACATATAAAAATTTCAAAAAAAACGGAAGTAAAGTGATAGCAACCGGAAAATGCTGTTCGCAAAAATGTTGCTTTGTTTCCAATGCAGTTATAGCCTGAAATTGATATTTGCACGAAAGGAAATTTAATATGTAAATACATTTGTATGTAGTAAGTACATAAGTACAAACATATTTGGTTCAAGATTGTATCGTTGCGGGTGTTTAACTTGTTGTCTTGGGTTTGGGAAACGGTAATGCCATTGTCAATTATGTATAATCAAAGATGTCGGATAGTTGAAACAGTAAAAAATTAAAACGGATAGTAACGGACATTGGGGATATTTATGACTATCAGTAATATGTATGAGTAAATAAATAATGTAAACCCCAAGTAGCAAATTAGAAATTGTACATGGACACGAACACAATTCTTCAGCATTAACTTATACCAAACCTAAGCTACCAATTTAAGCATACAATGATTATTATTTGTTCTTCGTCTACTTAGTTTATGGCACTGAGTATTGGAAATTTTGTATGTGCTGATTTTATTGACACAAGTCACATACTTATTTGTACATTTTTTTACAGCTATTTAAATCTACGTACATATGCACGTAGTGTAACGCTGCTTGTAACGCAACGTAACTTAAGTAAGCTAAACTTATGTTGTCATATCAAAAAGGTCTTAATTACCACCATAAAAGACAGAAACATGCATGCACAAACATTGAAAGTGCAAATAATACGTAAATGTATTTTACTGTCCTTAAGCACCAATTAATAATATTTTTTTTAAGGGTGAGAGCATATACCAAGAACTTTACATTCTAAGTACCCATGGAGGGTGCCAAAATAGCAGAGATTTCTAAGACATTTTGACGTCCAGAAAGAAAGTTAAATGTATATAAGATTCTTAGCGAAAACACACACATATATAGTATGGTACAAACGAGTTCATAAAAAGGTAAAACGTACAATAAAACTAAAAGCAATATCATTTATGCATCATCGTTGGCGTCGTTAAAATTCATCTATCAAAATCAGTTAAGTACTTTAGATAAATGTTCATTCGCGCTACTTGAAATGGTGAATGCATAGTACTTATGAATTTGACGTGCAGATGAAGCTGGCATTCCAGGCATCAAAAGTACTCGTCGTCTTCTTGAACGTAACATTTACATTTTCATGTTCCATTCCCTAAAGCACTGCTCTACTCTACTCTGTTTTTGGCAAATATTTTGCCTAGTTTTTCATTTTATTATATAGTATGTACTGTAATATGTATAGGCGAGTAAGCTCGCTGCACACATACAAAGGTACATATGGAATATTTTTTGTATTCTTCTGATTCTTTTTTCTCACTTCTACATTTTGCTTTTATTTATTTTCAGGTGAGTGCTTTTTGTAACAAATTTACATCTCTCATGTTGAATTTGATGAACGTTGCAGGTAAGTAAGTACTTTTGCAGTCTTCGATATCTAGTAGGCACAATAGGGTGTATGTGTATTTAATATTAAAAATACATATATATGTAGGTGCTTATTCATATACTCGTACATATGAACTTATATACATATATGTACATATGTTCTCGTAAATTTCTAATGTTGTTTTGTTTGAATTGTAAAATTAAGTATGTAAGTACGTGATTTCTTTCTTATGTAGTTAAGTAAATATGTACATGCTCGTATATAAATACATATATGTGTTGCAATGTACTTTTAGGTATATATATTTAAATATTATATATGTATTTTTTTCGGATACTCCCTTGGGTTTCGTGTGTAGTACTGCTGCATTTTCAAATTTCCAAGCCACGCTGCTATTTAATATATGGAAACATTTATAGCTGTGTTTTATTCGCCAACTAATTTAACATGTGCGAATAAAACGATCAATTTGTTAACTTTCATTTTCGTCGTGTTGGCATTCACAATAAATCTGTTTAATAGAAGCTAGCAGCTAGGGGTGATTTTCCCGAGCACAGGCACTTCACTTCTTAATTATATCGGTGAACCAGTTTTTTCGCTTCAAAACAACATTTTAATTGCATTTGCAACGCACTTCTTTCCATCGGCGGACATTTTGAAACATTTAATCATTGTTTCTTTGTTTGCGAAACTATTCACCTGCTTTCATTATTAACAGTTCACAGTAGGATCGATATAGAAACGAGGAATGGTAAACAACATGCTAGTTATACATAATAGCTATAATTATACGCGATATCTCTCCAGTTTTAGTTGTTGTTTCACATACAGCTACCGCTGCTAGTTATACATAAATAGGAGCGAGTGGTGCATATAACACGCAGCTTATGTCATTATATTGTTAAGATTATTTAGTTTCACTTGTTTATTTGTTTTCAATAAATAAAGAGGTTCGATCACTGGATTGCGTATGAAAGCAAAACAATTACAACTTTATTAAATTCACCACTTAACACTTAAAAATTAACTCACAATTATATTACACACTCCGTGTTTACACTAAGACTGTCAAACTGTAACTCAGCGTACATTGATATTTATAGCCCAGAAGTCGTCACTGTCGCGAACATTTCAGAACTCTTCGACGTTTCCAGATCATGCTAAGTGTTTGTAATTAGTTAACATGCCACGAACATTAGCCTGTCCACGAACCTCGAAGCTTTTTCGTAGTTTTAATTCTTATACTTAAGTATTGTCGCTAGATGGCGTATGCATGCGAATGCTGTTGTTCTGGAAATTTCGTCACAATATACATACATACCTAGCTGTGATGTTTGCGAAATATTTCAATACTTTAATGTCTTATGGTTCTATTCTAAGCCGTAGATTCATCGTAGCAAATCCGCTGTTTTTGAAGCACCAAGCTATTGAAATTACAAAGTTTTTTATTTTCATATCATTGGATCCACCACACTCTTGAATGTTTGCTTACAAATCTGTAATTTTCATTATTATGTTAGATTTACTGATTATAATTCAATAAAAAAAAATTGGCTTCCCTCTAAGTGAAACGAATTTTTAGGTTTTCAACTGCATACTATATATAACTTTATTGCATCTTTATCGCTTTCTACAAAATTACAACTGACAACCAACAAAGAAAAACTCTCCTTACATGTTTGGTAGCTTCTTAATTTTAATACATATAAATAACAATGAAATCTACAGAAAATAAAAATTGTAACAATTTTAAGATTTCCGTCTAAAGTAACAATTTATTGTTTTTCTGCTTTAATCTATAAATCACATTACTGCATCATGTATTTTGCCGTCACTGTGTGAAAGAAAGAAAAGAAAGGTAAAACAAAAGTTTACCCATACAGAGCTTATTTCTTCATTGAAAATTTTTCTTGTTGAATTTTCGCTTTGCTGCACACAAGAAACATAACGCACTCGCACACGGATTATGATGATAAACGTTGGTAGAAGCTGCTAAAAATATAATTCGAAGCGCATTAATTTCGCACGCATTTATGAAGAGTAGGTGTTACCTTATCCCAATTTCAACTGCTTCTTGATGTGTCGTTGCAGTGCGAGCTTCATTCCTTCCTTCTACTAGTATCAACAGCAACTCAACATTTTTTTGTTACACTTTCAGCTATAGATATGTAAAATACACATAAAGGGGGTTTCAATAGGGACATAACAATTTTGTATATAAGTAATTATAAACGTGTCCTAATATTTTGTTTTGATCTGGCAATATCAAAACGTTATTTCCAGGTTTACATTTTTATTATGATGAATTTCACAAACGAGCAACGTTTTACTACCGAAATTCTGAGTCAATGGTCGCTACATTAAGTTTGAATAAAATCCTAAATTTCACCGAAAAATCATCTTCAGCGATTAAGCTCTTTTCCGGCTTAATAAAAATGTGCTTCGAAAGACTCAATTGCATCCACAAAAATGTTGGAAGATTTTTTTTTGTGGTTAGAATGAGATGGGGATACATGCTACACTGCTGGTCAAACAATTGATCTATTGAAGGGGAAGTTTTGTTATTGTGTAATCTCTAGATATGGTCCGGTTGAATGGTTTAATTTTATGGGGTTACGTGAAGACGTTGGTTTATGTCAGCAAGCCAACAACGTTAGAGGAACTCAGCAACAATATCGAACGCGAAATTACCAACGTCCCGGCAGATATGTGCGGAAGTGTGGTGGAAAATTGGCTCCAAAGAAAATTGGCAAACGTGCTCGTGGTGATCATATTTAAATATAACGGTTGTACAACACCTTAAATAAATTTCTTCTCGATATCTCAGTTAAGTCCCTATTGAAAAACCCTTTACATACATACCATAGTATGTGTACGTGAGAATTAATTGTTAAGACTTTTGAATATTCCGAATTATCTCTTCCAAGCGTCTCGGGCTTATCTGCGTAGACAAGCGACTTCTTGGAGGACACGCACGATCTTGGAGGACACGCCACAGGCCCACGACGCGAGATAATGCGCTCACCAAAAGTTTCCTTCAATAAATTGATTGTTTCGTTGGCTGTATGGCATATATCGGCGTCTTGTTGGAACCAAAGGTCGTCTACATCAACATCCTCCAATTCAGGCACGAAATCATGTCTCTATAGCGTTCCCCATTGTCTGTAACATTATGACCGGCTTTATCTTTGATGAAATATGGACTAATGATTCCCTCTGCCTATAGAGCACACCAAACAGTGACTTTTTGAGGATGTAACAATGCGTCTTAACAATGGCTTGTGGATTATGATCACTCCAAATGCGACAATTTTGCTTATTAACGTCAACCAAAACCCATTCAACCAAAAGTGAGCTTCATCGCTGGACAAAAGAATTCTAATTTTCCTTTAAGCAGTGAAAGTTCACAAGTTCGCATCTCTATTTAGTTATACAAAAGTGGCACAACTCAAAATTGAAAAATTAGCAATGAAATTTTCAAGAATAAAATTTGAAGCAATTTGAGGGTTTCAGCTCAATTTTTGAGGTTCAATGAAAAAGTGCATGAGTGAAGTAATTGGTGTTTGGAGCGGTGGGGTAATTGTAAGTGTGATGGCCCTCAGTAAGTATGTTCAGAGAATATGTTGTAGATAATAATATTGAGATCGGTCTTACATTTTAACCCTTTAGCACTGACTCCTCACCAGCTGTCGCATAACTGGTCGAAGAAGCTGCTCCATGATTTGGTGGAAACTATTACTAATCGTCTGCTTCATGTCCGCTGGAGAATCCTAGGGGCAAAGTTAAATTACTCTGTTGGTCTCAGGAAATCATTCACGTAAGAAAAGTGCCGGAAGCTGTTTAATTAGTCAAATAAAGAAAAAACAAATGGCAACTCTACAAAGTAAGTTTTAGAAATTTGAATTTGTCGGTTAGGAAAATTAACGGCAATCTGGGAAACGTCACTGCTGGTGAAAGTCGTCTGCGTAAAATCATACCTTCCAGCAAAGCAACTCTTGGATTTATTTTAAAGCAGAATGGAGAATGGACCACATCGAGTCTTGAGACTATTGAAGTTCGTGTCGATACCCCCACTTTCCCAGATGCTTGCTCTCCAGAATTAGTGAATTGGAGACAGTCTTACCGACTCAATCGCCCATAAAATCCTTAGCAGGACAAGGATACAGTGAGCGCTGCAAAGTTTCAAACCGCATTAGGCATCCGTGCCGGATGGTATTATACCTGCTGACTTTTGACCCTCAAGGATCATTAAGGACTTTATAAAAACTTAAAACTTTATAAAAAGTAATACATAGGTTGCATGGGAACACTGTTCCATAGCTATTGTACATATATACATGACTAGTATGGTACCTTCCTATTTGTCTATACTTTAGTCTTACTTACAGCTCAATTCCAGTAAAAGTCTTACAATATTTTTTAAGAACTATTTTCTCTGGTTTAATGTCAGTGAATTTTTTAACCCCAAATCTACTTCTAACCTGACATCACATCAAAAAGCTTTCTGAACATTTTCTTAAAGCTTATTTGTTTCGACAGTTGTGAATAGTTGACAACACTGAGAATTTAGAAATGTTAGAGAGTTAGAAAAAGTAATTAAAATAAATATTTTAATAAATTCATATTTTACAGAGAATCAATATACGAACGCACCACGCAGGAGCAACTGCGCCATTACCTTGCTACTAGTCCGAAACTAGGAGACGAGCTGTGGGCAAAGCGGGTCCTTTCTATTCCATATGATAAATCCCTTGCCCGAAAAAACTTACAGGAAAGCAAATTTGGGTCTGTTTAATAAATAAAATAAATACAATAAACAAATTTTTAATTGTTAGGCATTTACAACAACTCTACACTAGACAGTTAATACGTTGGAGGCTCGGATACTGCAGTTAACTCATTTTCACACAAAAGGCACTTAACAAATATTTGCGCTAAACCATCGTTATTGAGATAAAATTTTTTTACTATAATGAATTTACTATGAATTGGCATACGATATTTACTTCTGATGCGTACATCTTCTCTGAAGATGTTAGAAGAGACATTCCACTTCACCAAGGTTGTTACTCTCTGCTAAAATTTGTTGTTCAACTGGTTGTGGTGCATCAATGTCTACCAGCATATTGCGCAAAATAATGCAAGCATACGTAAATAGGGCTACCTTTTCATGGCACAAAATTATTGCGTTGCCACTGCTGATATGACCCATTCGCTGGAAAACGCAGAACGCTAAGAAACCTGATTTCAAAGGAAAGAATTGTCTTCTGCCTATCGGAAATTTTTTATTCATTTTACGGTAATCGAAAATTTTTAATGAAAATTGCTTCTGCTATCTGTCAATGGATTATAATAAATGATTATTCTCCTGAGAAATTGGTCTTACAAAACTATGAAAGGCAAGTAGAATTAAGCTGTTAGTCTGACAAATTGTGCATAAATCGAAAAAAATCACGCATAACAAACTTACCACGCCCGAGTTGTACTTTTAAACATTTTTTGTTTAAACTTTATATTGATAGAAAATGAAACTTAAATAGAAACTATGTACTTTAATTAATTTCGAACTCGAAAGTATTTTACTTAAAACAAAAGTAAATTAAAATATCTTCTTCATTCGTTTTTCCACAATTTTTGCACACAAAATATTTGAAAAATTTCGCTAAATTTCACGCAGATTTGCGTTCATTTGGTAATTGCTTCGTGTACAATATCTTCACTGTAGACTGAAGAGAATTTGCGAAGTATTAAACTTTGCTTAGCAAAAATTTTAAGCTTTACACTTTGCATTATTTCTTTTTTTTTTTTTGTATGTAAAAAACATTGGCAAGTTTAGTTTCTGCTGTAATTTAATTAAATGTATTGTGCGTGCAAATTGTAGTACATACTACGTAGAATTGTGTTTTTTCATGAGTATGGTACTTACCTACATTCTTTAGATTTTCCACATGGCTCTGCATTTAAACTTTAACACGCTTACGCTTTAATTTTTTCAATATAAGATTTTTTTCACTAAACGAAATAGATTTGCCTGGAAATTAAGCCAGTACAAAGTGCCATAACTTTTACCCTCCTTTGATGTTTTATACCTTTATATTATAACTTAGCTGCATTACATTTCAGTTGTATTAATCGGTAATAATTACGACATACTGCGTAATTAACAAAGAAATCACTTTAGCCAAAGAAAAATAACGTAAGCTTGAGCAGCAGAATTGTAGCATCATCATAGCAGTGACCAAACGACTTACCGACCGACAGCCATCATCATTACCATTATTGTCGCCGCTTGTCGTCATCCATCTATCGAGTTGTTTTGTTTCTGTTCTTGCTTTCAATGACCTTGAGCATTATATTTATACACACACATACACACAATATACATATATGTACATATGTAGGTGCATGTATACATATTTATGTGTGTGGTGAGTAGTAATAAAGTTCAAATTAATGTGTGAGAGTGAAGGACTATGAAATACTTGTGAAAGATACAACTACAAAATACTTCAGAAATTAGTAAGATAAATGCTTAAGCAGATAGCAAATACCATTAATTTTGTTTACCTATTTCTGTTGTTGCTGCTGCTGTACTTGCTCAATACAAGTACTCGTAGTTATCATTTTTGTAAGTTTTTATATTCTGTATGTATATGTGCTCTCATTTTTTGCATTTCCTCTTTGACATTTTATCGCCTCCTTTTCTTCATGTTTTTCTTCTTCAGCTTTTTCTAAATTTTAACCACGTGTCCAGATTGCTACTTCTTCTTTTTGCAACATATTTATCAATAAATGAGTACATACGAACTCATTTTCGTTCTCTTCCCATTTCTCTTTCCCTCCCTCTCTCTATATCCCTCTCTCTTTCCCTCTTACTTTTGGACGTTCACTCTCTCCGTGCATTTCTTCTCTATGCGCTGTCATTTTTATTGCATTTTTATTTCGTACAGGTTTTGTTCAAGCAATTCCATGTGCGGTGTTGCCATTGGAAAGTTCTAGGTATTGCTGCTTTGTTCAGGAATATTTTTAAGGGTGGAACGTCTAATGGTTCAAAGTAACATAAGAATGGAATGAAGATATAATGAGGAGAAGAAAACAACATGAACGTTAATACAACAAATTGTGCCACTTGCTCCGATTTATATTATTAGGTTTTGAAAATTATCAAAAAATATTTTTATGTTATTTATTAAACTTTTGTTTTAGTATTTGATGACGCTGAATGATGCGACACTGAATTATAATGCTTCTCATTTGTATTTCGTATTTGTTTTTTTTGCTTTTAATTCATATGTATGCACGTACATATATGTTTGTGTATTTACGTGCGAATGCGTAAGCAATACAAATTAGTTTCTCTATGTGTAAAAGCTTTTTCCCTTCTCCCTACTGTTTCCTTTATAGGTGAAAGTTTTGTGCTATGCTTTCTAAAGGAGAATCTCCATTTCTTGCCACTTATATGGAAACTTTGCCACTGCTGGAAAATTAACTGTCGCAAATAAAATTTAAGATAATACGCAACAGATGGCGTTGTTTATAATATAGAATTAGTTAAATATGCTTCAGCATCAGCTTCAGCAATTTACTCGTAATTTAGTTTTTCCAACTATCGGTACTTAATTAATTTTTTTTTTCTTAGTGTCACATTACCTCGAAAGATAAAATGTATGTAGTTGCACTAACTGACTGAAGAAGAAGAGGTACAAGTAGTGATTCTGAAAATTGTGAGTTAGGTTATGATGGAAGTTAAGCGCTGTTGGTCTGCCGTATGAAAAGTGATTATTGTAAATAAAACAGCGGGATATTTGTTTCTCTGTTTGCCAAATCAATTATTATCCTTTGAAAGTAAATGCACCTGTCAAAATCTTTTGGAAGTCACGTTATGATTTATTTCATCCTCTCTCCTAGTAATAACGCTAACATTTACCATCGATTTGTTTAAACGGTCGCAGATTGTTATCGTACTTAGAAGAACAAACATTTATCTATAGTTTTTTATTTGACTTAGTAAGTAAGCAGAGACTTCATAATAAGGATATTCTGCGATGTGAAAGATGTAAATGTCCAAGATATTAAGTGCCCAAGAACTTAACATAAAATACGAGTCCTCAAACAACCAAATTCACTTAATAATTGGGATCTAGTTTATTTCGCCCAAAAAATGTAAAACTTTGAATGACAGTGCCCAGCTTTTGTCCTCGTCTATGTCCTCGTCTAAATTCACTTAATAATTGGGATCTAGTTTATTTTCTCCCAAAAATGTAAAGCTTTGAATGACAGTGCACAGCTTTTGTCTTCGTCTATGTATGAAATTCAATAATATACATGATGGAGCCAAATTTATATCAACATACAATTATAATCGTTTTCACTGATATTGAAATCGATTGGTTTACTTTTTCTCGTACTGTTTCCACACTGGAAAATGTTTGTTTTTGTGTTGAAATATTTAATTTTGTGTACGTATACTAGATAGACTATTGAAAATTTTTACTTTATATTCACTAATAAGGAAGAAAGCGAAAAATTGCGTTGTATTTACGTATTAGTTTATATTTTATACTCTGACTTCAATATTTACTACTTGTGCTGTAAAAAACCAGTTCCCGCTAAATGCTTAAATCTAATGTCAGATTACTAAATACATTTTTCAATAGGTTTATGTCTCAATACAACCACAAATTAATATTATATATTACATACATACGCATGCCATTATTCATAAAATATTTGTTATTACTAATATTAATATTATCTAAAAATACATTAGAGTACGATTGAAGAAGAAAGGAACAACAAGCAAACAAACAAACCAACCAAATAAAAAACAATCAATTAAATAGACAACAACAATATAATCTTGTTGCTATTGGAATCGATTACATTGTTGCTAGCTGTATTAACAAACACAAATGTCACATTCTCATAATGAATAGCAAAATATTTTCACTATTTCTCTCTACAAAATTCTCAAACACACATACCACGCACATATAGTATGTACGTGCATACTAGCACTTACCGACCACATGCCGGAACCACAGTAGCTACCTAAATTTTTATAAGGTGATGAGCTGTGGTCGCTGTGGCGTAGTGGTAATGCGTTGGACTGCTACGCAGAGTGTCCGGGGTTCGAATCTCAGCACAAGCAAAATAAAAAAAAAGAAGTTATTTTACTACACGGCACCACCTTTTGGCAGGCAATGGCAAACCTACAAGAGTAAAAATTGCCTATGAAAAGCTTTTCACTTCGTCGTTCGGATTCGGATTCGGCATTAAACTGTAGGTCCCTTCCATTCATGTACAAATATAACACGCACAACATGAGTGGATGCGTAAAGCTCGGCCTAGGCCCTCCATGGGTTGTTGTACCATTAAAAGTAAAGTAAAAGTAAGATGAGCTGCTGTAAGTAGATTGGCATCAGATATCCCGTCCGTTGTTGACATTTATTGTGGTTAGCAATTTTCAATATTGAAAATGGATATCCATGCGCTATCACGAAAATTCCTTGAATTTCATTACAGACGCACGCACACAATCAGTATGCACTACAAGGATTGGCAAGGATTAAGTGAATTTTTAAGAAATGGCGATCTTTGATTGTAGGTGACACCAGTCTCTATACTCAAGTTAAGTTGAAGTGCGTAACTGGCAAGTGGATTTGCAATGACGTCATGTTTTGATTATAAGAGCAATTGAATTGCAAAATTAATATGATTATTATTGAACCTACTCAATATAGTTTGTTATATTATATGTTATATGTCACATGGGCACCAATGGAAAAGGGGGATCGTTTATAAAATTACCGTCAACGCTTTTGGCTAGGCTGAAATGAGTTAATTTCAAATTATTTGCACAACTTGGCGTATGAGTAACTTTTAATATCTTTTTGTTAGCTTCTAATTTATTACTTATATAAATTTATTTAAATTTCCTCAGAAAGCCAAAGGTTCACGTTCATATACCAAAAGTGCAACGAGGCATATGAGTATTTTTATTATATGTATTTAAAATCAAATGTACCACATGGCGTATGAGTAACTAATTTAATTTACTACTACTGCATGCGAATTAGAAATGGCTTTCGTTTTCGATAGGTATAGTAATATTTCAACAACAGGAAAAGTCACAACGAACTGGCCATCACATTTTGTAATGCTACATAACTACTCCACCCTTCTGTGATTTTAGAAATATGTACATGCACGCCGCTGCGTTAAAGAGACTGAACTGCTGATTCTGTTATTGACATTCATAATGATGATATTGATGAAATATATACACGTCCATTTCATACGTCCATTCAGTCTTTTAATCTTGCTATCACTCTCGTTCTCTCTCTGTTTGTTTCACAATTATAGCATCGTAACTGTGACTGTTGAAGTGATTTATTGGCTTTAAAAGTGTGGGCGCAACAAAACCTTCTGTTGTTATTGTTTGTAAATGATTGTTTTGTTGGTATTATGGAAATTATCATCATTAATGTTTCTCTTTTTCTATTTTAACTTAATGATTGCTGCTGTAATTGTGTTTGTTGTTGCCGTCATTCTTGTTACTAAAGAATAACATAATTTGTGTTTTTATTGGAAGTAAGTTATACATATATATATATACTTACATATATGCAACCAAAAATTATGAATTGCTAATATTGCTAAAATTGAATAATGAAATCCGTGAACTAGAGCGTAAAATGCAAATATAATTAATTTTTTTTTGAATATGGTAGAGAGTACAACTTGTAGTATGAATGACGTTTATCTAGTTAACTTGTGAATTTTCTGCACATAAGTGAAATATTTTGTTTGTATTGTATTTGTGTAGGTAGCAATTAATACCTATACTTTTATAAAAAGTTTTCCATTGAAGTTTATTGATTTTACGCTATTGGTTAAATATCAGTTTCTCTCTTTTGTTTTGATAGTTTTATTTAAGAAATTTAGTTATGTAATGGTCACTGTGTCGTAGTGGTAGTGTGTTGGACTGTTACGCAGAGTGACAGGGGCTTGAATCTCGGCACAAGCAAAATCAAAAAGTAGAAAAACTATTTTTCTATGTATACGGCACCACCTCTTTGCAGGCAATAGCAAACCTACAGGAGTAAAAATTGTCTATGAAAAATTTTCACTTCGCCGTTCGGATTCGGTATAAAACTGAAGGTCCCTTCCATTCATGTTCAGATATAACACGCACAACATGGGTGGATACGAAAAGCTTGGTCTGGGCCCTCCATGAGCTGTTGTGCCGTTAAAAGAAAAAAGAATAAAGTTATGTTGGTGTAATTGAATGCATACATCCTTACATATTTTTCTTATTGATACATTCAACACACAGGTTGTACCCCTATGAATGCAGAGCATCGTGTTGAATGGAAGGTAGTTTGATAGGTGGGAGAAAAAAGGAGGGAGAATGAGAGAGGGAATGCAATCACACAGGACACCGATAAAGAGATAGACAGCCATTGTGGCAAGTTCTATGCCTTTACTTACCACAATGAAGTTCAGTTTATCAGTGTCGACTAGCATGTAGCGCCGAAGACCGGGCTATTCGCATCCACTCATGTTGTACATGTACATATATTAATACTTACAATTGTATTCGAATGCTTTAAAGAAAATTAAACCCAAATTCATGTTGCTCATATAAAATATAGCGTGTAAGCGTTATCTAACTTATGTATATCGTAACTAGTTTATTGTATACTTTCTCCAATTTCACAAATTTTAAGGTATTATAGTTCATTGATTCAAGATAGTACTTTGAATGCAAATGAATGAAATGGAGTTTATTTCTCTTAGTGTTATGAAAAATATTTTTGAAATACTTGCTCAAACCTTCATTTGCAGTTGTTGTCTGCTGTATATTCGGGGATAATCACTGAATAGAATTCTATCGTGCTTCCAATAAGTTTGGGTCTAGTACTAGCTATTGTCTTAGGAATATAAGTGGGTGCCTAGATCGTTTCTTGTTTTCAGTGAATATCACAAAGAGATATAGCAGGCATCGGTTAAAGAATCAAAAAGGCATAACTCTTGGCCAGTGGCCTTTAATAATTTGTAAAGGAGTAAGATTGATATTGAGATTTGCTGGGGCAAATTTCTTTGTGTCTAAATTTCAGAGAAATATTTTCAGATAGTACGAATACATAGTTATTTTATTTTCGGCCCTCAAATTATTAATTGTTTAAAATGCGAATTCGAGCAAACTATTTGATACTACTGCTTGAGATATGCTCAAATATAAATGTTTAATTTAAATTTGTATAAATGCATAAATCATTAAATCACGGTGCATTAGATTTGATGCACAATTGAGCGAATGTGTTACTTTCATATTTTTATACAAGCATGGTTCTTTTCCGCTCGATTTGACCCTTTTTTTTTATTGAAAAAGTGTTAATGATATTATAATCACGTGAGCAATACTTTAAGTCGATATCGTACTATTCATTTTGTTTATCGAATTTTAGTTTGCCCAAGAAAATATTATTTTTGAATATGGAGATACATAAATATTTTTTATGTATACTTATATAATGCTATCAAATGTCGACGAACAATATTTCAATTTACATATGTTGATTAATAAGACTCCGACCTACCTACAGAAAGAAAGTTTATACATCCGTAACGCCTCTGGGTGTAGGGTGCACATAAATATGTGTGCATATGTAATCATTTTCTGAATCAGGATTATCATTCATTGTGGTCAGCTTTAAATGTCATAAGTATTAACAAAATATGGTTAAACCAAACATCTATAATAAGTAATGCAAAAAACTAAAATATTCAGTTCACCACTGCGTATGAGCAACGTAAAATTTTATTTGATACCTATTTTTGTTTCTTTATTGATAACGAAGATTTAAATCAAAACAAAAGTTTCATAATTAGCATGCTCACAACATGCAACTCCATGTTGTATATGTAAGATGTAATTGTAAACAAGTTGTTAACAAGTGCAACTTCAATTGTTGCTGTTGTCGTGTGGTTACTTTTGTTTTGCTGCAACTGCTGTTGCTACTGTGGTTGTTTATTGTACACACTTGTATGCCTGTTTAACATACAACTGTTAATGCAACAATTATTGCACCACTTACACACACGCGCTCTAATTTGATTTCATACTTACATAGTGTGCGCTAAGCATTTGCGAGTGTTGGAGGCACAGCGGTATCAAGTGATGTATGATGATGTCACCTGTTGATACTCATACTTATAGCATTTCAATTTATTATTGTTATTGTTTGTTGTTTCTATTGTGATTGTAAATGTCTTTGCAATCGCTATTCAACAAGAACAATTATATTAATGATAATAATAATATACTCACTCCAAATGCGAAAATGTATGTGTCTGTATATAACATGTGAATAATTTATTGATTCTCTATTTTTCAACATCATAAGTTTTATTTCTTTACTACTGTACTGTACTTTTGACTAGATATATATATGTATCTGTGCGATTCGTTCATTATACATATTCATATCAATGTTGAAGTCGCCGTTACCGTCATGTTACTACTTTGCATTCTTTGCATTGGATTCGTTTTTGTATTCAGCTTGTTTCTTTTTACTGCAAGCAGATGAGATTTTAATTGCTTCTCCCAGACATAAACAAGTCGCCACTAATTAATTGTTTTATATAAAGTTATTTCATAATTTGTATTTCTGTTAAATGCATGTACAAACACACATATGTACATACTTATATGTAGGCTTTCATTTCATTAATCTTTGTTTTATTAATTCAGTTTACATTTTATTTAAAGTTTTAGAGTTTTCTTATGTGCATATATTTACAGTTAGTATTTAATTAATATTCAAATTCACATTTCCAAAACACAAAGTTTATTAAATTAGCAGCGCGCAGTCGTGCACACAATATGAAAACAGTTTGATTTCTATCGTTCGTCTCGTTTCGGTATTTTCTTGTGTTCGTATCAGAGTCGCATTTTGAGTATATTATATTGTGGTAGAATGTGGTGAATGGTGAGTATGGTTAGTAAGTCCGTCCACTTCTAGTTGCTCGTCCATCGTTCCCTACATATATATATATGTATACATTTTTAATAGTGAATGAAAAATTCACAAAATTTTGACATGTTTTGTATTTATGGTATTTAATCTAAAATTAAGTCATTAACTTATGCATTCTCATCTTTCGATTCTTATCTGTGTAAAGAAATCGTTTTGCCTGCAATAAGTACGCTTTTGCCTTCAATAACTGAGTAAGTGAGGTTGTTTACACCCATGATGTTAACCCTACAGTAATTACTGTATTCTACAATAATTTGGATTTTCAAAGTGTTACAGTAATTTATTCAAAATCTGCAGGAATTTCATTGAATAGCTTTATTTTCATAAAATCTTTTTTTTATTTTACATGGGTTTGTTCCTGAGAGTTCTACGGTCACTAAAGGCTATTAGAGCTGAAAAAACCCACTTTGAAAAGACGAGGAGTATCACTCTCAAGAAGATTTTGTGACGGGACAAAATTAGAAGTAGCGCTCTGATTTTAATCTGACCCAAATCTAAAGGCAGTTTTAATCAACTGGTGCAAGCGTGCGCATAGCAGAGGCGACTGGCGAAACTTCGTAGAGGCGGCCAAGACCGATCATCGGTTGAAGTGCCAGTTAAGTAAGTAAGTAAGTTTTGGTTTCACCACAAACTTACAATTGACGTCATATTTGGCAAGCTATAGTGGAAAACTAAACGGTTTGATATTGAAGAAATTTATTCTACTTAGTTATTTTGATATTGGACTTTTCAGAAAGTTAAACAATTTTTAGTGGAAACCTTTAATGTTGGAATAAAAGTAATATCAATGAATATTTCAGTTTAATTGTAATTTTTGTCGAAAAGACGTGTTTGTAAAACTGAGAAAAAATCCAGTTAATTTTTAGTAATTGTATTTTCAAAAATACTTAACTTTGGAAACAATGCAAAATGTTTTGAATTTTTTTCTATTGGAGAAATCACAGGGCAAAGGTAAATTGTACTGTTTATGCCTAAAGACCTATTACGATCGGTTATCATAAAACTCAACCACCTACAAAAGACTTTTTTTCCATTATACGAGCTATGAGTGAGGATTAGTCTTACACCATTGCAGAACTTTATATGTAAAAACAACAGTTGAAGTTACTGTTACTGAAACTGGGATCATCTGAGCATTCCACTTAAATTCCTTGCACCCTAATCTATTCGTTGGCAGATTGTATGAATACGACTGTATAATTTTGCAGTTGATATAACCTGATACCCTTCCACCTAGATTTAGCGTTTAGTAAGGCAGCAAGGAGTATTTTTTCTAATCTTAGTACAAATACTTTACTTTTACTTTTATTGGCACAACAGCCCATGGAGGGCCTAGGCCGAGCTTTTCGCATCCACTCATGTTGTGCGTGTTATATTTGTACATGAATGGAAGGGACCTACAGTTTAATGCCGAATCCGAACGGCAAAGTGAAAAGCTTTTCATAGCAATTTTTACTCTTGTAGGTTTGCCATTGCCTGCCAAGAGGTGGTACCGTATAGAAAAATTATTTTTTCTATTTTTTGATTTTGCCTGTGCCGAGATTCGAACCCCGGACACTCGGCGTAGCAGTCCAACGCACTACCACTACGCCACAGCGACCACACAAATACAGTACAAATACATATTTATATTTTTGACTACGTAATAATATGGTAAATATACCTGAATTTTCGATTTCACATTCCAACGAAATAAAACTTACTAAAACATTCGTAATATCTGTGGCAACGAGGAAAAGATTGAAGTGGAGATAAGACTGACAATATTTCACCATATACATATGTAGATAAGTACTACATAAATACATACCATATATGTAACTAAAAAAGCAAAGTTAACGAATTTTAAAAATTAAATAATCTTTTGAATTACTTACATATATATGTATATGTTGTAAAGGATGGTATTAATCCTGAATATAATGTCTCTTACAATATTGCTACATATAGTTTTCTTAATACTTTCGTTCACTCGAAGAAAATACACTTTCTTGTTACTTCTTACGCCCAATATTTTCTAATATTTGAGACAACATGTTTTCAAAAACTTCTTCCTCTTCCTCTTTTACCTGTTATGCTATGATGCTATAATGAATTTAAATATTTTTAATGGATTTGTAAAAAATAGCACTATTTTTAAATGTTTAAAAATGTTTCTTCAAAGATTCCGACATAAATTTTTTTTAATGATTTTGAATCTACCTTCAGTTTTTCTCCAGCGCATTCATAAAATAAATACACATAGAAGAAGTCAATACGAAACGACATGGTATATCTTTATGGTCAATAAGAACGAAACGTTTTACCAAAGCGCTACGAGTCCAGATTTGGGACAATCTAGGATTTTGGACTCTAGGAAAAGTTGATTTTCTTAAATTTCCATTTTTGTTTTCAACTTTAATAAGGCGTGGAGAAAAATAGTACCTACCACGTAAAAATGAGGTATGACACTAATTCTGCAGAAAAATTAATTTCCAAAATTTTGAGCTACATATATAGTTACATAGTGTTTTGATTGGAGAATTTTTTTAAGAGAGAATTTTGTGGAAAAAGGTCAAAGTTTTATTTAACCCTTTTTCTTGATTTGGTACTTTATAACAAAAATACGTATTTATACTTATACATATGTCTGTCAATAAAATTCGACAAAATAATTTTCCACTTTAAAGAACAATCCGTAAAAAATTTGATTTAACGAAAATATTGTTCGCAGTTTAGGAAAGTTGTAGCAATGAAAGTAGGCAGTTGTACACTGTCGATAAAAATCGATTACTGATTTTCCCATCCCAAGAGGAAACCCGGCCATAGAATAAATATATGTGAAGAATATGGTAGCTGTGGCGTAGTGGTAGTTCGTTGGACTGCTGCGCAGAGTGTTCGGCGTTCGAATCTCAGCACAGGCAAAATCAAAAAGTAGAACAAATAATTTTTCTACACGGCACCACCTATTGGCAGCCAATGGGAAACCTACAAGAGTAAAAATTGCCTATGAAAAGCTTTTCACTTCGTCAGTCGGATTCGGCATTAAACTGTAGGTCCCTTCCATTCATGTACAAATGTAACACGCGCAACATGAGTGGATTCGAAAAGCTCGGCCTAGGCCCTCCATGGGCTGTTGTGCCATTAAAAGTAAAGCAAAGAAGAATATTTAAAATATATTTATATAAATATTCTACATACTTTTTTCTTTTGTTTTTTGAGTTAATTATATGTTATATATCTATGGTTGATCCTTCGGTAAAGATATGAACTTTTTGTAAAACATGATATAAAAATGAATAAAATAGTAATAACAAAAATTATCTGTTAATTTCTTTATGATGTAAGACAAAATTTATATTTCCATGTTTAAAAAAAAAATCCCAAAGCAGAGATATACCTATGATGCCTAATTGTGGGCGTTACAAAAATCCGTTACTCGATCAAAACCAATATACCCTGTACATATATTGTGTAAAGTATGAAAACAGTAAATTTCATTTACATATCCCATTTCTTGTATTTTTTTTTAAAGTGAATTACGATGGTCAACGTTTGCCAAACTTTTGATGCAATACAAGTCATACTGATGACGAGTTGAAATGAAAGCAATTTGGAAAATTGTATTATGGTGGATTTAGGCGGTTTTGGAATCGCTTAAGTTTTATAAGGAATGTTTTACACGACTTTCAAAATATATTGCTCGTTTGCTGAAAAACTGTTGTAAATCAAACTATAAAATATTCGTATCTTATGATCTCTTCACGTCTGAAAAGTATTTGTTGTGTAGAGTGACAGGCAAATTGAAAAGTTTTAATGCGTTTTTCTGGAAATTTATGCTTCTTAAGTTTTGAAGTTTTGATAGTTTTGCAGCATACATATGTGCTATATTTAGGTTAACCCTAAAACCATGTCTCGCGTTATTAAACGTTTTAAGGAAGAACTGCGTATTGATCGGAAGAAATGTTCTGGTAAAAAGAAGGGGCCACATGACTGTGAGAAGGCGAAGAACGTTGTGACCATTTTAAAGAGAGATCCAAACATTTCGGGAAGGAAATTGGCGGGGAAGGCTGATTGCTCAGAATCTTTCGTGCGAAGGACTAAGAAGGAAGCTGGGCTGAGGACGTACAAAGTTCAAAAAGTTCCGGATAGAAACGGAGTGAAGAAAGAAACCGCAAAACAACGAGCGAAAATGCTGAGCCGAGATTTTGTCAAGAAATTTGAATGCTGCATAATGGACGATGAAACTTATGTTTTAGCGGATTTTTCCTAGTTACATGGCCAGGAATTTTATACAGCTGATTCTCGAGGAAATGTCGCTGAAAAATTCAAAGCCAAAAAACTTACAAAATTCCCAAAGAAATTCCTTGTTTGGCAGGCAATTTGTAGTTGTGGCAAAAGGAGCAGCACATTCGTGACATCGGGTACAATCAACGGCGAAATATATTTGAAGGAATGCTTGCAAAAGATTGCTTCGATTTTTGCGCCAACATGAAGTGTCCACGTTTTTTTGGCCTGACCTCGCTTCATGTCACTACAGCAAAACGGCCTTAGAGTGGTTCCAACGGAATGAAGTGATTTTGGTGCCTAGAGAAGCCAATCCACCAAACTGTCCAGAGCTAAGGCCGATTGAGAGGAATTGGGCTTTAGTAATAACGGAGATAAAGGTAACAAAAAAGTGGCCAAAGACCTTCAAGATTTCAAAAGAAAGTGGTCTGCAGCAGCTGTGAGGGTGTCGGACACTACCATAAAAACATTAATGGAAGGGGTTCCTGAAAAATTAAAACTTTTTATTAAAAACTAATAATTTGTGGTTTCTTGTTTTTATTTTTTTAATCTAAAAATAATTTGCAAAATAAAATACTTAAGTTTAAAAAAAATCGGAGTACTGGTTCAAAAAATTTCATCATATTTGTACCAGACAATTTTATTCGACGCACTCCTTATGCTATATGGATTTATAATACTTTTTTTGTTTGTTTGTTCTCTTTTTTTCATTTCGGTCTAAATTGGTTTTTTTAATTTTAGACCTAATAAGTGTTGGCTTGGAAACCGCGATACTAAGTTACTAAGCATTGCATAGTTTTAAGGCAAAAATGTCAAATGAAATTTGTATGAAATATCGAAAAATCCACTATGAACTGTTTCAGAAAACTACCGATTTTGCCAGTAAACTAAGTCTGAACTAACTTTTCCATGGAAGAATTTTTATCTACGACTTGGTTAAGTTGAGAATAATTAGAAAAAATTAAAGAAACCCCGATTTTTTGAGGGCATTTATGCTGTAGCGACCAAACCGATAGTCCTAATTGTATCAGCTATACCTCAAAAAACAGCACCTGCGTATAGAATCATTACCTTCCAAAAATATTTTGAGCGATGCCATCCCAATACAACATATTTTCTTATTTTTCTACAAACTTTAAAGTTCCCCAGAATTTTATTGTAAATTGTTGAGCAGGGAATATGTAAAAAAACTTATTCAGATTTTCTTCGGCCGGAAGTTAGAATATAAAGTAAATTGTCGATTGCCTCCCAACAAATTTTTAAAACAAATCTTAATTGTAATCTGTAATAACATCCGCGTTGTTTGTGCCCGTGATTGGTTAACATTTATAACAGACAAAAAAAAAAAAACACAAATCCGATTAATATGAGTAAAAAAGAGCAAAAAAAGCTCTGAGAGCGATTGTTCAAGAGTAAGAGCACCCACATTACTCTTTTCTGTGCGTTAACAGTGGGGTGAAGTAAGCTTCTCATACATAGAAGAGAATTGAATTCACTGTAAACTTCCGGTATTATAATACAATGCAAAATACACACACACACACTCACACACACACACACACACACACACACACACACACACACACACACACACATACACTCACACATAAATGTGTATAACAATGCAAACGTTAATAGTAGCTGACTGATGTTTGTTGTCAAGCAAGGGCACGTATGAAGTTCTCGTAGAGGCGCTTCCGCTTTGTTGCTGAGTAACAGTAATAGTGGCACTCTGCTAAAGTTAACGGTACAATGTTAATGGCAGCATTTCCGCTGCTGCTAGATTTCGTCTCGTTGAATGCCTCGTTTTTATTCGTCGTGGTAAATCAGTTTGTTTTTATACGTTGTTCATTTAACACGTCTATTTTCTACATACGAACGGAATTTTAAGTTTTTCTTGAGCACAACAAAGAATATATAGAAATAACATATACATATATATATAATATATATATATATAATTGTTTTTTTTTTTTTTGTTTTTGTGAAAAAGCGCTAAACGAAACAAAAGAGAATTAACGTTTCTTCTTTGTGTTGTCATAAATTCTGGTTGCTGCCATACAATTCAGTTCCCGTTGTTCATTTGTTTGTTCGATTGTTAGCTTGCTTGCTTGAGAATGTGTGCCAGTGTTCTCTGTGTGTGTGTGTTTCAATCGTTTCAAGCTGGTTCGTTGTCGCCGTCCACCGTTGTCGTTTTGAGCGCATTTAAACAACCAACAGACTGAAATACATATTTGAAACTCTAATGCTTTCGCGCCGGCGTCAGTGTAATAAATTTACGTATCGCGCTGAGTTTATAAAAAATTCTCATATATTTTATTGTTAAATGTTAATAAATTAAAAAACAAATCTGAAAAACAAAAACTTATCCATTTTTTGTGAATAATTTTTTTTTTTGTTTTGCTGTACATAATTACGTAAATTGTTAGTTTCATTATTGGCAGTGACTAGAAACTTGTATGAAATTAAAAAGAAATTAATTTTCTAACAAAAGAAAAAAAAAAAAAAAAAATGGGAAATAAGTAACCGACGACGAAGTAAAGCACATAGATTTTCTTTCTTTTGAAATTAAATTTGTAAAATAGATAAAACTAAACTTATATAAAAATATGTATAATTAATGAAGGATCGAACATATCTACGTATATCGCATGAAAAATTGTTAATTTAAATCTTGTGTTCGCTAATTAATAAAAATGAAAGCGAAGCAAAACAATAAAAAAAAGAGTATAATGTAGTGGAAATAATAAGCGGAAGTAGAATTTAGCTCAAAATATTATCTCACATAAACGCGCAAAAATTCAATTTATGAACTAAACCAGCAAATATCGGTAAAACTTGCTCATCTCGCTAGCGTCTCCGTTTATTCGGCCATAATAGCCACATCCACATAAGCACTCTCACACCACACACGTATACATAAAACAAAGAATAGACAAGCGCGCCAGTTGGATACGATTATCGCATACGAACAGCAACGGCGGAGAAATATTGGTTTAGTGCTTTATTGTTGTGTCGGAGTATGTATCAGTGTGTCCTGCTACGACCACTATAATTGTATGTGTATATGTGCATATACAATTACCTGAAATATATACGAGTATATCTTGAAAAAACCATAACAAAAGAAAGTAAAAGCGAAAAGTTAAACTTGTTCGTTTTGGTTTTGTTCGGGCAAACATAAATAAACATTACTGAAATTCACTTTTACACTCACCCATATGGGTTGAATACACTCAGAAGCAGCAAGCAAAATATATTATGTCGGGCACTCGTTTTAACGCTACGCTACTACTAGGATGACGTCTACTTTAAATACTACGGCAGGTGCCCCTTCGTTGTCCTTAGGGCATCATTTGTAAAATGGTAAGCATTCGCTGGTCGTACTTCTTTAGTGCGCTCATTCTTCAATATTTACTACACTTTCGACTCAAGTGCCCTCCAGAAACAACAACAAACCATTATCGAAGGAAGCGAATATAAGAAAAAGTATACAAATTTATTCTAGCTGCGCTTCTTAAACTTCTAAACTAATTTGCCTGAAAAAAGAGTGAAAGATTAAGATGTTTTAATTTATCTTTTTCTGTTAATTAGCACGAATATGTGAATTTTTACACGTTAGATTTCTGTTCGTTCTCTTTCGTTATAAGTATAAATTTTAGCGGTATTTATTACAATAAAGTTTTTCATTTAAAGCTTAGATTCATACTATGTATGATATTCGAAATGGGCATAAAACTTTGTTTGTTATTTAATAATATTAATAATATTAATATAATATTAATGTTATTAATAATATTTTTGTTTTCGTGCAATTATTTCTTTTAAACTCTATTTAATTATGTAAGTTATGCTTCATATTTCTTAACGTTTCCGAATGCGTTTATGACACTTCGCATTGGCAACTTTGAGTACTATCTCCACCCAGCAAGACATCGAAATTTTACTCTATATGTAATTCATTCGCGTACGATCCAAAGAAATTCGGTTTTTTTTTCGATTACAGTGGGGCAAAACAAGTTCTTGAAGGATAAAAATGCTCACTTGAATCATTTATAATACATTCATGGCCTTATCTCTGTGGCCTCGATTGCTTCTTTTTCTCTTCACTCCTTACCTTTTACTATCCTTTTGTAAAATATGTTTTTTCATTTTATTTTACATAGCTACCTTATGTTCTTTAAGCGAGGAGTGGCATGAATTTGAATTAATCGATATTGGAAAAAAGTTTCATATCCAGTTATGTAAATTTTTTGTTTTCTTTTTTATTTCGTTAAGCATTTAATTAATAAATTTTGCTGTTACATGTGCTAAGACACTTTATCAATATACAAATTGTTAATGAATTATTTATTTAAGAAACAGCAGACCTGAATTCGCAACTATCTAAACATACATAAATTAAGTACCATATGTACTCGTATATAAATGAAAATTCAGGCATAAATTTAATTTCGCGAGATACAATCAAATATTGGAGACTATACTATATAAAAATATATAAAAATTTAAATAACAAGGGACTTGCACTGGAGTGCAAGTGAGAGTGCTAATGTAGAAACAAGAATATCTCCGATGAGTCAGCGTCGCTGTGTGTTCAGGGCTCAGACTCGCATCTTCATAACTCAATGCAAAAAAAAAATTTCTAGTTTTTAGCCCGCGTCAGGTGATTCTCATAGATATTTCAATATTGAACACGAGTCCGAAAGCAGAAATTTTTTTTTATCACATAAAGTTTACGAGAAATTTGATATCGAACGCCTATGGTTTCCTTATGGTTCCGAAAGGGTCAGCAATCGGAATGTTTAAGTCTCTATGTATTTGTTAATTTGCAGGTTGCTACGTGAACACTGGCCTTTACTGGCATGTCGGCTGTACATATGTATATTATGGTACATACGAGGTGTGATAAAAAAATAACCGTTATTTTAAAATTTCGTGAGTTACGTATGTTCGATTTTCGCATTTTTTTTCTGTTATGTTGGTACACATGTCTGTTATATATGTTGGCAATACCAACCATTTTGGATTGTCAGTTTGTTTTTGACAGATAAAAAGGTTAGTCGTGTTTTGGTGTGCTCTTCGATTTTTTACTACTTGAAAAAATGGATCAAAGAAACTGTATTCAGTTTTGTGTAAAAAATGAAATTAAATGCGCAAGGATATTTGAAATGTTGACTGTGGCCTTTGGCGAGTCTACTATGAGCAGAACACAAGTTCAATTGTGGTATAACCGGTTCCGGTTTAAGGAAGGCCGAGAAGATGTCAATGACGATGCTCGTCCTGGTCGCCCGAGCACGTCAACAACCGATGAGAACATTGACGCAGTGAAGAAAATGATTTTGGATAATCGACGAATCACTTTCAGAGAGGTTGCTGATGATGTTGGCATATCGTTCGGCTCATGCCAAGCAATTTTTGCGGATGTTTTAGGCATGAAACGTGCGGCAGCGAAGATTGTTCCAAAATTGCTAAATTTTGAGCAAAAACAACGTCGCCAAAAACAAAATCGTTATCATGCCTCAACCACCGTATTCACCGGACTTGGCCCCCGCTGACTTTTTCCTCTTCCCAAAACTGAAGACACCGATGAAAGGAAAGCGTTTTGCTACGATTGAGGAGATAAAAGAAAAATCGAAACAGGAGCTGTTGGCGATACCAAAAAGTGCGTTTCAGAAGTGTTTCGAGGATTGGAAAAAACGCTGGCATAAGTGTTTTATATCTGAGGGGGATTACTTTGAAGGGGACAAGATAGTTGTTGATGAATAAATAAATACTTTTTGAAAAAATTGAAAATAACAGTTATTTTTTGATCATACCTCGTATGTAGAGAACTGGCCCCAGTACAATTCTTTGTGTGACGCCCGCTTTAATGGCGTACAGCTTTGAGGTTTCAACTTGCTGATTTACATAAAAATTATGACGATTGCTTAAGTAAGACTTCAATAGCAAAAAGTAGGATGCAAGAAGTAATATTTTGATTTTATGTCAGACCCTATCAAAAACAATATTTTTTTTTCCAAGGCTTCAGTTACTATTACAATTCGGTGGCATTGTTCGGAAGTTCCATGCTCATCTCTGTTCCAGTATAATCTCGTATTCTACCAGAATCTGTAACATTCTTTGCAAGAATATCTTCGAGAATGTCAGCAACCAATTGCTTGAAATAGATTAGATATTCAGGTTTGGTTGGCTTATGAATGATGATAAGCTCAGCGCATTTCCATTAGGTTGGAAAGTGGTCAAGCCTTAAAATCGAATTAAAGACGAGTGTTAATAGCAATACAACCTTTCATGGCATACATGGCGGTACTTTAGCATCACTGCAATCATATACTGGAGCCTTTAACAAATGATTGCTTTATTTCATGTTGGTTTTCAGAAGGAGATGTATGCCAGATCGATAGGCTCATTTAGAAGGGGGAATCAATTTAGTTTGAAACGTGTCCATCATTTGAAACATCAAAAGTTGGATTACGCTGCAATAAATGGAATAGGTGATCCGAGGTCGCTGTGGGTTAGTGGAAGTGCGTTGGACTGCTGCGCAGAGTGTATGGGGTTCGAATCTCGGCGCAGGCAAAATCAAAAAGTAGAAAAATAATTTTTCTACAGGGCACCATCTCTTGGCAGGTGATGGCAAACCTACAAGAGTAAAAATTGCCTATGAAAAGCTTTTCACTTCGCCGTTCGGATTCGGCATTAAACTGTAGGTCCCTTCCATTCATGTACAAATATAATACGCACAACATGAGTGGATGCGAAAAGCTCGGCCTAGGTCCTTCATGGCCTGTTGTGCAATTAAAAGTAAAAATCTGTGATTGCTTAAGCTTTTGCTTCGTTCGATTTTACTTATCCCGTCTCCATTGCTGAACTGGATAACCGCAATTCTTTTTGATCATTATTTTTTGATGTCGGTTCAAGATTTAAAAGACCCTGTGTCGTTGCCTCATTTTCTTAGTCCAACAATAGCGGCTTGAGATCTTATACTTATAAAATTTTACATCTTTTATTTCAATTATACTATTCAGTGAAAATATTGTCTTGTAATTCTCGTATATGTACACATATAATAGTTAACAATATTTTCCGCTTATGTGGATTTTTGAAATAAAAGGTCTGTCACAAAAATCACTGATGAGGCGGGTTTCGCAACTATGGTATGTTAACGTGGATACTTAATTTCTTAAATAATTTTTATTTTTTTAATACTGTAACTTTTTTCTCTTTGGTTCTGTTTAGAACCAATTAATCGTACTAATAATCAATAAATGGGGCAATTTTGGCATAACTGGATACTTCTCATAGTGAATTTTATAGCCACTCCTGGATTGACGTAGTTGCTTAAGCAATTCCATTTGACCTATTTGTATATGTATTAAATACATAATAACTGAAAGTACCGCATATAAATAAATGAACACATATTATTACTTTCTTAGTAATAATTAATGCTATTTTGTCTGATATTACTTTACATATAGTACATATGGTATATAAAAAGTGAAAACCATTTTACCACACGCCACAATTAAATGTGTACATATTAATGTACTCCGCTTAATAGCGCTTAAATAAAAAGATGATACTTTTATTTTAAATACGAATATTTTCATAATTCACATGACACTTGACAGAGCAAGCAGTAATGCACTTTCTGTATGTCACAAAAATAAAACAAAACAATAAAAGGTTTTAATTAAATAATTTTATTGATACCAAATGGCAATAGTGTATGAAATTTTAATAGGTCCAATTTAATACTTTTATTTCAAATATCTTCAACTTTTACACGGCCAGAGTACTAAGTAGCTTTAGAAACAACCCAAGTATGCCTAATAAGTATTTCGATTCTGAAAGTCTAAATGCAGTCGAATTGAAAAGATTTTATTTCAGTGTAACGACTTCATACAATCATACTACATCATTATTTTCTAATGGTAATGTAGAAATTTGTGAAAGAATTTCAATACACCGAAAATACTTTCCAAACCATGCACCTTCTCCCACCGTAGCAATATCCTTCGCATATTAAATAAAACTATAAATAACAGCCAATAAAGGAAAGGAATTAAATTACTTAATTTAAGTAAAATATTTGTTTTTTTGTTCACCCGTTGTCACTTAATTTTATTTCTTTATTGTTGTCTGTTTGTATTTGTTATTTTGCCTTAACCCTTTGCTGGCGATGGACCTATATGCTTGGCCACATGTTTTTTGTTTCATAAATTGTGTTACTTTGTGTTATTTAAGCAGTGTTGCTTTAATTTTTATTACATTCTTAATTCTATATTTCCTTATTTGTAATTAATTATCTTCTTCCTCTTTTCTTTTATTTCATTATCTAAGTATTACCATAATCCTTATTGTAAGTATTTTTCTACAACTAAGTATTATTTATTTACATATTTATTTTCAAGTAGTGGTAAAGATGTTATATCTTAGTGTACTTGTATTTTTGTTGAATAAATTGAAAAACATTTGGAGTTATAATGTGGAGCATTTCTCTTCAAAGATATAATATATGTAGAGGAAAATTGGGCCTACAAAAGTTTAGTGGGCGTCTTATTTGCACCTGTTTCCAGCAGGCCACCAAGTCAGATTAAGGTATACAAATGTTTCTTATTCAGGGTGAGTTTGGAGGGGCGGAGGAAAGTGCGTTCCTGAATGGAAGCAAGAAATCTTATAGCTCATAATCCTACCTTTCAAATCCAGATGAGTAAAAATTCTCTACAAACTTGAATTCTGCTTGACGTGCCGCCGATTGGCAAATATTTTTTTTTTTTAAGCCACTATGGGGTCGGTGAGTTTTCAAATTTTAATATTAGACTAATGTGATAGTCAAAATTGTTTTAAAATAATTCTACAGCTAAAAGCCTTGTCGTCAAAGAGTTAAGTTAAAAAATAAAACAATGGTACGGATTTTCATAAATACATATGTATGTGTGTTGCACTAAATCCTACTGAATTCCGATTTCCACTTATCCGACCAAAAATTTCAACATATATTTACTATTCATCTTTAACGATGTTCTCTTTCTCTCTTTTCGGTAACGTTAATTTACATAGCTTGGTTTGGTGGTTTTGGTTGCTTCCTTGTACTTATGTATGATATGTTTACATTTTACCTACATATTAGTATAAATATGAAAATATATACATAAATATATGTGCTTGTATTTCGAATCTCGGCACAGGCATTATAAAAAAAAAAGGTAGAAAAAATAATTTTTCTACACGGCACCACCTCTTGGCAGGCAATGGCAAACCTACAAGAGTCAAAATTGCTATGAAAAGCTTTTCACTTCGCCGTTCGGATTCGGCATTAAACTGTAGGTCCCTTCCATTCATGTACAAATATAACACGCACAACATGAGTGGATGCGAAAAGCTCGGCCTAGGCCCTCCATGGGCTGTAGTGCCATTAAAAGTAAAGTAAGTAAAAGTATTTCCATTCAAACATAAGTACAGGGTTAAGCGATTTAACTGTTTCTTATTCAAACGGCCATATTTTTTTTGTGTGAAATTTTTTTTTTATATTGATTCAAATTATAAAAATGTGTGGAAATAATAAAAATTTAAGAATCCATTCACTTTAGCTCGATGTGGCCGCCTTTTGCCTTGACTATGGCCTTCAGACAGTTAAAAAATGAGTTGCATGCTGTACGAATATGATCTTGCGGTATTTTGGCCCATTCCCGTGCAATGGTATGAATTTGGCATAGTTGCCAGATATACCGGTGTGAAGTTCACTTCAATCGACTAATCCTGTATTTTGTTTGCATATACATAAGTATGTGTAATGTATACAGAACAGCGTAATCATTTTTACCTTAATTGATTAATAATACATGAACTGGGATGTTACATAAACCGCAACTCATTTTCCTTACTTTCCTCTTCCGTTTCCAAACAGAAAAGAATATTTTAATGCACACATAAGTATAAGTATGCATATCTTCTTGTGTGTATGGGAGTTAGTATGTGTGAGTGTCTGTATTTGCATGTGTGTTTAATGCCATACGTTGCTATTTGACTTTTGCGTTTAAAACCGCTCAGCTGATTACGTTTTCAAGCACATAAAATAAAATAAATAAAAAAAAAAAATTTTGTGATATTTTTTTTGTATGTTACTTATTTGTTTTTGTAGCCAATTGGTGGCTTCAGTGGTATGGGAATTGGAGTACGCCGACATACTGATATGTTTACCCAAAGGAAGGAAGATTGTATAAATTATGAAAACAACAATAACAAGAATATATATGGACTGGACTGAAAGCATTTATTCATATGTTTGCTGGTGTACAAAATTTTTTCGAAATATATGTGGTATTCGTGTGTTTATATAGGTGTTTATATATACTATATATATATTTATACAAATACATATATTCACGTACTTACACAAAATATATAACTTCATTATACTTAGGTAAATTAATTTTAAGTAATAAATGTACGATAGTAAAAAAATTTCAAAAATTTTCTTCCAATTTCTTCTGTTAATTCCATAGATCTCGCTGTAGGCCCTGGTAGTCAGTGCGGGGTGTGGCAAAAACGCAACCCTGGCCATTTGGCAATTTCTGGGCAACTGATTGAAAAAACTGGTTTCGATATAATTTATATATTTATTTTAACATATATATTTCTTTATCTACTTGACCAATTTTTACCCCAAATTTTTAAAATTACTTTAGATCTGTGATTTTTGTGCTCCATGGGCTCCATGGGATAAGCAGGAACGACTCCATCTTATTGCATCACGATTCATGTGTGGCCAAACGAAGTGTTGGCTGGCTAATCAGTTTTTTGGTAGCCCTTCCGTTGGGATGAGAAATATTATGCGCCTTATCGAAAATTATACGTCGGAGCTGTGCTGGTGCATATGGTCTACATATAGTATGCCATTTGAAACTTCACTTCTGTATTGGTGTTATCAATTTTTAATTTTTTAAATTGCAACGAAGTTGAATTTGATTGTAGTAGATGTTGTAATACGTTATCATCAGTTCGATCGTTTGAATCTCTTGAGCAGAGTAGAGTAATTGAACTTATTCTTGAAATTGCGTCGGCTACCACGATGTCCCTGCCGGCTACATGTACAAAGATATTAGTAAATTGACTGATGTATTGCAACTGTCGTTGTTGACGTGGGGAGGCTTTTCCGGAACTTTGTGTCAACGCGATTGAGAGGGGTCGATGGTCGGCAAGAGCAATGAGTTTCGACCCTCTAGCAGTTGCTTAAGACATTTGATTTCTTTGAAGATAGCAAGTAGTTGGCGGTTGTAGGCGCTGTAGTTGATATCTGTGTTGTTTAGTTTGTTAATATATATACTTAGAACCTTAATGGCTGTATTACACTTTTTACGGTTTGGTACAATAGATTGGTCTGAAGCGTCGCAGGGAAGTGTTAGTATTGCAGCTGGTGCAGAATATGCGAGCTGCACTGCATCGATGAGTGGATCGAAAGCTCTTGATGTCGCGTCGTTCCATACTATTATGCGCTTGTCATTTTCCGTGCACAAGCGGTGAGCGCTACGAACGGGGCGATCAAGCGATCAAAATGCCAGGATCCTAAAAATCGGCATAGTTCAACTATTGTCTTTGGTTTAGGATACTGACGCATGGCTTCATTGCGTTCTGCAGTAGGTTTAATGGCACTACAGTTAATGGTATGACCGAGATAATTAATCTCTTGCTATGGAAAATTAATTTCTTTATGTTTACTGAGAGGCCATGTTGTTGTAGACCCTCTAACACAAAACTCAAGTGCTTTTTATATTCCTCTAGTGATGATCAGGCGACCAAGATATCGTCGATGTAAACGTGGTAGAAGTCTAGACCCCGAAAAATTGAATAAATGAGTCGTTGGAATGATTGCGCTGCGTTGCAGAGTCCGAACGTCATGACCTTGAACTCGAAGAGTCCTTTTTACTTACTTTTAATGGCACAACAGCCCATGGAGGGCCTGGGCCGAGCTTTTCACATCCACTCATGTTGTGCGTGTTATATTTGTACATGAGTGGAAGGGACCTACAGTTTAATGCCGAATCCGAATGGCGAAGTGAAAAGCTTTTCATAGCAATTTTTACTCTTGTAGGTTTGCCATTGCCTGCCAAGAGGTGGTGCCGTGTAGAAAAATTATTTTTTCCACTTTTTGATTTTGCCTGTGCCGAAATTCGAACCCCGGAAACTCTGCGCAGCAGTCCAACGCACTACCACTACGCCACAGCGACCACACTCGAAGAGGCCAAAAGGTGTTATTACTGCAGTTTTTGGACGATCTTCTATGGCAACAGTTATTTGGTAATACGCTTTGGTTAAATCCATAGTGGTGAATACTTTGCAGCCCAGAAGTAGTAGTAGTAGGTTAGGTATTGGATACCTGTCTGGTATTGTTACCTTGTTGAGCCGTCGGAAATCACACATGCCATCTGTTTTCCTTACCAAATACAAGTGGCTTGCCCATTCGCTGTTAGATTGTACACAAATGCCCTGGCGGAGCATGGTGACGAATTCCTTCTTCGCAGCGATTAATTTCTCGCCAGCGCGTCGGCGTGCTCTCTCTGCGACAGGTGATGTGATGTCGACTAGCATGTTTTGGTGATTTATGATCAGCACGTTTAGCCACTGATTGGAATTGTATCAGTAAGTGATACATTCGGTTATCAGCGGAATTTGACGTAATTGATGGCTCTCGGACTAGTGACGTAACTGGTCGTTCTGTTGCCATGTTTTCTTGACAAGTGGATGTTGATTGATTACTTAAGAATCTAGCAATCTACAATTACGAATACCGACCAGTAAACCGTATTCCTTAATAAAGTGGGCTCTGAATATTGGGTGTTCAACATCAGCAAAGCGGGCGTCATAGTGGCAACACTTGCTTTCGACATTAGCTGCATTGCCACGCGTAATGTCGTTCTTCAAGGTTTCCATTTTTTTCGGAAATGACATAACATATATTCTATTATTTTGTGCATCGAGAATTTTCTCAGCTTTTAGATTTTGTTCGTCACTGATTGCCAAGATGCAGCGTACTTTTTCAGGTAACTATTCGAGAAAGATAGTGCGTAATAAGCAGTCTGATACTTTGTTGGCAGATAAATTTGTAAGTCGTTGCAGAAAGTTTGATGGTTTTCGGTCGATGTAGTCCGTGCCATGAAGTAACCGGCGTAGCTTACTATCTTCCGTCTCCTCGAAAGTGCTGATGAGTCTTTCTTTCAGTGCACTGCATTTACCTTCCGCTGGAGGTGACGTGATAATGTCGGCGACAAAAGGCAGCATTGTTTCATACAGATGCACTGGTAACAGATCTTTATCATACTGCATCTGTACGTATTTGTGCGATTTTAAAAGCAGCTTCCACCTGTGCAACCATAATACGCAATTGTCCATCCAGAAGGATGTCAACTTTACACTGCGTGCAGCGCATATTTGCCCGCTGCCATTGCAACTATGAGTGGTGCTTTGTCGATGGAATGAGTGTGATTGTTGGTTTCGACACCCTGGGATGTCTAGGTTGTACCGTGAATATGCAAGGAGGAGCTCCACTAATACAAACACAAATTCAAATCAAAGACCACACGTGTGAATCAGTCAATTTCAACTTTAATTATATAACAAGATAAATTACAGACGAACAGATATTACGTATTTAAAACTTATTTAGGAAACGTCGTAGTCGTTGACACGTCGAATTACTCGAATTTTCTTGAACGTTGTATTTTAAAAATGACAGATTGCATCAGCTCTGTTGCACAAGAACATTACAGGATGATATCCACTATGCGCCCTCTATCGCTCTATCGACTGATAGAGGGCGCTGATTCGCGTTTGATTCATACTCAATTTATAGAGAGCGCTGCCCACAAGTTTCTAGTAAAATTTGACTTTACAAATAAAAATTTAACATTTCAAACAATAATCGTAACAATTTCTGGAGGTGAAAGAATGAGCAAGTATAGACCGAAAAAACAAACACGAGGCAGAAATAAATGGCGATTGTTTTACGATAAAATCTCCAGGCAAAACTGCGTCTGAGAGACAGCGAGAATGTAGACTTCGTCGAAAAATGGAGGCCCAACAAAATTCAGAAGAAACCCAAGAACCAGCATCGAGAGATCGCGGGAGCGTAGACTTCGCAAACAACTTGCGGCACAAAAGAAAACGAATTTCATTGAAAAACAATTCGCAAAGACTAATGCGGAGAGACAGCATGAATGACAAATGAGTTCATTAGAGCCAATAATTGCATCAACACTCATCTCATTGAGTCCCGTCGAAGGTACTCAGATTATACAGCACCAGGCAGTCATTGAGGTGGCCGAAAGCGAAGGGCAGAAGATTTACTTGAAAATTTGCCTGAAAATCTTCTCTCCGTGGAAAGAAAACAACTCGCATCAGCACCACAAAACATTGTCGAGATTTGCCAAGTTTCTAGTCAACCTCATAACATTCGCGATTTCTCGAACCGGCAAGTGGCAAATTTTCCACCTGTTGAGATAAAACAACCTGAATATTTTGATGATAATAATGATGATAATGGTAAGATTATAATTATAATGATGATGCAAAAAAAAAGAAAAAAACATGATGATGACGATTTAGATGATCGTTTGGAGGATGATGATTATGATTTAATAGAGGAAAATCTAGGCGTTAAAGTTGAAAGAAGGAAACGTTTTAAACGTCCTCGCCGAATTCAAGATGAAGAAAGTGACGGTGAAGAAGAACATGTTGATGAAGGAAGGATTAGCAAGAGAAGCGATCGCTGAACAATTGTTCGATGAAGATGATGAGAACATTGAGAGAAGATCAGAGCGCAGTAATAGAGATCATGACACATTTGAATACGAGGAGGAGATTGATTCCGACGCAAATGAAGGCCGACCTATTGCAGAAAAGAAGAAAAAACGAAGGCCGATATTTACTGATGCTTCTCTGCAAGAAGGCCAAGATATTTTTGTAGTCGATTTTGATTTTGATGACTTTTCGAAATATGATGATGATGAATATGAAGAAGACTCCGAAGGAGATGATTATGATGTAGATGTTGGCGATGATGAGCGCGGAAAAGCCAAGAAAAAGTCTAGGAAAAGAAAGTTGCAAAGAAAACTATTTTTGAAATCTACGAGCCCAGCAAATTAAATCGTGGACATTTTACCGATCTTGATAATGAGATTCGTTAAACAGATATACCAGAACGTATGCAATTACGTGAAATTCCAGTAACTTCAACATGCATTGGAAATGCAAACGATCAAAATTAAGTTAATCTAGATGTAGCACACCTGGCATCAGAGAATCATCAAACTGAACTATATAACGCTTGTCGTTTACATAATTCAGCACATCGTTAAAAATTATTCGGACATACCTGAAATGTCCGTTTTTATTCTACATAAGAGTCAAATTCGTTTAACTTTTTTCATCGTGACATTGTCTTTACTTTGCTCAAAATTTAAATATAATTTTTTTGAAAATTAATGATATAAATAGGTTTTAATTCTCTTTCGATAGTCATTTTATCAGTGCTGAAAGTAACAAAAGTTCAAATAAGTTGGATTAATCAGACAAAGGAGTTAACTCGAGTTGAGCGATAATGTCCACATTTTTTCTATATGGCTAAAGCTGATAACCTCAAAACATTACTGCTTTAAAACTTCAACTACGTCAATTTGGCTAAAGTGTGCAAGGGGAAATTGTTACCACTTGACCAAGTAATTTTTGATAAATATCATTTACTTTATAGTTTTTTCTGATCATGTTTCAATTTTAAAAAATATGTACAATATTAAAAAACCGTAGAAAGTTGTAATACATCAATGTTCAAAGTTGCTAGTATTTAATAAAAAATTGTACTTATTTAAAGTAATAACTTATTTAGAAATACAGTGTTTTTCAATACAATATTATTAATTAATTGGATTTAATAAATATAGAATTACAATTTTAATGAATAGTTACTTGCGTTATCTAACCTTGTGCACGTTAGAATAAATTTGGGTTACAAATTGATTTTCTAGTTTTTTTTAACTTAAAATGAAAATTTATTTACATATAATCATGAAAAAATATTAAACAAGTATTATATGGCAATAATATGAATACTTACTTGTTAAAATAAACATTTTTCTTTGTGCTTCGTAATGCCCAAGCGAATTCTTCATTTTTTCATGTCATGGGGAAAATTCAATTCCTGTGTATGTATAAATATAATGAGTAAGTCAATTGAGCAAAACAGGCAAACCGAGTAGCAGAAAAGGATACCTAAACTTTTATGGAATAATAATCGTTGAGATTTTAAACCTAGTCTAAATAGAATATAATATACAATACATAATAAAAAAATACGAGGTATGATCAAAAAATATTAAAATTTCAAAAAGTATTTATTTATTCATCAACAACTATCTTGTCCCCTTTAAAGTAATCCCCCTCAGATATAATACACTTATGCCAGCGTTTTTTCCAATCCTCGAAACACTTCTGAAACGCGCTTTTTGGTATCGCCAACAGCTTCTGTTTCGATTTTTCTTTTATCTCCTCAATCGTAGTAAAACGCTTTCCTTTCATCGGTGTCTTCAGTTTTGGGTAGAGGAAAAAGTCAGCGGGGGCCAAGTCCGGTGAATACGGTGGTTGAGGCATGATAACGGTTTTGTTTTTGGCCAAAAACTTACGCACAAGCGACGTTGTTTTTGCTCAAATTTTAGCAATTTTGGAACAATCTTCGCTGCCGCACGTTTCATGCCTAAAACATCCGTAAAAATTGCTTGGCATGAGCCGAACGATATGCCAACATCATCAGCAACCTCTCTGATAGTGATTCGACGATTATCCAAAATCATTTTCTTCACTGCGTCAATGTTTTCATCGGTTGTTGACGTGCTCGGGCGACCAGGACGAGCATCGTCATTGACATCTTCTCGGCCTTCCTTAAACCGGAATCGGTTATACCACAATTGAACTTGTGTTCTGCTCATATGTCAACATTTCAAATGTCCTTGCGCATTTAATTTAATTTTTTACACAAAACTGAATACAGTTTCTTTGATCCATTTTTTCGAATAGTAAAAAATCGAAGAGCACACCAAAACACGACTAACCTTTTTATCTGTCAAAAACTAACTGACAATCCAAAATGGTTGGTATTGCCAACATATATAACAGACATGTGTACCAACATAACAGAAAAAAAATGCGAAAATCGAACATACGTAACTCACGAAATTTGAAAATAACGGTTATTTTTTGATCACACCTCGTATATTAGTTTCCTATAAATTTGTGCAGGCTGATTGAAATGACATCAATTTATTGGACTTCAACTTGTGCCATGAACAATTTTTAATACAATATATAAATTTATTTATACTTGAACGAAGCTGAAAATTGCTGTGCGGTCTTGTGTGTGGAGTTAATTGGTAAATGTTAAACTTTTGACAGATATTTAGTAAAGCATACGGTATCTATTTACTTCTTTTTCGAACTATTAAGCTATGTACATAATGAATGTGGTAACATCATTAAATATAGTCCTAAAAGTATGCAATACTATATGGCAAACATTTTGCTGCACGGCATTATCTGCTCCAATATGATAACTGTGTAAGTATGTACTTACATGACCTTTGAACGAATTGGAACGAATTGATAACATTTCTGATGGAACATTTCAAGATACCGAACTGAGTAGAGTATTATTAAAGAATGTATTTTGATTGAATATACTCGTACTTGTAAAATCCAATTAGGGGACGCACATATATACATATATGATGGTACCAACATCCACTGTGGATGGAATTCTACTGAGTTTTTACCATAGACATCTCACAATAAATATTAAAAATTCCTACACAAATTCAATCCAATCGCTGAGTTATAAGTAACCACACTCACTACTGAATTATAAAAGCTCAGTGTGTCTAAAGTAACTAGCAGTGATTAAGGCATTACACTCTTCTACTGCATTCTAACTTAATCATAATATGTATTAGTGATGTCTTCAAAGTTAAATTATATTTTAATAAATACTCATTTATGTGATTAGTTGTAGTATGTATTCTTTTTCTTTCTTTTAATGACACAACAGCTCATGGAGGGCCTAGGCCGAGCTTTTCCCATCCACTCATGTTGTGCGTGTTATATTTGTACATTGAAGGGACCAACAGTTTTATGCCGGAATCCAGGAGCTGGTGTTGTGTAGAAAAATTATTTTTTACTTTTTGATTTTGCCTGTGCAGAGATTCGAACGCCGGACACTCTGCGCAGCAGTCCACTACGCCACAGCAATCATTGTAGTAATACCGCATTGTAATATGAAAAAACCCAAAAAACATGTTCCTAACGATATATGTGGGTATCCATGTATTATTATGTATAGCCAACACAACATAGGTATTATCGAATAAACTTTCCCGTGGCCCAAGCCAGAAAAGCAATATTACGATTTTGTTCAATTCAATCAAGTATCTACCAATACTAAAATTCGTTAGTGGACATACCCAAAAAACACTTTAATAGGCCCGAAAAGAGGTTGGATTTGGACTATTTTCGTTAACCTTGACCGGAGCAAACAACAAGATATATGTACTTATTATATACTCGTACATATTACCAAATACGAACACAGATATAAATTGTATATGTACATATACCATATGCATGTGTGATATATTAAACTTAATTGGTTTTGGAGTTCAGTCTTAAGTGCTGGCATGTACACTGGCATAGCAAACTGTAGCCTCAAAATAACAACAGATGTTTCAAGTAAAGTAGCCAATGGTCGATTGACATTTTCTGGAGTAAAGTAAATTTAATTGCGCGTAACGAAAATATCTAGAAAGAAAAAATCAAATTTAAAGATTGGCGCAAACGAAAAAAATTATATGTAGATAAATATGTTACAAGCAAAAGTTGATCATATAGTACATATTTTGGGTGCGATATATCAATCAAATAAATGGACGCTCATTGAATGTATTCTACTTTTTTTTTACATATTTTTGTAATTAATTTGCATATGTCTATGTGGGACTGTATGTGGAAACAAAATAAATCGCAATATCAAATAATGTACTGATTTGCAGTACGCAGCACAAATTATGCATACTCGCACACATGCACACAAACATACAAACGCCTGTGAATATAAAACACGTTCAAAGAATATAATGTTGGCATAATCAACGGCATCACACTTGATGGACCACAACCACCACATGCATGCATGCATGCATACATCCGTAGATTTATGCATACACCTCCAGCAATCCATACTCGTGTGACTGAAGGGGCTTGACTGTGCGCTCGTCTAGATGTTGACGTATGCATATTAATATGCCAGTATGTGTTTGTTTGTTGTTGTTATGTGGTGTGAATATTTTTGCAGGCTACAAAAATTCTGCAGAAAACTATCGAAAACTATATGTATTTTTGTACCAATTCCGAATTTGTAATTTAAAATTTAAATTTTCATCGAAAATGTTCGAATATTTCACCTAACTAAATGACAAATTCACTAATTTGAATAATTAGAACTAATTACGGGATTTAAGTTTGTGCACAAATAAGAAAAAGTTTGAATACTTGGTACAAAAAATTACTAAAATATCTCAAGTAATCTTATTATTACATATGTAATTAGGTTAGGTTTGTTATAAGTAACTACCTAAATGTTGTTCTCATTAATTACTGTTGGACAGAAGGGCCCTAAGTGTATAACCTAACTTCCAATTCAAGTAATGAATCAACAGATGGCAGAAATTGCCGTTCAATGATTATAGCAGACCAATATAAAAAAGTGGGCTATTGTGGGAAACAATACATGATAACTTTGATGAAGAGGGAACTGCTGAAACTTTGTACAGAAACTAAATAGTGTTACGATGTGCTATGAAGGGTACAATGGTTTCAAATTTGATTGAGGATATATCGCGAGTTAAACGATTTATATATGGATAACATACGAAATCCTGGGGCAAAAGAGAGAAGAAATGTACTTACTTATGTATATAAAACTTTTTTTTTTTTGGTGTATTATATTTATTTATGAGTATATTTCAAATCGATTGGATCCTTACATGTTGACCAAAATACATAATTAATCTATGTTTTCATATTCTGAACCTTGAACCTTCCATCTTTTAATGACATCTTTGCAACTTCCTAAAATCACATATGATGAATACAAGGCGAATAAAGAGCCAATTTATTAAAGAGGATCTATTCGTAACTTTACGAAATATGATAAATCCAATTATTTGGATTATTTTTTCTTGTTGCTTTTGCATTCATCGGATCTTACTTTACTTTTAATGGCACAACAGCCCATGGAGGGCCTAGGCCGAACTTTTCGCATCCACTCATGTTGTGTTATATTTGTACATGAATGGAAGGGACCTACAGTTTAATGCCGAATCCGAACGGCGAAGTGAAAAGCTTTTCATAGCAATTTTTATCTTGTAGGTTTGCCATTGCCTGCCAAGAGGTGGTGCCGTATAGAAAAATTTTTTTTCTACTTTTTGATTTTGCCTGTGCCGAGATTCGAACCCCGGACACTCGGCGTAGCAGTCCAACGCACTACCACTACACCACAGCGACCATCGGATCATCGGACTGAAATCTATCAGAATATATGTATATATATTTAAGAACTCTACTTTTCGTGACAAATCTATAATCCATCGTTTCAACAAAGTAAAAAATATGTAAAAAATTAATAAACAAAAAAAAATATAAAAAGAAAAAAAGGAGAAAAATCGTAAAACAATGTCCGATCGCGGCTGTGCTTTATATACCTTTCAAACCCTTTGCAATAAAATATCTTTTTACATTTACATTCAACGGCCGGTTAAATTTATACGGTTTTTGCATGTACTATTTCTTTGAATAATGATCGTTTTCGCATCAGTTATTTTAACTGACATTGCATCATTTGTTTCACTATTTCGGTCAAAACTGTTATTATTATTTACCAAAAATTCGAGTTGGTAAAAGGTAATTCTATGATTTCAGCTTTTTACTACATATAAATTCTTCTTTCTTCTTTTAATGGCACAACAGCTCCTGGAGGGACAGCTTCGTACAGCGAAATGGAAAGCTTTTCATATGCAATTTTTACTCTTGTAGGTTTGCCATTGCCTGCCAAGAGTTGGTGACATGTTTTTTACATTTTTGATTTTACTTACTTTTAATGGCACAACAGCCCATGGAGAGCCTAGGCCGAGCTTTTCGCATCCACTCATGTTGTGCGTGTTATATTTGTACATGAATGGAAGGGACCTACAGTTTAATGCCGAATCCGAACGGCGAAGTGAAAAGCTTTTCATAGAAATTTTTACTCTTGTAGGTTTGCCATTGCCTGCCAAGAATGGTGGTGGGTGCCGTGTAGAAAAATTATTTTTTCTACTTTTTGTTTTTACCTGTGCCGAGATTCGAACCCCGGACACTCTGCGCAGTAGTCCAACGCACTACCACTACGCCACAGCGCCCATTCATTTTTTGCCTGTACCGAAATTTGAACCCGCCAACGCACTACAAAGTGCGCCACTGCGACCGCTATAATTTTATTTAATTAATATAAATAATTGAAGTATATTTTGAAAATTTACTAAATACTTACTGACATAATTAAGCAGCAAATTATGCGGTAGAAGTTTTCAATATTGGGACACGTAATAGGATTATCGTACATTTCGAGGCCACAGCAAAACATGACAAGTCAAATATTTCTCAACAAAACGTGATCAATCCAAATTTTAAATACCTCTGGCCTTATAAATTACCGAAGTATACTACATAAACCATAATCGAACACTTAAGGAAACATTTTACCAAATGCTGAATGTATTCCTGATAGACATATTCAAAATTGTAGCCAGAGAACCAGGGTAAACATTTTGGTAAAGTAAACATTCTAAAGCAATTTATATATACTATAGTGAAAATTTCTAATGCGATTTTGCTTTACCAAAAATTATGTTATTTATTTGCTTGGGTGTTCAACTTTGGCTTCCTAATTTCCGCATGATGTATGTATGTATATACTCCCTACTAGTTACACTTTGATTTATTGCTTTCATTTATTCATACTCTGTTTGAACTCCTCTGTACTTATACATACAAACTAAGTATGTGTGTGTGTGTGTTGAAAGTGCAATAAGTCAAAATTCTGTACGTTAACACACAAAATTAATTGCTGAAACATTTTGCTAAATTGATTTAAATAGGTTTACAAACCATCTTCATGTCGCTGTTTATTATTATTATTAAAATTACTATAATTAAAATGTGGAACAGAAATTTTGATTATGAAATTTTATGAATATTTTAAGAAATTTTTCAGATGAAATATAACTTTGTGGTACGCTTTATAATTTAGTTAAGCTAATGTTTTATATATAACTACATAGTGAAAAGTTATAATATTGTATGCCATCAAAACGAGGATAAATTAAGTTTTATGAATTCGTTTTGATTAGATTAAATTTGAAGGATTGAAGCTGCAGCTCCACGCCACACGCTGATCTTAAACACGACGAAAGTAGTGTACCATTCAATTAAACATCGGCTTGAAGGAATGCAATGCTGCATGTTTCACAACATCGCCTTATTTCGTACAATGCCACCCACTACAATATTACCTATACTTAATCTCAATAATGTTGTAATTCTTTTTATTAGCATCCTTATTTTCACATTCACAGTAGAGCTGGGCGGAAAATTCACCCGTGAGCGTGAGCGATATTTGGAAAAATCAGAAAACTGTAGCAAGTGTGCGTGAGTAAAATTGTGCGTGAACTTGCGTGAATCTAATTTGGTAATTATTTTTTATATTTTTTTTGGCATCTATTTAAATATTGATAGTATGCTATTAAATAGTATGCGAGTGTAAGCACATACATACTTACATACTACTGTGGGTAAAAAGTAATAAGACTTTGTTCATAATTTCAAATTTTTTTATTCATTCTTCCAAATCTATTTCGTCCCCTTCAAAGTAATCCCCCCCGGCCCCAATACACTTGTGCCAACGTTTTTTCCAATTCTCGAAACAGTTGTTAAAGTCAATTTCCGGAATAGCCTTCAATGGGCTTAGCGATTCATGTTTAATGTCTTCAATTGAAGTCGTTCATTCTTCAAGTGCTTACCAATTCAGTTTATCAGTGTCGACTATGATCGCATGTAGCGCCAAAGGCCGAGCTTTTCGCATCCCCTCATGTTGTGCGTCTTATATAAATTTGTACATGAATGGAAGGGACCTACAGTTTTATGCCGAATCCGAACGGCGAAATGAAAAGCTTTTACTCTTGTAGGTTTGCCATTGCCTGCCAAGAGGTGGTGCCGTGTAGAAATTTTGTTGTTCTTTTTTCATTCGAGATTCGAACCACGGACACTCTGCGTAACAGTCCAACGCACTATCGCTACGCTACAGCGACCATACTTGATAATTTTAATGTTATTCGATCTATGTATGTACGAGTATGTTAAAAATTGATAATTATTTTGATATTAATTATCAAAATTCTTTTTTAATTAGTTTTTCCACGAGTATTCGTGCATAAGTAGTAAAGTTTAGATCGTGAACCGTAGTTAACATGGACGAAAATTAAAGGCCCAAGTCATGTATGAGTGTAAGTGAATTTAAAAACTGCATCATGAATGCGCGTGATATATGGTATATTTTATTTAAAGTGATGTACGAGAAACTTGTATAGGAGCAAAAAGTAAAGAACTCGAGAACTGAAACTTAAGACTCATTCCCTTGAGATATGTAAATTTTGAAGTTAGTAGCAGTTTAACTTTTCTACTTACTTATACAATGAATTTATGATAGCTTCCTCTGAAATACCGATTGTTAATGAATATAAGCAAATAGTAAGTAATCTTTTACTTCTATTCAAATATTTTGGTATCAATCTGTGACGGTTACTTTTAGAACATTCACAGACAGAATTGCTTCTTTAAAATCTTAGCGACTTGGTATTTTTAGCTTTTGATAGCAATCAATCACTGACTATTAATTTTGTCATGTAATCGATTATTCTTAAGTGATGAATTAAAAACTTTTGCTTGAAACTTTAAATAGTTACTGCAACTAAGTAAAATGCAACTAAACTCTGAATTCTGAATTTAGAATCTTTTCAATTTACAAATTTATCAAACTACTAGAGTAATATTTCAAAATCAACTTGAAAGCACATCAAGGAAAAAAAACGTAGTAAAAATTTACACACATTAACTGATATATAAATAAAAAATTCACGCATTCCTAGTCCTTTAACAAGAGTTAAAAAATGAAAAATACTTACGAAAATAACACATTATAACATCAACTCGACATCCAAACAGCCAACCTCACCAAGAATTAGCTACAAGGTGGCTCAAAGAAATACTTATGTGAATGTGACTTGGCTGCCATTTTGTTAGAAATGAAAAAATTATTCTCTGTTCTCACGAAAGGTTATGTGAAGGTGTAAAATTTATGGCATTAAGTTGAAAAAATGATATTGTTCATCCTGAGTTGATGCACATTTATGCTTGTTATCGAAATCTGATTTCGTCTTTCTGCTTTCTAGACTTGCAAGGTTCGCGATTTGTTGAGGTAAACGCAAAAATTCCAAATAGAAAATCTGGCGACGTCAGATCTAGCGATATGCACGGGCAGTTCAAATCGCCAAAACGGGAGATCACACGACCCGGAAATTGGTGTTTCAAAATCTCCATTGTTGCCCGAGCTGTGCCTATTGCTTGTTGTAAACTAACTCTCTCTATCTGTCTACAACATAAATGTCAAATCAAAATGACATTTGCAAAAATTATGGCACATTCACATTATGACATTACTTTTGCCCCACCTTGCACATACTCGTTCATACTATGGACAGAGCGTGCAACCATTGAAGATACCCCAATGAAAGTAATGGAATATTAACTATAAAACTACTACGTATTACATACTATACAACATACCGGCTGGGTTTATTTTCTTTCAGCTTTCGCCATTCATTTATTCAGCCAGTCATTCGGGGCACTCGCTCACTCTTTAATTTTTGCTACTTTCACCAATAGCGTACATCATTTTGAACTACATGTGACTGCTTACTACCAGCACAGTCTCCTCCATAGTTATAAGTTCATCTATGTAAAAAAAAAAACATGAATATAACAAAACTAAAATAAGTGAAGGATGAGCGCGGCAAAAGTAACTGCAAATGTGAGTGCATTAAAAAAACTTCTCATAAATACTGAAGTAAAGCACTTAAATAGCGTTCAGTGGCAATGTACATAGGATACACTTCCATACGTAAATGTGTGAAAATGTGAGTGAACTTACACGCGGATTCAAATATGTATGTGTGCGTGTGTATCGAAAATGTAGTCATAACTTTTCTAATAAAATCAAGATTCCAGGTATAGTGTAAGTACGAGTTAATGCTTAGAGTAAGCAAACAAACACTATGAAAAGGTAAGGAACAAGTAGAAGTCAAGTGGATCCAAGAACAGCATTAGGAAGTCAGACAAGCAGACAGCAACAGCAACCAACCAAACAGTGTAAATTATGTTGAAAATTACACTATGTTGCTTGCTCATTGCCACATACTTAGTAGTAAAGTTTGTTCTAAATTATTTAACGCGCTTCCCACAACAGAAATTGCTTCTTCCAGTCGCCACCACCACCATCGGCATCAACGACCTCCGCAGCCAATGTCTTCGTCAGTACCTACTGCTATTGCTTTGTAGCGTTCTGTTTTTTGTTTGGATTAGTGCGTATTTTTACTTATATTTTCGTAGGATGTCGTTGGTGATAACGCAAGGTGTTTCGTTTTGCTTCTTTCGGAATTCTTTTTCTGTGGCAGTTCATTCAAGTTGAAGCTTTGTTCACAAATTCTTGAATAAAATATATTTGGTAAATTGAAGCATTCGATTCAAAATGCTTTCTTTTTATTTGTGTAGAATGTAGAGAAGATTTTTTAGGAACATTTGAAATTGTCGTTAACTGTGATAAGATTTTGCTAATCTGTTCAAGTTTTTAATAAAATTTTTATTTATAATCAGCATACAAGAACTTAAAGCTACAACTAAAACTTATGCAAAAATTAAACTAAAACTAAAAAAAAAATTTTATTAATTGAGTAAGAAAAAAAGATAATAATATATGTATGTATGATGAAATAGATTTATTTATTTGTTTTGTGCTTCAAAACACAAAATTTAATCAAAACATTAAGTTAAATCACCTTCAAGAAGAAGAGTCATTGCCAAGACAACATGATTATTTTCCATTTTTGTCAGTACTGTGAAGCCAAGTGTAAGCTGCTATTGCTACTATAACACATTTATTTCTTAGCTAAAGCTTAAGTGTAAATATTTAATTTCTTAAAATACTCGTACTTAACCCAATTGAGAGGCGAATGGCGAATAGTGTGTTATGGTAGAGTGTTTGCACTCTCCCACAATAAATAACTTGGGATATCCTCAACGGTTGCACAGCATTGCTACTCTACACCTCTCAAGTATCTCTGTACCACAGTATCCCTGTATCCCTTCAGTTGCACCTCGCATAGCAGATGCTACATTTCAAAAGCAAGTCAATATACTATCACCAGATTTGTTGTCACTACTGCTGCAATAGGGGCTTTGGACAGTTTTTGTCGTATGTCGTTTGTGTTGATGCTGAGAAAACAGAAACGGAATTGGACATACAATTTCGCATACACACAGTTACTTAGACTGACTTACGAACACATATAGTATGTATGTACATACTCGTACACATGACTTTGGATGTGCATGTACAGCAGAATTGCGACAGCAGATATTTTCCTTTATTCTATTTATTTTTTTTATCGTCCGAACGTCAATCTTTCTCGTAGATTGTTTGTCTGTTTCTTTATTTCACTTTTTCTTCTTCTACTTTTGATGTTTATATGTACACACATATGTATGTACATTAGAGCGGGTCAAAAACAAAAAACCCCCACAAAACCACCCCATATCTGAAAGCTTATGTGGAGAGTATTTCAAAACAGTTTTTTTTTTTATTTTGCCCACTTTAAAAACCGCCATAATTAATTTTTGTTTATAACTTTGGCAGTTGATGTCCGATTTTTATAAATGTTACATTGTTGTAAAAGGCTGATGCTGAAATGGAAATTGAGCCTGAATATATTGTTTTTTCAGACATGCCACAAAAATCCCTGTATTCCACTGGCTACATACCTTGTTCAAGTGAGGATGAAGCAGAAAGTGATCACGAAGCAGAAAGTGATCACAATATTATTCCCAAGCACTGGATAAATAATAATAAATATTGAATATATTAATTGGCTTAATTATTGCTATTGGTTTTTGGTTTGAGCTACAACAAAAAATCGATATTATTTAAGTACCTAAAATAAGAATTCTTCTTGTGCTAAAATTTAAAGATTTTCTGAGAGCTTAAAATTTTTGAAAAAAAAATTGTCTTTAGTGGGGTACAACTCTGAGTACGGGACCTAACTATTGCAAATGACTTCGGAGATGTATAACGCCAAGAAGAAAAGAAGTAGCAATCGTTGAGCCTTTTACAACAATATATCATTTATAAAAATCAGACATCAACTGCCAAAGTTATAAACAAAAATTAAAGTGGTTTTTAAAGTGGTAAAAAAAAAAAAAAAAAATGTTTTGAAATACTCCCAACATAAGCTTTCAGATAGAGGGTGGTTTTTCATATTTTTTTTTGTATGGGGACCGACCCGCTCTAATGTACATATCTTCTCTTTCTTCGGACTCTCTTCTATTTTTTTGACTTTATTTCAGTTATCCACAATTGGCACTTGGCGCTTCAAGTGCAATTCATCCATTGTAAATCGAAGAATATTAAAATTTAAAAATATTTCGTGTTCTCGACACACATACGAGTACGTCGTTTTGTCCGTAAACCAACAAAAAAAAACAAGAATATTTTGATTCAATCTCAGTTCTTTGGACTCAATATTTGTTTGAAAGTTAAAAACGCTTGAGTAAATTTTTTTTATTTATTTTATTTTTATTTATTTATTTATTTATTTTTATTTATTTATTTATTTTCGAAAACCGGCACAACAAAGTTTAAAACCTTATTAGCAGTACCGGCAGCATGTAGCATAAACAAGATTAAATACGACTTATAATATATAAGTGGTCGCTGTGGCGTAGTGGTAGTGCGTTGGACTGCTACGCAGAGTGTCCGGGGTTCGAATCTCGGCACAGGCAAAATCAAAAAAAAAAAGTAGAAAAAATAATTTTTCTACACGGCACCACCTCTTGTCAGGCAATGGCAAACCTACAAGAGTAAAAATTGCTATGAAAAGCTTTTCCTTCGCCGTTCGGATTCGGCTTTAAACTGTAGGTCCCTTCCATTCATGTACAAATATAACACGCACAACATGAGTGGATGCGAAAAGCTCGGCCTAGGCCCTCCATGGGCTGTTGTGCCATCAAAAGTAAAAGTATAATATATATTGCATGACATACAAATTTAAACTTTACTTTAAAATTAAACATTAAACATCTATTCATCTATTCGTAAAAAATTTTAATTACATGATATATTTCATTATTTCCTATTACAGCGAAGAAAGAAATAAAGCTAGTTTATTTTTGAATTGCACAGCATTATTACCAGATCTTAAACTATTAGGAAGTGCATTCCAAAGACGAACAGAGTGTACAAAAAACTGCCTTTCAGACGTTAAACAAGAAACACGTAAACAGTTAATCATATTAGTTCGATTGGATATAGAAAAGTTTAATCTCGAAAACAAATAACTGGGTTCTGCATTACATATAATTTTATGCAACAATAAAAGCGTTCGATAGTTCAGTAAGTTATCAAAGGTTAAGCCATGGATTCTTTTAGCAAACTGGGAAACATGATCTCTTCGTTTTAGTCCAAACACATAACGAACAATGTTATTGTAAAGAATATTTAATTTATTTTTACTTAGACTATCACAGTTTGCAAATATTTCGCAGCCATATAGCATTGTTGGTATGAGATATGCTTTAGCAAGTAGCATTCGAATATGAAGAGGAGTAAAGTACTGCGTCGTCCAAAGAACACGAAGCATGCTGTAGACTTTCCCAACCGTGCTACTTATGTGGTTATTCCAAGTTAGAGTTCTGTTGAAGGTTACCCCTAAATTTTTTGCAGAGTCTACGTATTCAATATTGCTTCCGTTTAATGAAAGGTTAGGGGCAGTGGAAATGTCAATGATTTTCTTCGCTATTACCAAGCATTTTGACTTTGCTGGATTAAGGCTTAAGCCGTTTTTTATTGCCCAATTACCAATGTTTTCAAGAACACTATTCAGATTGTTGATGCAGTCATAGAGGTTCTCACGCTTACAGTTGACGTACAACTGGACGTCATCTGCGTACATATGGATCTTACAGTTTTTCAAAACACTAGGTAGGTCATTTATGTACATAAAAAAAAAAAGGGGACCCAAGACAGAACCTTGAGGAACACCTCTTATAATGGGTAGAAAGACTGATGAACAGTTATTGGCGAAGACAGCTTGTGACCTATTGGAAAGATATGACGCAATAAGATTCGTCGCAGATGGCGAGAAGTTAAATAATTTAATTAGTTTTGTCTCCAAAATATTATGGTCGACTGTATCGAAAGCCTTGGAGTGATCTAACAGAATAAATAAAAGAGAAAAAGATACAAATTCAGCGAGCGTTGCTCTGTATGGTTTTGTTAGTCATTTCATAATTTTATATTTAATTGCAATTTTTATAATAGAAGATTTACATGAGTACAAAGATTGTCCATTTGGCAAAAGTCATATGCGTTCTATGTTGACGAAGTACGAACAACAAGTTTCAAAATCTCTGTAATTTTCATTGCCGAAAACTAAAAAACAAGCAATGGACGTGTACGAGTAAACAAGACAATTTATAAAAGGAAATGAATAGTACAGTAAACCGCAAAATATACCGTAAATGATATTGTGAATGAAACATCAATTGTAGCTGCAACAGCTTCGGAAGGACACTCCCATAACGCAGTGTGATTGTTATTCAGAGATTAAATTTAGAATATGGTTGTTCGATAACCATTATGTATGTACACGAAAATATATAATAGTGCATAATAATACTTTTAGGAACAAATAAGAACTGGTTTTTATTCGGGTTGTGCGAATAATTAAAAAGCGAATGCGAAAGCGAATACGGAATAATACCATTGTAAAAACCTAAATTTTCGTATGTGAATGCAAATTCGAATTATTTTATTTTTAAAACACAGACAAATCATTAAAATAAGGCATACTATAAACTTTAAAAAAGACAAACTTAATTTCAGTGATGCCAGCTTTTATTACAATATATTATACTACTGTGGGCAAAAAGTAGTAAGACTTTTTAATTTAAATTTCGCGCGGAAACCCATTCATCAAAATATTATTTTTTTAAGGTTTGTATGACTGTCGGTGACATCTGTGCCAAATGTCACATCAAAATAATCATTAGTGTTTAGTCTTTCTGAAGCACAAAAAGTGCATTCGGCGATTTTCACAATGAGTGAAATTATTCAACAAAGAAGTTCCATTAAATTTTGTGTGCGGAATCAAATTTCTGGTGCCGAAACGTTCAGAATGTTGCAAAAGGCCTTCGGTGATAATTGTATGTCGCGAGCAAGTGTTTTTGATTGGTAAAAATTGTTCAAAGATGGTAGAGAACGCGTTGACGACGAACCACGTCCAGGACGGCCATCAACATCAACTGATGATCAACACGTCTGGCCAATAAAATCAAGGAATTGGTGCTGGAGAATCGACGATTAACAGTCAGAGACCTTACTGGCATCGTTGGAATATCGGAAGGATCAGTGAAAACCATTTTAAAACATCATTTGGGCCTAAGAAGAGTGAATGCACGATTGGTTCCAAAATCACTGCATTGGTCTTACGAGACCATTTTGCCAAAAATTCGACTGATATCGTTCCGCAACCACCCTACCACCCTATTCGCCTGACTTAGCACCGTGTGACTTTTGGCTATTTTCTAAACTCAAAAAACAGCTTCGTGGACACCGTTTTGAGTCAATTGAAGACATTAAACATGAATCGCTAAGCGCATTGAAGGCTATTCCGGAAATTGACTTTAACTGTTTCGAGAATTGGAAAAAACGTTGGCACAAGTGTATTGGGGCCGGGGGAGATTACTTTGAAGGGGACGAAATAGATTTGGAAGAATGAATAAAAAAATTTGATATTATGAACAAAGTCTTACTAACTTTTGGCCACAGTAGTACAATAATATATGCGAATATTGAAACTTATGCGAATGCAATTTACTCGCACAACCATACTGGTTAATAACGACTTAACGCTATAACACAGTACAAAACTGGATACAACCTCTCCATCAAATCGTGTAAATTCACATACCTGCTATTAAATATTTCAAATTTTAAAACAGCAACTAGTTCATTGATTCAAAAATTGATCTAATTTCATATTTTTTCTTCGAAATTGTCGTCACATTCTGGTTTCACCCACAACAACATTATTCTCTTTCTAATTGGGCTTACTTCCACTCTGGGACCGTTTTTACATCACTTCCGGGTGGAGCTCGTATTTAACTTTATATTTCGCCATCATAATCATACATGCGCCCAAGTCTCCGCAGGTAGATCTTAGGCACGTTTTCGGTACCCTTATATGCATAGATAAAGCATCCAGTAACCTTCACTAACGAGCATATTCTCCACGATAAGTATTTTCAGAGGCTAGAAGTCCAATTTTTCTTTCAGCTTTCACAGCTTTCGTCTCTCTACTTAGCGTTCGTTTCTATAGAACGTAAGTTCGGCATTATCATTATCTACATCTGTTCATATGGACAGTTGAATCAGTGGGGTTTTCTCTATTGTGTGCAGGCACTTACGAAAGTATCCATTATCTGATTTGATTCTAAATTTCAATGTAGGTAAGTGTACATACATATGCAATTTGTACCTATTTTTTATGTATATACTTGTGTGTATGAACGAGTAGAATATTTATGCAATTCATGTATGTAAAAAAAAAAAATCATAAAGTTTCAAAATGTTGAAAATTTTGCAATGCAGTGATACTCTATTTAAAATTTGTATTCTTTTGTTATAGAAAAAAATTAAACCAAAATTTTGGTTATATGTACCTCAGTATGCAAAATATGTACGTTGTCGCTTAAAAATTTAATTAACTGTAGTTTGCGGGAAAAGTTTTTTTTTTAGTTTTTTTGTGATTCGCCTGCACAGAATATTTGCAATATGAAAGTTTTATGGGTAAAAATTCATGCAACATTCTCGCTCTTGAAACAATAATACATATAACAATTATAGTTGGCCAATAAGAGAAACCAATTTAGAAAAGTTGTGGAGAGTCCCAGAGCAGAACATCGATTAGAACAGGAGCTCTCAAAGTCAAGACGCCTGAATATGTAATAATTTAGCACAATCATCGCATTTGGTGCTAAAGCAATGTATAGACTGTGAAAGGTTGTCAAATTTTCAAAGAAATCTTTGTTGACAAAGATAGCGAGGGCAAAGCAATACAGTAATAAACGGTATTTCCTGTTTAATTGCGCCAGTTGAAAGTTTACTTAAATTGTATAAAAACGAGTTTTTCAGGCTACTGTGGCTAGTAATTTATCGATATAATTCAAGGATTGAAACGTTTATACGTGGGTTCACTGACATCTAGTTACGTTACATTTGCTGAAAGGCACAAAATTATATTATTGATACACCAGCAAAACTGAATAACAACTGCTAAAACTATTAAAATACCTTTTTGTTTTTTATTCAAAATATAAAATCACAAAGCTCTTTATTTCATCTGGCATATATTTCATAGATTTGATAGGAATAACTTGCTGGTCGCTGTGACGTCGTGGTAGTACGTTGGACTGCTACGCAGAGTGTCCGGGGTTTGAATCTCGGCACAGGCAAAATCAAAAAGTAGAAACAATAATTTTTCTACACGGCACCACCTCTTGGAAGGCAATGGCAAACCTACAAAAGTAAAAATTGCCTTTGAAAAGCTTTTCACTGCGCGGTTCGGATTCGGCATTAAACTGTAGGTCCTCCCTTCCATTCATGTACAAATATAACACGCACAGCATGAGTGGATGCGAAAAGCTCGGCCTAGGCCCTCCATGGGGGCTGTTGTACCATTAAAAGTAAAGTAAAAAAGATAGGCATAACTATGTAAATGTGTGTGTACGTGTGTGCATATGTATATTCCAAGTAAGTAATGCAGTAAGCTTTGTGAATTTTGTGATAGAACAGTTTACCCGGCAATTCCTCAAACATTGCATCAGGGAATTTTGCTATGCAGTAACTGTAAAATATGAAATGATTATTGGACATGTTTTTAAGACTCTTCCATAAAAATAGCATAGGTTTCAACACGAATATACTACGGCTAAATACTCACATACCTTATGTCGCTAGAAGTACATGCATGTCTATTAACTCAGCTCTTGCATCTTGCATCAAGTCTTACCCGTACAGTTAATTGAAATGCTGTTTCTCCCTGTTGCTTTTTTCCTGGTTTGGGTGAGATGCAGCCTCCTTTTCACTATTTGCTGTGTACTTTATGCATTTTTTTTCTTTTATTGTTATTGTATATTTTTTATTTCCCTTGCCAATTTTATCCGATTATAACTTTTTGTTTATTTCCTCTTATTTTATTCAAACTTGTTGTTGTGTGAGCAACTTTTGTCTATTCTGACATATAGGAGATTTGCTATTTTTTATTGTAAACTCTTTTTTATTATTTATTTTTTCGTAGCGAAATTTGACGATGACATTCTTATCGTAAACTATTTTTTATAAGCATATTATTCTAGCAACATACATTTGCTTCTACTTGTAGCTACCTACCTACATTTTGAAATGTATATTTGATTTTCTTCATGGAATACAAAATGCGTAAGCACACTGTCATAGAGTTGTAGTTATATCAATACAGAAACACACACATACGACTATACATTAACATGTTTGTGTTGATGTTGAAATACAATATGTTTTTGTTCTTGTTGTACAGACTGTTCATATGGATGGACTGCAATTCGTAAATGTCGGAAATGCTACCTACTATGTAAGTTTGTATAGGTATATACATACATATATACAGTGTCGGACAATCCAATAAGAACACCTTGCACTATAAAATTTCCATTGATATTTTTTTTATCGGACTGCTTGTGGCAAACAATTTTTATAGAGAAGAAAATGGTATGGTATATACTTTATAAATTTCTGGGTGCCAACACTACATTTAAATATTTTTTGGGGATTCCCAAACAAGAAAGTTGAAACGAAGCATTCGAAGGCGGACAATCCAATAAGAACAGCAGACGAAAAAAGTTATATTTTTTAAAAATAAACTTAAATTTGTTTATAATTTGTACTGGTAAGCATTTAAATGGTAGCATTGAGAGTAATTCAACAAATTAAATGTAAACGGCAAAATGTAATGTCACGGCAAAATGGGTCGAGCAAAGCACTGTAGCAAGGAGGAGTATGATTTGGTGAAAAAACTGCGAAATGAGGGACAAAGCATTCGTCAAAGAGCTAAAACTATTAGCAGATTCTCGACATTTGTCTACAAATCTTTATTAACATCAAAAATGTCATTACAAGACAGGTAGGCCCCGCAAAACTACAATTGCAGATGACAATCGCCTAAAAATTTTGGCGGCACGCAATCCATTTAAGTAAGCTGCCGCAATTAGAGAGGAGACAGGGGTTCAAATTTGTGCTCGATCAGTAAGGAGACGTTTGGTGGAAAAAAACTGTATGGGAGAACAGCGCGAAAAGTACCAATGTTGACACAAAGACATCGAAAGTGTCCCATAGAGTTCGCTGAAGCGCAAATTGAGTGGGATGGTTCAATTAAAATAAAAAAATGGCCTAACGTATTATGGACAGACGAAAGCAAGGTGAATCTTGTTGGAAGTGATGGCAAACGTTGGGTTAGACGCCCGAAAAATGCAGAATTGAGCCCAAAATATACTAGACGTTTAAGCATGGACGTAGAAGCATCATGGTATGTTGTTGCTTCTCTTGGTATAGTGTGGGCCCTCTGTATTGGATAAAAGAAACGATGGACAGATTTCTTTACGTGAACATCCTTCAGGAGGTGAAGCTTCCTTATGCTGAATGGGAAATGCCCCTGAAATGGCAAATGCAACAGGATAACGACCCAAAGCACACCTGCGCGAACACTTGCGCGAGATTGGTTTTCCCATTATGGATTTCCCGTTATGACCTGGCCTTCACAATCTCTTGACTCTAATCCAATCGAGAACTTGTGGAATATTGTCAAAGAGAAGATTGGCAATACCAGATCTAAAAACAAAGACGAATTGTGGCAAAGCATTCAAAGAGCGTGGTATATATATACCCCAGGCTACTTGCGCGTCTCTGGTGAAATGAATGCCTAGAAGGTGTAAGGCGAATTTAATTAACAAAGGCTATTCCACAAAATATTAGCATTGGTGAATAATTTGAGTCAATATTTTATAATTTTTTTTTTTTAATTGATGTACGTTTTTACGTTTTTATCCTTTTGAAATGTGATTTTATGTTTTTTAAACTTTTAAATTTCTTTTTTTACACTGAATTGATTTTGTTTTTGTTTTAAGAAAAAATTAAACTTATGGGATAAATGAATAAAAGTAAATACCTTTTAAATTTATCAAAAGCCTAGAGAAATATTTTTTTAAGGTTTTTGGTTTCTGAACAAGGTGTTCTTATTTGATTGCCCGACACTGTATATAAAGGGGTTTTCAATGGGGACATAACAATTTTGTATTTAAATACAACCACTCCTATAAATTGTTTTTTTTTTGTTTACTCGGCAATGTCAAATCGTCATTCAAGGTTTACATTTTTATCATGATGAAGTTCACGAACGAGTAACGTTTGAAAATTGTTAATTGCTATCGAAATTCTGAGTCGTTGGTGCAACTTTAAGTTTGAAGAAAATCCTGAATATCCGTCGAAAAATCATCTTCAGCGAAGAAGCTCATTTTTGGCTTAATGACATTGTTAATAAGCAAAATATGTTAGCATGTGCTTCAAAAGACTCCATTGTGGATGGAGAAACTGACCGTGTGTTGTGGATTTCATGCCGGAGGTGTAATTGGACCGTATTTTTGCGTCAATGAAAATGATCGCCATGTTACGGTCGTGTCATGTTGGAATTCTATTTTGGCCAGAATAAAATGGAGTTGACATCAGTGATATGTGGTTGCAACAATTCCGTATTGAAAACCCCTTTATAATGTATATAGTACATTCCAGTTTTGTGTGTAATTTGCAAACATCGTAAAGTTTTTATTTTTCTCCATTGAAAATATTTGATTCACTTAAAGGATAAGCATTTACTGTCTGCCACAGATAAATATGAAATGCATGTTTTTGTGTTTACATTGTGTATGTAAGTAGTATTTGTCTGTGCTTATTCCTGGATTGCACAAATATATGGTTTCATACCAAGGAATCCGGTTATTAGTATTATTATAGTAAAAATAAGTTAATAATCAGTAACTCGACGAGACTTTTTTCTCAACTACGTGAATGCTGGAGTGGCCAGCGCATTTAGGCTAAAAATGTTTATCCGTTAATTTAATAACTAGCGTTCGATTTTTGGTTTAAACATCGTTAATTTGTCTTTTGCGTTAATTTCGAAAGCCATTAACGATTTGATTAACTTTCGTTAAATTTCTTCCGTTAAGTCAAGCCTGTTGATTATAACTAGGAATGTCTGATAGTTGCTGCCTTCATGTGGTTAAAGAGGTATCTACAATATTGATAAGTTCGGTAATGTAAAGAAAATTATGGTGCGTAAGTTCAAAGTAGCCATGATATCGATGAGGAACGAGGTCGATATTTCGTGCAGCACAAGTTGCTGATGATATTATCAGTGTTATCACTGAGTCAAAAAAATCAAGAAGAACAACAAGCCGTCATCCACTATACTGGCTGGAGAGCAAATCCATGGAATTGGTGATAGATGCTTCCTTTTCGAACAAGAAAGCATTGGTGAAATTGTTTATCCCTTTGTCGTAACACTTTTATTTTAATTTTGTTTTGTGATAAATTATAAATTACTATTTCTTCCATACAAAAAGTTAACATTAGCTATTAAAGTTAACTATCGAAATTAACGAATTAAGGTTAACGAAGCTAACTTTTTGGTTAACGGTTTTCACGTTATCGAAGTCCGAAAATCCATCGAAATAATAAGACAGTTTAAATACCGAGGCTTCTTTCTGCAAAGACGAAGAAGGAAATCTGGTGGCAGATATACAAGGCACTATGAGGTTAGGGAGGGTGCACTTCTCTCTGATGCTTAATTGCGATGACGGCAATAATCCCGCCACTGGGAAATCTGTTCCGGAAACCGCAATCACTGATGACGTTCAAGTACCGACGTCCAACTATGAGGAGGATGAAAAACAGTAAGGCTGCAGATGAAGAGAACCTGCCTGCTGAGTTGTTTAAGACTGGAAGTGGAGAAATCACAAAACGCATGCACGATCTGCGCCAACTACCGAGGGATAAGCGTACTTTATGTATATTGCATAATATAACGTTCTATCGAGCGTACTGTGTGAAAAACTGAAGCCTACAAACTGATTGGACCTTATCAGTGTGGCGCATGTAGGTGCATGCTCTATAAGTCCCTCATCCTTCTCACACTAATGTGTGGCGCTGAGACGTAGACGTTGACCACCAATGATGAGAGGTTGTTAGGAGCGTTCGAGAGTAAGAAGCTCCGTAAGATCTACAACGTTTATCTAATAAGATGGTATATATTAAATTGTAATCTAGTGTAATTAGAGCATGCAAAATGTATAGGTAGTTGTCGTGACATAGACTACTTTGCTCAAGTACATTGCTTCACCTCTGCGCTGTAAATGATAAAGTAAGAGTATTTCACTTATTTTTTTGCATTCCAATAAAATCACCTTCATTGTTGTACAGATGTAACATGAATAACATGAGTGAATACAGCCTAAACTAAAAAGGACCCTAAAGTTTCCAAAGTATTCCAAAATCGGCTCTATATTGCTTTATTTTCTTTCTATTAGTACAGTCTTCTTTCTTCAATGGCCTAGCAATCCCTGTAGGATCTAGGCCGAGTTTTTCCAAAAAATTCATGTTGTGCGAGTTATATTTTCATATGAATGTGCAAAATTTAAATTTTATCAATATATATAATGAATGATTAGGAACAATTGATTTTATATAATTTGTTAGTCTTGCCATTGCCTGCCAATGGCAAGACTTTTTTTTTTTTACTTTTTGATTTTGCCTGTGCCGAGATTCGAACCCCGGACACTCTGCGCAGCAGTCCAACGCACTACCACTACGCCACAGCAACCACATTTAAAATCATGGTACCTAAATATATAAATACTTACCCAACATTTCGAGATTCTTCCGGAATTGATTTTCGTTTCAGTGAATACCGAAGATATTTTCTTCCCTTGGAAAGGAATATTAATCACATACATAAGTAGTATAATCAAATCTCGTAATCTTTTGAAAATTTAAAAAATTACTTATTTTCTTTTTAACATTTGTTTGGAACACTAATTAGGTATTGATATGTTTGTGTGTATACGTGAAACATTAAAATTGCGACTTGGGTTTTCTCTTTATCTTCTTTTATTATTCTTCTTTTGTCTCATTATACTGATGTTGTTGATATTTATGGAATACGCTCCTTCATACTTTTAATGTGGTATTCGTAATTCTTCTTTCGTATATCAAACATAATTAAAATGTTTCCTTATAGTATATACGAAGGAAAAATATTGATAAAATTAAAGGATTACATTAATGTTAGCTGTTTAAATACGGGCCTCACTCACACACACACACAAGTACGCTCATTTTTATTGCTGCGGTTGTTTGTCATTGCCTTTGTTGATGCTGTTGTTACTGGCGCCATTGTTAGCTGCTGTGTCGCCACTGTCATATTTCCATAAGGCGTTTAATTGCTTTCCCGCTAGCAGCTAGCAAACAAAACAATCAAAAAACTACAACAAGGACAAGAAGCATGAAAAGAAATACTCGTATTCTGTATGTTCTCATCGATTTAGTAAACGTTTAGAAATAATCAACTCTCACAATCGCATGCACACGCACACACACACACTCTCACATCATCATAAACTCTCTCCCAGTGCAAACATTCAACAAAATAATCCAAATAAAGAATGGATGAAGGAAGGGAAGAAAACATAACAATAAAAAAAGGAGAAAGCACCTCTCAAGATAGAATGAATTTGAGTAAAACTTATAGTCAAAAAGAGATTATGAGGGTGCTCTTGGCGGAAATTGCCCAAATTAATTCATATTATATATACACATATACTTGTATAAACATACACACGAATGTGGTGGGATTGTGGTAACGCCTACCGACGCGTCGTGGGTAATGGCGGTAGCTCAAATACCCGCAGTAGTCTTCGTGTTGCCAGTTGTTTGATATTGAGTTGCTTATCGTGCAACACGTTGATTTTGAGTTGATTACATTTATGGAACGTTCATTTAAAATCATGGTATATAAAAGCATGAGAGGTAAAAAATAAATGAAGCTCTTCAAATGAATTGCTTCGGTGCCTTTGGTTTAAGTGAAATAAATCTGTTAACAGAATAGCATAGCAACGAATAGTTGCCATTTACTTGCTGCTTGCTGATCTTCATAAAATCTATATTTCATTCATTGAATATAAGTACTTTGGTTGTAAATGCCATGGCTTCGTTAAAAAATCGAAGTCAGCGGGTGGGGGCCGACAGATAACCTGCCAGCAAAGTTGTTGAAGGCCGAAAAGAAAACATCAATCAATCAGAAACAATGATGATAGATATGTAATAGTGATAGCAAAAGAATATTCATTTACCATATACTTAGGCAGTGGTCGCTGTGGCGTAGTGGTAGTGCGTTGGACTGCTGCGCAGAGTGTCCGGGGTTCGAATCTCGGCACAGGCAAAATCAAAAAGTAGAAAAAATAATTTTTCTACACGGCACCACCTCTTGGCAGGAAATGGCAAACCTATAAGAGTTAAAATTGCCTATGAAAAGCTTTTCACTTCGCCGTTCGGATTCGGCATTAAACTGTAGGTCCCTTCCATTCATGTACAAATATAACACGCACAACATGAGTGGATGCGAAAAGCTCGGCCTAGGCCCTCCATGGGCTGTTGTGCCATTAAAAGTAAAGTAAGTAAATATACTTAGGCTAACTTTTGATGAATTATAAAGCATTAGTTTTGATATCGATGAAACTTGGACAAGAACGAAGATTCAAACAAAGTATGAATTCCTATCGTGACATAGCTGGAATTTTAAAATAAAACTATTACTTTCTAGCTATCTACTACAGACATCGCCAACACTATGCAATTTGTATATGGAAATGGTATAGTCGAGAGCTGAGCGTCGTTAATAAAGAAATTAACGTCGTTAACCTGAAAACGTACTGACTTACTTAGTTGGCAGTATAACCGATGACAGATCTCGGCCGCCTCCATAAAACTTTGCCCGTCGCCTTAGCAAAGCGTGCGCTGGCGTGCAGACAGTTCTCCCAGTATCTGGCCTTTCCACCGGAAATTACGACGTTCTCCTCCACCATGGCTCAAATAAAACACCATTCTAGCTGGAGAACGTTCTTCTATTCGAGATACTCTTACGCTCCTAACAGCCTGTCATCAATGGTGGTAAACGTCCAAGTCTCAGCGTCATATATTAGGACGAAAAGGATGAGGAACTTAAAGAGCTATATTTTCGTCGGTCGAGAGAGGGTTCTGCTTCTCAATTGCCTACTGATCTCGTAGTAACACCTGTTGGGAAGAGTTAGTCTCCGCTTGATCTCAAGGCTGATATCATTGTTAGTACCGATGCTGGATCCTAAGTAAACGAAATTCTTGACGACTTCAAAAGTATAATTGTTAACAGTGACATTTTGTCCAAGACGCCGTGACTCTTTGTTTGTTGACACAATGTATTTCATTTCGTCCTCGTTCGCATCCTATCCAGATTGGAGAATGATGCGCATCATTAATAGCGCAATGATTTCAATGATAGGCCAATAATTTCAATATCAGTAGCGTCTGCTAGCAGCATGACACTCTTGTTGGATATAGTGCCAGACATGTACGCAGCTCGAATTATTTTCTCCAGCATAAGGGTGAGGAAGTCGCACGATAGGGAGTCACCTTGTCTGACAATTCTTTGGTATCAAATGATGCAAAGAGGTCTGTCCCAATGTTCACTGCGCTAGTCGTGTTGGCCAGTGTAATTTTGCAAAGACGAATGAGCTTCGCAAGGATACCAAAATCAGACATTGCGGCGTACAAGTGATCCCTAATCGTGCTGTTGAAGGCGGCTTTATAATCAAGGAATAGATAATGGATTTCGATTCTCAGGTCTTTTGCGTAGTGTGAATAACTGGTGGATGGTGGATTTACCAGGCTTGAAGCCACACAGATAAGGTCCAATCAGTTTGTTGACGATGGGTTTTACTCTTTTACACAGTATGCTCGATGGAACCTTATATGCGATATTAAGAAGGCTTATCCCACGGTAGTTGGAGTCAGTTCGTGCCTGCGTTCTGTGAGCTTTTCTAAAGCATTTGCCTCTTCAAATCGAATCTGCCGTGGACAAAATTTTAATTCCGACTCCATCAGGACTTGAGGGTAAATAAGGGTCATTATCAAGAACATTCTGTGTTATTAATACTCTTCACTTAAAAAAAAGAAAACTAAAATATTTTGCAACATGGGAGAATGGTTATTTTGAAAGAATATAGAACGATGTACTGGTGAGAAACGGAACTAACAAGCACTACACCACAATTCTCAGTGGAAGAAGAGTGGACAGATTTAGCAACGCTGCAGTACAGGTAAATAATCATTATGCAGCGATTTTAACCATCCACACAAATAATAAATTCGCATATGCTCTGCCGAATGATACAGTGTGTCGCAAGAGCGAGGTACTGTACCCAGTAACTTAAAGTATTATAATTTAACATACCAAAGTTTATATAATCATGTTATTATGTAAAAGCTAATACACTACCTCTATTCTTCAAGCACTTATCTTCAAAAATACTATTTTGCAGAAAACGGAAAAACTAAAGGTCTGAACATATGTAAACTTCAGTATTCAAGTGGATTTACGAGGTTGAAGAACTGGTTGTAAAATATTTATTTTTATATAAACTCAATCTGGATTCTTACGTGAATGCAATTGAATCAAAAGAACTCACTTTCGTCCCAAATGTAGATACGTGGTTAAAGAAATAGGTAGCGATGCACAATGTATGTATGGGCACTTACAGGCAAACGCATATAAGCGATGCCGTCTTATATTCTATGTAAAAATTAGTAGTAATAATAATAAGAATAAAGGTACTACTATTACCACTACTAACTATAATTAATGCTGTATAAGTTTGATATAAATTATTAAACTGTTTGCACCAAATTTTCTCATCCAAGGAAAATATGATTTTCTTAAGCAAATATCGAGTTATCCAAACTGGCGTTCTTATGAGATAAGATTTATAAGCCATATGTTCATAAATACAAGAAAGAGCTAAAATGAGTTTAATACAAAATATAGGAAAAATCACAATCATAAATGAAATGAAAATTGAGTATTTTAGTTAGAGTTAAACTTTAATCAAATAATATTCTAGCTCAAAAATGTTGTTCTCTGGAGTCTTAACTGCTGCCAGTTTACACTCAGAAAAAATTTCTCTCCATAAAAGCAATGAGTGAAAGAATTGTCAAAACCATAATAAAGAAAAAGTATAGTATAATATACCAAAATATTTCAGAAATTATGATGTTGGTTCTTTGTAACAAAAACCTTGTGAACTAGTGTTATTTGACTGTTGATGTAATTTTACTCTAAAATGAGTATTGTGGTCTGAAAAAGCTATCAGAATTAATGAGTTTTGCTTATTATATATTATTTTTAGATCATTTAACCACACTGTGGTGCATTGCATATCACAGAAATTTTGAAAACATGCTTCTATTTATATCAGTGGCTTGCAAACTTTTTGTATAGTTACATACGAGTATTGTGACTATATATTCGGACGCATGTATGCATGTATGCATAAAGAAAATCTCACCTATTTATGTACATATGTATGTATATGTGTAGTTAGCTACCCAGCGGGGAAAATGTAATCTATAGTAATCGAAAATAATCAAACCGAATCACTAATTCGGTATCTATTAATGTTATGCAGTTTTGCATAAAAACGCTTATTCTCAGAAACATGACACGACAGAAAAATATTTTGAAATCGTTTCTAGTGGAATTCATGAAAGATTTTTTATGAGCAAAATTCAATTGAAATTTATTCTCTTCCTTTCCATCAATCTTTTTAATAGCACAAATCACTTTTTGCACCTTATGTGTGTGTAAGTATGTGTATGAACTAAATGTTTGGTTTATTATTGTTGTGTATGCATCAGTAGCGGATTCACGGGAATGATTCTACTCGTTTAAATTCTTTTTGCTTTGAGAAGGACAACTTGTTTAAAAGTTATTTCGAAATTATATTAGAAAAGTCCTTACCCTTATAAAATCCTAGAGCCACCACTGGTATGCGTTTACATGTACTCATATTTCAATGACTTCCTTGTTGTTGTGATGTATCCGGTATTTTGTGGATAAGTGCATACCTACTGCTTCATACACTTGTGGCGTATGTATTTACGAGTATATGCAATCATATTGAAAGAATTAATACCCAAATTGAAACTTTTCTATACATAAAATTTAAATTACTAGTTCTACATGCTATTTGTTCAATCTGTCTGTTTCTGGTTTTGTAGTGATTTTATTTTGTAATATCAAATTAAGCAATTCAATTTTCGAATACTTTTGTAATTGAATTTCTCTACTATTTTTCAAGAAAATCATTTTCTTGTTTAAGGAAAATTACATACTACTGTGGGCAAAAAGTGGTAAGACTTTTTAATTTAAATTTCGCGCGGAAACCCATTCATCAAAATATTATTTTTTTAAGGTTGGTATGACTGTCGGTGACATCTGTGCCAAATGTCACATCAAAATAATCATTAGTGTTTAGTATACGCTTGTCTTTCTGAAGTACAAAAAGAGCATTCAACAAAGAAGTTCCATTAAATTTTGTGTGCGGAATCAAATTTCTGATGCCGAAACGTTCAGAATGTTGCAAAAGGCCTTCGGTGATAATTGTATGTCGCGAGCAAGTGTTTTTGATTGGTACAAATTGTTCAAAGATGGTCGAGAACGCGTTGACGATGAACCACGTCCAGGACGGCCATCAACATCAACTGATGATCACGTCAATAAAATCAAGGAATTGGTGCTCGAGAATCGACGATTAACAGTCAGAGACCTTACTGGCATCGTTGGAATATCGGAAGGATCAGTGAAAACCATTTTAAAATATCATTTGGGCGTAAGAAGAGTTCCAAAATCAATAAATAAAAAAAAGAAATTCGACTGATATCGTTCCGCAACCATCCTATTCGCCTGACTTGTGTCAGGCACCGTGTGACTTTTGGCTATTTGCTAAACTCAAAAAACCGCTTCGTGGACACCGTTTTGAGTCAATTGAAGACATTAAACATGAATCGCTAAGCGCATTGAAGGCTATTCCGGAAATTGACTTCAACAACTGTTTCGAGAATTGGAAAAAACGTTGGCACAAGTGTATTGAGGCCGGGGGAGATTACTTTGAAGGGGACGAAATAGATTTGGAAGAATGAATAAAAAAATTTGATATTATGAACAAAGTCTTACTAACTTTTGGCCACAGTAGTACATATGCATTCTCTACGTACGCGATTAAAGAATATACTCAATATTCAACAATTTTAAGATACTCTTGATATTCTTGGTTATTTGATTAGATGGCTGTCCAGAAGACACATTTAGGACAGAACGGCCCATCGTGATACCACATGTTTGGAACAACAGTTTAACACCGATTCCGAGTGGCGGGGTGGCAATTTGTTATCATTTGGTGGTTTCGCTATTGCCTGTCAAGTGGTGTACTTCTACACTTTCATATAAATAAGCATCATCATGTGGTTGATACTTAGTGTCTCCGCTATCTCCTGTCGGCTTGCGTCTCGATCTTGATCCACCAGTTGCAAAATTTCGTCGGCTGTTTCAGTGACTGGCCGACCAGAGTGTGGTGCATCTTTGATATCGAAATTTCCGAAACGGAATCGATCAAACCACTCGCCTGGGTCCAGTGTTCACTCACAGCATGTTTTTGCAGCGGTTTTACCTTTTCTATAGTAATACTTACATAAATACACTTTTTACACTAGCGACGAATTACACAACTGTTTTCACACAAAATGTAGCCATCTTGCAACTATATTTTCGTTTGACATAATCGGGCTAGTGTTACCAGGTATATTTAAACAGAAAACCGCGGACACTTTTCATAAGACCCAATATTTAATAACAGAGTTTGCAACTAGATATAAACCTCATTTTAAGAAGTTCATTTCCACTCTGTCTATTGATAAATAAACCAGTGTGTGGCATAATTCAGTTTGGCTGTATTCAAACTAAATCAAAAACTGCTGAACCTTGAAAACAAGCATTCAACGGCGTAATCTGAATTGCTTGCATAAATCGCTTGAAATAATTTATGTCATAACATGTTTCCTCAAAATAGAAATAAAACGAAAAATTTTATAAAATTTACATTGACGTACAAAGTAAAGAAATGTTGTGAATTTATGCAGCTTCAGCTTGTGTTCATCTGGCGTTTGAATAAATGCAGACATGTATGTACTATATGTAGGTATGTAACAAGCTTTCCAGTTCGTTCAAGCATAATTAAATATTTCGAACGTTAATGAGATGCGCATTTTTGAGAAAAAGTAGAATGTAATTTTCCGGAAAAACAACATCGAACGAAAGGAACACGAAAATTAGAAAATATACGTTATTTTCTGATGGAGGTAGTGCTTAAGTAGTATAGATAGTCAATTTGTGTACCCCACACATACCTTCATAAATATGTACATACATGCATATATGCAAACACTCAAATGAATGAGCGATATATACACAAGTGTATTGCTATGTGGCTATGTGTGTGTGATGAGATGATGATAGTGATGACAAACGACGTTCCACAGTGTATGGAAACCATCTAAATTGTTATTCATGTATGTATGCAAGTGTGTTGAATTTTTAAGATTCGTGTGAAAAATTACAGGAATCGGATTTATTTCCTCTAGTTGCCTGACGTACCTGAACAAGAAGTAGAAAAAAATATATTTATGGATATTTCTGTTTTAATTACTTTGGTAGCTGATGAATTTAGCAGCGATTTACATATTTTTTCTTGTAAGTAAATTTGTTTGTTTTTTTTTAATGCAGAGCGTTAAGTTGTGTAATTATTTTACTTTTTAATGGATTTCATTTTAATAAATTTATGTAATGTTCATATGATAATCAAAGCATTTAATCCCATTGTGTATACGAGTATGTGAATCACGAAAGCTTCAGCGAACAAAGTTTATGAGTTTTGAGCACTGCTACTCATTTAAATATTGGTTCTTCATTCTCTGTGCTTCCTTCTGTGTTAATTCTTAAACGCTTAATTTTGTTAATAAAACAAATTTGTTTTTTTAACAGCGTATTTTCCACTTTACACATATTATGGCAAGCAAATATTTCTAAAATTTAAGAAATAAAAGAAATGAATCTAAACAATTACTTTCATATTTTTATCGTCTAATTTCAAATGAAGTAGCTTTAATGCAATACCCAGCCCCTTGACGGACTTTATACTTGGCGCACTTTCTTCACTTACATGCTATATCACTCGTTTGCTGCAAGACCGTCGTAACACAAAACATAAATTGTAAAAAAAGCATTTAAACTTTAAAATTTACCTATAACTCCATGCAATTGATCGTCTCACGCGGATAGTTCACAAGATTTGCACCATATAAAGCACTAAATAAAATTACTTAACTCAATTTCTTATTGTTTTTTTTTTTTATTTAATACAGTCTTGCAGCAAACGATACAAATCTTAAGTTAAGTAAAACTTAGAAAAACTTGAGGTACCTATTCTTATAATGACCTGTCTCTTTAGCGACAGGTAATTGCATTGTTGTTCTGTTGACTTTATTTCTTTAAAACCAACTCCCTTCCTTTCCTTTGAGTACGCCTTCGAACCAAATTCTAGATTCCTGATTATCGCGATTATTGCTTATAAAATTCTTGAAATAATTCAATGGATTTTTTATATAATAAACTACTAAAAATCTACTTTATAAAAGGCCAGTCCAATGTGTTTCATACTTCTACCCAAATATAGTAGAATTCAGTAATATTGACTGCACGAAAAGTTTCCTTACCGAGGTCAAAACATACTCGGATATATAATATTTAGCTAATTCATGTAATGTGAAAGAAAAGCATTTACTATTACACAAGACCACAATATACATATCGACTGATTATAAAACAAGTTTATAAGTTCATACCTATAATATGAAAGTGTCAATGATATTTTAACAGAGTTAAATCCACTTACAACTTACTACTTATGTATTAAAATTTCAATATCAAACGCAAAGTATCTCAGACTAAAAATTGAAAATAGGTAGCAAAAACATACGACTTATGATTTATTAATATTGGATTTAATATTTCGTGCATAGTATATCTATGTAAAACCTAAGAGTTTATACGAACTTCAATTTGCATATGGAAAAACGTAGGGCTTATGAAATTTAATTTCATATATACTATATATATGTATAATGCATAGTCATATGCAGCATGTAGACATAACAACAACTCACTTAGTGAGCTACTTATTTTGAACTAATAATATAAACAATTGAAATGTGATTTCATAATTGAATTAAATATCTAATTTTGGTAATAATCATACACAGGCAAGTAATCACACAGACACATTGATACCCAATCAAATACAGAGGCAGACATGTTTACATGTTGTATACATACACACATTTTTCATACGAATATCCTACACAAAATGTAAATAATTGATTAAGGATGTTATCGTATGCTCGTAAGAATTCGTTAAGGTGCTTTGGAAAAAGGAAAACGTTCACCATGTATTATAATTTCCAGTAATACCATATGTAATTTTAATGACACAACAGTCCATGTAGGGCCTAGGGCGAGCTTTTCGCATCGCCCTATTGTTAAAAAATCAAATATTCTGATTAAGAAGGCTAGAAATATTACTGGAACTGAGCTAGCAGAATGTGTCTTGTAGTACCTTCCACTTCCTCTTAACAGACCCTACGAATTGTACAAGACCCTCGAATGGTCATACAAAATATAATTTTTATTGATACATTCAACACTCAGGGTGTAGCATTGTGTTGAATAGAAGGAAGATTAATAGGTGGGAGAAAGAAGGAGGGAGAATCAGAGAGGGAATGCAATCACACAGGACATCGATAAAGGGATAATAGACAGCCATTGTGGCAAGTGTTATGCCTTTACCACAATGAACTTCAGTTTATCAGTGTCGACTATGATTGCATGTAGCGCCAAAGGCCGAGCTTTTCGCATCCACTGATGTTGTGCGTATTATATTTGTACATGAATGGAAGGGACATACAGTTCTATGCCGAATCCGAACGGCGATTTGAAAAGCATTTCATAGGCAATGTTTTACTCTTGTAGGTTTGCCATTGCCTGCCAAGAGGTGGCGCCGTGTATAAATTTTGTTGTTACTGTTTTTTTTTTTTTTTTTTTAATATTTTTCATTTGAAAACAAATGAATTTCGTATATCGCTCCTTTATTTCTATAAGTTCTCTCGTAGGGTATAAGATAAAATAATCATAGCTTTCGTTCCAGTTTTCCCTCAATTTTGCTTGTCGTTAAATTGTAGTTTTTAAAGCTCCATTTGGAAAAACTGGAATATAAGTATCTACATACTGAGAAATTATGAATTAAAGTACTGGAGTGAAGATTACCCTTTTGACAGCCATATTTTCGTTGAACCAGTTGTGAACCAGTTTTTAATCTTCTCACTAGGCTAAACTTCGGAGGTACTTACTCATGAAATTGTCCAAATATTTAGAGTCGAGTATTGTTGTAAAAAGTTTTACAAAATAACGTTTTTCGCAACATCCTAGCTCACGTGCATGCACGTAATTGAGAGTGTGAGGATGTGAGGCATTTACAATTTGGTATGAGGCATTTATAATTGGAAATGTAATTTGTGTGTATGAGTTACGTGGTAAAATATTACTTCAATATGAATGTGATATGACGTTGGATTTCATAAATCAAATTTAATTTGGTTATCATTTTATGATGGGTCCAATTAGTGATAAATTGCGTTAATTATAACTAAGGGTGATATTTTAAGAGCTTTTATTTGGATCGATAAATCAATTCCTACCTTTTACTTTTTAAAGATAATTTCACTTAAATGTTGCACGCGGCTATGCTTTGAGCGGTCCATTCTGAAGGTCCTATTTTGGCACACTTTTTCACACATTTCTGCCGGAATCTCACCAATGGCGCCTTCAATGTTGGCTTCCAAAGCAGCAATCGTGTTTGGCTTGTCCCTATAGAAAAGAGACATAACAAAGCCCCACAAAAAATAGTCTAACGGGGTCAAATCACACGATCTTGGTGGCCAATTGACTGCACCAAAACGTGAGATTAACTGCTCATCAAATTCGCCTCTCAATTGATAAATGGTCTCGCGTGCAGTGTGGCATGAGGCATGTGAGTTTCCTGTTGGAACCGCATGTCGGCCGAGTCCGATTTTTGCACGTATCCATTGAGCCAAAAATTAGCCTCGTCGCTGAAGACAATTTTGTGATAAAGAAACGGATCCTCATCCAGCTTTTCTAATGCCCATTCACCGAAAATTCGCATTGTGGTAGGTCGCCTGGCTTCAATTCTTGCACCAGCTGCATTTTGTATGGCATTAATCCGAGATCTGTGTGTAAAATCTTCCAGGTGGTCGAATAACACAAACCCAATTGGGCATATCGCGATCTTCTTCAACACTGGCGGATACAGCAGTAATATTCTCTTCGGTACGCACTCTATGGATACGATTTGGTGGATTGATGTCCAATAAAATGAAACTGGTGCAAAATTTGGTCCCAATGAGCTGAATAGCCTGCTCTGCGGGCGTAGTATGACGACCATAAAATGGACGTAGCTTACGAAACACATTTTTCACAGAGCACGAATTTTGATAATAAATTACAATTATTTGCAAAGTCTATTCATGACAATACATGTCAAGAATCACGCGTGATCTGTCAGAAATATAAACGTCAAGAAACAAGGAACAAAAAAATCACCTTTTACATATGATTTACGAAAACATTAACATTAGTAGAAATTTATAATACTTTACAGCTGATAATTGTGTGGTTATAAAAATATGTCATTATTAGAACTTTTTTATTTTTTCGGTGTAAATTATATTTTTGAAATTTTGATTTTTTCAAATTGAAAATTTGTCTCCGACTACATAATTTAACGCTTCACAGCAAAAAAGCACACAGCAGAAATGCTCACTGCGCATAAAAATCTTGCCTCTATCCTTTGAAATACAACATCCGTTTTCCATGCATTCTTCATGAGCATACAAATTTATTTATGCATGGGTATTTTGGTTATGTATTCAATTTAGTTACTGTCAAAGAAGTGTATTGTGTGATACTGTACACAGTGATACTGAGTTTCTAGTATTTTGTGTTTGCATTCAACTTCATAGTTTTATTGAGGAGAAATGCAAATTAAATTTAATTTTTTTTATCGTGTACCATAAGTGATATTTTCATTCTTTATTTCAATGTTAAGATTTTATTTATATTTGTATTTCCATTCCTCTTTTCTTTAATATTTAAATTAAGTATATAGCGTTTTACGTGTTAGCGTTTTTAGTGTTAGATATAAATGAACTGATTGCATTTTGTGTCTTTAAGACGAATTTAACAATTAAGAATAGAAAAATCTGTAACGCAGGTATAGCGTATAGCCGTTATACATTAAAGAAGGGAAACGTCTTTCGTTATTTTATATCAGCACTGTCTCTCTACACTTGCTTCGTCTCATCGTTGCAAACTAATCGCTTCTAGTCTATCAGACATGTCAATAGACTCAAACTTATATATGTATTATATAAGTTCATATGTAGTATATAGGATTTCGTGATGAAATCTTCGTTGTGGTCTATCTTCGCTCCAAGTATTTTACTCTATACTCCCAGAAAATACTAGGAACCTTTTAACAATCACCAAACAATTGTTTACTCACACAATAAGCAGAAAATTGATCATATCTCCTAAAAAACCTAATAATATTCATATTTTTTGCTTCATAATTTTGTGAAATAGTCTTCCTACAGCATAAGGCCTAGTAATATAGGCACATGGTAACGATAAAGCTGATGAATTAATGAATTAGTTAGATTGGGCACAACAATGTCGCTTTTACAATGTACATAAATACTGCTGGCAATGTGGAAGCACGGAGTTCAGATATCGGTGAGTGATTGACTTACAAACTCACAAACAAAAACTCTAATCAAATATGGCTAGAGTATTACTCTACACATTCCAACAAGCTTATATCTGTAGATAGAAACTAAATACATAAATTGGTGGCAATAATAACTGGTCACTGCCTCATAGCCATACATGCCACTAGAATGGGTACATCCTAAAATGACTTATGTAGAAAGTGCAACGACGAGGAGGAGGATGAATCAATCTCTCACTTCCTCTGTTCCACCCAGACTTGGCTGTATATAGGAAAAATAGCCTACTTCAGAACTCTCTAAATGACCTATCCGTCTTGGGATCTATTGAAATAGGGGACATATCTAAATCCATAACCAAGTGCAAATACCTACATACTTAAAATGAGAAAAAAAAAGTTTTTTCAAAAGCGGGTTGATGAAACATCCACGTGGTATCACAATGGGCCATAGCGTTGTGTCCTAATGGACAACAACTTAACCTAACTTAATTCTGAGCCTTCACACGCAGAATTACTGTAACCCACTGTTATTTTAAATAATGTATAGATCGAAATGAATAGCGAACCCTGACCGCAACGAAAAATTTATGATTTAATGTTTTCAAATTTCTTCAAATTTTTTTCTCTTTCTGACTTATTCGAATATTTTCATTTTAATTCCGCTGAATTTTGACACAGAATACTATTCTTAAGTAGAGTACAATAATAGGATCCTTGTGAGAAAGGAAAGTTCCGATGGGAACCTTTTCCGCTAAACGGAACAATTTTTTCATTGTGTTAATATAAATTGTCGGCTTGTTTATTGGTCGATTTTGATAAAATCATTCCCACGAATTTACTCAACACAACCAAAAGCACGTCCTGAACTAAGAGCAGGTGTAGGAGCTTTTAGCATTTGTAAAATTAAATTGTTTAGCAAAATTTTTATGTTTTTCTTTTCACATTGTCTTGATTTGTAGCTAGTCGAGTCAGAAATTAACTAAGAAGATTGCCCAGTTTTAGCTGGAGTCATGACACTAACGAATCCACCTGCCAGTAGCGTGTTTCATATGGCGGGCCTTCTGCAGGACTGTATGTGTGAGTGTTAGTGCGTCAACTCAAAACGAGACAGAGAAAACACAAACAAAACATACACTTTTGTGGTGCTTAGCGAATATGCTACGCGTCATCTGATGCTTGCTATTGTCGGTGTCAGTCAGTGTTGCAAGTGCGATCCAGTTATTCTTTACCTTTTCACACGTGTGAGCGGGTGTGTGTGTGTGTTTATTTGGAACAATTGTTAAGCAAATTGTGCAATTAAGCAATTTTTATGTATTGTTGTGACATTGCATTGCATGCTCTTCATTCTCAATTGCTGTGTAAAATGCCTAATTTGCGTTGCCTGTCAACTTGTCAGCACACAATATGATAGAGAGTGGTGCACATGCTGTGACATCATAGGCACAAGAGTCAGTTTTCAATGGCTGACAAATAATAGGACGAGAATTCTTTGTGCATTTCACAACAAGCACTCGCTGGTAGCCAGCGTGTACCTAGTATATTCCTCCATTTGTTAGCACCTAATAATAGCAGAGTACAGAGTGGTGTCAGCCTGCTGATCTTTGTAACTACATACTTACATGCGCATGTATGTATCTTTGTGACTACCTCCTTTTACTTTGCCTTTTGCTTATGGAGTACTGAGTGCATAGCGCTATTTAATTATTTTCACAGCGTATTGTAGCTTGCAACTTTTTTGTTGTTGTATATTCAAGGTCCATCGTCTGCGTACAGCAGCCGGCTTCCTACGTATGCATCATTTACACTAAGTATGCCAAGTTAAATTTTCGCACCATTTCAAATGTGAAAATAATTTTTTTCATGTTGAATTCCTTTCATTGTTTTGCATAAATTATATAAATGTGCTTCACTTTGGCAACAATGCATGCAAATGTTGTTGCTCCTTCTGCAAGAATAACAAACACAGCAACTACAGCAACAATAAAGTTGCTCTGTAAGTTGTGTGCTTGCAGAAATTGCTCCCTTATCACTCGTAAATAAATGTTGGTTGTAAGTATTTAGCATGAAAGTTCGTTCTTTTGTTCTATTCTTCTTTGCAATTACCCACCCCTGTGCTCACTTCCCGCAGTCTTAGTGGAGCACATTGGAATTTAGAATTCCGCATTCTGTATGCAACTTCATCTGTCGTTAGCGTTTAGTTTTATGTATTCTCTTCAGAACACGCACGGGTGTAGGTGCAAAAGGCTGCAGGCAGGTAGCAGCAGACAAAGCAGACAAAGCAATACTATCAACTGCAGTTATAACGCGCATGTATGTATTAAATATTTAAATTGTAAATTGGGAAAACGGCAACATTTTTACTCGACAAAAACAGCAACGGTGAGTTGTGAATAATTCTTTACAAATTGGAAGCATTTCTTTGTATGATAACTGCACTAAAGGAATTCAAATCAAATATCGCAAATCGAGGGTTAATTTAATGTGAATTTTTGCTACGCAGCGTTTTTGTGAATGTTTCTGCCACTATAGCAAAAAGTGTTGTAATGCAATGCAGAGAGGGCCTCACAGGGATAGCACGGCAACATAACGTAGCCTTTATCTGGGTCCAGGGGCAACGAAGTGGCTGATGAGCTAGCGTGAAAGGCCTCTTCATTGCATGCATCTTAAGTTGAACTAGTGTTAAAGCAACTCTAGCAACAGTCAAGAGTAAAATTGCATAAAATTACCTCAAAAAAGCCAAAGCTGTCAAATCTGTAGATCGTTATGGCCGAGCTACAATTGGAGGACGACGGAGCAACTCGTGAATAATAATCAAGATTGTGCCAATCTTTATGAAGGGGGTAAGGATGGGTACTCTAGGCATAACCACCCTGTGTTGGCTTTACATAACTGTCCCTGGACAGTCACTGAATTTAACCCAACCCTAAACTAAACAAAAGCCTTTGTTAATTTAGTCACTAGGTTGTGTGATTGGGGCTAAACAGAAAATGTCTGAACAGTTAGTTGGGCGAAGTCGGGCATTTATAGGCGATATGGTGTTGCTTTGGTATTTGGAGTAAGTATACATTATCAAACCAACCAGTGTGGGGGAAAAAGGACTGTTTGATACTATTTCCGTCGTAATCATTTTACTTTCGTAAGAAGAGAATGTGTCTTACTTCTATTGAGCGTGTGACCTCTGAAAAGGGACACAAATTGTAATTTATATGTGCATGCAGTACAGTAGAAAAAAGTGAGATTTATGCCACTCCTATTATATCTACATTTGAGTAGGATAATTAAATAAAATAAAAATAAAATTATACCAAAGCGCACAACAAACTCAATTCAACTCAACTCAGTGTTACATTCAATTACTGCTTTTATTGTTGATAGTTAATTGAAATATACGAGTGAGAGAAACGAGTGGGAGACAGCTGGAGTGAAAAAAGTTTTAGAAAAATATCATCCGTGATAGCGTTTAATGTTGTTTGTGTCGTTCATCGGTTTCGCAAGTGCAGCGGCAAGCTTCCTATGTGCACCACACACATACTTAGTGCGAAACAGCAAAGCGTTATTAATGTTAAGTTAGTTCAAGCTTCATCAACAGTGAGCGTTATTGCCGACGCTATATGTTATTGTTTTCATCATCATGTGGCAATTACAATTTATGCGGTGTTAACAACGCCAATGGTGAACATTTCAATGCAATAAACACGCGCAGCAATTAGCCTTTAACTTTAACTTAAGTTACAGCCATGCAACATTAATTGAGTTGCTTTCATTAGAGAAACTTATTTCTATAATTTGAAGACACTTCATTCAAATTAAATTGATATACTTTTTAATAAACTTTATTATTAAACTTGATGGCAGCACCAACAATAGTTAGGATAAAATATTAGATCTTGGACAAGAAAAAAATTTACTACCCTTGTATGGAAGTATTTAGTTATGGAAACGAAGCTAATGTGTCACAAACCAATAAGATTCCTGTTCTCTAAATTAAACAAAAACTTCAAAATATGTAAATACATACATTACAATTTAAAAGAAAATATTATCTTGTTATGTTTGTCCGTGATGTGCTCATGTCTCGCTTTGATTGCTCCTCGCTTCTTAATCTTTATGGAATCGGAGCTCCTGAGAGACGCATAAGACAAGAAATAAACTAGTATTCTTATGTAGTTGTAATAATTAATATTTCAAGTGTCACTTTCAACTGCATTTGCAGTAGAGAAGTAGGGAGATATTTGAAAACACTGTGTTAAGCTTTGCGCAACATTTGTAAATGGCATACTCTGAATTAGTGAATTAGTTTTAACTCATACATTGTATATAACTAATTGTACTTGCTAATTGAATCTGATAAAAAATTTTTAACAGATAAGTAAATAAATAATTAAATAAGATATTCAGTGTTCAGTGTTGTGGGTTACACTAATAACTTAAACTTTGCTTGGAACAATACTCAGAATTACAATATACTAACACCTACATATACACATATGGTATATACTCGTACATACATATGTATGTATGTATGTACATATGTATACACATATCTTGTAAATAATAGAAATAAAATTTCACGTTTGTTGGTACTTCACTTCGCGCTTCAACGACTTACTTATTTCCTCAGTCCCATATATAATATTTGAACAAATTAAATTTAGAAATGAAAACCTTCACCTGTTCATTTGAAATCAAATGTGAGGGGAGGATAAGTTCACGCAATGACAAAGTTAGCAGCCAACAATTCTGACATTTTTATTTTTCTTTAGTCGTTGTCAGCAGTGCAGATGAGGATAAACTCAGCATGTAAATGGCAGCAAATTCGAGGTATCCATAAATGTTGAAGATAACAACATATGTATAGATATAAGGACCGGCATGGCCGAGCGTCAACTACTCGACACACTCTCTTAAAAAATACTACCTTTTATGCAATCAACGATAGATGGGCGAGTATTTCTCACTTATCTAAAAAACCTTATTTATTTACTTATACCGAATTTGGATGTACATATATATTTCCGTCAATATTTCGTCTGATATAGCCGAATGAAGATAGCTCTTTTATGAGTAGTGCGAATTGCTATAGCCAAAGGTTATTTTAGATGCAATTTCAATAAAGTACATTGAACTTTTTTTTATTAATTTCACTAATTTCACTAATTTCACTCTTCCTGGAGAACGTTAAGTTCTTCTTCGCTACTCAATAAAAACCAATATACCAATATAAAGAATCAGGTAAACAAAATGAATACGAATTGTCTATTCAAAATTTCCTTAAATCCAAATGTCAACATGCTGCTTGCATGTTGGTTGTTGTTGTCAACATGAATTTCTAATGTTTCCCATTATTCATTAATGTATCTACATACACAGATATCGCAATACTAAAGATACTCCATATATGTGTAGTTACATACATATGTACAAATACATGCATACTAATACACATTGGTGTGCATTTTCCAAAATGCCAATAAGAGTCATGGAATATTTTGATTGTTGCCGAGTTTTGTTGGTGGCTAGAAATGGCTGGGCTTTGAATATTCTGTAAATTCTCTTCTTCCACACACACACACACATGGTAAGGCAATATTCAAATTAGAAGTTCAAGTAATAGATGAAGGTTTAGTAAACATTCTAGGAAATGCTGTCGGCGTTGTTACGACAGAAATCACTTCAGTAGTGGCCTTTTGTTTATCTTGTGCGATAAATTCTTGATTGTGAAGGTCACAGAGTTTTGAGAAATCGAAATAGCAATTTGCATTTACCCCCTGTCAAAACCTGAAATAATATCCTACACAGAACAATTTACATAAATATAATATAAATATGTATGTAATATCAAGGATGCCAACCAACACAATTTTGCACAATGGTTCGGTTCTCTGAACTACTGGTTTGGTTCAAAACCAAACCTGATTCTGCTGCACTTTCGAACCGTTGCACAGTGGGGTATTGGACCCTGAAAATGGAGATCAATTCACACCTGGCTAACGGAGGGATAGATATACTATGGAGGGATTTTTGTTTGTTTTTTAATAAAATCATATTTTATTCAAATGAAATTCAGTATACATTTTTTAAATAAATTTAATCGGTGTCGCTTTCACAATAACATTCAAAAACATTGTTGTCATCGCTTTCCTCAGTCTCCTCATCGGTCTTTCCATATCATTTGAATTTGATAGAGCCAATGGAGCTTCCATTAAATGCAGAGCCATTTGCGATAACTTTTGTATTTTCTTTTTCAGCAATTCCCTTTTGCTCGAAATTATAGGGTCGGATGTAAGTAAAAAGCGGTTGAAAACGTCCTATATTGTTTTTTCTCTACTTACTTTCCGCGAAAAATGCTCCCTGAAAGTTTTAAAATCTTTGTTGTGGGCTTCTTGAGCCTCCTCTGACAGTTGACCAATCGGCAGTAAAGCATATTTTATGACTTCCGGCCATGAATTAAATTTTGTGCACTGTTGGGGGCATATAATACCAGGGATACTTCTCCACAAAATATCTTGCTGTATCTTGCTGGTTTTGTTTTGAAATGTTTAAGACAGCATCAGTGTAAAATAGAATAAATTTATTATTAGTGTACTTACATATAATACGTTACATTACATTTATGCCTTTAACACACAAATTTTAATGTCCAATATGCAGACTGTAGAGTAAAACAACAAATTCATAAGGTAAAGAAGAGGAAAGACAAGAAACGAAACTCAAAAACAATAACAAAACGGTAATAACAAAAACCCGTTTTAGTACCTGAGCTTGCTGGATTTCGTGATTGCGACTGGAGTTTGCTCACATAAATTCATTTTTTTCAGAAAAAGCACACACCGGCGCGTTTAAATTTTTAACACTTGTTAATAACAATCCAAATTACGAGAAAATTATATTCATATAACAACAAAACACGAACCAAACAACTTTAACTCCATGTATACATACTATAACAAAAACTCTAAATTTTTAAGCTCATTTAAAAAAAAAATATTAAAAATATTAAACAAAACTTTGATCCTTAATTTTTTTTTCGTAGACGTACAAATACCTGAAGTTGAAGGCTCCATTACCAATTTGTTGGTAAATTGATTTTTTTTATATAAAAATTTTTTTTTTTAAATAATTAAAAATTGTGATTTTTCTCTGCGCGCGAACTAAAGCAAAAAATGTGTCAGTTTGACAATTCACAACTTTGATACTAAGGCACTTAGAGACTAAATTTTTTTGGAAGTGATGCATAATTTTATGTTTTTTCGCCCAGTATTTTTTAAAATTTGGAAACTTAAAATCTTTTTTTGTAATTATGAAACAAAAATCATCACCGAACTAACCCCAGTGTTCATTGGTTCGGTTCAAAAATGGTTTGGTTCAAAAGCCCGCAAAATCATTATTTTATGAAAATAGCTGGGTTTATTTGTGAACAACCAATTACTGTCGATTGTATTTATGCATAAAAGAAAAGACTATGATATAGTATGTAAATGAACACAGGACTCTTGCGGTGACATACACTGGTCAAAAAGAGGGTATTTTTGGGAAAAAAATTTATAACTTTTGATCGAGTATAGATAATATCAGACCGTATTAAAAGTCAAGGCTATAGCAATTTGATAAAAAGATTTAAATTTTAACAATATAAATAAATAATATTTATATTATGTACCACCCTGTATGTGGACGGACCACCCTGTATATACATTTGATATTTTAACTACTCGTTTTTTGAGTGTGACCACTCTAACGTCATTCGAATTATGGCGGAAAAATAGTTTTATATTTGTGGTTAACGAAATACGCTTATACAACGTTGAGAAATACTTACTAAAAATTTACTTGCAAAATGTTGAATTTTCTATCGAAAATGTAAGAAATTCGGTAGAAAAGAAGTGCCTTCCACGCATTTTTGTGGATCAATTTGTGAATTGTGAAACGTGTGTGTGAAACTGGATCTTTATTGGTTAAAACAACACTTTCTCGTGCTTCTACAGTGCTCATAACCGAAACAATTGAGGAACCAACCACATCAGCTCGCCATCGTTTTCAGAAATTGAACATTTCACGCTCTACTTTGTTGGGGAATTTGCATAAAGACCTCGGTATGAAACCGTACAAAGTGCAATTGGTGCAACAGATGAAGTCACATGACGATCCGCAACGTTTTCGGTTCGCTAATTGGGCCCTGGAACGCTTGGAAGAAGATGAGTTTTTTTTTTTACCGAAAAATCAACTTTTCTGACGAATATCACTTTGACTTCGGTGGTTACGTTAATAAGCAAAATTGTCGCAACTGAGACTCAGAAAATCTGTGAGCGATTGTTGAGAAGCCAATGCACCCTCAGCGAGTAACTGTTTGGTTTGGTTTTTGAACCGGCGGTATCATTGGGCCATTTTTCTTTATTTGTGCCCTATTTTAGTAGATATGAACTTAGACAATTAACCGAAAGGATTGTACTTTCGAATAATAAAATCCACATTGAATAAAAAATTATTCTTCTGTTATTTACACCAAAATGCAATTCGAAATTATAAATAGTCCACCCTGTATGTAGATATTCATATAAAGAGATATTAAGAAAGGTTTTTGTTCAATTTAAAATGTCAAAATTATCGTTAACAAAATATCTTTTCATATTACAAGAAGCATTATGTTAAATTGTTGGATACCGGATACCAACAGCTCCAAAAGAGCACTGTCGTCTGGCCACATTTGTCGATAAGCCTTCATTGCCATAGTATACTGTATGTGTTAAAAGTTCAATCAATTTAAGAGCAGTATTTGGCTTCTTTATTTCCATTGAAATTCTTGAAAATAGCCTCGAATTCATTATTAAACTTTAACTGAGTACATATTTTCCTCACCCTACAAAAAACTAAGCACTGTAGAAAATTATAGAGTGTTTGATCATTCACTCAACCCAATTTAATTACGCGCTGCTTTAACAGGATGACTAGCAAAATAGCGAGAAACAGGAGGGAAAGTGAGAAGGTGAGAACGCGAGTAGAAAGTAGAAATCTCATAGCAGCGGTGCAACATTAATTAATGCAAATGACACTTTGACTGACACGTGCGCGCCGAAATGCAAATTGGCAGAGTAGGTCGGCGGCAGGCAGGCAGTATGGTTTTCACTACTTACTGTCTACTCACTTGGAAAAAATTTGTTTTTTTCTTGTTGACACTAACTAATTGCAGCGTAAAAAACTGGGGAAGAGAAAAGTAGTGTTTCCAGTAGCGCTTTAGTGTAGAGCTAAGTTAACTTGATTAACTATGCTCATTTCAGCTTTACTATTTTGTACCTATGCATCACGTAGGATATGGTAGGATGGACAAACAGCATAGACTAAAATATGTAGAAGTTTCTCGTTATTGTTGCTAATAGATTTATTTTATACCATAACTATATGTCGACTGTTGTCACATTTACTTATATGTTTTATGCTTTAGAGATTTTCCCATTAGTAATATTAATGGAAAATAAAACTCCTATTACTACTGACATATTTAACTATGTATGTACGAGGTGTGATCAAAATATAACCGTTATTTTCAAATTTCTTGAGTTACATATGTTCGATTTTCACATTTTTTTTTCTGTTATGTTTGTACACATGTCTGTTATATATGTTGGCAATACCAACCATTTTGGATTGTCAGTTTGTTTTTGACAGATAAAAAGGTTAGTCGTGTTTTGGTGTGCTCTTCGATTTTGTACTATTCGAAAAAATGGAAAAATGGAAAGAAACTGTATTCAGTTTTGTGTAAAAAAAAAAATTAAATGCGCAAGGACATTTGAAATGTTGACTGTGGCCTTTGGCGAGTCTACTATGAGCAGAACACAAGTTCAATTGTGGTATAACCGGTTCCGGTTTAAGGAAGGCCGAGAAGATGTCAATGACGATGCTCGTCCTGGTCGCCCGAGGACGTCAACAACCGCTGAAAGCATTGACTCAGTGAAGAAAATGATTTTGGATAATCGTCGAATCACTATCAGAGAGGTTGCTGATGATGTTGGCATATCGTTCGGCTCATGCCAAGCAATTTTTACGGATGTTTTAGGCATGAAACGTGCGGCAGCGAAGATTGTTCCAAAATTGCTAAATTTTGAGCAAAAACAACGTCGCTTGTGCGTAAGTTTTTGGCCAAAAACAAAACCGTTATCATGCCTCAACCACCGTATTCACCGGACTTGGCCCCCTCTGACTTTTTCCTCTTCCCAAAACTGAAGACACCGATGAAAGGAAAGCGTTTTGCTACGATTGAGGAGATAAAAGAAAACTCGAAACAGGAGCTGCTGGCGATACCAAAAAGCGCGTTTCGGAAGTGTTTCGAGGATTGAAAAAAACGCTGGCATAAGTGTATTATATCTGAGGGGGATTACTTTGAAGGGGACAAGATAGTTGTTGATGAATAAAATAACGGTTATTTTTTTATCATACCTCGTATTTGCATGTTAATACTTATGTAAGTATTTTAAATATGAACTCCATGTTTAATATAAAAAAATAGTTCTACGATACTAAAGGCTACAAGAATAGGATAATGAAAGCGAAACAGGACAAGACCGAACATCGAAATGTCGATTACTGAATTTAAGACCGACATTTGATTTTCCTGTTCATCTTAACTCTAAACTCTAATTTTTGGACCTCTAATATAAAGTGTGTTGACCTGCTACGCAGTGTGCGAAAATAAAAAAAATTATTTTTGTACACGGTACCACCTCTTGGCATGCAATGTCAACCACCGTGTAAAAATAGCCTAAGAAAAGCTTTTCACTTCTCCATTCGAAAACGGCATAAAACTGTATATTCCTTCCATTCGTGTACAAAATTTAATTATAACATGCACATTGGATGCAAAAAACTTGCCCTGAGCCTTTCATGGGCTGCTGTGCCATTGAAGAGGAAGAGAAGTTCGAGTTTGGAAAGCGTTATAATTTGGGAGATCTTTGGGCCAGTAGCTTAAAGTTAAGCTTAACTTAAATTTGAATAAATTCTCCTTAATTCACAGCAAATTAATTTTCGTTGGATAATTTGCATAATTGAAATTAAATTACTTAAACTAGTTTACTGGTTTGGTAATTGAGAATTTTTTAAGTAGCCACTTCCTAGTAAGTATATAAGTATTACGGAATTTTAAAAGTTTAGCTAATCTAGTACTTTATATACTTTGTTTATTGACCGGAACAGTCAACAGAAAATTACACCCTAAACTAACAATTTCAGGTGAAGTGAATCCCAGAAAAAACAAAATAGACGGAAAATCTACCAGAAAGTTTATATGTATATGTATGTATATGTATATATAAGTACATATAAGTACAGGGTGCGTCATCTTTTATGTCGGTATGTGAATATTAAACAAATAAAAACTGATTTCCATATATGAGGTATTTTTTATTTAACTTGGTCTTTTATAATTTATTTGGACACGTTTTTGAATACAACATCAATCAAGTTTTCTATTACTTTTTCGAACATCTCGGGTGGTATAGCGATGATTTCGGCACAAATTTTTGCCTTAAGCTCGTCAATGGTCTGATGCTTGCTGGCGTATACTGTGCTTTTCAAATAACCCCACAAAAAGAAGTCTGGAGGGGTGAAATATGGAGATCTGGGTGGCCAGTCAATGTCGTCATTTTTTGGCACCACACGGTTAGGGAATTTTCGTTGCAGAAACTGCATTGTTTGATTTGCAGTTTGTCTTGTTGAAACCAGTAACCGTCCGTACCTTTTTCTCACACTTGTGGGCAGACATAATGAGCCAACATTGACCGATTTTGATTCCCATTCTCCGTTCGCCAACTGCGGCAATTTTGCTTGTTAACGGCGCCAGAGAGTGTGAAATGGACTTCGTCTGTCATCAAAATTTCCTTCCAAAAATCAGGTTCAGTGTCAACCATTCGAGTGGCTGTTTGGCCGTATTCCAGGCGATGTAAACGCTCTTACGGCAATATTCTTTGAGTCAATTGGACTTTATACGGAAGCAAAATGCGCCGCAAGGTGGTTCCACTGACGCCAAAATGCTGAGCGCGGCGACGATACGACACATGTAGGTTCTCGGCAACACTCTCTCTTGCCGCTTCAAGCACGTCTTGGGAGTTGATGAACAACTCGTTGACGATCTCACAGTGTTCTCAACAAAATTCGACACCTCACGGAGAATAGTGTTGTCTGACGGTGCTTGTTGACCACTAAATATTTCGGTGTGAAGCGAATTGTACTGAATTGACGTTTCAAAAATATGTTTACTCAAGCCAATCGGTTGATAAATGTTACACAACGACATAAAAGCTACGCGCACCCTGTTTAAAGTTATATATACATAATTGCGGTTGTTAAAGTTTTAAACCGAAAACCCTGCTTGGATATGCTACGTACACCGCAGCAGAAATATATTCTATGCAACAGGAAAATGTCAAATGATTATTAAGTTTTTTTTTTCTGTGGCTGAGGCTCATCATTGTAGGTACAAAATTTTTTTTTCGTATAGCTTGAATGTTTTGGTTGGAACAACAATAGCCACACATAAGTGGTAAAAATCACAAAAGTAAATTTTGCTTCTGGCTTGCAATAACAATAAATAAGTAATTGTGAGGCAGCAGCACCAGCAGTGGAAAAACCCATTCACACTCCTCTTTTTTCACTCTCCCTTTCTTTATTGTTCACGAGATCTGCAATTGGCTATTGTGCGGTAGTAGATTTACCAATGGACGCTCCGGCGGAAAATTCTGGATCAAGTATGTAAAAATTAAAAGAAAAAATTTAAGGAAATATGTAAATAAATAAATTCGAGCATAAATTGAAGATAAAGACAGAAGGTCAAGTATTCAATGTTGGAGTGCTATAGCGGGCGGAGAGATTGGTAGTGGGTCGAAGGCACTATGCCGATGAAAAGATACAGGTGAAACCTGACATCATTTATGTACGAGTATATAGTATGTGTGTTTTGTATGTATGTATGTCGTTCGTAGGTATATCGTATCAGTATACTTGGGGTAGGTTCAAGAGATTGCATAGCAATAAAACAGAAATTTGTTGAAGTGAATTGTGTACAAGAAGTAGAACAGTCATGGCACAGTAGCACGTGACATGTTTACAAAAGATTACTTTGTGTGTCTGTACTTAAACTTGTATTGTTTCTTTTCTATGCACAAAAAGATTTAGAATTTGAAATCATATTTATAAATCGGTTTAAGTTAAATAAAACGAAGGGTCAATTTAATGTATTTAAGGCATTTTGACCACAGCTTTTCTACATGGTGTATATGAGCGATATGATCTTTCATTTATTTATTGCTCGCATTTATAGAAGTCAAAACATAAACAGAACCAATTAACCATGAGAAGAAAAGTTTTTTTTACAGATTCTCAAAACCTTTGGTAAATCTTTCTTCTTCTTCTTGAATAGGCATTTTTTACTCTTGTAGGTTTGCCACTGTTTGGCTGTGTGTATCAGGCCAACACACTTCCAACTACAACACAATCACCATGAAATTGGCTTTATTTTAGAGATAATTTTTTGACATTAATGTGGCCGCCGCGGCTGGCAGGTGCCTGGCGTAATCTGAAGGTCCCATTTTGTCACAAGTGAAAAATGGTTCATAGAGTAGATGGACACAAGCTTTGTTGTTGAGCACGATGATAATACACTAGACATTCTCGAAGTACTATTACATTGAGGAAAAGCCGCCGTTTGGTGAGCATTATGAAGTCATTGGTCCATATGTTACAGGAGCTAATCATCCTCTTCCTTACCACAAAGTATCTTACAAACGGCATTTTTCGATTTGTGGTCTTAAATTTCTCAAAAACTATGGGTGATACAAAAATTGCAAACAAATATTCAAAAATTACCACCGCCACACACAAGTGAATATATCCCTCATTTTAGAGAATCCCCTACAATGCGGCATCCCCGATGTGATTGATGACAGCAGTAGCACTTTTTGTTTACCGATTGGAGAGGGTTAAGAAACCAATTATCAGAGGCAACTACTTAAGTATATAATTAGTAGTCGCCTCTGATACAGCTCATGGTTCCATCTTATTCGATATGTTATCGTCCACGCATATTAGACCATAGATCTTACAGAGTATCTTCCTCTCGAACGCTCCTAACACCCTCGCAGCATTGATGGTCAATGTCCACGTCTCTGCGCCATACATTAGGACGGGAAGGATGAGGGACTTATAGAGTGTTATTCTCGTCGGTCGAGAGAGGGCTCTGCAGCCCTGCAGCCACAGTGATAATGTCCAATCAGTTTGTTGGCGATCGGCTTTAACCTTTCACACAGTACGCCAAAAATACCACACACACTGTGTAATGAAAATATGAAAAAAATCTCACAAAAATAATTAAATAAGGCCCAAAAAAGACTATAAATTTTGAGCTTTACTTCATATGGAATAAAACCCAAAAGTCTTGGAACTTATTTCAGTTTTTAGACCTTTTATTATTTGGATGATATTGCATTATAAAATAACGCACAAATGAAGTAACACACAACGATTATTTTTTTGGGACCTAGTTAATTTATTTTCTCACACTTAAAGATATAAGAAACAAATGAAATATCATACATATTTGAATCCAGAATAAAAAAATGCAGCTAGAAAGAAATCTTTTTTGGAGTCACCGATTGATTATTCATTTAGAAAAGTCTCTTTTGGAGTTAGGTAAATGCAATCTTTTTTTTTTTGAAGCTATGCGAATGTAAATCTTATGACTCCCCAAACATGACAGTTTTTAAGTCACTTGTAGTCGCTGTGGCGTAGTGGTAGTGCGTTGGACTGCTACGCAGAGTGTCCGGGGTTCGAATCTCGGCACAGGCAAAATCAAAAAATAGAATAAATAATTTTTCTACACAGCACCCACCACCACTCTTGGCAGGCAATAGCAAACCTACAAGAGTAAAAATTGCCTATGAAAAGCTTTTCACTTCGCCGTTCGGATTCGGCATTTAACTGTAGGTCCCTTCCATTCATGTACAAATATAACACGCACAACATGAGTGGATGCGAAAAGCTCGGCCTAGGTCCTCCATGGGCTGTTGTGCCATTAAAAAATTTGAAGTCAATAGGCTATGACTCCAATATGAATTGGAGTCACTTGAAGTTACTTGGAGTCAATTCAATTGGAGTCACTTGGAGTCACTTGAAGTCATGTGGAGTCCCTATCGACACCAATTGACTTCAAGTGGCACTTATACCAACACAGATATTCTATTGTAATACATTGTAATACTAGCACAAACTAGTAATTTAATATGAGAACTTTAGTTGCATTTTAGGTATTTTGATTAATTATCAAAATTGTTGTTACTGGTAACGGCGTTCCGGGTTTGGTAATGGCTATGAGAATGAATCACTAACAAACCGGTAGGGGTAATGGTTTCACTTCCTATTAACAGTATTAACAGTATTCATCAACTTTATATGTATAACACAAAAATAGAACTTTGTATACTCATACTCATACTCCTACTTGTGTTAATGTTTGCTGGATTCGGTGTCCAATTAAATATGTCCATAACTATTTATGCTTATGTAGTTGCATGCTATGTATGTATGTAGTATATACCATACCATAAACGATTGACTAATTATATGTATGCAATCAAATGAAAAATCAATATAAAATTTAAAATTTACTAAGTAAATTGTGACACAATGACTGTGACACAAAGAAGCTACTTTTTCTGCCATGCCCTTTAACCGTCCTTATTCCGTTATGTATTCGAACTCATTTAGTCGTTCAGCTAGTCATTTTGGAGTGAGTCGTTTGTAGTTCATTACTTTCGCTAGGTCGCTTTCTCGGTCGTTTGACACTTTGATAATAAATTGTTAATACACACATACTGGCATTGATAAGCATACTTTCTTATACATATGTATGTATGTGTGCAGTGGCGGATCCAGGACTTGAGCCTGTATGCAGTGTTGTGATATATAATGTTAGTTGGAAAAGTAATACGTTCCTAATTCGTACTTCTGAAAGTAATATGTAAGTATTTTTAAATTACCTATTACTTGGCATAGGAAGTAGTTTCTTATCTTATTACTTTAAATGTATACATACTCGTATGTATACAATGTGTACATGAAAGTGAGAATTTTAAACAATCATGTAAAAATATTTGCCCCAGCTTCTACTCATGTACGAGTATTCTTCATTCGAAAAAAAAATTAAATGAAATAGTTTAAAACACAAATGAAACACAACAATAATAAATGAATGCAAAAAATTATAGATGTTAATTTATCCCTGAGACGACATTTTTCGAATATTATTGATTTTCTAAAAAGTAAGAAGTAATATGTAACATAATTAGTGCAAAGCATCGTTTTAATACCACATCCCTCATTTGTAATAATTTAATTGTTTTTTGGTAAAAGGTGAGGTCGTAATTAGTGTAAGTCTCTGCATATGAACCCCAAGGAGTCATGTCCACTTTCTGAGATTTCTTTAATATGTATAATAATAATGAGCGAAGTCTTGCTTTTGCCAAACCTAAGCATGCACATAAATAGTGGAAGAGACTTTCCGTTTCTCCCTCTTCCTGGCAGCTACGACAGGAAGTATTGAATGGAAGATTAAGTCTTGCTGCTTGTTCTCCCACCTTCCAGTGGCCTGTGAGAACTTTCCGTTTCTCCATCTTCCTGGCAGCTACGACAGGAAGTATTGAATGGAAGATTAAGTCTTGCTGCTTGTTCTCCCACCTTCCAGTGGCCTGTGAGAAAAGCGATAATGCGTGAGATATTCGGACGAGAATACTCCATCTGTGTTTTGTCCTGAGGTAATTATATAAGGTCGCCATGTTTTCCTAGACGTGGCGTGGTAGTAAATCGTTTCCACTTCTGTCCGGCAATAGTGAGGTAGTGATGAGCAAGAGTGGTCTTAGCATTGCTGAGACAGATTTTACTGTAGCGATGTCAAGAGCCGAACCCAACCTATCCAGCTCGTGTGCCCTTTCATTACCCTTGATGTTCCTATGGCTTTAACCTATATTAGAGTAATTTGTAGCCCTTGACCAAATATATCGCGTTCCTCTCTGCATTGCAAAACTAATTTGGAATTTATAATTGAAGTATCTAAGGCTTTAATAGAAGCTTGACTGTCTGTAAAGATAGTTATCTTGGCCCATTGTTCCTCATGTCATAAAATGATCTACCCACTGACATCTCTTAATGCTAGTAATTCAGCTTGGAATACACTGGCTTCGATGGGAATGGATAAAAATAGTTGGAGGCACTCTGAGAAGGTGCCTGCGAATACATTTTTGTAATGAGTGCTTTAAAAGTTCCTCCAGATACGCCACTGTACATACCTATATAATATTTATATACCATACATAGGTATGCAGGCAAGTAGGTAATGGCTTCAAACATAGCACGACAAGTAGATATTTTCAATTTGGCATTTACATTATGTAGAAGTATGCGGCGAACTTTCTCTCTTCTTCAGTTTTTCGGTTTATTTTTCACTCGTTGGAAATTGGCATTTGCTGCAGTAAAGTGCATCTCTTAAAAATAACCAAAAAAAACTTCATACATGAGATGGCTTCATATTTTCTTTTGATGCATACAGACACATGCACACTCACTAACTCACTCACACGAAGGATGGCGGAGTGAAATACTATGTATGTGAGTATCTGTGAGTGCTCATTTTTATGCATATGTAAGTAGCATCTCTACCTTTACTACTTGATGCTGCACCGTTGTTGATGGTCCCGTTGTTTGTTCGTGGCAGTTTTGAAAAGTTTTTCTTTTTCAACTTTGAAAATTTTCACTTGCTTAGTTCAATGTTCTTTAGAAACTACCGCTATGAGGTACATGTACATATATCATAAAGTCAGTTGCTGCTTTTTATAAAGCTAAAGTTATTTTTTATGACTTGATTGTTATTAACATATGAGTTCATAAATATTTATGTACAAGATTATCGCAGGATCAGCATCCTGTTAAAGTTTTAAACAGTTACTGACAACTGACAATTCCTTTTTCTTTTTTTCTTTTTAAAGCTGAGCTGAGTGTCTTGGCTGCTTGGAATTTAAAATTTCATTCAATTAAGTAATTTTAAATATTATAAAACTCAAATTATTTAATTTAATCGTTTTTATTAGAACATCATATTACTTACGTATACCTTAATATGTGAAAGAAAACGAAAATGGCTAAAGCGAGTTTCAGAACAAGTAAAGCAGTCCAACTTCAAAAAAATAAAAGAGAATGAATGAATAAGATTTTTTTTACAAATAACAAGGTTCTGAAAGTGAGCTCCAAAAAAAAAAACAATTATACGTATCTCATATCTTGTTCCCCGGTAATTTCAAACAAACTAATTTAAAAAAAAAAAAAAAAATTATTAAAATAAATTTTTTCAAAAATAACCTGCTTCTTATATAACTCCAAAAAACAAACAATTATTCGTATCTTGGCTTAGTAATAATAACAGTTAACTGCGTATAAGAAGCGGAACTTTGAAACATTGTTGAAAATGTCGTTTATTTTTTACTAAAACCAAGCTTTGTTGTAATAAGTAGTAATATTTTATGAATTTATTGTCGGATAAATTGTCGTATGTTGGCATTTGAGCACATTTGTGAAATCGCGATTGAAGTTTGAAACCCGATTTCTCGAAAACACTACACTCGATTTCCTCCAAATATAATGGAAACTTATACTTCAATCATTATCTTACAAGAAAAATTAAGGTTAAGATACATGCACAAAAAAAAAAAAAAAATAGTCCAAATATCTTGGAAACTAAAGGAAGTTATCGAAAAACTGAGAGATATCGTTTTATTATATATAACTGCATCAATAACTCAAGACTGCCCAATTTTACCATACGACAATAATTTATCTCTAGACCTTTATTACCTATCTACTATCTACCGACCCTCGTAATGGGTAGTAACTACGATGTTTGGTTTCCATACTCGATACTTAAGTTAAATGAGTATTTATTTGAAATGAAGTTAAAAACATACGTACGTCTAAATACTTGCAACTAAGTAATCATTAGAATGTTGTAAAATGAAGTGTAATATTTTCAGTACTACTTTAAAAAGAATTTCCAAATTATTTATAAAAAAAATTTCTAATTTTTGAGCAGTTGTTAATTTTGAACTTTTACTTGGCCAAAAGTGGCATCCAGAAAAAAGCCCCCATACAGCATTTGATTTTTAGAGAGTTTTTTTTCTTTAATCAATGAATGAATGGTGCGATACGATTAAATATTGATACTCGATACTTTTAATGACTACTGGGTCATATTTCACCAGCCACTTTGCACTACGCAAATTTGCATTTCTTTAAATTGCAAAGTCAATTGCTCTTTCGTTTCACATCGACTCTCCAATATTTGGACTCCGCAGTTTTACAACTTTTAAATTTTTGAAATTTTTGCAAATTTGAAGCGTTTAACAAAAAACAAAATTGACTTTGCATATTTGACTGTTTTCTGCTGAATAGCAAAGTAAAAGAGAATTTAATAATGCATTTATTTGATATTCCTTTCTGGATTGTTGTTATATGTGTTACATGTAGTTTTCTATAGCCACTATTTGTAGAGTAAAAAATAATGAAATGTGCGTCCTAGACATTGCTTTAATATTATTTATATATTTAATAACATATAATTAAAATTGAGAAATAAATGCATAAAAAAATAACCGAAATTTTCAATTTAAGTATTTATTTATTCATCAACAACTATCTTGTCCCCTTCAAAGTAATCCCCCTCAGATATAATACACTTATGCCAGCGTTTTTTTCAATCCTCGAAACACTTCTGAAACGCGCTTTTTGGTATCGCCAACAGCTCCTGTTTCGATTTTTCTTTTATCTCCTCAATCGTAGCAAAACGCTTTCCTTTCATCGGTGTCTTCAGTTTTAGGAAGAGGAAAAAGTCAGCGGGGGCCAAGTCCGGTGAATACGGTGGTTGAGGCATGATAACGGTTTTGTTTTTGGCCAAAAACTTACGCACAAGCAACGTTGTTTTTGCTCAAAATTTAGCAATTTTGGAACAATCTTTGCTGCCGCACGTTTCATGCCTAAAACATCCGTAAAAATTGCTTGGCATGAGCCGAACGATATGCCAACATCATCAGCAACCTCTCTGATAGTGATTCGACGATTATCCAAAATCATTTTCATCATTGACTGCGTCAATGCTTTCATCGGTTGTTGACGTGCTCGGGCGACCAGGACGAGCATCGTCATTGACATCTTCTCGGCCTTCCTTAAACCAGAACCAGTTATACCACAATTGAACTTGTGTTCTGCTCATAGTAGACTCGCCAAAGGCCACAGTCAACATTTCAAATGTACTTGCGCATTTAATTTCATTTTTTACACAAAACTGAATACAGTTTCTGTGATCCATTTTTTCGAATAGTAAAAAATCGAAGAGCACACCAAAACACGACTAACCTTTTTATCTGTCAAAAACAAACAGACAATCCAAAATGGTTGGTATTGCCAACATATATAACAGACATGTGTACCAACATAACAGAAAAAAAATGCGAAAATCGAACATACGTAACTCACGAAATTTGAAAATAACGGTTATATTTTGATCACACCTCGTATTTCTGCTGTGAGATTAAATGTTGTCTTCATACATTACAGGTACATAGAACGAAATAAAATTCGGTCGAATATACAAATTATGGACTACATTACTTTTACTTTTAGTGGTCGCTGTGACGTAGTGGTAGTGCGTTGGACTGCTACGCAGAGTCTCCGGGGTTCGAATCTCGGCACAGGCAAAATCAAAAGTAGAAAAATTAATTTTTCTACACGGCACCACCTCTTGGCAGGCAATGGCAAACCTACAAGAGTAAAAATTGCCTATGAAAAGCTTTTCAATTCGCCGTTCGGATTCGGCATTAAACTGTAGGTCCATTCATGTACAAATATAACACGCAGAACATGAGTGAATGAGAAAAGCTTGGCCTTTGGCGCAATATGCGGGCATATTCGACACTGATAAACTGAAGTTCATTGTGGTAAAGGCATAACACTTGCCACAATTGCTATCTATCTCTTTATCGGTGTCCTGTGCGATTGCATTCCTTCTCTCATTGTCCCTCCTTCTTTCTCTCACCTATCAATCTTCCTTCCATTCAACGCAATGCGCTACATTCATAGGCGTACACCCTGTTTTTTGAATGTATCATTAAAAAAAAAAAAAAAAAAATTGAGGAAACCTGCTTTGTCTCAAAAAGTCTGCAGCATTATCAAAGCAGTTATTCGGCCAGCAAACACTGTCGTGAAACACTACCTCAACTAATGCTTCTGTAACGCGGTAATAGACTCTGCAATGTTTATCATTTTGCCACCGATTTGTGTTAGAACGTACTTGATTTGCACTTTTGTTAATCGGAATCGCTCAATAGGTACATTATTTTCGAATAAACCATAATTGAGTTCTAGTGCGAGCACTCATAATATAGGTTTCCTCAACACTATCTTCAAGTAACCTTTCAAAATGGAGCATTTTTAAAAACTGGTAAAGAACGACAAAGAAAAATTTTCCTTTGAAAATTTGAAAAAAATCCCAATAAATGTGCGGAGGAAAAGATTCTGGTGAAATATAAACATCATGAAACTTTGCAAATCTTCAACAATTTCACTATGCAATTCAAAACTTTGCACTTTACAAAATCTCGTTTTATGAAGCAACAATTTGCAAATTTGCAACTTTTCATTATTTTTCTAGTTGGTGAAACCAAAAATACTGACAATTTGAAAAGTTGCAAAGTTGAAATAAGGCCCTGGAATTGAGTAAATCGTGGTATCCACTTAAAAGGAAGGTAGATAATGGGTTAATACATTCAAGGCAAATTTTCTATGGTAAAATCAACCAGTACTAAATTTTTGAGAAAGGATACAATTTTAGGCTGGTTGAAAACAAAATTAGATGTAAACGTTAAACCTTGCTATTTTCATATTGAACGCCAAAAAGTTTAATTACATTTTAACCTTAAATAAAAACGAATAGACAGCTAAGTATATACATCATAGATATTTTTACAAATTACCCTGTATGGGTAGCAACGATGTAATAATGTCTCTCTTTTTTAACACAAAAGGGGAAATTTCCCACACATAAATACAGACACAGTTTTAAAGTCGTAATAATAAATAGTGACATAATTAGTCAGGCACTCGTACAAATTGGCTGCCCAGCGCTGAACGCATGAATGCAGTGGTGGCCCGAAGTGTTGGTTTAATCCAGTTAACATAGTTTTATTAAAACCGAAATATCCTTATTTCGCACACAAAACTACGTATTTCGGGAGGTTTGCTGTCTCTTTTCGTTTCGGTTCGAACTTTGTGAAGCAAAGTGCTTTCTTTTTGCGTTTACTTAAAATAAAGCACAAACTTTAAATTATATTCTGTCTGTCTCTTAGTTTTCTTCTTTTCATTTTATATTCCTCATCACGTTGCTCTTGTTTTTCTACATTTTTATATATCATAATTGGTTGTGTGAATGAACTTATGTATGTATATGAAAATCATTTCTACTCTCAGTTGTTTCTATAATTGCCATAGACGAGCTTATAATTTTGTTTATTTGTACTATACTTTTGTGGAAATTGACACTCATTGTCGTATCAAAGTATGATTGTAGTAGTTGATTTGTGACTTGAACATTTTCATATTATTGTACATATTTTCCCTTGTAATTTCTTATTAATAAGCAATTTCTTATTACGTACATCGAGTAATTTTACAAACATATTACATACCTAACACATTTATTACTACTTATTGCGTGACAAGTCGCTCCACTGCTTACGACTGTAAATTGAGTAAGACTTGAATATGAATATTTTTGAAATTCTACGCAGGTTTATTTTTAACGTTTTTCCTCGATATTGCTTTGTATTGTTAATTTACTCCTTGGTTTTATAGAAATCTGTTGCTTCTCCATGTGGCAAATTGAAGTCCAATAAGTTCCAAATCTGAAGAATATGATCGATGCAATGGCTATAGTTTTACTACTGTATATATGCAAATATTTATACGAATATATCTCCCTAAATACTTACTTACTTAGCTGGCGCTACAACCGATGATCGGTCTTGGCCGCCTCCACAAAGCTTCGCCAGTCACTTCTGCTATGCGCGCGCTGGCGCCAGTTGATAAGGCCAAGTGCAGTCAGGTTGCCCTGCGCCTGGTCTTTCCAACGGAGATTAGGACGTCCCCTTCTGCGTGTTCCTCCACCGTGATTCGAATAAAACACCCTTCTAGCCGGAGCGCTTTCTTCCATTCGCTCAACATGACCCAGCCAGCGAAGCCGGCTCTCCCTAAATAGGTATTTGCAAAAGTGTGCTTGATTGATATCTAGCGGCGGTGAGACCGAATTAATTATGGATTAACATAGCTTGATAAAAATTCAAGTATTATGAGGCTTCGGCAACTTTTGCACTCAACACGCCATATGTATTAAGTTAAAACACTTACTTTACTTACTTTTAAAGGCGCAACAGCCCATGGAGGACCTAGGCCGAGCTTTTCGCACCCACTCATGTTGTGCGTGTTATATTTGTACATGAATAGATGGGACCTACAGTTTAATGCCGAATCCGAACGGCGAAATGAAGTGAAAAGCTTTTCATAGCAATTTTTACTCTTGTTACTTTGCCATTGCCTGCCAAGAGGTGGTGCCGTGTAGAAAAATTATTTTTTTTTACTTCTATTTTTTTTTTTTTTGCCTGTGCTGAGATTCGAACCCCGGACACTCTGCGTAACAGTCCAACGCACTACCACTACGCCACAGCGACCACTTAAACCAGTTAAAACACTATGATTTTTAAATCGATTTTAAATATTATTTGATGTACAAGAAGAAATATAGACACTTCTTATGGTATACGAGTACAATATATTATAGTAGTTACAAAAATTTCGAAACTATAGTCCAAAACTTCTTAATAACTTTTTTTTTCAAAATTTTTCCACTTTTAATTTTTAATTTTTCCTATTTATTTGGTACTATACCTATAATATAATATGCTTGTTTTGTTTGATTTTCAAAGCTGAATTAAATTTTACATCAAATGAGCCCATAATTGATTTGAATCCAAAGAAACTAAGACTTTAGACGATTGTGATCGCTTCATTCATAAACCAAAAATTAGCTGTGAAGTTTACTGGTGAAAGCGAATAAACAAAAAATAATATTTCTTATTTGTATACATTTTTGTTATATGTACAAGTGGTAGAAGCTAAAAAACTTCGCCGCCAAATCTGAACAGTTTTGCAGCAATGTGAGCTCATTGGAAACTGCATTAAATATAGTTTTAATTTAATTATCAATTAAAAATTCGGTCAAAAAAATATCGGAAATTGTTACCATCTGACGATTTTCCGTCAGCATTTCTTTCACTTTATTGACTACGTTGATGGTCGGCCAGAGCGAGGTAAATCCACCACATGCCGACCGCTTTTGAATGCTTTACTTACTTACTTTACTTTTAATGGCACAACAGCCCATGGAGGGCCTAGGCCGAGCTTTTCGCATCCACTCATGTTGTGCTTGTTATATTTGTACATGAATGGAAGGGACCTACAGTTTAATGGCGGATCCGAACGGCGAAGTGAAAAGCTTTTCATAGGCAATTTTTACTCTTGTAGGTTTGCCATTGCCTGCCAAGAGGTGGCGCCGTTTAGAATAATTATTTGTTCTACTTTTTGATTTTGCCTGTGCCGAGATTTGGACCCTGGACACTCTGCGTAGCAGTCCAACGCATTACCACTACGCCACAGCGACCACTGATAAAAATTTAAGTATTATGTGGCTTCGGCAACTTGATTGAATGCACTGTATCACTAATATGCAAGTGCTTTTGATAAAGTCGATTCGCTGTAAACCTTCTGTAACATTTTCAGCGATTTAGCACACGAAATTCCATTTGAAATACAAAATTTGAGACAGTGGTGCCAAATTAGCGGAGAAACGAAGTTTTACCCAATATAAGTACTTATATTAAAAATGTCGATCAAAATGAAAAATAACAAAAACAAGTTTTAATTTTCATGATATCCTTGCTTCTTTCTCTTCACTTTTTTAACGCAGATCGGGTAAAACAAAAAAGTTTATGATCAAGTATAAACTTGGACCTCCTAAAAATGAATGTATATAGAAATGATTTACAATGTTCTTATCGCAAATAGAAATTTGGAAAGCTCTTAAAAAGTGCTAACAATTTTCCACACAATTTTATTGAGGTTTAAGGAGAAAAAATTTCAAATGCTTAAAACTTAAAACTTCATATCGCTTTTGTTCGTAAACTTGGTAAATAAATTCTCTCTTTTGCCACCAAATGAAACAGTCTCGTCAAGTTAAAAGAATCACTGCCTCCAAATGAAAAATCCAGCAGAGATATGGTGGAAAAAGCACTGATTTGCAACACTATTAAACGGCAGTGTGGATGGGGAACAAAGAGCAGATTGCGGTGTCCTGCATTGTCTATTTCGTGATGCGTATTGTAAGTATTTTGAATTCTAAATATCGATGGTCATAGTTACGCAACTCACAAATGTCGCAGGAGACGAAAAAATAATTTTAAAAAATGTTTAAATGTAATTGATTAAGTACAATTGTGTAAATTGTCATTTAGTTTGAAATCGTATCAATCATTGGACAATCATATCAATCGAGTAGTCGTATGCTAAATTTTTTGTGGCGGTGTTACTAATATAAACTATTCGGCAGCTATTTGTGCGCCCGAAGTTCAATCTGGTTTGTTTGATGTCAACAAGAACAACTTTTATTACATCAATCTGGTCATGTCTAGCATTACATTATACTAGTCTGCGTACTAGTATGCATGGACTAAGAATATTTCTAGTCTGTTTGACTAGAAACATGCTCGAAGTACAGAAACATACACTTTTAATTTTTCACTTTATTCCACAATTTTTTATATGTAATTAATTTCTTCTCCTTTCACACGTACTTAACAGACAGTATGAAATGTATTATATGTAGTTTTAAATCAATTGGCATTTAAAATTAATTACATTTATTCTGTCTGCCATTAAAAATCAATACAATGGCTATATGGCGAAATTATTTATAACAGATGGTGTTGGTCGCAAGACTGTGTTGCTCTTCTTCTTCCTTTCTTCTAAGAGAACGATTGTTATGAAATCATTGTGTTTTCGCCAGCTGATTTAGGTACGCATTTAACATTAGTTGCAATCAACAATAATTTGTTGAACTTGTTGTGTCGCTGCTATCACCTTGTATAATTCTAACATAAATGGGTTGTTAAGTAAGGCTTACTCTTCTATTCAGCGAATTCAGCGATGCGCAAATTTTCCTGTAAGTATAGAAGATAATTCAATGATTCAGTAAATCATGAACCAAAATAGACATTTACATATGTTAGCTCGTGTGCAAGCCAATAAAATAGTAAGTCCGCATCCACAATTCACTTGATCAATTTGTCAACATTATTACTGGGAAAAAAACTAATTAATGTTGGTTTTATATTCCATATTTATTTTACTTATGCATGTTTTATTTTAGACTGATTATACAGGCGAACACTGATCCTGCGAAATGGGATTTGTTAATCGATTTAGGTAATTTTGATCTGCTGAATCTATTTATTTCTGATATTGATTGGATTCGTTTGTTTACAGGTAAATCTATATCGGATTGTTTCAAAACTTTTCTTTGTAAAATTTCTGATATTTGTGTTAATAATATGCCATTGCTACCTCCTAGAGATCATAAATTGCCATGGTATACAAATGACCTGAAAAAATTTAAAAATCAAAAAACATAAATTTCACCAGCTCTATACATCAACTAGAACTAAAACTGAATATTAACTTCAATATGAGCATTATATGAAGGAATTGAATGTTTTAGATAAATTTCTTGACAATCGATACATACAACGGGTTGAGCATGATTTAAAGTTAAATGCTAAATCTTTATGGAATTTGGTTCGGTCTAAACGAACCTGTTCCAATATAACCTCCTGCATGACGTTCTGATAACGTTTCTTACCATATACTACAAATCTTTTGGTTAACTATTTCCATTTTGACCCACAGACTCTTAATTATATAAAATCATCAATTGACTTCGGTGCCCTGTTGGTAACGGAAGATGATGTTATGAGTGGTATTTTGAGCTTGAAATCCTCGCTAAAGAAAGATATCGATGGGCTGTCTCCTTTTCTACTTAAGAAATGCATGACAACTCTTTGTTGAAGCTAATGAGAATTTGTTGATAAATGGAAGATTACACACATTACTCCAATCTTACAAACAGGGAACAAAAGTGACGTTCTTAATTACAGGCTAATATCGAAACTCTAAACAATTTCAAAGCTTCTGGGAAAAGTTGTCAAAGATATACTATTTTTAGCAGTGAAACAAAGTCCTTACCTACATGGATTTATTACAGGGCAATCAACTGTTACTAATATTTCAGTTTTCACTGAATTCTGTATGTCGGCACTTCGAAGTGGATTTCCGGTTGACACTATTTATACATACTTAATTTTCGAAAGCTTTTGACACTATTTCTCATAATACATTCATTGCTAAACTTGCATGCTTAGGTATTCACTCTACTTTACTAGAGTGGCTGAAGTCCTACCTTTATAATAGGGTATGCCACGTTGAAATTGAAAATGTTAAATCGCAGTCTTTTGTGGCCTCTTCTGGCGTTCCGCAAGGCAGAATTCTGGGACTGCTATTATTTATTCTGTTTGTTAATGACATTGAAATCTGCTTCTCCCACTCACATTAGCCACTGTACGCTGATGATTTAAAACTCTTTTGCAGAATCTAAAATTTTACTGATACTGCTCTATTACAATCGGGCATTAATCGCCTATAGTTGATTGGTGTCAACGAAACAAATTGATTCTTAACATAAAAATATGCTTTCAAATGAGATTTGAAAGATCATATAGGCAGTACTATATGTCAGTACGATCCTATAGTATATCTAACAATGCACTGAAGTCGATTAAGGAGTTCCTTCACTTGGGTATTCTATTTTCCTTTATTCGTCGTTATGGCAGGTATTTCCAAGATTCATATACGCGTAATATCTTGTATACAACACGTGTACGTTCGAGACTTAAATATGCTTCCTTCTTTTGGAATTCTTTTTAAAATACACTTTGCACGTATTGAAAGAATTCAGAAGAAATTTGTTCATTTTGCTCTCCAACCTTTACATTTTGTTGAGCCTTTTCCCTCGTATAATGCTCGATGCTTATTTATCAGTTTGAAGTCACTTGAGAGCAGAAGAGTTATACGTTCCCTCATGGATGCGTATGACCAATTTATGGAAATATTGTTTTCCCATTTTTACTTGAAAATATTAGATTTAATATACCTTCATGTCATCTGTGCTACCATGTTCCATTTTATGTATCCACTTTGAAAACTAACTACATTATTTTATTTGAATTGACTCTGGTTCTCATGATAAACCGTTATATTTTAACTTGTTCATAACTCTTGAGTGTTAAAAAACCTCAGTTGTTTATATTATTTAATTTATTGTTACAAAAAGTATGAGTTCTTCAAGCAAGTCTTGTGTTAGTAACCCCGACCATTTCTCCGACATATGGTATGTTGTAAATATTGTCAAGAAAAGCAACGGGCATATTTTGGAAAACAACTGGACTACAAGACAAATGAGTACATGATGTGTTATCGATATCACGTATGGTTTCATTTTACAACGGAATTGTGGCTTATACTACTCTATCAAGTCACTAAAATGTATACTGTCAATTAGATACTCTACTTGATACTAGACACTAGATACTATTTCGGTATTCTGATGCGGACAGTCACTAAAGAAATTCACCTCTTTGAAGAATAATGTTGTCAATGCAGTTGTTTCTTTGACAAATGCTTTAGAAACAAAGCTCAATTGAAGTGCTTCAATATTTACTTTCTTCTAAAACATTTGTCAACGAAACAATTGCATTTGCAACATATTAACTTTTAGAGAACTTATTAAATAAATTTTATTAACATATTAATTACTACTCACTACATGTTTTCATTCAATGAAATTCATTGTACTATTTTAAAAATACGATTTTTTTATCAAAAAATATTACTTAAAAAATGTGTTTCTTAATTGTTTATAGTGTCTGATGTAGCTTTGGCGTATTTTTCTTCCTTCTGAGAAGTAATCAGTCTGGTTTGCCCCTGTAATTTCGGATTCATTACGAGCAGAATCGTCGATTACAACCTCCTCATCAAGGTAGATATATTTTTCTTGTACTTAGTATGTTGTGTAGAATTGCTCACGCGTATACAGTAAATGATGCCCGGCTGTGTGCATAACGAAGCGTACGCCCTTTCGAAATATATCTTAAGCGTGACTTTAAAATACCAAATCCTCTTTCAATAGTGTTCCTTGCTTTATGTGCTTAGCGTTGAAGAACGTTTCTTTGTTCGAGAAAGGGTTGGCTACAGGCGTTAGGAGCCATGGCAATGGATACCCTGTGTCACCTAGAAGCCATTTTTATTCATCGGGGCGATGCTCCCTGATAAGGTTTACTCTTGGTGGTGAAGTGGTCCAGATTCCTGAATTGTGACATGATCCAGGAAATTTGGCATTGAAACTTCAGCTCACGATCACAAATCTATCAAGCACAAATTATTAAAGTTTTCATGACTCGATGGGCTAAATGCATTTGAGCTCTCTATAATTGCGAGTCGAGACTTTGGACTTAACGCTTCTACATTTATGCTGTAGTATCCCTTCCGGTTCATGTAGTCATGAGATATAACTTCGGCTGTCATTGACGGTCCAATTATTCCAACGTAGGTACAGTCAATGGCACCAATTACGCCCTTCTTGTGGAATTTTCTGTGAAACCTAGTAAATTATTAATCATTTTAAATTAATCCATTTTAACTCAAGGGATTAACTCACCCTGCTTTGAGTTCATTGTATTGCTCATTTATTTTGGGAAGAGCAATTTCTCAATTTTTGACCCGAAATAGCAATTTGCAAATGTAGTTTATGTTGCGGGAAATATCTATTTCAAATAGCTCTGGTATGGGCCGTTGGACAAAAAATAAAGCACAGAAAGGAACTAAAGAAAATAAAAACACATATACGAGGTATGATCAGAAAATAACCGTTATTTTAACTTTTCCCAAAAAGTATTTATTTATTCATCAACAACTATCTTGTCCCCTTCAAAGTAATCCCCCTCAGATATAATACACTTATGCCAGCGTTTTTTCCAATCTTCGAAACACTTCTGAAACGCGCTTTTTGGTATCGCCAACAGCTCCTGTTTCGATTTTTCTTTTATCTCCTCAATCGTAGCAAAACGCTTTCCTTTCATCGGTGTCTTCAGTTTTGGGAAGAGGAAAATGTCAGCGGGGGCCAAGTCCGGTGAATACGGTGGTTGAGGCAGGATAACGGTTTTGTTTTTGGCCAAAAACTTACGCACAAGCGACGTTGTTTTTGCTCAAAATTTAGCAATTTTGGAACAATCTTCGCTGCCGCACGTTTCATGCCTAAAACATCCGTAAAAATTGCTTGGCATGAGCCGAACGATATGCCAACATCATCAGCAACCTCTCTGATAGTGATTCGACGATTATCCAAAATCATTTTCATCATTGACTGCGTCAATGTTTTCATCGGTTGTTGACGTGCTCGGGCGACCAGGACGAGCATCGTCATTGACTTATTCTCGGCTTTCCTTAAACCAGAACCGGTTATACCACAATTGAACTTGTGTTCTGCTCATAGTAGACTCGCCAAAGGCCACAGTCAACATTTCAAATGTCCTCGCGCATTTAATTTAATTTTTTACACAAAACTGAATACAGTTTCTTTGATCCATTTTTTCGAATAGTAAAAAATCGAAGAGCACACCAAAACACGACTAACCTTTTTATCTGTCAAAAACAAACTGACAATCCAAAATGGTTGGTATTGCCAACATATATAACAGACATGTGTACCAACATAACAGAAAAAAATGCGAAAATCGATCATACGTAACTCACGAAATTTGAAAATAACGGTTATTTTTTGATCACACCTCGTATTTGTGAAGTACATTGAAGTGGATGCGAAAAGCTCGGCCTAGGCCCTCCATGGGCTGTTGTGCCATTAAAAGTAAGTAAGTAAGTAATATTTGTGAAGACCCAAACGTAAGCTAATACGTTTAATGAAGAATGTTTCTTGCGTATCGTGTGCTTTAAGATCCACGATTAGATCCCAGCATAATGACTTCGGAAGCCTTGAAACCTTATGGAGACATTCTTCTCCAACAGAATTCCGCTGTTAGTCTAATAATTGATGTACATTTTTTTGGTGTTTTTATTTTAAAATAAATAATAATAATACAAACATATGTCAACCATGATCGAAAACTACTACTTCCCTTACCACAACTGTCAAATGACTAACACGCTTTTTTTCTTGATAGTCAAACTTGAAAAAACCCGTAGTAAATTTTATTATGCGAGGGTAACATTTATCGATACACTCTCCTGCTATGCTTTCCACTGATGAATCATATTGTTCAATATGCACAGTTCAAATACACATCAACGCAATTGAAATGAGCCACATATAAGTATATATATTATGTTTCTTTTGGTGATTCCTAGTGCTAAAAATTATGTTACACTCTTAATACTTATTTTAATACATAAAGTATATTTGTAGGGAATCTTATTACATCTGTGTGAAAATGCATGGCGTTGTTTTTGGTGGCCTTGAGTCAATACTACATATTTTATTGCATATAATATACAAAATGTTGTTCTATTTTGCAGGACTAATAAATCTACAAAAAAAAAATTAATATAACTATAGACTACACTTAATTAAAAGCAGCTTTAAGAAAATGGAAACGAAAGGACCAAACACAATTACTAATACAACTATTTTTCCATACAAATAATTTGCGTTTTCATATTTAACACCACAGAAGAAACAAAAAACTTGTGGACCAAAATTGCTTTAGCTGAACTTTATAAAAAATTTATATAAATTCAATTGAAAAACTAGTCAAATATTTAAAAAATTTTAACTGTGAAATATGCACAAACTGTGAATAAGATTACTCTATATTTTTTCCATTTTAATGAAACACAATTTACCGAAACTAAGTTTTAAATAGAAATATAAATATACCTACTAAATATATATTTATAGGATATGTACATACATCCATGCATATACTTATGTGCAACTGTGCACATAAGTGCACATTTTGTGTTTTGACATATTTTTGGATTAGCTTTAAGCCTTAAATAATTTAAGTGTACATATGAAAACAAACTCATGTAATGGTAAAACGCTTTAATTAATAAATAAGTGACAGTTGAAATATTTTATGAAAATATAAAACAGCAAAAACAACCAAAAATTAATAATGAATACAAATAGAAAAACATAACTTCAACGTCAATTAAATTAAAAAAAATATTTTAAATAACTATAAGTGCAAAAATGAAAACATTAACCTTTAACTAGTGGTAAAATAAATTAAGCTGAAATATATAGAGACTGTATAGAAATAGAAAAATATACATAGAAATAGTTTCACTAAATATTTATTTATATAAAAACAAAAAAAAATAAATAAATTTTGATTTAATAAAAGAAAAAGGAAATATTAACACATACAATAATAAAAACACACTGCTTCAGGTAATACTAAAAACAGCCAAACAAAGAATACCTATAACTTTATGGGAGATCGCGATTACGTATACGCCACCGTATACACAACAAATTTATGAAAAAAAACAAAAACACTTAAATTCCTAATGTGTGTCACACCTTCTTATGCATTTGTTGAATGTTTTGTCTTTTCTCTAAGTGTAGTTCAATGTTTTTCTGACTAAATGTAGTGAGAATCTATTTATACTCGTATTTGTCATGTAATATTTTCAGAAATAGAAAAAAAAAAAAAATAAAATAAAATAAAAAATAAATAAAACAATTTAGGAACGTAAAACACTAAAAAAAATAAGCCAGAGATATTAATTAATTTAAAAAAAATAATAAAACATAAATAAAATACCTCTGTTTCTCTTGACCTATGTCTTCCTACACTCATTCTACATTCTCTATAAGTACTCGTATATACTTAATACAATATAATGTAATGTTAATGTGTTTAACGTAAATTTTCATTTGCTCAATTTTCTACTACCCACATACATATACACATGCATACATCATATAGAAATGCCTATTTGTGTTGTAAGCAACAATTTGTCGGGAAGCAATGTCAACAAATCTTCTAAGGTAGCTGAATGGTTTTCCATTGTAAGTTATTCCTTTTAAGTATTAATTTTTCTAGCATTTGCATTAGCTGTTGTTGTCTTTTTCGTAATCATTTCATTTTTTGTTTTAAACTTTTTGGTAAAAGTTTTGTTTTGTAATTCATTCATATGTAATTAAAAATTATATATATCATGCGTACATACTTGCAGTTTGTTTGCTCAAATACAAAGCCCACACAGAGAGAAATCGTTACACTAGTTAATGGGATTGGGTAAATATTGCACGCTTCAACTGAAATGTAAGTTTTGTCCCTGATACGAGTATATACCCTTCATGCAATTGACTACTTCCTAGTTTAAGATAATATCCATTCAAGTTTTATTTTTATCGTGGAGGTGGCGGCTTGAGATCAATTTGAAAATTCAGTGAAAAGTCTAGTAGCGCTCAAATCCAATAAGAAAATCGCTCAGTTGCGATTCAAATTGCCTATTCTTTAACTGGAAAGGATCTTTAATAAGAATTTTCTAGTACTGCACTTAAATTGCACAATAATGATCCGGCGGTTGAGTTTTTTGCATTCAGTTTTCTTCTCGGAATTATATTTCAGCGATTTTAATTTTACTGCTGAATGTTTTCCATTGCCAGCCAAGATGCCGAAGCGATTTCCTATTTTTGAATTTTCAACTTTGTCTAATATTTTTGCATTTCATTCATTTTTTTTTGTTTTCTTCTTGAGAACCGAACCTATGACAAAGACCAGTCAACATTGCCGAGCTGTAATGAACTATTAATTAATTATTAATTATATTATTAATTTATAATAGTAATTAATAACCGGAGCTCCAGTCTAACACTCATTCACTATCCCACCAAGGTGACCTGCTCCGACAATTGAACTCGTCCACCTTTAATTTCTAGTCCTGTATTTCTCTCTCCATATATTTTATTTGATTTACCTTTTCATGTTTCTTGTTTTATGCACTTGAACGTGTAAATTGTTTCCATCATCATTAGCATCAGCATCACTGACGAAACCTTTTCAAAATTCAACATCGTTTGAAATCAAATAAAAATGTCAAACTTTTGCTGCTGTGTCTGCTTCCTTTAAGAACAATTTGCAGGAAAAATCAATCATTTACAAAATATTTACAAGTTTCTAAAAGTTTTCTTCACTTTACCACAATTTTGTACTTTAAATGCTTTTTCCATTTTTAGCACATTTTTATTCTTATTTTCCTTTTGTTGGTTTTTTGAAATCCAGTTACGTACTTAACATATCTACGCATGTTTATTATATTATTATTGTGCAGAATGCATATTATTATATGCATTTTATTCCTGTAACCAATGACTATCGTCTTATACTAGGCCACAAGGAACCACTATTAGTTCTATATCTAGTCTAAATATATGAGAACAGACTAGTTATTTTTATACAGGCACTAATTACATTAGACCAAACAAAAAAACCATGGTTAAAATTTTTGTTTTAAATTAATAAATAAATTACTTATTGAATTTTATAAAATATACTGGGCACTTACCAGTAATTTTGAATTATGGGAACATGAGCATTATGTATATGATCGTACATAAAAAAATTGCTGTTCGCTGCTTTTCCGCTGCTTTAACGAATTAGTGTGCAGATCAGATGACTAACGGGGCCCATATGGTAGTATATCAATCATATCAACCGAGTAGTGTAGTGTAGTTCCATTTTTAGTGGCCGTCTTATCATTTTTTTCCAAAAAATACAAAAGAATATACGATAATAAAACCAGTTTTCGGCTAGATGTAAACAACTCGGCAACTCTTTGCACTACCGAAGAGCAAGTATTAGTTAGTGTCAACAGGAGCACTGTTTATTTCACCAATGCGGTCCTGTCTAGGACAACATTACCATATACTAGTCTCTTCACTAGTATGCGTGGACTAGAAATATTTCTAGTCTCTTTGACTAGAAACATGTGCTATATAATCTGTCTTTTTTACTTTTTTTTTTTTAATATATTTACAGTCAACACACAGTGTGTACCCCTATGAATGCAGTGCATTGTGTTGATTAGAAAAAAGGTTGATAGGTGGGAGGGAGAATGAGGGAGGGAATGCAATCACAGAATACCGATAAAGACATAGACAGCCATTGTTGCAAGTGATATGCCTTTACCACAATGAACTTCAGTTTTATCAATGTCGACTACGACCGCATGTAGCTCCAACGAAAGGGTTAGGAAGGACAACAAAAACAATTGTTTTTTTCTACTTATTGATTTTGCCTGTGACGAGATTCGACATTTTGCATAACAGTCTAACGCACTACCACTACGCCACAGCGACCACCTGTTGGTATAAACTAGATAATTTAGTATTAAAATTCAAAGGTAAAATTGAAAAATAGAACTAATCAAGCTACATATAAAGGCTTTGAAGTATGCTTCATTTATGATTATGGTGTAACTCCGCAACTACTACTGTGGGCAAAAGTTAGTAAGACTTTGTTCATAATTTAAAATTTTTTTTATTCATTCTTCCAAATCTTATTCGTCCCCTTCAAAGTAATCCCCCCCGGCCCCAATACATTTGTGCCAACTTTTTTTCCAATTCTCGAAACAGTTGTTAAAGTCAATTTCCGGAATACCCTTCAATGCGCTTAGCGATTCATGTTTAATGTCTTCAATTGACTCAAAACGGTGTCCACGGAGCGATTTTTTGAGTTTAGAAAATAGCCAAAAGTCACACGGTGCTAAGTCAGGCAAATAGGGTGGTTGCGGAACGATATCAGTCGAATTTTTGGCAAAATGGTCTCGTAAAACCAATGCAGTGATTTTGGAACCAATCGTGCATTCACTCTTCTTAGGCCCAAATGATGTTTTAAAATGGTTTTCACTGATCCTTCCGATATGCCAACGATGCCAGTAAGGTCTCTGACTGTTAATCGTCGATTCTCGAGCACCAATTCCTTGATTTTATTGGCCAGACGTGTTGATCATCAGTTGATGTTGATGGCCGTCCTGGACGTGGTTCGTCGTCAACGCGTTCTCGACCATCTTTGAACAATTTGTACCAATCAAAAACACTTACTCGCGACATATAATTATCACCAAAGTCCTTTTGCAACATTCTGAACGTTTCGGCACCAGAAATTTGATTCCGCACACAAAATTTAATGGAACTTCTTTGTTGAATAATTCCATTCATTGTGAAAATCGCCGAATGCACTTTTTGTACTTCAGAAAGACAAGCGTACACTAAACACTAATCATTATTTTGATGTGACATTTGGCACAGATGTCACCGACAGTCATACCAACCTTAAAAAAATAATATTTTGATGAATGGGTTTCCGCGCGAAATTTAAATTAAAAAGTCTTACTACTTTTTGCCCACAGTAGTATATTAACTCAAGATATTTGTGTTCTACATAGAAATCAAGTTCGGTCCATCATTTATGTAATTATATGTGCCAGTTTTATTCGTTTTAGAATTGGTAAAGCAACCTTTTAAATTCATATTTCACTATTTTTAAGTATGTGTTAATTCTGTCTCACCATGTCCCTCCACACAGGAGGAAAGTTCCACACCTACATTCTTCGGGCATACCTTGTGATTCTTTAGCATCAGTTCTTTTCTCAGCTCCCCCTGAAAACTATTTTATAAGGCTAAGGGCTCTAACCGATAAGCTTAACATTGTACCGAGTTATTGTCTAAATAAATTTCTATTGCAGAGTGGCATTATAGGGTTTTGAATGGAGCCGGCATTTATTTATGGGAAACCGCATTTTTCCTTTTATTTTTTCTCATTTCTGCAATAGCCTTTGTGTTCTTCCTGTGTTGTACTTACTCGTACATATATAATATCAAGAGAGATTGCTTCACTATTACCTTCTAGATCGAAAACTACTTACATTTGGATTAACTAATCAATAAATTTCAATTGGATGGTTTTGAATGGTATTAGCAAGGCTTTTAAGAGTAGAATTGTGGTATGATAATAAGCTGTAATGATTACTGTGAAAGGTCAGCAAAAGCTGCAGCCTTTTTGCAATCTGTTTATTGATATATTGTTGCTGAAGAATCACATTAGGCTAACGAAAAAATTGAATAACAATTTGTATTCATATTTTCTATTTACTTTAACAAACCGAAAAAAAGGAAACGAAGAGAACGAAAGGGACAAAGCAAATTGTTTCAAATTCGATTGATTGAATAATGCTTCAGTTCGCCTTCCGCCGCTGTTGCACCAAGAAGCATAACCATTTTAACAATTGTTATTGTTATTCCCCCTATTGATTTCACAGAACACTTCAACGATTTTGATAGGAAAAACAACAACAAAAAATATGGTTTTCTTTTACAAACAAATACCTTTTTTTATTGTAAAATGGGCAAACCACAAATTTTCCATTTAATTCCATTGTGGTTTCGGGCTTAAGCGGTTTGGTGATGTTCAATGTGGTGAGTTCAATATCTCTAAACAATACCAAGAAGAGATTAACTAAGAAAAAACAAATTAAATTATTTTTGTGCTATTCTATTTTTTGTCGAATGCGTGCGCCACTTACTTCAAATGGTCATTGTTTCGTTTTATTTTTGTGGCTGAGGTGACGGAGATTTGGGGTGAAGACGCGTCCACAATGTACGGAATTGCCGAAATAATAAAAAAGTAAAAAAATAACAAAAGATAAACACTTTCATTGGCGAGCAATACAATTTCAAACTCTTCACGCCGCAGTCCAATACTTTCACTTCCGTTGCTACTTCCTGTTTATTTATCTGTGTGTGCGTGTATGTGTATACCTGTATGTAGAGCTCTGGCTGTATACTAGACGCATTGGAAGTAGCAACACAGAATAGCAGAGACGAAAGGAATAAGTGGCAGTGGTGCGTGGAGCGTGGTGACATATCCGTGAACATGTGAAGTAATCTTTTATCGTTTCTCATATGGGGATTTTCAGTTGTATATACGTACTCGTATGTACATTTATAGTACATTTATAGTAACTTTATAGTACATATCGGACACACATATACATATATAGGTATATGTCCTGCGGCCAAATAAAATAAATAAAGATTCAAAAACAAGCATTTTATAGATTTCATAATAGAACAAAACTTTTTATTTCTTCATAAAAACGAAAAATCAGAATGGCTTTGAAATTTAACGATTCGTTTACGACTTCACCTGCATATGTAAGCATGTATTAAGTATGTCTGTGTGTGCTCGTACATATGTGTAACGTATTGAAAGAAACCTACAGTTTTCAAGTTTAAGGTTTTATTATTATGGCGAAGGTGGCATATACCATACATAGCTCTTTTGCTTCTTACTGCAAATAAGTTTACAAGTTGGGTAAAAGAAAAACTATCGCTATCTTCTAACTATGTACACTCAAAAAAGTCCCGAAATTAAAGTTCGGGCGCAGCCGAACTTTATGTACCATACGCACCCTCTGAAAAAAAACACTTTTTTTTGCATTCAACGGTTTTTGCTTCTAATACTTTTTTTTCCAAATTTTGTATGATAAGTAGGCGTGGTTATTGGCCAATGATGGTCATTTTCGCATCAGTTATTTTGTGTGGGAAGTAGGCGTGGCTGTTGCCCAATGTTAACCATTTTCAGAACTGTTGCTCCAGAGACTATTTCAATAATGTGTAATGAGTTTAGAATTTTGAAGTCAGTAGTAATGGGCTAATTTTACCTTCCTTTTTTCTTCTAGGCCGAAGGATGATAATGGTGATGTACAAATTGTACAATACATATACATATGTTCTGTCGGCTGTACTCTAAAAAGTGTGCCAAAATAAACAAAGAAAAAATAAACTCTTTAAGAGCTGAAAGAAAACAAATAAATTTTTCCGCTTATTTACCTTTCAACAAAAAGTTCCAAATTTAAAATACTTTAAAATATGTAAGTTATTTTTTTACTGAGTTGAATTTGTAAAAAAAAAGGCCGAAGCCAACTTTATTGTTTCGATCTTATTCTCCAACTAACTAACAAACTTGAAATAGCTTAACAATAAACCTACAACTGCACTGGTGTAAGTGCACGCGCTGCCGAATTTGTTGTTTTTGTGTTTCACCTGCTTTTTTCACCTGCACTTTTCTGTGGGAACGGATGCCAAGCATCAAATTTCGTCTGCTGTGTTTTTGTGGCGCGTGTAACTTGCCCGTTGCATTTGATGATAAGTTATGTGCTAATTTGGTGTGTTATTTCTTAACTTATATATATTTTTTTTTTAATTTAAATTGATAAGTTATTTCTTATACGGTTTTTACGATTATAAAAAATGTTATAAAAATATTTATGGCATTAGATTCTTCTAATGTTTCACAAAACATGTTACATATGAACCCGAAATATGCTGCAGTTTTTCAGTAAAACATTATAAAAGTGGGGGTTTTATTCGCTAAGTAGTTCAACATGTGTGAATAAAGCGATCAAGTTGTTAATTCTGCGCTTGTTTTATTGTCATTCACAACGCGAATCTGCTCAACAGCAGCCGCAGGTCATCGTCCAAATTATGAGCATTGGCATTTCTTATCTTTATTATATACAAGTGAACTCGTCGTTATCTGCCAAAAAGCCCATTTTTATTTGATTTCTAACTCAATTCTTCTAAAATGCCCTTCTCAAATTTGCTGCATTAATTTTCTTTTCTTACTTAATTTTTTCGCAGCCGCTGCTTTCAGCTTTAACCTTTTGAGAGTAACCTTTTGCGAGTAATGCGATTTTTTACTTCTTTTCGTTGGATTTCTCTTCTTTTTTTAATCATAATTGGATTCGTATTTCTCATTCTATAGTATGTATGGCTTGTTATATTGTGCTCTGGCATTTTAACCTCCTTATTTTGTTCTTTTTACACTTACTTACTTTCATTCTACATTCAACTTTCACTTCTTTTACGAAACGTCGTTTCTTGGCTCTTTCTCGGATTCCCTTTGGCTATTTCATGTATTTATCTGGCAAATGTCAAATGCGGCTGTTGTTGTTGAAAGGAAATAAATAAACGAAATGCTAAGCAAACAAAAAGAAAAGTGAAAAATGAAAGAGAGGGAACATTTTCTGAAAATATGTAAACAACTAAACTTAGGCTTTGGCTGCATAATTTGTTCTTGATGTGTTTCTAGTAAACAAAAAAAGTATGTGGAAGCAATTCGATAATAGAAATGTTGATTGCAAAGAATGAATTTTTGAAAATTACTTGTCAAAAGTATGCAAAAGATCCAATTAAAATTATGTAACACGTAAAAGATAACAATCTAATGGCACTTTGTTGCTCCTATGTATATGGTAAGATGTTGACCGACAAGACCGACGAAATAATGTGGTTTAAAAAAAAGAAATCGTTTGGTTTTCGCAAGGGGGTGAAACGAAGTCAGTTTTCAATGACACAATATTTACGGAAAACTACTAAGCATAATGTAATAATAATAATAATTATACTGAATCAACACATTCAACCGATGGAGAATCGTTAGGAGGTGAAACATAATGTAACGTTAACGTTAATCATTTATTGAGCATGAAACATGACAGTAATTGTTCCCATAGGCAAAATTTAAAAAATTACTCTAAAATATTATTCTTGACTTCAGAAAAACAAAAATACTTTTCATCGATGGAGAATCGATTTTTCGCAGTCAGTATTAATATTTTAAATTAATTTTTCGAATTTTGCCTATGGGATTTATCACGGTTTGTCCGTCAAATGCATACCAAATGTTTTTTTTATTAATAAACCGTAGACCTCGTAACATTGCGAACTGATTTCTTTTCACCTGCCAACGATTTTCCATCGATTGTAAGTATTAATTTTTTTTCGGAGTCATGACTAATAATTTGAAAGGAAATTTGAATTTTGCCTATGGGACTAATCACTGTGTGTCGGTCAAGTTCGTGCCAAATATTTTTTAATTAACGCTGCAACAAACTGACTTTGTTTCATCTCGTGTCGATTCTCCAACGATTAAATGTCATTTTGATCTCCATTGCAAACAATCACGTGAATTCAGCGTGGGAAAATGATAATTCAAATCGCGAAAGAAGATGCAGTTTTACTCTATGTATCGGCTATGACTATTGAATAACCGATTTCCATATATGAGGTATTCTTATTTAATTTGGTCCTTTACAATTTATATGGACTAGTTTTTGAAAACTGTGGTGTAGTGGTAGTGCGTTGGACTGCTACGCCGAGTGTCCGGGGTTCGAATCTCGGCACAGGCAAAATCAAAGAGTAGAAAAAATAATTTTTCTATATGGCACCACCTCTTAGCAGGCAATGGCAAACCTACAAGAGTAAAATTGCTATGAAAAGCTTTTCATTTCGCCGTTCAGATTCGGCATTAAACTGTAGGTCCCTTCCATTCATGTACAAATTTAACACGCTCAACATGAGTTGATGCGAAAAGCTCGGCCTAGGCCCTCTATGGGCTGTTGTGCCATTAAAAGTAAAGTAAAGTAAGTAAGTAAGTAAGTAGTTTTTGAAAACAACATCAATCAAGGGGCCGCCATTATTGACCATAGCAAAATGTGCCATTTTTGCTACGTTTTCCTTTTCACTTTTTCGACCATCTCGGGCACGAGTGTTTGTCATGAGCTCGTCAATGGTCTGAGGCTTGCTGGCGTATACTTTGCTTTTCAAATAACCCCGCAAAAGAAGTCCGGAGGGGTCAAATCTGGAGATCTGGGTGGCCAGTCAACGTCGCCATCCGTCGACGTCCAGGTAATTTTCGTTGCAGAAACTACATCATTTGATTTGTAGTGTGGCATAGCTAGTAACCGTCCAGAAAATTCACATCAAAATGTTCAGTTGTTCAACAACAAATGTTATTCGATGCTTTGCAATTAATTTCAATAAAATTATGATTACATACCTAAAATAATTCCATAGAAAACCTTAATTTTTTCTAGCTCAAAGGTATAAGTATAACCCCTTAATGAGGCCTTATTAAACTATAACTATGAAATTATGAAGCAATATCTCCTCAGTTGAGGGAACTTTAGAAAACCTTTCTGACGCAGTCTCTCATTAAGCAAGGCTTAACTGATGGGCCAAATATATGACAGCATTAAAGCGGAAGCTAAATAACCGGAAATTCCTCCTGAAGCAAGCAAGAATGATAGAATACAATATTAGGCACTGGATAGGTTCGCCATTTTTTGGCTACGTCATACCAGATCTTTGTTCAAGGCGTTTTGCTTAGCAAAATCTCTTGTTTTTATTTATCTCCGTCAAGTGAAATGTACTATGTATAGCCAATCAGATCACAGCATAGTGTCTGCTATGACGTACATGCTCTATAAATTCCATTTTTGGTCAAGCTGCGTATGGCAAAATCTTTTTCTTTCACCAAAACACCGTCCACTGTGATCCCAGCACTTGATACTGGGATCCAGAGAGATTCCAGCGTCACGCGCTAGAATGACACCAAACCAGATGATGATACACAACATGATATCGATGTCTGTTTTCTATAATTCTTGTTAAGGAAGGGTGCGTATGTTACCGAAGCGTTCGTGTTAACTGCTCCAGATACTTGGCTGTTAGTGCTTCCAACACCTCTGGTTTGAGTTGAAGGTTATGATATTTATTTATATAGTATACTGACATTCTTTCAAATTAAGTTTTACTTTCCTATTAAATTTTTCTTCTTCCACACCCAAGGAATATTCAATTATCATTTACATAAATGTTTTCCTTCCACATTTTTCGGGTAGTATTCTCGTAAATATTTTAATTTAGTAAATAAACAAAAATTGCATCCATTACTCTGGAGCTGAGTAAGAAAAACATGTATCGAAGATTTTTTTTTAGTTTTTAGAGCTGAAAGCAAATAAGTGTTCGTGCTGTGCAGACACTTTCAGTGCATGTGCACCGTTGTCGTGATAGCTACTTCAAACCAAAAACAAAATAAAAAGGAGAAGACATCAAATAATTTCCACTCGAGCGATTGCGATTTGGCGGTGACAATCAAATTTGTGGCATCGTTGTTGTTGGTTAACATGGTAAAAAGTAGGTGTACTATCTGTGTACATATGTATAAGTATATTTATAGGGCACACGCACGTATACAGGGATACAGAAGACGTATGCATGTTAATATGTAACATGTGCAAATTAATATATAGATCAGTGCACAAACATGGATGTTTATATGTGAATATCTGCGTTAGTACTCACATACAAATACGACCATTACCCAACGGGTACATTTGGAAGCTCTGTCTTTGTCTATAAGTCTGGATACTTTTAGGAAGCACTCAATTGTTTTAATATATTATACAGAGAACAAATGATAACAGGTTTTTATTAAACTATGAGTCACATGAGAGATTACTTTCTCTGCTGCTAACAGCAGTGCTATCTTTGTGCTCTTTCAGCATTTCCGGAAAGCTCCATGTCAGCGCATTCTTCCTATGACATGCAATGTAAAATTTTTATGAGCCGTACTATAAAAAGAGCGCTTACTGCTGACAGGGGAGCGCTCGAGTGTAGGTAAAGGAACGCTTCTGGAACGCTTCCTTTCCCGTTGGGTATGTGTATGTATGTTTTTGCGTAAGTATAGTACAAACATATATACTTACTAGTCTCACTTACGTGTTTCTCTTGTATATCAAAGCAACAACAGATAATTCAAGAAAAAAAGCTTAAAACACGAACGGAAAAAAGAAAACCATCTACATATTTCTATTGCTATTTTTTTCTAGAAATAACTACACTACGAGTATAAGTGTTGTCTTGATTTTATACGACTCTCTTCACCTCACTGCCTTCCCCTTGTTTTCTGGCACTTTATATGCGTTTATTCAATTACTTTTCTAACATGACAGATTACGAATTTATAGCTCGTTGAATTGATTTCTTAATATTTACTTATCTGATTTATATTAACATATTTTCCTGTCACATACGCAGGAGGAAATTTGAAGAAAATTTAGAGATAGAGAGATTACTTATATTAAAAATTAGCATTTAATCAATAACATCGTAAATGTCGAAATTTGTGTGTGCAGCGTTTCTCCTTGTGAAAATTTCCCCAATTACGTGCATGATTATGCGGCCAATCTGATTGGCTGATTTCAGCAGTACAATACTGTTTTTGGACCGTTGTACTGTGTACTGCGCAGTACAACCAAATGTACTGCATTCTGTTGTTTTTCGTTCTCCCAACTAATTTTTAAAACGAAAGAAAATTACCGGGCTAACCAATACCAGTTGAGCGTGTATTTTCGACAGCAAATAAAGCATAGACTCTTTTGCAAGTCCAAATATTAAAATGTATATTATGTAGAAGTGAATTATATTTAGTTGGAATACATATACTTATATAATTGTATTGATTTTTATAATATTTATATTGAAAAACAACCTATTCTTTTGCGACATAGATACTTTTTCTGTAGCCTATAAAATTCGACAAAAAACCATCGTCAACTGTGCCATTAAAAAATTATCTGCAAAACTCAATCAACCCTATTATATGTAATAAGTCTATATATCCATTTATTTAACTGAACTATTATTATGTTCTTATGTAATTTGCTTATGTAATTTTGGTGTAGTTAAAGCAGACAAATTGTAGTTTTGAATTGGGTCATTTTTGCTGAGTTTACTTAGGGGTGCACCCTTTATTTGCATTTTTGTAAGTAATGTTTGTACTGTTTTTGTACTTTAGGCTCTGTACTATTTTGAGAACTAAAAAAATGGTCACGTGATGGATAATCGCGACTTGGAAAGACGTCAATATATCAAATGACACAGCGTGCGGCGCAAGTTCATGTACTTGCCAACGTCCCTTAAGATATTCCTTTAAAAATTATGCGTATTTTTGTAGAATCTCCATTTTTAAGTGACCTGTTCGCTAGGTGTGAAGGTTGTTTTCCCTACTCAATCTATGCAATCATATAAGTAATGAATTGACTAGACTACGAGTTAAACCTAAAATTTCAGATTCAAAAATAATTAATATCATGAATAAATTTTTCTTTTAGAACAGTTCAAAAATTTTATTGCTCTTTTTAGTAGCTCTTTTTGTGATACGTAATTATCAAGTACAATAATATTTGTGTCTATCCTGAGCCGAGGATACCATAGTTGCCAACTTTCATACCACAGATTTTCTTATTACGTATTTGTACATTTGTGCGAAGAAGCTCGGCGTAGGCCTAGGCCCTCCATGGACTGTTGTGCCATTAAAAGTAAGTAAGTAAGTATTTGTACAACCAAAACCGATAATAATTTCTCCGCTTTGGTATTTTCCTTATTAGCAACATTTACTGCCAGTCTCTGGCGATTGTTCTGTAGCCAATTTTGTCGTGACATCATAGCGACTTATGTCGCATTAAGTTTCCACTAGACCGTATTAATTGCCTGGAAACATTTTCGCATTTTCTTCCTTGTTTCCTTCATTCTGATTCAATTCAATAATTTTAGCTCGTTTTTATTGATTTGATGTTTACTTTTCTGGTTTTACCCTAAAAAGTGCTTGACATAAAATGCTTTTAAGTATGTAAAAAAATATTTTTTCTTTATTAATTAATTCTTAGTACATAATTAAAATGACAATTGTGGGTTGATGTTGATGATTTCTTTCCATTTTATGTAATTACAAAAATTTTCATATTCATTTATAATTTCAGAAAAATTATAATTAATTACACTGCTTAACATAATGACGAACGTGTCTGCATATCATTTATTTTTATTATTTTCACTTTCTTCTAGTATCTCTGTATACTTGCTTCTACTCGGATCCTTGGTCTTTTTTATGCCAATCCCTACCTCTCTCTACTGCTCTCTCCCACTTGTTCTCAGGTTTATCAGGTTTATTATATGTCAGGGTACTTTATTCATTTTTGCGACGCGTATTGGAAGCTCTAAATTTCGTACTCCTTTGCGAAGACTTATGAGCTTACTAAGTTCCTTTTGAGTATTAGGTTCTGCGTTTCCGGTTTTCAGACTATTCAAACCGTCAAAAATCAGCAATTTTACTTTTAATAACGAACGAATCCCAATGGACAATCACTTACCCCGCGCAAACGCCCGAGGGGAACAACCGCATCTCGTACGGATTTGGTGGCAGTTTCAGCAGCATTTCTCAATGCAATGACAATGCGCTGATTGGAGAGAATAAGTCCAAATTTTTGAATTCAGAAAGCATCGGTTTGAGTTACGGCCAGTAATTTTGAATTCAGACAGCATTAATTTTAATACAAATTATCAAATTAAATTAACCCAAATTAAATTTGGACAGCGTCAAACGCAGACAGACTGTTCAAATGGAATGACAATCATAGTTTGCCAACTAATTTTATTACCCGATTTACAAAACACTTCCTAACAAGTATTTTCCGCGGCTATTTTATATTAGACAGTACATAAAAAGTAAAACATTTCCCCTAGTTGGCAATCGTGATGACATTATTAGACATGCATAAATTTTGAAAAACATAGCTCGAATCAGAGTATTAATTTGAATTTGATAATACTTGTGGTGAATCCGAACGGCGAAGTGAAAAGCTGTTCATAGGCAATTTTTACTCTTGTAGGTTTGCTATTGCCTGCCAAGAGGTGGTGCCGCGTAGAAAAATTATTTTTTCAACTTTTTGATTTTGCCTGTGCCGAGATTCGAACCCCGGACACTCTGCGTAGCAGTCCAACGCACTACCACTACGCCAGCGACCACTCATTCATTTCTATTCTGTGTTTGATTTCATTTCAATTTCAAAATGAAAATGAATCTGCACGGTTGCGATTTCAATTTCACACGAAAGTGAAATTTGGAAAATTGCTGATAATTTCAAAGCTTTGTGTCGATCACGAAACTTATTGTGAATGTGAATGTGGAAATGTTAGAGGGCAATAAAAATATTCCGAAAACTGTGCAAATTGGTGTTGATATTTCTATAGCAAAAGTCAGTGGGTTTAAAAATAAAAAAAAAACAAACAGAAAGAATTTCACTGCCACTTAATGCTTGGCTGCTCGGCAAAATGGCAGGTGCCTTCATTTTATTTTTATTTCTATATTAAATAGTAAAGTAAAATCGTAAAATCATTTTAAGATGTCAGATGAAGGACTTTAGCGGGAAAGGTACTTAAAAGGGGAAATGACATTCTGTCGATATTTGCGGAAGAAGTAGTGAATTAAAGGTATTTAAAAGAGAGGTACTTAACAGGGGTTTACTGTATATGCGTAAATATTATGGCATGTTTCTGTATGTGTTTGTCTATCTAAAGTTTATTCTTTCAACTTATCATTGTATTTGTTAACAAACAGACAAAAAACAATAATTTGCTCATTGCCTTCATCATATGCATACAAATTTGCCTTGCCCTTTCGTCATGCTTTATTTCTATTACTGCACTGTTAATGTTTTATGTACTTAATAAAAAATAAATTATTTTTGTATAAAGTTCAAAAGTTTCATAGAAGCGCTAAAAATATATTGATAAAAGTTTCGCAAACTCCCAGAAGTTAAAATTTTATGTACTCATACACCTGCACACATTTTTTGCTCTTTTCCACTTACACATTTTTATTAAATTCTAATCTCGTCATATTCCTCGTTATTGCGCATAATTTCGCTATGAATTTCATTGCTTTAAACATTGACATAACATAAAAATATTTTGGTGAAACATAAAAATAAATGTGACTAAATAATAATAATCATAACAAAACAAAAATAAATAATGACATTGGAAAAAAAACAAAAATCAACAAAATTGCAAACGTACACATTCGAAAACCCAACTTAACTACAACAAATATGTGTGAAAACGCCCTTCCAATACGCTTCACGTTCTCATATTCATGTCTCTCTGTTTCCTGCCTTCGCCCCACGCATCCAATGTGCGCATATATTTACACAAACAAAACAAACGCACACACACACACACACACACACACACACACACACACGTAACATTATCAACCAATACATTGACACCCACACGCCTTCCACATGCATACACCTGCATGTGTGCAAACACACAGAATGTCAATGTTCTTCTTCCGTTTGCATAACCTTCAGCGTGCCGAGGAAAGTAAACGCAAGAAACGCGTTGAACGTCAACGGCAACAGCAGCGACAGCGACGCGGCGCAAAGGTTTTCCGATGCGTCAGCGATTCAGCCGGACATCTAACCCTGGCACCATCGCGTCTCTTCGAAAGGACACCGATGAGTCCGTCTGACAGTTTGGACGAGATCGCTCTTCAAATACCAAGGTAAGATTAAGCGCGTACGCAACGTCACGCCACGCCAATAAACAAACAAACAAACAAACAATCAAGTGCAAACATCACTGATTATATTAATTTTTAAATCATATTGACTCTTAAATTCAATGTATTCGTATTTATTGTATTTATTTCAATTTTCTATTTACAATTTTTAATAAGTCTTAAAACTAAGTATTTGATGTGAGGTAAAAATTCGCTGTGGTGTAGTGGTAGTGCGTTGGACTGCTACGCGGAGTGTCCGGGGTTCGAATCTCGGCACGGGCAAAATCAAAAAGTAGAAAATATATTTTTTCTACACGGCACCCACCACCACCTCTTGGCAGGCAATGGCAAACCTACCAGAGTAAAAATTGCTATGAAAAGCTTTTAACTTCGCCGTTCGGATTCGGCATTAAACTGTAGGTCCCTTCAATTCATGTACAAATATAACACGCACAACATGAGTGGATGCGAAAAGCTCGGCCTAGGCCCTCCATGGGTTGTTGTGCCATTAAAAGTAAAGTAAGTAAAAATAAAATTAAAATAATTGAGGTTCAGCCAAAAAATACTTTCAGCTCGTCTTCCAACATCAGTTCCGATTCTGTCAAAAATTGAAAATTTATATTTACAAACGACTTGAGTATTAACGCATTAAATAGGCTCACCTGACATATTCACCAGGTACCAATTGCTTAGAAAATTTATTAAGGGCTAATGAAATGGTAAAAGTGGACGCGAAAAAATAAAACATGTTCGTTATAAATTATACGCATATTTATTAACGTCTAACAATTGCCAAGTTTCATAAGATATTTCAAATTTCAATAAGTTTTAGAAATTGAATTGCATTGAATTTAATTGGCCTCTATTCACTAGCTCAGTTAAAGTGATGGTTGGTTGTATAGAGTATTATGCTACTAATTCTGATGTTATGTCTCAGAATCCAGGAATCCAGGGGTCATTTCAAATTTTATTTATGAACGAGTATTTTTTATTTAGTGTTTATCAAGTTGAATTAGGCTGCTACAAATTTGTAACTGATACGACAGATTTTGGAGAGAGTTTAATATTTTTCTCCGGAGTAAAATCGGAAGAATTAAAATTTTTTCTTATACTGGAACATTAACTGTAGACCGACCGTTTTGTTTTCCTAAAATTTTGTGCGCGATGATTTTTTTTAACCAGGAAACACAAAGAACCGAAGCTAAAGTCAGCAATATCTGAGAGGAATTTAATTTTCTCTTGTACTGGAGCCCCCGGACTGACGGACTGACTAATTTGGTTGAACTTTTTTGTTCATTTTGAAGTTTCGATTTGAACTTGAAATTATTGGCGGGGGCCTCAGAAGCGAGATTTAGTAATAATTGTGTAAAAGTAGAAATGCAGTAAAAATTATTTTTTGTGGCAGGAGAGAGGGCTAATTAAAAAAAAAAAAAAACATGCGGAACACTTAGAAAATATGACCACGTATCTCAGTTTGCAAAACAGATTATGCACATGGCCTTTAAATCACTTTTAACATTCAGAACATCAACTCTACTTGACACAGTATAATATACTTACACTATGTACATAAAGAACCATCGTATCTATAGGAACACTGTTTACTCAACTTTACGCATTTTAAACGTAATATTGATACCAATTAAATATAGCTGTCTGTCATCTGAGCGCCAATTCCTAATTACTGCCACATTTTAGACCGACTTTGAAATGCGTTACCATCCTCGATTAAAAACATAAAATTTTATTACAAAACATCTTTGCACACGATTAAATATTGGATCAGATAACAAGTATACGCGCTTTTTCGTTACAACACGATGTGGGTACCCACAAATCTGGCAATGCTAGTTCGATTATGTCAACCTTTTGAACACAAGTTTAAAAGGTAGCATTTCAGGCTACATTTCGTGTGAAGACAGTTGTGTAATTCGTTGCTGGTGTAAAAAGTTACATTGATTTGAAAATGCGTGAAATATCTGAAGACATACGCTATGCGATGCTTTATTACTATACAAGAGGTAAACCTACATGCCGATAAATTTGTGCGGTTTACGGTGAGGATGCTGTGAGTGAATGCCGAACCTAGGAGTGCTTTGCTAAATTTTGCTCCGAAAATTTCGATATCAACGATGCATCTCGCTCTCGCTCAGCCAGTTACTGAAAAAGCCAACTGGTGGAACAAGATCGTCACGCAAGCCGTCAGGATATAGCGGTGGTACTAAAAATCAACCTTGATGACAGATTTGTGGGTACCAACATCATTTTGGAACGATAATATTTATATGATAAATTTATCCACACAAACACTATTTTGTTTTATGTGTGGCTGTTTCATTTCTTATTTTATGTAAGTATCAACTATTTTATTAACGTATTTTATTAAAGTCGTTCTATTGCAGTGGTGCATAAGCTATAAGATTATTAATATTTTTGTGCTACATTATTAATATAGTCCACGTAATAATAATAATACACACGTTCTGTATTTACCACCTCTCTTTAACAATCTTTGTTATGTTGGGTGTCACAAAAGTACCCAGTTTTTCGATCCAATCTAACATTTATATGTAGATACGTGTACTTTATTTATGCCTGTGTGCTGTAATTGGGGTCAAATATCTTTTTGGAAAGTTCACTTCCCAAATCATAATTTGTTTGTCTCACTTTTGTAAAAGAAACTAAGAAATGTGATGTGAATGTTAGTTTAATTGTATTTTATTCTATTCAAACTTAATGCAACAGTTCTACAAATTCTACAGAGCTTTTTGGCATTAAAACAATCTCATATTTAATTGAGCAAATAATTGCATTCCTACCCACAAAACAACACACAAACAACAGAAACATTGAAACAACAAACATAAAACACACATACATTCCAAGCATTTTGAAACTTTGCTTCTAGTTATACAGAAAAAACAGCTGAATGCAACTGCTGCTGGGATATTGAATTTTTTGTATCTGATTTTTATTGAAAACCCCACTTCTGTAGCCTTCTGACCTAAACAATTTTAATATTTTAGGGCTGAAGTTATGTTTCATAGCTCTCAAGGATGCTCAAGGTTTCCTTATGTATTTTAGTGCGCAATCAGATCTCATATTATTTATGTACGAGTTATGTTGATTGGGAAAGAAGAAAAGGAAGGAGAGGGTAAATTATCACTTCAAGGAGGTTATTTCATAAACGACCGCTGTGACACAGAAAATAACTGTCTCTGTAATTCGTAGTGCGTCGAACATGTTGTTAACATAATAAATGGCGTTTTTTTTAAAAGTGTGGTTTTCAATCTGGCAATATTTTTTTCGGAGTTGGTCTTTTTGACAGGTGTCACTTGATTTATGCTCAGTTTGGTATGTCATTTCACATTTCGTGCAAGAATTGAAGCCGAACGACCATCAAGCGCGTCGCACGTTCGGTGAATGGGCCCAAAACAGGATGGCCACCGATCCCGATTTTCACAAGAAAATTTTGTTCAGCGAAGCTCACTTTTGGTTGAATGGGTTTTGGTTGACGTTAATAAGCAAAATTGTCGCATTTGGAGTGATCATAATCCACAAGCCATTGTCGAGACGCCGTTACATCCTCAAAAAGTCACTGTTTGTGTGCTCTATGGGCAGAGGGAATCATTGGTCCATATTTCTTCAAAGATGAAGCCGGTCATAATGTTACAGTCAATGGGGATTGCTATATAGCCATGATTCATGACTTTTTCGTGCCTGAATTGGAGGATGTTGATGTGGACGACCTTTGGTTCCAACGGGACGGCGCTAAATGCCATACAGCCAACGAAAGAATCAATTTATTGAAGTAAACTTTTGGTGAGCGCATTATCTCGCGTCGTGGGCCTGTGGCGTGGCCTCCAAGATGGTGCGATTTAACACCGCTGCACTATTTTTTGTGGGGTTATGTGAAGTCGCTTGTTAAGCCCGCAGATAAACCCGAGACGATTGACGCTTTGGAAGAGAATATTCGGCGCGTTATTACTGACATCCGGCCCCAATTGCTGCAAAAAGTGGTCGAAAATTGGGCTTCTCGGCTGGAATTTATTCGAACCAGCCGGGGCGGCCACTTGCCCGAAATCGTTTTTAAAACATTATGGCAAATCCATAAATAAAAAATATGAATAAAAAATAATTAAAATATAAAATTTGTTTCACATTTGTACACAAATACATTAGAATCCAGTTATATTGACTGTAGGAAAAGTTTTCTTACCGAGGTCAAAATAAATTCGCAGCGACTTGCGCTGAGTTTACTTGGTAGAAGTTGAGGAATTTAATTTAACATATTTATCTGTTAAAGAAATTTTTTGCAACCCATGTGTGGTAAGCTGTTATAATCTAAGTACGTATGTATATTTTCATTATTCATGTAATGTGAAAGAAAAGCACATACTACTGTGGGCAAAAGTTAGTAAGACTTTGTTCATAATTTAAAATTTTTTTATTCATTCAAGTCATTATTCATTTCAAGTCACACGGTGCTAAGTCAGGCGAATAGGGTGGTTGCGGAACGATATCAGTCGAATTTTTGGCAAAATGGTCTCGTAAAACCAATGCAGTGTTTTTGGAACCAATCGTGCATTCACTCTTCTTAGGCCCAAATGATGTTTTAAAATGGTTTTCACTGATCCTTCCGATATTCCAACTGTTAATCGTCGATTCTCGAGCACCAATTCCTTGATTTTATTGACGTGTTGACCATCAGTTGATGTTGATGGCCGTCCTGGACGTGGTTCGTCGTCAACGCGTTCTCGACCATCTTTGAACAATTTGTACCAATCAAAAACACTTGCTCGCGACATACAATTATCACCGAAGGCCTTTTGCAACATTCTGAATGTTTCGGCACCAGAAATTCGATTCCGCACACAAAATTTAATGGAACTTCTTTGTTGAATAATTTCACTCATTGTGAAAATCGCCGAATGCACTTTTTGTACTTCAGAAAGACAAGCGTATACTAAACACTAATGATTATTTTGATGTGACATTTGGCACAGATGTCACCGACAGTCATACCAACCTTAAAAAAATAATATTTTGATGAATGGGTTTCCGCGCGAAATTTAAATTAAAAAGTCTTACTACTTTTTGCCCACAGTAGTACTACACAAGGTTACAATATAGATATAAATGATTATAAAACAACTTAATATCATACCTCTAGTAAGTGTCAATGATATTTTAACAAATATTAAACCGATTTACTACTTATTATGTATTAAAATATCAATATCAAATGCGAAGTAACTGAGGCTCAAATTGAAAATAGATAGCAAAAACATACGATTTACGATTCATTAATATTATATTAGTTTTAATATTTCGTGCATTTATCTATGTAATACATAAGAGTTTATACGAACTTCTTTGTGCATATGAAAGTAGGTAGGGCTTATGGAATTTAATTTCACATATATACTTAATGTATAGTCATATGCAGTATGTAGACATAACAACAACAGACTTATTTTGAAACAACTGTAGTTCAGAAAAGTAAGCGCATCTTTATCGCCCAAGAAACACGAACAGCTTAACTGTATATATATATTTATGTAAGAGTACATATGTGTGCTGCACATTAATTGCCTGTACTATACGAACAAGCCTCAGCTTTGCATTTTACTACTACATACTTGGCATTATTTTTCAAAGAGGGGAATGTAACTTAACACTGCATCTGCATGCATAAAGATAAAATATATGTATATATGTACAATATGTATGAAAATGTCACAGGAATATGTACGAGTATGTCTGTATGTACCTGTATGTACATTATTTAAATGTGCACAAACTTACAAAGATAGAAATACATGTTTTAATACGAGCGTAAATTTTTCATACTGGTGATAGCAACACTGAAATGCAACTACCACTTCTCACTACCACAAACAGCAGCTTTACACACACTGCTACCATTACAATAATGCTACAATAAATTGTGTGTGTGTGTGTATGTATCGAGTTGTTCGAATTTCCACAACCTTTGTGCAATATGTAGAAGGAATAGTATGAAAAATAAATGTGTATGTGTAAGTACTACATGCATATACCGATATGTACAGATTTCCATCACGTTTTCAAAATAAATTTTTTTATATGTAAATCTTATTTCTTTCTCGAGCAAAAATCAAAATCAAGAAAAAGGAAACACCATGTTTCACTTCTGTATTTATAAGTGGAAAACGAAATTCACATGCACAGGAAAGTAAATACGAATAGGATATACTCATGCATCCATACCTAGAATATTGTTCATATGTGGGCTAGAGTTTTCAATATCCGGTTTATAAGTATATGCATGTAAATACGGATATGCACCTGGAATGTCTGAACCCTCTACAGGGAAGGTGCCTCTATCCAGCTGGTGGATGTCCTCCAACAATATAGAGCTGACATCACCGCTGTACAGGAAATGCGATGGACGGGACAGGGTTGCTCCAAAAGAGCATCCTGTGATATCTACTATAGCTGTCATGCGTCGAGACACGGATGAGAAGGATGAAACGACCAAAAATGACTTCTACGAGCTCCTTGACAAAACTTATGAGCATTGCCCCCGCCACGATGTCAAAATCGTGTTAGGCGACTTTAATGCCAAGGTGGGCAAGGAGATTCTCTTTAGTCCGACGATCGGAAAATTCAGTCTCCACGACGAAGCCACCGATAACGGCATGAGACTGATCGACTTCGCCGCCGCACGAAACATGACAGTTAGTAGCACCAGATTCCAACATAAAGATATCCATAAGGCCACTTGGCTGTCCCCTGATCAAAACACACGAAACCAGATTGATCACGTTGTGATCGACGGAAGGCACGCTTCCAATGTACTAGACGTACGCACAATACGTGGTGCAAACATCGACTCAGACCACTACTTGGTTGCAGCCAAGGTCTGCACACGTTGAATGTGTAGCAAATCGCGTACGGATAGGTACAAAGAGAAAGCTGGATGTCGAAAAGCTGCAATCACAACAGACAGCCAAAGTCTTTGCCAACCAACTTGCACTTCTCCTTTCGCAAAACACCCCTCAACTTGATGATAAATGCGCGCAGTGGACGCTCATTTCCCGCTCTATGCGTACGGCTGCCGAAGAGGTGCTAAGCTACCACCGTCGACGGAGAAATATGTGGTACGACCAAGAGTGTCGCGATGCTACTGAAGCGACAGAGAGTGGCTATTTACAGAGCCACCCTGCAGTCAGTTGCAACGCGAGCTGCTAAGGAGCGATACAGAAAGTTGAGGAGGGAGGAGAAACGTCTTTTCAGGCGCAAGAAAAGAGATGAAGAAAGACGCGAGTTCAATGATATCGAAATGTTGCGGGACAGGAACGAGGTCCGAAAATTCTTTGGAAGAATAAGACGCCTGACTGATGGTTTGAAGACCGGGGCCTCTTCCTGCAAGGATGAAGACGGAAATCTGGTGACAGATATCCAGGGCATAATGAGATTATGGAGGGAGCACTTTTCGCAGCTGCTTAATGGCGAAGACGGCAATAATCCCGCCACTGCGGAACCGACTCCGGAAACCCCAATCACTGACGGCGTTGAAGTACCGCCGCCTGACTATGAGGAGGTCTTAACAGCCATTGCTCGGCTGAAAAACAATAAGGCTGCAGGTGCAGATGGCCTGCCTGCTGAGTTGTTTAAGACCGGAGGCGAAGAGCTCAAAAAACGCATGCATGAGCTTCTATGCAGAATATGGTCAAATGAAAGCATCTCAAGTGATTGGAATCTCAGCGTACTCTGCCCAATCCATAAGAAAGGTGATTCCACGATCTGCGCCAACTACCGTGGGATAAGCCTTCTTAATATTGCATATAAGGTTCTATCGAGCGTACTGTGCGAAAGACTGAAGCCAATCGTCAACAAACTGATTGGACCTTATCAGTGTGGCTTCAGGCCTGGTAAATCCACCAAATCCTGGAAAAGACCCAAGAAAAACAGATCGACACCCATCATCTATTTGTCGATTATAAAGCCGCCTTCGACAGTCGATAGCACGATTAGGATTCACTTGTACGCCGCAATGTCTGATTTTGGTATCCCTGCAAAGCTCATTCGTCTTTGCAAAATGACACTGACCAACACCACCAGTGCAGTGAAAATTGGGACAGACCTCTCCGCACCATTTGATACCAAAAGAGGTTTCAGACAAGGTGACTCCCTATCGTGCGACTTCTTTAACCTTATGCTGGAGAAAATAATTCGAGCTGCGAACATCGACATCTCTGGCACTATCTTCTACAAGAGAGTCATGCTGCTAGCATACGCTGATGATATTGACATTATTGGCAAAAACGCTCGAGCAGTCAGTGCAGCATTCTCCAACCTGGAAAGGGAGTCTCGTCGTGTGGGTATAGTGGCGCACGAGGACAAAACGAAATATCTTGTGTCAACAAACAAAGAGTCACGGCGTCTTGGACAAAATGTCACTGTTGACAATTATACTTTTGAAGTCAAGGATTTCGTATATCTAAGATCCAGCATAAACACCAACTCTAAGACTAACTCTTGCCAACAGGTGTTACAACGGGCTCAGTAGGCAATTGAGAAATAGATCCCTCTCTCGAAAATAACGCTCTATAAGTCCCTCATCATTCCCGTCCTAATATATGGCGCAGAGACGTGGACATTGACCATCAATGATGAGAGGCTGTTAGGAGCGTTCGAGAGGAAGATACTCCGTAAGATCTACGGTCCAGTATGCGTGGACGACGTGTATCGAATAAGATGGAACGATGAGCTGTATGAGCTGTACGCTGACACTGACATAGTCAAGCGTATAAAACTCCAGCGGCTTCGCTGGCTGGGTCATGTTGAGCGAATGGAAGAAAGCGCCCCGGCTAGAATGGTGAGGGTGTTTTATTCGAACCACTGTGGAGGAACACGCAGAAGGGGACGTCCTAATCTTCGTTGGAAAGACCAGGTGCAGGGCGACCTGACTGCACTTGGCCTTATCAACTGGCGCCAGCGCGCGCATAGCAGAAGTGACTGGCGAAGCTTTGTGGAGTAAGTAAGTATGCATGTAAATACTTTTGTGTAGAGATACTTACGTACCAATCGCAAATTCCTATATGTGCATATGTATGTATGTCTGTATATATGTGTCGTATACAAAAAACTCCAAAGAAGAATTGGCTGCTGCAAATGTAAAATACGTCCAAAGCTTTGAGGGTTTTAGCAAAGATGAAAAATTTTTAGTTACAGTATTAAAATTCATTTTTTACTAGACTCATACTCGTGTGCTAGGATAGTTAACTGACATTCATATATTCTACTACAGACTCGGCAAGAAATTCTAAGATAACTGATTCACAACAATAGTATACACATACATTTTCACTTCATATTGTTAGCTCATTCAACCAGGTAAATAAGTTGTAAAAAATTAGTTGCAAACAATTATTGTAGGTTCTGAGCCTTACTGTTATATTCGTAAGTTCCTGGAAGCAGAGTCTTAGTTCTATTGAGTGTTTAAACCAACAACGCATTTCACAGTTGGTTCTAGATGACATGTCGTTATCAGCTCTAGATCATTTCATTGTTCTTGGTCAGTGTGATTTTTACTCAAGAAGAACCAATTTACTCTCCTCACATAATTTGGAAGTAGAAAAGCTTTTTTAACTGAAGGATCTAGAGAAATCAGCAGGTGTACCAAAAAAAAAAATTTATATATCACATAGAGCTATATGTATAAATTCCTCCCAGCGATTTTATCACCATATAAGAACCACTATTGGTCGCCGTGGCTTTGTTGGTCGTGCTTTGGCCTGAGTTCATATCCCGGCCAATGGAGCGTCTAGGCCGAGCTTTTCGAATACATTCATGTTGTGTGTGTTACATTTGTACATAAATGTAATGGACCTACAGTTTTATGCCGAATCCGAACGGCGAATTGAAAAGCTGTTCATCGCTGTTTTTGTTTCTACATTTTGATTTTGCCTGTGTCGAGATTCGAACCTACCAACGCACTACCACTACGCCATAGCGACCATATACTTATGCTGCATATACCTAAGTATGCATTATATTTATAAAATTAAATGCAATAAGCCCTACCTATTTCCATATGCACATAGGAGTTCGTATAAACTCTTATGAATTACATACTCGTAGATAGTACATGCACGAAATATTTAATCCAATATTAATGAATCGTAAATCGAATGTATTTGCTACCTATTTTCAATTTGAGTATGAGATACTTGGCATTTGACATTGACATTTTAATACATAATAAGTAGTAAATTGATTTAACTCTGTTAAAATATCATTGACACTTACTATAGGTATGATATAAACTTGTTCTATAATCAGTAGGTATGTATGTATATTGTTATCTTGTGTAGTACTTATGTGCTTTTCTTTCAAATTACATGAATAAGCTAAATATATTAAAATAACATACGTACTTAGTTTATAAAAGCTTACCACACATGGGTTGAAAAAAGTGTCTTCAACAAATAAATACATATGTTAAATTAATCTCACAACTTCTACCAAATAAACTCAGGCGACATACTCAGCGCAAGTCGCTGCGAATATATTTTGACCTCGGTAATAAAACTTTTCGTGCAGTCATTATAACTGAATTTTACTGTATTTGTGTACAAATATAAAACAAATTGGACTGCCCTTTTATAAAATAGATTGGCCGTAATTTTTTTATACCAAAAATCAATTGAATTATTTCAAGAATTATATATAGCATAAGCAATAATCTGTAATCTGGAATTTGGTTCGAAGCCGTACTCAAAGGAAAGGAAGGGAGTTGGTGTTAAAGAAATAAAGCTAACAGTACAACAATGAAATCAGTCTTTTGCAACAGGTCAATATAAGAATAGGTACCTCAAAGTTAAGTAATTTGCTTAACTTAAGATTTGTATCAAAAGTATTGATGCATTTTAGCCTACATATGTATGCTCGTTGGCTGCAAGACTGTCATAAATTAAAAAAAAATAATAAAAATTAGTAAAATAAGTTTTATTTAGTGCTTTATCTGGTGTATTTGATGTGTTGCGTGCTTTTCAAGTGATTTGATGAGGTATTTCCAATCGGTATTCGTATTTGTTAGGTGGAATGGACGTGCCTTTAAAATAGAATTCTCTCAGAAAGTTAAGTAAATTTGGGACTGGTATGAATTCATATCATAAACATTTTCAAGGCATAAATAATTGTAAGCTACTTTCCTTGTAGTGAGAAAATCAATTAGGTCCGGAGTTTTATGGACATCAGTTGGCCAATAAGTTGGCGTGCCTGTGGAGATAGTTTTGCATACTGAAGCTTTAATAAGTAGTTGTGAGTCTATTTGGATTTGATTTGATGTCTTGGCGGACTTAAACGGCTGCAAATGATAATTTGCTAGCCGTTTCGATTGTGACAGTGATTGTTTGAAATTCATCAATGCTGCGGTGCCCCTCAACATAGTGCTTAATACATACTCCTTTTGATTATTATAGCCCCTCGTGCACAATTGCTCGGATGAATGGTGTGGTATACCTTATAGTTTTTAAATTTTATATAAGATTACTTCGTAAAGTGCGTTTCTGCAATAGAATAGACATACGTCTATTTTTTTAGAGCAAAGGTTGGCTTTTGATTGTTGTCGGTGTTCTAATATCTAATGCATATCTGGTGAAGCTGCGGATGTGATCTCTGCTAAGCGGATACAAGGCTGAGGACATTTACAACGCGGATAAAAGCGGGCTTTTTCCGTCCATTACCTGACAGAATTATCGCTTTAAAATCGGAAAAATGCGTTGGCGGTAAATTCTCGAAGAAACGACTCATAATTTTGTTTTGTGCAAACATGGCTGTAGGGAAAGAGCTGCTTTTGGTTATTGGTAAAGCAGCCCGCCCTCGACCGTTCAAACATGTTCCTATCAAGGGACTGCCAGTGGATTGGAAATCTAATAAAAAAGCAGCAGTTCAATAGGAAAATGAGGGCCCAGAATCGAAAAATTCTCTTGTTTTTGGATATTGCAGCATCGCATCCAAGGGAATTAAACTTGACTAATACAAACATTGTTTTTTTGCCTCAAAACAAAACGGCGGTAAGCCAACCCCTTGGTCAAGGTGTAATCCAAAATCATAAAGTTATTTATAGAAGCTTACTTTCAAAACTGTGGTCGCTGTGGTGTATTGGTAGTGCGTAGGACTGCTACACAGAGTGTCCGGGGTTCGAATCTCGGCACAGGCAAAATCAAAAAGTAAAAAAAATAATTTTTCTACACGGCACCCACCACCACTCTTGGCAGGCAATGGCAAACCTACAAGAGTAAAAATTGCTATGAAAAGCTTTTCACTTCGCCGTTCGGATTCGGCATTAAACTGTAGGTCCCTTCCATTCATATACAAATATAACACGCACAACATGAGTGGATGCGAAAAGCTCGGCCTAGGCCCTCCATGGGCTGTGTTGCGCCATTTAAAGTAAGTAAGTAAGTAAAGTTACTTTCAAAACACTTGCTGTCAAAATCTATTAATGTGCTTGAAGTTGTTTATTTCATCAAAGCAGCTTGGAATAAAGTAGAAGCAACAACAATCCAAAACTGCTTCCGTAAAGCAGGATTTTCGGAAATTCATGAAAGTCTTTCCGATTTTGATTCTGAAGATGACATTCCGCTGGCACTCACGAAGCACTCGATATGGCAAATGATTTCGACGGCTTTCTCCACATAGATAAAAATGTCTACACTGAAGAAAACAATATAGAAATTCAATTTAAAGAACAAAGCAATATTATGGAGATAAGTGATTCAGAAGAAGAATATACTTAATGAAGAAATATGGGAGCCCCTAACATCGTACGATGAGGCGTTAAATCTTGTTGCGCGTTTAAAACATTTTGCCAAAAATTACTTTCTAGCTTTTCAACACATCAAAAATATCGAGAGTCATATTGAAAATGAACACTTTAAATTAAAGCAATCAATATTTAAGCAATCAACCATTACAAAATTTGTACATCCAAAGTAGTATTGTTACATACATACGTACTTTATAAATATACATACTTTTTATATATGTACATGTAATAAGATATGTGTTTGTATATGCCATATTCATTATTAAATATATACAAATTCCTAGAAAATACTTATTAAATAAACGAAAACTTCTGGTCACTTGTGTCCCCCATAAGCGGACACCTGCCATAACCGGACAAAAACACTGCGACGGTGAGTGTCCGGTTATGAGGAATTGGTTTTCGATCGAGTAACCGTTGTTTGAAGCGCCCACAATAGGCCGTCATAGGTATGAACCTAGGAAATAGTAAAATAAATATAAATAGTAAAGCAAATGTTATACACAGTTTCAAAAATAACTGGTGCGAAAATTACCATCATTGGGCAATAACCAGGCTTACTTTCCATATACAATTTGCTAAAAAAAAAAACATTTGACTCAAAAACCGTTAGAAATTTAACACACAGATGAAGGCAAAAACGTGTTTTATTCAGAGCTGGGTATAGTTACATTATCATGAAATAAACGCCGTTAACCAAAAAGTTTAAGTTGTAAACGTTAACGTTGTTACCGGAAGTTAGCGCAATCGTCAACGCTTTTGCATGGAAAAAAAATAATATTTATTTTTATCTCCAAAAACACTTATGTAAACAAAAGTGTTACTAAAATATAAAGAACTGTCGTTTAACTGCGGTGTAGGGGTTGGCTGTGTTTTATTGAATAAACGTTTTATTGAATGAACGTTTTATTGAATAAACGTTTTATTGAATAAACGTTTTATTGAATAAACGTTTTATTGAATAAAGAAGTTCACCAAAACTTTCTCACTGGAAAAGGCAGCATCTGTCATCTGTCACCAATTCAGCGGAGTTTCACTTCAGCCAGCCATTAAATAAATCGTGGATGACTCATTTAAATGGCCAGTTGTCCTTCTTGATTTTATTTTGGCTGGGTGACCGCACAAAAAAAATTATCTGCGTCCACATTATGCTTGAGCTGCACGAAATATCGGTCGCGTTCTTTCTTAACCGTACACACTATAATTTAATTTTCTTTACCTTACCGACCTTGCCTCGGCTCTTTAAACACATGAGCCGAAACTTGGGATGAAAGGCAGCAGCTAGCAGATATTCCTAGTTATAGTTAATGGACTTGAGTTAATGAAAGAAATTTAAGGGAAATTAATCAAACCGTTAATGGTTTTCGAAATTAACGCAAAAGTTAATCGTTAATTAAAAACTTAACGCCGTTAATTAGCGATTAACATATAACCGAATTTACTACCCATCTCTGATTTTATTTCAGAGGATACACCCCAGAAGTCTGCTAAACTCTTACACACATTTCCATGTATGTATTCAAATGCACACACGTGAACTGTGTTAACTTTCCGCTCCATTCATACTTCCTTTCAAGGGTGGGTATTATTTTTTAGGTTGGTTCAAATTGCCTACAATTTAGTAAAATTATGTGCGTGTTTACATAATCATTATTGTATGAGCGTATACCATACACATACATACATATGTACATGCGAAAGTATGAATACATATGTATGTGTGAGGGGTACATAATTATATCTGAATAAAATTCTTTTGTTATTCTTTCAAAAATTTGTTTGACTTTACTAGTATGACGTAAAATTAAGTTAACATTTTCGTTAACTTTAAATGACGTTATCATTTTCTTTTCATTTCTATTCTCTTTCTTTTATTTATTTTTTTTTTTTTTGTTCCTAACAAGTAATATAATTTTCGGTGCGGGAAAGTGGGTGTAATGTTTTATTCTTAGTTAACTATATTAAATTTTAATAAATTTAAAAAAACATAAAATTTAACAACTTTTTGTTGAAAATGAACATCTTTTTCAGAAAAAATTTTTATTTTGATCAGGACTCTTATTCCTCAAGCTATTCTATTAGTGCAGAGATAGAATAATCAACTGTAAAATTTTATTGGCACCAAATAGCAGATGTTGGCGTTTTCTAGCTGTCAGATCAGAACTTGAAAAAAATCGAGTTTAACTCTTCAACCACAGCAAGCTGGTGTCTCACGAACACGCAAAGTCTGGTGAAAATGGATGGGTCCGATCTTTTAGTCTAGATTGCTACTCAAAACTCCAGTAGATATATTTTAGGCTGAACTTTCAGCGATATAAGAAGCTACATGTGTAGTTTTAAATTAAGCTAGCTGACCCGGCGAACTATGTGCTACCTAATATTGATTTGATTGTAACTCTTCTCCCAATCAACCTTCCATCTCAAATTCATTATGATCCAGTAATATTGACCGCACTGTGTACGGTGAGTGTGAGTTTCGTTTGGTATTAAATAAATTACGTTAGCAATACAAATGAATTCAATTATTTACATGGAATTGATTGGAGAATTGGTTTAACAAATTTCAGGTCAATGCAGCGCAATATGATAGACAAAGTTGTTTGTTTTGTTGTCCAGTGCGTAGACAAACAATGCAGACGGTTTTCTGACACGCGAACATGCAACGTACAATTGTCCGTGCATTGGCGGCATAATGTCAATCAATTGAATTACATACTACAAGGAAAGTGTTGAAAACTTTGAAATCCATTGAATAAAATAAATATTCAGTGAAATAAATATTCACTTCTACACAAATTGCCAAAAGATGTGATCGCAAAAGTAAAAGCTTATCGAAATCGTCAATAAAGAGAACGAACTCCAGCGAAGGCAACTTATTTCCGCAAACGGAAACTCCCAAAACACACACTGTACTTATCGCACAAATGTTTTCTACAAAAACAACCACCGAACTTGTAGAAATCACATTGAATTTCACTTAGTGGCGATATGAACATCGCAAGTCCTGTGCCAAATTTCATTAAACTATATTCAAAAGGAGCTGTAGCGTAGCGGAAGTGCGTTGGACTGTTACGCAGAGTGTCAGGGATTCGAATCTCAGCACAGGAAAAATAAAAATTATAAAAAATATAAAAAAGCAACAACAACAACATTTATACACGGCACCACCTCTTGGCAGGCAATGCCAAACCTACAAGAGTAAAAATTGTCTATGAAAAGCTTTTCACTTCGCCATTCGGATTCGGCATGAAACTGTACCAATATTCATGTAGACAATATTCTGGAATGTGTACAAATTTGTTTAAAACTTGTATTAAAGCGAATATTACTTGCTAATAAGTATATTAATCTTAAAAATATTACCTTAACTATTCAACGATAATTTCGGGCGATATGTCCTAGGCAAGTTTACCTATTATTTGAATGCAATTTAACATTTGGATGGACAATAAGTAGTTGCAAGAACCTACACTCATCCAACTTCGCGTAATCTCTTCATCAATATTTTTAAATACTTTGGTTTTTCTTTCTAATCAATTGGAAAAAAAAAGTTTTGAGTAAAAATTAGTAGTTCAAAAATTCTCTTATATACATATTCACATACATAAAAGAAAACAATTGCAGCATGGAAGATTGGCTTGCTTTCATACTCGGCCTTGTCATTGGAATTATCATAGCCAAAAATGTGAGGACGTGATGGAAATTGTTCGATAACAAATTTCCTAAAGCGAATAAATTATGTATCCATCATATACTAATGTAAATTTAAAAACAAAGAACGAAATGCATTAAATAATTTGGTTGCAGGTGGATTTTCAAAAGTAACCACAAAACAAATTTATCACTATTTTTATCAATTGGTACGATGGCATTATATTTACGGGTGTTGACTCGACTAATAAGTGATCCGAAAATAATCTAAGATTCTTTATTTGCTGGACTGTTCAGGGTAAAGAAGAACTAACTTGTGCTTTATAGTATGTATGTAATCTCGTACTCTATCCCTTTAATACATCTGTTTTTAAATATTCTGGAATTAAAATTTTGATTTTATGCAAAATTGAAGACTACTTTTCAGTTTTAAAAATATTTCAAAGGATACATGCTGCGCCTAATTTTTAGAATTATTATTGAATTTTATGAATAGTGAACATTAGTATTATGTAATTGTAAAAATTCAAATTCGGACTTAATAAATTTGTCAAAATTGTTTTTTAGTATTAACTCATTTGTTCACACTTAGCTTAAAAAATCTCGGCCCATATCTCAAAGATATGTCGATTATCAAGATGATGCAAGAATTGTGAAATTCTATTTAGCTGGCAAGGAAGAAACGATATCTTCATGAACCATATAACTTCATAGCTTTCGCAGAACATAAAACATAATTTTTACTGTAGCCTGTCTTTTGTTTTATTCATTTTGAATCTTCTTCTATTTTTATTTGTTTTCAAAAATGATTATCAAAATAGTATCAATTTGTACATACAAAAGCAGTTCATAATTTTTTGTTATTAATATCTTCATATTCGGCTATTAACACGCCTTGGCATTATGCTTCATCCGTTGGTTAGGTTCTCTCTTGGCGTTATCGTTGGAATTATTATTGTGAAGAAATTCTGATTTGAAAAAAACATACATGTGAATTAAAAATTTGTTGCGAATTGAATGTGTTTCTCTACAATTTTAGAAAGTGTTTGGAATTACTATCAATTTAAGGCCGACTAACATTTAACCAACACGACACATTCGAGTTGTAAAAAATGCCAAATGTGAAACTGAACGCAGTCAGTTAGGTAACTTATTTCCAATACAATTTTAGTTTGCATTGATTTTTTCTTGTGGACAGAATTTTGTCTGATTTAAAGAGGGGAAGAGGGACCACGAATGCCGTGGTCTTAAAGTGCTTGCCGTGGCGTAGTTGTTATTGTGTTCTAACGAATTGAAATTTATAACCTAACAAATTTGCATTTGTCAAATTGTTGAAAGTAAACAGTTTCGTTGTGCTCACAAAGAAGAGAAGAAGAGAGGAGATATCGAAAACTACTAGTCTCTGCCTTTCCAGTCTATTATTTTACATCAAACATTGTGAAAAATATTTTCTTAAAGAAAATAACTTTTAATTTTTCTACAACAACTCGTAAAAGATAGTATAATTAAACAATAATGAACGCGAATTCATTAGTTACTTTTGTCGTTGGTGTAATCGTTGGCGTGCTAATTGCAAAGAATATCCGAATATGAAGCCAGAAGATGTTTATAAATGAAATTACAAATACTAGACTCACATAAATGTAAATTCCAAAAGGACGTAACATATGCATTAATAAAAAATTTGTTGTAATTGGATTTCATAAAATTTTGAAAAGAAATGTCTTCTTTTAACAGTTGTATATCCATAATTAAAATCCTGGCAGCAATCATCGACCACCTGCCTTATTCGTAATTTTCTAAATCCAAGAATTTTGGAGCCATACACCACAAACAGGTCGCCCGTGGCTTGCTTCGCAGAGTGCTTGGGATTCAAATATCAGCACATGCAACAACAATTAAAATTTTTAGAAAGGTCCTAGGTCCTTGGCCTGTTGTACCATGAAGGATCTTTTTAAACAATAAATTTCGAATAATCATTTTTGCTTCTCCTGAAAAATTTCAATACTTGTGTTACAGCTTTAGCAAATTAAGTTAAGGTAGCTTATTGTTTTTGAAACTATGCATTTATCCAGATTCTTTTCATTTTTTTTTTTAAGAGCTTGGTTTTTGAAAATTCGAAAAATACAGCAATTTTAAAAAGTGAATGAAAATTTTATTTGAATTTTTATTTGCCTGTTGTTTTCCAACGGCATCTTTCTCCATTTCTCTATTGACCGTAACGTTCCGGCCTTTATTGTTTTTGAAGAAGTACGGCCCAATGATGCCGCCTGCCCATTACCCGAACCAAACAGTGAATGCATTTCGGGATGCATTGGTAGTGGCTGAATTGCCTCCGGCTGGTCTTCACTCGAAATACGACAATTCTGCTTATTCACGTATCCATTGAGCCAAAAATGAGCCTCATCGCTGAAGACAATTTTGCGATAAAAATAGGGATCCTCATTCAGCTTTTCTAAGGCCCATTCACCGACGAATTCGACGTTGTGGTAGGTCGCCTGGCTTTAGTTCTTGCACCAGCTGTATTTTTTATGACATTAAACCCAGATCTTTGTGTAAAATCTTGCAGGTGGTCGAATAACACAAACCCAATTGGGCATATCGCGATCTTCTTCAACACTGGCGGATACAGTAGCAATATTCTCTTCGGTACGCATTCTATGGATACGATTTGGTGAATTGATGTCCAATAAAGTGAATAATGTTGAAAAATAACTGACCGAAAAATTAGTCAGATATTCAAATGGGTAAAGATTACAAAACTTCGTAGTAAGTACAGGGTGCGCCATCTTTAATGTCGGTATGCAAGCATTAAATAATTTTAACATTTATCAACCGATTTACTTGATTAAACATGTTTTTAAACGTCAATTCAGTACTATTTAAACCATGAATCGCTTCACACCGAAACAACGCGCAGAAATAATGACGCTGTTCATGGAAATAGTCGGTCATTTGCCTTAACTCAACGTGGATATCGTCGAAAATATGGTGGCCAACAAACACTGTGTGACAACACTATTCGTCGTTTGGTTTCGAATTTTGTTGAGCACGGGACAGTGGGAGATCGTCGACAAGCCGTTCAGTAATTCCCAAGACGTTCCAATGAACTGGTTGAAGTAGTAAGAGAGAATGTTACCGAGAACCCATATGTGTCGTAACGTCAGCGCGCTCAGGATTTTGGCGTCAGTGGAACCACCTTGCGACGCATTTTGAAGAATGGTTTGTGTTTCCGTATTAAATGCAATTGACTCAAAGAATATTGCCGACAGATCGTCGCTTGATACATGGCCAAACAGTCGCTCGAATGGTTGACACTGGACCGGTTTTTTGGAATGATATTTTGATGACCGGCAAGGCCCATTTTCACACAAATTGCCGCATTTGGGGATAGGATAATGCACACGAGATCCATGAAACACCATTCATGACCAAAAAGTGGCTGCTTGGGCTGGCGCTTGTGTCAAAACCATCATTTTGTCATTTTACTTCAGAGAAGGCGAAACATTCGATGGGAATCGATATCAGTGGATGTTGGCTCATTATGTCTGCTCACAAATGTACTCACAAAAGTCTGGACGGTTACTGATTTCAACAAGACTGTGTGCCATGGTACACTGAAAACCAAACAATGCAGTTTCTGCAACGAAAATTCCCTGAACGTATGGTGTCAAAAAATGGCGACATTGACTGGCCACCCAGATCTCCAGATTTAACCCCTCCGGACTTCTTTTTATGGTGTTATTTGAAAAGCAAATTGTACGCCAGCAAGCCTTAGAAACATTTGTGCCGAAATCATCGCTATACCGGCCGAGATGCTCGAAAAAGTGATGGAAAACGCAGCAAAAATGGCACATTTAGCTTTGGTCAATAATATATATATAACTAGTGAATAGTATATCTCATATATGGAAATTGATTGTTTTTTTCGTTATTCAGATACCGACATAAAAAATGGCGCACCCTGTATGTAAACCATAATATAAACTCTTAGACTAAATGCCTTGAAATTGCACCATGATTCATGAACTATAATCAATGCTAATTCTAACAATTATTAAATTTTGAAAGGTTTTCATTTCATATTATTCATTTATCATTTCAATCCATGTATCCATTGTTCTCCGATTTATAATTATTTAGCTGTCATCAGGTTTCAAAAACAGTTTTAATTAAAAAAAAATAAAGATACTATATATCATTCATTATAATCGGGTCCTCTAATAATAAGAAATAATGGTGGGACAGTATCTTAATTCACTGATTACTTGTGAACTAGGTGTTCTCATTGGAATTGTGATTGCGAGAAATACTAGAAAATTAAGAAATGTATTATGTACATATCTACGATAATGTATATAAATATTAATAATGTATTAAAAAATTATTGTAATTGAATTATACAAAACTTGGCAAATAAATAAAAATATTCTGCAGTTGCAGTAATTAGTGGTGTCTAGAGATCGTGCGTTTACTTTGAGCAAAACATTAGAAAATATTTGGTTTATGCCTGGATTAGGGACATGAAAAAGAAAAACTACTAAGCAAAATTATTCCAATTAAAGCTCTTTAACATCTACTCCAAATAACCTGTGGTTTGTTGAACCATATACTTTAGAGAATGTCTTTCGATTCGGATTAATGATCTTCCCACTTCTGCATTTGGGCATAACCATCCTCACTGAACTATCCTGCGTTTGTAGAACTAACGACCAAAATAACCTGAGGCGGAATGCTGCATTTGAATCGAAGAATTCTTCAATAATCAGATTAATATTGAATTTACATATGTATGTTTTCTCAAAGTAACGAACGACACAAAATAAGATCAATAAATTTTGCTATTTATTTACATACATTCCAAATGATATGTACAATTTTTCATACGTATAATAAACGACTAAATTATTTCTGCTTCTGCAAAAAACACATTCCGATATATATTCCAATGACAAGGGCTATAAATGTACGAACGAAACGCATGATGCAAAAAAATGATGCTTTGAATTCTTTGATTTTTCCAATTGTTTCAATTCTTTTAGAAAAGTAGAAGAAAAACTTAGAATTATTTTTTTTTTACATAAAATTTAAGATATTATTATTATTTCAATAATTATACTTTTGTTAAATTTTTATGTAACGAATGCTGTGATTTTATAGTTTATTGCATACCAAATTTTTAGTTACTAATGCCGATTCACGATATACGCTCCAATAAATATTCCAAGAATAAGGGTCAGAATGGACCGGCAAAAACTCATGATGCCAGCAATTTATTTCCTTTTATTTAACGAATTTTATTTTTCTGTTTCCTATCAAAATAATATTTTTTTTTGATCAATTTTACTGACACAAGTTGGATAGGAAAAATTCAAAGAATTTTGTTTTGAAGTTTGTTCAACCACCCAGTGGGAAAGTTCAATCCCTAAGTGTGGGGAGAAAACCTCTAAATTGGCATCATTGTAGGACCCGAAAATTAGCAAAGAATTAAGCGAGTTCCATGAGCGGATTTTTTCAAATTGTTTGAATTGTAACCGGAAACATGATTTGTTAATCTCGAGGCGCAGATTTACTGTTCACTTGTAAAGGGTTTTTCAATAGGGACATACCACAACAATTTTATTTTTAAATAGAGTTACATCTTTATCATGGTGAAGTACACGAACGAGCAAAGTTTGGAAATTATTAAAATTTACTATCGAAAATCTGAGTTGATGGTCGCAATCGTAAGACCGCTTACTCCAATTTCCGGTTAAAATAATTGTTTCACCAGACAGGCGGTCCGTGCTATAGTGGATAAATTCGAGTCGATATACTATTCAATTTTGTACGTTCCTGTGCCAGTGAGACAACTCACCGATGGAAGTCATGAAAATATAGAAGCCTTAAGTGCTTAAGTTCAAAATGAGCGAAAGTAGTCAATTCAACGCCGTCTACAGGAATTGGAATCTCTTAGTCATTCTGGCGTATTTTGTGTCAAGATATTGATCTACACCATTACCAGATCAAATTAACTCAAGAACTAAAGCTTTCTCGGGGGACCTGGGAGCGGAGAACACAAGGTAAAGTTCGGATAATCGCTCAATAGGAGTGAGCCCATCCTTGCGCTTCTCCGTCTCAAGTAGTCGACACACAGCCTCCTCGCGGCGTCCCCTGGATAGCGATCTGACACCCGTCAGTGATCTAACTAATATGTGCGGCGTACTTCACCGTAGCCTTGAATGAACAGTTGTGCCTCGGGCTTGGAATCCACCACGTTAAAAATTTCCCCAGTGAAGCCTAATATAAAGCCTTGGATAATGAAATCCCCTAATCCCCTTGAAAACCCCCATAACACCCAAAGGACAATGATTTACGGATATGCACTTAGAATGTCCGAAACCCCTCCAGCTGGTCGATGCACTCGTAAGGTATCGAGCTGACTTCACCGCTATACAGGCGGTGGACGGGACAGGGTTGCTCCATCAGAGCATCCGGTGATATCTACTGCAGCTGTCATGAGAGACATGAATTTGTTGTTGGATTTGTGGTTGGAAAGAGACTGCGTCACCTAGTCTCGAGGTTCACGCGAGTGAACCAGCACCTAGCCACCACCGGCATCAAGGCAAAAATTTGTGTTCGTGCCCTGTGTCTGTGTTTTATTTAAATACATATAAAATTGTCCCGTTTATTATTATTTAAATAAAAAATTATTTTTAAACCAAACCAACACTAAACCGCATAGCTTCTCTAGATACCCAAAGGTTTTCTCTTGTGTAGGTAACAACTTTGCTTGAGAAATGTAAAATTTAATATTTTCAGTGCCATATATTGAAGTTAAGTTTTATTTTCGTATTAGTGAAGTAAATACTTACTTTTTATTTTTGTTTTATATACGTCTATACATATGGCATGAAACCTCATACCAAGTTCTTTATTTGCATCTTTTTAGTGACCGAAAATCTATGATTTAGCTCCATGTGTTCTCAGTTGCAAATGTTTTGCACAGCACTGTTAATTAAGATTTCTTCAAAAATAAAAACTTATATTTTCTGATGCCCCTAATCGACAAGGGGATAAATTATCAAAATGAATATAAATTAACCACCCCGCTTGGTGGATTCTTCATCCACGCCTGTGTGTATTAATCTAATAATCTCATAAGAATTTTAAATTGGTTTTTAGTAGCCTAAAATTTTAATAATTAAACCACCATATTTTAAAGATAATTATTTCATTTGTTTAGTATGAAGCTATATTGATAAAATTGTAGGTTCCATATTTGATTGTATGTATAATCTATTGTATACTATTCAACTCTACAGTTCTATAGTTTAAATTATTTATTGCAATTTTTAACTTTCTAATTTTTCTTTCCAGGTAAATATGAAATGTTTCGCAACTTAATTGACGTATAAAGTTTTTGGTTTGCTAAGAGCGGTATGTTAAAAATATATTTACCATATATACTTATGTATTTAGATCAATAGTAAACATTTGTAAAAGGTTGCCACAAAGACAGTTCTTCCAATTAAGATGAAACTTGATGTGGTTTGCTTGTAGGTTTAAGTATGCTGAAAGAAATTTCTCAGAAAGATCTGAGCATCCACGGGGGCTAAAATGGCCCATTATGATGCCCCTATATGGCTGGGTTGAGTGGCTGACCACTTAGGCCAGAACGCCCCAATGTGATACCACATTATCACATGGTTGAATCTACGGTTTAAGGCTGGTGCCGAACGGCGCGGTGACAACTTGTTATCGCTTGGTGGTTTTGCCACTGCTTTCCAAGAGATGTACTTGCACACTTTCTTATAATAAGAATAAAAAGAGGTTTATGAGAATTAACCACTAGACCATGAGCGGAATTGACCCCCCAATCTCCCGGGTGAAAGCCTACAATATCGAGTTCGTCATGTTTGTATGTCGATGAAGGAGGAATTTGTCGACTGGCCGTGGCACCCCCATACAACTCTTACCATATGCTTTTTTGAATATATCGCGGGAGCCATTTATACTTTAGTGCTGCTGTTTAATACAAAGACGACAGTTGACAATACTTACTTACTTACTTAGCTGGCGCTACAACCGATGATCGGTCTTGGCCGCCTCCACAAAGCTCCGCCAGTCACTTCTGCCATGCGCGCGCTGGCGCCAGTTGATAAGGCCAAGTGCAGTAAGGTCGCCCTGCACCTGGTCTTTCCAACGAAGATTAGGACGTCCCCTTCTGCGTGTTCCTCCACCGTGGTTCGAATAAAACACCCTTATAGCCGGAGCGCTTTCTTCCATTCGCTCAACATGACCCAGCCAGCGAAGCCGCTGGAGTTTTATACGCTTGACTATGTCAGTGTCGGCGTACTGCTCATACAGCTCATCGTTCCATCTTATTCGATACACGTCGTCTACGCATACTGGACCGTAGATCTTACGGAGTATCTTCCTCTCGAAAGCTCCTAACAGCCTCTCATCATTGATGGTCAATGTCCACGTCTCTGCGCCATACATTAGGACGGGAAGGATGAGGGACTTATAGAGCGTTATTTTCGTCGGTCGAGAGAGGGCTCTACTTCTCAATTGCCTACTGAGCCCGTTGTAACACCTATTGGCAAGAGTTAGTCTCCGCTTGATCTCAAGGCTGACATTATTGTTGGTGTTTATGTTGGATCCTAGATATTCGAAATCCTTGATGACTTCAAAAGTATAATTGTCAACAGTGACATTTTGTCCAAGACGCCGTGACTCTTTGTTTGTTGACACAAGGTGTTTCGTTTTGTCCTCGTTCACCACTAGACCCACACGACGAGACTCCCTTTCCAGGTTGGAGAATACTGCACTGACTGCTCGAGCGTTTTTGCCAATTGACAGTTGACAATACCATGCTAATTAAAGAATATGTGTGGTATTGAAAAAGGGGTCGGGGTACCTCCCATACAACCTTAATATTAACTATGGTACACTCAAGGAAAAATAGTATAAATTTAAGAAAAGTTGTAATAAATCAAACACATTAGTTGATGAAAGTCTGTTAAGCTTGAATATTCTCAAAGATTTCCTCTCAAGATTGTTTTTGTTCTCTAGAATCAAGATATAAGATATTATAAGACTGAAACTATGTTAATTTGAGATGAGATAGTTTTGTGATTAATTTAAGAATGTTCCGGTTTAATTTGAAGAAATCAATTTTTATTTACCACTGAAAAGTTTATTGATAAAATTTTTTGTTCTTAATCAAGACAATCGCTATTTATTTTAGATTTTTCGGTCTTAAATGAAATAAAAAGAGAACGTGCGTGGTTCTCAGGAACCATTTATACTACGGAACTTTGATTCATTTTATACAAAGAAGTGGATGCCACATAAATCGAATATACAAGATTACACATTGCGCATATTGGTTAAAAATATGACGTATACGATACAGTGAAACAAATTCTTAGTGGGAACTTTTTCTTGTGTTTATTGAAAAAAAGTCAAAATGCAGTGTGCTGCTTTTAACTATATAAAAAAAAATAATTGAAAAACGAAAGAGTGGAGTTTAAATTTAACCTTTAAATAAAATAAATTACGTGTAGCGCAACTTTGGGTGTTGTATTTAAAGTGCGCTGAAGAAATTTTAAATCAGCTGATTGCCAAAAATTACTTCGACCAATCAGCGTTCGAGATAGTGGTGACATAGACGATTATGCACAGAATCATTGAACTCGGAATGCGTTATCTTATACATGTGATTTATTTAACAAATACTATGTATGTTTTTTGTGTGGGTGAAAAAAAAAAGAAGCGGGCACCTCACATATGTCCAACCAGGATATTTACTAAGTACATATGTTATATCTTGGGAACTATTTAAACTACAACACTGAGATTCGGTACAGACAAACAATAAAACATGAATGCTCGAAATAAAGTGATTTCAAATCAAACGATAGCTATTCCGAATTCGTCTTGCTCTTATAGTTGACATTAATAAAGCGCCAGATCAATCTCTCACAAGGCCAATTATATTATATGCATGCTCTTCAGTGGAAACTCCAAAAAATTTTATAATAAGTATGTAGTTTATTATAAATGCTAAATACTTAGAACATCTTTGCTTTAATCTTCGATTACGATTTATCATTATTAATTTTTCTTTTTGTTATTTTAATAGAGTGTAGTAGAAAAAGATAAAATATCTTATAGCTAATGTACCACTGCAATGAAAGGACTCTAATAAAATATAAACAAGAATTACATATGCTACATGTACAAGTATACATAGTATGGTGTAAAAATTCATCATATAAATATTATTGAAGAAAGAACTTTTGTAATAAAATTTTAAATCGCGCTGCATTGCTTATGTTTTTAATTGGGATGGTAATGTGTTCCAAAGACGAATGCCACTAATTAGGAGTTGGCGCTCAGATGTCAGACAGCTATATTTAATTGTTATCAAGGTAATATTACGTTTAGAACGCGTAAAGTTAAGTAAACATTGCAGATGAGATAGCTCTTGAGTGTATATTATTTTGAGCAGTAGAATCAATGTTCTGAATGTTTAAAGTGATTTAAAGGTCATGTTCATAATTTGTTTTGCAAACTTGAATACATAAGTCTTGGTCATAATAAGTCCAAATGGCAATATTGTTAAACACAACATTTAGTTTGTTCATGCTAAGAGTATCGCAATTTGCAAAACTTTCACAACCGTATATTAATGAAGGAATTAAGTAAGATTTAGCGAACAGAAGACAGTGAAATGTTTGGTTTGTATGTAACCATAACAGACGTAACATCCCATAAACTTTTCGTACAAAAAAAAAAATTATGTGATTATTCTACGTTAATTTGCGATTAAATGTAATACCCAGATTTTTTATAGTACATACATTCTCTAATTCTGCACTATTTGTTGCTAGTTTTGGAAATTTTGTGTTTACAAGTAACCTTATTAGATTTTGCTGGATTTAAACTTGTCATTTATGTTTTGAATACATTCATCAATTGATTCTTGTTTACAGCTCGCATAAAGCTGAACATCGTCTGCCTAAACATGAACATTTGCTTTAGTAATCAGGGTTGGCAGATCATTGATATAAATAGAGAATAGAAGAGGCCCCAGAATTGACCCTTGAGGAACCACTTTTTTAATTGGCAAAAAACTTGAACAGGTATTACCAACATATACAAATTGTATTATGTCAGTTAAATAAGACGATATGAGATTTACCGCAGAAGAATCAAAATTATAGCAGTTGAGCAGTTTATCTTGTAAAATATTGTATTCAATGGCCTTGAAAAATTTATTTTGTCTTACAGTCTGTTCAACAAAAATCGTTACTCTCTTACTCAGTTAACTTCCAAAAAAAAATCGGAATGTGCTATTTTACATAAATACATATTGTTGCGGTTGTCGACGCATACATTTTAATTTAGTTCTGTTTGTACTTTCCACTGTGACATGTGTAAACAAAATGAGTGTGCAGTTCAAGATACGTTTCGAAGCGAGCTTTTTAACAAAGCATCCTAAAGGGCCTAAATGGTCAGTTAAAAAAACTGTAAAATATCTTAAAACTACTTGCACATTTGTTAAGAGGTGGTCTGAACGTTATTCAGAAAACGTTGACGACGAACCAGAAAGAGGCCGAAAGCCTACCACCTCCACGCAGGATAATTTCATCGTTGGACTTTTTGAAAAAAATTCAATGATCAGTTTAAGGGAAGCAAAAAAAAATGTTATGGGAGAAGGGGTTGGACACGATTCGCGACAGACTAAGCCACAGAAGTAAACTATGCATTAAGTGGAAAGATTATCACAATGTTATAACTTTGGATTGGCCCTCTCAGTCACCAGATGCAAATCCCATAGAGAATGTGTGGGCTCTAATGAAAGCTAAAATATCCAAAAAGAAAATAAAATCATCAAAACAATTTATTCGATCGCTCAAAAGTACGTGGAGGTCTCTTTCCGTGGAATATGCTGGAATATGGAGGAGATGGGACCGCATATTAAACTTCCTGTCGAAAACCATAATAATATGTCTTTCTCAAAAATAAAACACTTTTTCAAATAAATGTAACATACAGTCTGTTGGAGAAAAACGTTTTTTGTTCAACAGACTGTAAGACAAAATAGCAATCGGACGAAATTCTCCATTTGGTTTAGTTATCGGAATGGTTTTGACTTTTTTCCAACTTGAAGGATACGTTAATGTGGTAAGTATAAAGTTAGATAGTCTTTAGAAATGTTGGGTGAACATTATCGAACACAGCATTCGATTTTAGTCCAAAAAACACAAGATCAACACATGTAAAGTTAAACAGGGTGTGTTCAGGTAGTAGGCGCCCAGATTATCCACATTATCCACAAAGTATTAAAATTTCTAAAGCACGACCTTTCCAAATCATATATGTATATCATGATATACAAAATAGATTTAAGTTTCCATGATTTTGGTACTGTTTCTTCGAAATTGATTTTAGTGTTGCCTTATTTTTGATTAAATATATAAAGGGTTTTTCAACAGAGACATAACAATTTTGTATTTACATAAATAAAACACAGAATAATTGAGATATCGGTCTGAAGTTTATTCTAGGTGTAGTTTATTCCAGGTGGTCGCTGTGGAGTAGTGGTAGTGCGTTGGACTGCTACGCAGAGTGTCCGGGGCTCGAATCTCGGCACAAGCAAAATCAAAAAGGAGAAAAAAAAATTGTCTACACGGCACCACCTCTTGGCAGGCAATGGCCACCTACAAGAGTAAAAATTGCCTATGAAAAGCTTTTCACTTCGCCGTTCGGATTCGGCATTAAACTGTAGGTCCCTTCCATTCATGTACAAATATAACACGAACAACATGAGTGGATGCGAAAAGCTCGGCCTAGGCCCTCCATGGGCTGTTGTGCCATTAAAAGTAAAGTAAGTAGTGCACATATTACATTTAAGTATGGAATTCGATATCGCTCATACGACTACCACGAGCATGTTTGCAGCGATTGATTCTTTGGAGCCAATTTTCCATCACTCTTCCACACATATCGAGCGGAACATGGGAAATTTCGCGTTCGATATTGTTCCTGTGCTTGCGTTGTTGGCTTGTTGGCCAATTTTTGGTGATTTAACGCCTTCATCGCAGAAGATGAAGGGTTTTCTTCAACCTTTTACAGAGCACAATAGGAGAAGTTTCGGCGCTTCAAATGATCATGATGCTTCACTTCTTGCTTGTGTCAATTTGATCTTGTACGAGTGTAGGCCAAGATCTTTACGCAAAATTCGCCGCAATATGAACGCTGCTGATTCGTGAACTTCGGCATGATAAAAAGGTATTTAGTTTATGAATTTAGAATTAGTTTGGAAAGGAACTTGCACATGTGTATAAGTGCAAATTACTTTCTTTGAGAAGCTATTACAACATCCATTTTGTTTATTTGCAGAAGTTGCAAAACAATTACAAAAAACATCTTTTGCCACTTATTGCAAAATGCAAATAACTTTCTCATGCTATAATTAAATTTAAATCCAAGAACAAAACTATACCAAAAGTGAAACAATGAATGAAATTATTATTTCAATAGTTATACAAAATTCTTTAGGTCAAAGTTCAGCACAATTGTACAAAAGCTTCGTCGTCTTGTTCATTTTCTTCTCACAAGTGCAAGTAAATAGCCTTCATTGAATTTCTTTGACAACAAAGTAGTATCACACCAACAACTGCTGGGCGGATGGACAACGGCAGCCAGTTAACTTTAATTAATTGAGTGCACTTGAGTATGGAAAAGTTTTTTATTTTTTAAAAGAAAAAGTTTTACGGCAAAGTTTTCACTTTTTTAAAGATTCTCAGCAGAACTTCTCAGAACTGAAAGCTAGGGATGTTGAAATATTTGGTGGTAATTGGTGACACAAACGATAGATGTGGATTATGCGAGTATTAAGATATATTATTAGATCTCATACTCTCACAATGCAGTATAATTTAAATTTAACTATTCAGAAAAGCAAAAGAAATTGCAGAATAATTACATTCCCATTACCGTTTTTCAAATTCAATGATGCGAGCCAGTGCCAGTGCGATAATGACATATTAATCTTCTTTATTTCTCTTTAAACCTTTGCAAGCTATACATAGTTTTAAATTAAGCACTTGGTATATATTTCTGCAAAGAAAGTAATCGCGGCTGACGCAGTCACTTAATGGTTAACAAGTGGTCCTAGAAATTTTGCCATTGCGAAGCATATTGCTGGACCATATACGCGAAGGTTGTTGTATTGAATTACTAAGAAAATTTTAATAAATTTCATCAGTACTATTGTCAAATCTTATTATTGACTAAGTAATGCGCTGGAAAGGAAACGAAAACTAAATATATTCCGAAAATCAATCTCAAAAAGTACTTTTTCACAGGAACTCTGCAGATTGTAGAAAAAAATTAATGTAAAAATGTATTTAATTTCAGGCTTGATTTTAAAATTAATTACTGGCTCCAATAGAGAATTCACAATCTGATAAGAAATATGGTGCATACGCACATAAGGAAACGGAATATAATAATTATGTAGTTAATAGTAATAAATTGAGCACTTTTATGCACTTTCAATATCCTCATATTGTATGGTGGTAGCAAGTGAAGTGCCCACATACATATGTACATATTAGTATATCAAATTAATAATATTTATCATTAAATGCTCATTAAGAGCATTTATGTGGCATTAAATTCCAACCATTCATAAACATAGTTATGTAAGTGTGTTTGAATATTTATCTAATACCATCTCTAATGTTTCCCCATGTGTCCACATTGTTTTGTATGTATATCGTTTGTTTCAACACTTTAATATCAATTTTATTAGCTGACGTGTCCATAGTCATTGATTATGTTTTATAGCTAATAAAAGTATATATATAATATATGTGTTTGTAGTGAACGTACTTATGTATGTAAAGGGTGTTTTTTTTAGAAGTGTGGTTTCAATCTGGTAATACTTTTTTCGGAGTTGGTCTTTTTGACAGCTGTCACTTGATTTATGCTCAGTTTGGTTTGCCATTTCAAGAATTGAAGCCGAAAGACTATCAAGCGCGTCGCACGTTCGGTGAATGGGCCCAAAACGAGATGGCCATCGATCCCGATTTTCACAAGAAAATTTTGTTCAGCGATGAAGCGCACTTTTGGTTGAATGGGTTTTGGTTGACGTTAATAAGCAAAATTGTCGCATTTGGAGTGATCATAATCCACAAGCCATTGTTGAGACGCCGTTACATCCTCAAAAAGTCGCTGCTTGGTGTACTCTATGTGCAGGGGGAATCATTGGTCCATATTTCTTCAAAGATGAAGCCGGACATAATTTTACAGTCAATGGGGAACGCTATAGAGCCATGATTAATGACTTTTTCGTACCTGAATTGGAGGATGTTGATGTGGACGACCTTTGGTTCCAAGAAGACGGCGCTACATGCGATACAGCCAAAGAAACAATCAGTTTGTTGAAGGAAACTTTTAGTGAGCGCATTATCTCGCGTCGTAGACCTGTTTCGTGGCCTCCAAGATGGTGCGATTTAACACCGCTGGACTATTTTTTGTGGGGTTATGTGAAGTCGCTTGTCTACGCAGATAAGCCCGAAACGATTGAAGCCTTGGAAGAGAATATTCGGCGTGTTATTACTTACATACGGCCCCAATTGTTGCAAAAAGTGGACGAAAATTAGGCCTCTCGGCTCGAATTTATTCGAACCAGCCGCGGCGGCCACTTGCCCGAAACCGTTTTTAAAACATAATGTCAAATTCTTATCTTTATAATAAGGCTAAATTCTTGGTCATAATATTAAATTATATGCATTTTATTTCTTCTTGAAAACCACACTTCTAAAAAAACACCCTGTACATACTTATGTAGTAAATAAATGAAATTTATGGTGACATTTATTATATTGAATGTATATAAATATATTCATATGTATACTAAAGGCTGGATCGTAATTGTAGCCTCCACTTAAAAGCGATTTTTGAGAAGAGGAGGTAAATACAAGATGCCTGACACTTTTTTTAAGGTACTCCCTAATTTAAGCTCCGGAGCACCCTCATGAATAATTTTAAGATGAAATCTACGCTCTGGTCTATTTGGCTTAATCCTGATATCCAAAATTTCAATCAAATAGGTCAGCCCATATAGGTGTCTCCAGTAAAAGAGAAAATACAACTTGTCTAAAATTCTCAGAAAAAATTTCAAGATGATAATAAAGGCCAAAAATGTGTTCCCTAGATTAAAAAATACAAAATTTCAGCAAAAACGGTCAGTCTATAGAGCCTTCCAATATATCTTTTAACTTTCCTATCTGAGCCCCGTCAGGAAAAATTTTGTAATCATGATAACAGTCAAAAATGTGTTCTTTGATCAAAAAATCCCTAGTGCACAAAATCTCAACATAAGTATGTAGATTGCGCTCCAGCACAAAAGAATGTAGCGCATTCCTCGTGCATACCCACAAATAGTAAATTGCTTGCAATAAATAATATCACTGTTCGACTGCGAATTCGAAGCCGAATTTTCCTAAAATAATAGATTTTTAAAAAAAGTAGGGTAATAGTTGAGTAAAGAATCACGTTTTTTCATGTTATATTTCTGGACGACTCAAATAATTTTTTTAAATTTTACTTTTAAAATAAGATTAGAAAAGGTTAAAGTGATACTTTATGATTGCAAAGTTAAAACCATTTGAGCATTCCACAAAAATAACATGAAAATGGCGCAAAAAAAACATGAGTTTTGGTATCTATATCCCCACTTTTCTCAAAAATCTGGCGACTTAGAAAAATTTCATCTAAGGATTCGCAATCAGCGTAGGAAAACCTAGGTAAAATAGTCATGATCCGAATCAGACAGTGATGAATTTACTCTTGTTCAGGGGTCCATAACTATTAGGTTGAAATTTTTTAAGATAGAGTTTCGTAAGCCTTAAGCTTAGAGTTTAACTTAAAGATATTCCACAAGGGGGTCCGGAAAAAAGATAGTAAACATTTATTAAAAGTAAAAATACGAGGGTTAAGATTTAAAAAAAAATTCGCGTATCTTATACTTAAATCGTTTTCTCAAAAAGTACTGTTAAGTGGGGTGTTACAAAAGTACCCTGTATGGAGATCCACTCTTGTATGTACATGCTATTTGTGTTGTATGTAGTCAGCATCCTGGGGCTGCTGCTGTTTTATCACACTTACTATTTATATATTTGATGCGGATGTTGCTGCAAAACCCCCAAAGATGTGGCTATGTGTTGCGTCTGTGACTATTGACTATTAACATAAGGGTGTGTGTGCTTAAACTTTTCTCATATTTTAGTTTAATACCATAACTTAAATTTTAACATCACATAGTTAGTTTTATAGTTGCTCGTTAAATACTTATGTACTTATGTATGTATGTATGTATGTATGTATAAGTAATATATAAGAACATTCATTGGTGTGTGAGACCAAAAATATTGTGAAATCAAAACTGTCAACGGTTTCTAGTAGCACTAGCAACTGCCAATGGGTTTCACTACAATATTTCGTTCAAATTTTTTTCAAATACTGTTGTACGGAGATTTATTTGTGGTCAAAAAAAATTTACTTGTTTGGATTGATTTTTCGACGTCACAACAACTAAGCGGACAACAAATTTAAAGAAAGAAAAATATTATGGAATATATAATATATGTTAGGCACATAACACCACATAGTATAACATAGTATAACATCTTACCTTCCGAGAAAATTAGAGAAATAATACTTAATCTATTAAAAAAAAATCGAAAAAAGAAAACCTTTTAACCTGAAATAATAAAGAAGAGAGCTCTGAAATTAGATGGGATGTAGCCAGCGACCGTCAAATTGCAAAAGAAATGCGGGCAAATAGTGAATAAAAAAGGAGCGGTAGAAGCTAAAGAAAAAGCTTGAGAAAGGCAGAAAGACTCTAAAATACCAGTTGTACAAAATGCACGTAGTAAGTGCTTTTGGTAGCTTGTGACGCTGTTACGATTTTGGTGGCCGCTTCATTGCAATTATCAATAGATGCATGTAAGCGCTTACGTGACACTGCATTGCCAAAATGAGGTGGTTTCAAAAATTACTTAATATATTACCTAGTTAAAAACGAGCTAGTTACGATACTAGCTCAAAACTATTGCAGGATAAGTCACTTTGAAGACTGCTTAGACTATCCTGCTTGTATATGCAATAACAAAGAATTTCTTTACATAATAGGAAGGTCAGTAGGTCATTGAAAATACTATCTTATAATACTCATACTAACTGAAAATATCCCAAAAACCACAACTGCATGTATTAAACGATGTTTTGGGTTCCATGAGACTCCTACACTTCTAGGGTTCATTTAATTAAAGTTTCAAGGAACAGGTTTTCAAAATTGTTCCTACACTTGGGTTAGTTTTCAGTATAAGTAGGAACTACATGTCGGTCGAGTCCAATTCTTGCATTTTCGGTAAAAAAAAATGATGTTATGTTCCTTTCTCCATTGACCGTAACGTTGCGGCCTTCATCGTCTTTGAAGAAGTGCGGCCAATGATGCCGCCTGCCCCTAAAAAGTGCATTTTTCGGAATGCATTGGTAGCTGCTGAATTGCTCCGGCTGGTCTTCACTCCAAATACGGCAATTCTGCTATTCACGAATCCATTGAGCCAAAAATGAACATCGTCGCTGAAGATAATTTTGCAATAACACACATTTTTCACAGAGCCCGAATTTTGATAATAAATTTCAATAATTTGCAAACATTATTCAGGCGTAAGTCTATTCATTATGATATGGCAAACCAAACTGAGCATAAATCAAGTGACACCTGTCAAAAAGACCAACTCCGAAAAAAGTATTGCCAGATTGAAAACAACACTTCTAGAAAAAACACCCTTTATAACGCGTGCTCACAAAGTTGACAAAATTTTCTGCTAATAAGAATGTAAAGAAAAAGGAAGACATGAAGGGAAAAAGGAAGCAAGCTTTAGAAATACAAAGAAAACAATTTCGATGCGTATTAAAGCCATCAACATACACTCACTCACACCCTCACAGCACTTGGGTTGCAACATACTTAAAATCATGAAAACATTGTTGGCATAAAGTATGATTGATTATCTACATCTACATATTGAAACTTATATCACACAATATTACGCAGGCAATTAAATTTACCTTCATATGCTTGCAAAAAATGAACATAGGAATTTAACCTTATGTAACTAACATGAACATGGACGAGTATGTAAATGGGTATAAACATTTTGCATACATAACTGAGACAAGTGATCATGCATACATATGCATACACATACATATACATACCTACATAAGTATGTGCATACCTAAACAAACATACTATAAGTGCGAACGATACTAAATACATATGCAATTCGTACCTTTGCTCTACAGCTAGTCTAAAGGTTAATCACCTACCTACCATCACTACGAATCAGCAAAAAGCTTAACATCTTGAATGCGTAGTTATGTACTTTACACACAAAAAAGAAACTAGCTTTTCTGCTGAAGAGTAGAAAGCTTTTGGAAGAAAGCAAAATTTATGATAATACTGCCAAATGCATATGCTCGTTTTAACTTTTAACATAGGTCAAAAGGTTCTTTTTGGTTTCCAATTCATGCAAAGATAAGTATGAACCAGTGTCTACTGGTTCAAGAAAGGCCAGAAGCCAAATCGATGATGTTGTCAATGATGAAGGTCAATTGTTTGCCAAATTAATTTATGATTCAGTCTTTGAAACATTAACATAATTTAAAGCTGTACAAATATGAAAATATTATATAAATGAATTTGTAGTTATGTATTTAACAATTAAGTTGCAAAACATTAGGTTGAATACTTAACCTAATTTTTTTAGAATTTGCGGGCGTGTGCAGCGTACAAATGTGCATTTACAAAAAGTTGGCATGTGCGGGAAATGCCAAGTACATATGTTTTTATTAATGTGTGAATCAATATATTTATGTTTATTACCATATGTAAGGTGATTCAGTACATTATATATTACTGTTATATAGTAAGTATTAAGGTTTTTCAATTACATTATGTTAAGAGGATTCACTATGGCAGCTATACACATCTAAATAAGTATGCTTGTAGTTTCATTAGCCCGAGATGATTGGAGAAAGCAAAACCCAAAAAGCAGAAGCGCTTACGATTTATGTTTATAATAACCTTCTAGCATCAACGTTTCGTTTGAAATAAGCTTGCCAAAACGTTAGGAAAATCTTGAATGTAAGTTATTGGAAAATCGAAAACGAACGCTGAAAGTAAACTTGCGAAAACTTTTGTAAAAACATGAATATTCAACAAAAATTTTAAATTAAATTACAATTGTTTTTTAAACATAAACACGCTCTCTCTCGCATGAACTGTTTAATTTACAGATATACAAAGAATACAAAGAAATACCACTAAGATCACTGATGAGGAATCAATGCAATCTTAACGTTCATGGAAGGCTGTATAAAATTCATGCACAAAATATTTATTATTATTACTTATTACGTTTTTGTTGGAAGTACATTTTTCTCCATATCCGTAAATCGCTGTCCTTTGGGCGTTTGCGGGAGTCGTCAACATTAGAGGGGTTCCTTATCCGAGGCTTATTTTGAGGATTCATTGGTGGGTATTTTAACGTGGTGGGTTCCAAGCCCGACGCACAACCATTCATTCAAGGCCATGGAGAAGCCCGCCGCACACATTAGTTAACTCACTGACGGTTGTCAGATCGCTATCCAGGGGACGCCACGAGGAGGCTGTGTGTCGACTTGAAACGTAGAAGCGCAAGGATCGACCATGGACGCACCTGCGACTGTCACGAACTTTACCTTGTGTCCTACGCCCCAGGCCCCCCAAGAAGAAGAAGAAGAACATTTTTCTCCAAATGTGCAAACGAAACACTTACAATAATGCTTCTTGGGTATGAAAAAGTATGAATATTCGAGAAATGAAAAGTATCAGCAGTTAATATTCTAATATAAATTATTAAAAAAATTAATAATTAAAGTGGGTGATGAATAAATTAAAATACAGTATTTATTTATTTTTAAATGATAAAATCAGAAAGTGGTACATTGCGGCAAATGTCTTCTAGCGGTCTTAGAGACGGGTGCTATGAGGCGGCTTCGTGACTAAGAGTGAAATTTTGCATAATTTCCGGTAATTGTCTAAAGATGACAAAAATACCGCGCTATTCTCAAAACTTACAAAAAATGAATAAACGTTAAACTAATGAAATATAAAATTAAGACTACAGATCTAAACATACTCTAAAAAAATGTCAGTATGAAGTAATGAAGTTAGGCAGCAATATAAAAAGAGTATTGCCAATAGCTGCAACACAAGTGTTGCAAAGTGTAACAGCGGTCTTATAAAAAAATTAAACTTCAAACTAATTAACAAATCTTAATTGTTCTTTACATTAAGATAAGATTTTTAATGTTTTTCAGACACTGGGGTTTTTGGAAAGCTAGAAATACCTTCCAAATTACATCCTATGTAATATATTGGCATAGTTATCACAACATACGAGGTGTGATAAAAAAATAACCGTTATTTTCAAATTTCGTGAGTTTCGTATGTTCGATTTTCGCATTTTTTTTCTGTTATGTTGGTACACATGTCTGTTACATAGTATATGTTGGCAATACCAACCATTTTGGATTGTCAGTTTGTTTCTCACAGATAAAAAGGTTAGTCGTGTTTTGGTGTGCTCTTCGATTTTTTACTATTCAAAAAAATGGATCAAAGAAACTGTATTCAGTTTTGTGTAAAAAATGAAATTAAGTGCACAAGGACATTTGAAATGTTGACTGTGGCCTTTGGCGAGTCTACTATGAGCAGAACACAAGTTCAATTGTGGTATAACCGATTCCGGTTTAAGGAAGGCCGAGAAGATGTCAATGACGATGCTCGTCCTGGTCGCCCGAGCACGTCAACAACCGCTGAAAACATTGACGCAGTGAAGAAAATGATTTTGGATAATCGTCAAATCACTCACTATCAGAGATGTTGCTGATGATGTTGGCATATCGTTCGGCTCATGCCAAGCAATTTTTACGGATGTTTTAGGCATGAAACGTGCGGCAGCGAAGATTGTTCCAAAATTGCTAAATTTTGAGCAAAAACAACGTCGCTTGTGCGTAAGTTTTTGACCAAAAACAAAACCGTTATCATGACTCAACCACCGTATTCAACGGACTTGGCCCCCGCTGACTTTTTCCTCTTCCCAAAACTGAAGACACCGATGAAAGGAAAGCGTTTTGCTACGATTGAGGAGATAAAAGAAAAATCGAAACAGAAGCTGTTGGCGATACCAAAAAGCGCGTTTCAGAAAGAAGTGTTTCGAGGATTGGAAAAAACGCTGGCATACGTGTATTATATCTGAGGGGGATTACTTTGAAGGGGACAAAATAGTTGTTGACGAATAAATGAAAATAACGGTTATTTTTTTATCATACCTCGGACATACATATGTACATATATTTTTTCAGCTTGTATGTCCTTAATATCCACGCTATTTGAAAATAACAGATTTTTCCAAACAAAAAGCACAAATGCCACTTTTGGCAGCTTTTCAAAGAAACTTACACGGAAGTTTACTGACTCTCTCCTCAAAACTGTGGATACTCTCTTAACGTTTTCTCTTAAAAGCTTCAGTTAAGCTTTGCAAAACATATGATAATAAACAAAAATATGTAAACAAATGTATAAACTCAGTGAGTATAACAGTTATGATACGATTGCGCCAAAAAGAATGCGGCACATGTTGCCACTGCTAACAGCGATTTCGCTCTCAACTACAGCGAAGAGAAAAAGTCGTAAAGTTACCGTTGAATTGAATTCCGCCAGCTGTTTTTGCGTGCTACTGTGGTAAGTTGGTAAGTTCAGTTGTGGATGTGGTGTATTTTTGCATAAAACAATTTCACAGTGTATGTGTGTCGACCGAGATGAGTATTCCGTGATACTTTCATTTAACATTTGTACTTTTAGTCGTTACATCAGTGGCAGCGCGTCCATAACCAACTCGAAAGTTTGTATTGTTTATTGTTCACGTGATATCGTCTCTTTTCGGTCACACTTACACGGTCTGAAACTTGAATGGAAACGGAAGCATTAAATGTCAGTTCGTCCACCTCCAGTTGATTAGTGATGCAAGTGGCGCATACGCAAAGTTTGATTTTCATAATGTAACGGCCAAGGAAAAAGAAAAGTTTTACAATTTTAAATCATTTTTAAATGTAGATAATATGTAAATATGTAACAAAAAAAGAAAATATGAATCAAAAGTAAAAGCAGTAAAAGTGGAAGTGGAAATGGAAATGAATGAAAAATGGTGCTTGTCAATGCGGATTTGCACGGGTGCTGTGTGCACTTTATCCACTGTGCGGTCATATCTTTGTCCCCTTTATATTTTTGTGTGCTGCTAATTTAAATTTCATTTTGAATTATTTATTTATGGAAATCGCTAGCAAAATTCTCAATAAAAAATTATAAAAACGAATAATGAAATTAATTTGCAATGAAAAATGTTGTGTGTGTGTAGTTATTTAGCTTCGTTGGTGAAACTGACCGCCATACCCGTACATTACAAAATCACAAAAAGAAGTTCATGTTTAAGTTAAAAGATTTAAATGTAATACCTAAATTTTGTACACATAAGTATTTGGAATGGAAGCCAAATATAAATATTGCATATTTCCTCGACATGAAACATTACCCTTGAAATGCCAAATAGTTGTATGATTATTTGTAGGTATAAATATTTGATGCAGAAAGTTAATTGTACACTGTGCACACCGATTTTAGTCTATCGAAGTAAATATGATTTTGATTTCTTTATGTACATACATATGTATTTTGCCATTGTAGCCCGATGGCGTTGTTAGTTTATTCAGTTTTTATCCGGTGTTTACAAAAAATATAATTTAACGGAAAAAATTAAATTTAATATTTGCAAAATACTGATGCCATGTGATGTCAAGTGTCCTCTCAATTAGTTTTAGTTGCGAATCTAACCGAGGAAAATAGGTATCGAAAGATGTAGAATAGCTCGAAAACTATAAACACTCCATGAAAGTGATTTATCATTTTGTAAAGCTTATCTGAAAGTATTAAAATAATTAAATATTGGATGTTAATTGATATGGAAGGTAAGAGAAAGATGTTTTCACATAGTGAATTAAAAAATAAGTACAAATATAATAAGTTTTTAACAGAAAGCCATGCGAAATGATTTTGACGCCTTCCTTGCTTACCTTGCTTATGGAAAATTTATGGAAAAATAAACAGATCCCAGATCCCAAACATTAGTTTGTAACTTCCTGAAGGCTATTCTTCTGGAAAAGCGTCACTCTGCTTGCTTTGGAAAATAAAATAAACTAATAATAAACTATTTTCTATTACAATCTTGTCGAAATTGAAGCTTCATATTTCCAGCTATTAGACAGACAGATTTTGAAAGGAAATGCGATGCAGTTTTTACTCTTCCTGTATTCCTTCCTATTATATGAATACTACAAATTTTTTGTTTTATATGCATAAATACTACATATGTTACATACTACATCAATACATATGCTACATATGTAGGGATTCCAAGCTTTTATTGACTAAGTATTGATAAATTTACTTTTGTAAATTTTCAGTTAACTATAAATTGTAAGTGAGCATGTTAACATATGTACATTATAAAAAACATATTTTATTCAAATTCCATCTTGAATTTTCAAAGTTTAAAGTAGCCCTCGAGTGTTAGCCCACTAGTGTTAACATTTTCAATTGAATTGCCAACATTTTCTTTTTCAACTAAAAAGTTACCGATTCAAACACACATTCTTTGGAGAAAATTCGGTGTGTTACAATTCCGGGTCATTAAGCGATTCACGAAGAAATCCGAACGTCTCTGTAGCTCTACACTTGCAATGATTCAGAAAGAATATAACACATAGTTAAACTAAATTAAGCAGTATTTTATATTAAAGACTAAAGACATAGAAGCTTTTCGAAATGGTAAGTCACTGGCATCTTTTGAGTCCCATTTTCTCGGGAAATATTGTATTATTTATCTACGAAACTATAGCTGATGAAGAGGAAGTTAAGCATTCGTTCAAAAGAACACTTACTGTGGAATATGCTATATGCTTAGTGAAAACTTAACAACACTTGAATAAACTTGTTTGTGAACTAAAATGTGCACACGTTTTTTACTTAATATTTTTTAATAGGACTTTTTCCGGGTTCTTATTTAAAAAGGTATAAAGAGGGCGTTTTGTAGAAGAGAATGGGAATTTTGAAGGATTTTCAGTGGTACAAATATTAGCAAAAACATGCAACACTGCATCGTTAACAAAATCATATTTCAATCGAAGTACGACAAATTCATCAACCTATTACGATCTCTGAAAGCAAAATCGTGTTCTAAATAATCTCGATAAAATTAAATTGGTAAAGTATCGTTGCGTTCGGAATGGAAAGAATGGCGAAGGATAAATTAGTTTTCAGTTGACAGGAATTTGCTTGCCAAATCTTAATTCAAATCTCAAGAAATTTTTGTCTAAAAGTCGAGCAAATGTGTTCAAATATCCTTGTGTTTTTTTTTCAAATATTTAATTGTAAAATATTTTCACTTTCGCTGATTTTAAGTAAAAATATTTAAACTGACGTATGCAATTTTTGAATATTTAGATGAATGGCATTATATCCTGCGATCCATCATGTGCTCTTCTTCCACGGACTGAAAATCTCAATGGACTTTCTTCCGCGTGGATTGTTTTATCTGTGTTGACTTGGAGTTATCGATTTTTATACCTAAAAATACACATATTTTGTATTGACAGAGTAACTGGTGTTTGTAACGCTCAAAATTAGACGTTAAGTATATAAGTCTTGGACAAAATGTCACTGTTGAGAACTACACTTTTGAAGTCGTCAAGGATTTCGTTTATCTAGGATCCAGCATAAACACCAACAATAATGTCAGCCTTGAGATCAAGCGGAGACTAACTCTTGCCAACAGGTGTTACTACGGGCTCAGTAGGCAATTGAGAAGTAGAGCCTTCTCTCGACCGACGAAAATAACGCTCTATAAGTCCCTCATCCTTCCCGTCCTAATGTATGGCGCAGAGACGTGGACATTGACCATCAATGATGAGAGGCTGTTAGGAGCTTTCGAGAGGAAGATACTCCGTAAGATCTACGGTCCAGTATGCGTGGACGACGTGTATCGAATAAGATGGAACGATGAGCTGTATGAGCTGTACGCCGACACTGACATAGTCAAGCGTATAAAACTCCAGCGGCTTCGCTGGCTGAGTCATGTTGAGCGAATGGAAGAAAGCGCCCCGGCTAGAATGGTGAGGGTGTTTTATTCGAACCACGGTGGAGGAACACGCAGAAGGGGACGTCCTAATCTCCGTTGGAAAGACCAGGTGCAGGGCAACCTGACTGCACTTGGCCTTATCAACTGGCGCCAGCGCGCGCATAGCAGAAGTGACTGGCGGAGCTTTGTGGAGGCGGCCAAGACCGATCATCGGTTGTAGCGCCAGCTAAGTGAGTAAGTAAATATATAAGTACATATGTATAAAAAATATCAGTGTGCATAATCGAGAGAATTTAGCCTTGTCCGTCCGTCTGTCTAGATGATCGTGTACGCCATAATTCGAGTAAAATTTAAGCAATCTCAAAAAAAGTTAGTACAAACATCCCCTACACTCGGAAGAGGTTAAGTTCTGGAATGAGCAAAATCGGTCAAGTGGGCGTCATACATCCCACATATGTAAGTTAAATTTTCAAAGAGTGATATTGATACGTGCTTGAACAACGTTGGGAAATACTTACTAAATATTTACTTGCTAAAATGGTGAATCTTCTACCGAAAGTTTAAGAAGGTTGCTTTCAAAATTTGGTAGAGAAGAAACGCTGGCCACGCAACTTGTGGATCAATTTGTGAAACTTGCGCGTGATCCTGGATCTTTATTGGATAAGACAACACGTTCTCGTACTCCTGCAGCTGAAAAAATTGCTGCTGTGGCTCAGAATTTTCAAGAAGAACCAACACCACATCAACTTGCCATCGTTCTCAAGAATTGATAATTTTGCATTAAGACCTCGGTATGAAGCCGTACAAAATTCGATTAGTACAACAGCTGAAGCCGCATGACCATCCGCAACGTTTTCGGTACGCTAATTGTGGTCTGGAATGCTTGGAAGAAGATGAGTATTTTTATTTTTATGAAAAATCGACTTTTCTGGCGAAGCTCACTTTGACCTTAGTGATTGCATAAATAAGCAAATCTAAGTCTCATGAAATCCTTGTGCGCCATTGTTGAGAAGCCAATGCATCCACAACGAGTAACTGTTTGCTGTGGTCTTGGAGAGGCGGTATCATTAAACCATTTTTCTTTGAAAATGAGGAAGGAAAATGCGTCACAGAGAATGGTGACGCACAGGGATAACTGATTATTTGTGGGATATTTTAGAACATATGGAGTTAGACAACATTTAGTTGAAACAGGATGACGCGCCGTGTCACACAAGCGATATTTTGCGTCGGAAGTGTGGAAATCGCGTTATTCGCCGTTTAGAGGATGTGCGTTGTCCACAACGCAGTGGCGACTTGACTCCGGTGGATTATTATTTGTGGTGAGGAGCCGTTAAATATAACTATCTAGCAGTGACTGAGGCTCTTAAGGACAAAATTGGTGTAGCCATTGGTCAAGTACTGCTCCATACAGTCGAAAAAGCACTGAAAAATTGGATTGATCGTATGGGCTACTGCAAGGCCAGCCGAGGAAGTCATTTGAATGAAATAGTGTTCTACCACATTGAAATCTTTCATGCGAAAACCATGAAAATTGAGCCCATCGTTAATACAAAGAGGTGTTTTGTTTCAGAGGGTGTGTAGGGTATATAAAGTACGGGCGCGCCTGAACTTAACTTTCCGAATAGTTAATAACTACATTACAATACATTATTTAGTTTTTAACATTATATTATTAACATTTAGAGAGTATGATTATATAGTTAAAACAAAATTCTTAATGTCCGTTATTTGAACTACATGTTTTATAAATCTATATCTTTTCATAGTATGGCCAAAACATCAACCTGATGTTACAAACAATATTCAGTTTCTGATTTAGATTCAGCGAACAAAAATCTACCAGCATTGAATACTCAATCTGAGATTTACTTAGATCAAACAAATGACCTGGCAAATAAAGTGGATATCTTAGATTTCAATACATTGTAAGTTACAAATGATTGTGAGCTTGTCTTGGAGACTTTTACTCTATGCATTAATCCTATAAATATGTTTCTCGCAACACATTTATTTATCATATTAGTAAAACGAAAAGTTTCTATTGATTCAAGAGATGTAATTAAAATCAAATGCGTATCCGACCACGTGCTGCCATATTTTCAAGTGAAAAAGAATAAATTATAAAAAAATTTTTTTTATAACTTATTTGTGTACGAATAATTAATGCAATATGGACAATACTCAGAATAAATGGCAATCAAACCAATAATAAATATCACGCACAAACGAAATGGAAACGCACCCAACAGGAAAATGTGTCGAATGATAAGAAATTTAAGAAGGCGACATGGTCATGAATATTCGTCTTCATTGTCAACTCAATTGAAATTGTAATTAGATCCATTGAGAACTTTCCGTTCATGAACAAATAAGTATATGTGGGTTGTGAATGTTTTATTTACTATATTTAAGAGACAAGTTTAGAATTTTAATAAGGTACACGTCGTTTCTGGTTCCCTCAACAAGGTCTCAGCGACTGACTCCACGCAGTTCTTCAATACGAATTAATGCTTTTTAGCCCGTTCGTTCGGTTGGTGTCGTCCATCTTCCTGATCTGAGTGTTGCCACCCTGTCCTGATCCTGGTCCTGTTGTATTGGTGTTGCCACCAATCCCATTCCCACATACATATATCTCTCACAACATAAAAGGATGTGCAAAGCACGGCCTAGGCTTCCCATAGGCTGTTGTGTTATTAAAGAAGAAAAAGAATCAATATTTAAATTACTGACTAGTTGATAGGTCGTTTTCATCTAACTGAAGCATGTAGTTAAAGGATCACTCCTTACCGAGAATGAATGATAAATCTGTATAGCAATTCAAATATTTCTATTATTTTCTTGCTGGGTACATTCCATCACAATATGCACTTACAAACAACACTGAGACTAATGTGCTATTTTGATTGCCATTTTTAATTTTAGCAACATAACAGGAAAGCATATGAATTTATATGTATTGTATGTTTACATATGTAAGTGTGCTGTATCTTTTCGACATACGCTACAGTGTACTACGGGGAAGGTACACTTCAGTTGATTCTTTATAATTTAAACGGACAATTAATCGTAGTCAACGACAAAAGTTGAGGCCAATACGAGACAATATCATGGACATTATGCCAGCTAACATTAAAGTGTGTGTCCTAAACAATATTACCATTACGTATTTATATGTTATTATTTGTGGCATGTAGTACAGCTTTGGCCAAAAACATAGCAGTGGACGTGGATGTGAATTACTTGATCCACTTTATGATTAACGGGTTTTATGGTGTACCGCGGATCAAAGAATATGATGCCACGCCAAACATATTGCCGAGTGCCTTTTCCACCATTCATAGGGGTACACCATGAATGAGGAATTGATTAAAAAAAAAAAACAAATAGTTTTCTCTTAGCCTTCTTTTGACACTGTTTCACTTGGCTCTTTTTTTTTATTTCCCTAGCGGGATGCAAAGGCTTTTGACTAGAAAATCTCACCATGAGGCTTTCAGATCGGGGAGACATCTCGCATTTGCGTCCACGTTTTCCAATTTTTTTATATTTGTAAGCACTTGAAATGAATTTAGCTGAACAGCTGACATTTTTTTGTACTTATATTTTCTTATACGTTTGCCCTTGCAAATAGAGGTTTTTAATTATTTTTCGCTTCTCTTAGGTACAATGCTGACCACGTACCACTAGAAAAACTCAACTTGAATTATTTTATTATTATCTTAGACTTTCTTTTGTTTAAAAGATTTTTTTTTTTTTCCAATAAAAACAATTTTAAGCTAAACGACCCCAACACTGCTATTATTTTGGCCGCACGGAATTGAATCAAACGTAGTATCAAGGTACAATAATACTGGTTGTTTTAGTTGCATAGAAGATCACAGGTATTTATCAGTAAAATGCAAAAAAATGTATTTATTAGAAATATTTTCATTTGTTTTATACATGATAGTGCTCTGCTACATATTTTATTGACCGGAGCTGTATAAAATTAGATGTTTTTATTTTTATTTTTGCTTTTTTCTTGCTGCTGTTGTATACTCATATGTGGATGTGCCACTAAATATGTATGCGCTATGTATATATATGTATGTATGTAGTAGTAATACATAATGTAATGGTCTCCTAAATACAGCAATAAGCATTTCAAACGAAGAACGGAAATTAAGTGTCATCAACAGATAAACTTGTATATGCATATGTACATACATATATGTATCTACAAACATATGCCATTACACAACATATACACACATACATACATATGTACATAAGTACATTATGTATAGTATGTATGTATGACTGAACTGAAAGTACTTCCTTATGCAATTTGACATTTAATAAAATAAAAATAAAAATGAAAGAATAAAAACAAAACAACAAAATCATGTAATCAATATACAATTTTCAAAATGTGAAATTTGCAAGTGACAGCCTTGTAGGGAAACCACCTCAACACCACAACTAATTCTACATTTGGTGCCTTTCCTCATCGCTAACTGGTTTCTTTAGCATTGTGTTGTCCTAGGCACAAGTCCAGGCTTTCATATCTTTTCAACTAGTTGGTAGCTAGATATTTTTGGAATAATTTCTTAACCAATCAAACTTCAACTGGTTGGAAGATACTTGTTTTGGAATAGTTTGTTGACTAATCAAATTGTTTTAGTTCTCCAACCAGTGGAAAGATTGATTATTGTTGTACTTGGATTAATTACTTTTTATATTATATAAAAACTACATAAAATAAATATATTATACATTATAAATAAATTGTGTTACCAAAAAAAATGTTATCATTAAAAAGACAAAAAAATACTTGTTTGTTATTAATTTGGAAAACTATTTTACGTATTTTTGGAAAGTTCATCTGTTAGAGTATATTCCAAAAGAAATTAAACAGACTTCCATGAACATTAAGCTTGTCATAGAGAGAATAGCAACAATGTATGTAAAACAGGCATATCAAAAAAAATAGTAAACAAATAATATTGAAATTGGTATTTTTTAATTTTTTTTTTATTTTTTCAAAATTTGACTTGCGATCTTACTTATTTACTTAGCTGGCACTACAACCGATGATCGGTCTTGGACACCTCTAAGTTTTCATTGGGTAATATTTTAACGTGGTGGGTTCCAAGCCCAACGCACAACCATTCATTCAAGGCCATGGAGAAGCCCTCCGCACACATTAGTTAGCTCACTGACGGATGTCAGATTGCTATCCAGGGGTCACTACGAGGAGGCAGTGTGTCGATGGCGACTGTCACGAACTTTACCTTGTGTCCTACGTCCCAGGCCCCCTGGTGGTCTTGTGAAATTTAAAAACCCATATACTCATAAGTGAAAAATATTTTGATGTAGATGAGCATATCATAAAAGTGATTGAACACTGCATTAGTTTTCAACCACTGTAAAAATTGGATGGATGAAAAACTTGTAATTTTAGTGACCTAGATTGATTGGGCCATACATCCATACCTTTAACATATGTAGATATGTAATTTTTTTTTTATCAAACTGAGCTTAGTCTGCGTATTTTTATAGCATATCTCAACAAAAACACGGATTGAAAACAGGGTTGCTTAACAAGGCAATGGCATTACTTTTTAGTAAAACTAGGCTGAATCCTAAATACAAACACTGATTTAGTATTGTCTAATATTAAAAGTTTTATGGAAAATGTCGGGCAGAAACCAAGTTTCGCATTTGAAAATGGTATTTCTATCGAAAATATAAGAGTTCTAGTTCCTACTTTTTGTACTTTTTTCTGGACGTTTAAACATGGTAAGACTGTGTTCTGTTGTTTAAATGACTATCAGTCAATAATATCTATTTTTTGGCACTAAGTAAATAACACTGTCAAAAACAAAATAACGCTTTTTATTTTATTCCTTTGATATTTAGGTATTCTGTTTCTAATTGACTTTAGTGCGCTTACCATATGTATTATTTATTATCAGCTCTAGTCCAGGAGTTAAAGGTCGAAATGTGAAAAACTTTTCCTCTCTTATTAATTTGACTATAATTTCTATATTGTTGATCCAATTTACCTAAAATATGAGTACTTGTAGATTCTGAGATATATTTTGCAGATTCGGACAGACAATAGCTTCTTTTCTTTTTATTGATTCATTCAACACACTGGGTGTACCCCTATGAATGCAGAGCATTGTGTTGAATGGAAGGAAGATTGATAGGTGGGAGGAAGATTGAGAGAGGGAATGCTTAAAGTTAAAAAACTTTGAAATTTTATATTTTGCACATATTTATGTATCTGTAAAATATTTCCATCAATGTCTTGTTTTATCAGAAATAATCTTTTGGTTGGTTTGGTTTTAGTGGCTGTCCAAGGATACACTTAGGCCCGAACATCCCATTGTGATTCCAGATAGTTGGACCGGTTGAACGCCTGACGTCGGATTGCGGGGTGGCAACTTTTTTATTACTTGGTAGTTGTGCCCATTGCCTGCTAAGAGGTGTACTTGAAAAAATTCTTCTAATTCTCATGCACTTCATATGGGTAAAAATATAAGAGTGTATGAAAATTAACCACCTGACCAAGCGAGGAATCGAACCACTAACCTCCCGGGTGAAAGTAAAGTGCTCCCAGTAGACTATTTTATCTATTTTATAATAGGAATAATTAGAAAATTAATGCCCATGTATGGAAAAATACAAAGTATTACATATTTATTTCAAAGTGTAGTAGGAGTGATGGAAAACAAACCTTTGGTGGATATTGTACCACAAAAGTTTAAGCATGTCACACCTACATATGACGAACGTGCGGTCAAGACGTGATACGTCACAATTGGTATTGATTTTACAGGACAGCGAAAAACCGTTACAATTGTCTATCTTTTGAAAAATTACCTTGAAAAATACTCTACAATTATCTAGAAAATCAGTCAATGGCAAAATGTCGGCATGATTTTGGAAAACCAAACAAAAGGAAAAACTCATCTCGAAAAAATTTTATTTTCACGTTTTGACCTCACGCCCTACATACATATATATGTACAATATGTATGTATATCTATCTACTGACCTATCGCAGGAACTAAAATTTATATTTTCTTGTATCAAAATTAATTATTGAAGTAAAATGAATTGAAGTAAAGCTCAAAAGCTGCAAGCAGATTAGCAAGTTTTGGTAGTAACACTTTAATAAACTTAGCAAAGTGCATGCAAAAAGCGCTATAGAAAATTTAACGTTAATCAAAATTGAATTAATTCCTTGAATCCGCTACAGTACAAGTACATAGCTATCATATACTCGTACTATATATGGTGCATAATTTATTTTATATGAAATTTGTAATGTATTATTTATTTAGCTATATAGTTTTGGTAGCGCACTGGCCTACTACGCAGAGTGTCCGAGGTTCGAATCTCGGCACAGGCAATATCAAAAAGTAGAACAAAATAATTTTTCTACACAGCACCACCTCTTGTCAGATACGCTGTAGCGTAGGGGTAGTGCGTTGGACGCAGAGTGTCAGGGGTTCGAAAAATAAAAAAAATAAAAAAAGCAATAACATCAAAATTTATACACGGCACCAGCTTTTAGCAGGCAATGGCAAACCTACAAGAGTAAAAATTGCCTATGAAAAGCTTTTCACTTTGCCGTTCGGATTCGGCATAAAACTGTATGTCCCTTCCATTCATGTACAAATATAATACGCACAACATGAGTGGATGCGAAAAGCTTAGTCTTTGGCGCTACATCCGGTCATATTCGACACTGATAAACTAAAGTTCATTGTGGTAAAGGCATAACACTTGCCACAATGGCTGTCTATCCCTTTATTGATGTCCTGTGTGATTGCATTCCCTCTCTCAATTTTCCTGCCACCTATCAATCTTCCTTCCATTCAACACAATGCTCTGCATTCATAGGAGTATACCCTGTGTGTTGAATGAATCAATAAAAAATATAAAAAAATGGCAAACCTCCAAGAGTAAAAATTGCCTAAGAAAAGCTTCTCAATTCGCCTTTCGGATTCGGAAAAAAACTGTAGGTCCCTTCCATTCATGTATAAATACAGGGTGCGCGATCTTTTGTCAGTATAAAATCACTGAATAATTTTAACATTTATCATGTAAATGTTTTTGAAATGTCAATTCAACACAAACAACGCATTTTGAAGGATGATATGCATTTTCTCCCGTATAAAGTACAATTGACTCAAAGAACCTGAGACCGTCCACGTCGCTTGGTATACGGCCAAACAGTCGCTCGAATGGTTGACACTGAACCTGAACATTTTTAGTCGGATATGATGATTAACAAGCAAAAATGCCGCTTTTGGGGAACGGAGAATCAACACGAGATCCATGAAACACCATTGCATGACAATTGAAGTGTGGTGTTAAATAATGGTAACATTTACTGGCCACCCAGATCTCTAGATTTAACCCCTCCGGAACTATTTTTGTGGGGTTGTTTGAAAATCAAAGTGAACGCCAGCAAGCCTCAGACCATTGACGAGCTCAAGGCAAACATTTGTGCCGAAATCATCGCTATACCGCCCCAGATGTTCGAAAATGTGATGCAGAAGGGTACATTTTGCTGTGGTCAATAACGGCTGCCACTTGATTTATGTTGTATTCAAAAGCTAGTCCACATAAATTTTAAAGGACCAAATTAAATAAAAACGCCTCATATTTCCATATACGGTTGTTTTTTTGTTTTTTGAAGTTATTCAATATTCACACATAAAAGATGGCGTACCCTGTATAACACTCACAACATGAGCGGATGCGAAAAGGTCGGCTTACACCCTCAATGGGGGAAAAAATAAGTATTAATTATCGTACTTTATTTTTATCAAATTAATACATTTTTATTTTTGTACAGACACATGTGTATCTGCAAATCTGCTTAAGGAGTTCTTTGTATTTTGTTGCTTGTTTTTGTTTTATATAACAAGGACATGCAGAAAACAAAATTTTCTGAGAATAAAATAAAATCTTTTCACTTCGCTAATTGCTAATAATAATTTTCACTCTTCCCATTGCTTCTCCATTCCCATTGCTTGTATGCATCTTTATACCACTTATACAACCTACATATATACATATGTATGTGTGTATGTGTGCATGTATGTAGATACATATATTGCCACATTTGTTTCACTACATGAAAGTAGCAATGAATTTGTGGCGGCATTTGCATTTTAAGTTCAGAAAAAAGAAGAAAAGATTTAAATTATTTTTACATACTTATATATATAGTACTTACTTAAAAGCGCCTCATAAAAAAGGTTGTTCTTGTTGTAGCATTTTAAAAATGAGCCTCGGTTATTTTACCATATGATGATTCCCAAAATATTTCACCTCTAGAAACTTCAGATCGTGGGTTGGATCGTTTTGAAAACTCAAAATATTGTTCTCTTTACGACATACTACTGTGGGCAAAAAGTGGTAAGACTTTTTAATTTAAATTTCGCGCGGAAACCCATTCATCAAAATATTATTTTTTTAAGGTTGGTATGACTGTCGGTGACATCTGTGCCAAATGTCACATCAAAATAATCATTAGTGTTTAGTCTTTCTGAAGCACAAAAAGTGCATTCGGCGATTTTCACAATGAGTGAAATTATTCAACAAAGAAGTTCCATTAAATTTTGTGTGCGGAATCAAATTTCTGGTGCCGAAACGTTCAGAATGTTGCAAAAGGCCTTCGGTGATAATTGTATGTCGCAAGCAAGTGTTTTTGATTGGTACAAATTGTTCAAAGATGGTCGAGAACGCGTTGACGACGAACCACGTCCAGGACGGCCATCAACACGTCTGGCCAATAAAATCAAGGAATTGGTGCTCGAGAATCGACGATTAACAGTCAGAGACCTTACTGGCATCGTTGGAATATCGGAAGGATCAGTGAGATCAGTGAAAACCATTTTAAAACATCATTTGGGCCTAAGAAGAGTGAATGCACGATTGGTTCCAAAATCACTGCATTGGTTTTACGAGACCATTTTGCCAAAAATTCGACTGATATCGTTCCGCAACCACCCTATTCGCCTGACTTAGCACCGTGTGACTTTTGGCTATTTTCTAAACTCAAAAAACCGCTTCGTGGACACCGTTTTGAGTCAATTGAAGACATTAAACATGAATCGCTAAGCGCATAAAAGGCTATTCCGGAAATTGACTTTAACAACTGTTTCGAGAATTGGAAAAAACGTTGGCACAAGTGTATTGGGGCCGGGGGGGGATTACTTTGAAGGGGACGAAATAGATTTGGAAGAATGAATAAAAAAATTTGAAAATATGAACAAAGTCTTACTAACTTTTGCCCACAGTAGTATTTGATTTTGGGCAACTTGTGAGAAAATAGAAGGTCGCTAATAATAAAGGGTGCGGCAGATATTTGAGTCCATTCACATACAGGATGCGGCAGGTATTTGACTTTAAATCTAAAATTTGTTTACATTGAATGACACTGCGATAAAATCGTCTCTAGTGGCAATAATGCGGGAATACCACGAACGATAGCTATCAAGGCATTCACAACAGCATTTACCCGAAGTCCTTAATTGCCCACCACTCCCAAAACCATGAAAATTGCCGGAAACTTTGAACATCTGAAGGCCTCCTATAATTTCCAACTCTCGACGAACTTTTCGAACAAACGATCGGGCAACATTCAGAAATTTGGAGATTTCAACAACGCTGTGAATCGCATGTATACCGACGATAATAGCGTGTCTTTTCATTTCCTGATCCGGCTTCTTGTCCTCCATTTATGATCGGACTAGAAAAGAAAGATAAAATAGGGTTGCCCAAATACCTACCATACACCCTATATGTATCTGCTACTTATCAGCAGTGGCAGGCTCATATACTAAAAAGTATAAAAATTTTATTTTCTCAGTCAAATACCTGCCGCACACATTATAATTATCTATATAATGGATAATAGAAAAAAAAATCAAAGATTAGTATTTACATCAAAGTAGGCTAAAAAAGAAAGTTCAGAAAAGTGAGCTAAGTTTAACCAATTCTTTTTCATATATCGAAATAATTTTATTGAGTCAAATATTTTCCTCTCGCCATCTTTCGGGTAAAACCACAATACCGTCCCTAAAGAATTCCTAGGGTTCCTGCTCGAAAAACTCGAACAAGACCTTTTTGCAGTCCTCTTCTGAATTCAACTTTACGCCATTAAGATAATTCTGCAACGAGTGAAACAAATGGTAATGCGAAGGTGCAAGGTCTGGGCAATATTGTTAATTGTTGGCAGTACAGTTCCATATTAATCGTTTGGAGGCGCGGAAGCAGCTCGTAGTACACAGGACCCTTGACATCCCACCAAATACTAAGCAAAATCTCGCTTGGCGTCAATTCCGGCTTTGCGACGGTTTGGGCAGGCTCACCTCATTTTGACTATGATCTTTTTCGCACATTATTATCATACGTTATCCATTTTTCGTCACCAGTAATCAATCTGTGCAAAAATGGTTCGATATAATTCCGTTTCAGAAGAGATTCACATATTGTGATTCCAAATTTTTGGAATAGCCACCCTTTTTAAAATGGCCCAAAACCGTGTTGGTGAACAATACCAAGATCTATGTTTCAGTCTTTCTCCACTTTCTCGAGATTTCATCCACAACAGCATGGTCGACCAGATTTACGTGCGTCTTTTACATCAAAATTTCCAAAGCGGAATCGATCATACCATTTCTCAACTGTCCTTTCCGATAAAGTACCTTCTCCATAATGTGCACAAATTTTTCTGTGCTTTTCGAAGAAATAAAGTAAAATGTATCGCATTTTTTCCGATTCTGCACTCATTTTAGTAACGTTAAAAAATCTGAATAATGATGAAATGTCAATGGCTAAAAATTGTTTATGATTCTCAGAGAATTCTACTAAAATCTACAAAAAAAATTTAACAGAAATTAATGGAGTTATTTTATTTTTCAATGGAATTGAATAAAAAATATCACAAAATCGGCAACAAAAAGCTTAATGCTCCGAGTTTATTTCGAATTTTAAAAATATATTTATAGATCTACTATTTGTGAACTTTTACTTTCCCAAAGGTAGCCTAAAAAAAATATTTTTAGCGATTCTTTTCCTACTATGATTCACCTAACGAACGGTTATCATAACGAAGAGCGCAACTATTTTATATACTCTATTTTAGATACATTGTATACTTTTAAAAGTAAAGATCATAAATGTGGTCATGTTCTTTGCGCATTTTCCTTCAGCTTTCAACATTTCAAACCTATATACTATACATATCTATTACCTTTAATAAATCGGTAAGAATACCTACTTTAGTATTCTTCAGTTTTACTTTGCTTTTTAATAAATACATCACAATATGACGAATATGCCCCAGGAACAACCACTCTTACAAAACTGTAACTTTTTAAAACTTTTTCACTATTTATAAAAACAAACCGGTACTTATTATTTAATTAAATAACTTCAAAATTCCACAATGGAAGAACTTTTCTTTCAGTCAAGAATTGAAAAAGTTATTACAAGATATGCTTATTTTGAAATACATATTTCCTCAGTATCGCAAAAACCACAAAAATACGACTCTCAGAGTTAAATTTTCAAAGTTCTAGAGATAAAGTATGACAGATAAAAGCGCAAATTGGCATTTGTTTGATTGAGAAAGCTTTCTGGAATTTGAAAATAAGTGGGGGTGGCATATGGGCCCCAGTGGCGAATCCTCCCCCTTCTACCCTACTGATTTGTATCACGGAAGCTTAGCGTTGCGGACGTTACATCTTCTATGACACTTTTATTAATAAAAGAAATGGATTCTTCAATGAATATCATTTTCTAATAATTTTCGCACACGAAATAATAATACGAATTAAACTATGTTTTGCCAACGTTTTCGACAACGGTTTAAGTTGAAAACAATTAGGAATAGTTAATAATAAAAAACAAAAGCTTCATGTTGAAAGCTCTTGAGTAAAACTTTTAGAGATTTCAATTGATAGTACTAGTAAATAGCAAAAAAAAAAGAATATTTTGATGAGGTAAGAAGAATAGGGCATTTTGTTGCAATAAGTGTGAAAAAAAACTTTTTTTAAGCACTTTAAAATAAAATCATGGTTGGTCGCTGTGGCGTAGTGGTAATGCGTTGGACTGCTACGCAGAGTGTGCGGGGTTCGAATCTCGGCACAGGCAAAATAAAAAGTAGAAACAAATAATTTTTCTACACGACACCACCTCTTGGCAGGCAATAGCAAACCTACAAGAGTAAAAATTGCTATGAAAAGCTTTTCACTTCGCCGTTCGGATTCGGCATTAAACTGTAGGTCCCTTCCATTCATGTACAAATATAACACGCACAATATGAGTGGATGCGAAAAGTTCGGCCTAGGCCCTCCATGGGCTGTTGTGCCATTAAAAGTAAGTAAGTAAAATAAAATCAACAACTTGAGCATCTTGGAATTATCACTATCGGTTCACCCTTCTAGGAATTAGCCTATATGTGAATAGAGTGAAGCTCGGCCTAGGCCCTTCATGGGCTGTTGTGCCATTAAAAGAAGAAAAGAAGAAGAAGGTTAGAGTTATGTAAAAAAACCAATGCTACTCGTAGTTTTCCGTAACAAAAAGATATTATTTCGAATGCTAGAAAATGTTAAAAATCTCATATTTTGCATACCGATCAATGTTGAGCATTTAGCAATTGATCTGCATCCCGCAATTCTACTCAGTTTCAATTTTGCCTCCGTAAAATGTATCAAACTATTTCTTCAGCATTTCGTAAATTTTTATTTTTTTTTTATTCATTTTATTCATTTCAAAAAATAAATTCAAGTGAAAAAACATAAGTTACGACATGGCCGGGTTAATGTGCTTTTTATATTTTGTTTTAAATATTACAATTAAAATTCTCTGAAGCATATTTTCTAGGTATTTACTCCAAATGCACAAGGGACTTAATCCTTAAAACTTGGCTCGTGCGTAAAATGTTTTCATAGAATTAATAAAAAAAATAATATGAATGTTGCCTATTTGTTTTTATTTAGCATGGCTTATTATACTGTAGAATGGAGTGAACTCAAAAATTAATGGTATGACCAAAGATTATATTGAAATTCGATTTACTTTCAGTTTAGAGAAAAGTATTTCTTTCCAAATACTAATAAGGCCGTTTCTGAGAACTGTGAGAAGTTTAAGCTAATTTTGATATTCTATAATTGCATTGACAACTCGCTACTATTTATTGATTAATATTTTTGTAAACGTCCTTCCCAAGAAATGTAAATATCGAATAAAATATATATTTCTGTCTGTTTTAGTGTGGAAAATGTTATTCGCCTTTTATAAATCTATTTCAGCAGAAACAATTAAAATTGCAATTAATACAAATTATTATTACACAATTTTCACTTTGAATTTAAAACCACCTCAAAAAAAAAACATATGTATGCAAAAAATAGGAATAAAATTACAACAAGGCACATAAAGTAAAGTTATAAACATGCCGCAAAATTATATGAAATTCACATTTTAAGTGCATACATTATGAAATTTTTAAAGACACCTGAATACATTTTCATAATTTTATTTTTTTATTACACATGTATACGAACGAGTATATAAGGACCACATATGAATAAAGATGGTATGATGAAGTGCAAATTAAAGTTGATAGTAATTAAAAAATGTAAATATTAATGAGTAAAAATTAGGGCAGAATTTACAATTTACACAAATAAAAGTAAATTGCAAATACTTAAATCGAATAATGTCAAGTATGAGTCTTAATTTGCTTATCTTACTCAGAATTTTGTACCCGGAGATTTTACGATCGATGATTACTTGACTCAATTAAGTTCCTTAGATGTCCATGGGCAATACTATTTTCTCATTTCCAACAGATGTAACGAGCTTCCACCTTCTTCAAGCCTCACATCATTTGAGGCGGTCGCTGCATACCTAGCAATGCTTCAGTCTTAGCTCAGGGAAAATGGGAGTGGGCTAGTCTCAATGATATGATGTGAAGAGTTACATTAAATTCTAATTGTATGCAGCTCATACTGTAGGAAAAATCCTGAAAAGTAATCTCCATAATAAAACTATTGAACACGTATGTAACTACCACCAACAAACGAATAAGAAACTAAAATTTAGAGGGTGAAAGCTGATAGTCCCTTGAAGTCTGTACCCACACTACCTGATATCGATATATTACCATACTGTCGATATCCCATTACTTAACTTATCTACTGTTAATAATATTTTAAATTTTCATTATTACGTATTTTTTTTTTTATTATAAATTTATACTAATTATTTTATTTTGTAAATATTTTATTTCATTACTAATATTACTAATTATTTACGAAGATTTTATGTAGTTTTAAAATACTGTACTAGTAAAATTGTTTATAATTAAAATTCCTAATAAATCCCCTATTGATAAATTTCCCTATTGGCTAGTAATATTATGCGGTTAGAATATAAAAATAAAATAAAAACGGTAAATCTGTGAGAGCGTGGTGAATATTACTTTAGAGAGAGCAGTTATAATTAAAAGCAAAGATAAATAAATGATCGAGAGATGTGCGTGTTGGTATGATTAAACACCCACAAAAAAAATATGTCATACTACATAAATATATTTTTAAATCATGTTAACACTATAAGTATATAAGTATTTTCAGATTTTTTTTGTATTTAACTTACTCACGTTAAATTGCTACTTCACCTATCCGACGATGGGCCCAACGACGATGATGTTGCATGCTACGTGTGGTTTGATAATTGTTGCACCTGTGATACTCGCTGTGATAATTAGATTTAAGTATAAATATATAGTATAATTTCCTTCAACACTTTTCTTTTATGCTTATAGGATTTATCTTTTCTTTTTAATTATACTTTTAACATTTGGTCACTTAAATTTTTTTTTTCTTTTACACTGACATAAAACTGAATTTGACTGTATGTATGTCTATTTCACTTTTAACAGATGTATTTATGTTGATCTCCTGTTGCATGCCCTGAATCCTGTGATGTCCGGTAATCCCACAAGCCATATAGTATGTTCTGTGTATCTTCCCTGGTCATTCAACATGCACCAGCAATCCACCCAGCACTTTATGCTCCTGGTCGCTTTGGTATTCCTGGTCCAGCAATTCACTTTTTTTTTATTTTATATCGATAGCAAAAATTTGAATAGAGCACGTCTTTCCTGTTCAAGCTCCAGGCAGTCAATCCTTTTTTTTCTCATCGACAGTTCAAATTTTTCCTGCCACAAATAAGAAATAATACCTCTACTTTTCTGTGGATAACAGTGCCGATCAGTTAAAGACTGTCCAAGTGACCGCTATCTTAGGCTTTTGCAGTCACTATGCATATGTTAAAAAAAAAGTAGAGTATAGCTTGTTCATGCTGCCCTATAAATAGTTTCTGCTAAGAACGGTATAAGAGTGTTATTTAATTTACCCGCTAGTCAGAAATACCTTCTTGTCGGAAGTGAACAACTTTTATTTGGCGGGGCCTATATAAACTTTATGCATATAGGTAAGTACTCAACTTTGGTATGAAAACTTGTACCCTTATCCATCGCACTAGATGATATGTATGAAGGTCTGGATGTTCTTACTGAAATTTTAGGTTGACCCTTACACAGATTGGAGCTGATCTGCTAGTAAAACTAAAGTAAATTTATTAAGTTCCTTAACCAAACCAAATGAATTTAGCCTTCCACATATTTGTAGTTTCTTTTTGTTATTTGATATAATTATTCGCTAAGTGTGCAGATCTGCGTATAAACATACATATACATACATATTAATTGAGTGACTTGACTGGAAAATTTGCGTATTCTTCGTTTTTTTGTTGCTTAAATACAAAAAGCAGCTACAAAAATTGTTGAAGTGAAAAGTCTAACAACAAATAAAATATTTCCTTTGCGACATGCGAATCCTTAGATTTTTATATTATTATGGTATATATGTATGCATAATTGGCATAGCTGAAGCTTTTTATTTCTTATTATTTTCTTGTAAGAAATTGGAAGAATTAATATTACGTATACGCCCCGTTGTCAAACACATCGATACATTATTCGTCAAGTTATGCCAAGATACGTTCAAATTCCCATTTTCCAAAATGTAATCGATTTCTTCTGATATTTAAAATCAAAGAGCGCATTCGGCTGCTGGATACTGCTGACAGTACCATGGTCACGGCAGAGGATGTAGCATGAAACAGGAGGATTCCTGCTACAACAGTTGGTCTGCTCTGTTTCTCACATAATAAAAGTTCGGTTGTACATTTTCAGTGTTTATGTTTTTCTTTCAACTAATTTATGTCTTCCTTGTATGAATGTAATATTTACGTGCTAATTTCTCTGTTTCTTTATAGTACTCTTTCAAGGGTTTTTGAAACTAAGCCTATCATCAACATCATCATCAGTATGTTTATTTGTTTTGTATATAAAATCTGAAATTCTTTTTTCAGTTCTATTTTTTCCCCAACTTTGTTTCCTTTTTGTTTGTGCATTCATTACTGAATTTTATATGAACTTACACAAGGAAGATTTTTGAAAAGATTTAAACAAATTTTGTATACAAATCTCTATGTAAGTATACGGAGATGTGATGTTTAATAAATATACTACTACGTACCACAAGTTGAATGTGCTCTATTTAGAATATAAATAAATACTAAAAAATAAGAATAATCAAGTTGAAATACTTAATTGAGAGTGAACTAATTGTTAAAATTAAAACTCTTTATTGGATGAACATACTTAGTTATTTTTATAAACAAAAATGTGAATTAAGACTCAAAAAAATAATAATTACTTCTTTAAACTATTCAAAAATTTAATGAATAAAGATTTTAGACGCTTTGGTTGGTGCTTGTCTATTCGACGAATTTTTCCTTTCCTTAGAATAAACTTGAAAACTGTTCTGATATCAAATATTGTTTCATCTCATCGCTTTAAGCAAAAGCTCAAAATGGATAAATAACCAATTTTAATCCATTATAAGTTATAGAATTATTAAGGATGTGTAAAAGAAATACACATGAATGTCTATGAATTACACCCTTTGCGGACGTATCATCATTTGTACAAACTTCAATGCATAATTGGCTCCCCGAAACGATGCCCATACAACGCCTTGAGCATATTTGTCTTGGCTATATGCTCCTCGTAAATATTGACCATTTAAATTACTGTGACAAGAAATGAGAAATGACAAATAAGCCAGAATATAAGTATTTCCAATTGTTTTGATTTGTGAAAGTTCGACCTCACCTGCCGTGACATTTATGATACCACCATGCGCCGGTGAACGAGACTGCACAATTATTAACATACACATCATTGTCGACATCTTTCGTTGTAAATTTGTATGACGCTTGTTGGCTGAATGAATCACCAGCATCTCCACTATAATTGCCCAGAACATTCAAAGCATACGCTTCCGCCTCATTGCCAATAGCAAATGCCGAATATTTAGCATAGCGCTTAGCATTTTCAAAGTCCTCCATAATTATGAGCAGTTCTTGTGGCGATTGTGTTGTTAGTATATGTAGTTTGTCCAGGCCAATAAAAAATTCTCCATTCAAATTGCCAAAGCCAATTTTGTATTCAGTCCAGTTGCGATAAAAATCGATAGTCCCATCGCGGCGTCTTTGTACGACAGTCCAACCACCGGTATCAGCCTTGCCACCAATACTCGCACCATCATCAGTTTTGGGAACTTCAACGCAAGCTACCAGGAATGGCGACTGGTAATCACTCAAGATATTGTCTGGTTGTATTGTGTAAAGTCCACTTTTGTGACCATTGGCTATTGCTTCAGCGCAATCTCTTGGACGTCTGGTAACGAATAAAATAACAATAAAGTTCAAAGTGCACGATTTAAAAACATCAAAGCACCTTATTGGAATTTTTTTGGTATCCTGAACGTTAATACTCATATCTGTTAATGGCTCTATCGTTGTTGTAGCTGTTGTGAGGGCTATCATTGATATGTAAAAGATCGAGTTAATTATAGTTCGCTTTAAAAGATATTAATATTCATGAGCTAAGGCAAAAGACCCTATGCCAATCACAATCCTTGTTTGCACTTAATGAGCGCCAGATTTACACGTAGAGAGAAATTATCTCACATCATAATTTTAACTGACTAATCAAAGTTATTGGATTTCATTCATTTATGAAAGCTAAATCTGCTCAATATGCGCAACTGCTCTGCTCAATATCAACATCAATTGAAACGTACTGCTTACATACATATGCACCTACATATGTAAGTATACTTCATAGTTTATGTAATTCAAAAACATCTTATAATTTGTGATTTTGAATTCAAATCGTAAATTGTTTGCACACCTTTAGCCACATCCAAATCTATGCTTGTGTCTGGTTTTCGATTGGTACGATATCCTTTTAATATTTCAGTTTGCTGTTCCAACCTAAAGAGTTTTATCATCACACACGAAAAAGAATATACCATATTGTTGTATATTTTTGGAGCTAGGAATACTAACTTACCGCAAGTTAAGCGTCTCTAAACGCATACGTAAAACTTCATTTGCTGCAGTCAACAGTTCCAGCTGATGTTTTACTTCACGTGTCTCACCATTACCCCCAAAATTTAAAACTATTGTCTTGTGTATGGATTAAGTTAATTCATAATTCATCAACGAATGTAATTTTTAATTGTCATATAATTAAGTATTAAGGGAGCAGGAAAACGTTAATTTGTTAATCGTTTATTAATGACGCAAAATTTTTGAATAATGATTAACTTTTACGTCAGTTTCGAAAACCATTAACGTTTTGATTAACTTCCGCTAAATTTCTTCCGTGAACTCAAGTCCGTCACCTATAGGACAGCTAGTTGCTGCCTTCCACCCCAAGTTTTAAGTTTTGGTTAAGGTGGTTAAACAAAGGTCCAAGGTCGATCGTTAAGGTAAAGAAATTTATGATATGATGCGTACGGGCAAGGAATCCATGGATCACGATGACGAACGCGACCGATTTTTCGTGTTGCACAAGAAGAAATAACAATGAAGCTGAGTGTTGTCTGTCACAAAGCAAAAAAAAAAAACATAAGAGCAACAAGCTGCTTAAAAGCGTCGTCCATGTTTTAGTTGATGACTGGCCTTTTAGGATGACCAAATGTCAGTGACATTTTTTATCAAATTTAACAACGACATCACCTCTTGTGCTGCAGTTAAACATTTGTAGTCTACGGGCAAGAAGATCTTGCGGTCAAAAGATCATCCTTGTCCGATGAAAAATTAAAAATTTTTACTCTTCATGGAAGAGGAGAAATTAAATTGAATTAAAAGCTAACTTCTTTGTTTAGTTAAATGTGTCCTCAACAACCTTGATATTGTCCATTAGATGCACATAATGCCCTTCATAAAGAGCAGCAATTAAACATTTTCATGTGATCACCATTTTCATTTTGCTCATAGCTGGTATAAGAATCGAACCATTTTTGCTAAAAGCTTTTTTCATTTAAATTTTATTTTTTTACTTTATCATTCAGAAACGAATGATTTTCTAAAGACATATGTATCTGAAATTTGATAATTCTTTTTTTTCCAAAAATTTTAACTAAAGGAAAAACTAACAAAGCAATTCATTAAAAGTAAATTGGCATACACAAACAAAATGTGCCTCAAAAAATAAAAGTTTAATATTTTTATGGCTTTCTTTGGCTTCATTTCATATCGACGAGACCTATTAATTTGTTCCCCCAGTTAAAGTTAACTTTTACGTTGCCGGTTTTCAGGCTGACCGACCCAGCTATTTTCTTGATTAACGGCCCCAGCTCTACTCATTACTCACTGCATTTTTGATAACACAATCACCGTTTATTCTATTTACTGAACTTAAAATAATTATTACTGATAAGGCGAGCATCAATAAATTGAACATAGTAGGTGCAAACAGAGACAACAAACAATACGAGATTACTCTTCAGAGGCGTAAAACAAACTGATTATTCTAAATATATATAATAAGTAAGATTAAATTCTTCTATTTCTCGTATACTATACTACACAATTAACATGCCTAGTGCCTATAGTATGTGCTTATACATACAATAGTAGGTAATTATTTTGAGCACACAGCGTTGCCTGAACTGAATTTTTAATTTAACATAAAGGCGATCATTATCGATTAGGCAATTTCTCCTAAATTTACCATCAATAACATTTTTAAAAAGAAAATGTTCAGCATTTCCATGGAACTTGTTATTGTTCTTTAGCTTCGCCACCAATTTTATGCGGAATTTAAATTTAATGTAGAGTTTCATGAAACAGCGAGCTAGTGATATTTTAAAATAAAGTATGCTACCTTTTTTGTATTAGTAAGTAGGTAAAAGTAAAACAATATCTAAATCATTTTCACCATAACCGGAAAATTTAAACTCTTTTATTTTATGTAAACCACTCTAATGTTAGCTAAGAAAAGGGCCAACATAAATTGTATTGCTAGGAACATCTATGGTGTATAATATTTAATAAGGATATATAGAAACACTCACGTACGTCGAAAAATTGGGAAACAATCTAATAAAAATAATAATTTATTAACTCTCTCTATCTCTCTCTATTTCTCCCTATCTCTATCTCTCTCTATCTCTATATCTCTCTCTCTCTGCTCCCTTTCTCTCTCTCTCTCAAATTTATACAATTTTTTTATACCCTCGTATATATGCACATCCATATAATAATTTTGCCAGAAATTTTACTGCATTTCAAAAAGTCAAATGCTAAAAATTACTTATTCGAGACAAAAGCTAAACCAAACAATAACAAAACGGTTATTAAATTGTTGAAAAAATGAATATGCTCATAAAAGAAATGATGCAAAAGGGCATAACGAGGATTATTAAAATACGATGCCAGTAAATCCCCCCTTGTATATAGGAGTACATATGTTTAATAAGACAGGCCACTTTAACTGTCGCCAAATGGATTAGGGCATTATGTCGGCAGTGTCATAAAAGCATTTAATGCACCACGCCAAACGTCAACTTAAGCCAGTAAACTGACATTACAGCAGATGGGTGGCAACAATCGCATTAAACTAGATTATGATAGTATTACTTACGAGTACATTTAGCCCCGTCAATCCCCATCGCTGTCTGACTGATGCTGCATACTGAATGAATGTACCGAAAATTTTGCTAATATTGGAATTTATACTGGATTCATTTTAGAGATGTTTGATAATCTACATGCACGCGATTTCATATAAAAGAGATTCATTCCATTGCAAATCGAATATGAACTTGTAAAATTGTAGACAATCTTAATTTTTCAGTTGGCAAACACAATATTAAAATGCAAATAATAATATTAAAATGCAAATGAATTTAGTCGAAATAAATACAAAAACAAAAAAAGCAAAACCCAAAAACAAAGATCGGACGCGTCTGGATTTTTTATACCCTCTAATATAAAAATCACCATTTTGCATTCAGCAGATTGGTTAAATTTAAACAATTTTTTATCAGCCTGAGTCACTACATAAGTACAATTATGTATGGGATAATGATGATAATTTTCGCATCAGTAAATTTTAAGCTATTTTACATAACTGTGTATACCAGTTATTATTTCCTTTGATATTTCACAAATATGAGAAGAAAGCGTGGCTTTTGCCCAATGTTGACAATTTGTAGAATAGTTCTTCAAGAGACTATCACATCACCCTTTGAAAATTTCACTTTTATTGGTGGTAGCACGCGCTATTGGCCAATTTTACACATTTCAGAACTTAACCTCTTGCTGGCAATAACAAATGCCTGTATCGGTGGTCGCTGTGTCGTAGTGGTAGTGTGTTGGACTGCTCCGCAGAGTGTCCAGGGTTCGAATCTGGGCAGAGGCAAAATGAAAAAGAAAAAAACAAAAACCTCTACACTGCACCATCTCTTGGCAGGTAATGGCAAAACTAAAAGAGTAAAAAGCAATAATAAGATTCGGCATAAAACTGTCGGTCCATTCATGTACAAAAATAACACGCTCGACATGAATGGATGCGAAAATTTCGGCCTAGGCCCTCCATGGCCAGTTGTGCCATTAAAAGAAAGAAAAGTAGAAAGTTTGGTAGAGATGGCTTATGTTTCGCTCGATGTATACGTATACCAGTTCAGACGGACGGACGAACATGGCTAAATCGAATACGCTGGGCGTTACAAACAATCGTTACTCGATCAAAACCAATATACCCTATACACAGAGCGTGTAGGGTATAAAAAACACATAAAACAATGAACTTCATTTTTACATTCGTGGAGATCTCCTCTTTACCTTTCGAAAGTCGTTTTCGATTTAATTATTTTCACAATGCTGATGTTATCGAATGAGTATGAGAGATTTGTGCATAAATTATGCAAAGTTTTATTCAAATCAAAAACAATATATTCTTCTTTTTTTTAAAATTATATACATACAGTTTAATAAACGCAATTACAATACCAAAGTAATCAGCGAGTGAATTTTAATGCAATATCTTTAAGGGTGGCATACGGTCGTGGGACTGATAAGTGCGTTTCGTATGTTCATTACATAGAGTGGCTCGACGTGGACTTTACCGAATTTCAAACTGTAAGAATGTCCATAAGAGCGAAAGTGGTTTCGTTCCGCTCTGGATAAGGAAGTTACAAATATGTAAAATTACACAGTTTTTGATTTATTAAAGTTTGAATTACAACGGTGCAAATGTACTTTCAACCATTTAAATATTTTTACATTTTAGAGAATGCTTCAAAACTACAATATTTATTGATTAATTTTCAATTAAAAAACAATTTGTGTTATAAAAGTTAATTAAAATACAGTTCATTTTCATTTTACAAAACCGTGTGCATGGAGCGTATTTCCTGCGATCACAATTGTTACTTTGTATTGTAACTAATAATGATTTTCTTTTTACATCGGTGTTACCAAAGCTGGGTATCATTAATCCAGAACTGAATGCCATTAACACAAAAAGTGTTAAACAAAAACTTAACGTTAAGTTGTTAATTCTGAAAAAAAAATGAACGGAAACGGAATTAACGTTAACGTTAACTTTTTGTATGGAAAAATAACAAATATTTGTTTTTTCTCCGTAAACGAAAGTGTTATGACTATGTATAGAGAACAAAAGTTCAGCTGCAGCACTGTAGGGGATGGCTGTGTTATGTGTATTTGATAACCATGCTCATCAATACTTTCTCACTCGAAAGGGCAGCATCTGTCACCAATTCCGGAAGACATTTTACTGAAGTTAATCAAACCGTTAATGGTTTGCGAAATTAACGTAAAATTTAATATTCAACCAAAAATTTAACGCCATTAATAAACGATTAACGGATTAAAAATTGTCTGCGCAGCTCTAGATATTAATATTAAATAATGAAATCAGTGTTAAGAAATTTTATGATTGTGGTAGTGCATTCAGAATTATGTAGGTATGCATCAAAAATTCAACTGAAGAACATCATACTAACTAAGGTTAAAAATCAAATTTGGTATTTGCTCAGGACAGACTGTATAAATCTTTCAAATACACGAAAAAGTACAAATTTAACACGCATAATATGAGTGGATGTGAAAAGCTCGGACTTAACACTTGCCACAATGGCTGTCTATCTCTTCATCGGTGTCCTGTGCTTGCATTCCCTCTCTCATTCTGCTTCCTTCTTCCTCCCACCTATCCACCTTCCTCCCAATCAACACAATGCTCTGCATTCATAGGTGTACACCCTGTGTGTGGAATGTACATATTACAGGGTTAGGCGATTGAACTGTTACCTATTCAAACGACCATATTTCTTTTGTGTGACATTATTTTTTATTGATTCAAATTACAAAAATGTGTAAGATGTGGCCACCTTTTGCCTTGACTATGGTCTTCAAACGGTTACAAAATAAGTTGCATGCTGCACGAATATGATCTTGCGGTATTTAGGTCCATTCCCTTACAATGGCTTTCTTCAGCGCATCCATACTGACATATTTTTTAGTCCTCTCCTATTCTCCAAAATGGCCCAGATGGAATAGTCCATCGGATTTGCATCTGACGAATTAGAATGCCATTGTGTGGACGAAATGAAGTGTGGAACACGGTATTTTAACCATTCTTGGTTCACACGAGCTTTATGAGACGGTGCCGAGTCTTGTTGGAACGTCCATGGTATACGACCGAAATGTTTGCGTGTCCACAGCTTTAAAGCAGCTTCCAAAACATTTTCTCGATAAAAAGTCGCATTGACTTTGACACCAGGCTCGATGGAAATGATTGGAGAGCATCTATCGGAGTCCACAGCTGCCCATACCATTACTTGAGATGGAAAATTACTTCGGGTGGCCGTTCGTAGGCTACAATTTTCGTAAGTGCGTTCAGTTAAGTAAACACGATCATTTTGAGAGTTTATGAACTGCCCAATAGGCAAATTTTTCTCATCAGAGAACTCAATATTTGGAAATTCTCCACTTTCGTGCAAGCGTAAAAACTCCTTTACTCTTTCGAGTCTAACTTTTTGTTTGCTTTGGTGTAAGATCATGTACCTTTTGGAACTTGTAAGGCTTTACCTTGAGTTTTCAGTTCTTTTCAGTCCATTTGATTAACACTACGACGTGGATTTCGTTCTAGTCGAGCCTTCACTTTCCGAACCATTTCAGGTGATATTGCTGTTTTTTTTTCTTCCACCACCATAGGGTTTGGCAATGCTGCCTGCCTGTATCGTTATAACGATTTATGGTGCGATACACAAACATTTTATTCACTTTGAGATGCCTGAGCTCACGAACAATAGCTGGTTGTGATTTTCCACTCAAATATAACGCAATCAACGCAAAAGCTCTTTCCCAATTAAATTTTTGCGCATTCATAGATTTTATGTACTCCTATGCACAAATGTTTCAAATTTATAAAATTACGAAATGGGGTTTATTTCTCAGCTTACTCCGTCCAGCGGTTACATTATGCAGCGGTTGTACTTATATACTTGCAATTATTGTACCAAAAAGCATATCCTACAAATGCAAATTGTATAAATTATTCAAATTAGTCTTCAATCTTCGATTCTATAGTGAATAAATTTCAATAAATCTAAAAGTACTCATTAATGTACATAATGTAAGTGTACCGAAAATCTCATGAGATACGACACTGCAGTGAGTGGCATAAATTTGTGGTTAAAATTTCATCACACAATATAAAGGGTGATTTTTTTGCTGCTTTATTGTTGACGTTTATATTTCTCACAGTTCACGCGTGATTCTTGACATATATCGAATTAAAAAATGCTCAGCTTGGTCTGAACAACTTTTGAAAATTATTGATATTTATTATCAAAATTCGTGATCTGTGAAAAATGTGTTTCGCAAGCTACGTCCATTTTATGGTCGTCATAATCGACCCACAGATCAGGCTATTCAGCTCATTGGGACCAAATTTCGCACCAGTTTCACTTTATTGGACATCAATCCACCAAATCGTATCCATAAAGTGCGTACCGAAGAGAATATTGCTGCTGCATCCGCCAGTGTTGAAGAAGATCGCGATATGCCCAATTGGGTTTGTGTTATTCGACCACCTGCAAGATTTTACACAAAGATCTCGGTTTAATGTCATACAAAATACTGCTGGTGCAAGAACTAAAGCCAGGCGACCTACCACAACGTCGAATTCGTCGGTGAATGGGCCTTAAAAAAGCTGAATGAGGATAGATTTTTTTATCACAAAATTGTCTTCAGCGACGAAGCTAATTTTTGGCTCAATTAATACGTGCAAAAATCGGACTCGGCCGACATGTGGTTCCAACAGGACGGTGTCACATGCCTCATGCCATACTGCACGCGAAACCATGCATCAATTGAGAGGCGAATTTAATGAGCAGTTAAACTCACGTTTTGGCGCAGTCAATTGGCCACCAAGATCGTGTGATTTGAACCCGTTAGACTATTTTAAGTCTCTTGTCTATAGGGACAAGCCAAACACGACTGCTGCTTTGGAAGCCAATATTGAATGCGTCATTGGTGATATTTCGGCCGAAATTTGTGAAAAAGTGTGCCATAATTAACCTTCAGAATGGGCTACTTGAAGCGTAGCCGCGAGCAACATTTGAGTGAAATTATCTTTAAAAAGTAATTGGCAGGAATTGATTTATCGATCCAAACAAAAAAAAAAGGTTACTGTGTCTTTTTTTTAATTCTTAAGAACCGAGTTCTTAAAAAATCACCCTTTATATGGAGAGGTAACATACAGCGTTGCCATGGTGCATAACTTCTCATATTTATCATAATTTGTGCAAAAATATTCTTTTTTTAGATTTAAAATTTATTATCGGAGATTTTGTGTTATTGCCTTTCCATCTGCATAATTAAATATCGAGGTTTGTATAATTTCCACCTTTTTTCGAGAGTTGTTTTAATTTATGTTATTTATTTTATTTATAAATTGATTAATTTTTTTTTTAATTAATAGATAATATTTGAAAAACCCAATAAAGTAAATAATAATGTTTTGTAATGTGGCATGGCCAGTAAACCAGTTGAAACCAGTAACCGTTCAGACCTTTACACATATTTTTGAACAGCAATACCAACATCAGCAATGCCAACATCTACCGATATCGATCCCCATGGACTGCTTCACCTTCTATGAAGAAAAAAGGCCCAATAATGGTTTTGGGGCAAACGTCGGCCTTAGTAGTCACTTTTTGGTCATGTAATGATGTTTTATGGATCTCGTGAGGATTCTCCGTTCCCCCCATTAAGCTATTTTGATTGTTAACGGCGCCAGAGAGTATCATATATAATAATGTATATGTGAAATGGGCCTTGTCGGTCATCAAAATTTCCGACCAAAAATCAGGTTCAGTGTCACCATTCGAGCGACTGTTTGACCGTATTCCAAGCGATGAGGACGATATGTCGGCAATATTCTTTGAGTCAATTGCACTTAAAATAGGAAAAAATGCATATCATCCTACAAAAGATATTTTCGACGATATGCACGTTGAGTTAACACAACTGAACGAATATTTTCAATGGTGAAAATTGTACTGATCAGACGTTTCAAAAACATATTTACTTAATTCAATGGGTTGATAAATTTTAAAATTATACAATGTTTACATTTTCCCAATAAGAGAGCCTGATTCCAATATTGTTTCTGTGTAAGTAGCAGTTCTGAAATATAACAGCTGTCATCTATGATTGTTCCGATTAATAAAAGTGGAGCGCTACATAAAGGAACAAACCATTACAAAAATGGTAGAAATTTACGCTGAGGCCGCTCACGAACTTCGCGGAACGTATCGGCCTGTCTCTCGAAAAAATTGCTGCTGTAAACGAGAGTGTCGCCGAGAACCTAGGAAATCATAGAAAAATGTCATAGATCAGTCATTTTTTATTCAATACTGTATACTATATCATGTTACACATAGTGTAGTTACCAAGGTGTATAATATCGAAAACATGATGGAAATCTACTTAATATGCATATGGCAGACTATAGTATGTATGTATGAAAGCAGGGCAAAAATGAGTTAGTCTCACAAATTACCTAGTAAGTATGTATATTACCTAGCCAGAAACGATCAAGTTAATATAAAATATTGCAGTAATGAGCCACTTTGAAGGCTACTTAGACTTTTCTGTTTATATATGCAACAACAAAGAACTTCTTTAAATAAAATTATTCAGTAGAAATTTTGTTTCGTAATTCTCATACACTTTACAATACTTTTCACTTATATGAATTTTTTAAATATGTCCGCTGTTTGCTTTTTTGAATTTTTCTTCTATATGTAGAAACATATTTATAATAAATTATGAAAATATTAAATATTTTGTTTTACTGGCTTTGAGAAAATGTAAACAACAAATAATTGATTTTAAACTAGTTTGATACTAGATCAAAACATACCAGTTCATTGGCTACCTTAAAAGTTATCGAGGAATATGATAATTGTCTTTGCGTAGGTCATCAGCTGGGAAAAAAAACAGTAGGTTGCTTGTAAATGAGATGGAGGAGAATATTTTTTTTTGAGTTCGCTAATTAACTAGCATTTAAACTAGTTGGTTACACTGCAGGGCATGAAAGCATGCACTGATATACGTACATTTGTACATATTTTAAATGTTAACCTATTTATATATATATGTATGTATGTATGTCCATTTTGTCGCATTTGAATAAGGTTCTAAAATTATTCAATAGCAGGTATGAAGGAAGTACAAATTTAATTTCATTTTTATAGTATTTTATTAAGGATATGCACACATAAGTATGTATGAATGTGATTATCTACGTAGTTTTCTTTTACTTGACTAGCGAAATTTAATCAAACTCAATGAATTATTAATAACACAAAGTCATTTGGTATGAAATACCTGAAATACCAGGTGTACAAGTATGAAATGACATCTCTGTGTCGCTAGGTAAAACTATACGCTCTGTCAAACCAAATCATTGGCGCCATTTCTTCGCATTTAGTTCTGTCAACAATATTCAGTTCATAAACAATCAAGTTTTGTGCGTATCTGCTTTGGAATCTCATGGAATGCTTGTGGAAGCTTACGGTCAGTACGCTCTTGGCAAAACACAGTGCAACGAGTGGTTCAATAAGTTTACAAGTGGCGATTTTGCTGTGAGAAACGAAGAACGTGAAAGACCAACGAAAAAGTTTGAAGATGCCGAATTGCAAGCTTTACTCAAGAACAACTTGCAGAACAATTATGGTAAATGTGACCCAACAATGCATTTCTCAACGTTTAAAAGCCATGGGATTGATTTTGAAGGTGGGAAGGTAGGTAGGTGGGAAGATGGGTGCCACATGAATTGACTGAAAGACAGCAAGAAAATCAAAAACCACCTGTGAAATGTTACTGCCCAGGTACAAAAGAAAGTCATATCTTCATCGAATTGTAACTGGCGATGAAAAATGAATCTATTTCGAGAATCCCAAACGTAAACGATCATATTTTAAGCCCGGTACACCGGTCAAATCGAAAGCTAATCCAAATCGCTTTGGAAAGAAGACAATGCTCTGTGTTTTCCGGGATCAGCGAGGTGTTATCTGGTTTGACCTTCTGAAATCAGGTGAAACAGTTACTGGTCAACGCTACCAACAACAATTGGCCAATTTGAACCGTTCTTTGTGCCAAAAACGTCCAGAATATCTAGCTAGACAGCATAAAGTGATTTTTCTTAAAGACAATGCACTATCACATCGAACAAAACAGATTCTGGGAAGCCCTACCCCAGCGGCTTATTCACCAGACTTGGCTCCATCTGACTACCACTTATTTTCATCAATGGAGCACGTATTTGTACTAAAATGTCGAAAAATGGCTTTTTTTTGGCGAGGCATTTACAAATTGCCTGAGAGATGGGGAAAATGTGTAGCTAGCCATAATGGCCATTACTTTGAAGATTGAATATATAACTATTTTTCGTATATAAACGTGTATTTTCTTAGAAAAATTACCGGTTTCATACTTGATGCTATACGAGGTATGATAAAAAAAAACCGTTATTTTAAATTTTTTCAAAAAGTATTTATTCATTCATCAACAACTATCTTGTCCCCTTCAAAGTAATCCCCCTCAGCTATAATACACTTATGCCAGCGTTTTTTCCAATCCTCGAAACACTTCCGAAACGCGCTTTTTGGTATCGCCAGCAGCTCCTGTTTCGATTTTTCTTTTATCTCCTCAATCGTAGCAAAACGCTTTCCTTTCATCGGTGTCTTCAGTTTTGGGAAGAGGAAAAAGTCAGCGGCGGCGAAGTCCGGTGAATACGATGACTGAGGCATGTGAACGGTTTTGTTTTTGGCCAAAAACTTACGCACAAGCAACTTTGTTTTTGCTCAAAATTTAGCAATTTTGGAACAATCTTCGCTGCCGCACGTTTCATGCCTAAAACATCCGTAAAAATTGCTTGGCATGAGCCGAACGATATGCCAACATCATCAGCAACCTCTCTGATCTCTGATAGTGATTCGACGATTATCCAAAATCATTTTCTTCACTGCGTCAATGTTTTCATCGGTTGTTGACGTGCTCGGGCGACCAGGACGAGCATCGTCATTGACATCTTCTCGGCCTTCCTTAAACCGGAATCGGTTATACCACAATTGAACTTCTGTTCTGCTCATAGTAGATTCGCCAAAGGCCACAGTCAACATTTCAAATGTCCTTGCGCATTTAATTTCATTTTTTACACAAAACTGAATACAGTTTCTTTGATCCATTTTTTCGAATAGTAAAAAATCGAAGAGCACACCAAAACACGACTAACCTTTTTATCTGTCAAAAACAAACTGACAAAAAACAATCCAAAATGGTTGGTATTGCCAACTTATATAACAGACATGTGTACCAACATAACAGAAAAAAAATGCGAAAATCGAACATACGTAACTCACTTAATTTGAAAATAACTGTTATTTTTTGATCACACCTCGTATACAAACATTTCAAACTTTCAAACCTTTACCGATATTAATACAAACATACATATAAGTACATACATTTTAATAATTAAAAGATTTTTATAGATTATACGATGTAGACGGAATAAACTTTTTCTTACTTGAAAGAAGTACTAAGCGGTATCACAACGGGCCTCTCAGGCCTAAGTGTGCCCTCTGGAAAATCGTCCAACTAACCAACCAAGGACTAAAGACGACACTATGAAAATTATTTATCCCTTGAATCGAAATTAATTAATCACACTTAATTTAAAATGATTTCAATTACATTTTTATTCCGAATTTTATTTTGGAAGGAATTAGAGCAAATTGAGATAGGGATAAATTTTGAAATGTACACAAAGGTATAGTTCCGGTCAGAGAAAATATTGTGGGGTGTCCAACTTTCCAAAATAAGTGCTGTGTTGCCCAAACGCTGCGTTTCTTGTAAACAAGTTTTGGCCGAGATGAAGCACCCACAGCGCCTGCTGTACGCAAGTTTGTGGAAAAAGTTAATGCCTTGCTAGTGGACGATTCCCGTCGTCGAAAGAGAAACTTCAGCTGGAAACACCATTTCGGTAAACGGTGAGCGCTACCGAGCCATGATTGCTGAAATTAAAGACATGGACTTGGACGAACTTTGGGTTCAGCAGGATGCTACACAGCCCATTAAGTTCGGTAATCGTGTTATCAGCCGTCTTGGTGATGATGAGTCAAAACCCGTTGTAAAGGGGTGAGGGCTTTGCATCTCCGGACCAGGGGGGATCTCGAGGGAAGTTGAAAGTAGTCGTGTAGGGAAAAAGAAGAAAGGCAGCAGTAAGCGTTCTTACAATATTTATTTATATACCTATATGTACAATGTAATTGGGCGTACCTTTCCCACCTCGATTTTCCTTAGGTCTTGAAGTAGCGGCGTCGGGTAATGGGTCTTCTAAATGCTGGGTTGGTTGCTGCGGTGGATGTCTTCTCTTCTCGGCTTCTCGATTAGTAGTAAAAAAATTCTTTAAACATTTCGGTAAAATGTCTAAAGATTGCCGAACTATCCCCGCTATTCTCTCCAAACTTAACGAAAGGAAAATCGAGCTGGTAAGGGTTGCCAGGATTACATAAATTTACCTTGAACATAAAGAATCTTAAAAATATGGCTACAGGCTTAAACACCCGTCAACAAAGTCTTGCAAAATTGGATGAAATCATACTCCATAAATAATGAAAATATTTTCTCTTTCTAAAAATACATATACCGAAGAAACATTTTTTCCTCATTTTATTTTATTTTTAACAAGAAACTTGTAAAGGGTGTTTTTTTTAGAAGTGTGGTTTTCAAGCTGGCAATACTTTTTTCGGAGTCGGTCTTTTTGACAGCTGTCACTTGATTTGTGCTCAGTTTGGTTTGCCATTTCATAATGAATAGACTTCATGCGCTGTGAAAAAAGTGTGTCGCAAGCTACGCCCATTTAGCGACGAGGCTCATTTTTGGCTCAATGGATACGTGAATTAGCAGAATTGCCGTATTTGAAGTGAAGACCAGCCAGAGGCAATTCAGCAGCTATGGGTAGGCGGCATCATTGGGCCGTACTTCTTCGAAGACGATGAAGGCCGCAACGTTATGGTCAATGGTGAAAGGTACCGTTCGATTATAACACTTTTTTAGGCCGAAAACGCTAGAATTGAACTCGGCCGACATGTGGTTCCAACAGGGCGATGCCACATGCCACACTGCACGCGAAACCATGCATCATTAACCTCACGTTTTGGTGTAGTCAATTGGCCACCAAGATCGTGTGATTTGACCCCGTTATACTATTTTTTGTGAAGCTATGTTAAGTCTCTTGTCCATCCAAACATGATTGCTGCTTTGGAAGCCAACATTGAACGCGTCATTTGTGAGATTCCGGCCGAAATGTGTGAAAAATGTGCCAAAATGTTATCTTCAGATTGGTCCACTTGAAGCGTAGCTGCGGGCAACATTTAAGTGAAATTATATTTAAAAAGTAAATGGCAGGAATTTATTTATCGATCCAAATAAACATTTCATTCACTTTTGTAAAATTTCCGTGTTTATTTTCGTTTTCAAAATTCAAACTCTAAAAAAATCACCCTTTATTTGGAACACCCTTTAAATCGTAAACAGTAGAACTACGTACGTATGTATATTTACACAGATATATTCTACCTAGTTATAGCCAATAGGGGAATTAACATAATAAATCATTGCGTTTGTATTTTGACAGCAGGGCAGACTGAAACTTTTTTATATACATACATACATACATACATATATGGGACTATTTATGTATGTTAAACATAGCCGACATGTCACAAATTGTAGACACATACTCACACAGTCCGGCATGTATCGGTTTTCATTATATTATTTTGTGAGTATTTTAGATCAATATAGTTTCAATAAACTATATTAAAAAAGGAAGCTCGAATAAATTTCGTATAAATAAATACATTCATTATTCTGATTTATATATTTACTTCAAAGAGGAAAACACATTCTTTTTCTAATAATGTTAATTACTTTCAAGCTTAATACACATAATACATTTATCATATTTTAAATGTAATGAATCAAATGGAACTCCCTACAATACTTATGTTCCTACGTAGCGATGATAATGAATTGGAAAGTGCCTAGATGCATTAATCGCGATATGCGACACGAACATACTTAATTATTTGAGTTGAATTGTAATTGCTTTAATGAAATGAGCTACTGTTAAACCTTGCAATTGGTGATTAAAAACAAAAGCGTACGTTCCCATAATAAACACACATTACATGACTCTACTCTCACCAATTGCAGTAATCGTTTACTGTGCTAAAGCCGTAAAACAGCAGTAAATGTTACAAGATACTGGGAAAATATATACTTATATAAAAAAATATATTCCTGAGTAAAGCTAGGAGGATGACCGAATTCTGTTGACATGTGTTCAGGGTTTTATGAGATTATTGAGAGAGCACTTCTCCAGCTCCTTAATGGCACCGAAGGCAATAATCCCGCCTCTGCGGAATCTACTCCTGAAATCCCAATCTTCAACTAACGGCGTTGAAGTACCGCCGCCCGACTATGCGGAGGTCTTAACAGCCATCGTTCGGCTAAACAATGCAGGTGCAGATGGCCTGACTGCTGAGTTGTTTAAAACTGGAGGCGAAGAGCTCAAAAAACGCATGCATGAGCTTCTATGCAGAATATGGTCGGATGAAAGCATGCCAAGTGATTAAAAAACGATAACATTTATTATACATTCTCTATTCTCTATTTCGTTTTTGGGGAAATATCGGATTGGGGTATACGAGTACATACCATATCGCATTTGAAAGTGTAGAAAAATAGTTGAAAAATATACTACTGTGGGCAAAAGTTAGTAAGACTTTGTTCATAATTTCAAATTTTTTTATTCATTCTTCCAAATCTATTTCGTCCCCTTCAAATTAATCCCCCCGGCCCCAATATACTTGTGCCAACGTTTTTTCCAATTCTCGAAACAGTTGTTAAAGTCAATTTCCGGAATAGCCTTCAATGCGCTTAGCGATTCATGTTTAATGTCTTCAATTGACTCAAAACGATGTCTATGAAGCGGTTTTTTGAGTTTAGAAAATAGCCAAAAGTCACACGGTGCTAAGTCAGGTGAATAGGGTGGTTGCGAAACGATATCAGTCGAATTTTTGGCAAAATGGTCTCGTGAAACCAATACAGTGATTTTGGAACCAATCGTGCATTCACTCTTCTTAGGCCCAAATGATGTTTTAAAATGGTTTTCACTGATCTTTCCGATATTCCAACGATGCCAGTAAGGTCTCTGACTGTTAATCGTCGATTCTCGAGCACCAATTCCTTGATTTTATTGGCCAGACGTGTTGATCATCAGTTGATGTTGATGGCCGTCCGCGTTCTCGACCATCTTTGAACAATTTGTACCAATCAAAAACACTTGCTCGCGACATACAATTATCACCGAACGCCTTTTGCAACATTCTGAACGTTTCGGCACCAGAAATTTGATTCCGCACACAAAATTTAAAGGAACTTCTTTGTTGAATAATTTCACTCATTGTGAAAATCGCCGAATGCACTTTTTGTACTTCAGAAAGACAAGCGTATACTAAACACTAATGATTATTTTGATGTGACATTTGGCACAGATGTCACCGACAGTTATACCAACCTTAAAAAAATAATATTTTGTGAATGGGTTTCCGCGCGAAATTTAAATTAAAAAGCCTTACTACTTTTTGCCCACAGTAGTATATGTCATAAGGGCGAAGTCACCGGGCTGGCTACGGATGGATTGGTTATATTCTTCTTAGAGTGTAATCTTCCTTAATGTCCATTAGGCTTGCAAAATCGCAACAACAAAAATAAGCTTGAAATCTACTATGATTGTTTGGCCTTCAAAGAAATAAATGGAAATAAACTTATTTTTTTTAAATTTCTTTACTCATTTACTTACGTTCGTTTATTCACTCTTGAAATTTTTTAATTACTTGTAAGTGCCGTACCTTTCATGGAATGTGCTGTGTGTTGTTCAACATTTTGCAGGGCGTATAACTTTCATATAATTTTCATATTCAATACTTAGCCAATTGATATTTAAGCAGTTAATATCTACATATTTTTACAATAAAAAAGCGTTAATATTTTTAATTAAAATCCAATACACGTTAGTGCAACCAGTATCACTATGCCAGAAATCCTTAATGCATTTTGCGTAACTAATTTCTGAAAAATGTTGAATGAAAACTTTCTACTTTGGAAAAAGAAATAAGTGCAATTAATTGAAATGATCTTTAATGCAATTAAGTACATATTGATTTCCACTCAAAATGTTTGCAATATAAGCGTTAAATATAGCAACGAAATACACAAGTAAAACGGAAAACATTAATTTATGAAAAAATCAGCTTATTACTTATTTTCATCTTTTATATATTGTATGTAAGTAGTACTTAGTAGTAAGAATTCGATTTTATGGCTATGAATTACGCAATGAGTTTTTATACTTGGGTGCCATTAATGATTTAATTCTTCATACACATACACACACACACACACATACACACACACACACACACACACACACACACACACACACACACACACACACACAGACACACACACACACAGACACACACACACACACGCACACACACGTACACACGCACATACACAAGTTCAGATAAATCAAATAAGTATTCGAGAGAAAATAAAGGAAATATTATCTGCATTTTATTGGTCATGTCAAGTTGTAGCTAATATATTAGATATACTTAGATGTACTTAATACAAAAATAAATCCAAATTCCTTTATTTAATATAACTAAAAATAATAATAATTTATTGAATTACGTTACAAGAAAATAAACGAAAGTAGAGAATTAACTGATTGTGCTGAAGAAAATATTAAAGATACTCATTCATTCTACTCGTAATATTTGTAATCTATCGAAGGCACAATACAAAAGTAGAATAATAAATTTATTACCAATTCATGCTCCTTCGTATGGTTTATTGTCAAATCACCGTGAAGTGCAGTGTGAGTAATAGAAAAATATACACATGTGTAGGTAATCAGAATGGATTGTTGGTTTATGTAGAAGGTGCCCTTAACTTCCCGCTTGGATTCAACTACCACAGAGTGCACTATTTTAATTACACAAAACTTAGTGTAAAATGTTTAAGAAACACAAGCCTCTGGTTTACCCTCTTACTTTTCAACAAGTTTTCTGGACTAGGTTTGTTTGTGTTTATATGAGTTAAATTTTTCTTTTAGTACAGTTTTTTTTTCTAAGTAACAATATCATAGAAACAAAGATTCATCACTACCTCTTTAGCTAAACCTCATCCATCCGCATGTGATGTAAATAAGTATATGAGGTGATTCAATACAATGCAAAATGTCCAGCAATTCAAATCAAAAGTAACACACAAATTTTATAATAGGAGAAAGTCTACTGCAATTTGTCGTAATAAGAACGATAATATTTTACAGAATAATAGTAAAAGTAGTAAGCTTAAATCTTTCAGACATTGGCTGCCTATTAAGTAATAGCACACAGCACATAGCACAATATGTATTGGGAATGCAACATTAATCCAACAAGCAACATTCCAAACACGAGAAATTAAATATGAAATAGACTTGTGTTAAATGATAAATAATAAATGTGATAAATGTGTCTAAGATAAGCGAAGATATATATGTGCATTAGAGTAAACATTTGCCAGTGAAAAATGTTAAGTAAAAAACAGAAGAAGCATCATTCAACATCAACCATGAACAGAAGCAACATCAACATATCCAACCTCAACAACTCTTCGAAATTGTTGTTCCAATATATGAGTGCATATTACTACATTCTGGCTGTGAATGGTTGCATTTATAATAAGATTTTCAACTTTTAATAATCTCTTAAACCATTTATTCCGATTAAGTACATACTAGCTTTGTAGTTGTTGGCTGTAACCTGCTCCTCATTACTACGTACTTGTTTCAAATAGTAGTGCTGATTTCAGTAATAATAATAATAATACGATTAACTAAACGCGCCTGTGATTATAAATTTTCCTTATAACTGACAACGATTTCTTTCCTCCATTTGGCTCTATTTTACCGCATACTACTAAGAATTTACTAAGAAATTTCAATGCAAACAACGATATATCTCCCTACAGATTATGATTAAAACGTATGCACATTTACAACGTATGTTTTATCTATAAGTACTAAGTTGTACTGAATTGTTCGACGCCCACATTACGTTTCATCCCTACCCGCTCAACGGCTCCTGGCATCCTTATTGCCATCCGTATCCTTCCACCATCATCCCTACCACCTCCTCTCATTCCGCAATAGAAACGTGCAAGTAAATTAAAATTCAATGGATAATTTATTGTGTAACATGGCGGGTAATAGCAGATACTCGTCATATAATTGTCTAACATCATGGGATTCATATGATAAAATTCCCAGGTAAGTTTTCAATCTAAAATTCCTCTGGCATATGTACAGTCAACAATAGTAAAATGTTTCATTTCGATGTTTTTTACACAGTCTCCATCGTAACATAACGAGGAAATATTTTGCACATACATTTGATATTAAGCTATTATTCTGCGAAATTAAAATTATTATAAACTTTTAATACTTATTAACTACGAGTAGGTATGTAGGTACTTACATGGATGTTTGTAACTTACTCCCATAGCATGTATCACTCTTAATAATAATCTCCTTCAAATATCAATTATAACAGCTTTATTAAATATTTACCATGTAAAGGGTGATTTTTTAGAAGTGTGGTTTTCAATCTGACAATACTTTTTTCGGAGTTGGTCTTTTTCACAGCTGTCACTTGATTTATGCTCAGTATTGGTTTACCATTTCATAATGAATAGACTTACTCCTGAACAACGTTTGCAAATCGTGCAAATGTATTACCAAAATAATGGTTTGGTTCGCGCGATTTTCACAAGTAAATTTTGTTCAGCGATGAAGCTTACTTCTGGTTGAATGGGTACGTTAATAAGCAAAAGTGTCGCATTTGGAATGATCATAATCCACAAGCCATTGTTAAGACGCCGTTACATCCTCAAAAATCCACTATTTGGGGTGCTCTATGGGCAGAGGGAATCATTGGTCCATATTTCTTCAAAGATGAAGCCGGTCATAATGTTACAGTCAATGGCGAACGCTATAGAGCCATGATTATTGACTTTTACGTGCCTGAATTGGAGGACGTTGATGTGGATGACCTTTGGTTCCAACAAGACGGCGCTACATGCCATACAGCCAACGAAACAATCAATTTATTGAAGAAAACTTTTGGTGAACGCATTATCTCACGTCGTGGGCCTGTGGCGTGGCCTCCAAGATCGTGCGATTTAACACCGCTGGACTATTTTTTGTTTTTTATGGGGTTATGTGAAGTCGCTTGTCTACGCAGATAAGAGACGATTGACGCCTTGGAAGAGAATATTCGGCGCGTTATTACTTACTTGCCACTTGCCCTCAATCGTTTTTAAAACATAATGGCAAAGCCTTATTTTTATAATAAAGCAAAATTCTTGGCCATAACATTAAATTATATGCGTTTTATTTCTTCTTGAAAACCACACTTCTAAAAAACAAAACACCCTGTACATACTTCATACACCTCCTACATACCATACATTTTTCATGTTAAGTATTTCGTGCTATGCCCAATAACTTTTTAAAATAATGACAGCAAAAAAGTTTCGTGAAAATAGTTATGTACATAAGTAATACTACGTGCATTGGGAATGTAAAGTTACACAACGAACGAAATTGAAACACTTATCTAGGATTTTAGGTGATGTGAACACAAAACAGCTGAAGTGGGAAAGGAACATAACTGGTAAAAGTCATTACTCGATATACACACATAAAACATGAAATTGGAATCTAAAAAAATCACTATTATTATTTATTCAGAAAGTTGAAAAGGAAAGACAATTACTAAAGTACCTTAGGAACATCCATGATTGAAGCTCTCCTTTTGTTGCGTATACCGGTTTAAAATAATATTTTAACTGGAAATTAATCTTAGATATGTATCGATTCATCCATGCAAGACCGACATATCTCAAAAACATAAGCATTTAAAATTGGTAAAGTCAAATACTTAACTAAAGAGTTCATAAGATACAGTTTTTGTTCACGAAAAATTAAGCAGTTTTAAGGCGTTTTGTCAGTGCGGTAGTTGTCTTATACACGCATCGAAAGAAACACAGCTGAATATTATAGTTTAAAGGCGTGTGTGAAACAAATCACTGAAATTTGTTCTTTATTTGTGAATCAATTTATAGTTCAAGTACTTATGAATACTGAGTCGTCGAAAAAAACTTTTCGGTTGTAACAAGAAATTACCAGCGACCTGTGACATGGTTTGGCTTCTTAATGAAACCTAATTGATCCATAAATACACTTTAAGAATAAAATGCTTACATTTCAATATAGTTTTTGCCCGAATACATTTGAACCAGAAATAACAAAAACTCATTAGCCATGTACGACCGACTTCCATTAAATTTCATTGGCCAACATTTTTCCCTAATATTCCCACCCTCCATCGCTAACTCTTAGGGCGGACCCAACACAAAATTCAACATTTTATCATAGAGATTCAAAAGTAGTTGTGATCGTCGAGGGGGGCGGATGTCCCCACCGGTTTTCGTGTATAAATCTTTCTTTTGTCTATATTCCACTCGCGTACATTCTTTTTTCGCCTTTAATGTTCAATATAGTCGCCACGAGTGTACCTATATAAACACATACCATACAAATCAACAATAATTAACCAATTAAATTAAATAATATATTATCCAACATAACGGAAACAACAGTAAACCAATAATAACAACCAAACAGCATACATTTCTGTTGATTTATTTTTCCTTCTCTTTTCGTATCCCTTTCATTGACGCTACATGCGGTCATAGTCGACATTGATCAGCTGAAGTTCATTGTGGTAAAGGCATAACACTTACCACAATGGCTGTCTACTTATATCTTTTTATCGGTGTCCTGTGATTGCATTCCCTGACTCCTGTCTTGATTTAATATTTTTTAGGCTTATAAATGTTGGGAAATTTTAGTATAGCTTTCTAAAATATTCCCGTAATTAGATCAAATTTCATCTCTGTAAATGCATTTATAAACCTTCATAAACCCCATATAAAGGCACTAGGTGACACTCAGGTATGTGAGGGTGCAGATCCGGCCGAGCCATTATTCTCTCCCCACAGGAGCTTGCCCTTTTTATTAATGAGGATGTCGCGTACCATTGCCAGCATCAACTTTATATAACGGATGCTGAGTTCAGCTCCATGTGGGTTAAGTTCAGCATCCAGTCTCATTTGCTGCATTTCTATTTTCTTTATAGAAACCCGAATTCTGATAGGGATTTTACTTTTAAAAATTTAGATACTCATTCTGATTCGATCGCTTCTATTTTGTAATCATATCCGTGAAGTGAAATCGTGGTTGCTGGAGACTTCAATGCTCACAATTTGGTGACCGAACCGTCACACATTCCGTGTATCGCAGGGCAAGCTGAAAACATCCATTACTTAGTCTCAATAACTTTTCTAAAACTTTTAATTGGTTATTGTGTTTTACCGGTAAAAACATAGAAACCAGTGCTAAAATGGTAGAAGAAATAATATTAAGAATACGGTCTTTCATTCCTAATAAAACTTTTTCTTTCGTCGTGGGACTACTAGGGGGAGAATAGGGCCATTATGAATCGTCTCTATCGAATGCGATCTTTGGCAATGACTTTTATTTCTTTCCAAGACTTTCCTGAATCACGAATTTCCTTCTCTAACGTCGTTTTCCACGTGACTTTTGGTCTACCACGCTGTCGGCTGCCTTATGGATATAATCGAGGGCTTGGCGTCAAATTTCGTTGGGTGTTTATCCTAGAGTGTGTCAGATCCATTTCCATCTGCGTAGCTTGATGTCGTTAGCTAACGGTATCAAGCAGCATTTTTGGTGTAAATCTGCATTTGAAATGGTGTTTGACCACCAGACTTTAAGTATACGCTTCAAGCATTTGTTGACGAACACTTGCAGTTTACTTATTAGTTGGTCAGTGGCTAGCCACGTCTCACACCCATACAGCAAAACTGATTTCACGTTTGAGTTAAAAATGCGAATATTTGTTTTGGTGGAAATAAACAGCAAGCTCTAGATCTTAGTCGGTTGAGCAAATGCTCCTCTCGCTTTTGAAATTCTTGATTAATGACCACTTTCGCCCCACCATCCATAGAGATTACACTTCCTAGATACGTAAAGCAGTTGACATTTTCGATATCAGCGTTGCAAGTCTTAAATTTGATGTCGTGGCTAGAAGGATTCAGCTTCATACTCTTAGTTTTAGAAGTTTGAATTTTTAAGCCGACTGTTTGCGACTCTGAAATAAGAACTTCAATTTTAGATTTCATATTTGAATGCCTGGATGATAAGAGGCAAATGTCGTCAGCGTAATCGAGGTCTTCTACCATAAGTGTTTATTAAAATTCCATCGCATTCCTCTGTCGACTTTATCCAAGGCCTTATCTAAGATATCGTCAAGAACGACAAGAAAGAGAATGGAAAGTAAGCAGCCTTGCAGGGCGCCTGATTTAGGAACAAATGTCGGCGACAACATTCCGTTGTGTAAATATTGATGGCCTTAGTGGAATTACCTCGCCGCTGTATTGAAATCCATGTGCCATCACGAGACACACTGTCAAATGCTGTACTGTAGTCAACGAAGATCATTTGAAATGCAACGCGCTCAATTGTTCAACAATAATTCTTAGCGTGTTAATTTGGTCCACACCCGATCGATTTCACCGAAAACCTCCTTGTTCCGCATCGATTTTTCACCTACTCTATTAAGAAGCACTTTAGTTAGTACTTTTGATAGCACCGACAACAGTGTAATAACTCTATAATTTCGGCACTCTGTGAGATCACCTTTTTTTAGCAACTTGACTAGTATGCCCTGTAGCCAGTCCTCTGATAGCTGTTCTGCATTCCAAATTTGGCACATAAGACTATGTAGAATGGTGGCTGATTTCGATGGGCATGCCTTTAGCAGTTCAGCTGTAATTTGATCGATGGCGGCGGCCTTCTTTAGGGCTTGGATCGCTTTCACTACTTCGTCAATCGATGGTGGTTCCGATTCAATTCGGCTACTGCGCGTCTCCGGCGCTGTAGCGGCTGGAAGTTCTGGGTGACATAACAAGGTGGAGGCAGGGTTAAGGATTTCGCAAAAATGCTCCTCCCATCACCTTAGTTGGTCTCGATCGGATGTTAGCAGGTTGCCCTTCTTGTCTTTAATTGAACGATTTTGCTGTCTTTTCTTTCCAGAGAGATTACGGGTGATATCGTACAGTTGCTTGAAGTCTTTAACTTCCTTATTGAGAGAGTTAAATGTTATTTAAAGGGCAGAAGAACGAAGCCGAATAAGCGATTAGCGTTAAACCTAAAGACAATACATGGTTTAATGCGACATCCAGATTACCAGTCAGGTCCAAGGAGGTCGCCTTCAGGAACTGGCAATCTAATAAGAATGCCAATACTGGACAGTTGCGTAAACAGGAAAGAAATGGCTGTAATGCCACTCTAGAGCTCGAAAAGTTTCTACACGAACAGCGCCTGAGGAACAAAGTCTTACAGTTCCAAGAACTTTTAGTACTTTGTAAAGAGAATAAAGAACCAAACGTCTTCGTAAGTTCCAACCCTTTTTACAGGTGATCGCCTCGTCACTAGCTCGGTTGATAAAGGGAACCTTTTCGCAGAGAATTCTTCTCTGCCAGCTAGCAGTAGATCAACCACTGCCTGTTATCGAATCTGTATCTTGTGCTATGCCTGAGATACATTTTCGAACTCAATTAGTTAAAAGAGTTCGTGCAAATCTTAAAATAAACAAGGCTTCGGGACTCGATGACATTCCAGCCCACGTATTGCGAGCTTGTGCGACAATGCTGGCGTGACCTTTGCGCACTCTTTTCCACATTTCATACACAACTGGAGTATTTCCCTTGGAAAGTTCCCAATGTTCAACCAGTTCCTAAAAAGCGCAAGACTACAGACCCTGCGAACTATCGCCCCATCGCAATCTTTTCTACGCTATCCAAAGTCATGGAAAGTGTAGTTTACTACTACTCCGTTAAATATCTTGAGCAAAACGAATTGCTTAATGTCCGCGAATTCGGTTTCCGTCGTAATCGCTCTACGGGCGATATCATGGCGGTCCTCATCGAGTACTGGTACCACAGTGCTTGCCCTGGATATTTCAAAGGCGTTTGACATTTTTCCCCATCCAATTCCTACGGCCCGACGCTGAAGTATGCACCATCTTTGGAATCGTATGCACTTGTTTTCATCTGTAAGTAAGCCTTTTTGGAGCTTGTAAGCATTGAGTTCTAATTCGTTTTTTGCTATGAGTCGAACTGATTCACGATTGTCTAACTTTTTTCATGGAAAGCGTTGACCTACGCTGCACCCGCTTTTGAACGATTTTGCGATTCCTGTGAGTGTTGACGGTGGGTTTTTTTTGCCTTTCCCTGGATGATCACCTTCATGAATCAGATCCTTAAACCGTTTAACTGCACTAATGGACGAGCAATGCGAAGCTGTCGCGCAATCTCACAATTGCTTTTGCCTAGCTGGTGAAATGTTATAATAGCTGACCGATTATTTGACATCGTAAAATAAATAACTAGATGGAATCTAGACGACACAAAAATTAAATCAGATGTACTTTCGATTATGTAAAATAATACCAGAATGAAGAAAATTGCAGGTAAACTTTTTCTATAGCGCGAATAATGTTGTATAAACTTATTAATTGTATTTACCTAATTTTAAAATGACCTTAACATTTTGCCTTTATCGTTTTTATGTACATATTTATATGTATATAAATATATGTACATGATGAATGCTTAGTAAAATTACATATACTTAGTAGGGACATAAATGAATACACCCATTGAACACACCCATTCCAATAGTGGAATTGAACATACCCTGTTATTACCACATGGCTTATGAAAGCTAACCTCTTTAGCGTTAGTCTCAAACGGGAACTCAAAATTGTGTCAGCTTTCACCATGGAGTGGTCAGATAATGAGAACCGTAGCGCTGTTATAGCACTTTTTAAGTGTGAATTGGAAAAAGGCGATATTTTCAAACTGGTGATATTAAGGACCGCCACCGGTCGGGCCGTACACGAACAGTTCGCACGCCGCAAGTCATCAAAGCAGTTAAATCAAGAATTTAGTGAATTCCGCTCCGAAAACAGAAAATCATGGCCCGTGGGATGAATATCACGTCAAATTATTAAACGTGCCTTCAAAAGTCGCACCGGCATTTATTGACTGCAGCTTTGGAAAATAGTAGGGTAGAAAAATCCAAACGTCTTTTGGTGGAGCACGCTGCAAACGTGCACAGAAAAATCTTGTTTACGGATGAAAAAATTTTTACCCTGCAGTAAAAATGTAACAAACAAAGTGTTAGGGTGTATGCACGGTTATCTAAGGAAGCATCTGAACTGATCCCACGGTTCGAAAAGGGTCATCACCCAGCTTCAGTCATGGTTTGGTGGTGTTTCTCTTAAGATGGAGTCACTGACTTGCTTTTTTACGAACAAGGGATCAAAACTTTAGCCAAAGTTTACCAAGAAACCGTTTTGGAAGCTCTTGTGTAGCCACTTAACCATTCCCTGTTCCAAAATCAGCCATGGTCTTTCCAGCTGGCTTCTTCGCCAGCCCATAAGGCTAAGATGACCCAGACCTGGCTTCAAATCAATTTGAAGCTTTTACTTGCTCTGAATAATGGCGGCAGCCCTGAACTGAACCCATTGGTTTACAAATTATGGACAGTTTTAGAGGACATGGTTTGCCACAAAAGATACTTACTTTACTTACTTTACTTTTAATGGCACAACAGCCCATGGAGGGCCTAGGCCTAGCTTTTCGCTTTTCGCATCCACTCATGTTGTGCGTGTTATATTTGTACATGAATGAAGGGAACTACAGTTTAATGCCGAATCCGAACGGCGAAGTGAAAAGCTTTTCATAGCAGTTTTTACTCTTGTAGGTTTGCCATTGCCTGCCAAGAGGTGGTGCCGTGTTTAAAAATTAAATTTTCCAATTTTTTTTTTTTTTGATTTTGCCTGTGCCGAGATTCGAACCCCGGACACTCTGCGTAGCAGTCCAACGCATTACCACTACGCTGCAGTGACCACTTTTGTTTGCCACAAAAGATACCCCAACATTAATTCTCTGTTCGTGCTGTGGGCACTTTTCCAATGCACGAGGTGCGTGCAGCTATTGATGATTGGCCAGTGCGACTTAAGGCGTGCGTGAAGGCAAAGACAGGCATTTCGAATAAGTAATTTCTTTTTGAATGCAATATATATCAATAAATATATTTAAAAAAATTGGTCCAAAAATTAATTATTTTTAATTTTATAACATCAAATGTGTGTAACAATATTAATGTCCCTACTAAGTATTGGACTTTTAATTTAATAACATTTCCCCAGCAAAAGTGCTTAAAAGTCTTTTGACTTTTTAATTGAACTGAAAAATGTATTAATTTTTCAATATTTTTAGTGCTTTAATTATCACTCTAGCGCGTGCAAAACTAATTACATTTACATATTCTACATACATTTTCTGTCAGTCATTATTTATTATGTAAAGGGTGATTTTTAAAAGAGTTTAGTTTTTGAAAATTAAAAAAAAAACACAGAAATTTTACAAAAGTGAAAGAAATTTTTTTTTGGATCGATAAATCAATTCATGCCATTTACTTTTTAAAGATAATTTCACTTATTTATTGCCCGCGGCTACGCTTCAAATGGTCCATTCTGAAGGTCTCATTTTGGCATATTTTTCACACATTTCGGCCGGAATCTCACAAATGCCGCGTTCAATGTTGGCTTCCAAAGCAGCAATCATGTTTGGATTGTCCCTACAGACAATAGACTTAACATAGCTCCACAAAAAAAAGTCTAACGGGGTCAAATCACAAGATCTTGGAATCCAATTGACTACACCAAAACGTGAGATTCACTGCTCACCAAATTCGCCTCTCAACTGATGCATGATTTCGCGTGCAGTGTGGCATATGGCACCGACCTGTTGGAACCACATGTCAGCCGAGTCCAATTCTTGTTTTCATCGAACGGTAACTTTCTCCATTGGCCGTAACGTTGCCGCCTTCTCATAAACCGCACCAAACAGTGCATTTTTCGGGATGCATTTGTAGCTGCTGAACGGCTCTGGTTGTTTTTCACTCCAAATACGGCAATTCAGCTTATTCACGAATCCACTGAGCCAAAAAAGAACATCGTTTTCATATAAATATATACATTTTATAATATATAGTTTGATAATATGTAAATTTCAATAATTTGCAAACATTGTTCAGGCGTATGTCCATTCATTATGAAATGGCAATCCAAAATGAGCATAAATCAAGTGACAGCTCTCCGTAAAAAGTATTGCAAGATTGAAAACCACACTTCTAGAAAAAACACCCTTTACATCAATGCATGCACATGAACTAGTGCATGGAGCGAGTACAATAAATATTAGTCTATATATAATATATTAAGTAAAACTAAATGAAAGTTTACCGCGCTTTTATGTCTAACAGAATTAACCTCTTTTAATTCCTTTTGCACAGCGAGGTAGCAATGGGCTCGTTCCGTGGGGAATGCAGTTATTTAATTGAAAATATTTTAAAGCAGCATGCACAATTTTTTTGCTTAAACGGAAAAAAGGTGTATATTTTTGTTCCCGCATTTTTTCAAGTAAAAATATATGCAAATCCACTTAACCTCACTTTTTCGCATTAAGTAATACTATTAAAAAAAAACCCCCCTTTCAAATGTAAAGCGAAGTATTCAAGAGAATTTTAGGAGCGTCTAGAAGTTTTGTTATTCGTTTATCATATTTTTGTTGTTGATTAATTTGCTCAGTAATTTTGGATAGTGGTCGCTATGGCGTAGTGGTAGTATGTTGGACTGCTACGCAGAGTGTCCGGGGTTCGAATCTCGGCACAGGCAAAATCAAAAAGGAGAAAAATTTATTTTTCTACGCGGCACCACCTCGTGGCAGGCAATGGCAAACCTACAAGAGTAAAAATTTACTATGAAAAGCTTTTCACTTCGCCACTCGGATTCGGCATTAAACTGTAGGTCTCTTCCATTCATGTACAAATATAACACGCACAACATGAGTGGATGCCAAAAGCTCGGCCTAGGCCCTCCATGGGCCGTTGTGCCATCAAAAGTAAGTAAAGTAATTTTAGATTGCAATTTGTGTTGTCAAACTCTCGCAATGACTTTTGGAAAATGGAAAAGTTTTTACTACATTTCAAAAGTAACGTAAAAACTTATAATACATACATACGAAAAATTAAATGTAAACATTTCAAAAGATGAAAGATGTTTTTGCAAATTTTAGCTCTCTCCTTTCTTATATTCCTCCGGGCGTACTACATGCGGTAGCTTTTTATTGGAATCTTTAATCTTTATTCACGACACGGAAATGATTCCAATCCCGAACGTTGCGTCGCTATTACCGAGGCAAATCCTCAGATTGCACCACGCCAATATTGATTGCTATAAGGATTGATACAAGGATTCCTTGAGAATGAGTTAAAATTTCATAAATTGTTTTTAATATCTTTCATTTAACATATTTTTTCAAGAAAAGTACTTGAAATTTAAAGCATCCAACGATGCCAAAAACAATTTCGAAACAACTTTAGTTAACATAAACTCACACTCAACTACGTGGGAGTGTACGCACAGCCTTGAAATGTGATTCCTTTGAAGTTTTCATTCATTGTATTGACATTGAAGTAGACGAGCAGATGCTGATGATGACGCTACATCATTAACATTATTGTCTCAAATTAAAATTGTTGTATACATATTATTCCCCTATTGATTTCACAACAAATTACAATATAGCAAACCTGCTCACTAATTTTTTTCTCCTGTTTCTCGTGCTCCGTCGGCTTGTACTGGTATATAAGTATACCTGATTTTGAACTTTAATCAACAAAAAATAGATGGCATCACAAATTACACTTCTTTAAAACTCACCAATACTCACACTCACTCTGTTCATCAGTTGCCGTCGCAAGCCAAGTCACTTGCGATAGCATAACACGTTGTGAAGCGTAGAATTTCAGCGTTATTTTAGCACTGTCACAAAAATCCCCCAACAACACCATCAAAAAATCAATGAATAGGCAAGCAGTGAAAATTGAATTTATAACAATAACTCAATTTGTGTGAAATTTTAAAATATTTCTTCTTCTTATTCGGGAAAAGATAAATTCTCGTTTCTCTTTGGTTGGAGCATTTGGCCGTGTGATGTTTACTTTGTACAACGTGTCGTATACGTAATGTGATATTTTATTACCTCGGGATGATAATGGCTGGTATTGCTTTCTTGTAACTGACTTACATTCAAAGTTCATTCCTCACACACACATATCCACACACACACAAAATTCGCCTGTACATTTTAACCTTTTAAATACATTTTTAAATTTAAGGTTTCAGTATGTAAAAGCATTATGGTAAATATTAAATTCAATGACTCGGTTTTTAGTAAAATCACTGCGAAAGTAGGAGAAAAGTTTTAAACTAACCAAAAGATTCTAAAAAGAAAGTTGAAAATGGTTTCTTTTAATCAATTTGCCGCACATTATCATTTTCTATTCACTTTTCTTTAGCATAGAATTTTGAAGCTTTTGCTTAATTTGATTAGCTCATTCAGTCATACATATTTAAAAAAAAACTTGAATCAGAAGATGAAAATTTTACATGTAAAGCATTTTGTGATCCAAATTTACTTCATTTTAAATTTACCAAAAATATCTTTCCCATTTTTCTCTTAATTTCAAAAACCGATTAAATAAAGTAGCTGTAGTATTTCTACTCAAAAGATGTGAATTCATCTTCCTTCATTACCTAATGTAAAATTACAGTACTGATTTTATGGTTTGGGTTTACCTGTTATACATAAATTTAAAGAAAACCATTATTCACTGCAAATTTTTACAAACAAATTCTTTATTTTAGTTTATCATTTGTCTGTTCATACACGTCATTTCCATGGAGCTACAGAGGCCTGTAACCATCCAAGTAGCCGGGAGATAATTTTTGACAAATTATAAGGAATTTAAACGGTGTATATTGCAACTATTTTGTTGTTTTGTTTTGTAGAAAAGTTTAATTATTTAAAAATTAAGTCACTTTCCAACATCGAGTAGCTTTTCAACGTATCAACTTTTGCGGGAAAAAGAATAAGAGAAAATGAGAAAAACCGCAAGGAAACTGAGCTCGCGCGTGATTTTCTATGCCCTTTACAACTAACTTCCCCCGTACAGTGGGCTACATAGCTTGAGTGATTGAGGAACTGTCCTGCACTCGTAGGTCAGGTTCTCGGCCTTCTTCACATCCACATCCAACTTCCCCCGCCAATCAGTGAATCAGGGGCAGGACGAGTAAATACCGTAATATTCTACGATCATCAGTTAATGGAAGCAGCAGTTCCTGAAAACAGCCGTTGAATCCTCCACCGAATAACGGTGTAATAACTGCGTCCCCTAGACAAAAACTTTTCCAAGCTTTTGAAGCTGTGTATTCGTTCCAAGGGTGGTCACTTCGGAAGCGGCTCAATATATTTTTACTCATGCATTATGTTATCTTTTTCTTCGGTCTGTTTTTCAGTTTTAATTACAATAACTTTTTTATGTCGAAAACTATTGTATATTGTTGTATTCTCAATTGTTACCGAGTTTACATAGATTTATATAAATAAAATTAAATATCCTTTTTCAACTTCAGATTCATGTCAAATACTCTGGACAAAAGCTTTATTTAGATAGATACTTGGAATTTACCAATATAAACTATGTAAGAGTCAAACTTCTTTCACCTGGCAACTAAGTATACGAACTGTAAATGTACAATTAAGTTAAAAGTAAATTTTTGAAATTGATTTGATTGTAAAAAACCAATATATACAGAAAGAACAAAAATCATATTAAGTACTAATTTGGACAATTCAATTTATGTGTAGTAGATACTTTTATTTATGTGTTCATTCACTTTGAGGTACAACATTGTATAGTATGTAATATCGAAGAGCAATGAATACTGCTCTTATTAGTTTATAAAGCAAGTTTTTCAATCAATAAATTTTAGTAGAATAAAGTAAAGTAGGGCGAAGAGCAACAGAGGCTAGTGAAAAAACTGAAGTTCTACGTGATATCTAAGTTCTTATTGGCATTGATAATTAAGTTAATGATGATTTTAGTAAGTCGGCAAAACTATGGTATTATAGTTTAAACGCTATGAATCAATATAAATCAGTAACTCGTCATTTATTCTAGTGGACTTTAACATTTCACACCTGAATAAGAATGAGAATCACAACAGCTACAGTCACAAAGTTGCCTAGAATTTTCTCATCCTTTTGTCATCAAACATATTTAGGCTTCCTTATTAATTCGGAGCTATCATTCTTATCAAACAAGTTAAATTAAATATCAATAGCAGAGATTTGTAAATGATTTAATTTCTCAAAATAATACATATTTTAGTCAATAGATTATGAAAGTGAGACTATGTATACTTTGATGTGATCATCAATAATTCAACAAGTTTTAAGTTAGAAGCACAGAGGCAAACGGATAATGTAAATATATTCGAATTTATTCTCAAATTTGCCCTTTTAGACCATTAAATTTATTTCCATTTATTCAGAATCTGGCCGCAGAATCTACTATCAATTGAATCTATCAATTTTAGATAACTTAAGTTATATACATACAGTGTCGGACAATCAAATAAGGCTTATGATAAATTTAAAAGGTATTATATATTATTTATTCATTTATTCCATAAGTTTAATTTTTTCTTAAAACAAAAACAAAATCAATTCAGTGTAAGAAAAGAAATTTAAAAGTTTTACTTAAAATCACATTTCAAAAGGACAAAACCATAAGAACATTTCAATTAAAAAAAAAAAAGTTATAAAATATTGACTCAAATTGTTCACTAATTCTAATATTTTGTGGAATAGCCTTTGTTAATTAAAACGGCCTTACACCTTCTAGACATTGATTCCACCAGAGACGCGCAAGTAGCCTGGGGTATGGAATACCACGCTCTTTGAATGCTTTGCCACAATTCGTCTTTGTTTTTAGATCTGGTACTGCCAATCTTCTCTTTCACAATATTCCACAAGTTCTCGATTGGATTAAGGTCAGGAGATTATGCAGGCCAGGTCATAACGGGAATTCAATTATGGGAAAACCAATCTCGCGCAAGGATTGAGGTGTGCTTTGGGTCTTTATCCTGTTGCATTTGTCATTTCAGGGGCATTTCCCATTCAGCATAAGGAAGCATCACCTCCTGAAGGATGTTTACGTAAAGAAATCTGTCCATCGTTTCTTTTATCCAATACAGAGGGCCCACGCCATACCAAGAGAAGCATTCCCATACCATGATGCTTCCACCTCCGTGCTTAAACGTCTTCCTAGTATATTTTGGGCTCAATTCTGCATTTTTCGAGCGTCCAACCCAACGTTTGCCATCACTTCCAACAAAATTCACCTTGCTTTCGTCTGTACATAATACGTTAGGCCATTTTTTTGCATTAATTGAACCGTCCCACTCAATGTGCGCTTCAGCGAACTCTATGGGACACTTTCGATGTCTTTGTGTCAACATTGGTACTTTTCGTGCTGTAGACAAATGTCGAGGATAAGCTAATAGTTTTAGCTATTTGGCGAATGCTTTGTCCCTCATTTCGCAGTTTTTTCACCAAATCACGCTTATCCTTGCTACAGTGCGTTGTTCGACCCATTTTGATGTGACATTACGGAATAGTTTACATTTAATTTGTTGAATTACCCTCAATGCTACCATTTAAATGCTTACCAGTACAAATTATAAACAAATTTAAGTTTTCTTTTTAATTTCTTTTTGATTTTCCGCCTTCGGAATATGAATGCTTCGCTTCAACTTTTTTGTTTGGGAATCCCCAAAAAATATTTAAATGTAGTGTTGCCACCTAGAAATTTATAAAGTACTTATATACCATACCATTTTCTTCTCTACAAAAATTGTTTACCATAAGCAGTCCGATAAAAAAAAAATCAATGGAAGTTTTATAGTGCAAGGTGTTCTTATTTATTGTCCGACACTGTACATAGAAGGTTCAAAATAGATAAAATTGACATTTTTGTAGATTTAGGTTTCAATATTTTGATTTCCTGACATTTTTCACAAAAGAACATTCGAACGTTTTTAAAACTCTTTAAAGTTAAAAGCAACAGCAACAACGTAGTAATGTTGCAAACTTGAATGCCACAGATGAAGTTACGTACAAAAACGATACAATTTTTTTATTAATAAGTACAAGAGGAATGTTCGGAGAACACGCAGCAGCATCATAACTTGAAAGGCTTATTGCCGCTTTTAAAAATGGAGACTTTTATATTTATTTTTCTTTGTTTATACATAAGCAAAAGTTTTGTCTCTTTCATAGAAAAGATACAAAAAATAAAAAATAGAAATAAAATATATACTATATGTAGTAAGCACAAGACAAGAAAGAAGCATTGAACAATAAAACTGAAAATGGTCAAAAGATTTAATATCATTTTAATGGTGTGGACAATTTGCTGCTTGATGAGCAAAAGCTCGAACGAATGGATGAACTCGTACATATACGAGCATGATTGTAGAAGTAGTTACGGGTTTTAGTCGTAGAATAGAGAAGCACAAATAATGGAGATACATATGTACATATTACATACGTACATAAAGTCTTCAAATCATAAAATAAGTAGGATAAAATAAATGCTATTTACATTATACTCGTATGCTCACTCGTAAGTCGAGTAATAGAGTTTGTTTTAACACGACATGTATTTTTTTTTTCTTTTTTTATATTTTGTTTTGTTTTAAGATTAATCGACGCATAGTGAATCCATTACTTACTTTTAATGGCACAAAAGCCCATGGAGGGCTTAGGCCGAGCTTTTCGCTTTTCGCATCCACTCATGTTGTGCGTGTTATATTTGTACATGAATGGAAGGGGCCTACAGTTTAATGCCGAATCCGAGCGGCGAAGTGAAAAGCTTTTCATAGTCAATTTTTACTCTTGTAGGTTTGCCAGTGCCTGCCAAGAGGTAGTGCAGTGTAGACAAATTATTTTTTCTACTTTTTGATTTTGCCTGTGCCGAGATTCGAACCCCGGACTCTCTGCGTAGCAGTCCAACGCACTACTACTACGCCACAGCGACTTAACTTAAATGAATTACATAAAGAAAACTTTACATTACTAACAAACAGAATTATTGAGTCCAGTTAATGTGTTAATGATGATGTCAGTAACACAAAATTTAAGCCGATGTGTTGATTAGTTTCCATTCATGAACAAATCTAACACGCATAACATGAGTGGATGCGAAAAGCTCGGCCTAGGCCCTCCATGGTCTGTTGTGCCATTAAAAGTAAGAAAGTAAGTTGATTAGTTTGAGATTGTAGTCGTTAGGCTGGAAAAAGGTGAAGCTAGCTTAAATCGGTTTTGCAGATTAAAGCCAAAGAAAAAATCACAAAATTCGGATGAAAAATGTCTAACAATGAAATTTATAACTTACTTTTTCATAATGTATGTGAAGTAGATAATAAAATTTAAAATATATTTATTTCGATTTTTAAAAAATACCGAAAACATAATAATATTTTTTTGCCACAAAACAAGACTTACAAGACTCACGTAAATAACTGTAATTACAGAATGCATGATCGCGGAAAGTGTTTATTCTTTCTTTACACATCTCGATTAAATGAATTAGAGTACCGGTTAGAGTGTTAAATCTATTGTTATCCTGATTTAATATCAGAAAAATTTAAAGGAATAGGTTACATATGCATAACTCGGCCAAATGTGTTTTATCCTTGACACAAAAGTTCAATGTCTTGCTTATTCCATTTCCACTATACTAAATCTTATCCCCCTCCCCCGTTATTTTGATACCGAAAGTACATATTCAGCGAGAGCAAATATTTAAAAATTATCAACTTCTCTTTATAAACGCTAGAATGGTATAATTATCGATTTTTATGAAACAGTTATATGCTAAAAATTGGGCAAAGTTTGGTTGGATTCTATGAGAAAACTGTGTTCAAATATAGTGTTTTTTTTTCGTCCGGAACCGCGGCTTTCTCATAGCTCACTTATTAAGGGGGCTTTCTTGAGTTGGACTCCAAATTTGTAAAAAAAAAAAAACAAAACAATATTGAAATTTAATATAGTGGGTTAGGCTAATTGAAACAAAAATACTCGTAGCTCATGTGTTGGGTACATAAAGTTCGACCGTGCCCGAACTTTGCTTTCGGGATTTTTTGTTTTTGTGTTTGTTTTGTACTTTTTCCAACCAAACTTGTTAGTTGGCTAATGTAGTTTTGTGATAACTCAAGGAAAAGCACTATATAATTTGATATAGATTTGTGAACACATTCGGACTTCTATTTTTTCAAATATGAACTGATCCATTGCAACAGGAGTGTCAGAAAACCAATCATATCAAGTTTATCAATTTGCAAAACGTGATTCAACAATCAGTGTAGTTGACATCGCTCTGAAAGTTGCAAAATGCTTCAATGATATTACATGCTGATATGAATTGAATGGACCACCTTGACCCCAGTTAGGAGGTCACCATTGAAATTATATTACAAACTGTAACAATTCGTTATTGGGCCGAGTTTAATGCCAATTGTTGGGCTCATGTTAAACCTAGGACAATCCATTAAAATCCTTTATTCCACCCATTAAATTTTAATTTAAGACCATAGTCGTTTGAACATATTGGAAAACAAATATGTTAAAACTAAGTATGACGCGGTTTAATTTTAGACCGCACCTTTTCTCTAATTTTACTTATGTATTAATATTTTATAGCATATTAAAAAATTTTTATATTTATTTTTCTCAGCAAAAGCGAATTGTTCAATATTAGAAAGATTTGATTTGATTTTGATTTTCCATGATACTTTTCAATTTAATGTGTATATATCTTAAGTATTTTATTCAAATAATTATAAACGAAGGGAAATATTATTTAAAAGAGGTTGCATAACCTAGTTACTATGTGGTGCTAAAATTACAAAGTACATACTATTGAAACAAATTAATTTTCTATGTTTGCAGCGTATAGTTATTCGGAAAGATTTCAGTCCGACGAATACAAAATCTACAAAAAAACTAATTCACACAAAATTGGAATTATCTTGTGTTGTAGAGTTCCTCTTCCGCTAGCATGAATAAAGGTGAATGACCATGAAGAAACCAATTGAGCAAATGCTTTTCTAATGTCGGTGCCAGATGTCCAAACTTGTTAATCCATATAAATTTACATTTTACCCAGTTTTATTGCACTAAATAAACTCAGATACACTGTCAAATATTTGTCAACTTTTTCAAATACCATAAAGTCATTTGAATGAGAGAACGTTAAGTTCAAGGTGATAATAGTAAGAAGCTTTCTGTATCCCCCAAATTGAGTAAAATGTTTTATAGCTCACACAGATATGTAAACACACATACTCGTACATATAGACATTTGTAGCATTTATGAATATGATGGCCCTTAGTAATAAAGAAAATAAAGTCGATTTGAAATTTAATTGTGAGTTCTTTGACGTTTTCCCCATATCAAAATGTATCAAAAGTTAACTATTAAATTTAAAATCGACATCATTTTCTTTATTACTAAGGGCCAATAAGTTTATAGAACCCTTAAGCGCAAATGAGTTTTTCAAAACGATGTACGTTAAATTTAGTTTTTACTTCGATTTATTTCTGTATGTATGTATGTATGAAGAAAAGACGAAGTTGAAGTGAGCAAAATCGTGCAATGGCCTCAGCCAGTAAATTGAGTTTCTACTACGAGCACTGACTTCATATACAGCATGCACAAACACACTCATATACACACATACATAGAAAAAGTAATCGAATTTTTGAAGCGTAAAAAGAATTTTTAGGGGCAAAGGTCACATGGTGTTTATGTTTGTGCCAACAGTGCGCTCCTGTAGAGCATTCATACATTCATGTATGTGTGTGCGTATGTGTATGTGTATGTGTGTGTGTGTGTGTGTGTGTGTGTGTGTGTGTGTGTGTGTGTGTGTGTGTGTGTGTGTGTGTGTGTGTGTGTGTGTGTGTGTGTGTGTGTGTGTGTGTGTGTGTGTGTGTGTCTAGATGAAGTCAGTTATCCTTATAAATTGCCTTGGCCTTAACAGAGTATTACATGATTGGCCACTTGTGGATTAAACGTTAATTTATGTTCATTTGGCTATACAAATGTTTTCGCACACATACACATACACACAGACACAAGTATGAAAATGTTTATACACATGTATAACTAAAATATCTACCGCATACATAACTGTAGACGAATTTTTTTGAAGAATGCCTATCTGCCCAACCGTGATGCTAGACCAGAGCTTCTGGAAAACAAACCAAAGCTCATTCCATCCGAACAATAATAAATATCGGTCATTTTTTCCTTCCTTTGATTTTGTCCTTTTCTGTTTTTCATTTTAATATAAAGACTAAGACCATAATTTGGAATGTACAATATATACCATTTTCCTTAAATCTCAGCAACACACCACGTTGGCAATTTCGTGTCTCCCACTGTACAAATGCATAGAGTGTATGTATGTGTATATACTACATACATACATAGTGCAATACATATTTACATAAGTATTTGTGTGTACTGTTGCTGTTGTTTGTTTGGGTATTGTTTAGATAGAAACTTTTTCATTTCTTTGTTGTTGCTAGTTTTTGTTGTTTACCAAAGCGATATTCTCTTCGAAAACCACACTCTACTGCCAGCAGAACTGGTACCTGCCACCCATCCAAAATGACTTCTGTGAAAATTGTCATCTGACGCTCACATTTTCCTTTGTATTTGCTTGTTTTATTTAATGGTCAGTTTCTTTTTATTTTTTGCCACATACAAAAATTATAGTAGAAAACGAAAAAGAAGGAAAATTTTATCATAAAAAAAGGCATGGAGAAAACCCACACAGTCAAACAATTGATTAATATATTATCATTCCGTTATGATAGAACTCATTCTTACGACATAAAAATTCTGAACTTTTGTGGTTCAGTAATTTAATATCACACATTATTTATTTGGTCGCCGTGGCATAGTTGGTAGTGAGTTGGCTACTACGCAGAGTGTCCGAGGTTCAAATTTTAGGGTTTCTACACGCACCACCTCGTGGCAGGCAATAGAAAATCTACATAAGTGTAAAATTTACTTACGAAATCTTTTTCACTTCGCCGGTAAGATTCAGCGTAGGCCCCTTCCATTCATGTACAAAATATAATTATAACACGCACAACCCGAGTGGATGCAAAAAGCTCGGCCTAGGCCCTAATTGGCTGCTGCACTAAAAGAAGAAGAAGAGGAATTTATTTCCATGGCACTAGTGAGCATCGAGATTGAGCTTTCCTTCTTTCATAAACTTTTCAATCTACGAAGTAGATGTAAAGGAATGTAGTATGTAAAGGGATTTCCAATAGGGACATAACATTTTTTATCTACATAAATAAAATATATCTATACTTTAATTGAGATATCGGACTGAAATTTATTCCAAGTGTTGTACACATGTTACATTTAAGTATGGAATTCGATATCGCTTGTGGCAATTTCGTGTTCGATATTGTTCCTCAACTCCTCAAAAGTTATTGGCATAAATCAGCGACTTAGCTTAACCCCTGAAAAAGAAATCTGACGTCGTTAAATCGCCAAAAACGCGCTTCATCAATCACCAAAGATGATTGTTCCCTGAAAGTCAGCATTTTCTTCAAACTTTTCCAGAGCCCAATCGGAGAAGTTTAGGCGATTCAAATGATCACGAGGCTCCACTCCTTGTGTTAATTTCTACTTGTCTACACCCTTACAAGGTTTTTTTTTTACGAAAAATTCGGCACAATGTGGATTGAGAGATTCCCAAATCCTATGAATGGTTTGATATATGATATGATTTGACTCATTTTGAACTGAAACACTTATGACTACGAAATCTTAGTTACTTCGATCGGTGAATTGTCTCACTGGCACAGGAACTTCGAATTTATCCAGTGTAGCACGCACAGCCTGAGTGGTGGGGGTATTATTACGACCGAAAATTGGAGTAAGCGCTCTTAAGGTTACGACCACAGACTCAGAATTTCGGTAGTAAATTTCAATAATATCCAAACGTCACTCGTTCGTAAACTTCACCATGTTAAAATAATATAATCCTTGATGTTGTTTTGACAAATCAAAAAAAAAGGGTTACGTTTGTTTTTAAATACAAAATCGTTATATCCCCATTGAAAAACTCTTTCTTTACATGCATTTTTAACGTTTGAAATAGATTATTTATAAAATTGCTCAAAGCATTGATAAACTTCACACTTCGATATCTTAATATGCACCCAAAGCGCTTACATACTACATAAATATGCACAAATGTAAGTAGACCAGGTGAACAAGTATGAAATGACATCTCTGTGTCGCTAGGTAAAACTATACGCTCTGTCAAACCAAATCATTGGCGCCATTTCTTCGCATTTAGTTCTGTCAACAATATTCAGTTCATAAACAATCAAGATAGGTGCCGCATGAATTGACTGAAAGACAGCAAGTAAATCTAAAACCACCTGTGAAATGTTATTACTCCCCAGGTACAAATTAAAGTCATATCTTCATCGAATTGTTATTGGCGATTAAAAATGAATCTATTTCGAGAATCCCAAACGTAAACGATCATATGTTAAACCCGGTATACCGGCAACATCGACAGCTAATCCAAATCGCTTTGGAAAGAAGACAATGCTCTGTGTTTTCTGGGATCAGCGAGGTGTTATCTGGTTTGACCTTCAGAAACCAGGTGAAAGAGTTACTGGTCAACGCTACCAATAACAATTGGCCGATTTGAACTATGCTTTGTACCAGAAATGTCCGGACTATCAAGCTAGGCAAAAATGCAACATCGCATCAAACAAAACAGACTCGGGAATTGGTAGATTCGTACAGCTGGGAAGCCCTACCCCATGCGGCTTATTCATCAGACTTGACTCCATTTGACTACCACTTATTTTCATCAATGGGGCACGCAGTTGCTGAGCAGCACTTCGATTCGTATGAAAATGTGAAAAAATGGCTCGATGACTGGTTTGACTCAAAAAACAAACAGTTTTTTTGGCGAGGCATTAACAAATTGCATGAGAGATGGGAAAAATGAGTAAAAAGCAATGGCCATTACTTTGAAGATTGAATGTACGAGTACTACTGTGGGCAAAAGTTAGTAAGACTTTGTTCATAATTTCAAATTTTTTTAATTCATTCTTCCAAATCTATTTCGTCCCCTTCAAAGTAATCCCCCCGGCCCCAATACACTTGTGCCAATGTTTTTTCCAATTCTCGAAACAGTTGTTAAAGACAATTTCCGGAATAGCCTTCAATGCGCTTAGCGATTCATGTTTAATGTCCTCAATTGACTCAAAACGATGTCCACGAAGCGGTTTTTTGAGTATAGAAAATAGCCAAAAGTCACACGGTGCTAAGTCAGGCGAATAGGGTGGTTGCGGAACGATATCAGTCGAATTTTTGGCAAAATGGTCTCGTAAAACCAATGCAGTGATTTTGGAACCAATCATGCATTCACTCTTCTTAGGCCCAAATGATGTTTTAAAATGGTTTTCACTGATCTTACTGATCCTTCCGATATTCCAACGATGTCAGTAAGGTCTCTGACTGTTAATCGTCGATTCTCGAGCACCAATTCCTTGATTTTATTGACGTGTTGATCATCAGTTGATGTTGATGGCCGTCCTGGACGTGGTTCGTCGTCAACGCGTTCTCGACCATCTTTGAACAATTTGTACCAATCAAAAACACTTGCTCGCGACATACAATTATCACCGAAGGCCTTTTGCAACATTCTGAACGTTTCGGCACCAGAAACTTGATTCCGCACACAAAATTTAATGGAACTTCTTTGTTGAATAATTGCACTCATTGTGAAAATCGCCGAATGCACTTTTTGTACTTCAGAAAGACAAGCTTTAGTATACTAAACACTAATGATTATTTTGATGTGACATTTAGCACAGATGTCACCGACAGCCATACCAACTTTAAAAAAATAATATTTTGATGAATGGGTTTCCGCGCGAAATTTCAATTAAAAAGTCTTACTACTTTTTGCCCCCAGTATGTATATAACCATTTTTCTTAAATAAACGTGTATTTTCATTAAAAAATTATCGGTTTCATAGTTGTACACCTGGTACCTAAATATTTGTAAATGGAACATCAAGTTCGGACAAATTAAGCAAATTTGTAAACTTTATGCTTGGATATCTCCATATCCAAATGTGTAGATGTGTTGTTAATCTACAAAACTGAATTTTTTACACATCGAATATAGAATTCAAAATTGAATTCGAGCATTGGCAAGCTTTACTCATCGTTATCTCTACATTCAAAGCGCTTATATATACAGTAATCCCCAGGTAATATATGTAGTTGAAAAAAAGATGTTTGCCATAGGTTTTCGAGAACGAAGAATGAAATATGTAAATGAATTTATTTTTTCTTTTGTAGATATATGGAATTCACATATTTATTCGAGTTTGATCCAAATTTATTTTACTGAAGTACCTCTAGCAACCAAAATAGATTATCCAGCCTGGATTATTATTTTACTAGACCAGTGTTGCCTAGAAGCTTAGTAATGGGTGATGCGAACAATCGATACCAAATCAAACCAATATATTATTTCCACGAAGTATTTAGAGTATTAAATTATACCTAGTCTAGCTATATGCTCACACTCTAAAAGGGGCCAACTAATTGGTAAGGGGTACCCAAATGTGTCCTTATACTTACTATAAATATACATAGGCAAGTGCATCAAAATGATAGTTTAATTGTACACAAGGCCGAATCAATTCATAGTGCGTGAGTTTTTATAATTTGTCAGAAAGAAGTTAACATGAGAGAATTGGCTGTCAATCGCTGCCATCTAGCTGGAGTATATTTTCAAGTCCCACGTCCCATATCCTATACTAATGGGTGAGATAATAATTATATCTTAGAAGAAAGTAGAACAACAAAATAATAGCAGCCCCTTGTTTCTGGATAAAAAACAGAACGTTTGCGTTTTGGGTTTTGAGGTTAGGTTTAACTTTAAGCCTTGCATAGTTCAGTTTGATGATTCTCTGATCCCAGTGTGCTACATTTTTCGGCTACAGTTTTTGCTGCAGATTTTACCGTTACACAATCGCCATTTCTTAGTGCCTCGTGTTTGTTTTTTTTAAGTCTATACTCGCTCATTCTTTCAGCTCTGGAAACGTCCTCCAGCAATCAAGTTTGATTCATACTCGTGAATACATGTGGATGCATATGTGCTGCCCATCACTTATGTGTATATTAATACTTATACATCCTCATTTTTCATACTTGCCCATTATTTCCGTAACAATTTACGCTGCGACGATCAGCTTTTAACCCCATGTTAATATGAACACGATTCTAAAGAAGTAAACTTCAAAAACAGAAAAAAGTTCGGCTCGCGATCCAAAAAAAAAGTTCTTCATTTGATTCTATCGCAGCTCGAACTGCAAAAATTTTAATTTTGCGATCGAAATTATTCTTAAATGCATTGTGGTCGAACCGAAAATGTTGGGCGAGCGAACGACAACCAATCAAAATGAACCCAAACGAACCGATTTTTTATATGCTTTACATTTTGTCCTCTCTATTCATATCGAGCCATAACTGTCAAATTTGTGTAAGCTATACCAATTTGGCGGTTATGGCTCGATATGTAAAAGCATTTTTAATATCATTATTTTTATTTACAAACAACTTATGCATACATGCATATAATAAAACTATAGTTTTAAATTTCCTATCTTTTTTTGTTGAAACAAGTAACAAATTTGAAGCCCATTTTCATTTCGCGAACTATTCGATTTGGATTGAACGAACGCAAACGAATTATATTTTTGATCTTCAAATTCAAATCGAAAAATATAATTCACTAACAAATTAAAAGTAAAATTCGTAGACGAATTAATCTCAAACGAACAAATCAAAAGGAATTGATTTCCGTACCGTGATGTAAAATATTTTTGTGTATATGGTATAAGGTACATATGTATGTAAATTAGTATGTATTTTTCTTGAGCTACACACTAAAGCAGTAAGATTTTTTAAGTTGCCTTTCCTTTGCGATTATTTTGTTGTTCAGGAATATTTGTCTGCAATTCTATATTTACCTCCGACTATAATCTTCAAAAATCGATTTTTATCAAAAAAAAAAAAACATGATAATCGGTTTTCCCAAACTAAAAACCCCCAAATATGCACCTAAAACACCAAAATCAATTAAAATATAATTGAGACGATTTTGAGAATATTCCAAAGAACAGTATGTAATTTACGAGTATATTACTTTTCAACTTTTTAGCTTGGATAAATCCCATTTGCGCTTTAATTGGCCCACAGTGTTATACTTAAACTATAAAACTTTAAAGTAATTATTTTAAAAAAATATTCAGAAGCACACACTTAAATATGTGCTAAAACTTTACAAAAATAAACCCATAAAGTTCCTTTTCTTTTAATACTCAAACAAAAGAAGAACAACTACGGAGGCCCCGAGCAAGGAAGGCATCTTAAACAGCGAAAAATGTAGCTCAATTCACAAAAGCAAAAATATAAAAAAAATTCTGACATTTCTATCTAACGATGACGATGAGCATATGTGAGCATACATATTTACATATCGCTGCCTTAAATTACAAAAGCCATAACACGCATTTTCAAATTTTCCAGAAGCAATCAACATTTTGAAACTTTAACAATTTCTGTATTGTTTTGAAAGTAATGCAATTTCAAATTAAAAAAGGCGTAAGTTTTAGTATATGGCTCCAAAATTTTAGCCAGAAATTCAGAAATTCATGGATACGCCTAAACACAACCCTTTAAAAACTCGATTTTGAAAAATTTCATGTTAGGGCTTTTGCAAATTAAGGCAGTGATATGTACACAGGTGTGTATATGAGAGCATGTATTCCACTTATTTCACGTATCTGTGAGCATCACGTGAAACAATATCACGTATGCGTACATGCATAGACAGAATAGGTTTAGCAAATACTACCTACCTCTTATTTTCTCTGTAACAATGTGTACTATATATGTATATGGCTGCTTTAACCTTCACACAGACACAAATTTATGGAAAATTGTCGTGAAATCAAGTATACTATAAATAGCCTAAAACTTAGGCAAAATTTATCCACTAACTTTTTTTTGATATTTTCTCTAAGAAAACTTATCTAAAATGTTGGCTTTTGAGCTCAGTGAAATTGTAGAAAAATATGAGATTCACTTTAGTACTTGGGTAAATATTGGGTAATATAAAAAGTATCCGCGGTTTTTCGTTACAATATGATGTTGGTGCCCACAAATGTGGCAACAGTAGTCCGATTATGTCAAACGAACACATGTTTGAAAGGTAGGTACATTTTATCTGAAGACAATTTTGTAATTCGTAGGCTAGTGTAAAAAGTTACATTGATTTGAAAATGAATGAAATAGCACATATCTATGCTAGGTAATGCTTTATTACTATAGAAAAGTAAAAACCGTGCGATCTAAGGTGAGGATGCTGTGAGTGAACGCCGAACCCACACACGCTTTTTTTATATGACCATAATTTTATTCAATTAGCCTAAGTGTGTTGTAAAAGCTGCAAAAGGAGGTCTTGGCTGAACTTCTATCTTAGCTTTATATCAAATTGCCCAAGCACTTTGGTATTTTGTTTGAACTCTTTGCATACCTAATTTGTATTCACAATGAATTAATGAATATAATTACATATTTTTAAAAATATTACAAAAACAATGCATTTCGTGATAAAAGTGATGTAAGTATACGTTTCTTTGTAATAAATATTACAAAAAATTATCAATTTTAAGAGCACTTTCACAATTATAAACAAAATATCGATGGTTAAGCTCACAGATGTGTTAAGTCAAAATATAGAATTTTATAAGAATGTTAAATTTTGAAGAACTTTTTACATATTTTAACTGCGCTTTAACCTGCTTTGATTGGTTAGACACTTGCGAAAGTGCGCTAGATACATGCTGATGGTCTGTAGTCAGTAACTCAATTTCACACAAAATTTCACTGAATCCTCTAGCTCCCAAGCTGGCCTCTAGACAGCCGTCACCAAAACGGATGTAATATCCACTCCATATCTGGAGGTACACTTTATCCTATCGTACATATAGCGAACTCCTCAAACTTTCATAATAATGCTTCGGCTATGAGCTGCGATGGCAGCAAACAAAGTCAAAAATGTTCGATAATCTTAAAAATTAATTTTTTAGATGGACTTTGAGAATTTTGGTTCAAAATAAATAAAGTACTTCCAGTCTATGGCTAGCTAAGAATAGGAACATTTAATAAAAATGTTTAATCATTCAAAAAGAAATTGCTAACAGGCTCAAACAAATAAAATTGCTTTGAGGGATCCCGACTTTATAAATGCACGCCAATTAATTTTTTTAAGTTTTCGATATTTATTTAATATAATTTTTTAGGTTAATCAAAAATTGGCCAACTAGTGGGTTAACATTTTTGTGATCTTAACCATCGACATATATTCGAATTTTTCTCAATTTTAAACTAATACTTTTTGAAAATAATATATACAATGACAAATTTTTGAATTTTGATTTGAAATTTTACAGGATAGTTCTAACAACTCAAGCAAATTAAAATAACACAACATGTATTATTTAATATAAATGAATTGAATTTTAAGATTTTTTGGCGCCAAATGTAAAAAAAATTTTCACTCAAAAATGAAAACTTTAGGTAAATTTAATAAGTTTTTCTTTAGCCATTTCGCCCAAATTTGTTTAGGCATTTGCCTTGGCAATTTTTATATAAACTCAGCTGATTTTGCCTAAGTTTCTCAACTTTATATAAAAAAATATGCCTAAGTCAACTTAGGCAAAAAATAATAATTTTTGTCTCTGTGTTAGAACCGTGCATGCTATTTCCAACGTGTTACTGTGCACGGTGTACTGCATGCCCCTAGTGTATTTTGTATGGATTTTAGTGTATTTTGATAAACTTCGTTCACGTGGTGTGTAAATGTTACATATGTAATCAAATGCAAATAATAAAAATTCAGCTGATACATATATAAAAAAATAAGCATTTGTTGGTGAACTTGTGCGCACTCTTTTTCATGGTCGCTCACGAAGATTTATCTTCATTTGCTCGAGTACCCAAATACACTTTAACTGAAATAGGTTGAAACGTTTTTTAGTCAACAAGTCAAAATATTTTTATACCGAATTTTCCCAGTTTAGATGGTACATGTTGAAAGCTGGATCGGATTTGTGTTTTTACTAGCTGTTCCTCAATTTTAAGTTATTTAATAAAACCAACAATAAAAATACAAGTTGCTAAAAAAAGCCAGCATACAAGCGCAGTAAAAATACATTCAAATCGTACGTGTATCGAAATGTATGGTAAAACTGATCGGGCGCTTAGTGCCTCAAGCACGTATAGAGAATGATAATGGTTTTGATATTCTCTCACAGAAACTATTAGGCTTTGGTTATGCTGGTGTTCGCTGTTCGGCGAACATATCACATTTTTCTCTCGTGCTCGGTCTGGTGGTTGCATTGAGTTCGTTTCAAAGTTTTAGGCTTTGGTTATGCTGATGTTCGCTGTTCGGCGAACATATCACATTTTTCTCTCGTGCTCGGTCTGGTGGTTACATTGAGTTCGTTACAGAGTTTCTTTTGCTCAAAATTTTAGATTTTTTAATACTAAGTATTTTGTGCGCAAAATGTTTGTATTGAAGATTGGAACATTACTGCCCATGCATGGTAAGTTCTCTCTGGAATTAAATAAGTAGTATCCACATTTTTTGAACATCATGCGTGCTCGGAGCTAGGCATGAACCAAATGCCATAGTTATTTAATACGAGTACATCGACATGAAAGTCCAGTTTCAGTTCCACTGGTGATTTTTTCCAATTTCTTTGAAAGATACATATGTATATATATTACTAATAAGTTTTGGACTAGAAGTAATGGCCCCTTAACTTAGGAGGATACACTGCAATTGCTGAAGTATAAGTAAAATTACAACAAAAAAAATAAAGTATTCTGAGAATGCAATGTAAATACTTATTGTCAATGATAAGTTTAAGTTAGAAATATTTTACTAAGAAGTGACAGTTCTAATTTTCTACAAAGTTTAAATACAATGATAATATAAAAACCGATAATTATCAATTATCAATTAAAGCAGCAATTCGAATACTACATACAACCGACTTAATTTAATTTTTTACTTTTCTTTTGTCTAATTTCAGAGTTCGCGTGGAATATTACGTAAATGAAAATACATTCAAAGAAAGACTGCAACTTTATTTCATTAAGAATCAGAGATCAAGTAAGTAAAAATTTGTGTTTGTATTTTCCTACTTTATAGTTCAATGATATATTGTAATTTAAAATAGCTTTAAAGGTTTCAGAGAATTCAGAGTCAATTATAGTGTGTAAGTTTTTCTTACAGCAGCTGGAATTATTTACATATGAAAATTTATATCGCTATATGCTTCCAACTGGCTGTTACTAATTTCAGTGAAATTTTTAAACTAGTCTTACCAGTCTTACAATTTCGTCTCTGAGACTGAATGTGATCCACAAATGGTACCTTGCATATCGGGGTCATGAAAAGATACTACATATCTTCCTCCATTCCTCACTATTTTTTTGGTAATAGCTTCAGCACACATTCTCCATCTGGTCGTGAGTGGAGTGTAGGTAATGGCATATGCCCTGATGTCATCCACTTTTATGTATACTGCTGATTCGAAGCTGGATGGTTAGGTTGGGGGAGGAGTCAACTCTCAGAGTCTGAACTTTCGCTTTCTTGATCACAGTAGTGTCTTCGAAGCAGAGCTACTGAAAAATCTGATAAGGGATACACTCCAATGTTCAGCTAATAACAATGTTCAGTTGAACTTTGTCCACAGGCGGAATTATCTGCATCTAATATGGATCACTTAGGTTCACCGGAAGATCTGATGTTATCTCAAAGCTTTTGTTCAGTGGCTGTTGGGAGTATTTATATAACTTTTTCTTTGATTAGTACGAAATTATTAGGTTTTACTGGCTAGTGTTGCATTTTGGGGTAGGAGGAAATGATATATCATTTGAATCATTTTGTACTCGTATGTATGCGGAGAAGAAAACATGTTCTCTTATCTCTTAAACCGAAAAGAAACAACAAAAGGAAAACAAAGCAAAAAAATCGTTTGTCTTGTAACTACTTAGATGAGATTTTAATTTGGAAAATATTAAAAATTTTTGTTCTCCATATTTTGTAGTTCATATTTTAGATAGGTAAAACGGGTTAAACGGAGTTCTTTTATTGAGGTAGTGGAACAAATAATCTCGGTTAAATAATTTATTCAGTTAATTGTATCAAAACCTCTGAATTTTGACCGACTCCAATGTATGAAAGGAAGAAATGCAAATTTTTCATTTACTATTTACTTCACTACTTACATACTTCACCTTATACACCCTTACCTTTCGCTAGTTAGTGCTGACGTTTTAGTACTTGTGCTATGTACACGAGTATATAAAAAGCTGACAACTACATCTAGGTCACGTTATATAATATGCGCATATGCGCCCAGCAAATAACTCTCCAATGTATATGATCCCCAATGGAAATATTCCAGAAATGCCTTAACAAATAGCACAGTACCCTTTGATACTCACACTGAAGACAAATGCAATAAATCCATAAGTAGCATGTTCATGCGACTAACACATTTAACCAGCACATCAGGAGAAGTTATACTCACTTGCGGGCGCGCACTACCAAAACACCGCCATTCCGCTTCGGTTGTGGTTTATTATCAAGATTACCTAATTGAAAGTGACCAATCATCAGTACAAACTTATTCCATTCGAAACGTCTTTATTCTATACTTCAATAGTACACAATAACTATAGTTTTGAAGAGAAAACTTTTCTGTTGGAAATTTATTTCTTTTTTTTTTTGTACTGAGTATTCTATATTTGCTCGCACTACAATAGTTATTTAATTATAATTAAGCTTCGAGTTGTAAGATAATTTATTGTGTTTCAACCACAAATGTAACTACATTTTAATTGAAATTCGAAAACTATGTAAAATACCACTATCGGATTACATGGGACAAAAAAGCTGTAAATAAATACAGGGTGGATCATTTATAATTTGGAGTTTGACTTTGGTATAAATAAGAAACGTATTCAAATGACTTCTTCGGCTGGCCTTGCAGTAGCTCAATCAACTCAATTTTTCTATACATTTTCGTCAGTTTAGAGCTGTACTTGACATATGGCAGGACCAATTTGGTCCTTAAGAGCCTCAATCGTTGCTGGATGGTTAGTGTAACCCTTATATTTAACGACTCGTCCCCATAAATAATAGTCCAACCGAGACAAATCGCAACTGCGTGATAGCCAATGAACGTCACCAAAACGCCTAATAACGCGATTTTCAAACTTTTCACTCTAAAGAGCGATTGTTGAACGGCTTGTGTGACATAACGCACCATCCTGTTGAAACAATCCTGTTGAAATAAGTCCATATCTTCTAAAATAGATCACAAATAATCGGTTATCATTATGCGGTAGAGCACACCAGTCACTGTAATGCATCTTCCTTCCTCGGAGCAATATCAGCAATTTGTTATTTTATACATTAAAAATCCATTTTCACGCACGCGTTTCAGAAAATGATCCAAAAATTTGGGGATAAGGCGCTTTTCTTCTAAAGAATTATGAACGTAACTTTCTTACACTTTCGGTAGAAGATTCACCATTTTGAAAGTAAATTTTTGGTATTCGTTCACCACAAATATAAAACTAATTTTCCGTCATTTGCATTCCCTATCTCAGTCTCCCTCCTGCTTCCTACCACCTATCAATCTTCCAATCAACACAATGCTCTGTACACCCTTTATTAGTCAAGTTGATATGGTAAAAATAGCTATTTATATATTCTTAAGTACATACTTATACAGTTGATCATTATTGTGATTTGCAGGTGGTTACAAAAAGATTTTTATCCTACCCCCATTAAATGTATACATAAATACATAAACATTAAACGGAAAAATTTTGCATTATTTATTGTATTTGTATTGCATTAAATGATTGGCAAAATGGAAGTTAGCAAATATTATTCTCTATTTTATATCCATGATTGAAAGAAAGCTAGCAAAAATCATTTTTGTGTTTTATCTTTTATTTTAGATAGAAAAAAAGTTTTTTGGCCATTGTAATATTACAGCATTCCTTATTCATTCGCAGGTCTCTACTATAGCAAAGTTTCTGGTGCAAGGCTTACTAAAGGCTTGACTATGCATATGTAACGTAGCGTATCGTGACTTTGTGACGTATGTCACGTATTGATCTATAATACGATTAATACCGAAATCGTAACGCATAGTGGAGTACTATCTTCCAAATATTGTTTAATCATGATCTTATACAAAAATATCGCAATGGGAAAAAGTAGAAGAAATTTTTCGAGAGATCATGATTGTTTTTTGTGGTTAGGCAGAACTTCTGAAATATTACATCGTAGTCGCCTACCAAAATCTAAACAAGCTGCCTTTTCTTAGAGTTCGTAATTTCAATCCTTTAATGCTTGTAAAGTTCATATAGACATATTAAGGTTGTTTTCCTTAAGACGACAGCTTTCCGCCAGAGCCGAAAATGCCAATGCAATGGTTTGAGGCGTCTTAACGTACAAGTACAAATGTACTTACATATGCTTGTCTGCCCATATCAAATATTTATATATGTTGCGGTTGCACGAATTTGGCTCGTCATGTGCCAATCAAATTTATTGTGTATCTACAAAAAAATTGCATGTTTACACTTACGTATTCAATATCTGCCCTAGGCAATACAATAGCATTGGGCAGATGAATTGATTTTATTATATAATATTTATATGTATTGATTATTTGTTTTTCTCTCATTTCTATTCGTTCCCTTCTGTCCTTTGCAGGTTTACGAATACGAATCGCCGATTTGTTTTTTAAATTACTAGCGTGTGTTCTATACATATTACGTGTGATAACGGATACAAATCCAACATTTGCAACATGGTAAGTTCACAAAGATCGCCTATGAACTAGAAAAATATTCTGCTTAGGTATACATTTCATTTTCCTGCATTTAACCTATCACCTCTCTTATTTTTTTAATCTAGTTATGGATGCTCAGTGAGCAATAAAACTGAATTTCTGGTTTCGGCACAATTAACCGAAGAGGAATTTCAGGAGAATCCCATTATCAATTGGGAAGCAATACTGTGGGTAAATCGACCCACTGTACTGTGGGCTGTTCAATTAATTTTAGCATTAGTATCACTGACCGAGGCAGTACTTCTGACATATCTAGGCTATAAGGTATGTTGATGTGGGGGGCCAAAAGAGGTGCATACTAAATTCGGAATATCATATCTAACATTCTATATTTATATTTCAGGGAAATATTTGGCAACAAATACTTTCGTTTCATTTTATTTTAGAATTAATAACGACAATACCTTTTGCACTTACGGTAGGCATTATCATGATTTTACAAACTACTTTTTGTTTTGGTTTTCTTGAACAAATAAAAATCATACTAATTATTTCCAGATACTATGGTCGCCTTTAAGAAACCTATTTATACCAATTTTTTTAAATTGTTGGCTGGCGAAAAGATCGTTGGAGAATATGTTCGTAAGTGTTTGAAAACAATATAAATATTTATTAATTGATATATATATGTATATAAGCTTATATAGAACTAGCATAAATCCACAGAAAAAAACTCTTAGCTGAAACAATTGATTGCCCGGGCAAAAATTGGCAGAATTTTTTCGAGGCCAGTAGACAGGTTCTCAGTGGGTATTTTTGGTACAAAAAATATACGCATTTCAACAAATTTGTTACAAAATATCTGCTAAATTGAATACTATTCTTATTACATTTTTTGATCTACAGGGTATTTTAATTATACCAAAAGAATATTATAAAGACCGCATCCACCAAAAAAAAAAATTATTTACGGAAGTGGACAAAAAGTAATTGATTGTTTTTTCAAAAAGTAAAGATGTTTTAATGCTTGCGAAATCGGGTGTAGGAAGGGAAAATATGTTCGAGCTGTGCCCTATTTCACCAGCCACTTTGCACTCCGCAAAATTTCCATTTCTTCATACTGCAAAGGCAATTACTGTTTCGTTTCACATCGACTTTTCGATAATTGCACTCCGCAATTTTACAAAATTTAAATTTTTTAGATTTTTGCAAACTTGAAGCGTTTTACAAACAACTAAATTGACTTTGCATATTTGACTATTTTCTGCTGAATTGCAAAGTAAAAGAGAATGTAATAATGCATTTATTTGATATTGCTTTCTGCATTGTTGTTATAGTTGGAATGTTACGCAGAGTGTCCGTGGTTCGAATCTCGGCACAGGCAAAATCAAAAAACATTAAAAAAATAAATTAACAGAGCTTTATGTCTTGTCAGGCAATGACAAACAGACAAGAGCATAAATTGCATATGAAAAGCTTTTCAATTCACCGATCGGATTCGGCATAAAACTGTAGTTCCCTTCCATTCATGTACATATATAACATGAGTTTTAATATTATTTATATATTTAATAGCATATAATTAAAATTGAGAAATAAAAAAAGGATGGCATTATATGGTAGATACATAGAACGAAAAAATATTCTACATTATAATACTACATTACTACCGTTTCTCCTAATAATAAAGCCGATATCTCTTCTGTATATATCTGTACTCTTTTTTAATCAAACATTTTAAAAAATTGTTGTAAATTAAATTTATTTTAATACACTTAAATTTTAAATAATGAATCGTGCTACATGACGTCAATGAAAATTGACTGTTTTGGCGGTTATTAAACGCAAAAAGTAAGTCCGTATACGAGCATCGTGGACAATGCCTGGCCAATTAGCATTCACGCTATAAAAACATCGATTCAGTTCACATACCATCATAACATTCAACAAATTAACTTCGTGTTTTCAATAGGTACATCAATCTCTATATCAGTGCCCAGCCACCTGAGGAAATCCGCCTTGTCTCAAAAAGTCTGCGGCATTATCAAAGCAGTTATTCGGCCAGCAAACAGTGTCGTGAAAGATTACCTCAAGTACTTAAGTCTTCTGTAACACGGTGAACGACACTGCATACAGTTGCCTTGCTCATTCCATGCATGTCACCAACACAGTGGTATTGGGTACCGTTTCCCATCCAGTGCAAAGCAGTTAGTTGTTGCTCCAAATATAATGCATAATTTTTTTTTCAATGTTTAGCATTTTGTCACAGATTTGTGTTAAAATGTACTCGATTTGCATTTTTGTCAATCGGAATCGCTCAATAACTACATTATTTTCGAGTAACCCATAATTGGGTTAGAGCTCGAACTATGGGTTTCCTCATAGTTTTTGTTTTTAAATGACCTTTCAAAATAGAGCATTTTTAAAAACTGAAACAGAACTGCAAAGAAACAACAATTTGCAAATTGCAACTTTTCATAATTATTCCAGTTGGTGAAACAGAAAATTCTGACAATTTGAAAAGTTCCAGAGTGCAAAGTGGCTGGTGAAATAGGGTAGTTGACTTCTTCTTTTCTTTCTTTCCTTTTTAATGGCATAACAGCGCATGTTGGACCTAGGCCGAACTTGTCTCATCCACTCATATTGTGCGAGTTTTTTTTTTCTCCACCAATCTTACGCCCTCCTCCCGCCCAGTCGACTGAGAGGCGCTCCCAACTACGTGTATGTAGGTTACCGTAGTATAGTGACCTGGTTCACTCTACAGAACCGCAAACAGAAGCAAAAGTGCGAGGGAGAGAACTCCACTAATCACAAAATGGCTGGATAGTGGAGAGACTTAATTATTAACTTTTACAAGAATTTTATCTTTAATTGATTTTGATGAATCGGAAAAATCTATTAAATGATAAACTTTATTGAAATCTATACAGGCATTATTGAAAGATTAAAATTTTATAAGTTTTCAAGAATATCAAACCATAGTTTCTTGTAGCATGTGTAGGTATACTGATATTGAGCCTACTTAAAAGAAAGGGCCCTGCTATTGCCCTGAAAAAATTTTAGTATAAATGTAAAATTCAACATTATTCTACGTGAGTATAACGATGGTAATGAAATTAATTTCAAACGACTTTCATATGATGGAAAGTTTAAGTTCGGGTTCCAATGTAAACCTCGTAAGCAGAAAAGTAGAGTCAATGGAAGGGACCTACAATTTTATGTCGAATCTTAACGGCAAAGTGTAAAGCTTTTCTTAGGAAGTTTTTACTCTTGTAGGTTTACCACTGCCTGCCAAGAGGAGGTGCCGTGTAGAAAAATTGTTGTTTCTACTTTTTGATTTTGCCTGTGCTGAGATATGAAACCGGAACTCTCTGCGTAACAGGCCAACGCGCTACCTACTACGACGTAGACTTTCAAGGTTAAAATTTAAGTTCATCCCTTGTAAAATTTACGACCTTCCATCATTTTAGAAATTAATAAAATTATTATATATTTATACCATTTTTATTAAATTTCAAAACTTTTTGTACTAAAGTTTGTTTCGAAAAATGTTAAAAGAAATTTTGGTATACATATTTTGTGATAATATGTATTTTATAACGGAATCGTTCCCTATTCTAAAAATAAGCCGCAGTCTCGGTTTTCTTGTTCTTTCATAAAAGTATATTTTTTGTTGTCGATGTTTTTCTAAAAATGGTACATTTCTTCGAAGAAAATTCAATGGTACACTATTGAATTATGGTAATATCAGTTATTTTTGTAAATAAAACAAAAATGCAAGAAAATACCTTATTTAGTACATATGAAACGATTTTGAGGAAAATGCCCACTGGCTGTATATGGTATATGAGTTAGTCCGAAGGTAACTTAAGACGGCAAGCTCCAACTTGAGTTAAAAACTGAAAAATATCCGATCGGAATTTTTACCTAAACTAAATATTTAAAAGAACTTTCAATATCGTATATAGCAAATTCATATTTACTGTGTAAATATTCAGTCGTACATAGAATGTGCATATATGACATTTTTAATTCTTACAGTTCATGCATTTATGGATGTGCATCATTACTTTTCGAATTTTTACTTTCAGAACGATTTACATCGCGCCATGCAAAAATCTCAGTCCGCCTTGTCGCAACAATTGACGATATTATCAGCAACATTGCTGTGTTTAGTATTCACAAGGTAATTTCGACAAATCTATGGTAAAACGGAAAAACAATCTAAGTCGACTTAGGACGAAAATATTTTGGCATATATTTTTTACTTTAAATAGAAAACTTGTGAGAATTTTTATATAATTTTTAGAATTTTATTTATTATCTTTGACCTGGGTATGGACTTCAGGAAATTTGCTATAGTTCCTACAAAATTTGAGTTTGATACTATCAAACTTGTCCAACAAGTAAACACACTTAAGCTGTTATTGTTTCTCAGCACAGAAATATTCACTCCTATTCCATAATCCGTGGTAATAGTTACGAATTCGTAACTGCATTTATAAAAACCAAAAAAATTATATGTTGAAATCGGCTTGAAATGAAGAAACACCTGTTTTTAATGAGGCAACATTTAAAATGATTACGATTGGTTTCCAAGATACAAATACTTAATTTGAATTTGTAACTGCTGCGAATTCGAGAGCTATAGCAAATAAACCCTGCAAAATAAAAAATTCACCATCAAAATATATGATTTTATAACATCATTTGAAAGTTTGTACACAGTCCGTAACGAGTGAATTTCAACAAACACCGTTTAGAGTTTATCTTTCAAAATCTGTTCTTTCCAAGCTATGCACTTAAATTATTCAGAAGACAGTAGGTAAAATTTGACCTTTATAAAGAACAAAACGGAAGGTCGACACACGTAAGTTTAATTTCGGCCCTTGAATCTGATGGTGTTATTCAGTTTTTCCTCAGCAAGTTGAAAAAAACTATCAAAAATGGGAATTGTGGCCCAAAAATTGAAAAATGAACGGTCATCATGGCAAGAGTTGAGTTTTAATTAATAAAGAATAACTAAAGCCATTTCGAAAGGGACTCTATCGTATTTCTATATTAAAATATGCAAAATTTAACAAAAATGGGCAAACCTTGACGCGCTCGAGAAAAACTCATCTAAAGACGGAAATTAAGTTGACGTGTCTCGGTTTTCCATTGTGTTTTCTTTTTTGACGTCCTTACAGCGCAAGTGCTTTGCTGGGCTATTGATTTAATATGTACTACTACAACAGACTCGCCCAATCGAGATATTTGGAGTTTTTCTGCACATTGACATTGTTGACGTACACACACACACTTATTCACATTTATGTACTTATGATCCTTAAAGTCCTCATTAATTGCTATCATTTCAGTGTTTGCGGCATACAGCATTTTCAACGCGCTGGTCATCGTCATTTAAATTTATTCCAGAGTACATATTACGTGGTCGTGACATTTTCAACGGTTGGTTATGGCGATTTTGTACCCGATATTTGGCCATCACAACTTTATATGGTGATTATGATTTGTGTTGCGCTGATTGTGCTGCCCACACAGGTGAGTGAGCATGTATCTGTATATACATACATACGTAAATTCTATATATTTATATATGTATGTATATATGTAAGTACGAGTATCTGATTTATTTAAAAATAATATTTGGAATTGGAATTGATAGTGATTGATGTCAAAAGAATTTGCTAGTGCGGGACGGAATCGACTCAGAAGGGAATCGGTAGTACCATATTGAAGAAAGTATCGATTTTAAGTACTCAAAAGTACTCAATACTTTTAAATTAAATAATTATTACTAGGAAATTATTTATGTATATTAGCCAGAATTTCATCGAATTTTTCTTGCTTCTAGCATTGAGTAAGCTCAAATATTCTGCATTTAAAACTCATCAGAAAAAAATAGTACCCGAATCACAAATGTATCGATACCGTCAAAGTACCTAAATGAGAATTCCCATTAAACTTAGTATTCGTTATATTTACGTAGTTAATGATTGAATTTTCTTGTAACTTTAGTAGAATTAATTCTCTAGCTTCTTTATGTAAAAGAATATTTTTTAAGAGCTTTTTACAAAAGTGTATAAAATTTTTATTTGGATCGATAAATCAATTCCAGCCGCGGCTACGCTTCACGTGGTCCATTCTGTAGATAAAATTTTGACACTTTTTTTTCACACATTTCGGCCAGAATCTCACCAAAGACTCGTTCAACGTTGGCTTTCAAAGCAGCAATCGTATTTGTCTTGTCCCTATAGACAAGAGACTTAACTTATCCCCACAAAAAATTGTCTAACGGGGTCAAATCACACGATCTTGGTGACCAAGTGTCTGCACCAAAACGTGAGATTAACTGCTCACCAAATTCGCCTCTCAATTGATGCATGGTTTCGCGTGCAGTGTTGCAGGCACCGTCCTGTTTGAACCACATGTCCGCCGAACCCAATTCTTGCATTTTCGGCCAAAAAAAAAAGTCTGTTATCATCGAACGGTACCTTTCTCCATTTCAACATTAACCGTAACGTTGCGACCTTCATTGCCTTTGAAGAAGTACACCCAACGGTGCGGCCTGCCCATAAACCGCACAAACTTTCCATGATGCATTGGTAGCTGCTCAATTGCCTCTGGCTGGCCTTCACTCACAATACGGTATATCTGCTTATTCACGTATCCATTGAGCCAAAAATTAGCCTCGTCGCTGAAGACAATATTGCGATAAAAAAAACATGTCAAGAATCACGTGTGAACTGTCAGAAATATAAACGTCAAAAACCAAGTAGCAAAAAAATTAAACTTTATATCTAACTAAAATTAAGTATTGCTTAATTTAACGCAAATGCCAAAGAAGTTAGGTAAGCTAGTTGCCTTTTTCGCCAATGCTAGTGAATGGAAACCAACTTCTTCCCCCTAAATTCTATACTTCTACATACTTCTTTAATCACTCGTACCTAATATTTACCATATGTATATGTACATACATGTGGTTTATTTTAAGTATTTGCAATTTTTTCCTGTTTCTTTTCTTCTACTGTCTATGCATGTTAACTGGATCAAATGAAAAGTTTACATTGACTTTCCATCAATCAATTAAAATGTTTCCAATTTTATTTTGAAATTCGCTTAAATTCTGAGTGACAATATTGTAGATAGCCTTTTATGTACATACTCGTATGTATGTAAGTTATGGCGAACTCTTTGAGCTTGGACGTGAACAATTGCCTTTTCTAATAAACTTCAATTGCAATGCATCAATCAAACACACAAATTGTTGCTGGTTTGATTCGAATTTTATAGCAAAAGTTAAATCTTTGCGACCATTGATTGCTAGTGACGAAAAACAGTTACCCTGATTGTCTCGGCACAGGCAAAAGCAAAAAGTAGAAAAAATAATATTTCTACACGGCACCACCTCTTGGCAGGCAATGGCAAACCTACAAGAGTAAAAAGTGCCTATGAAAAGCTTTTCACTTCGCCGTTCGGATTCGGCATTAAGCTGTAGGTCCCTTCTATTCCATTCATGTACAAATATAACACACACAACATGAGTGGATGCGAAAAGCTCGGCCTAGGCCCTCTGTGGGCTGTGTTGTGCCATTAAAAGTAAAAGTAAGTACAAATTTTGTTTAGGGAAAAAAGTTGGCGTGTAATTGACGTCAAAACACATAAAAAGTATGTATGTATCGATCGTAACGCATTCTTTGTAAAACACATAAGAAGTACGCTTCATGTGTATGTGCAAAGTCAATAGCAATCGCTTCTTTAATTTTGTTACGGAAATGCTTTATTAAAAATGCATTAATACTTTTGTATTTCATTTATGTACTATATTAAACACTATTTGAAAGTTGTACCTTTAACAAAAGTTTAATTCTTCAAGATACGAATAAACAAAAACCGTTGCTTGAAAATGTCAATACCTGAAATGTTTGAAGAAGTTGGAAGTTGAACAACTTTAGACATGCATCAAGCATGAAAGTGTTAAGTAACACAATTTAATGTTTTTCCAACGCCCTATTTGAACAATGTCAATCATTCCAATTCACACATGACAACGTTTAGTTCGAATTTTTTTCCATTCATACTCTTTCGGCATTTAAACGTTTTCAAACCTGTCTCAGCTACTACAAACATATATGGCTGTGGACAATGGTTCGTATGACACAAAGTGATTTAGATAGGTATGGCATTCTGACATTTACAACAAACTCGTTGCAGCATGCCCGACGGATACAGCATTTCATTTTTGTTTTGGTTTGTTGTTGAAATTTTTTTTATTTTTTTTAATTAGAAATTTTATGTAACTAACTAGCGTGGCCATGTATTGCGTTATTATCCATTTCCATTTGCTTCTTCTAGTTCGAACAATTGGCTTTCACATGGATGGAGCGCCAAAAGCTAGGCGGTAGTTATTCTTCACATCGAGCACAAAGCGAAAAACATGTTGTTGTTTGCTCGACAACGTTGCATGCTGATACAATCATGGACTTCCTAAATGAATTCTATGCACATCCGTTATTGCAGGACTACTATGTTGTGCTATTGAGTCCAATGGAATTGGATACAACAATGAGAATGATATTGCAGGTGCCCATTTGGGCTCAACGTGTCATTTATATTCAGGTAAGTGAAGCTATTCTATATACATAGGTACATACTAAGGAGTGGCCTCCCGAAATCACGCAATTTCGACTTAGATCTATTTCTATTTTTGAGGTCGACGACGACGAAAAAAGTTTGCTTGCTTTTGATGAGATGATTGAAAATTAAATAAATATAAATTTCAAAAGTTCCAGAGTGCAAATTGGCTGGTGAAATAGGGTAGTTGACTTCTTCTTTTCTTTGTTTCTTTTTTTTAATGGCATAACAGCCCATGTTGGACCTAGGCCGAACTTGTCTCATCCACTCATATTGTGCGTGAATTTTTCATAAATTATTTCAATAAATTAATGGTGCCATCCATAATAATATATATTTTAACCGTTATGTGGCCTTCTGCAGGCTGTTAAGGTACTCGGGCAACTAATTTGTAAAATGCATTTAAAATTAAATTTTTATTTAATTTGACAAATTTAACGAACATTTATGTCAAAATTAAACGTATTTGAAATAACTAAATCATAACTATTTTGAAATCTACTTATCTATACTTACTACAATACCAAAAATGAGAAGGTGATGCTTTTTATTTTTAAAACTTAACCTGTTAATTGTCTAATTTAGGAACTAATAAAAAACGAAGCGTAATTCATTTTCAAAACCACTATGTGAGCGAAGAAAAAACACCTTATTTCGTACGCCTTCATATGAAATTATCAAAGTTTATTTTTTATTTCTAATTGTTTCGGTTAACTTTACAAATTTCAAATATATATCAAAATATTTAGTAGGCGATTTCGGTTGTTTTGTGTTGTTTGACTATACTAATCGTGTTTCATTAAATTTTTGGTGTTAAGTAAAAATACATTTTGAATATGGCAGAAACCACTTCTAGTACAAGACCTCGTTCTTAAATATTTAATTCCGAAGAAATTCGAGCATTGTTACGCGAAAATTCTAGTGACGATGAGGCATTTATAGCTTAGGATGATGAACAAAATTACATCCCGACAGTTGAAGAGGCTACTTACTTCAGAAGCATCTGATGTTGAACTATTTGCAGAAATGGAGTATGAGGAAGATTCGTCGTATCATTCAGATTAAAGTGTTGGAGTTGAAGCATGCAATGATATAATCGGAAAAGATGGGACAAGATAGCGGTTAGAACATTTCAAGGAACTCAAAGATCTGGGCGTAATATTATTCGTCAACGCGATGGTGCAACATCCTTTAGTAACTTTTATATTTCTTAGGATATCTTCAAAAGTATTTTATCAGACATTATTTTGAGAGAGACAAAGAAGAAAGGTGGACAACTATGTCATAATAAAAGTCTACTATAAAATTTTCTAGACGCTAAAGGATTTTTGGCCATACTTATCTGTAGCGTTGTGTAAAAGTCCAAAAGAGAGCATTTGACCGAAATTGGAACTGGGATCTTTGGATCATCTTTCTAAGTATAAAAATTCAGGAAGAAATATTATCACCGATAATTTTTTCACGTCCATGCAACTAGCTCACGTTTTAGATTTTGGAAATGTTGGGACAGTGAGAAAAAATAAACGCTTGCTTCCAGCAAACATGCAACTACATAAAGACAGGCCAATATATTCTACAAAAAGTAATATTTAAAAATTCTGTATCTAATGTTATTGAAATCCACCAACTGTTGTTCCGCAAGGAAGCCGATGGGTCCAATTTTGTTCCTACTACCATATTTATTAACGTTATGCCATCTGTTTGAACATTGAACATTCTAAAATTGTAATGTATGCCGACGACGTTAAATTATTTGTCATACTACTCAATTGATGACCAAACGTTATTGCAGTCTGATACTTTTGTGCCGCTGTAACTTGATATCTCAAAATTTCAACAAATGTAAATTCAACGTTTTTTTATAGATTTAGGTGATCACAATCTGGAACAACTTTTCCCAATCGTTGATCTGGGTGTCACAATGGACACTACATTAACATTTAACTTACATATTAATTCAACCATTAACAATTCTAAGGGAATTTTCGATTTTGTTAGGAGGTGGTCAAAAGAATTTAAGATCCATATGTTACAAAAGCATTTCAATCTACACTTGTAAGACCAGTTCTTGATTATGCCCCTGTTGTTTGGATCCCTCAGCATAACTGTTACCATATGTACTTAGATAGGTTGGAATCGGTACAAAAACAGTCCCTCTTGTTTGCTCTACGCTTGTTACATTGGGATCCGTTACAGCACCTGCCTCCTTATGAACAACGATGAAAGCTTATAAGCTTGCCAACTCTTCGGAGCAGAAGAGTTATGTTAAAAGTGATTTTTGTTCCTAAATTGTTAAATAGCGATGCACGCTCACCGTTTTTACTGAGTGAAATTAAAATTAATGTTCCAAATCGGTGTTTAAGATATCCTATACCTATTAAACTTGATGCTTGTAGAAAAAACTATGCTCAAAATAATCCTTTTCGTTGTATGTGTAATGATTTTATTTCTCTTTACGGCATTTTTGATATTTCGTGCCAATGAAGCATCGCAGAATCTTATGCCCATCTAAATCCAAAGCTTTAGTATCAACAGAAGAAGTGGTAAGAATCTTGGAACACATTTTTGTAGTGGTCTTCATGAGATTCGAACTCAAAATTATATGGCGCACTATCAAGGTTAAGCCCTACAACAAAATATTTATTTAACTAGTTTAAATGAAGGACAGCGCTTTGATCATTTTGCACAAAATTATAATTACCAAAGTACCAAAATAGCTGTTTGAAAAAGTTAAGTATTCAAAAAATCAACGAACAACGCAGCAGATAGTGCCAATGTACAAAAACATTGTCACAGGTCGTCAATTTTTCGTCCATGTTATCAATCTATGGAACGATCTTCCCCTACATCTAAAGCGTGAGGTCTATCCAAACAACTTCAACAAAAACATTTTCAAATTTCTTGCCGAAGAACATTAATGAAATAATATTGTCACTTATCCTTCTCCTCTATTACTTCCACTTTATAATAACTTTACTTACTTTTAATGGCACAACAGCCCATGGAGGGCTTAGGCCGAGCTTTTCGCATCCACTCATGTTGTGCGTGTTACAGTTTAATGCCGAATCCGAACGGCGAAGGGAAAAGCTTTTCATAGCAATTTTTACTCTTGTAGATTTGCCATTTACTACCAAGAGGTGGTGCCGTGTAGAAAAATTATTTTTTTACTTTTTGATTTTGCCTGTGCCGAGATTCGAACCCCGGACACTATGCGTAGCAGTTCAACGCACTACCACTACGCCACAGCGACCTCTTACAAATTGTTTTCCCTTATTTAATTGAATTTGTTACATTATAAAATTTATTAAATTGAATTCCTGTGCTTTCTGTATATATATGTATTTATAACAATAAATAATAATAACAATAATATAAAAAACGAGGTCACGAAAAATTCCGGGAACACGAGATTCGAATTTTTTAATCGCGAAATCCCAGGATTGCTTCGTGACTCCCATCCCTAATACCTACCTACACATCTACATTATGAATTCACAAAGAGAACGTCAATGAGTTCCTGTCAACAACAACAACAAAAAACAAACAACGCCAACAGAGAAAAGTACTTAAAAAAAGCTTTTGTCCTTAATTGAACTGTCATTCTTAATTACATACTTTATAATATTAAATCGAGAATGGATTCAACTTTATGTTTTCTTTTCTGTAGGGTTCCTGTTTGAAGGATGGCGATCTGGCGCGCGCACGCATGAATGAAGCCGAAGCATGCTTTATTTTGGCTGCTCGAAATTACGCTGATAAGACTGCAGCCGATGAGCATACGATATTGCGTTCATGGGCTGTGAAAGACTTTGCCCCAATTGTTCCGCAATATGTGCAGATATTTCGGTGAGTGCCTTGCTGTGGTGAGAGGATTTCACTTTTCAAGCAAGTTTTAAATATTTAGATAATTACAAATATAAAGATTTAAAATACTGACTGCAGAAATATCTGCCATGTCGAATGTGATTACTGATATCAAACTTAGATATGTCAAACCCACCAAAATGGACAAAAAATACAATTAAGGGATGTAGGTAGCTAATGGGTTAGTACATTTAAGAAAATCTTCTATGGAAAGTTCTAGGTACTACATACATATAATGCTTAGTTTATTAAAAATGGGCAAACTTAGAACCACGTAGAACAAAAATTAGATGTAAACTTCTAAAACGCCGAGACAGAGAGTTTTTTTTGGAGTTCTATCAGAATTCACTTTCAGAACCTTGTTAATATTTTTTTAACTGTATAATATTAGGTAGGCAATGCGTTTTTAAATTCCAAGATATTTTAATTCCACCATATTTTGCAACTATCATAAAATTTTTGATAATAATTTTACAAGGTTTCATTAAAACTTTCTTTTGCTGAAAAGGGAAAAAAGTTGTAATTAATTATTAACCTACGTATATTTCTTCTTTTTTTCTCAACCAGTATTAAAACTTGCATTCAAAGTAACTGAAATACCAAATTAGTGCTATTTATTATGCTCTTTTATTTCACGTTGCTCCTTCTTTCTTATTTTTTATTTTTGTTTTAATTTTTTGCAACTACGTCATTGTATACACCACAATGAACCATGATGGACCAACGACAAATTCATCATTCGATGACGCTATATTCAACATCCTACTACAACAATGCCATTGCATTCATCCATGACGTTAACGATTGCAATGGGGATGGCAATGGTGATGAACTTTCGCTGAGCAACTGCTGTCCCTGCTGTTTTACCTAATCATAAAATCTTATCGCTCATGAATACTGCATACGATGCATGCATCGTAGACCCGAGCACAAACTGCATGTGAAATTTGCTGAGCATGTCGTATGCGAGGACGAATTCAAATATGCGCTGCTAGCTAACAATTGCACATGTCCTGGCGCGAGTACATTGGTAACATTATTGCTGCATACATCACGGGGACAGTAAGTATTAAATATTTGTTTTGTTTCTTTTTTTTTTATAGATATGTAAATGAATGTGTTTGGCATAAATTGCACAGGTAAAGTGTGTGTTTTTCACTTTTACTACTGATAACATGCATAACTCTTATTGACTCGTGCATATAAACTGGGTCAAGCGAGACATTTCCACGCCGCGTCTTATATTGAGACATGAAACAGAAAAGAGATGTGAATCGAAACGGAGCGGAGGAAGACGAAAAGATTCAGAATAATTTCACTCACATTGTAAAACAAAACGCGTTTGTCCACATTTTAATTGTATGCATACAAATTAATGCCATTCTATTTATGTATGTATAAATGCATAGTTACTTGCGCTCCACTCCATCTCCCTTATGGTAGCTCATAGTCTCCAGGGGCACATCAGAACAATAAAGTACCTACACATGTACAAGTATGCATGTTGCGGCTATTCTGTGTTTCCTCTTTTGTGTTCATTTTCTTTTGAATATTCTCTGTTTCTCTTAATTTTTTGTTTGCGTTTTCTGTTGTACACTTTTGTTTTTTATAGTCTCCTTTGGGAGGAAATGTGTTACTTTCCGGCTACTGTCTGCTGCTTACAATTTATTACTATTTTGCTCATTTGCTGGCTGTTGCTTGGCGAACTGTTGCACTACTTTATTGCAAAAACTTATAAATACATACAAAAATTTCCCTTAATTTACCGCGTAAAAAAATAAAATTAAATAAAAAAAAAACAAGACATTGCATGTGTATGAAGACATGATATACTGCTATGTAAATAAGTAAATATTTTTATACAATTTTGCACAGTTTTTTGTTACCCAATGTTGCCCGGGGAGCATCTGTGTTTTTTGTTATTTTTAAATAAATTTTTTGTGTTTGTCCGGAGTGGTTTCGAATTTGCATAGTTTGAGCATATAATGTGTAGAATTTGTCTAACTCGCTTTTTGCTTCACTTTGTAAAAAGAAAAAATTGTGTGCGTCAGTGGGACGCCCTACAGAAGTTAACTTCTTCACAATATTTGCGTTTTGGGTTTTCAGGTTAGGTTAAGCAATCTTGTAAAACCCAGATTCTATCACAGCAATTACAGGCGTGGCCGAAGGAAGTTTAACATGAACATGTTTTGAAATTATTTAAGTGCTGATTTATGCAAACGATAAGCCGTGTATAGTTCAGTTTGATGATTCTCTGATCCCAGGTGTGCTACATCTGGATTAACGTAATTTTGATCGTTTGCATTTCCAATGCATGCAACACCCTCTGCAAAATCATCATCTGCATCAAAATATTCATACACAAAGGATACGAATTCGTTGGGACTCAATGAGATGAGTATTGCTGCAATTATTGGCCCTAATCAACTCATTTGCCTTTCATGCTTTCTGTCCGCATTAGTCTTTGCGAATTGTTTTTCAATGAAATTTGAATTCGGTTGTACTTTAAGTTGCTTGCGAAGTCTACACTCGTGATCTCTCTGTGCTGGTCTACGGGTTTTTCTTTCAAAATGCAAAATCTGAATTTTGGTAGGCCTCATTTGTCCACGAAGTCTACATTCTCGCTGACTGACTCTCAGCCGCAGTTTTTGGTGCTGCAGATTTTTCCTAACACAATCGCCATTTGTTTGTGCCTTGTGTTTTTTTCAGTCTATTCGCGGTCAATCTTTCAGCTCTAGAAATTTCTAATGTTTTTGTATCAATCAAGTATGATCATACTCAGCGCCCTCTATCAATCAAGTTTTATTGATTCTCGTAGATATATATAAGGATGCATATCAGCTGCCCATCATTTATGTGAATATTAATATGAATCCTAATTTTTTTTCATGCTTGACTGATAGAGGGCGGTGCCTTTCATTTCCGTGACATGTTTCCCCTGCGACGATCATCTTTTACCCCCTCATGAATATAAAAACGATTCTAAAGAAGTAAACTTAAAAAAATAAAGACTTATTCAGGCCTATTCTAAATGATAATGATGATATTTATGCTGTATGTGTATCAGTATGTATTTCTGCTCAGATACATCAGTCTTTTCAAAATCCTTCAATAGAAGTCTGTAAATTTTTCGGCCATGTTGGTGGCATGTTTTCATTTTTACAATCGATTTTAACAAATAACTTTTATAAGTTTCGAACAATGGAATAAATGAGTTTCATGCAGTTGATTTAACACTTTAATTTGAAACACAAAACGGCGAAATGTTCGTATCGGATCGGCTCCGAAGAAAGCCAAGATGGATCTGACAACCAACAAGATCACGGCGACGGTTTTTTGGAATGCAAGAGGCATTAATTACGGGGGAAACGCAATCAACCGCGAATATTGTTTCAACCTAATGGGTGGTTTGAACAACGATTTGAAGGAAAAAAAACTACCACATTAGGTGAAAAAAAGTTCTATTCCATCAACACAATGCACGGGAGCACAATTGCGTTACAAATTGCTCCCTCATCCACCATGTTATCTAGATTAGGACCCCTGTGACTCTTTCCTGCTTCCAAACCTGAAGAAATGTGTCGGGAAAGAGATTTGACTCCAAAGATGAGGTCAAACAAACATTTATTTTGAAGAGTTTGAAAAATTTTTTATTTGGGAAAGCTACAAAAATTTGAGCAACGTTGGTCGAAGTGTATCAAGTTAAAAGGAGATAAAAGTGTTGAAATATAAAAATTAATTAACCCAAAACAATGTGTTTTTGAATATATTGTTTTAAAAGAATTAATCAACCTACCCTCGCATTTTAGGCGAAATATGTACTATTACAAAATTAAATAAAACAATAAAAAGTATTTTTAATTTTTAAACACGTCAATAAAATTTGTTCAAGTTTCCCTTCTAAAATTCTGTTATAATGTGTAAACATTTCTAGGGAAGGTCAACAATCCCCCGAGGAATGGCACCGTCTGTATGGCAAATGTTCCGGCAATGAAATTTACCATATTGTACTGGGTGATAGTCGTTTTTTCGGCGAATACGAGGGTAAAAGTTTCACCTACGCCAGTTTTCACTCGCATCGAAAGTAAGTAGAAAAGGTTTCGCATAAGTAAAAAATTGACTTACAAAAGCAATGGTAATGATTAACTTTACACTTAAAATCCAAAAGCATCGAAAATTGTATCCAACATCTGACAAATTTACTGAAATGACAGAACCTTTTCTTTTTTTACTTTTGACTAGATATGGCGTAGCATTAGTTGGTGTACGCCCCGCCGAACTGCCTGAATTCTACGAAGATACCATACTACTGAATCCGGGGCCAAGACATATTATGAAAAAGGACGACACGTGCTACTACATGAGCATCACCAAAGAGGAAAATTCGGCATTTGTCGTTAATCAAAACCAAAATGTCGACGCGGCAACTGCCAAGGACGGTGGTGAGTATATAAACATATGTATACAAAATTATTACATAAGAAAACTCTTTCTTTTATTACATTTAATTTTTTTCTGAATACTTTAAATTTAAAATTTACGCAAGCATAGTGAAAACCAGAATCAATGATGAAATTAGTTTACGCTTTTAATGTGCGCTTTTTGGTTTGTGTGTTCGTGCAAAGTTTTGGTTCGTTTTCTTTGTTTGTCTTCAAAAATTTCCGCTGACACTTTTTCCTCCTATATCTTCTTCTTTTTTTTCAGTTTCAATCCATTTCTAACTCAGTATTTAACTTTCTTTAATTTTGAAGTTAAATATTGAATTATGTGTAATAAAAATGTTACTGGTTTTTTTTGAGTTATGTATTTCTTCTTAATTTAACTTCACTAGTCCAATTCACAGTTCGTTATACCCGGTCTCATTTGTTTGTAAGTCCCATTGAATAATCTCATTTTCGTAGAAATTGTACGACATTATAACTTATGAAATAATTTGCAATCTCAACTGTGAATTGAACTAGATACTTACTTTGTTATTGCAATCACTTCAATTGGCTTTTCTTCTACAGAAATACTTACTTAAATATAGATATTTTATTATTTCCATCAAATCAATTGGCTTTTCTACTTACTTAAATAAAGACACTTTATTATTTCAATCAATTCAATTGGCTTTTCTACATAAATACTTCATTATATATATACTTATTATATAACAAAAATATTTTACGTATACGAGTATAACTGCATACATTCATAGCTACAATATTAGGATAAATTAAAATGTATTGAAAAGTAAAACAAATTCTAGTTATATACTTTCATAAATCAGGACGATTTTTTCCAAAAAAAACTTCAATTATGTCCAAACTGTCAGCAGACAGTGTCAGGCAGTCATCAGGAAAATTGTTTGTAATTCTTATTTTACTTTTACGCAATCAGGTACAAATATGCACACCAGCAATACACAAACACATTTACTTTAAGTTACTCAAAACATCGAAATCGTAAATAGAAGCTTAAAACACCAAAGTTCAGATATACCATACCAGCAAGTTACTATACATCTTGTAACTTCATGGCAATATGATGATCAACTTTTAACTTAGATTTGAATATCATTTGATGTCTCCTATGATTAATAAGCTCGGAAGCGTAAAAGGAACTGTGAACATCTCATGTTCAAAGAGAATCGGTTTTGAAATAGTCCTATGAAGACATCTATTCTATGTACTGCGCTGTGGCGTAGTTAGTAGTGTGTTGGCCTGCTACGCAGAGAGAGTGTCCGGGGTTCAAATCTCGGCACAGGCAAAAACAAAAAGTAGAAAACACTATTTTTCTAAACGGCACCACCTCTTGGCAGGCAATGGCAAACCTACAAGAGTAAAAATTGCCTATGAGCTATGAAGGATTCGGCATAAAACTTTAGGTCCCTTCCATTCATGTAGAAATATAACACGCACAAAATGAGTGTATGCTAAAAGCTCGTTTTAGGCCCTCCATGGGCTGCTGTGCCATTAAATGGATGAAAGTAAAAGTATTATATGTACAGGGCTATTCAGTTGGTTTTCATAACACTTACATATGTATAAATTACAGGTGCTCATACATTAGATTGTTAAGGCAAATTATTGATGCAGGTTTAATTTTCGAAAATAACTCAATGCGAATTGGGATCTCTCCAAGCTTATAAAAATCTGAGGGTGATATAATTAGCAAACTTGTTTTTAGAATTGTCTCTAAATTAAATAATTTTTTTAATTTGCATCTAAATGTTCCCTAGAAATGACTTGGTAGAGTCACTGAACAGCAAAACAATCATAGCCATTAGTTTCTTGGTGAAAATAGTAGCTCTCAAAAAAATTATGTGTGTAAATAATGTGTAGAGCCCCTACATACTCGAGGAAAAAAACACACAAAATATTTTTATTTCATGATATGTGTAGTGCATATATATATTTTACTTTACATACTATGTACATACGATAAATTTGGTGTTAAAGCTTCTGATTTATTATGAAAACTTAAGTTTGTTTTGTTAAACTCTTGAAAACACGTCCAAATTTAAATAAGTACTATACATATACAATAGTTAAATTCATTAGTCTTAGTTTCTGTATCGTTTCTGTTTTTGTATTAAGTTTCTGTTGTTTCATTTTGTTAATAGTGGGCAAAATGATTTTTATTATTAATCGTTGACAATTGAATTTAGTTAGAACAACAACAATAAACAACAATAATACCACCATCACCAACACCACTACCACCACTAATAATAATATGACCACAGTGAATATGTGTTTAGCAACAACAACAACAACAATGAGTACAATCGCATCAACAACTCATAGCATGGCACCAGTGCCATCCGTTTGTGTGCGTGTGCCCCATAGTCCCAGTTTAGACTCTGATGGTACCGGCACGCCCATTATAGAAAGGCATCCATCCAACAGTGATTTTACAACACTATTTGTGCGTGAGTGTGAACACATCATGTTCTTCTTCTACTACTTCAACTTCTTTCATCTATTCGTCCTCACCAACTACCTCCATACATTCTTCTTGATTATTAACTACTATGTACTACAACAGTTCATGTAATTACACCATTCCACCCATTCATCCATCAACCAATCTCAATTTATCCACACACATGCCTATATCCAATTTAACTTATGCACCCACATACATGTACATCATATATGTACATATGTATGGATATGTAGTATGTTGCACATTGATTACCATCACCGTCACTATACAAAATCTGTCAATTTCCAGCTTTAGACGACATCATGTCGAGGCAACGAACTGCGTGTAATGCAAAAACCAGCATAGCTCCAAAATTTATTTGCAGCATTTTATGGTTAAAAGAAAGCAATGAGTTTTCCTTGCCATGTAAGGGTACATACAATTTTAAATATGTACTTATTGTTCAAGAGAAGTTTTTTGTAAAGTGTCACTTTGGTAATCAATTAGCGATTTTAGTATAAACTTAAACTTTTCGGTTTTTTTTTCTTTTCTTTTTTTTTTTTTTTGTATATTGCATTACGATTGCATGTTGCAACCACATCATTTCTCATCTCTGTTCTTGCTTGTGAACTTATTCTTCCTTGTTCTTTTAGGCATGTTCGCACACAAGCAATACACATATTACTTACATACATACGTATGTTTGTATGTATGTACGAGAATTTTTATGGTATATCCACCAAATGAACCTAAATCGAATATTTATACTTTCAATAATTTTTATTAATTTTTGGCATGCATGCATCACTGGTGTGTATATTTAGTATGTATAAATCCACTTTTCGTTTGCTTCGCTATCATCACTTTTTTACAAAATATATTTTCGTTGCGTTCAGCATTTTCCATTTCCATATAAATTACTTGGATAACAAGTACGAATTTTATAATTTATTGAACCAAAAAACGACAACAGCTACAACAAGAACAACTTTGTTGGCATACATTTTGACAGGAAGAACTTCTGTCGACGACACTGTAACAGAGACAATAAATGTGTATGTATGTACAATATTGGGCATCATCATGACGTCAATATGCCACATTCACTTACTAATCATCTCACTTTCAATTCATAATTCCATATACATATACATATGATAATATGGGTCCTCATGGATGATATATGTATTTCATTCCATGGTTTTAATCAGGGAATAAGGAAAGCTCTTCCAATATCTGGTCGTTAATTTTCTCTAAAAAAAAAACAGTGAATTGAAATGTTATATAGGAAAATCAGAGATACGCGCCATTAAAAAAGCTAAATCGAGCGAGGTCTTCGCTTTTGATATCAAAATATAACAAGATTGAAGATAAAAAATCCTCGCAAACCGTTGGTCAGCGATCAGGACTTTAAAGAAAGTATGTACTAGATAAATTATAAGGAATAATGAACGAACGAAAAGTGCTTTAGAGCCTGCTTGCTCATCGCCATTATATTATCAGGAATAACTGAATTTATGTTCTTAATGTGGTTATGGTTGGCTATACATAAATATGTATGCATTATCCTATACATATGTACATACATACATAAGTAAGTATAAGGTCCTTAAACTTCACAAAGTATCTACATATACTTATAAATAACAAAATGCAAAAGTGTAGTAAATTATCGCCGAAACATTGTTTCAAATTTCAGGTACATAATAAAAAAGTATAGCCATCAAAAAGTTCATCGTCGCGTTCATTCACTAATCGTATAAAGTTTATAAGGTGAATACTCATAAAAAGTAACATAAAACACAAACAAACAAAAATACATTTTCGGGTCAAGTGAAATCGATGTGTGGCAAAGAGATAAGAGTAAGAAATACTTATCTATTCATAAGAACAATGTTAATAACTTAAGCTCTGCACATTCGGCTCATTTTTATAATTTTTTTATATTGAAAATATTTCAATCTTAATTCTTATATGAACTTAGGGGTACGAAATCGGAGAATCAAACCAATTATAAAATCACCCAACCACAACTCGAAATCTTCAAATTTGTAATCTCCAAATTCTAAGAATAAAATATAGTATATGTGCATTTCCTTACTCTTTTTCGAAGTGCTCCATCCTATTTCCCATAAATCTTGTGAACATTTTGGTATGTCGTATGTGCTTAGGAGTATTGATGTTGAGCATTTATAATTGGGTACTTACAATTTTTAAGCAAATTATATTTGAGAAAACAAAGTCGCAGAAATAATATGTGAGAATTGAGAATTTAACCATTTCACGCTCCTTCTGTTTTCATAATCTGTTGTAATCAGCTGTGGGGACTTTAATCGATATTTCACCTTCTTAGTCAATATTCAAGAATGCAAAAGAAACAACTTCAGTGAATGGCGCCGAGATCCACCTCAGGTCTAACAATGAAAACGAAACTAGAGATATTGGGTCTCGCCGCATTCCATGGAGGGCCAAATGATTTAATAATAAAGGCAGCCCCTGTGCTGTGACTGAGTGGTCCTATTAGGCAACGTGCCTCCTCCCTGTTACTCACAAATTAAAACACATATAAACCTCAATAAACCTTCAGGTGAAGCAGATACACACGCCTTCCTAACCTAACCTAAGTCCAGAAATTTATAGGTAATAGTAAATATAAATACCCAGTGCTAAGGCAAAAAACATATGCATGTTTTTTTTACATATACTCATGCAATTTCATTTTTTTGTAGAGAGTAGTTATTGCTATTGATTGATTTATTGAAAAATGTTGAAAATTTTTAAATTCCTTTATTAAATTTATGCATATATACATACATATGTATGATGCAGCAAATAAAAGAAATTGAATATAAAAATAAATTGTGCATTTTACTGTGAACAAAATGTTCTTTCTTTCGAATATTATATTTTGTGTTTTGCATATTTACAATTCAATTTTTTTTTTTACATTTTTATTCTCCGGTGCTGACGGCGAATTGCAACAACTAAATGATGTTTATAAACATAAAAATAGCAAATGATAATCCAACGTCTGTGATAACATCAGATTCAAAACAAAATCTAAAGGATACAACGGTAACATCGACAAATACAACGCAAACACCTTCAGCGACGACAACGACAACGGTTACCACGGCGATACCATTGGGATTGAGCTGCAGTGGCGCCGGTGTTGCGATGTTTAGCGGAGGTGGAGGTCTTAGTGTTGCATCCGCTGCCAATGTCGCTGCTGGCACCACTTCCTTCAACACTTTAACAACTGGAAATCATTTAGATGTGCCACAAGCAGGAAATCCCAATCTTCTTAGCCCGGACATTTTAAATCAACGAAGAGGTAAGTAGAAAAATATTTAAATTTCTATTTACTTAAAAGAAAAAAAATATAAAAAAATAACAACATGCTAAACTGTTATGGTAGATCCGCTTTAGGAGGCGTTTAAGTTGATCAATGTAAATTTATTTGAGCTTTTCACGACGAAAAGCCGCTGTGGCGCAGTGGTGATGCGTTGGACTGCTACGCAGAGTGTCCGGGGTTCGAATCTCGGCACAGGCACATATTGCTTCAATATTGCTGTATCTTTATAGAATATAATGAAATCTGTACATTAGGGCGATTAATCTAAAATTTTGCGTACATAAAAGAAAAGTGAAGAAGTTGTGAATTTTGCACAACTTCTCAACACATAACTATTTAATTGTCATGGTGAGTGTGCATATTTTCGTGCCTTACAGGCTATTTTTGTATGGACCTAAGAGAACTTTAAAAAATTAGGTAAGGCTGTTACTCTCTTTTGTATACCACAGTCTTTTCGATTTCAACGTGATTTCTCAGAATGGTTTCGTACATCAAAATTATATTCTTTCTTTTACATACCTTAAAGTTCTCGTTTTCCAGACACATTTTATGTCTATTTATAAGATTTCGATAAGATTACTACTATCATTTTCACATCTTCAGAATTTTCCTGCTAACCTCCTGAAAAGCATGAGATCTCGAATTTTTTTTTAAATAACTATCTCCTTGTACTTATTCTAAACTCCACTGTCCTATCAATTTTTGGGTAATACTTAAATCACAACGTATAACGTATTTCAACCAAGCCTCAGTATTATAATATAAGATATAGATAGATTGATATACTGAAAACAGAATCAGGTTGTATTCTATGACTGTACACTAGTCAGGCCCGAATTAAGATTGTCTGATGTACCAAGAACACACAGTGTTGGATATCGTAAAAATTTATAACAGCCTGCATTTTTTTCAGCCAAACAACAAATTACTTAGTACGGTTTTGGAAAATGTGAAATATTTTGGGTAAACACGACAGGGTTTATATAATAACCATAACCAAAATTTATACTGGTTTCTTGTAAATAGTTGCTTTGTTTGTGTTTCGTGCCGAAACCTTTTGCATACCCTCATTTTGCATCCCTGATATATTCGTTTAGTGTAGAAGACACACGACCGACAGTAGTCAACAGATTTCTGCACTAAATATTGTAACAAGCGGTGATTTGAGGGTCTAGAGATTATTTTCCGTTCGCTGGCTAGCAGAATGGTTGCTTTTTAATTCATGACGACATTTTGATTACCTATAAAAAGCTGGTGAGCATGAGCGTACAAGAGTAACCCGTCTGAGTCTATAACTCAGCTCAGAGATAAAATTCATCATTATACAAATTTGTTTATCAAACTAAACAAAGGTAGTTTAATTAAGGTAGTTTAGCCGAACATATAGATTTCTATTAAAGACGATACCTATGTATGTTGATATTTCTTTGTAGGTTCGGCTAAATAATGAGTGAAATTCATGCAGTGGCTTCTATCTTGAAATATTCGGATAGTATCTATGTGGATCTTATTCCCGAAATTTATATATTATCTGTTTACTATTTAATTTCTGTTTAAATGCAGGGAGTCGTCGGCCTTCAATTCTCCCCGTACCGGATATGTTCACATCATCCTCATTCAGCATATCTGGCAATGACGATGGCGATGAAGGTGATGAAAGTGAAGATGAAATCGATGATGATGTGCCATGGCGATCACCATCAGAAAAAATTGCGTAAGTTTTTTGCATGTTTTAAGTATATTGAAGCTATCAACCCTAATTTTAATCATTTTTATAAAATATTAAATATATTTTCAAAATACATATAAAATTCAGATTAAATTCAGATTAAAACTCTCTCTAAACTCTAGTGACGAATTTCAACGAATCTTAATTTACCTTTAATTTTTTAAATTACAAACATCACCTCCTAGTCTTTGATGTCAATATCTAATGAAAAAAAGCAAAAGCAATTGCGAATAGTTTTCATTTAGTTTCATTTCGGTATATGAATATTTAGAAATGTACGTGTAGATGTAATTGTCAATGTTTACCCAATTCACCTTAGATACACATTGTTATCCTACATTCCCCTCTTCCATTTATGTAGTATAATTCTCTTTCACAAAATATTGTATTAAAACCTTATTCTACAATAGTTGATATGCGAAAATTCAGATTCAGATAGAAGCAAAGTATAAAGTTTTCTACCACAACTTTGTATTAGTGTTGTTAATTTTGTTAGTGTTGGTGTTGGTCGACATTCCATCTGGTTCAATTAGCCAACAGTCAGATAGACAAACGAACAGACTTGGAGAAGACTCTCTTTCTTTAGAGACTTTAGGTTAGTGTAAGTGTATATGTAGATATCGCACCTTAACTATAAAAGTGGCACAACTTAAAATTTAAGAATTTTCAGAAGGTGTGAAGTAAATGATATTGCTTATCTGTGTAAAAATTATTTAATGGATAATAATATGCATATTTAGTTAGTACCTAGAAAGACTTTTCATATTCCATATTTTAAATTTTTAAAAATCAATCATTTGTTATATAATTTTTTTGAAATTTTTTCATTTTAAGTTGTGCCTCTTTTGTAATTAAGTAGGGTACGATTTTCATGTATATATGTACGAGTATGTTCATATGTGGTATGTACCTATGTGCATATGTATCTATGTACCGTTAACTCTTCGAATGAAACAAATTTTAATTAAATTATTTCTTCGGCACTAGAGCAGTTCTATACGAGTATATGTAAATTAAGGCGGGCGGAAATGTATGAGCGATGAAAACAAGAAAATATTCAAGTTTTTACCAACGCGATTGATACATTGGGTATTTCAGAGTCTAGCGCCATAACCTATTTTTCGATAGCGAACAATCCTTGTGAGCTGAATAGTCCGAAAAATTCATTTTTTATTTTAAATATATTTATTTTTTTTTTTAAATTTGGAAATTATTTGCAAATTTGGCAAGTTCAATTTGGGAGGGTTTTCATACTTACTTACTTAACTGACACTATAACCGAGGATCGGTCTTGGCCGCCTCTACAAAGCTTCGCCAGTCGCCTCTGCTAAGCGCGCGCTGGCGCCAGTTGATAAGGCCAAGTGCAGTCAGGTTGCCCTGCACTTGGTCTTTCCAACGAAGATTAGGACGTCCCCTCCTGCGTGTTCCTCCACCGTGGTTCGAATAAAACACCCTTCTAGCCGGAGCGCTTTCTTCCATTCGCTCAACATGACCCAGCCAGCGAAGCCGCTGGAGTTTTATACGCTTGACTATGTCAGTGTCGGCGTACAGCTCATCGTTCCATCTTATTCGATACACGTCGTCCACGCATACTGGACCGTAGATCTTACGGAGTATCTTCCTCTCGAATGCTCCTAACAGCCTCTCATCATTGATGGTCAATGTCCACGTCTCTGCGTCATACATTAGGATGGGAAGGATGAGGGACTTATAGAGCGTTATTTTCGTCGGTCGAGAGAGGGCTCTACTTCTCAATTGCCTACTGAGCCCGTAATAACACCTGTTGGCAAGAGTCAAGGCTAACATTATTGTTGGTGTTTATGCTGGATCCTAGATATTCGAAATCCTTGATGACTTCAAAAGTATAATTGTCAACAGTGACATTTTATCCAAGACGCCGTGACTCTTTGTTTGTTGACACAAGGTATTTCGTTTTGTCCTCGTTCACCACTAGATGAGACTCTCTTTCCAGGTTGGAGAATGCTGCACTGACTGCTCGAGCGTTTTTGCCAATGATGTCAATATCATTAGCGTATGCTAGCAGCATGACACTCTAATATAGTGCCCGAGATCTCGATGTTCGCAGCTCGAATTATTTTCTCCAGCATAAGGTTTAAGAAGTCGCACGATAGGGAGTCACCTTGTCTGAAACCTCTTTTGGTATCAAATGGAGCGGAGAGCTCTGTCCCAATTTTCACTGTGCTGGTGGTATTATCCCACGGTAGTTGGCGCAGATCGTGGAATCACCTTTCTTATGGATTGGGCAGAGTACGCTGAGGTTCCAATCACTTGAGATGCTTTCATCCGACTATATTCATCATAGAAGAAAATGCATGCGTTTTTTCAGTTCTTCGCCTACGGTCTTAAACAACTCAGCAGGCAGGCCATCTGCACCTGCAGCCTTATTGTTTTTCAGCCGAGCAATGGCTGTTAAGACCTCCTCATAATCAGGCGGCGGTACTTCAACGCCGTCAGTGATTGGGGTTTCCGGAGTAGATTCCGCAGTGGCGGGATTTTTGCCGTCATCACCATTAAGCAGCTGCGAAAAGTCCTCCCTCCATAATCTCATTATGCCCTGGACATCTGTCACCAAATTTCCGTCTTCATCCTTGCAGGAAGAGACCCCGGTCTTCAAACCATCAGTCAGGCGTCTTATTCTTTCAAAGAATTTTCGGACCTCGTTCCTGTCTCGCAACATTTCGATATCATTGAACTCGCGTCTTTCTTCATCTCTTTTCTTGAGCCTGAAAAGACGTTTCTCCTCCCTCCTCAACTCTCTGTATCGCTCCTTAGCAACTCTCGTTGCAACTGACTGCAGGGTGGCTCTGTAAATAGCCACTCTCTGTCGCTTCAGTAGCATCGCGACACTCTTGGTCGTACCACATATTTCTCCGTCGACGGTGGTAGCCTAGCACCTCTTCGGCAGCCGTACGCATAGAGCGGGAAATGAGCGTCCACTGCGCGCATATATCATCAAGTTGAGGGGTGTTTTGCGAAAGAAGGAGTGCAAGTTGGTTGGCGAAGACTTCGGCTGTCTGTTGTGATTGCAGCTTTTCGACATCCAGCTTTCTCTTTATACCTATCCGTTACACATATACGAGTGTAGACCTTGGCTGCAACCAAGTAGTGGTCTGTGTCGATTTTTGCACCACGTATTGTGCGTACGTCTAGTACGTCTAGTACGTGCCTTCCGTCGATCACAACGTGATCAATCTGGTTTCGTGTGGTTTGATCAGGGGACAGCCAAGTGGCCTTATGGATATCTTTATGTTGGAATCTGGTGCTACTAACTGTCATATTTCGTGCGGCGGCGAAGTCGATTAGTCTCGGTTACCGTTATCGGTGACTTCGTCGTGGAGACTGAATTTTCCGATCGTCGGACCAAAGAGACTCTCCTTGCCCACCTTGACATTAAAGTCGCCTAACACGATTTTAATATCGTGGCGTGGGCAATGCTCACAAGTCTTGTCTAGGAGCTCGTAGAAATCATCTTTGGTCGTTTCTAGCTAGGCGCTCGTTCACGGCCGCGAACCTCGAGACTAGATGATGCAGTCTCTTCCCAACCACAAATCCAACACCAAATTCGTGCCTCGACGCATGACAGCTGTAGTAGATATCACAGGATGCTTTTTTGGATAGCGGTGATATCAGCTCTATTGTTTGTTGGAGGACAAACACCAGCTGTAGAGGGTTCGGACATTCCAGGTGCATATCCGTAAATCTTTGTCATTTTGGCGTTTGCAGGAGTCGTCATTATTAGGGGTGTTAAATATCCGAGGTTTCGTTTGACGATTCATTGGGGAAATATTTTGACGTGGTGGGTTCCAAGCCCGACGCATAACCATTCATTCAAGGCCATGGAGAAGCCCGCCGCACACATTAGTTAACTCACTGACAGTTGTCAGATCGCTATCCAGGGGACGCCACGAGGAGGCTGTGTGTCGACTTGAAACGTAGAAGCGCAAGGATCGACCATGGACGCACCTGCGACTGTCACGAACTTTACCTTGTGTCCTACGCCCCAGGCCCCATTTTCTAATAAGTTTTCTAATGTATTTAAATAGTCTTAATTGAAGTTAGCTTTGCCAGAAAACTACCACTAAGATCACTGATGAGCAACCATGGCTGGTTTCGAAACTATCGTCTGATCTGCCTCTGCTATATACATTGTTCTTATTTTCTCTGGCAAATATAACGTTCATTAAGCCTGTTTAAATATATTATATGTATTCTTTTGATTTTGAAGCAATTAAGCGCTTTATTTTCGCAAATATCGAAACGTCGGTGATTCCAATCGTTAGATCTAGATCAGATGAAAATGTTTTGTATATAAGGACGATTGTAGTGTATGGTCGAGTTAATTTCGACCCAAAAAACAAATATTTTATTTTCTTTCGTCCTCCGTTTTTGACAATATAATGATGCGGTTCCTATTATTTTTAGTTGCACTTTCATTTGAAACCAACTTGCAATGGAGTGAAACTAACAGAAACAATCAAATGGCGGGGGCAAAAACGTGAATTTTTTTCCCGCCCACTTTAGTGTACCTATCTGCATACATAGTAGTTAGTACACTTGTAGTTAGTGTTTTGTTTCAGGGTGTATAATTCTGCATATATATGTATGTACATATGTAATATGTATGTAGCTGGTATTTGGTTTCAGGGTGTTGTTTTTCTTTTATTGTTATTCCACTTTATTCATTCTGAATCTGACGGTAGTAATATTATATTTTGCATTCTCAAATTTTATCAATAGCTTTTCAAATAAATTTAATTATTAATTTATATTTTTATATTCATTATTTCCTGTACAAACAAAAAACAATTATTTTAATTTTTTCTCTTCTTTAACAACGACAGTTGTTTCTGATGTTGAAGTTTCATTTTGAAAGTGATGACTGTTTTCACATTACGTCACTGACTCTTTGCAATTGTACATAAAAGTGTAAAATCTCTTCAATCTAAAAAAATATCTTCTCTGTGATAAAAATAAATGGCTGCTTAAGTGTGCTGCTATGTTTTAGAGGAAATATTTCCGAATACTCTATACTCAGATAAAACACCTCTCTTTAAATAATACAAAATTCGAGCCAGTTTATTATTTATAGTCAAAAATATATGATAAAATATTTCCATTATAAGTCGACTTAGGCTGTTTTTTCCTTTTCACCACAAATATATGCACACTGCAGTAAAGTAAAACAGAAAATTTCAACATCAACTCAAAATCAAATGTTATCTTCATCTATCGCTGAATGTGCTATGCCAGTTAAAAAAAAACAGCTTAAAAATGTTTTTATATCATTATTTTCAAATGACAATTCAATCGATAATATCACATTCCATATAAAATCTAAAACTGGAATTGATAACCTTTCGGTTCTTAAGTTTAACTTTTCACATCAAACCAATATTTATTCTTTTAAAATTAGTATTCCGTTTGAGTTGTTTGATAAAATCGTTGATATTAACTTTTGCCCAAAAGGTGCAATTGTGAAAGAAATTGTTTGTGTACCACTTATTTTAGCCTTGGCTTAAACCATCTGTACATGATGCTGAAATTCTTTGTTAACTATTAACTTCTTAGGAAAGATCGAGAATCGAATCCTCAATACATGTAATTGCTACATGAGTAAAGTAAAATTAAGTCAGTTCAATAATAATTTCTTATTTTTGCATTGAGGAGTTTTTTGTCCTTCTTTGAATCGTCCACCGTATGAACAGAGGCGGATTTTAACATGTTGAGGCCCTAGGCAAAAATCAATTTTCTTGGCCTCTTAATTTTTTTTTTTTTGAACTTGTGGCTCAATTTTCTAAATTTTGACGAAAGAAACAACATTTTTGATAGACAAATATTTTGTTAGAATTTATAGAGCATTTATAATTTTTTTTTCGTGATTTCTTTCTTGCAAAACTATCAATTAAGGAGTCATAGTTGAGTCGCTTTCAATGGCCATGATGGCTAATTGATTTAATTTTATTTGGCCAAGTGACGTTCTTAAGAAATTTTTGACCCGCTAAGAATGCTAAATGATCTCCCACCAGACGCATTTGCAATTGGGATTGTTAAACCAATTTTTATGATTATTTCAACGTTTCGAAATGTTGATATTAAAACTTCCAGAATTGACGCATACAGGCAGTATTAATATTTTTTCCAATTTTACAAAATGAAGGAACTGTTTAACCTCATCTTTGAATACTAATTGATTTATGTCATCTTTATAGTTTTATACTAAATTTGACACACACTGAGCAATTTTTTCTTCAGGCAAATCAAAATCAACAAATATTAAAAAGTTTTGTAATACCTCATCATAAACTACAGACCTTCTTTTTATTTCAGAGTGTAAAGTATCACAAATTAAGTAAAATGTTTCAACTTTGAATAGTTCTTTCCCACGTAAAATGATGTCATTATCTGAAGTTTCATCGAATTGTTTTTTTTTCTTTTCCTGTTTCGATTTTTTGCTGTTGAGTATTCTGTACTACCAGCTAATTCGATTGCTTCTTTCTCCATTTCGTGAAAATATGCATCATCAGTTCGAATACTGAGTATGAATGCTGATAAAGATTTCAATAAATTAGTTACTTTTTGTATGTTACATTCTTTGTTTTGTAACGATTTATTGGTGGCATTAATTCTTTGCAATAATGTATTCCAAAAAATTAATAACAGTGCCATTTCTAAATCTTCAAAACTACTATTTAATTTTTTCGCCTGAATTTTTGTAATGGACTTTTCAGATTGGTTAATACAAATTTCAACAAGAACGGTTCTTATGAAAGAAAAATTCTTTCGTACAGTTAACCATCGACCATCGAGTGTCGCATATACGTTTTAAAGTATGGCTTAATTTTTGATCAGTTTTCATTAGCTGATCCCATCTCTTTGTCGAAGAGGAAAAAAAGACGAACAAATTTTTGAATAAAATCAAAGAATCTAAAAGCTTTAGAAGAACATTCTGCAGCTGTATTTCCAACTAAATTTAAGGAATGTCCTGCGCAAGGCACAAAAACAGAATTTTTGCTGTAACTTTTAATTTTAGCTTGGAGACCGTTATAAATGCCTGACATGTTCGAAGCATTGTCATACGTTTGTCCCCGGCAATTATTAATGTTCAACCCTAATTCGGACAATTGTCCAGCTTGTTGTTTCTAAATATGTTGCATCATGATGTTCGATCGGAATAAAACATATGAACCTTTCTTGAATTTTTTGATTTAAATCTATATACCTGATAATAATAGTTAACTGGTCAGTATGGTTAGCATCAGGCGTGGAATCAACTAAAAGAGCAAAATAGTAAGCTCGTTTTATTTCAACAACAATGGAGTTTTGTACACTTTTGCCCATAAGTTCTATGAATTCATCACACGTGGTTTTAGATAAATAATTAACATGTCCCATCCCGCAATTACTGTATTTTTCTAAGTGAACCTTTAAAAAGTCATCAAATTCAGTCAAATATTCAATACAGCTGGGAAAATTGCCTTTGGAAGAATTAGTATGTCCCAAACTTCCCAAAAGTCTAACTGTAGCAACGACTCGTTTGAATACCTCACGCCAATAAATTGCCTCTTTTTCTATTACTTCTAAAAGTTTGGAATCGACGCGACCACTTATTTTAGCACGAAGAACATAAGCACACATACAACTTTTATGTTCTTTCGACTCATCATGTCTTTTCAAAACGTCTACAATATTTGTCCAATCGGAATATTCTGAAACTAAAACATTCAATTTTTTACTAAATAGTTTACAAGCAAAGCAATAAACAGATTTCGTTGTTTCAGAATAAATCAACCATTCTCTTTAGTCATATAAAAATGTAAATCATTTAATTTTCGGTATATTTGTTGATCATTATTATCTTTATAACATTTTTTAGAAAATTCTAAATCTCCCACATTTTTACAAATGTTCAATCAAATCATTACTAACTATTTTTGGCCATAAACCAATGTCAAGTTAGGATAAGTATTTGTACATCTTATCACTTCACTCTCAATTTCAATCTCTATGTCACCGGTAATGGCAACGCAATTATAACTTGCACCTTCTTCTACACAAATACTCCTATTTGAAAGATTAACATCGTTATCAGCTATTACTGGTAGTGAAACCTTTTTATCTGCCACCGCAGTACTGGTAGATGGAACGTTTCCAACCCAAGACATAAATTTTGCAAGGGAGTTTCTTTGCTTTTCATTTTCCCTCATTTGAATTTTTTTTCGTAGTCGTTTTTGTGCGCTTGACTCGAAAGTTCTTTTCATTTTAAAGTATATTTTTCAAACATTTTTTTTGAAAATAAAATGGTATAAGTGAATTAAGAATTATTAAATGATGAAAGCGACAACGTTGGTCTTGCTAGTTTTAAAAAAAAAACTGTTGTGTATCATATATTTTATTTTGTAACGGCCTACTACAATCGCAAATAAATATAATTAAGTTAATAGAATTAAATTTGAATTGGAGGTTTTAAACTCTCCAAAATTTAAGATCTCAAATTCTACGACTATTTTATTTTTTTTATAATTTTTTTTTTAATTTTGGAGGCTCTTATAATTCGGAGGCCCTAAGCAAATTAGGCATCTGCCTACAGGTAAATCCGCCGCTGCGTATGAACATCGCTTAAAACTTATTAATCTTCCGACATTATAAGCAGAAGAAAATTTCTGAATGTATGTATGGTATATGCTCAAAATTATCCTTTTCGTGAAATACATAGAGATTTTAATGAACATTATAATCTATTGAGCATTTCTCATTCTCTGAAACACACCAAAACAAACTTTCTTATTATACTAAATTGATAAACTGGTAATGATTTTATATTTGTAGTTGCATGGAATACCTATTCGAATATAAGTAGGCAGCTCATGACATATTTTTGTGTTAAGCGGTTGCATCGGTCATCGATGCGTGGCTTCGGCGTATGCGCCCGTTGGTTGTATTAGGTGGGCGGAGGGTCCGGTGGGGCTTTTCTTTTAATAAAAATTAAAGATTTATGTAAAATAGAAAATTGAAAAGTGTAGCTGAAGATATATTACCATGGAAGGCAATACACCAATTTTTGCACTTAACCAACACTCTGTCGAATTTTGGGCCAGAAAGCCCATTGAAAAGTGTATAAACTTAAAATTGCCTATTGTAAATAAGAGCTTTACAAGATATCTGTTTATCTGGAATCACTTGTGAGAAAAGTTATTCAGTCATTTGATTGATTTTGACTAGCTTATTAATACTTAAGCAACTTTTCGACGTTATCAACTTAAGTTGATGTTCTCTGAATGCATATTGTGGTATACTAATGTGCATAGTCCCAATTTCCAGTATTTAGAAATGGTAGCTGCATGGTTGCAATACCGGAAACTGGTTTTTACTTCTGAAACGCCGATCATCTACCATTTAATTTCTGATATATATAATTCTCATTCATGACTCCTTCTGGATACCAATTTAATAGCAATGCTGAAACCGGAGGAAAGTAAATTGGCATTATCATTTCGGAAAGGTATAAATGGTCGATTTCCAATAGGAACGACTTAGTATCGACCACAATCAAGCTTGGGCCGTTAACCAAACGGTCGGCTTCAGTTTCGATGCTATTTCTATGCCTTCGTGTAAAGACCGCGTAAACCCAAACAAAATCGAAAAAAAAACTATTATCAAGAACTGTTTCATATTTATATGTAATTACTTACTTACCAGTCAGGTTGCCCTGCACCTGGTCTTTCCAACGGAGATTAGGACGTCCTCTTCTGCATGTTCCTCCACCGGGGCTCGAATAAAACAACCTTCTAGCCGGAGTGCTTTTTTCTATTCACTCAACATGGCCTACCCGGCGAAGCCGCTGGATTTTTATACGCTTGACTATGTCAGTGTCGGCGTACAGCTCATACAGCTTATCTTTCCATCTTATTTGATACACGTCGTACACGCATACTGGAACGTAGATCTTACGGAGTATATTCCCCTCGAACGCTCCTAACAGCCTCTCATCATTGATGGTCAATGACCACGTCTCTGCGCCATACATTAGGATGGGAAGTATGAGGAACTTATAGATTTATATGTGCGTATACTTAGTAAATACCCAGAACATATACTCACTTTTTCTTTACTCGCAATGTGAATACAACTTCTGCTTTTATCAATTATTTAAGTACATAAAATTTTTTCAAAACCAATTGTTTAATTTTACCCTCAACACGCTCATTCAGTTGTTTGAGTGGACATTTTCCACAATCACGTACCTATTCGCTAATTATGAGCTCTTCTGAGGACTCGAACATACGCAGCTGTTGCCCAAATAAAGCAGCACCACTTGAGGCACAACGCTATTGCATGAAAAAAAGCTATAGCTGCGACAGTGATTGCGCACGTAAGGTCCCCCCCTATACCATAACTGCACCACCATCGGTCTTGGCGCTATCATCCTCAAATGCTGTAGCTGCTGAAGTTTGTTGCACTTCCTATTCCACAAATGCGTGGATTCAACCATCGTCTTCAACCACTACCACTACAACATTTACTACTACTGGGACTAGCCATCATCAAACGTTTACCACCTCGAGTAGTTGCGGTTCAGGGGGCGGCGGAGGCGACAAGACAGCTCGCCCTGTTTGGGCCGTAGACTATTCACGGTAAGTCGAGGCGATTACAGCAGTTTGTGTTTCTGTTCGTTGCCGTTTTCTCAAAAGGTGTTGAACCGCTTCTGTTGGGCCGCTCGTTCGTTCATTTGGATAGCGTGTACCACATTGATTGATATGTGCTATATTTTGTGGCTAACAATTAATTACTTAACTTGATATCAAATTGTTTTTGTTAGCAAGCTAAAGTTTTACATACTTACACATACATACTTACTTAAGTAACTAAACATTTTTGCATATCATACTAATGTTTTGTTGTTTCAAACTAGCAATTCTCATATTTTCTTAGTTATTTTGTAAGAGAAGTTAGGTTAGGGTGTAAAATTTACAAATGTACAAATAGGCCGATTTTCGACTGTTATACAAAAAATCTCACCTTCAATTCTTCGATATTAGTAAAATACTCATTAAATTTTCGTGATCCGATTCAGCATAAGCAAAATGACGGTCTCTCTCTATTGTGTAGCAAATCAAAAACACAGTAGGAAATGGTGTGCTAAGCCTTAGCTCATCAAAGTTAGGTATTAGCAATATTGATTCAAAAATATTTAGGGAGAAATTATTTCATATGTTTGAGCCAGTAATCATAGCCATAACCCCTCACAAAGATTCTAGACCTATGTATAATGACCAATTTGTTAACTAAAATTAACTAAAAGGAGGAGAGAGGAGATCAAAAGAGATTGATCTCCTCTAGGCTAGAAGAGAAGTTTTTCTTTAGAAAATATACTAGATGTTAATCTATTACCTTAGATTAGATACTACAACTTTCGGTATTTTAACCTAATTCTTTCATTTTTCCATTTTTCACCTTCTCTTTGTACAAAAATAAAGCTTTCAAGAATGAATTAGTTAATGAATTAGTTAATCGTTTTAATTAAAAGTACACACTTTGAATAAAATGATCAAAGTTGCTACTTACATTATAGCTTAATTTATATTAAGAAATCTCATGAAAAAAATTCCATATTAGATATACATATTCGAATGCTATTTATATTTTAAATTACTAACGATAAACCTATTTCAATTACTTACTTACTTTCACCTTTCACCTACTACTTGTTCTTGAATGATTAGTACGTTAATATTGGCGGCTTCTTGCCTTTCTAGTTCAACTCTTTTCTGTTTTATCTTAAAATATTGATTTCAAGCGCGCTTAACAACAACTATCAGCTAAAATTATATTTTTCTTAACTTCAATTATTCCTCCAATAGTTTTACTTTTGAAATGGTTTTTATTCTATTAGAACTAAATCTATCTACTGCTACGTAGTTGATATGCGTTACGTTGCTCTGCTCTTCCGATGCTTGCATTTTTCAACTTCTTTCTTCTTTTTCAACGATTTCAAATCTGATGAATTTTTATTTTTCAGAATTGTCAAAGGTTTTCCACCGGTATCACCGTTCATAGGAGTCAGTCCTACGCTATGTTATTTGCTGAAAGAGAAGAAGCCGTTATGTTGTCTGCAGTTGGCGCAGGTAAGTAGACATTGGTAACTCCCAGTGTTGGGCATTGCAAACGACAATCTGAAAAGTCATAGTAGATAATGTCGAAAAGTAGAAGTGTGAGCATTATCGGCATTGCATTTATATAAATTTTGGCCAAATGAAAGGCCTACAATAGTCTGATCGATGACTACACTTAGCCATCGGTATGGCTGCTGACGTTGTCTACGTGTTGCATAAAGAACAATAAGCTTAAATTATGTACAATAAATAAAAAAAAAATTCAAAATCTTTCGTTCCTACAACACTGTCATGAAACAAAAAAAAAGTTAATTGTACCGAAATAACGGTCCAATTATATCCGTACCTGAAGAACTCTTTACGTGAGAAGTTTAAATGCGGTTTCCTCAAACTGTACGTTTTTTCTTAGATATGGCAGTCTTGCACCGAACGATCGATTTAAATTCTTCATTTTCTTCATATTCCAGTTTTCTGTTTAACATGGTTTCCATTTTATTTTCCTTCGCTTTTCTTTTTCTTCATGTTTCAGTCGTTTTAATTTTCATTGAAAACAAGATTGATTCATTCGTTTCTATGTCACACTTCGCATACGGAAGTATACATTGTAGTATGTACCATATGTATAAATATCTTCTTGTTCGTCTTCATTTTAGGTGTGCGAACATTGCAGCTACCGCAATGCTAAGGAATACCAATGGCAAAATAAAACAATTATTCTTGCAGCCGATTACGCTTCGAATGGCATCTATAACTTCATCATTCCGTTGAGAGCCCATTTTCGTTCGAAAACATCACTGAATCCCATTATTTTGTTATTGGAGCGACGACCGGATGTGGCATTTCTCGACGCGCTTTCATATTTTCCTTTAGTAAGTATGTGTCACAAATGTTGACACAATTTCTACCGCCTGCATATGAATATTTATTTATGCATGAACTATGTATACACCCAATTGCACAACAATTAAGCCACTACAGCCCCCAAAACATTTGCAACTGAATTAAATAATTTAGATTGATTAGATAGATTGTTTTTATTTCATTGTAAAACCTACAAATTTGCTTAAACTAATGTATAAGTAGAAGTACCATATGAACTATCGTTTTATTAAGAATTGAATTCAGCTAGGCTATCAGCCGTCAGCCGGATGTCTGGTTTTACTTTTTACTGGATTGTTGGGTCAAAATCAAAAAGTAGAAAAAATAATTTTACTACACGGCACCACCTCTTGGCAGGCAATGGCAAACCTACAAGAGTAAAAATTACTATGAAAAGCTTTTCACTTCGCCGTTCGAATTCGGCATTAAAGTGTAGGTCCCTTCCATTCATGTACAAATATAACACGCACAACATGAGTGGATGCGAAAAGCTCAGCCTAGGCCCTTATGGGCTGTTGTGCCATTAAAAGTAAAGTAAAGGATTGTTGGGTTGGGGACATTAATGGTTTCAACTTCTGACAACTTTGCCTTTTTTAGATATCAAAAATTATAGATTTCTATCATCGGAACTCAGCATCTTCCGATAAAATCATTTCATGTCTTCTTCTTCCTTCAGGTACACAGGCACAAAGCGTGCAGCGTCGTGTGATAATTTTCTGGTATGAACTTCCATTTAACCATAGGATGTCATAACGAGCTTTAATAATCTAGCTTGTGAAATTTTATCATTACATTATGCCTGTCCTTTTGAGTAGTCCAAAATTTTGTACATTCGCATCTGACTGCGCCTTGCACTATCTGTATGATCACACATTGCTTTCTCTTTTAATCTATCGAGTAGTTTCGCCATTCATATGTATTGTACCAGTCCTTCTGTGTTGTACATACAGTTAATATCACTGCTCATATTCCATACATCTTTGTAAACTTTCAGTCAACTTTAATACAGGCTTAATACATTTTCCATGAAGTACAGCGAGTTCTGAATCGCGGTAGAGTGCCTTCAAGAGCTGGATAATTTTCGTGGGAACCCCTTTTTTTCTTTAAGGCATCACATATTGCGGATCGTCGAATGGTGTCGAAGGCTTTCTTGTAGTCAACGAAAAGTAGGTATACCGGTGTTCTCCATTCAATAGACGGCTCTATTATGACCCTCAGAGTGTTGGATTGGTCGACAACAACAACACTCCATTCACATCAGCGTCAGGAGTTAAGCAATGCTCGAAGTCGTGTCGAAAAGTAAAGGCATTAAATGGACACTTTCTTCGGAGCTCCACGACCTAGATTACGCCGATGATATCTGCCTTGTGTCACACAAATTGTCTGACATGCAGTACAAAATCGTCCAGCTAGTTGCTGAGCCTCAAGAGGTTGGCTTAGAGATAAACATCTCGAAAACCAAAGCAATGAGAGTCAACAACACCAGCAACAATAGTTTCAGCATCGGAGGGCAAGCAGTACAATTCGTAGACAGCTTTTGCTACCTCGGCAGTGTAGTCTCAACGAATGGTGGAGCCGAAATAGATGTGGAGAATCGGATGCGTAAAGCAAGATCGGCGTTTGGATGATTACAGCGCATATGGAAAAGCTCACAGATCTCAAGAGGAACTGAAGATCTTTAACGCATGCGTAAAATCTGTACTGCTATACGGTAGCGAAACCTGGTTAATTTCAAAACTCCATTACTCAGAAACTACAGGTTTTGTAAACAAATGTCTTCGCATAATATGCAAGGTGTTCTGGCCGAATACCATCAGGAACGAAGAACTCTGGCGATTGACGGAGGACGACCCCATTGCTAAACAAATAAGATTTCGTAAATGGCGGTTGATAGGTCACATACTGCGAAAGCCGTCCGAAAGTATCAGCAGAACTGCGTTAGACTGTTACCCTCAAGGTCACAGACGGCCTGGACGCCCGCGCAACACCTGGAAGCGGACCATTGAAAGTGAACTGAGAGCAGCTGAAGAATCGTGGAACGTTGTCAAAAGAATAGCTTACAATAGAATAAGATGACAATGTTTTGTTGAAGCCTTATGTTCCCAAGTGGAGAATAACAACAATGTATGGTAAATAGAACTTGCTGATCAGAAAATCGGTTCGGAACCAGCTATTGTTTTTTTTTATTACTTATCTTAGAGAGTATATGAGGCAGTCTAGTGGTATCGTGCCGATTAAGGGTTTTCGTGATGTATCTTAGGTGTTTATTTAATGTGTAAATCATTTCTTGTTCAATGGAAAATACGTAATTTCGTGTACAATCCAGGAGCCGTAAAATGCGTTTTATGAAGAAGAGCCGCAAATTATTAGACCATGAGAAATCCCAAACGTCCGGAGCATATGCTTTCACTGATCTGCTCGCTGCTTGAAATAGTCTCCACTTTAAAGCAAAAGATATTTCAATTTTGCCTATTAATGTTTTCCCATGACGTGTGATTGCTAAACACTCCAACCCTATCTTGACCTCTTGCCCTTGGAAGTACCATTTAGTTGGCAATCTACCGTCTTTTCCGAAAATCGCTATTAACTCTCTGACTTTATTATGGTCCTGTGACAATATGTGACTTTATCATAAATCAGAACTGCTCATCAACCATTCCTCTTTCTTCGTCCTTCACTACCTACTCACAAGATTACGCACAGAAGTCCAAAATTCATTATTACCTCGATTAGACGCAATCTCTAAATTGCAGGCTGGCTTTGCACCTGCACCAATAAGTGTAATGTGATTATATAGTTAAGAAATGGGGTGTAATAATATGCATATGTACGAGGGTAGATCAATAAGTACCAGTGTGCGAAGACAGATGGCGTTGCTGATGGAAGTTGGCATTACCGTCGTGTACTGCCATCTGTCACACGACATCTCACTAAATTTCAAACTGATTCATAGGTTAGTTTTTATTTGGCAGCCATTAGTATCACACGTGTTTCGTGTTTCGCGATAATGGAAAAAGAACATTATCGATCCGTAATTCGCTTTTTATTTTTGGATGGAAAAACATGCCAAGAAATAAAAGTGAATTTGGATGCTGTCTATGGGGACCTTTCACCATCTATGACAACCGTAAGATATTGTTTCAACGAATTTAAACGTGGTCGTACATCTGTTTTTGATGAGGAGCGCCCAGGCCGCCCGGCAGACGTGGTTACCGAGGAAATCGGTAAAAAGGTCCGTGACATGGACGGAAGTGCGCAAAGTAGCAGAGGCCGTAGGAGTGTCGTACGGAACGGTAACTTATATTTTGCATGATAGGTTAAGCATGAGAAAGGTGTTGGCCCGATGGGTGCCGCGATTACTTACGGTGGCCAACAAGCGGATACGGAATTGTCGCGGCCAAATTGCATGAATTGAACTACGAATTGCTGCCGCACCCACCGTACTCGCCCGACTTTGCTCAGTGCGACATGAAAACGTGGATCGGGGGAAAAAACGAAGAGGTTATCGTCGAGGGAGAAGTGTATTTTGAAAAGTTTGACAAATCGTATATTTTGGAGGGGTTAAAGAAATGGCATAAACGTTGGGAAAAGTGTATTGTACTAAAAGGAGATTACGTTAGAAATAAAAAAACAAATTTCTGAAAAACTTGCCTCTTCATTTCTAACACTGGTACTTATTGATCTACCCTCATATGTATATATGTACGTGTATATATCTATGACTTTACTATTCTGTTTTTATCACACATAGGTGTATTGGATGTTAGGTTCGATAGATTGTCTCGACGATTTGTTACGTGCGGGTATCACGCTGGCTGAAAGTGTTGTTGTTGTAAATAAAGAACTTTCCAACTCAGCGGAGGAAGATTCACTGTCTGATTGTAATACAATTGTCGCGGTGCAAAATATGTTCAAGTAAGTATTGGAGAATTGAACCAGTTACGTATCAAAGTTAATCAAATACTATGTAGAAGAGTTAAGTGTCGCAGGTGCCATTTAAAGCACTTATGTAATAACAATACTGTGTTTTATACACGTTTATATCACACACAGATTTTTTCCGAGTATCAAAAGTATCACAGAACTGTCGCAAAGTTCAAATATGCGATTTATGCAATTTCGGGCACATGACAAATATGCGCTGCATCTCAGCAAAATGGAAAAGGTAAACATTTTTGGAATTATTACAATTAGTAAATATTCCAGCAAATAAAGAAAATCATTCCACTGAGTGAGAATAAAATTCACTTCTCATTATGGGCACTAATTATCATATGAAACTGAGAGAGCCGACGTTGAAGTCTTCGCTGGTATTGAATGTAGTCAATCCCGTAAACGTTCATATGGAATTAGCTCGACAGCGACGACGTCTCTCTTACTTTTAACACATTTATTCTGTGGCAAAAATATCATCTTAGTTGAACGAACTATTCATCTGTCTCTATGTACAATATTTGGTGATTGCGTCTTATTTGAATTGTGCCACTCTTCCCCACCCCCTATAATCGATACCTACATATATTGCAATTAATGAAATTGCTATTGTTTTAGCGCGAAAAGGAGCGTGGCTCTCATATTTCGTACATGTTTCGTTTGCCATTTGCCGCGGGTGCAGTCTTCAGTGCATCGATGTTGGACACATTGCTGTATCAGGCCTTTGTAAAGGATTATGTTATAACATTTGTTAGATTACTATTGGGCATAGATCAGGCACCAGGTAGTGGATTTCTAACATCGGTAAGTGGAGTGAAAAGGCTTCGATTTGAATTTAAAATTTATTAACTTTAAACTGTGTGAATAAAGCATTTTACAATTTTCTAACTCTATCTACAGATGCGTATTACCAAGGATGACATGTGGATACGCACCTATGGCCGTTTATATCAGAAATTATGCTCAACTACGTGTGAAATTCCCATTGGAATTTATAGAACACAGGATACATCGAATACGGACGCGACACATGTGAGTAATTCACCTGTAGACAAATGGGGACCATTTTCAGCTTTCGGGCGGCACTGTGTGCGATTGCGACCATCGGTGAGTCCAAATATACATACGCTGCATAACTGAAATTCTCGTCATTATGCACCCAAAATACCACATTAACTACTAACAGATACTTACAAATTAATGATTATTAACACTAAAAAACGCGTACAAAAAAACTTGAAGCCAGATTTTTTTTTACAACACTCTACCATTGGACTTGAGCAGAACTCTTAAACTAATTATGTACTTACATACTATATCCATTTATTATTTGAATTTTGCATTTTTGGATTTATTTTAATCTCTTTGGGTTTTGTAAGATGTAATGTTCATCAAATTGAGTTTAAGGCATAATTAGATTTTAAGTCTTAAAAATTAAAACAAATGAAAGAGCACATTACTCCATGATGAAATAAATTTTTTAAAAATGGAACATTTTTTGAGATCTTCTTTGCTGCTAAGGACGGCTGGAGGCGTCTCCATTAAAATTTTTATGTAAATCTCTACTCCGTTCCTTTCAAGAGATTTATTCAGCGAATCTGGTAGCATTCGGCAAATATGCTAGTGCCTCCCATGAAGTAGTTCTTGCAATTATGGAATATAGTCGGCACGCTTCGAATGTAGATTCGAAATCATTATATCTAACAAAAATAAGAAACCTTGGAAAATGTGAATATTTTGCATAGTCTGGACACAACAGCCCATGGAGGCCGAGATTAACGCATCTACTCATGTATTACGTGTTATATTTGTACATGAATGGCAGGGTCCAACAGTTTCATGCCGAATCCGAACGGCGAAGTGAAAAGCTTTTCATAGGCAGTTTTTACTCTTGTAGGTTTGACATTGCCTGTCAAAAGGTGTTACCATATAGAAAAACAGTTTTTTATACTTTTTGATTTTGCCGTTGCCGAGGTTTGAACCCCGGACACTCTGCGCACTCTACATACGCCACAAGAAACGCAGAGAGAAATCCAAAAGTATTTCTTGCAGACAGTCATCCGCCGTTGAACTAGAAGGTTAGCTAAGAGTTACGATTATTAAAAATTCAATCTAAACAAGAATGCCTATCGACCGTAACAAGTGTCGAAGAAAGCACAGAACGACTGATATGAAGGCGATGAGAGCAGAGACCAATCAATGCACAGGTTGAAGTTGAAAGGTTGATCAGCCGGGGTTTTAAATTTTGCTGTGCCATTGAGACTCTGTATAGTATCTAAACTGACCAGGGTAGAGACCAAGGATGCCAAATCGAGGGAAATTCCCCTTTTTGTGGGGAATCGAAAGTTTTGTGGGGAATCGGAATATATAAAAAATTTTTGTTTTTTTGTTTGGGGTGATTTTAAATATTGTGATTTATCTCTCGGGCATTCATATATGGTATAACATAATGGATCAGTATCCAAGCTAAAGTTTTTTCTGTTAACCAAGTTTTTTCTTATCAATAACTAAAATCTAAGTTAAAAAGAAAATATGATTTTTTTTTTTTTTTTTTTTTACATAATAGCAGAAAATCAATTTGTGTTGCCATTCCGGGTAGAGATACAAAAGAACTTAATTTCTTTCGTTTCGTCTTATTTGAACAATTTATAAACGAGAGAGAAAGAGAAAGAGAAAGAATTGCAACCTCTTAGCTTACTTTTACTTACTTACTTTTGATGACACAACAGCCCATGGAGGGCCTAGGCCGAGCTTTTCGCATCCACTCATGTTGTGCGTGTTATATTTGTACATGAATGGAAGGGACCTACAGTTTAAAGCCGAATCCGAACGGCGAAGGAAAAGCTTTTCATAGCAATTTTTACTCTTGTAGGTTTGCCATTGCCTGACAAGAGGTGGTGCCGTGTAGAAAAATTATTTTTTCTACTTTTTTTTTTTTTTTTTTTTTTTTTTGATTTTGCCTGTGAGAGAGCTAAATAAAATTGCACTAAATAATTGTCCTTATAATATATTTCGCAACAATATGATGATTTTTCCACAAATGAGCTCAATTTTGTTGAATGTTACAAGACTGATGGATTGTCCGAATTTGAAATTACACTCTTTCCCTTCATTTAATTTTAATATTACATTTTTGTTATAATATAATTAACTTATGTTTTAATTTGATTAATTTGCTTTTTAAAGCTATATTTCCAATATATTCAATTTTGATTTTTGCATAAGTTTACAAATTACGCCCAAATAAAGCCCCAATATATTCAGTTTTACTTAACCTCAACTTTCATATACCATAAATTGTACCGAAAAGCGACCAATTTTGTTAACTTTTTAAGCATCGAGCTATTTTCTTCAATTGAGTTTTCTGTACGCAGCTTTGAATATTAAATCCACAACTTTATTATTTTAAAATTGAAAAAAAAAATATTATGATATAATATTTTATACTTTTTAATTGAATTTCTATAGTTAACTTTTTTGTAAATTTTTTCTCTTTTGAACTTTTAATGCATTTTTAATAAAATATGAAATTAAAACAAAATTGAATTAAACTCAAAAAAAAAATGCACGCGTACGCCATAAATTCATAAGTCATTAGCATATTTTTTCAACTTCTTACTACTAAGCAGATACTCGTGCTACTTTAACACCACTCCTACATAAATCCTTGTATATTTATACTCGTATACTGATCTCTCTCACTAACTCTTCCATGAATACAATGATTGAAAAAATTGAGGCTGTTAGAAAAACAGAATAAATGAAGAAAAAACAGAGAAAGCATACAACATAAAAAAAAATTCAGTCATTTTCACCTCAGAGAAAAAAAGAACAAATCTATAATTGTATTGGACTTAACCTGATAATTACCGCATACGCACGCAGTGAGTTTTACTTCGAATACGTAGAAATACATAAATAAAAATGGAAAATATGAAAAAAAATTATTTCAAAAATGGAGTACTCATAAAATTTCGTTTCGTAAATTTCTGTTTGGCTAAAAGTTCTTAAAGATATTTTGTTGTTGTTTAAGTGTCTACTCGTAAGTGCAGAGGCATATATGTGTTGTAGATTATGATGTTGTTGTTGTTGAATTTTAAAAAAATTTAGAATATTTGGTCAAAGAAATAATTGAATATCACTTTTTCTTCATGTGTGTAAAAAATTTCTGCATGCAAGAATTTCTCAAAAAATGCAAATCAAAACAAAACTGAAAACAAAATTATAGCGCATTAAAAATCCTGGAACGCAAATTGTTGTTGCCCGTGTTCAAGCTAACACAAATTAACTTATCAAGTTGTTTTTTCTGGTTTATTGCAATGCAAAATGTCTATCATGTTTTTATATATTTTATTTTCACTTTGCATGCAACGTTGTTTCTCGTAGAACTGTGCTAAAATGCTTTTAAAACTCTCAACCTCCCAAAAAATATTGGCACATACCTGAAAAAAAGTTAACTAACCCCTGTCAGTGCTACACAGTAGGGAATCAAAAGTATTCAAAGTTTTCATTACTTTAAGAGAATGCTAATTTTCCATTTCATCCCACCTACTCGCTCAGCTTAAATTTCCTGTAACTGGCGATATTGACGTCTTTCAAGCCAGTTGCTCGACTTCGTGACAGTCTACATGCATCTCTGGTGCCCTGGGTTTAATTAATTACCATAAACTATCAATTCTATTAGACCCAAATCATTTGTCAAACATCTTCAGAGTGCCCTGTAACGGCCTTTGTTTGGCACTGCAGACGAATAATTTACTTCATACGAGTATATGTATATTGTAACGAAAGGCGTTACACTGCCAAATCAGCTCGTATGGCTCGTATGGCTCGTCAGATTCATTGCAGAAGCTGTAGTCTAACTAAATGCATATATTTATTCAATATAATTCTCAAATTTTTAGTCTGTCGCAGTTAAGTCCTCCCATGCCTTGAGTCTAACTTCACCATTCTAACATATCGCTTGGTTGCTGCAAGACTGTCATAAATAAAAATACCAAGATATTTTCAGAAATAACCGTTACTTAGTGCTTTATCTTGTGTAAAAAAATAATAATAAACTCGTATGCGTTTTTTAAAAATTTTAAGAATTTATGTTTTTTGAGTTACGACAATTTTGCAGCAAGCGATAGTTCATGAAACAAAAAGTTCTCATTTAAAAATTCGATAAAATCCAATTTGATCCGAGAAAATGTATCCAAGTCTTAAAAGTTTCCCGCCGCTCCCACTGACACCCAAGCTAAATTACAGAAGTAAGGAAAACCCTGCGTTCTCAACAGACCCAATCCTTAACGTTTCAAATTACCCAGGTAATTCACGTAAAAAAAAATTAAATCTTTGTACAACATTAAATCTCTTCCAACCGTGATTTTCCAGCTTCAACTTCTTTCATTACTATCCTGCATTTAGTCTTACATAAATGTTCATACTTGCTTTGCTTATAAAGTTTGAGCAGCTGGCAATAATAGTTTATTACATTTATCTTAGTTCTGTATTGGGTTTATAATTAAATTGATTTCTTCTTATATTATTTTTTAGATTTATCGTTATTGAATGTTGTTGACATGTTTTTTGTTGTTTGTTTGATTTATTTTACTTTTATTTTCAAAGAAATATACATAATACTGAAAATACAGCAAAAAAAAATGTGTTTAAATAATTCCATAATTGAGTTTAACATTAAAGACTAACAAATTTTTATACGTTCTCACTCAAAGCATGAAAAAATAAAATAATCTATTATCATATAATTCTACATTTTATCTAAGCAATTTGTTTAATGCTAAAATAGCAACAAAATTTAAATGACAATCATTTTGTGTTTTTAATTAATTATCGCTACATTCTCACTACTAAACAAACAAACGCTCTCATAAATGTGAAACCTCTATTAACCCGTCCGTACAAACATAAAGTACGACGAAGAAGCGGGTACACCCGATTCGACAAAGGACAGCAGTGAAGTCTTACGGGGTGTCACATATCGTCCGCCATCCTCGTCATCGACCGGCCCAACACATCACCATAGCAGCAGCCATCCAGCGCATCACAAGTCAACCACTTGCCTTGGTGGCTGCTCTGAACGGAAGGGATCATCAGTAAGTAAATCGCAATCCCTTACACCTCCATATTCGACACCGTATCATATTCACATGTAATCCTACACACTCGCATCTATGTGCCCCAAATTATCAATATATGTAACTATACTATTTACTTAAATATAATACCTTACCCCGTCGAAATATCAAGCATTAAAACAAAAATAATTAGGGTCGAATATGGCACGTTTTATGCCAATATGGAAGCCCTGATGCCAATTCAATACTTTAAATTGAAGATCTTTCTTAATAAAGTAGAATTCACTCTGTAAATTTTGAATTCAAATTAATTCTTTATGAATTACATATATTTTCTTATTCCGAATTCAAACTGATTTATTGAATTAAATGCTCTTATTCCGTATTCTAATAAATTTATTTAAGTCGAAGAGCCAATTAATTAAATAATTTTTTTTTTTCAATATTATTATTTTGGATTTGTTTTGTTGTTGTACGGCTCGCTTAACTATTCCGAACTAAGATCGACCATTTTTAATTACATCAATCTACAACTCATGAACTCAATTTAACCACTCGGAATCCAAGCTAAATCTTTCTGTAGTCAATCCAAACTCAAGTTAAAGCTTTTTAAATATTTATTGTCCACTCCTAATTCAAACTAGATAATGCTTTTCGAATTGGATTTGCCTATGACGGTTCCTTTTAATACCTTCCGAATTTAATTCGGAGATTCCCAAGGGCTTATTTAGAGAACACTACAAAATCAAAAATATTTAAAGTGTACTAAAAATATATAATGGCCATATCTGGGTAAATTTACAAGTGTATAGAAAATATGGAAATAATTACAACAAACTGAGTTATTACAGTGAACACGAATCTTAACAATACAAACAAATACAATGTGTAAACTTTAATAACCAATAAGGTAGGTACTCAAATTATCTACCTCCACAAATTTGTATATCCTTTTGAGGATATGGTAATACTATATCATCCATTTAATAATTATAAATAAGCATTTTATATTATTAGTGAGTGGCAAAAAAATACATGTACTTACATACATTTATACATATTTATGTATGTATTTACATATATATGTATATATGTAGTTGGAGCTAAATTTTACTACATGTTGCTACGAACGTTGAATATGCAGTAGTAAATAAAATATAAAAAAATTTTCGACTTACTTACATACAATCAGACACAAATATTTTACATGCCATAGATAATGTATGATAATGCGAGAATGTTAACGCTTAAAATGGAATGGATTGCGCTGAAATTTCCTGAGAATGCTGGTTGATACAGATTTACGTTATGTTGTATATGTATGTGAAATACTTAGTTTTGAAGAGGAGATAAAGTTTGCACCCAAGAAAACCAAAAAACGAAATTTAAAAAATATGATTCGTGCAATGTGTCAATGATTTGTTGTATAATATGTACCTGGATGCATACCTATACACAATAATGCTGCAATACAACTCAGCAAACTAATCGCAAAGCAGTCTTCAATGTTTTTTCAGTATTCCATCAACTTGGCCGACGAGGCACGCAACAATCATGCGCAACAAATTGAACGTGCCGAAATAGCGAATCTAGTGCGCAGTCGAATGGAATCGTTAAATTTGCCAACAATTGATTATGATGACGTGAGTGAAAAGCGCAACCATCTCTCCTATGTCATAATCAATCCGAGCTGTGATCTCAAATTGGAAGAAGGCGACGTTATGTAAGTAATAAATTTATGAATCCCAGTTAACTGTTAACTGACTCGTTCCATGACTTTTCAGATATTTGGTGCGGCCGTCACCGTTTTCGGCGCAGAAAACATTCGAACGTCACAATTCACGTCGGAAATCGAACATATCCTTCTGCTCCAACATCAATCTGGGTGCTGCATGCGGGCCAAATATAGGCGGTGGCAATGTTGGCCCTGGTTCGCGGCGTGGCTCTGGCATTGCAGGCCTCAATCCGATGCAGATGCAGAGCGTCCAGACGTTGGCCGGGTATGGTTCGCCACGCTGCTCGCCGCCAATACAACAAATTAAATCCAATTCTCTTTCTCTACCCGACAGTCCGACGGTTGTTGGCTCGCAGCGCGGCAGGAGTAACTCATTGCGGGTTGGCTATACATGCATACTTTTCCTCCATTTTTCATTTTTACTTTCACAAAATTTATCACGTTATTTACATCTTACATTCTACTACTTATACATACTGTTTGTGTATCCAATTTTGATTAAGTTGACAGTTGATATTTTGAGTTTTGACTTGTTTCTGTGTTTTCTCTTGTATAATTTATTTACACACACTTGTATTTACTACGTGACAAAACTCTTGATTGAGACAATTGCAGGCATAATGGAATGATAACAAATGAAGATTGTACAAAGTTATGATTAAGGTTAAACAAAAATTTTGCGAAATCTCAGTTTCAAGGGAACCAAAAGAGAAGTCAATTCCAAAACTAACTTACGTACTCATACTTTCATCATAATTAATTTGAAACGAATCCATTAGCTTTCGTCATCTTAATATTTCAAGACAGAAATTTGGATACAATGGACAGACTCCTTAACAAAATATCAGTTTTCATGTATTTACAAAATACTTATAAATTTTGTACATTTTGTCGTAGTTTCCGTTCCACCGTGCTGCTTTAACGCAAAAGCTAAATCGTATTGATTGTAAAGTTCTATTCTTCAGTATGTGAACAAAGGTCAAGAGTTTTAAGTATTGCCTGTTCTATATTCTGTATTTACTTAGTTTTATTTAATTTCACAATCAATTGGCAACTTTTTACTATCTACTACCACTATGTAAAACACGCTTAGTGCACGATAGCACCAAAAAATTCGGATACAAAATATGTAAAAATTAACAAGTTGTTGAATCAAAATTGGTAAAAGAGAAATTAAGCCACCCCATCACTCCCTACCACCACCAGTATTTGCTGAACATCACTACTTAATTTACTACTAACGACATAAAAGCTTAACACCACCAAGAAACACCATAATCACAACTACCACCACCAGTATCAACATCACCGAACCAGTTGCACATCCAAGAGTTCATATAGCAAAGTGAGGAACTCATGGTACCAACGACCAGCATAAAGAGACAGTAGCAGCCGCCACTGGATGAATATAAATGAAAAAAAAATTTAATGTCAGAAATGTCAATCCATATCCGTCTTTGCATCATAAATTGTTGTTTGCGTTTAAAGTGTTTTTTCATTTTTTATTTTTGAATTTCGAATTGAATTTGCTCTCGATAAGTTTATATGACTTTAATTTTAGGTACTTTCATTAATCACACAACATTTCTGAACTTTCTCTTGTTCCTCTTTGTTCCCCTGTAATTACAGATCGATACTGATATTCTGCTGCGTCGTTCCTCTTCACTGCGTCAGGGCTTACCTAATGTAGGCGTTTGTCATGGCCGACGTAAGTCTTCGCTTGAGGAGATCGGCATTAGTCATTTTACAACACTAATGCAAGCGACAAATCACTCGAATCCAATTAAAATCGCTTTAAACGGCAGCATTGGGCTGGAGGTACATAACTACAAAATATAAAAAAATTTATATAATCGTTACAAGATGGATTCAATAGGTCGCTAATTGGCGATTCAGACCTTTTGTTCCAACTCTTATATCTCTTTATATTTATCTTTCCGCTGCTCACATTCTACAGACTTTTTTCTAAAACTCTTACTTAGCTTACTTAGGGGTACAACCCCTATTTACTTCGAACAATTCACAAATGGCATAAAGTCATATTCATATTCCAAAAATAATTAAAAGATTTGATTAAGCTTATTTATTCAGCTGAGGTACTGATGGATAGCTATTTTGGTACTGGAAATGAAAGTAATCTGAAGTAGCAGGGGAGGAAAGTATATTGCCTGATTTTAAATCTTAATTTGTTTGAGGAACCATATGTAATTTAAATGATAAAAGCTTCTGAGCTTTTCATGACTCTCTACCCTTTTCTTTATCATATTTTCATCTCGCCCTCTTTTTTCCTTTCATCCTGTACTTTCTCTTTTTTTTTCGTCCTCATCCCTATTTTCTATATCTTTATTATCTAATCATTTTTCCACCCATCAGAAGTTAGAATCGAAATATACACATCATGTGTTTTCGTGGAGCATATTCACTGTTCTTTCTGCTATCATTTCGATTGTATCCTTAAACACCTTGCAATCGGGTTTCTCTGCAGATAGACTCAGTTTTACACAGGTCTTAAGTAGTTAGTTAGAATACTAGCTTAACCAAGATCTGGGTTCTACTACTTAATAATTCTTAAATCACCTCCTGAGAACTTACTATAGTTATGTGTTGTCATTACAAAGTAATTGGTTATAAATTATGCAGCTCCATCAAGTTCAAACTATTTACATATTTCAATTGGATAAACAATCATCAAATCATTCAATCCATGTAGTCAAATATTTAATACGTATAGTAATATATTTACATTTATACATACGTAGTTAGTTTGAAGAACCATTATCCATTTTGAAACGAAAATTATCGCATTAGATTTTAACATAATTTTTAACCATTTCCCCCACCAAGAATCACATCTCATTGCAGGTAACACCACCTGAAGAACCAACACCCATTTTGGGTGTGCCGTGTATTGTGGCCGGCGGCCAGTGTGGAGGTATTAATCCGTCAGCGTTAGGTGGCTCCACATTGGCTATAAATACTGCAGATCTTGGAGGTGGCGGCGGCGGCGGCGGCGGTAGCAGCAGCGGTATGAGTATGAATATGAATAATTCACCATTACAAGTGCCACAACAAGATCAGGCGCAAGGTAATCAAATGCAATCACCGCAACATTTGCAAGGTACAATTGTATGATACAACCTTATGTGGGGTCGCAGACTCCGCTCATCTATATCGAAGAAAAATAAATGGATATAATGATATCCGTAAAGCAGTTATTAGTGATGGAAAGTGCAAAGAGAGGCGGAGAATCGAGTAAATGTAAAAATATTCCACGCAAGTGGAAGGCAGCATACTGAAGCAACCACGAAGTTTTGCCGGAGAGTCAGCCAAATTGGAATGAAGAGAATACATAATTTGTAATGTGGTACATAAACCGTTGCATAAAAAGGCCTATGACCTATCACAATCATACATACTATGCAAATGTATAAGTACTTAATCAATTGTAATTGGACGTGTGAAGAAGATATGTAAAGAAAAGAAAATTTCTTAATTTGAAAATTTTTTTGAAGACAATATCGGATTCGTAAAAAGCAGTTTTTTTCTTTGGGATTGTTTATCCTTTATGTTAAGTTTAAGCTAAATGATTACACAGTGTCTACTCTATTTACGAACTAAGAACCGTCAATAATTATCGAAGGTAGTGATACAGAGTAGCAAAACCCTGTACCAGGATTGTGGAACGTCTAGGAGCAAAACATGTTACTTTCACTCATTTCAATAATTGTGGGCGGTTCTTAGTTCGCAAAAGATGACTTCGAAATTGTTGCATAGTGCTACCACTTTTTCTTCTAAACTATTCGATATATCTATATACTTCTGAATACTTCATGTAAATATTGTAAAATATAATTTAAAATTAACAAAAAATGAATTTACTTTCATTTATTGCATTAAATTTTGAATAATTCTTTGTTGAAAGAGGCAAACAAAAATGTGTTTTGGGAACAAAAATGTAGTTAAATTATAGAAATTATAAATTAGGAATAAATAATTTATGTAATTAAAGAATTAACAAATTATATAATATTGTATATACAATATTAAAATTGATGATACATATACATATATATTTACAAATAATCAGATGTTTTTATAAGAAAAAAGCATCTTTAAAATAATTATTAGAAGTAAGTTAGTCATTTATACCACATATAAATAAAGCATCCCTACAGATACAAAATCGTAGTGTATATTCCATAATGGTTATAAATTAGGGCATAACTTCAAGAAATATTTGAACCCAAAAAAAACATGCAATTTCACATTATGACTAGGTATGATGGTCACGCTACAAGTGCCGGGCAATAACAAAGCATATGAAAGGAGAAGTTGCAGAGAGATATCTGGGCACATTAAGAGGGGTTGTGTATAAAGTTTAGCTTTCTAAGAAGGCTCTCTCCGAACTAACCAATTGATAAACTACATAGAAGTGGCCAAATTGTAAACCCCCAAACAAAAACGGAACTCTTTCCAAGAAAATACATAAATGTAAATACTACATAGGCAGTTAGTACACAGGAAGTTAGACTGAAAAAAAACATTCGAGATAGGATTAAGGAAGTCTTTGTTGCTGCTACAGCTGAACACAGTTCTCTGGCTGTCTTCGGTAAAGGTCGGAGTATTACTGGAAAATAATTAAATTACCGTGCGTTTGGACTTGAAGAAAATTATTCCATATAACTGTATGTACATATTTGCATATTTGCTCGTACTTAAGTACATAATACTTAAGATTGCATTAATATAAAATAGTAAAAAAAATTTAAAATAATAAGAAATTCAAATATGTTCTGTATCTGTTTCCATTGGTACAGCCAAAAAAATTATTTTAAAAAAATATAGTATAAATTTCATTGCAAACTATTAGATGCATGAAGTCTTCTGCTATACATAAAGCTCGTTTGCTGCAAGAATGTCATGTCTCAAAAAACATACATTTTGAGAAAACCTCGTTTCAACTTTTCTATCAGTCCATAAAATTGATAACGGCAAATACTCTTCTCACGTGAAGATTTCATAAGATACAGATTTAATTTTTGTACACAATATATGTAGTTAATTCTGATCATTTAGTAATTGGAACGAAATTCTTCTATTTTACGCAAAATCTTATGAGTATAAATTTATATTATTTATAACTATTCATTTTTAAATTTTATTAAGTCTAAGTAAATAAGTTCGTTATGTATTCAAGTCAAGAACAATTCGGGATAATAATATTTTATTTTGTAGATGAATATACCCAATAAAATCTTTTAAACATTTCTTTGCATTAGAAAATTTGAAATACAAAATGGATTAAAATATTGAAGTGTTTTGAAAATAACGTCAGCCCATAGATATGTGAAGTCTATCGCCTATCTTTCAATGTTCTCTTCGTCCATAATTAGTCCACCAACTAGAATAGATTAGATTGAAACAGGGGCTGGGCACAAGAATTCCCTATTCCAAAATCCGTTGAAACAGTTACGAATTAGTAGCTGCTTTTTTTAATTCAAATTATTTGTAATTTGGAATCGAATAGAAATCAGTTTAAATGTTTCCTCTTACTTACGATTTGAATACCGTATTTATGAATAAATATTTTCTTTACGAATTACAATGTTCTGATATCTTATATAACATGTGCAAATAAAACGATCAAGCTGTTAATTCTCTTTTTCATTGTGTTTTCATTCACAATAAATCTGTTCAGTATCAGCTGGTAGCTGGAGGTGATTTTCCAGCACATGAACACAATCATTTCTATTCTTTGCTATATCGGTGAACCCGTCCTTTCGCATCAAAAATCATTTTTAATTCTATGTATAACTTACTTTTTTCATTCATGACATTTTGGCATATTTCTTTTTTGTTTTTTTGCGAAACTGTTCATTTGCTTTCATTATTGACAGTTCACAGTAGGATTGTTATAGAAACTAGGAATGGTAAACAATATGATAGCTCTACATAACAACTAACCTTTTGTGGCTTTTGTGGCTTTTACTACTTATACAATTATCGCTGCTAGTTATACTACTGTGGGCAAAAAGTACTAAGACTTTGTTTATAATTTCAAATTTTGTTATTCATTCTTCCAAATCTATTTCGTCCCCTTCAAAGTAATCCCCCCCGGCCCCAATACACTTGTGCCAACGTTTTTTCCAATTCTCGAAACAGTTGTTAAAGTCAATTTCCGGAATAGCCTTCAATGCGCTTAGCGATTCAAGTTTAATGTCTTCAATTGACTCAAAACGGTGTCCACGAAGCGGTTTTTTGAGTTTAGAAAATAGCCAAAAGTCACACGGTGCTAAGTCAGGCGAATAGGGTGGTTGCGGAACGATATCAGTCGAATTTTTGGTAAAATGGTCTCGTAAAACCAATGCAGTGATTTTGGAACCAATCGTGCATTCACTCTTCTTAGGCCCAAATGATGTTTTAAAATGGTTTTCACTGATCTCACTGATCCTTCCGATATTCCAACGATGCCAGTAAGGTCTCTGACTGTTAATCGTCGATTCTCGAGCTCCAATTCCTTGATTTTATTGGCCAGACGTGTTGATCATCAGTTGATGTTGATGGCCGTCCTGGACGTGGTTCGTCGTCAACGCGTTCTCGACCATCTTTGGACAATTTGTACCAATCAAAAACACTTGCTCGCGACATACAATTATCACCGAAGGCCTTTTGCAACATTCTGAACATTTCGGCACCAGAAATTTGATTCCGCACACAAAATTTAATGGAACTTCTTTGTTGAATAATTTCACTCATTGTGAAAATAGCCGAATACACTTTTTGTACTTCAGGAAGACAAGAGTATACTAAACACTAAAGATTATTTGGATGTGACATTTGGCACCGATGTCACCGACAGTCATACCAACCTTAAAAAAAAAATATTTTGATGAATGGGTTTCCGCGCGAAATTTAAATTAAAAAGTCTTACTACTTTTTGCCCACAGTAGTACATAACTAAGAACAAGGGTCGAGTGAAATGAAGCAAATACTTATCTTGTTAATTTCTCAAAACCTTCATTAGTACGATTATGTAAAGAGCGGAAGTTTTTATGTTTTGTGGAATACTTACAATAGGTAGACGTACAACATGAGAGCAAAAAGTAAAACGCTTTGGTATACTATAAATGCTTTACAAAAAAAAAAAAAAATCCAAAAAAATTAACATAAATCTTAAGCAAACTAAACTTAAGTGCAAATGAAGGAACTGTAAATTAAAAATATTTGGACCTAAATAAGTAAAAAAATAAATTATTTTTAAATAATTAGCTTTAAGTAACTATAAGCTAACAGCGTAAAAGCAAAAAATACGATCTTTAGAAAATTAGTATGAATTGAATTAGACTTTACTTAAAAAGCAAAGAGACAGAAAACGAAAACCCAAAAAAAAAACAATTGTTAATTATAGGCCTTACACGTTCGTAGACATCAAGAAACAAAAATACAAAACATAGTTGAAATTATAATATAAAAATACTTAAATGCATTTTAGAGGCTCATTTATAATAAAATAAAAAACGCTCTTTCTTTGAGTTTTTTAAATTTTACCCAGGAATTTAAATACTTAGTACTAGTTGTTTATAATGAATTATTTTTGCACACTATTAGATTTGAATTAATTGCAACCAAAATGTGAAATTTCTACAGAAACAAAAATAAAAATTTAATATTATTTTTTAACTATTTCATAAGCATATGTACTATATAACAGAAATAAATAGATATAAATATATAAGTATACTATATATAGATATGTACATATGTATGTATACTTATTAGATACGAAGTATGTAAATAATATGTAACTATTTCTGCATAATGTACATACTTATTAAGGTGTCTCGAAAGTTAAAGTTTGTTTGATTTTCATTAGCCAAAATATGGGCAATGCTACACTTGGAGTTGAGTTATTGGGATAGCCTAACTAGACCCATATAATCGCTCAAAATGCGAAATTCATGTGTTAGACAAAATGTTAATCACGCACGCCTTAAATCGCACTGGCCAATCATCAATAGCTGCAAGCACCTCGTGCATTGGAAAAGTGCTGACAGCACGAATCAAAGCAGTCTTCAGAGAATCAATGTTGGGCTATCTTTCGTGGCAAACCATGTCCTCTAAAACTGTCCATAATTTGTAATCCAGTGGGTTCAGATCAGGGCTGCCAGACGGCCATTTTTCAGAGCAAGTGAAAACTGGCAAATTGTTTTGAAGTCAGATCTGGGTCGCCTTAGCCTTATGGGCTGGCGCAGAATCCTGCGGGAAAGACCGCGGCTGGTTTTGCAACAGGGAATGGTTAAGTGGCTTCACAACAGCTTCCAAAACGGTTTCTAGATAAAATTTGGCTGAAGTTTTAACCCCATCGTAAGAGACACCCCACCAGACCATGACTGAAGCTGGGTGATGACCCTTTTCGAATCGTGGGATCAGTTCAGATGCTTCTATCATTTTGCTTGTTAAATTTTTCCTGCACGGTAAACATTTTTTCATCCGTAAACAAGATTTTTCTGTGCAAGTTTTCAGCGTGCTTCACCAAAATACGTTTGGATTTCTCTACCCTATTATTTTCCAAAGCTTCAGTCAACAAATGTCCGGTGCGAGGTTTGAAGGCACGTTTAATAATTCGACGTGATATTCATCCCACAGGCCATGATTTTCTGTTTTCGGAGCGGAATTCGCTAAATTCTTGATTTAACTGCTTTGATGACTTGCGGCGTGCGCACTGTGCGTGGACGGCCCGACCGGTGGCAGTCCTTAATATCGCCAGTCCCCTCAAACAGTTTTAAGCACCGGTAGACGAACATGCGACTCATCCCGAGTGGGCGGAGCGTTTTGAATATATCGCCTTTTTCCAATTCACACTTAAAAAGTGTTATAACAGCGCTACGGTTCCCATTATCTGACCACTCCATTATGAAAGCTAACATAATTTTGAGTTCCCGTTAGAGACTAACGCTATAGAGGTTAGCTTTCATAAGCCATGTGGTAATAACAGGGTATGTTCAATTCTAACATTGGAAGGGGTGTGGTCAATGTTGTAACAGTATTTATGTCCCTACTAAGTATATAGTACATACCAAGGCCGTATTTAGAGGTGGATATTTAGGGGTTATGACCCCCCGAAATTTGGTACATTTCTTTTACTTCTCGAGAACAATTTATTAACAATTTAAATATTAAATATTAAATAATAAAACTTAAAGATTTTAAGTACAAACTTTGCTGTTTGGTAGAGACCATTAAATGCATCTTCGTATTTAAGCATCAGTTGATATTCACAGTCATCGTAAAAATGTTAGTATTGATAACCCATTTTTGTTATTTTTCTTTACCAGTTTGTTACATTTGAATAGCATTAAAAAATCGCTAATCTTTCACTGAGTTTGTCTAAGAAAACGACAATAGCTTCAACTTTCAAATATAAAGGTATGATGACAGAGAGACTTCTGAGAAGCAAACCACTTGTAGTACTTCAGAAGTAGTAGGGGCTACAATAACAGCCGACCCGTCAAAAGCTTTAACAGATGTAAACAGATTGGACATTGAAATACAGACTAGGATATCTTCTTACTTATCCATTAGTTTCACAAGAATCCTTCAGATATTGCAAAAGAAGAAAAGCAATATAAAGCTTCATCGAAATTTACTATGTACACTTTACCAAAAAAAAAAAATAGATAAAAAAATAAATAAATGCAAAATCTACACCGTCACTACGCTTGAGGTAAAATCTACTACGATTTTTAACATTGTACGAGTATACTAGGTTTCTTGTACAAAACTGGATATAGAATATGTCAAATATCTATGGTATCTCTTCTGCTCGATGAGCTTGTCAAAGAAGAAAAGTATATAAACTTTTGTTCATTTCATGGTGGTGCCTTTTCCTATTATATAAAATATATCTTCTTCTTATTTTAATGGCACAACAGCCCATGGAGGGCCTAGGCTGAGCTTTTCACATCCATTTATGTTGAGCTTTTATATTTGTACATGAATGGAAAAAATTATGCACTTATTTCTTTTTTATTTTATCGAAAATTGTAACTTTACTATGATAATTTTGGTAATACTACGTTTTTATTTTTTAATATATTACTACAAAATTAAATTTCCAATTTCGGAACGCTGGCCGAATCATTTAATAAATGGAAAAAAGCGAAGCAAATTTCAAATTTCGTCGAAACAGAACAAAATTTTATAAAGGTTAATATTTTTTTGTTATAAAAAAACTTCCTCCGCCCCCTGATAAAATTCTAGTTTTGACCTTGGCACATGCAACTGCTGTATATACAAATATGTACTATATAAACTATTATGTGACGTATCTTCAAGTACATAATACATATTCTCTAGCAAGTATATATCATTATATGTACATATATTGCAAGTTCATAAGTACATAAGTACAATGTGTGTCATACATAGTAGATACATACATACGACTTGCATATTGTAATTGTAATGTACAATGATTATAAGTAGTGAAACTGAGCATAATAAACATAAAAGAACAAATGTACAATAGATAAAAGAAAAAATACCTTTAAACTGATTGAACGAATAAAAGAATTCAATTAAAAACAAAACATTTCCTACATAAAATTTTCTTATCGTATTTTATTTATCAAAATCATCATTCATCTGGTAAGTAAAAGAATTAACTAAAAATTAAATTTCAGATCTCTTTGCTTTGTCGATGCTTTAGGTTTGGAACCTGCGCATAGGCAATATTCTCAGAAGCTATAGGAATATGGTCTCTGCGTCAGACCATATCCCAATAGATACTAAAATGTCGCAACCAGTGCTGCCAGAGCGAAATGCATATTTTTGGATTCGGTCGATAACTGTATTTTTGTTGTCAGACCATATTTCCTGAATCAGAGCAAAAACCATAGGTACCACATTTCTGGTAAAACTTGAAAGACAAGTTTCAATTATATAGTAAATAATATGCTCGAAACAAATTTGACTATATTCAAAAATTTATAGAAAAGACGAACCTTTTCTTATAAATTTGGAAGTCACGAAAGGTATATTTTCCGCTCTATTGTTGCTGTAAAATACTAATTATTTTCGGCTAACACACCCTTATTTTAAACCAACTTTATTAGAAATATCACACAAAAATATTTCAATAGATAGATCAGTGAGTTGCTTTTATATAAGGGACATATTTTCCCCTCCAATTACATGGCTCTCTTTTCTATAGAACGGCTAACACCATTGACTGATATGATAGTAGTCAAAAACTTGTTAAAAGCATGAGAAAGTGGCCGAGGTAATGTTGACCGGTCAGTTATTAGTCGCAGAAGCCATAACTGGCGTGATTTCGATAAATAAAATCATGTTTACTTCATATAATGATATTTCTATTATTTCTTACCTTTTTGTCTAATTTCGTAGGCACTATTTCACGAACACAGACGTACTTAAGTGCAAATTACCACTGGCAACACTGGTCACAACTACCATATTTATTACTATGATGTAAAATGAACATGGAGAACAGTTGAGTTGAATTCCAGAAACGCTATTCACTTCCAAATCAAAAGATCTTTTTCGTTCAGGAAAACAGCCCAATCGGATCCGTACTATTCGACAAATTACATCTTTCTAACACTAGCAAGCTAAAAGTTATACCATTTTCAAGTCAGCTTACATACCTTGGAATAATTCTATCTGAAAAAATAACTTGGAATCCTCATCTGGAAAGTATAATCCATAAGGCAAGAGCGGCGCTTTGGACCAGTGGAAGCCTAATTGGCAAAAACTGGGGACTCAGCCCAAAACTCAGTCTTTGGATGTACACACCGATTGTTAGGCCAGTTAAAACATACAGTATGGTACAAAAAAGGTCAGCAAATAACAACTAAAGAAAAGCTCTGCAAAATTCAGAGGCTTGCCAGCGTCTCAATAACATGAATCATGAGAACCACACCAGCAGCATTAGAAGTTACATTGAGCCTGCCATCAGAACACCTAGTGATCAAACAAGAGGGGTTGAAATACACTGCTAAGCTCATGTTGCAAGACAAAGGCACTGCGAGAAAAATCAAATATTCCGCTCTTGGAAAAGAATTGACTAAAAAACAAAACCTTAACACCACAACAAATTATTCGTGCCTACCCCGATATAACATCCAACATAACTCTCAAGTTACATTCCCTAGTGTAGATACTTGGGAAAATGAATGTCCTCGCTTTGTTGGAGACTATCATCTGTGGTACACAGATGAGGAAGTTGGAACTGGAGTTTATGGAGTTAGGCCCAGAAAGGATATTATTGCTAGTATGAGCCAAGAAAACTTAGTTTTTCAGGCGGAAGTCCACGCAATTGAATTATGTCTTAAAGAATATGAAGAACTTATCTGCTAACTTATTCCCAAACAATTTAAATTATTAATTTTAAATTGAAAGCGGCGATTTTTGTCGATTCATAAGAAAATCTGAGAAAAAAGATTACATCACACTAGAATGGCATAGATTTTTTTATTTATTTTTTGGAGTCTCAAAATTAGCAAAAAATTACAAAAATATTACTTTATTTAACAAAATATTATATTATGTATGTATGTGTGCGTATGTATATATAAATTAAGATGTACTGCAGTAATGCGCGAGTGTGTAAAATGAAGACACATTAACATACATATGTATTATATATGTATGTATGTATGTTTGTATGTTTGAGTGTTGCCAAAATTAAAATGGTACCCCATACTGTGGTACATTGCACATTTGTGATTTAATTGTGCATTTGCAACTTTTGCCCGATGGTGCCTTACGATTGGCTAAACAAAGTCTAGAATCTGTGCAGCCACCATTATTTATCTGGCATGGGCTCTCTAATTGCGGGCAGATATCTTCAATAGCGGTCATGCCATACATTTTATGACTGCCGAAAAACGGAGTCTGTATGCCAGGTTGACGGTTGCCGAATGTGTCAACGCTTTCCAGTTTTTTGCTGCAAGTATGAAAAAATGTATGAGAAGAATCATTCACACTAAGTACTTTTGCAAGTACGATTTTTGAATGTAGATATATAGGAGTCAAAACTTACGTAGTCCAATCAGTCCAGTAAAATTGATTATGTGTAAATGTCAAGCCAAATGGATATGTGAGTTCATTCGAAATGGTACGGAATTGTTTGCTGTATGCATCAATGCACTCCACTTTCTTAGTGCCCGCGTCGGCATAACACAATTCACCGCTACTTTCCAAAACAACCAACGAGTTTGGCAGTGTGACTTTATCTTGGCCAAGTAGTAATTCACGGCCTGTACCATCCAAATCCGACATCTCAATTTTTGGTGCTTCACGATCCCAATCAGACCAATATAATTTTCTATTTAAATAGAAAATGAGTAAAAAAAACATAAGTTGCATTACACAGACTTGCGAGATTATTTAGTTTGCTAGCACCAATAACCAAAGTTGAAAATTCTGATGCAATTTTTAACGCTATAAAGCAATTCTGATTGCAAATTCGAGTTTTTCGTTAAAAACTACACGGAAACGACTAATCGCTTCTTGGATCCGTAAGGCTCTCTAATAAGTAACTCACTCTCTGTAAGGATCAACAGCAATACCACGTGGGTTAACTAGATTTTTATTAACGATTACAGCGCGTAGCAAAGGATCATCTAAACTGGCCACTTCAATGGTGTCCTTTACCGAATCAGTCCAATAAATGCGTCGTGAGATTGAATCAATAGCAATACCTTCCGGCGATTCAATATCTGGAAATGATTTTTTTTCATAAAGGAAATATAGCAACTTCATTAAGTGACTTCGTACCTTCAGTGATAAATGGATGTGCATCTGTTCCATCATATTTGGCACTTATAATTTTCTTTGCTGAAATATCACCCCAATATATGCGTCCTTCAACGCAATCCTTGTCCAATCCAATGGCCATAGAGGCTACTGATATGGGTCGCACATTTTTACCATTTAGTGGCACACGCACAATAACCACACCTTGACTTACTAACAGAAATCCAGAATCGTGTTGTTGGCGTTCCAAGCACAGTGAACCGTTTCCATAGAAACCTGCAAAAAAACAACAATTTTAAATATAATTTTAAAAACATAACATAGTCTCAGCAGTAGAACACAGTCTGAAATACAGCTAAGACGAAACAATCATCAAAATTTCTATTATTTTACTCCGTCTTATTGAAGTAGCTAGACGTTTTCCTAGGGGCATGGTCGCCAGATTTAAAAATTTTAAAAGTTCATCATTTGGAAAGGTGAAAATAAGGTGGAAAGGTGACGGCATTCATGTAAAATGAAAATACACCAAAGAACAATCTTGAAACTCCACTTTTGTCATTAAAGAAAAATCATTAAATAGTTTTTTAAACGACTTTTGTAACAGAAAATAACTGATAAAATATTTTGAATTAAATTTTGATGACAGCGGCTGAATTATTTGCATCTCCATTCATGTAGTGCATATTCTACTTTTACACGATTGCCGATTTCCCTGGTATCTATAAAAATTAAAGTAGACTTTACACAATTCTATTGAACTGCTCTTTACCAAAGTTAAGTAAACCATAATTAATGATAATGTTCACAACATCTCTACATAATTTATAGGTCATTAAGTTTGGTCTAGTTCTGGATCATGTTTGTGCATAAACACTTCTTTAAATATGAATAAGAATGAATTTAAAAAAAGAAAGAATGAGGAATCAGATATATGTATAAAAAGAAATAAAAGAGAATTGTCTAAAAGTTATACTTAGTAAAATCTGCGACTGTTCATTTCTGTCTACCCTGAAGAACTCAAAGAACTTAGCTTAGAAATGTTATGTGTATCAAGCGATAAAGCTTATCAGAAAATGCGATTGCCCATGTCTTAATTTTGGTTTAAATGTTCACATAACAAAAAATAAATACTTATATCAAAAGTTAATAAATTTTCATGGCGTACATTTTTCTCTACCAAATTTTTGTCAGGAGGGCAAAAGCATTTAGGGGAGTCGTGCGCCCCTCAGTCCCCTATCTAGCTACGCCAATGCTCGGGCTGCAATATTCCGGAGCTATCGACCATGGTCTGTATTTCACTTAGAGTGAGATTGAAATTGCTGAGATATGATTTATATATATTGCGATTTAAATTTCACTCGAAATGAGCCTGAAATTGAGAGCCTGGCTGTTTCATTTGTTTTCCATTGCTCCTCGTATCAAGAATATGATTCTAAAACTTTGTGATACCACCCGGTCTGAAAATTAGTTCGACACAGTTTCGACAGTAGCGGGCCGATCTCGGTCCCATTTCTGGCGCCAGAAATTCCGTCGACAAATGGGAGACTGATTTCTACCGAAATTCACACTCTAATGTATCTCTATTGTTTTGAAATAATATTCAAAAAAAAAAATTCTTCATTGCCGATTTCATAATTTTCAATTTCAATTAATTTTCCTATTTTATTTCTTGTTTTAATAATGTATTCTCACAAATTATTTTCCAAATTCACAAGCTCTTCTAAATTCTACCGCAACAGGCTCCTAACAGGAACAAAAAATATATCATCAATACAAGAAAATCAAATAATTAGCCGCAATTATAAAACAATCAAACCATCAGTACAAATACCACTAATCCCACAACCACCGGCTCAACCAACCAACCCACCAATAACTCCATCGTCACAGAATATTTCAACTTTGCAAGGCTTAAAGGAATTCCTCATGCATCCGCTAACGTGGGACAGAAACAATGGTTATTTTAATATACTACTTGGATTGGCAATATTTGGATATTGCTTTTGTACAGCATGCAAAGCAGAGACACCCAAACGAGTATCGTATGATGATAAAAAAAAGTAAATAAATAAATGACGGAGTATCTCTAATGAAAACATAGTCATCTTGAGTGGTTTTATTTGTTTGTTGCACCTGGGTGCTTTTGAGTTGGACCTATAGGTTTAATTTTCTCTTCAAGTCGAACAACAACCTCAACAACTCACCATGATTGCAGACGCATACCAGGCCACTATTCGTGGATAAACATTTGGCATTCATATCGCACATATGCGGATTATTAAGGCAGTTTTGATCCTCCATGCAGACATAGCCATCGCCATGGTAGCCAGCATTGCACTGGCACACGTATCTGGCAGGGTCTCTGTTCCAATAATTTCAATTAGACTTTAAATTAACCTATTCAACCATCTTGGAACTTACTCAGTTGGCTCACAAGTGGCGTGGAAACCACAATTGTTACGCACATTGCAAGGCACTGGAATACTTTTGCAGCCTTCAAGTGCATCACCTTCATAACCTTCGATACAATCGCAGTATTGAACGCCTTGATTGGCATCCCATTTACATATAGCATTACCGCCACAAGAAACGGCACCACAGCGTCCAGCAGGTACGCAAATGTCAGAAACATCACGCTCAAATCCAGAAGTGCATTGACAAACATCCGCATCACAGTAGGCATTCTGTCCGCAATCAGCATCTTCACGACATTCGGGCGCTAGACGACAGTGGAACCCATCGCCTTCATAGCCTCGTTCACACTGGCACTCAGATTTTCCGGCGGCATCATTATACGTGCAAATGGCATGAGCATCACATATGCCGGCATTCTAAAATAAGAGTACAATATATGTGTGTAAGAATTAATAAAACACTTCAAGCAATACTGAGAAGTTGATGAATATGTTTAGGAGTAGTTGCGGTCAAGAAATTTGCCAAACCAAGACTTAGCTTTAATGCACTCTTTTTATTTATATTTTAAAAAATCACATAATTTTCCGAGGGCTTGGCATTTGCTTTCCTAGATCCTGGTCTCTACAATTCAATTTTACTTACAATAGCGCACGACTCATCAAACTGGTCACAATTATAGCCATCACCATGGAATCCAGGGTTACAAGTGCAAATATGACGCATTTCGTTATCGTACCACTCGCAGGTAGCATTGATATGGCAATTGGCATCAACATCGCATGGCACTGAAAATTCAAATTTCTTCAATTAAATACTATTTCACGTTCATCAGTGCAACACACGAATTACCTAATTCATCAGACTTGGAGTCTGAGTCAAAGTGCGCTGTATATCGGCACAGCTTGTCATCTTCTGCTAGCTCATAACCCTCGGGACATGTGCAATCTCCGAGGAAATTACACTGCGGCTCAACAACATGATCATCAAAAAGTATTGGTACGCATCGACCATTTTCCCACACTTCATCATGATTGGGACAAATATTCTGGCAAGAATATCCACTGCCAGTATAGCCCACACGACACTCACAACGGCCTTCGATACAGTCAGCATCAGGTGAACAACGCTAAAAGTAGAATTGAATTTTGTTAGAATAAGTTAATATTTACATATTTCATAGAATCAACTCACATAGCATTCTTCTATGTGATTGTCAGCTGGATTGTAATCGCTGTGATGCTCATGAATGCCGTGATGTTCATGATCGTCGTGATTATCACCCATGCCCTCACTCACAATATAGCCAGGACTTGACGATTCAATATTGTCAGCGGTGGTACCATTCTGTAAGCATCTGTACCCATTACCTTCGAATCCCTCAAAGCATATGCAAGTGAAGCCACCTTCATTATTAGTGCACAGTGCATTATCATCACAAACGTGTGTGCCCAGAAAACATTCATCAATATCCACACATGACTCCACACCATAAGAATCCACTTTTGGTCCGTAACCGTGCAAACAATCGCATCTATAGGTATCCTCATATGGCACACACACGGTATTTTCGCCACACATAGCGCTACCATCGGTGCACGAATTCGACTCAGCATCTACGCCGATCTTGGTGAGGACACTGGTGCGTAATGCCTGATCTCGCTCAAAATAGTCTAAAGCGATTTTTGCAACCTTTTGCAAAACAGTTGAACCCGCTGGGTTAACATCCGTATCAAGTGTACAGCGGTCAAAGTAAATGTTCTGATCAAGCTGGAAATTAATGACACGACTTTCTTCCGGAATTTCAACAGTATGTGCATGTATGGAATGCAAATTTCCCGCCGCAACGAATTTATACTCATCAATGAAATCTGCCATATGGAATTTGGCATTATGATTCAGCTGCGGCACTTCACCGAAGAACTCAAGTTTAACCGACAACTGATCCCAATAGTTTAGGCCTTCGAAAGTTTGATTTACGACCAAAACCTCTCCGGAGTCAAAACTTAACTTAGAGGTGTGCAAAAAGCTGCCACCTGTTAGTTGGTAACCATTCAAAGCTCGGTTCATTGGCTTGGCAAAGAGCCAACCGATGCTGGTTATCACAGGCAGCGCAAGTCTCAACTGTGTGCCTAACTCTGCGCTCACTGGATTGACCGCAGTGTAGCAGCGTGCATCTGCCATGACAATGTACGATTGCAATTTGGAGCGATCGTCAATGGTCTGCCCGTTAATTTCACCAGCCAAAGTGCCAATAACGCGTATGGGATAATCATTCTTGATGCATGCCAATCCATTGCCATAATAACCTTCCCGACACACACAGCAGAACCCCTCCTCGGCTTTGTCAAAGCAATTAGCATTGGAATGACAATGACGGTGGCTGCCCTCAGCACATGTTTGCGGTGCGAACGGTAATTCGGTGATTGTTTCTTCATTAGTGGGTGATTGTATATTTTCATTGAAATCAAGACGAGCGACACGGTACAGCCAAACGCCAGGAACGCCGATATTAGAGTTCTCACTTAAGAACAGAGCCTAGAAAAAGAGTTTTTAATTAGCTATGTGTTTAATGTTTATAAATTTGATGTATGACGCTTACATTATCAGAGCCAGAACCATCCATATTATAAAAACGCCCATCTTCTGCAACAAAACCTGCCTGTGCACGAATATCAGGCAAACCCAGTGTACCAGAATCACCTTGTAGCCAATTGAGTCCTCCAGTTGGATATATAAATTGCACAAATGTCTCATTATCGTTTACAATTAAAGCAACCTGTAATGAAAGGTTCATGAGCGTAACGTTCAACCGCTTAACCGTTTAAAGTCACTTGATCTCAAATGTTCAATAGAAACGAACAGTTTTGATTTTGTTGGTGGCAAATGTGTCGAGTCCATAATATTAAGCTCATTTAAGCCTTTACATTCAAATTCAGGAACAAGTTAATTTAAGCTAGCAGAAAGAGTTGAAGTGAGAAAAATCGTACCTGAAACGTATTCAACTTGTCGGTTTTTGATTCAAAGTATCCCACATTTTTCCACGTCGCGACAATAAGTTCTTTCGCTTCGAATTCAGCTTTAGCGTTAAAAGCGTAATGTACCAAATCATTAGCTCTTTGCAAATGCTCTGGTGTTTTTGTTTCAAACAAAGATATCGTGGTGGACGAGTTTGCTGGCGATGTATCTACATTGGAATAAAACGCTGCTATCGATGGATATTCCAATGGAAATGGCTGATTTATATACTCGGCAAATTCAATATTGAACGTCAAAATACCATTCGTATTAATCTGAAAGAAAATTAAATCGATTCGTCAGTAAAACCATTATAAAATCTGTATATGTTTTCTATTTTGAAATTAAATAAAAAATGATGAAGTTTATGTGATGCAAATTTATAAAATTTGCTTTCCAACTCATTTCTGGTTATCACAAAAATCTAAAAGAAGATTTTAAATACCATGTTTTCCTTTTATAAGTACTACATCCGATCTGCTTGGCTAAAGTAGATTCGCTTAATTTATTAGAGATGGAATCCAATGTAAATTAACTATGTCGAAAATATAATTCCAAAAGAAATCAGATGAAGCAGATTACTAACAGATGTTACATTTTTCCCCCAAAAATGTGAAGTACGGGAAGCAAATGAAGTGAATTTACAAAGACAAACAATAACAGTGTCCAACAGGGGTTTTGCAACAAAATACATATTTTTCCTCCCTACTTCCTGCACTACACTGTACAACATAATTTCCATTTCTTAGACTGCCTATTATGGACCAAATAGCTTGTTAAATGCTGAATTTTTGTATCACGCATAGTTTTCGAGAAACTAAATATAGTGAAATAATAAAAATACTACATATATTGTATAATCTTCTTCATCTTCTCTTTTAAAGGCACAACATCCCATGGAGGGTCTAGGCCTAGCTTTTCACATCGACTCATGTTGTGCGTGTTATATTTGTATATGAATGGGAGGGAGCTACAGTTTTTTTGGCGAATCCGAACGCGAAGTGAAAAGCTTTTTATAGATCCATAATAGGCTATTTTGGATTTGCCATTGCCTGCTTTTTGATTTTGCCTGTCCCATTACACCATTTTATCTTTATCTTTATATATAATTATAATCCTGTGTCCGTTTGTTAGGATTGATCTCCGAAACCAGAAAAGCTATCGAATTAAGATTTTCACCATAGGTTTGGTCCAAGCTCTTCTGCGTTTTTGTTTTTTTTGACGTATTTGGCCCTTCGTTGAGATATTTTGTAAAACTTTACTTATAATCCGATTTGGCTCAAATTTGTAATATAATACTATAAGTATATTAGTCACGTAGAAAAAAATATTTTTACAAACGGTAGGTGGCGTTTTCGTAGAGCTATTTTGAAACGCTTTAATTATGGTCTGATTTGGCTCATATTCAAATATATTATTATTATGCAAAAAATAAGGTAGGCTAAGAAAAAATTCAGAAAAGTGAAATAGCAAAGCACAGTAACATTGACATTTCTTCATTATGCAACTGTTTTAACGTCACTAAAATTAGTGCAGAATCGGAAAAAATTCGTTATATTTTACTTTATTTCTTCGAAAAGCACTTTACAGCCGCGAAGGATCACAGAAAAATTTATGCACATGATGGAGAAGGTACTTTATCGGAAAGGACAGTTAAAAAGTGGTATGATCGATTCCTAAATCTGGTCGACCATGCACCGAAAAAGTGGGCGCTTCTTGAAAAAGTGGAGGAAGACCGACACATAGGCAGTCGCGACATCGCTACGGATCTTGGCATTGCTCATCAAACGGTTTTCAACCATTTAAAAAAGGCTGACTGTTAAAAAACTGGATATTTGCGTGCCACATAATCTGGTGAAAAAAAGTTTACTGACCGTTTACTGTCAGTATGTGAATCTCTTCTGAAACGGAATGATCTCGAACCATTTTCGCACAGATTGGTTACTGGTGACAAAAAATGGATAACAATTGACAATAATGTGCGAAAAAAATTATTGTCAAAATGAGGTGAGCCTGCCCAAACCGTAGCAAAGCCGAAACCCAAGGAAGGTTTTGCTTAGTATTTGGTGGAATTGCAAGGGTCCTGTGTACTACGAGGAATTCTCTAGTGTTTGATGATCACTCACATGCCTTCTACTGCATGAAGTGCAGTAGTTCCTATCACTGTCCTTGGCTTTGTTGCACATGTACATAAAAACTTCGTTACCTTCGCGTTCAGTACATTTTGACTGCTTCTTGTTGCTAGAACCAGGCTATCAGCATCGTTGAGTCTATATTCTTTTAGATAGGCCTGTTGAGATGCCGTGTAAAAATCGCCAGCCTGTTAAAAGGATTCACTATTTTTCTCATATTAACTCCACGAGTGTGGAGGACAAACATTGGGCTCCCAGTAACTCATTTTGATGAAATATGCTGCGAAACATTAATATTCTTTAAAGTGAATAAAAATTCCCACACTCATTGCAAGCAGCACAAGCGTTTAATAAAATTGCATCCATATGACATATGTTGTACACACATACAAATGAACGCAATTTAAATACGTATGTATATGTGTGATCGCCGTGGCGTAGTTAGTAGTGCGTTGGCCTGTTACGCAGAGTGCCCAGGGTTCAAAAATAATTAATAATTTCTACACGGCATCACCTCTTGGCAGGCAATGGCAAACCTGCAAGAGTAAAAATTGCCTAAAAGAAGTTTTTTTCTTCACCGTTCGGATTCAGCATAAAACTGTAAGCCGCTTTCATTCATGTACAAATATAGCACGAACAACTTGAGTGGATGCGAAAGCTCGGCCTAGGCCTTCCATGGGCTGCTGTTCCATTAAAAGAAGAATGTGCGTAATTGTATTCGTAAACCACAAAACCAAACAGTACATACATACATATTACTAGAATTGTTGTATACGAGTTGTCGTAAGATGAACTGAAAGATCTCATAATACATAAATATGTAGTGTGGATAAGAAATATAAAATACACAAAAGAACGCACTAAATTTAGCAACTAATTTACGCGTACGCAGATCATTTAAAGTGCGTTCACAACATGTTGCGGCCCAGCACCACCAACAACAACTACAATAGCATCAACATTCCAAAGATTTTTATTTGTGAAGTGAACCGCAAACAAGAATTCTCAAATGGGTGCTAGAAGAAGATGTTGCTGCCGCACATATGATTAGAGCTAAAGTGATAATGATAGAATAAATTAGAGTTTGCAACAGATGGCGGTGGCGGCGCAACTCATTCATGTGATTATTATAGTAAGTGTGACGATATGTTGATATTTATAAGAAGCTGCACACAACATAGGAGCTATTCTTTAGTGCAGTAGGGATGGGTATGATCGGTTTTATGTTGTTGTTCTTCTGTTGAGCTCTCAAATGCATTTCAGTTTACAAACTCATTAAATGACTGGCAGCAAAGTGAATTAAATGTTGTGTTTTTATTTTTCCTCAGCCCCTCTACCGTCCGTCAGCCACTTGTGTGAGCATGATCGGCATGTTCGTTCTATTTATCGATTAAGTATGTACATATGTGTGTAGGTCGCAGTCTATGACTTGTGTATGTTGTTTGTACACATGTGCTACACGCAGCACTTGAGCTTCATTGAGTTTACGACTCTTCTTCTATTCTAACAATCTTCCCCCGGGACAAGCCTGCCACTAATGATGGTGTTGGCACTTATGTTGATCGTTTTTATGAAGCGTCACAGTAATAATACGCGTCAATAAGTTATACTACTAATTGGGTGTGTGAAAGTAGGGTCAACTCTGTTGGCTTTTTTCTCTTTCATGAACATTTTTTTGTTATGTACACCGAAGAAAAGTTGAACAATGTAAATGAGTGTAAAATAGAAAATATTTCTTAATTTTTGATCAGTAAAATAAAGGGTGTTTTTTTAGAAGTGTGGTTTTCAATCTGGTAATACTTTTTTCGGAGTTGGTCTTTTTCACAGCTGTCACTTGATTTATGCTCAGTTTGGTTTGCCATTTCATAATCAATAGACTTACTCCTGAACAGCGTTTGCAAATCCTGAAAATTTATTACCAAAACAAGATGGCCACCGATCCCGATTTTTACAAGAAAACTTTGTTGTAGCTCGATGTAGCTCACTTTTGGTTGAATGATGATTGACTTTTTCGTGCCTGAATTGGAGGATGTTGATGTGGACGACCTTTGGTTCCAACAAGATGGCGCTACATGCCATACAGCCAATGAAACAATCAATTTATTTTAGGAAACTTTTGCTGAGCGCATTATCTCGCGTCGTGGGCCTGTGGCGTGGCCTCCAATCCTCCTCGCGCGATTTAACACCGCTGGACTATTTTTTGAGGGGTTATGTCAAGTCGCTTGTCTACGCAGATAAGGCCGAGACGATTGACGCCTTGGAAGAGAATATTCGGCGCGTTATTACTGACATACGGTCCCAATTGCTGCAAAAAGTGGTCGAAAATTGGGTCTCTCGGCTGGAATTTATTCAAACCAGTCGAGGCGGCCACTTGCCCGAAATCGTTTTTAAAACATAATGGCAAACCCTTATCTTTATAATAAAGCTAAATTCTTGGCCATAACATTAAATGATATGCCTTTTATTTCTTCTTATTTCACACTTCTAAAAAAACACCCTGTATATGCCCTCTGTTATTGTTTTTGTTTGTTCAAATGTTTCAAACTCAAAAAGATTAACATTTCAATAGGCATACATTTTTTTGTGGCAGCGCGAAAGGAGCTGGTCAATTTCAAGTGCTTATCAACATGCAAGTGTCCGTATATTGTTCCAATAATACACCGGGCAAACAGAAGATGAACAATTACATAGATATTGCATTTCATTTTCTGGCTTTCTATTGCTATAAAAAAACAAATTCAATGAAGGAAAATTAAAAACGTTTGTACATTCTTAAATACTCTACTAATTCCAGGCATTTACATTTGCATAAAGGAAGCAAATTCACTTTATCACCGAGAACCGAATAGATACAAGCTAAAAAGTAATCATGCAATTTGAGAATATCGTGTTTTAATCGCAATATTGTTTATTCACCAACGAAACAGTATTTACGCTCCATCTACTCTGAATTTATTGAAAATTGCTGTCATTGCTTTGCAGACACATAAATTTTAGAAAATTAAAATAAAAACACATAAGTGAAAGTGTTGATTCTGTATGCCATATTTTAAGTTAAAAGAACTCATAATTCTAAAAGCGAAAACGATGAAAATCAAAAAAGAGTGAAATGAAAAGGTGCTGGCATCGAGCCATTTTAATTATTTTTTTTATTATGTGGCATGCAGCGTGTAACTATGTAGAAAGAAGATAGAGCAAGCGCCGAGCAACCAACTGCCATGTGCGTTGCGCCCGTCAAATGCGTTGAGATTGTCCGGCTGCGTCTGTCGTTGGCGTGATGTTTACGAGTTGATGTGATATTTGAAAATAAATAAATATAAATAACTTTTAGGCGCGAATCACACATCACACAGCCACACACACACACCACAAGCACACGAACAATATACAAAATGATGCGAAACGGTGTCGCACACCAATAAAATTATGTCGCAAAGTGCCAATTCACATTTTTAGACATTTTTGTTGTTTTGAAATCTATGAAATATTTTGACAGTGAATGATTCTAAAATTAGTTTAATTGCTTTAATATTTTGCGTTAGATCAGCACGTAAAGAATGACACATGCAAATATTAAATACATATACACTTTTTTCACATATACAGGCGGCGCCAGCAGGCAATGCGGCAAAAGCTAAAAATTGACAAAAAATTGCTAGTTCGATTATCAGTTCGAATTTGAATTTTCAGTAGCCCAAAAATTAATATCCTCAAATGTTGTTTGCCTTCAATTTGGGGAAACCTGATATATGGGAAAGTGTGAACGAAGGTAGAAGAGAGTGGGAAACACAAAAAACAGGATAGATTCAAAAAGAAGGTGCACTTGAGAATAGGTAAAAGGACTTAGGCCGAGCTTCTCGCATCCATCATGTTGTGCGTCATATGTGTAGGTATGTATTTGTACACGAATGGCAGGAACCCATATTTTTTTTGCCAAATCCCAACAGTGAAGTGATAAGCTAATTTTACGCTTGAAGGTTCGCCTTTGCCTGCAAAGAGTTTGTTTCGTGTATTCTTCTTCTTTTAATGACACAACAGCCCATGGAGGGCCTAGGCCGAGCTTTTCGCATGCACTCATGTTATGCGTGTTATATTTGTACATGAATGGAAGGGACCTGCAGTTTTATGCCAATGCGAACGGTGAAGTAAATGGCAATTTTACTATTTTGGATTTGCCATTGCCTGCCAAGAGAAAAATAGTTTTTTCTGCTTTTTCGCCTGCGCCGAGATTTGAACCTCGGACACTTAGTGTAGCAGGCCAACACACTACCAACTACACCACAACGACCTCTATGCCGTGTATAGAAATGGTTTTAAATATGTTTGTTTTTAACATGAGCCGAGATTTGAACCCCGGGCACTCTGCATAGCTGTCCAGCTTACCACCAACTACGCAACAATTGGAGAACTGGAAATTTCTTTTAGAATTTGAATTTTTTTTGCAAAAAAGCTAGATTCAATTCTAAACCTGCTAAATGTCGATAAATGATGAAAACTTAAAATGTGCACGGATTGCTAACTTTTTTTGGCAAAGATTTTTGTGATTGAAAGTAAGAAATTTGAAATTAAATGGTACCAAAACGATTGGTGAGATCGGTTCAAATTTTCGATATATCGATGTGGAAAAATATTTTATTTTAGGAAATTTTTCTCAAAATATCAATAAATTTTAGAAAAAGTTAAAATTGATTTTCAATTGTTCTATTGTATCTTATGTATTTTATGTATACCAGTGGGGTAGATAGTATTTTTAATTGCAGGGGTATTATTTCTGGTTATCCCGAAATATCGTGAAATATAATTAATCTCATATTTGAAATTTATTTTTTATTTATATTCACGAACCAAAATCGTCTGAAATAACGGTAGCTTGAAGATGACATTTATGATTGACAGCAGCAAAAAAAAAAACCAAATTAAAAATTGTGGCGATCGTAAAGTGAAATATGAATTTTTGAGAGCAAAAACAAAACTGAAGTAAAAGTAGAACAACTATTCATTTTTGCGCTCAAATATTTATAAATCATTTTCCGTACATTGGTAATTTTTAACCGCAAATTCAATCAATTCTGTGTGGCATACATAATCTTAGTACAATAACATTATCATTTTCCTCATTTAACAAACAAAACAGAAGAAAATAGCTGCAATATATACATTCTACTTATATGGTATATAAGAAAAGGAATAACTACGGTGTTTTAGAAAACTCAAAAAAAAGCCAGTGACTTTTAAAGAACCGCCAAAGATTATCTCGCTTAAAAATAATAAAAGTAAAGTCCATAGTCAGGTAATTTAAATTGAACGTAACGTAAACAATACTAGCACTTGCATAGAAATAAAATAAAATTTTTTAATATTATTAAAAAAAATAAAAGAAATTGCATTCAAATTTGACAACGTTGCTGTCGTCAGTCATCAGTTTTGAATGGGGTTCATCAAACGAATTGATACATTCATTTAGCAGATGAATTGAACAACAACCAATCGAAGCATACATATATTCTTTCATTCTTAAAGGTTCATAATGTTATCAGTTATTGACACTGTCAGTAAATCTGTAAGTAAACTTTGTATTTTATAATTTATGTATTATACAGTGATTGAAATGAGCAACTTATGAGCTCTTTTCTATTCAAAGTTGCAATCATACTTTTGTTTTCCATCGTTTCATTCTTTGTATATATACTTTTTATAAAAGTGCGTTCCATTTCGCAGCGAATCAGTGCTCCAGATTTCCACGCTTTATTGTTTACACATCAAGTAAGTAGTTTTGGCATCAGTTTTCCAATCAGTGATCTTAGTGGTATTTCTTTGTGTTTTCAATAATCCCTATAAGTTACTAACATTTGAAAAGTTATTCGGGAATTATACCAAGGATTGTTTCAAGGACATATTATCTAATTGACGAACTTGCTAAAAAATTCGGAATAATAATTTTCCAAATTATAAATAAAAACAAAACAAAGTTTATTATAAGTTTTATACATATTTGGTACACTCAACTATAGCGTATTGGCTGTTAAACCGCCCTCCACATTTGGAGTTGGAGGATCTAAGTGAAAATAGTATTCTTTGGGTGATGTGTAACTTCTGCTTTTCTTCGGCCTAGGCCGAGCTTTTCACATCCATTCATGTTGTGCATGTTATATTTGTACATGAATGGAAGGGACCTACAATTTTATGCCGAATGCGAACGGCGAAGTAAGAAACTTTTCATAAGCAATTTTCACTTTTGTAGGTTTACCATCGGTGGTACTGTGTAGAAAAAATTGTTTTTTCTACTATTTGATTTTGCCTGTACGGACATTCGAACCCCGGACACTCTGCGTAACAGTCCAATGCACTCGAATACCTACGCCACAGCCACCACGATCCAGGATTATTTACCATCTATTAAAACTAAAAACTTTTCAACTTCATACAATGTTTAAACAAATTTATAAAGTGACGTATTCATGTTTTACCATATAATAAAATAGATTAGGATACCTAAATTGTGCAGTATTACATATAATTTCCTTTGTATGGTCTATCACAAAATTTTTTGTTAGGTAGAAAAAAATAGTTTTCTATTATGTAGAAAATGTTTTTAAATAATATTTCCTAAAATTTTTATATACACACATTTTATTGTTGCTTAGCGGATTTCGCAAAAAGAAAACTATTTTACGCACACTATATACACACTATATATGTATACATATATGTACATATATTGTTTCGCTAAAAGATATAATAATATTTTGCCGCTAAAATATTTAAATTTTTATTTTGTCGTCAACAAATAGATTTTTTTTGGCAATGTCGTTCGGTTAGCAGAAAAGGGGCCTCCACCTCAAATTTTACTAATTAAGAGATCGTCGTTTTGATCAACTAAATATATACTACATAGTATGTACATATGTAAATACAATATGTACATACATACATATATATTGAGACAGTTAATGAAATAATGGTGATTTTACTAATATTTGAAAGATTTTACGCTATTATCTCATACTTACCTCCTAGTAAGTATTTTAGTGTACCTTTGCTTTCTTTAAACAAATATTTATGTATATAAAGCCCAAACCAAATATTTAAAAAACTAAAGTCGATTGGAGCTACTTTTCTTTGCGACGGCTTAAAATCTCTAAGAAAAATTATGCCCTTACTAGTGCAACACACCCACATATGGCCTCAGATTTCTTCTTCTTCTACATACTACTGAAGATAAAGCTTGCTTCAGACTGAAGTAGACTTTTTATGTACTTGTTTAACGAAGAGTTTAATATTGAAAAATGTCAATATGAGACCTTGTTGAGATAAGCGCATAATAGTGAAAGACTTTCGCCTGGAACACTTTGCGGAAAAAAAACGATTTTTACTTCATTCATTCCATAAATTGGATAAAAATAGTAAATCTCCAATAGCGACAATAAGTCATCACAAACCAAATAAGAATAAAGCCCCAGTTATGCAGTAAATTTTTCTTGCACAATGTTTGAAATATGGCAATGTACACTTCTCGTTGCAAGCAAAGTTGCTTGCAAAGTGAAGTTCACGTTGTCAAATTGCATGCAAAATCCAACTAAAATTTACTCTATTACCGGACCTTAACGCAACAATTTCAAAATAGGTATTCTGAGCATTCAAAAAAGAGGAGAACAAAGTTTATATTTATATTTTATAAATTAAAAATCCAAAACTTACAAAGAGTTTATCATATTTTTCACTATAAAAATTCACAGGATTCTCCAAATCCAATGAAGCAAATTCGCTGTCACCATTGCTTAAGTACTCGATGGGCAAGGATTGATCAGCATATTCGTATAATTCATTAACATGCACTGTATCCAGGAAATGCTGATGTTGGCCGGAGACACATGCAGTGCAAAGTATAAACACAACGCACAAATATTGTGCAATATATTTCAGCATATTGAACGAATTTGTATCTTAAGTATGTTCTTCTTTAACTTTTTAACGCAGTAACAAAAAAAATAATTATTTTTTATATTAAGTAAATTCGTACAATTTCACTATCCACTTTTTGAAAATTTTTCAAAATTCATGCTTAAACATTTTCGTATAGCTAAATACATAGAATAGAACACGAGAACACTTAGAAGAAAAGGAAGTCGAAATGAAATAATAAAAATTCCAAAAATATATATTTTTTAAAAATATCTCCACTAAGCTGAGACAAAAAAAATGTTTGTTGTTGTTGATTTTATTACACGTTTGGTTTTCTGTAAGAGTTTTGGGGTTAGAGTAGAGAGAGTTTTCCGGATTTTTAGCGGCGGCCGATCAGCATACTGTTCGCTGTTGCTACACATCCACAACTGATTTAAATTTAAATAAAGTGGATCCTCTTAAGTCAAAGTCGACTGTGCGGACTTACATATGTACATATTGTACAAAAATACATATGTATGGATGTATGTAGTCGACTTATACTTGAGTATGTACACACTTACATATTTACATATATAGAGAATGATAGCGCGCGTGCACATTTCTTCTCAAAAAAACAAAAAAACGAAACAAAAAAAAAGGAGCGCAACAGAAACACAGAAGCAACATTTTCCTCTGTTCATTTTCACATTGTGGTTCTGGAAGTGATCGTTCATGTCAATATTATTGCAGAATGTAGCTGTTTGTGTGTGTGTGTGTGTGTGATAGAAATGGGCAAAATAACGTACTATGTCGATTATGGTGCCCGGATTGTTTGCTGTAATCATAAGCATAATCAAGTCGCAGCGAATTTGGAAAGATCTTGGTTAAATTGAATAGTACGAGATACCGCTGGAAAATTTCAGGAAAAATTTATTCAGAACACCACCTGGTTTTCCAGGGCAACTCAACTACTAATTGAACCATTTTTTGATATCTTTATTGGTTCATATGTTTGCAAAACCAGCTATGTGAAGTCAGTATTATAATTACTATTTTGCTACTACTTTTTTACATTTTGTGTCAACTGCAAAATAAGTATACAATAATACGTCCATTATACTATTTCCTATATTCTCTTTTACTATTGATTAAATCTATATGAATTAATAATAAACCAATGTAGTCTCAAAAAACTGAGGTGTTAGTCTCTGAACTCTCTAGTACCAAATATCCGAACTTTGGTCCGATAGAAAGCTGGGCAGACATTAATTCTTTACTTTACTTTACTTTTAATGGCACAACAGCCCATGGAGGGCCTAGGCCGAGCTTTTCGCATCCACTCATGTTGTGCGTGTTATATTTGTACATGAATGGAGGGGACCTACAGTTTAATTCCGAATCCGAACGGCGAAGTGAAAAGCTTTTCATAGCAATTTTTACTCTTGTAGGTTTGCCATTGCCTGCCAAGAGGTGGTGCCGTGTAGTTATTTTTCAACTTTTTTTCACTCTGCGTAGCAGTCCAACGCACTACCACTACGCCACAGCGACCACAGACATTAATTCTAACTTTAAAATTTTTTCCAATATATACCCTATATTTCTAACCCTTAATCAGAGGTTAAACACAGTGGTCGCTTTAGTGTATTACTATATAAGAAGAACAAGTCATGTTGAGGAAAAATGTTGGCCATTGAAAAGTAATTGGGATCGGTTTTACGTTTAACCTTCTAGGAGCGACTACTGATCAGTTGTGGGGTAATTTGTAGATTTTCCTCGCATTTTTATTAAAAATGAACTCGATGCGACGTCACTTACCATTACTTTACCTCTCTAATTTTTAGCTCATTTTTTCATCGAACCTCATAAATTAAAATACCATTTTTAAGAATCTCCATAGAACACTATTTAATAGCAATACACATAGAAGTTTTTGTAGGCGAACCGACGAAAAAAAATCTTAAAAATTTTGAAAAAAATATTAGGCCATATGTTCTGAAATGTGATTCATAAGCAGTCGTATCGTCTCGTATAGTCATAATATTTTAAAATTACCATTGGTAATTGAATTGATTTCTTAGAGGAATTTTCTTAAGATATTTAGAGAATAAATGAAAAGTAATCTTCAGCTTGGCCAACTCAGCGCTTTTCGGGCTAAATAAGAGCTTTTTGAAAATTAAAACGCGGGAAAAAAGTGATCTAGCGCTCAGCGCGTATTTTATCCCTTTTTTAAATTTAAAAAACACAAATGCTGCGCTAAATAATCCACACTAAATAATCCATTTCACGAATAATCCGAAGTACAAATAGTGAATCTCGCATTTGAGGCTAAAAATAGCTGACCATTCGAAGATAATGGCTAATTTGTACAATCTTCTTAAAATCTTAGTTACAAAAATACTTAGAACGACCTGGTATTTAATTTAATTATTTAAATGTTTCAATTTATGAAGTTGAAAGCGATTTTTGCTACATGGGTTTTTCATTTGAAGAAGCTTGTCAATCTATGAAAATAAACGTAAATAAATAGGAGTAATTTTGTAGAACTGCACCGGTTTTGTTTGACATTTAGTAAAAGAGATACGTTCTAGACTACCCAGCAATTTTGAAACTTTAAGTAAAATAACTAATATAAGCGTCCAAAGTGTGCTGTATCATTTAATCATTTTACCTTTAACAAAACCGTTTGTATCTAGCTTTGAAACTTTGTCGATTATTGGCTGAGGGTGGCGGAATATTCATTTAATACAGTGGGGGCATGTTGGGTCCACAGTGGAATGCTGGGTTGAAGTTAAAACATATAAAGATGCTGTTGGCCTTAATCCATTAGAAAACTTAGCAAACATGGCTATTAAACTTTTGTCATTACGCGTCTTTAGTATGTATGTATAATGAGCTTATTTAGAATAAAAGTTGGTAACCGTAAGTCGCTCTATTCAATAAATTCTTTACTTCACATAAAAGGATTTAAACGTGTAAATTCTTGTTGTGAAAACTACAAAACTGCAGTGTGGCATGTGGCACTGTCCTGTTGAAACCACGTGTCGGCCGAGTCCGATTCTTGAATTTTCGCCAAAAAAAGAATCTGTTATCATCGAACGGTACCTTTTCCATTTCTCCATTGACCGTAACGTTGCGGCCTTCATTGGCCCAATGATACCGCACCAAACAGTGCATTTTTCGGGATGCATTGGTAGTGGCTGAATTGCCTCTGGCTGTTCTTCACTCCAAATACGGCAATTCTGCTTATTCACGTATCCATTGAGCTAAAAATGAGCCTCATCCCTGAAGACAATTTTGCGATAAAAACAGGGATCCCCCCAGTTTTTCTAAGGCCCATTCACCGAAAATTCGACGTTGTGATAGGTGGCCTGGCTTCAGTTTTTGCACCAACTGTATTTTGTATGGCATTAATCCGAGATCTTTGCGTAAAATATTCCAGGTGATCGAATAACACAAATCCAATTGCTGCGATCAGCCCTGGATGGACATATCGCGATCTTCTTTAACAGCAGCAATATTTTCTTCGGTACGCACGCTATGGATACGATTTGGTGGATTGATGTCCAATAAAATGAATTCAATAATTTGCAAACGTTAAGTCTATTCAAGATGAAATCGCAAACCAAACTGGGCATTTTTTATTTTATATGTGCCCTCTGAGTAAATGGCGACATAACCCTCTTTCTTTATCCGCTCTTGAACCATGGCATATATAAATACATTATAATTCGCTTAGCTGTATTCAATTATTTTCCCTAATATTGTATACACTTAAGCAAAAAATGCACTTAACTGAATTTAAAGTTGCCTTACGCAAACGTCCGAATTCACAAGAGATGGTTAAAAGTTATTCGATACAAATACACAAGCTTTTTGGCAAATACTTACATAATTCGTCGATTTCAAAGTAAAATCTATATTTTTATGTTATTTTCGGTGTAGTAAATTTTTAATATGTATGTATATCTTATGCCACAATCACCTCTTTTGCCGTGGAACAATTGCATCCGTAGTATCGTGTCATCAGCAAGCTCTTGCGGACTATCTTCAACATATTGATAATAGATAAATAATACAAAGTGGAAAAGAATAAAAGATGTAAGGTACTCAAAAGAAAACTGTAGGGTATCAAGAGAAAGCATGCAGGTTAGTAATGTCTTTTTTTTGTAGATTGAGTAGTCGATTTTGGTAAAATCGAGGTGGCCTATTATGAAGCTGGCGTTGAATTTTCTGGATTCAAACTAGTTTCCGCGATTTGTGGATGAACCGTTCCTTGTGTATAGTAAGCCATAGCTTCACTATTTTTCAACAGTAAAAGATTTATGTACTTTTCGCAAATAACTGGAGTCAATGTAAAAACTTCGTGATCAGCGACCCCAAAAAACTAAGATATCCATATTTTTGAAAAATGCACTCGGAAAAATTTCGCCTCTGATCAAATCTTTTTGCTGACTTTTTGGTCCTATAGTGATGCAAATTTTTGGGGTTTGCTTCTAAATTCAGTGTTTTTTTATCTCTTCGGAGAAGTTTTAAGGCTACACAATTTAGTTTTTTTTCTTTTATGGCACAACAGTCTATGGAGGTCCTATGCCGAGCTTTTCGCAGAACAATTTTCAGGGAAACAATATTTTTAGCAATATCAGCTTATTTCAGACGACGATAAGCTAAGGACGTTGAATAATTTTTTTTTCCAAGGGTTGGTGTGGATTTCAGGGGAAATGGTGCTATGTATGTATGGTGCTATATATGTATATGTATGTATGGTGCTAAGTATCGCATTAGCTATCTGGCAGCAATGCGGTCTTACCTCACTCGAAGCATTCTCTGTTGTCTTCTTTTTTTGGATTACGAATATCTCCTGCCAATGGGGTTGTGTTGCTGCCCCTTGATTATCTTCTCTCCTTGGATCTGCCAAAGCGTCTGATAAAATAGTGAATCGATACGCCTAAATTAACTAACATTTCAAATACGGTAAAAATCAGAAATTACAGAATTTTTGTAAAAAAATTTCAAACCATTTCTGCATGAATTAATTATTAATTATATTTATTTTCCAGTTTTACTTTATTTACATAAATATATCCAAATGTCGATTTTTATATTTAGAACTTTGCTACACATATGATTATGAATTATGTCAAATAATTTATAATAATCACTTGTAACATTCTGTAAAAGAGGGTTCTTCAGAAGTTCTTAAAAAGCAAATTAACGATAAGCGAATTCCAAAAAAAAAATAAATAAAAAAATGTTCTAGGAAATATTGCATTTCTGGTTTACTGATCTGGTTCAGTAAATGTGTTGATGGATAAATGCATAAGCGTCTTTTTGTACTTCTGTGCATTCTACTGCAACTAATTAATAAACAAATAAATTCATCATGAAATAACATTTTCCAAATTCAGCAACAAGCAATATTAACTTTGATCATTTCAAAAAATTGTAAGAGAAACATGAGACAAAAATTCTTAAAATATGTACATAATGTATTTACATACATAGTAAATTATACATTCACAAAAATATCAACAACAAATAAATCAAGTGTTGAAACACCTTAGGCATTTCTCGTCCACGGATAGACACTATGTGAGGGATATACATACATAAACACCGATGACTCTTGTCGTATTCAGTGAATCTCTTTATTTATCCCCCACTGATATTCATAATACATACAAATTATTGTATGCTCAATTTTATCTTAGCTTTCATGTTTTCTGTCCAGATGTTATGCCCGCTAAAGTGTTCCAATTGATCAATGAAACTTACTTTACATACATAAGTACTATGTAAATGTAGGTACATTTCTACAAATACGCCTACATACATACATACATACATAAGTGCATACATACATTCATACAAGGTAGGACAAAAGTAATGTAATAATGTGAATGTGAATGATTTGAACTGTCCTGCCAGATCTGACGATTCCAGACTTCATCCTTTAACCACAACAACCGCAAACCTTGTAAGTCTTGAAACCCGAGAAGAAATCAGGCTCACCAAACCACAATTCAAAATGCCATAAAACGAGCATAAATGTGCATCAACTCTAGAGGTGGTAATTTGTCCGATAACTTAATGTCCTCCATTTTACAAGTTCAAATAAACTTTACGTCAAAGCAGAGCCCGATTTTTTCCATTTCTCACAAAATGGCAGTCAATTGATTACTTTTGTCCCACCTTGTACATATGTACGTGTTGTATTTATGTTTACACATACTTAAATTTGTAACTTAAAGACAACAGAAAAAATTGTATCATTTTCTGTGTCAATCATAACTGTAGAATTTGAAAATACACACCAAAAACAACACATATGCAGTATTCATTCACTTTACGGCTTAAATACTCAGCAGAAAAATATTTACGAATGTGCCCTTAAAATACATATATGCATCAGAATGTACAATACTCTCTCCTGCAGAAGTAGATTTGTATACTCGTCATATCCTCAATCTATGTATTTGAATTAATTTTACCATAGACAGATGTATTCCTACAAACATCTGTACCATAAGTATGGTATAGTATGTGCACTCGTACGACAAATTGATTGTTTTTCATTGTTGATGTACAAAAGTCAGGCTTTCGAATCAAACTTGAGGTCAAAACCGGAAACTGTACCCAAATCTACTTTCCTCTGAACTCGAGCCCGCACCGGGTTTGTCAATGAGTTCGGTTTCAAATCTTTTTTAATATAACTTTAAACGAAAACCACCAAAAAGCACACACGCTAATAAAAAAAAAACTAATATGCGCCAGACTTTGATCTTATTATCACGAAAGAGATTAAATATAGAGACACAATATATGACATATTTGGTGGAGTTCCGAAAATACACAATATTTTCAAAATGGTGGAATTGTTACAAAACTGAGCTACTACTAGTGTTTTAAGCAGTTCCAGTGACAGAAATTAACGTAGAAAAGGCTTTTCCTACACTAAAAATCATATTGTCTCCGCAAAGATAGAATTTAAAAGACATGTCGTTAAGAGATTAAACGATTCTTTTTCTTAATTTATGTAAACCTTATTAAATGATTAATAAAACATATCTTTATTTTCCAATATAAGAAAAGGCAAACAAAATACGTATGAATGTATTTATGTTTTCAAATAAACAAACTATTTTAATATTTGAAAAAACTTTTACACTGAATAATAAATTTATCCCAAAATTTGAATCCGGATCTTAGACCATCGCTTGTGAAACTTCAAACAATAAAGGTAGCTCAGTTCTGTGACATTCCCATCCAATCTAAAATATTATGTCCTTTCGGAACTCTTTCAAATATTTTATATAAAGTGTAATTTTTCAAGAGCTTAGTTTTTGAAAATTCAAAAATACTGAAATTTTACAAAAGTGAATGAATTTATTTGGATCGACAAATCAATTCCTGCCATTTACTTTTTAAAGATAATTTCACTTAAATGTTGCCCGCGGCTACGCTTCAAGTGATCCATTCTGAAGGTCAAATTTTGGCACACTTTTTCACACATTTCCGCCGGAATCTCACCAATGACGCATTCAATTTTGGCTTCCAAAACGTGAGATTAACTGCTCACCAAATTCGCCTCTCAATTGATGCATGGTTTCGCGTGCAGTGTGGCATGTGGCAACTTCCTGTTGGAACTATATGTCGGCCGAGTCCAATTCTTTAATTTTCTGCAAAAAAGTCTGTTATCATCGAACGGTACCTCTCTCCATTTCTTCATTGACCGTAACGTTGCGGCCTTCATCGTCTTTGAAGAAGTAAGAAGTACGGCCCAATGATGCTGCCTACCCATAAACCACACCAAACAGTGCATTTTCCGGGATGCTGCTCAATTGCCTCTGGCTGGTCTCCAAATACGGCAATTCTGCTTATTCACGTATCCATTGAGCTAAAAATGATCCTCGTCGCAAAACGATGAAAAACGGATAGAATTTTGATAATGAATTTCAATAATTTGCAAACGTTGTTCAGGCGTAAGTCTATTCATGATGAAATGGCAAACCAAATTGAGCATTTTTTACTTTGACACTTGTCAAGAATCACGCTTGAACTGTCAGAAATATAAACGTCAAAAACCAAGTACTTTTATTTTTTATTGTTTATTTATGTATTAGAGATTTCCCATTTATTTGTGCTTTGGTGGTTTTCTTTTAAAACTCTTTTGAAAAGGATTTGAACAAACACGTTAACGAACTTGGTGTGGGTTGATGGTGTTCGAGTTTGATTCGAAAGCCTGCTAATTTAAAATATGTTAAGATTTTACTTACCTAAATATTTTGATAGTTAACAAATGGCAACAAAATGGCCGTTACGACTGGAGATTCCCCGGAAGCCACAAAAATAGTAACATATTTATTGAAAAAGAAGAAATACTTATTTTAAAAAACACTTGTATTTATTGAAATAACAATAGTTTTTTATTAAAGTGTATGATTCAAAGAATGTTTACTTACAAATCAGATAATACGTTCTTAGACAGCCTTTAACAAGAGAAGCCACTTTTCAAAAGAAAAACAAGCGGCACGAATGAAACTTTTAGGTTAGTTTCTTAAAATGTGGTTGCACGGCTTGTGCGACACTGCCGCGGTCCTTTTGTAACCACATGTTGTCTAAGTTCATATCTTGTAAAATAGGCCACAAATAATCAGTTATCATTGTAAAATAGCTAACACCATTCACTGTAACACATCTTCCTTCGTCATTTAAAAAAAAAATGGCACAATGATACCACCGGTCAAAAAACCACACCAATCAGTTACTTGTTGAGGGTGCAATGGCTTCTCAACAATCTTCTTCCAAGCGTCCCAGAACCCGAAAATATCTCGTATGATCATGTGGTTTCAGTTTTTGTTCCAATTGAACTTTTTACGGCTTCATACCGATGTTTTTATTCAATTCCTGCGAACGATGGTGAGTTGATGTTTTTCGTTTTTCTTGTAAGTTGTGAGCAACATAAGAGCGTTATCCAATAACGATCCAGTTTCCCAAATTAATCCACAAATTGCGTAGAAGGCGCTTCTCTTCAAAAGTCGCTGAACTTTACTTTCACTGTTACGGAATTTCCAGGAACCTTCTTCTTCTTAAGATCAGATCTGATAGCAAAATTTGTTTGAGGATTATGTGAAGCAAGAAATAATAAAAGCTGGATTTAAATAAAATAAACGTGTCCAAAAAAGCTTCTAAAATTATGGAAAATATTTTGAAAACATGTTCTAATAAAGAAAATGTTATGGAACTAAGTACATAATATAATGGTATAATATAATATTCTCTGCTATATACATGGCCAAATGTCAAAGAATATTTTAAAGTTTCCAAATTTAAAGTATTTATATTTTATTTATCGCATTTAAAGACTAAATGAATCAATGTCCATTTTCAATACCATTGAATACTTTCAATTATAGGAACTCTAGCGCATAATCTTTTCATTAGATATGGTGAAAATCTATTAGTTATAGCTACAGCTTTAGCTTGTGCTTTAGAATCACTGCAAAACGTTTTTCCTCTACCATAACTAAATCCGAAGCTTTTATAGCAACATATGTACATATGTAAATGTTATAACTAAGTTTAGCAAAACTCATCAGTTTTTGTTAAGTTTCAAAAGCTTTAAGGGGATTATCTAAACGCTGAAAAAGTTTCATAAGTTTTGCCCCAACAATTTCATTACTTTAATGGAGGGGTACTATTAGAAACAAATATGTATGTATGTATGTACCTAAGTATTCAATTTTATCAGAAGAAATCACTCATTCGGTTTTAGTACCCCTAGAATGCCAAAATATTGCTACCTTTACTTGTAAAAGTATTTTGCAAATTTTACAGGAGAAGCTAAATGAAAACGTAAAATTCGATGTTAGGACTTTTGCAAATTAAGGCAGCTATATGTATACTGGTGACTGAACTGAATTGAACTAAGTAAGATCGTTCAAGTTCAAGTATGAATATGGTCTTAAGACTCTGCCGTATTTTCGGATTCTTAAAATGTTTATCAATTTAACTTCTCTCAGTGTAAACCTGATTTTGATTCTTCAGCAGATTTGATTTTTAAGAACTTTTTTTTTTCTTCATTGATAACGAATTTTATTTTATAAAATTCAAATCATTCTCAAAAAATATAAAATTTTGTGTGAAAAGACATTTAATTAAATTATATAAATACTAACTCGCCACCAAATACGTAAGGACATTAAAATTAAAGTTTCTTACCCATAGCTTTGCAACATTTCTTTTGAAAATCACTATATTGATAATATTTCTTATATTTTCTGGTAGTTTATTGAGTATTTGTACTCCATAGTTGCATATTGATCGTGCGCTTCTTTCCGTTCGAAATAAAAATTAATACTGGACATTTACTTGACTGATAAGACGAAGTCTAGACTAACGTCATAAACAACTACAAAGCGGGATACTCCATCTGCAGAAACGAAAGGTCAGGCAGAAAAAAGGGTGCAAATAACCCAGACGTGCTGAAAAATGTTGTTAGTACATATCGGGTTAATCCCACGAGGTTGCCTGGGAATGCCAATTTCACAACAAAAAATAGGGATGCAGCTCCCAGAAAATACTCTGAAGTAAAATACGAGTATACCAAATTTCCAAACCGCTTCATGGTTTGGCAAACTATTTGCAACTGCGGTCTACTGAGCAAAGGCGTTCATTACGACAGGAAAAAATTAACTTACTTACTTACTTAACTGGCACTAGAACAGATGATCAGTCTTGGCCGCCTCTATGAAGCTTCGCCAGTCGCCTCTGCTATGTGCGCGCTGGCGCCAGTTGCTAAGGTCAAGTGCAGTCAGGTTGCCCTGCACCTAGTCTTTCCAACGGAGATTAGGACGTCCCCTTCTGCGTGTTCCTCCACCGTGGAACAATTAACTCCAGAATCTATATAGAAGAATGGCTGCAAAACCGCCTTCTACCATTTATTGGACAGCACAAAGGAACCGTTTTGTTTTGGCCAGACCTAGCCGCAAGTCATTACTCCAGGTCAACTATGGAATGGTATAAGGAAAATAATGTAACAGTGGTCCCAAAAGAGGTAAATCCTCCCAACAGCCCGAAAGTTCGCCCTATTGAAAGATATTGGGGTATAATGAAGCAAACCCTAAGAAAAACAAAGAAAGTTTGCAAAAATTATGTAGAATTCCGAAATCGATGGATCCAGCCTATCCCTAGTCACCGAAAGTACTGTCCAATCTCTAACTAAGAACGTTAAGAAAAATTTTTAACAATCTTACAACCGCTAATAATATTTGAATTATAGTTTGAGTGAATTATAGTTTGAGTGGTTGGTTTTTAATGTCTCCGCAAAAATTATAAAATTTTTCTGATTCACCCCTTAGTCCATTATAAGTAAAAAAGTTGAAAGTTAATAGTGTTTGCAATATTGAATATTTACGTATATCAATTCTATGTTCATATAGACTCATCGTAGCTGTTCGAATTGGTAATGACAGTATAATGTTAATCATCTTGTTTTGCATTATTTGCAGTTCATTAAAATTTTGTTCAGAGCACATTTTCCATGTATGGTAGCATTGAGATAGTTTACTTCGGACATGAAGTACGAGTTTTATAATAACCATAGTTTCATTTCGGTATATTATTTTTGGTTCTATATATGGCGAAATTTAGTAGAATCAATTTAATTTTTAGTTTAGTTATGTGTCCTCTCCAATTCAATCTTGAGTCGAACCATAGGCCTAAGTTCTTTAATTTTTCAACTCTTAGTATATTGCAACCGTCAAAATACATTCCGGATAGCTCATTCATATCTGGAATTTGCCTATAATTATTAAAGATTATAAAATTTGTTTTTAATAAACTATTAATTTTCAACAAATGTTTTTCCAAACCATTGCGTTATATGTAGTTTTTAAATCCAATGGGCCGGGATGTTTAAGCCACCCTAATGCACATTTTCTTTCCTATTCATTTTCTCTATCCTTGTTTCTTTTCGTTCTATTTCTTTTCTTGCTATTGCTTTCTCTTAGTTCTTCTCTAGAACACTTTCACACCGGTCGGTTGGGCTCTTCAATATATTTATTGTAATTCTAAAAATTCTAATTTTCATTCCAATAAATTTGTAAATGTTGTTAAATATTAAATACGAATTCTCAGTGTATAATTTTCAATCTTTCCTTTAAATAATTCACTTCTGAATTAAACATGGTCCTTAGAGTCATAAGGTGATCCAACGCTTTAACGCACCACAACAACAATAATAACAAAAAATCAACCACCACAAAATCAGACACAACGGCACAGCAAGTAGACCCAAAGGAAAAAATTTCTTCCCTTTTTTCCATATAAGTAGGTACAAGTTCTTTTTTCCCCATAAATTTTACTTGTAACTTACTATACATAATATTTTAAGTTTTCCCATATTTAAAATATTGTGTATAAATTTTATATATTATTTTATCAAATATTGGGGCGATCGTATGTACATACTTCCTGGTATGTACATACATAAAGTAAATAAGTTCCGTGTACAACAACAAATACACACTTATTGCTGTACAGAAAGTTCCTTGCTATTTTCTTTTGTGCTACGTATATTTGTTTACCTCTAAACGATCAACCAGTAAAAAAAGTATTACACTGCGTGCCATATATTTAGTTACACTCTAACTGATTAAATTATGGGTTTTTACATTATATATAAATATATATTTTTTCATTAAAAATATTATATATAATATATAAATATGTTGATTTTGTACAAAAACAAAAAATAAATATTATAAAATCATTAGCCCATACCATTTCTTCCATTTCGGTGCTAACTTCTGCCATAAAGCGACAAACTTTTCGTTCGGTTGCCAAAATGTTTTGACCCGGCAGGGTGGCTATCGCCTGTTATGAAAAGAGCGAAAATCTCACACCATCAGCTCTGATTAGCAGGCACGGATTGAGACTAATACATGAAGTATTCCGTCCATACAAGAAACAGCTTCTTAGAGAAACTTTCCACCATAGACAACAGCGAAATCCGTCAGTGGAGGCAGTCCTCGCAGAGTAATCAAGTTCAACTTCCAGAACTTTGTTACTTGTAGAAGCTTACTGTGCTTGCCTTTTGGTCTCACTCAAGAGAAGGACAATTCCGATCCTTATCTCTTGATGGCAAAAGGCTAATGTGGCAAACAATAAGCCTTCTGCAACTCTCCGTAGGAAAAGCTTATTGTGCTTGCCTTTTGTTCTCACACTCAGGAGAAGGACAACTCCGATCCTCGTCTCCTGGTGGCAAAGGGTTGGCGGCCCTCCTGCAAGCAATAAGACTTTCGCGATATATAAGTCTCCTTCGAAAAAGCTTATCGAGCTTGCCTTTGAGTTCGCACCTGAGAGAAGGACAAATCCGTTCCTTACATCTCTTGGCTATAAAAGGTTAAGTGCCCTCCGGCAACCAATAAGCCTTTCGAAGTTAACACTCTTCTCAGCAGTTTCATACTTCAAGCTCTATCCCTCATACCGAAATTCGAATTATCAAGACACGACTTTGTGGTCCTCTGTTCCTCCCTCCCTGGAACAAATTATTGAAATTATCTACGAGAAAAGGCATCATTACATGCCGCTCTTAGCTACAACGAACGACACCCTATCATCATTCCCGAGAATTCTCGCTATTGTATTTTATATTTGGAATTTCTCCATAATATGCTCTTCCATGTCGAAGTCAGTCTCATGCGTTGCATGGTGAGACAGGAATATTTCAATATTTTCCTCGCCTAATACTAAAAATAAAAATGTGCATTTTCCACTGCAAAAATTATGGCTGCTCTCCCCCTAGAGCGTCGTAATTTACCATTGATTGTTTCCATATTAATCTGTCCATCTTTTCAGTACTCCACAGTTCCAGTCCGCAGACGAAGGTTGTGAAACACAGCTCAACATGACTCACTCCGCAGTGTGGATCGTTGTTCCCGGTCAAAGACCAGCCAATGCGATCGTTCCACCACATCCTGCTAATGCCACCATCCGTACCATCCGCAGGCTCGAGGCGTCCCACTTCCCAGGACACAGGGTCAAGGAGTTGTTCGGTGACGGTATAAGGACCCTGCAGCGTCTGAAGGAGGCATTTAAATTTGCACTCGTGCAAGGGGGCCGGGATGCTTAAGCCACCCTAATGCACCTTTACTTTCCTATTCATTTTCTCTATCCTTGTTTCTTTTCGTTCTATTTCTTTTCTTGCTATTGCTTTCTCTTAGTTCTTCTCTAGAACACTTTCACACCGGTCGGTTGGGCTCTTCAATATATTTATTGTGATTCTAAAAATTCTAATTTTCATTCCAATAAATTTGTAAATGTTGTTAAATATTAAATACGAATTCTCAGTGTTTAATTTTCAATCTTTCCTTCTGAATTGAACAGATATCAAATATTAAATCTTTGATTGTATCCGTTGCATACAAAAAATATCCATCATCAGCACAGAACTGTGGAATCCCTTTTAGCTTAAAACTAAAATTTTTGTTAGTATTCCTATATATAAGTATAATAAATAACGCAGCAGCCAATTTCGATCCTTGTGGCACACCCACTTTAATCGTTTTCATTTCGATTTTTTGTTTTATTGTTTTGCACAAATTGCTGCCTACTTGTTAAAAAGCTTTGAAAAATTTTGAGACCATTTCCGCTTAATAGTATTGGCGCGAAAATGTAATTTAAAATGTATTGCTTTATTAAAATAATTCTTGCTATGCAAATTGTGTCGTTTTTGGAAAATGTATTATTTGTGAAATAAATTTCACCTAAATTTAACTTTGACATATGTACAAGTATTTCAGCAGAAAAAACCCTACTACGATTCTGATTTATGCTAATTTATAAATTAAATTTCAATTTTAATGCATTTACATATTTACCATACATGTAACACAAATAAATATATGATTACTTTTGCGCGGCCAATTTTAAATTTCAGTACATTTTACATTAATTTTACGACTTTTTCCGGATTGGTTACGGTCGGCAATAATGCGAAGTAAATTTAGTGAAATTTTATGATAATAAGCGCTTGGAGTACAAAATATTCGGTGAAAAACAAATACAACAAACAGCAAAAATAGATTATGTTACGTGGTTCGATTTTATTTTTGTATATTCTAATTTTAATTTAATCAAAAATATCGCTGGTCATTTAATAAATTTTTGGTTTAAATATATATTGTACATATGTATGTACGTACACGGGCTGCTGGTGAACGTTTTTTAAGGGGGCAAGTGACTATATAGGTTACTGATAGTACTCAGATATAAATTACATGTGAGGTACAGTATCAGTGACGAAAAATCGTCTCATTGTGATCCAAGTAGAGACTCAGGTTCTTAATGCATAAAACAGCAATGAATTGTATATAATCTAAGGGATCAAGAGCATTGCTGCATACAACAAACTTAAAAAATAAAAAATTCAACAAAAATTGGAACATATTTAAATTTTACTTATAAATTTCTATTTGGATTTTGTTATGAAATGTTCATTGTCGATTTAGGACAAACATTTCACTTTCAACAACCTTCTTCACTATCCTCCGCATAAAAATCTTCTGAGAAGCGGTAGATTGAAAATTAACATAAAGCTGTGAACAGGGGTGAAGAGAGGATTTCGAGGAAATTAAAAATAGAGAAGAAAGTAGCTGCTAAGTTGTAATAAACATGAGTATACCTTTTCCAATTCAATTTTCCTGTCAGACAAATGAGTGCTAATATTTTCGATTTTTAAGCCATGGGTTAAATGAAAATTAAAAAGTACCATTTTACTTTACTTTTAATGGCACAATAGCCCGTGGAGGGCCTAGGCCGAGCTTTTCGCATCCACTCATGTTGTGCGTGTTATATTTGTATATGAATGGAAAGGACCTACAGTTTAATGCCGAATCCGAACGGCGAAGTGAAAAGCTTTTCATAGCAATTTTTACTATTGTAGGTTTGCCGTTGCCTGTCAAGAGGTGGTACCGTGTAGAAAAATTATTTTTTATTTTTTTTTATTTTGCCTGTGTCGATATTTGAACCCCGGACACTCTGCGTAGCAGTCCAATGCATTACAACTGCGCCACAGCAGCCACTAATATCAAAAAAGTACCACAGTAATCGCAATTAATTCGCGCATTCACTTATTTTGTAATTTTGGTAAAGTTTTGTTTAAGTTTTTGGTTGATTATTTCAAGATAATTCTTTTTGCATTTCTTAGAAGGGTTGATATTATTGACGATTGTATTTTTTCAAATTTTTTATTTCATACCTATGTATACTTATTATATAGGTACATTTGTAGAAATATACAGCAGCCTCTAGATTTTTAATACAAATTTTTGGCCTGTTATTTAAAATTCAAAGGGAAAAGTAAAGGGTGATTTTTTTGCTACTTGGTTTTTGACTTTTATATTCCTGACAGTTTGCAAAATATTGAAATTTAATATCAAAATTCGTGCTCTGTGAAAAATGTGTTTATCGCAAAATTGTCTTCAGCGACGATGACCATTTTTGGCTCAATCGATACGTGAATAAGCAGAATTGCCGTATTTGGAGTGAAGACCAGTCAGAGGCAATTCAGCAGCTACCAATGCACCGCGACAAAAGCACTGTTTGGTGCGGTTTATGGGGAGGCGGCATCATTCTTCAAAGACGATGAAGGCCGCAACGTTACGGTCAATGGAGAAAGGAACCGTTCTTGGACTTGGCCGACAAGATCGTGTGATCTGACCCCGTTAGACTATTGTTTGTCGGGCTATATTAAGTATCTTGTCATTGGTGAGATTCCGGCAGAAATGTGTGCCAAAATTGGACCTTCATAATGGACCACTTAAAGCGTAGCCGCGGGCAACATTTAAGTAAAATTATCTTTAAAAAGTAAATGGTCGCTGTGGCGTAGTGGTAGTGTTGGACTGCTACGCAGAGTGTCCGGGGTTCGAATCTCGGCACAGGCTAAATCAAAAAGTAGAAAAAATAATTTTTCTACACGGCACCACCTCTTGTGAGGCAATGACAAACCACAAGAGTAAAAATTGCTATGAAAAGCTTTTCACTTCGCCGTTCGGATTTGGCATAAAACTGTAGGTCCCTTCCATTCATGTACAAATATAACACGCACAACATGAGTGGATGCGAAAAGCTCGGCCTAGGCCCTCCATGGGCTGTTGTGCCATTAAAAGTAAAGTAAGAAAAGTAAGGAGTAGATTTATCGATCCAAATAAAAATTTCATTCATTTTTGTAAAATTTCTGTGTTTTTTTGAATTGTCAAAAACTAAGCTCTTCAAAAATTACCCTTTACAAGCTGACATTCAAATGACTTCCTCGGCTGGCCTTGCAGTATCCATACGATCAACTATATGTTTCAGTACATTTTCGACTGTATTGACCGATGGCTGCACCAATTTCGTCCTTAAAAGCATTAATCGTTGCTGCATGGTTAGCGCTAACACTTATCCTCAACGGTTCCCCAAAAATAATAGTCCAACGTAGTCAAATCTCAACGCATGGTGGTCAATGCACACCATCATAACGGCTAATAACGCGATTTTCAAACATCCCTTGTGTGATACGGCACGTCATCCTATTGGGAAGCAAAGCCCTCTACCTACGAAAATAACGCTCTATAAATTCCACATCCTTCCCATCCTAATTTATTGCGCTGAGACGTGGACGTTGACGACGAATGAGAGGAAGATACTCCGTAAGATCTATGGTCCAATGTGCGTGAACGATGAGTATCGAATAAGATAGAAGAATGAGCTTTACGCCGATACTGACATAACATAGCTTCGCGATGTCGTGAACAAATTAAATTCAATCTTGTTCACGCTTTATAGGTTTCAAATTTTGCTTCCGCTTTAAAAGTCAGTGTAATAAAAAATTGTTCGCGTTAGAGGGTGTTCAAGTTAACGTGAGTGCACTGCATTCTTATCCGTTTTTAGTTTCGAATTTATTACGGCAATAACTCTAATAATGTAAGTAATATTCAGCTTCACAGAATGACACACAGGGTTTCTTTAAGTGGTACAAATATTTGTAGTCAGATTATAAATAATGGTTTCTTATGTAAAATTAACACTTTTCGCTGTATATTACCATTTTTACATACTCAAAAAAGGAAGTCGAAGGTAAATTTACCCCAATCTGGCAACAGTGGCATGTGCACCAAGACCACTTATGATACGACGACCACTCTTTTTAAATAAATCAATCATTTAAAGCATACCAACCCTCAGTAACTTTTGCTTCACACTGCATGTAGAGGTAAGTGAAAATAAATCGAATAGTAGCTTTTGTAAATGCAATCTTTCTACTTTTAGTATACATATTTACATACATATACATATATACGGGTATGTATGAAGTTAGTTACTTCGAGCCGGGGGCGTTCTCAACGCCAACTCAGGGGGCAACAATAAAAAGATATTTTATATTTTACTAACATTATTAAAAAATTTTATATATATAAAATATATACCTATTCCCGGTCTACACCGGTGTTTCGTGCATTATTATTATTTGCTCGCTGGAAAAATCATAAATCTTACTTAAATCAATGTAAATTTGCGTGCCATGCGATAGATTCTCGTTCTCATTCTTCAGCTGAATTTACAATATTGGCAAAGATTCCCCATACATAAGCACATATTTTTATTCACATATTGTCCTGCTTTTATCCAAACGCGATTTGGCATTAGGTCGTCCCCTGGTACTTTGTTATATCCATAGTTGCACACGTAGTTAAATAGGCGCCGAGGCGTAAGCCATATATCAAAAAGCCATTGAAATCCATTCGATCATCTTTGTAACCAGCAAGTGTTTGTATGTATGCATGTGGGCTATGATTGTGTGTATTGGTATGGAAATCGCATTATGCTTTACGCTAAATGTATTCCATTGGCGTGTAAGGCTCCGGAAATAACATTATTTTATTTCCCGCACTCTCTGTGAGTTACTCCTTTCCACAATTTCCTTCTCGTTTGTTCATAATTTTGCACATGCCGTTGTTAGTGTTTTCTCATTGTCGCTTAATGCAGATTTATTTTACATTTTTCTTTTATTTCTTTAAATTTTTACGAGTTAGATTTTTATAACATGTAAGTACTACTATTAGAATCGATTGATAATATTTGAATATCGCTTTTACAAAAAGTAAGGTGATGCTTCAGATGAAGCTACTAAAGATTACAAAATCTGGAGAAAGACTTTCATCAAGAGAACAATCAGGTACGCGTTACCTTGAAAATTTTGTTTGGCGGATACTTTGTGCTTGCCAGCATCTCGTGTTGGGTTCTAATTAGAATTTATTTCGGGAGGGGTCCAACTTAAAATGATTTCTTGTACCCGTGAAACAGCTTCTAACGCCAAGGTTTGTATCAATAGCATATAGCGGCTATAAATTCGATCATCTAATTGTTGATACAGCAGACAGAAACGAATCTCAGTTGAGCGTGTACAACATCATTGCCTCAGAAATTGACGTTCCCCAAAAATATAAAGCACTCGTTGAAAAGTTGTTATGAAGATAATACCAGATGGTCAAATGGCCATTTCGTCATTCTCCGAGTAGATTACCAGTCCAAGAGCAAGAAGTGGTACGCAAACATGTAGAATATTGGTCGCAGACTGGCATCGTTCGAAAATCAAGCAGAGTGGGTTTTGTAAAAAAGAAGTGCGTTGATTGCAGGATACATATAGATATATGGAAAAGTTACAAAGCGCTGAAGTTTTTGACATGGATTTGGAAAATGGATGAGTTTCGTGCCCATAGAAGAATAGAGTGAAAAGTTCACGGCTTTTGTCACGAAAGAGCGTTTATTTGATTTAATAAAGCACCATTTGGTTTTTGTAATTCACCTGGAAAGGAGATAACAAAAGCCGTGGAAAAGCTTCCACTCCCACAAAATGTTTGAGACGTTCAGTTCTTCTTAGGGCTTACAGGCTACTTTAGAAAGTTTGTGTGCGGATATGATATCACAATAATATCATCGGAAATAACTACAAGACTCCAAAAGCTGCAAAATTATCATGAACGAATAAAAATAATAAGTGCGTTGCTAGAAAGTGGACCCTACAATAGCTACTGAAAGGTGGACTTGTTTACAAAACTATTAGTGGATATTATTTGCTATTTGTTCCCAAGTTGTTGACATTTTTCAGTTCAAAAAACAATGAATACAATTCAGCAGCAATTTCACATTCCTCACCTAGAGAAAAAAAGTAAGTAAATTTATCAGCAATTATATCAAATGTCCATAATAAAACACTTGGAAAAAGGGATGATTTTCTCCAGTGTATCGATACTGGATGGTGTGATACTCCTTTATATACTATGCACATTGACCACTTGGGTCCAATTGATGCTACTTCCAAGCAATATAAATATATTCTGGCCATGGCATATGGTTTATCTAAATTTGTACGGCTATTTCCTACTGTTTAAGCTCTGGGTGGCTTGGTTTTAGGAGAGATCGCAAGGGGGATTTGAGTGGAAAAACAATAAGGACGGGAGATCGGTTTTATGATAATTTATAGAAATTAATTTATTTATTTACAATAATGGTAGGATAGACCATACGGTTATAAGTATTCGAAAGGAATCAGAATAATATATATAAAGGAAGTTGAAAAGGTAAGAATAAGAAAGAAAGAAATAGAAAGAAAAGGAGAAGAATAGAAAATAATTTAAAAGGAGAGGGCCATTAGGGTGGCTCAAACATCCCGGCCCCCTTGTATGGGTGCAAAATCAATTGCCTCCTGCTGCAGGGTCCTAACGACCTCACCGAGTAGCTCCTTCACCCTCTGATCCCGGTAGTGGAATGCCTCGAGACGGCGGTGGATTGTCCGGGCGGCAGCCATATGAGGAGGCACGGAGGCGACAGATGCAGGACGGCCAGGAACGATAGCTCTGGATGGTCGTTGCGGTGCTTGAGGCCGGTTGCTGGCTTGCTTTCTCTTTGCTACAGGCTTGGATTCCGGATGAATCAGCGTGTGGTGATCCAGGGAGCACTTCCTACACCGGTTGGCGGACTCGCATGTTGCCGTGGTATGCGTTTAAGCGAGGCAATTCATGCAATATCTATGGGCCCTAGCCGCTTCCGCTTGCCTGTTTGGGGGTCATGGCTAGGAAACCGCGGCAATACCGCAATGCATGGTACCGGAAGCATAGCTTGCATTGGTGACAATTCCTTTCCTGAACAGAGGGAGCCATTAACGCTTCGGGTTGTGACGTGTTGCGCTGGTTTGCGCGGCCTACGGCTTTTGATTTAACCTGTGGAGTACTGGAAAGAAATTAATTCATTTATTTACAATATGGTAGGATAGACCGTACGGTTATAAGTATTCGAAAGGAACAGATTACAGATTAGCATGGGTTATACTAGTGGTTATAGAAGGAGACTTCTATATTATCAGATTTTACGCGAGAGGTAAAATACATAATTTCACGATAGGACGTGATATTACACCATTTTGGGTGCGCAAATCGACAACGCGAATGTTTTTGTCAGGACCACGTTCTAACTTGACTATACGGCCCAGACGCCATTCATTCGGGGGAAGCAGTTCGTCCTTAACGACTGCGAACTCTCCCTCTTTAGGGTCTTTCTGCGGATATTTCCATTTATACCGCTTTTGAAGATCCCTGAGGTATTCTTCTTTCCAGCGGCGGCTGAATTGATGATGAAGCACCTTAAACTTTTCCCAACGGTTAACAAGAGAGAGATTCTCAGCGTTAGGTTCGGGAGGCGCCAGGAGAGGCGCACCTCTGATGAAATGCCCAGGAGTGATAGCTGTGATATCAGCAGGATTTTGGGAAGTAGGAGAAAGACGCCGCGAATTTAGAACGGATTCTATTCTTGCCAGTAGAGTAGTGAACTCTTCAAAGGTAAACATGTGATTTCCAGCAGTCCTTTTGAGATGAGTTTTGAAACTCTTGACCGCAGTTTCCCATAATCCACCCATGTGAGGAGCACTTGGAAGAATAAATTGCCAGGTTATACCTTGAGGAGCATATTTCATAGAGATGTCAATGGAGACTTCGTTAAAGAAGTCTTTACTTATAGCGCGTTGAGCACCAACGAATGTTGTACCATTGTCACTCATAATTTTTTCTGGAAGCCCTCTGCTTCCAACGAATCGAGCGAAGCACGCTCGGAACGCATCCGTCGTTAGGTTTGAGCAGAGCTCCAAATGAATGGCTTTCGTGAAAAAGCATACAAATACTGCTACGTATCCTTTAAGAAAAGTAGAAGACCGTAAAAGGGACGCCTTTATCTGAAAGGGTCCAGCAAAGTCCACACCTGTAGTAGCGAATGGAAGTGATAAACTACAGCGCTCAGGGGGCAGAGCAGCCATAATCTGGGTCCGCATTGTCTGCTTACTCCTCCGACTTCGGCATGGAGGAGCATAATATGGAGAAATTCCAAATATAAAACACAGTAGCGAGAATTCTCAGGAATGATGATAGGATGTCGTTCGTTGTAGCTAAGAGCGGCGTGAGCGAGACGACCATTCATTCTGAGTATATTCTCCTTGTCTAGAAAAGGATTTAACACGAGAAGAGTGCTTTTCTTTTCTATTGGTTTTGCATCGAGTAATGATGCCTTTTCTCGTAGATAATATCGAGTTTGAGCCAAGGATATGAGTCGGGTCTTGACAAATTTAATTTCGGCGTGAAGGATAGAGATTGAAGTGGGGACACTAACTCTACGAACCTTTGCCGGCACATTGTGAAAGAACCGAAAAACATATGCTAAAACCATTAGAGTTCGAGGAAAAGAGGAGAATCGATCGAGAATATCGATTTCCTGATCGAGAATGCTATAGGACTCTACTTTGCGTTGCTCTAGCAATGTTGCATTTCTGGGAGTGGATTTAGGCCAATCATCTGAAGATTTTTGAAGCCAGTTAGGTCCATTCCACCAGAGACGACAGGATACTAAATCTTGAGGTTTGCAACCTTTAGTTCCCAAGTCCGCGGGGTTGTCCGCACTAGAAACATGTCGCCATGAAGTATTTCCAACATTTTGGAGAATCAAGGAAGTTCGATTTGCAACGTAAGTCTTCCATGTGTGAGGTGGTTTTTCTAACCCTGCCAGCACAATCTGAGAATCGCACCATAAAAATAAGCTAGCTTCATTAAGTCTAAGGTGGGATCGATTAAAGTTACTAACTTTGAGAGCAAAACAGCTCCACATAACTTTAAGCGTGGTAGGCTTACCGTTCTAATGGGTGCGACCTTTCCTTTAGCAACTAAGAGATGTGCTGAAGAATAGGTACGGAGATAGAGAGTTGCACAATACGCTTTCTCTGAAGCGTCGCAAAATCCATGAATCTGGATTTGTTGGTTCGGGGAGAATCCGATCCAACGAGGAATTTCAATTTTGGTGAGTGCTGGAAGGTTTTCTGCGAACTGAATCCACTGAGTGAGGGATCCAGGCTTGACACATTCATCCCAGTCAGTTCCATCTAGCCAAAGCTCTTGCAATAACATCTTGGCTTGAATCATAATTGGTGAAAGCCATCCTGCCGGGTCAAAAAGTTTCGCGACTGAAGAGAGAATTTGCCGTTTGGTGACCCCATTCAGTGATGAAATTGGTGTAATGGCATAAGAAAATGAGTCAGAAATTGCATTCCAACGAATCCCGAGAGTCTTAGTAGAGCTTGTACTTTGAAACCGTAGGAAATCGGAATCTAACAGATCCTCTGCTGGGATATTTTCTAATATTGCATGATGGTTAGCTGTGATTTTTCACAGAGGAAATCCAGCTGAGCCAAGACAATGAATTACTTGAGACAGTGATTCGATAGCTGTGTCTACATCATGGCCTCCAGAAAGGATGTCATCGACATATGTATTTTCGACTAGAATTTTAGCAGCGAGAGGGCATTGTTCTTGCGTATCTTTTGCCAACTGATGGAGAGTTCTGATGGCTAGATACGGTGCACAATTAACTCCAAATGTTACCGTTTTGAGCTTAAAATCTCGGATAGGAGCATTCATGGAGTCGCGAAATAGAATTCGATGAAAATATTTGTCATCTTTATGTACCAAAATTTGTCTGTACATCTTCTGCACATCTCCATTGAAAACGAATCGGAACATTCGCCATTGAAGAATGAGAAGCATTAGGTCTGGTTGAAGAGTCGGCCCAGTATAGAGAACATCGTTAAGAGAAATTCCTGAGCTAGTGGCTTTTGAAGCACTGAAAACTACACGGAGTTTGGTAGTTACTTCCTCAGGCCGAATCACAGCATGGTGGGGTAAATAAAATGAGAAGTACTTTCCATCGGAAATAACTTCTTGGGAATGAGTTATTTCCATATGATCGAGATTGAGATATTCTTGTAGTGCTTCGTCATAAACGATTTTCAGGTCAACCCTTTTTTTGTAAACTGCGCTACATTCCAAGAAATTGTTGAAGTGCAGTGGCCCTTGAATGGCCTAACGCTATAGTTTTGGGAAAACTTTTTTTAAACGGCAACCTAATAACGTAACGACCATCTGAATTTCGTTTCGTAGTAGAACAGTATAAATCCTCATAAGCTTGATCTTCAGGCGAAAGTGGAAGAGCTTGTGAGATTTCTTCTTGCTCACAGAATTGCTTTAATTGGTTAATTGGGAGCTAAGCAATTCATTGGAGATTGGTTCTACTTGCGTGGAATGTGCAGCTACGTGTTCTCTAACTGAACCACTGATGATCCAGCCAAATATAGTATTCTGTGCCAATAGATTACCACACATGTTCTTTCGTAATCCTTCTAGAAGTATTTGGGGCAATAAATCACTTCCGATTACTACATCAATTTGAGCAGGAATATGGCAATTTGGATCAGCAAGATTTAAAGTGGCTAACTGTTGCAAGTTAAACCTTCTGATTGGAAAGCTGGGAAGAAGCTTAGTTAACTGCGAAAGAACTATAGCCCGAGCATATATTCTTTTGTTAGTTTTGGGTGCCACTAACGTGAAAGAACAAAGTCGATTAGAATTTTGAATAATTCTACCGCCCATACCTGAAATTTCGAACATGGATTGTTCCGTTGGTAAACGAATACGTTTTTGAACTTTTGAGGAAATAAAAGTTCTTTGCGACCCTTGGTCAACCAAAGCACGGACTTTGAATAATTCCCCTAAATATTCAATGGAAACCATTGCTGTGGGAAGTAAGACGGTGTTGTCATTGTTGGAGTAAAGCGCTTGAACCTGCGCTGTATTTGTAGAACAGGGAAGTTCCATGTTTTGTTGCAACTGAGGTGTTGCAGTTGTAGCATGAGTTGTAGTTGTTTGAGATCTACTAATGGATTTCGGAGTTTGCGTATTTGCTGTTATGTGAAGCAGGGAATGATGCTTTCTTTGGCAATAAACACAGGAAAAATTACTCGGGCAATACTTTCTCATGTGTGTGGAAGCAAGACAATTTTCACAGAGATTATTATCTCTTACGAAGTTAATTCGTTCGTGTATCGAAAGGTTTTTAAATTTAGCACAACTCTTCATGGCATGAGAGACATTACATAGACGACATGTATACGTCCTTTTGGGTTCAGCCGAGAATTTGGCTAACAACCTTCTTTTGGGGAGTGTTTTGACTAAAAACATTTAGCTTTTGCTTATTTGGATGAATTCTGTTGAATCGTTCTACTACTTCTTATATACTCGAAGTTTTGAAGTTTTTGTATCTCTTCACTATTCTCGGAATGAATCGTGTGTAAATTCAGAAACGTTTGTACTTGATTGTCAACTAAAATGCGTTTATTCTCATAACGAGCTTTCAAGGCTTCACATGCTAGAGCGAAAATTTCGTCGCTTAACGGATATTGTTTGACGATAGCTCCAGCTTTACCTTGCGTTTTATACCTGAGATGATTAATGTAAACGGCGGTGAAAATGTCTCGGAAAGACGGCCATTATTTATAACCACCATAAAAAATTTCTGTATCGCAAGGTGGAACTTGTAAGCATGGCATTATACTTCTCTTGAAATCGCTTGAGGTTGAAGTAATTTCAACTGATCTTCAATTCTAGCCATTGTGTTTTCGTATGTTTCTTGACAGCTACAGTATTTACCACTAGCCTGTACTTTGAAATTTACGGGCAAGTCACTGTCGTCTGTCTCAAACACCACATCATAGACTCTTTGGAGTCGAGTCCAACCGTTCTCTAGACTACTTCGCTTCACAAACAAAAGAGATTCGGTGTGATGTTCTAGAGAAAAATAATTAAATTTATCGCAATATTGTACAAGATTTTCACTTTCGGCAATGAACTTCTGCATTGAAATACTATAAGTTCGCCTTTTTTGGGACTTAGCGAGTTCTTTTTTTTCTCTTTGTTGCTCGCGTTGTTTTTGAGCATTATCTTCGTCTGACATTTTTAAAAGGGGTTTTTTGTTTATCTCAACAGAATCGCTTTGCCTGGGAGGAGTTCTATCAACAGGCATTAAATTATTCTAAGAAATTAAGAATTATTTGAACAAATAAAATTGTAATAAGTATCTAAGAAAAGGAAAGCAAAAAAAAATATATATTGAAAATAGTTGTATTTAAATTAGCAACTATATATTTTTCTGGAAACAAGAAATAGTTCCTGCAGTTTTTTTTTTTTTAATAACCACAAAAATACTAAGTGCAACCTTTTTTTGGTAAAAATAATTTCAAATATTCAATGAAAATGAATATATTTATTTTTGTTGTTGTAAAATGTCAACCTGATATTTATATATATTTTATTTTAAGGTGAAATAAATAAAAAAAATATATATAATATAATAAAATACTTTAATTCGTCAAAGTGTACCTAAATTTATTGCACAAGGTGTAATAATTTTGTACATCGTTTGGAGGTAAACGAATATAGCACAAAAGTAATGCAAGAAATTTCTCTAAAGCAATAAGTGTGTATTTGTTGTTGTACACGGAACTTATTTACTTTATGTACATACAGAAGATAATTTTGTATGTTGGAACCAGTATGTATGTATATGGAAATATATACAATTTATACACAATATTTTAAATATGGGAAAATTTAAAATATTGTGTAGATATGAAGTTAGCAAGTAAAATTTAGGAAATAAATTAAAACTCGTACTTACTTCAATACTGGACAAAGGGAGGGAATGGTCCCTGGGGTTTACTTGCTGTGCTGTACTTGTTGGTCAATGTTGCACTTTTTATTTGTTTTTATTGTTTGTTACAATTTAATGTTGATGTTATTTTGGGTTTAATGTTTAATGTTTTTAGCGTCACTGCACTAACCTCATTGGGTTTATATATGTTTTTTTTTCTTTCGCTGGCACTTAGTGGCTCGAAGGACCAATGTTTAAGCTCTGGGTGGCTTGGTTTTAGGAGAGATCGCAAGGGAGATTTGAGTGGAAAAATAATAAGGCCGGGAGATCGGTTTTATTATAATTTATAGAAATTAATTTATTGGAAATTAAATATCAAAAGTGAAATTTACAATTACAATTTACAATATGGTAGGCGTTGAAGAGGTCGTTATAATATAATTGTTGGCGATAAAGTTACAGCCTTTACATTTCATACGTTCGACGGTTTTTGTAAAGATAATAACATCGAACATATTCAAACAACAACTGGTGTTGCTCGGGGAAAATGGACAGTTAGAAAGAATAAACAGCACCATATTATCAGTTATTGCGAAGCTGTCGTCGGATAATCCAAGCACGTGGTAGAAATTCACTGGCCAATTCCTGTGCTCACAGCTAAATCTGGGTCCAGACATATTTGATTTTTATTCATCTGAGTCGGATGAAGAGCAGGATGGCCGAGTGTAAAATAGTAGCAGTACTATTTCGAGAAGTAGAATGAGTCTGAGTATGAAAGGTAGCAGTACTATTTCGAGAAGTTAAAAAAGCGTTAGTTTACTAGTAATAAGGTTTATTTGTAATAAAAATTTTTACCTAATATTTACTTAGTTTGAAACTTGATACACATCAAATCTATATAAGTATATCCGATATTTTGGTATTTGTATAAAGATCATATTCACTTTCGCTTTTTTCGTCATTATTGTCTACAGTAAAAAATAGTGTACTATTAAAATAATTTACTTTATTCTGATTTGCCAAAGAGTATTACATAAATATTTAATTAATTATTTGAAAAGAAATATGATACTTTTAATTGCTTACAAACAAGCATATACAAATTTTATAAATTAGCTAAATTTTAATAAACATGATTTCTCGCACAATGTAATTTTGATTTAGAATAGTTGATGAAGATACACACAGAGTGTTGTGCCAAGCAGCTAACGAACAAAATCATTCGTATATCTTACAGCGTATTTAGAACAAGCGGTAACTACTAGGATAACCGAAAATTAACCAACGTTGCAACATCGCTTGCAAATGGACGTAGTTTAATGCTCCGGCAATCAGATTCAATTCTTCATGTAACTCCCGATTGCGCTTGTCCTCATATATCTTTTGTAGATATTTATACATTCGACCATAGTGTGCATGAGCGTAAGCGTGCCACAACGAGAACTGGATTACCTAGAGAGAACCAAAGCGAAAAAAGAAAAATAAATGCAAGTGTAAGTAAAAAGAATTGATAACTGTACACTCACCTTCATGTCACTAGCATCGACAAATTTTGTTATTTCCGTATAGATGTTATCAAAATCTTCCACGCAATTGTTTGTATTACCATCGATCACACTTTTCTTCGCAATGGCCATGCCCTTCTTTGTAAGTGCCTCAAGAAGATTATTTTTCTGTTTATCCATATTCCTGGAAATGTGTTCAAAATACATAAAATTCATTAAAACAGAAAATAAATAAATACAAATATTTAAATAACAATAATAAATAGCGAAAGTAATGTTTTATTAGTCTTTCTGTTACAGTTGCGTGCTTTAATAACTTTCTGATACTAGTCTCGTATTTTTAGTACGAATATTTCTCTTTTTAAGTAGTATCATGGAAGCCCCTGCAACTTATCTTTTAAATATACTTATATATAGTGGATAAGATATTAGCTTACAAAATCGGTACGAAATTGGCCGACACTTGCTGGCTTATGTATATTTTGGGGTGGCAATATTAATATGAATTCCAAAGTGATTGGTTATCTTAAATTATAGTTATAGTAAACTAAAAACATATCAAAAACCAAAGAATAATCAAAAATGCTTACGATTTTATTTTAGCAGCCTCCGGACGTGAATCGGTTTTAATTCCGTAATATGATAATAAAGTAACCTTGTCTGTCTCTTTAATAACGTTGTCGGCCAATTCTATAATGCGTTCAAAAGTAGCCCGCATTTTTTGTACTGCATCCTCATTTTCTTTGTCACTGTCGCTGTCACTATCGCCGCCAGTGGATAACGTCGATTTCAATGATTTGGCAAATGTAAATGGATATTGTGTTTTCAGTTCAGTTGATTCTATATTCTGAATCAGCTGTAAATGTGCAAGTAAATGCTTTGGATGTGCAGCAATGACTTCATTATAAATTTTCTCAGCTTTATCGACGTCTGTTGAAAAGTAAACCGGAAAGAAATGGAATAGAATTTTGAATAAAAAAAAACCTTTTCTAGATTTTGCCTACTCTTCGTACTTTCAAATCTATAAACTCGATATAATTAATTGGGGATTTTAATTAATTAGAAACATGATTACGAAATAATAATAAAGAGAGAATATCGTTTTGTTTTTTATTTATCATTAAGCATTATTAGTTATTTGTTTTTTCTATTAATCGGAGTTAATAAACATGAATATACAGTTAATCAAATACTCTAATAAGAACTTATCTTAAAATCTGACCAAAGGACTTATGTATTATTTACTCACCACACTTAACTATCATTGAACATTTGAAATCACGCAGACCTTCCTCATAGTCATCAGCAATAGGCTTGCCCTTTTTGGGTGAACCACCACTACCGGCAGATACACTCGCAGCAGTCGCCGATGAGCCATCCCCCGATGCAGCAGTCACCGGAGATGGCGTGGTGGCAATATTTGCCTTCAATTTGGAAGTGTTAGTTGAAGACGAAGAATTTAAATTCGAAGAATTAGCATTACCGCCACCACCATTACCATTCTTCTTGCTAGCACCATCAGATGGATTCAAAATGTAGGTAAATTCTTGAGAGTCTACACGTCGCACTGACTCATCCTTAGCAAATGTTAGCGAACCAGTCAAATAAGCGCAATTGGTCGGTAAACTGGCTTTAGTTAATTTCTCCTGCGGCAGTAAGCCAACATAGAGCACTTTAGGTGGCATCTCACGCACAATGCTCAAATTTAATTTACGACCACCGGTCACACATTGATTGTAATTATCGTAGATATCTAGCGCTATTGAATTGGTTAATTTAAATAATGCAACCATATTTGCTTCCGATACCTTCTCCAGTAAATCACGTTTCTCGTGTCGTACCTGCAACTTTATAGTGTAGTCACCTTTCTCAAGTTTTGTATAGAATTGGTTCGAATGAGCATCACCACATGAAACCATTGCCTTATTCGAATCGAAGACCATCCAAAATTGTGATTCGAATTCCGACTCGTACAGCAGATTATTGAAAATGGGCGCATATAGTGAAATTTCTTGAGCTTTGGGCAAGGACAGCGTATATGTCAATAGATTTTGATAAATTTGACGTCCTTCTGGTATTACATCACGGGTAGCACTAAGCGGCGAAATTTTAGATTCAGTGGGTTTCAGTACAACGGCGGCAGCTTTCAATTGTATTTGCGGTGAAAATTCTTCATTGCTGAGAGCCGTAACGAGGATTGTGTGTATGCCACGTCCAGCATGCAGCACATCTGTAATTTTACGAAAGATGAGCCAAGTAAAGAAGATTAGTCACAAAAGTTGATTTAAATATTCGTGTGAAGTACATATCTAAAGTATGCACGTTGGTATTTAGAGAATTAATCGCGCATGGTTACCAACGAAATGGACGTATAAATATGTGAAGTGGTGAGCTATTATCACAATAACACCACCGACTCACTAATTCAGTGATTAATGTTTAAATTACTAATTGATTCACTAACTCACTAATTAACATTAACGTCAAGTTGAAACCATCAACATGAAATCCATACATAATATAAGACTCCAATAAGTAAGGAATGTTCCAATTAGCTGTTGTTGTTGTAAATAAGTGCAATGTAGATTAGAAGTTTTTATTCGAATTTCGCCACTACGCGATTCATTACTGATCTCATATATTTTTCAGACTGAGTTATGAATTTCAACTACATACATACATACAGTGTCGGACAATAAAATATGAACACCTTGTTCTGAAACCAAAAACCTTAAAAAAATATTTCTCTAGGCTTATGATAAATTTAAAAAGTATTTACTTTTATTCATTTATTCCATAAGTTTAATTTTTTCTTAAAACAAAACAAAATCAATTCAGTTTAAAAAAAGAAATTTAAAAGTTATACATAAAATCACATTTCAAAAGGACAAAACCATAAGAACACTTCAATTAAAAAAAAAATTTATAAAATATTGACTCAAATTGTTCACTAATGCTAATATTTTGTGGAATAGCCTTTGTTAATTAAAACCGCCTTACACCTTCTAGGCATTGATTCCACCAGAGACGCGCAAGTAGCCTGGGGTATGGAATACCACGCTCTTTGAATGATTTGCCAGAATTCTTCTTTGGTTTTAGCTCTGGTACTGCCAATCTTCTCTTTCACAATATTCCACTAGTTCTCGATTGGATTAAGGTCAGGGGATTGTGAAGGCAGGATATAACGGGAAATCCATTATGGGAAAGCCAATCTCGCGTAAGGATTGAGGTGTGCTTTGGGTCGTTATCTTGTTGCATTTGCCATTTCACAGGCATTTCCCATTCAGCATAAGGAAGCATCACCTCTTGAAGGATGTTTACGTAAAGAAATCTGTCCATCGTTTCTTTTATCCAATACAGAGGGCCCACACCATACCAAGAGGAGCATCCCCATACCATGATGCTTCCACGTCTTCCTAGTATATTTTGGGCTCAATTCTGCATTTTTTGGGCGTCCAACCCAACGTTTGCCATCACTTACAACCAGATTCACCTTGCCTTCGTCTGTCCATAATACGTTAGGCCATTTTTTGCATTAGTTGAACCATCCCACTCAATGTGCGCTTCAGCGAACTCTATGGGACACTTTCAATGTCTTTGTGTCAACATTGGAACTTTTCGTGTTGTTCTCCCATAGTTTTTTTTCCCACCAAACGTCTCCTTATTGATCGAGCACACATTTGAACCCCTGTCTCCTCTCTAATTGCGGCAGCTGCCTTAAATGTATCGCGTCACCCTGAAACTTACGCGATTGTCATCTGCACTTATAGTTTTGCGGCGCCTACCTCTCTTGCAATGAAATTGTTTAAGTAATAAAGATTGGTAGACAAATGTCGAGGATCTGCTAATAGTTTTAGCTAATTGGCGGATGTTTTGTCCCTCATTTCGCAGTTTTTTACCAAATCACGCTCCTCCTTGCTACAGTGCTCTGCTCGACCAATTTTGTTGTGACATTACGGAATAGTTTACATTTAATTTGTTGAATTACCCTCAATGCTACCATTTAAATGCCTACCAGTACAAATTGTAAACAAATTTAAGTTTTTTTTTTTAAATAATATAAATTTTTTCGTCTGCTGTTCTTATTGTATTGCCCGCCTTCGAATGCTTCGCTTCAACTTTTTTGTTTGGGAATCCCCAAAAAATATTTAAATGTAGTGTTGCCACCTAGAAATTTATAAAGTACTTATATACCATACCATTTTCTTCTCTACAAAAATTGTTTGCCATAAGCAGTCCGATAAAAAAGAGAATCAATGGAAGTTTCATAGTGCAAGGTGTTCTTATTTAATTGTACGACACTGTATGTATTTAAATAAATACAGCAACAGTAACTTCGAAAATCAACGCTTAAATTATTTATCCATGTTTACATATCTATTGAACAGTCACCATGCTGCACCATAAATCAAATATTTGAATAAATACATATGTACATATAGTATGTAGCAGCTATATGAATACGATATGATATTACATTTAATATATTCCCACGTTCCGGTCCACAGACCAACACCACCGTCCAGTTGCCATATCAACGTCATATTTTTCATAGATTTCTGCTGCTAATTTACGTATTATATACTTAGTATGTACACACAGTGTGATATTAGTCAAATTTTCAATATGTACTCGTAACACCAGTAGTTGCCTTGTTGTTCGCTTTAGAATATTAATCATAGTTGCAAATATGCCATCATAAAATATAGAAAGAACAACTTTTATGTACATGCATACATTAATGTAAGCATGGACATGAGTGGAATAACCATGAATAGCGGCGTTGTATTGGTAGCTTACGGTTAAGAAATGGTTTACGCTTCACGAGAATGTTCAACATTATAACAGCAACAGCGGCACGGGAAGTTTGGCGAACCAAAGAACTTTGTGAGTGGCACAGATGCAGATGCATTATACTTCCTCCATAGCCACTGGCATCTTCATGATTTTATTAAAAACAGTCATTCATGAGAGGCGTCATAGAAAACATAACTCTCAATGAAGTTTCATGTACTTAAATAATTTGACGGAAATTTTAGCTCACGCTTTGGCGCAAAGTCAGCAGGAGCAACCTTCATCAAAATACCGTGACGTTTGTAAAAGTTTACGAGAAAATATGCACGTTAATGGAATGAAATAATGAAATGAAATAATACTAATACAATAATTTTCTGTTAAAGAAAATAGATAGAGTTCAGATTTTTTGTTATTTGTTTGAAAGAAGATAAAGATTTATCTGAAATTTTGTTTATAAAAATTTTGTTTTATAAAAATTGCTATGAAAAACTGCAGGTTCCTGCCATTCATGTACAAATATAACACGTTCGACATGAGTGTACGCGAAAAGCTCTCGGCCAGGGCTTGTTATTCCATTTAAAAAATAAAGAAAAGAAAACATACTGTATACTGTACGTATGAAGGGACTTTTCACGTAAATTTGTACCATTATTTGAAGTTAGAAAATTAAAGAAAAAGTAAATGACAGACGATAACAAGAGTGTGGAAATATTGTATTCTTAAATTCTGTATTAAAATTATGTAGTGGAACTAAATGTTGTCTAAGTAACGCACACCATTCACTGTAACGCATCTTCCTTCCTCTAAGCAACAGCAGAAATTTTTTCTATTGTGCGCATTGTAGGATTACGAGAAGGTGGTTTCATCCAAAAGAGATCCAGTTTCACGAAGGCGAATTTTGAACGGCAGAAGATTCACGATTGTGCAAGTAAATTTTTAATATTTCCCAACTTTGTTCAAGCATATGTCGACCCATTTCGTTAACCGCAAAAATATAAAACTAATTTTCCGTCATAATACGAATGACATTAGAGTTGTCACACGCAAAATAACCAGTAGTTCCAATCATGTACAAAATAAATGGAAGCTTTTAGCTCGGCCTAGGCCCTTATAAGCTGTTTTGCGATTAAAAGAAGGAAAAAATTATGTCCACCAACAACGACAGCAAAATGTATTATACATATATGGAGTTCCAGAAGCCTCAGTGATAAGAACTTACAAGAATACTAATTAAAGTTGAACTGAGGACAGTTTCTTTCCGTGCTATTTTATAAACCAAAGTTGATAAAAAAGGGAGCAACATTTTTTTGACTGCCAATAATTAATTTAAGAAATTATTCATCAATTCCTCTTCTTCAATGACTTTTAATTTTATTTTTATTTTGAGAAAATATTTCTCTTTCTCTTTCCGAAGTTTTCCTTGATTTTTCTCTCTTCTAATCATACTATTTTTACGCCCATCACGTTACGATATCGATGATCTTACTTTCACCCCTTATAACTAATTTTCCACGAATTTTGAAAGAGATGGGGAAAATGCATTTCTAGCCAAACATGATATAAAAACTAATAATAAAATAATAATAAAAACATACTTACTTACTTTTAATGGCACAACAGCCTATGGATGGCTAGTCTGAGCTTTTTCGCATCCACTTATGTTGTGCGTGTTATATTTGTACATGAATGGAAGGGACCTACAGTTTAATGCCGAATCCGAACGGCGAAGTGAAAAGCTTTTCATAGGCAATTTTTACTCTTGTAGGCTTGCCATTGCCCGCCAAGAGGTGGCCGTGTAGAGAAATTATTTTTTCTACTTTTTGATTTTGCCTGTGCCGAGAACACCGGACACTCTGCGTAGCAGTCCAACGCACTACCACTACACCACAGCGACCACATAAAAACATATGTTCTATTAATTTCGTCATGATATACAAACAAATTTTTTTATGTATTTAAACTAAAATAACACTACTTTTCAGAAATTTCCACGAAGGATACCGATAAGAAACAATTGGGGTGTTCACAAGGTGTCTTATTTGGTCATATTGTTATATGTAATGCCTTAAAACTTTGTATGGGAAATGATAGAATTTACGACACCTTGCATTTTTAAACTTTATTTCACATCTTTTCTCCATTTGTCGCTTTCCCTTCTCCTTCGCTCTCTCGCTTTACTCCAAGGTACAGGGTGTTTTTTTTAGAAGTGTGGTTTTCAAGAAGAAATAAAACGCATATAATTTAATGTTATGGCCAAGAATTTAGCTTTAATATAAGGATAAAGATTTGCCATAATGTTTCAAAAACGATTTCGGGCTAGTGGCCGCCGCGGCTGGTTCGAATAAATTCCAGCCGAGAGGCCCAATTCTCGACCACTTTTTGCAGCAATTGGAACCGCGTGTCAGTAATAACGCGCCGAACATTCTCTTCCAATAAACTGATTGTTTCGTTGACTGTATGGCATGTAGCGTCGTCTCGTTGGAACCAAAGGTCATCCACATCAACATCCTCCAATTCACGCATCCCCAGCATCCCCAAACATGAACCTTTCCTGGATGTTTCACTGATCGCTGGAGCATCTTACCGTCTTTAGTGTACCAAGCACGCTTAATAGTGTTTGTCATCCAAAAGGAGGATTCGTCTGTGAACACCACTTGGCTCCAATCGTCATCCACATGTTCAGTTGTCCACTCTTGGCGTTTTTTTATTTGCTTTGCAGTTAGTAATGGTTTTACCGTCGTTGCTCGAAATTGGATCTGAAACTTCCTCAAACGGTTTCTTATTGTATTCAGAGAGACATTTATGCCCTTTCGAACCAATTTTAGATGATTTCAAGGATATGGCTGGATTAGCTTCGAAAATGCTCTTTATAACCAAGTCCTCCTGTTTCGAGGTAGTTCTGCAAAAGCCGCGATTTTGCAAGACGTCCACATTTTTGTGCTCCAAAAAGTGTTGGTTCCAATGCTGGACAAACGCCTTCGACTTTTTTAAGTACTTCGAAGCACTCAAGTGGGATATCTTCGGACCTTTCGGATGGGAACAAAGAAGCTTCAAAACGTTTCGCGTATGCAGAACTCATTTCTTAAATATGCTCTTGAGACGAAAGCGTATAATGGACTGTTTCTACAATTACATTGCGAAACTTACAATGAAATCAAGTTTTTTGAAAATCAAGGCCTAATTGATATTCAAATTATTTCATGCGAAAAAGCCGATTGCTTTCTTCTTGAAAATACTGTAAGTCCACAGTTTGGCGAGCTTCAAGGTGCTCCACAAACACTTACATATGGTAAGAACTTGTAGAAAGCTCTTACGGCAACAATATTTAAACTTACTGTCTGCTAGAAGAATGAAAATCCGTAGAAAGACAATAAAAAATGCCTACATTATACGACTTAGTTTCAAAATATATTTCCTTTCATTTTTGCTTCTAACGTGTCTTTAAAATAATTGATAATTATTTTACTTTACTTTAGTTAAAATAAAATAACGATTATTGTTCAAAGTGACTATTAATAGCTGGAAAACAATAATAATTTCATATAAAAGATCTGTCTTAGAAATTTTTTTTCGATGTTATCATGCGTTTAGTTTATATTTTTCTGTTCCCATATCATGTATTAACTCATCTATTTATGAAATTTTGCCGCATTTGCAGAATAGAAACTTATGGGCAATAAGAACAATATGTACATGTTTGTCTTTGAAATAATAAATGCTGCATCATTCATGTAGAAAATCAACAAATATTCTTGTGTAAGCATATCGTATATACATACATTCAAATATTAACGAATGTATTACAGTAGAAATCATGAATTATGGAAAGATATCGAATACACCACTTTTCTTTCTTTTTATTATTTATGAGAATAAGAACTGCAAATTAATGTTACATATGTGTATGGTGTTTTCATAATAGCACAAGCGGCGGCCCAGTCCCACTTATTACAAGCGTAAAATATTGCAACATTGACAGGACTTTAAAGTTAAGAAAGAAAAGTTGAAATTATTCATAAAATCCAATATTGAGGTCACATTGGCAATTAGAGAATATTCCAAAAGTACATATGTATATATAGTAAAACATGCAACATGTAGGAAATAACACCAAAAAGCGTAAAATTGTATGCATTTTTGGATGAAAGACGAAACTAAACTAACTTTTGTACTGAAGTATAAAACTTTACTTCACCATGTAAAAAAGAGACGAGAAAGAAGTTTTTTGCCACAATAACTACAACAACAATGAAGATTTTATAAAATAAAAAATTTTATCGAATGTTTGCTTGCATTGAATGGCAACAACTTAACCACACCAAGAACAAGAAAAACTGTAGAGCAGCAAATAAGTATGCAATGGTTATCAGAGCAGAAATATCCAACCAGATACTATACACACATTCAATCGCATACTGTCCATAGAAGGGAAGCAGAGAATCTTGATGTGAAGAGATTTTCATGCAAACATACACATTCTCAAGTCGATTTACATAGATACTCGTTTTTGTACTTACATACATTGACACCATCAGTGTGCAATAGCAATTTAGACAGTGTCACTGAATTTCGAATGTCGACAACATTGCATTTTGATAAAATTACACAAACAATACAAAAACAGAAAATCACATACCATATACTTACACACACACACACACCAAGACGTGTATTTATAAATATATAGTATTTGCCAGCGTTCAGGAAGAGTAAAGCGTAAAAAGTCTAGGAATGCTGTTTGCTGCTGCTGCTGCCTGCATTAGAGTGAAAAATCCCATTCAATGCATGGATTGTGTGCAAGGATTACCCTCCATATTCTGTCTAGCACACGAATCAGTAAAAATAAAAAGAGGAGAGAACGGAAACGAATTTTGCAAGTTTTCTACGCCAGCAACAGAAGTTGAATGAATTTTTTGCATACATAAAGGGTGGTTTTCAATCTAGCAATACTTTTTTCGGAGTTGGTCTTTTTGACAACTGTCACTTGATTTATGCTCAGTTTGGTTTGCCATTTCTTAACAAAAGTTTGCAAATTATTGAAATTTATTATCAAAATTCATGCGCTGTGATAAAAGTGTTTTGCAAGCTAATTGCCGTATTTGGAGTGCAGACCAGCCAGAGGCAATTCAGCAGCTACCAATGCATCCCGAAAAATGCACTTTTTGGTGCGGCTTATGGGTAGGCGGCATCATTGGGCCGTACTTATTCAAAGACGATGAAGGCCGCAACGTTATGGTCAATGGTGAAAGGTACCGTTCGATTATAACACTTTCTTTGGTCGAAAATGCTAGAATTGGTCTCGGCTGACATGTGGTTCCAACAGGATGATGCCACATTCCACACTGCACGCGAAACCATGCATCAATTGAGAAGCGAATTTGGTGAGCAGTTAATCTCACGTTTTTGGTGTAGTCAATTGGCCACCAAGATCGTGTGATTTGACCCCGTTAGACTATTTTTTGTGGAGCTATGTTAAGTCTCTTGTCTATAGGAACCAGCCAAACACGATTACTGCTTTGGAAGCCAACATTGAACGCGTCATTTGTGAGATTCCGGCCGAAATGTGTGAAAAATGTTCCAAAATTGCACCGTCAGAATTGACCACTTGAAGCGTAGCCACCAGCAACATTTAAGTGAAATTATCTTTAAAAAGTAAATGGCAGGAATTGATTTATCACTTTTGTAAAATTTCTGTTTTTTTTTTTTCATTTTCAAAAACTAAACTCTTATAAAAATCACCCTTTACACACCATATATCCTTCTTGTTGCGTATTGTAGGATTTTCTATTTCAGCTTCATTTTTTTATTGTTGCAAAAACACGCAGACAAATACATACTAACCTACATAGACGACAATTTGCTGACACTTTTTTTTTGTTTAATAAAATTTAAATCTGGAATATTTTCTATTGACATGTAAAATGTTTGACTTGCCTTTGACCACCTAAAATTTAAAAAATTTCGCACTACTAAAAGATTGGTTCGCTCACGTTCAAATTGGGTCACACATATGTTGAACTCATTGGTTGAAGCGGTTTCATATAAGCTCATATTATTCATATCTTATAGAAGAAGGAATGTCAAAAAAAGTACATGTTCATTCCACCGATTTCCCCTTTCCCTAATCACCTACCAGCTTTGGTCTGTGCCCATCCAGGGTATTGTGTTGCGGATTATCTCGAATTTAAAATGAATTACAATTTTAATAACTGCAGGCACTTACAGCGTTCCTCGGGCAAGATGAAACTCTGGGTTGATGGTCTAAATTTGGAGGAGAGTTAACCCGAATTAGGGTTGAAAAGAAAGTTGCCATTATGTAGATCGTGTTTAACCATCGTTTCTATATTACTTGTACCTGTTGACTTCGATGATTTAAGTAGTTTATTTTGTTTTGATAATTTTAACTACTTATTTTTATTCACCTTTTACATTCAGCAAATTTGTCTATAATTCTTTACTCAAAGCTGATATTTTTCCTAATTTAAAACTTCAAGCCTAATCAGCTGTTAATCTGTGATAATTTTTGACAATAATTGTCATTTATCTAAACCATAAACCATAAACATTTATAGATTTTAAGAATTAAAGTCTTGAATTAATTTTTGATTGTATATTGCTATAAAATTCAAGTTCATATATTCAACAATTTGTAGTAAAAAATATAGGGTGGTCCATCTAACATTTGGAATTTAAACTATTAATTTGAGTATGGCAAATCTAATGTCATATATTTGCGGTTAACGGATGGGTCGATATACGCTCGAAATACGTTGAGAACTAAACTAAAACTAAACTGCTAAAAAATGGTGAATCTTCTACCGAAAGTGTAAGAAAATTAAGTTCAAAATTCGGTAGGAAAGAAGCAACTTTCACGCAATTTCAGGACGCAAAAACTGGATGTTTATTGGATAAAACAACACGTTCTTCTAATCCTATAGTGCGCACAACTGAAAAAATTGCTGCTGTTGCTCAGAGTGCTCAGAAGAACAATCACATGAACTCGCCATTATTTTCTGAAATTGGTATGAAGCCTTACAAAGTTCAATTGGTACAACAGCTAAAGCCACATGACCATCCTCAAGGGTTCGGTTCGCTAATCGGGCTTGAATGCTTGGAAGATGAAAATTTTTACCGAAAAATCGTCTTTTCTGACGAAGCACTTTTTGACCTAGATGGTTGCACCATTGGGTTGATAATATGGGCTAGTGTAAGGCCAGCCGATGAATTCATTTGAATAAAATAGTGTTCCACAATTAACCAGAAGGATTGTTCTATAGAATAATAAAAACCACATCGAAAAAAATTATTCGATTGTTATTTACACCAAAATCAAATTGCAAATTATAAATGATGAAATTGTACCTAAAGGAAAAGATAACTATAAGGTTTTGCGTTCAATGAATGCCAATTTATAGTTTTTGTCACTAAACTTACAATTGAAAATACACGCATAAATAGACGACATCTCATGAAAGGAGATAAAGGGAGAAGTTACAAAATGTAATTGGCAACCATCGCAATTGGCCACAAATGAACGCTAGGTGAAATATGTATGGTTTGGTTCAAATGCGTACAAGAATTTCAAAATATATGTACTTACATGCATTGGGATTAATTGCCTGAATGCCATGAAATTCCAAGTTATATTTAAGATGAGTAGTACCGTAATTCGACCAATATTTGGCAATACATAGTTCAAGAATGTTATTTTCCTGCAAAAAAAAAAAGAACCAAGAAAATAGTAAAAAATAACTGGAAGTTGAATTGTTTTTGATTTATAATTAAAAGATTCAAATAACCATATAAATTAGATATCGCAATCTTTTTCCTACCAATTATTTTCAATTACATTCATTATGATTTCATTAAAATAATGTGATTTCAAGAATAATTGCAAAATATATCGTACATATTTCGTATTATTCTCAATTCTCAATGATTGTATTTTTTATTAAAAATAGCAAATCATAAGAATCTTAACCTAATTATTTCATTATCATATTTTATTTCCTTACTTGACACTTGAACATCCAAGTAGTTTCATTTTCCGATGTGACCGATAAAATTTTCATTGTTTCAAGCGATCTACACGATGATTTTGGCAACAATTGCATTGTGTGCACAAAGAATTTTCCAATATCCTTGTCACGATTTTTGTCAGTCGAACGCATACGTAACACTGCATAGCAGCAATATGAAAAGAAGGTGTACAAATAAAATCGGATTTATATAGAATAAGGATAACAAATGGAAATCTATATATCATACATACAAACAGAGATAGAAAGTAAATAAAAGTGTACGTAGCGAAAGTTGTAACCAATATGAAATATAATCAAACGAAACATAAAATCACAAATGAGTAACACAAGCAGCAATTGATATAGTTGGTTCTTCCACTTATACGCTAGAGTTACCTATGTACATATACAATTACGAGCACAGAAATATAATTTATATTGTACTATATCACTGCAATGCGATATGTACATAGTTTTGTTGTTGTTAGTTTGGAATTGCCAATTTTCTGTACTTAATACATTTAATGAAACACTCCAAACAGTACATGGACCAGCCAGCAGTTCGAAAATGAAAGACACCAATGCATACACAAAATAATTGAAACAAACTCACCTGCCCATGTTGCATGCTTTGGTACCAAAATAAAATCCCTTTGTATTGTATTTGGTTGAAATTCCATGCTGCCGTCAACTCTATTGGATACTGGATCAAATGTGCGAGATTCTTCACTGTTTGCAATGTACGGTTGAACGACAGTGACAGGAATTTCAAATAATGAACCCTTTTGTACGCATTCAGAATCAAATGCACGAATACTATTATGATGAGGATAAAGTGAAAAGGAATTATTGTAAACATGAAAGAAATTTATAATTTTAAAGATTTATCAAGAAATACTTACACAGCTGTATGTACACCAGGTTGTAACCCAATTGGATCTACTTTAACAGGCATAGAACGACCGCCATAACAAAGATCCAGAAATGCGCCACATTGTACAAAGGGATGCGAAGAGATTAAATTTAAACGCATATTAAAACTGAACTTTTTCTTCGGAGCTACAATGAAATGAATCAAATGCGCAAAAGAAAAGCATAAGTGTTGGTAGTAATCTTAACAATTTTCTCTAAAAGCATTATAGAACCGTTTTACATAAATGATTAATTACAATTTTAAATGATTTTTTCATTGATTTCATACAAATTAACGGAATTAAAAATTTTAAATTCCATTATGATTTGAATTAGAGGCTACTACATTTACAATTTTGTCACCAATCATTTAGAACCACAACATGGACCCCCAAAATCATTCAATCTGAGCTCGTAAATTCCTTGTTCGGCTCAGGTTGAGCACTTTCGCAAAAGTGTTTCAAATCTGCACAAGTACATAAACTTACCAACTTCTTTATCGTTAAAGAAAACTGGATCGATGTTTACATTATACTCGTAGGGTTTTTGTAATGAACCCTGTCGTATATGAATACCCTTGCCAGCATCTATGCCACAACGAACACCGAACCTATTTCAAGAGTAAAAGAAAATAAAGAAAAAAAGTTTATCAATCAAATTCCAAAAATACACTACCTAATCATATTTTCGGGTGATTTATCATATTGCACCAAATGTTCAAATGCCTTTTCCACATTTAATAAACCGCTGCCCTGTGCAAATGGATCAACATAGCTCAATTTTGTGGCAGTAGCACAAATTGCGCGTTTAATGCTAAATGGTGAATATTGAATGTTTTTTTGTTTCAGTCCAGATATGAGTAAAGCTACAACGCAACAAATAAATAAAAAATATAATTAAAAGGAAATTAGCATAAAAGTTTGCAATAGTGCAATGCTAAACACTCACCAACAGCACCAGCAACATGGGGAGCAGCCATGCTAGTACCATTCATTAGTTGCGATTTGCTCATAGTAAATTGTGGCACCGATGTTATAGCACCACCAGGCGCACAACATGAAACACCTTGACCACCATCAATGCACGGGTTCCGTGATGACCAAGTGTATACATTGGCGGGTAATTTTTCACGCATAACATATTCTGCTTCCATCATTTGTGGTGAGACATAAGCACCAACGCCTGTACAAGGAATGGAAAAGTTTAATGAAGTTTGATCTTAAATTAAAAACAACTTATTATATTATTAGTGATAATTACCTATACAACTTGGTTGGTTGATGTCTGGTGGTGTGCCAACAGTGCACAATGCTGGCCCATGATTACCTGCGGAAGCTACCCAAACTACTCCATATTTATTTACGACTTCACTCATTAACTCACCAATCCGACTGTAAATGAATAATTTTTAAAACTTATTTGTTTATGCAACACAACACATTAATTAAATAAGTAGAAACGAATTGATGGTAACATTTTCAATTTATTAGCCACAAATTTTTAATAAGTGCAATTTCCCAAATGATTCCTCAAACGAAGCCTCGGATATTTAACCCCCCTAATGTTGACGACTGCTGCAAACGCCCAAAGGACAACGATTTGCGAATATGCACCTGGAATGTCCGAACCCTCTACAGGGAAGGTGCCTCTATTCAGCTGGTGGATGTCCTCCAAAAATATAGAGCTGACATCACCGCTATACAGGAAATGCGATGGATGGGACAGGGTTGCTCAAAAAGAGCATCCTGTGATATCTACTACAGCTGTCATGTGAACGAGCGCCTAGCCACTATCCGCATCAAGGCAAAATTCTGCAACATCAGCCTAATTTGTGTCCATGCCCCGACGGATGAGAAGGATGAAACGGCCAAAGATGACTTCTACGAGCTCATCGACAAAACTTATGAGCATTGCCCCCGCCACGATGTTAAAATCGTGCTAGGCGACTTTAATGCCAAGGTGGGCAAGGAGAGTGTCTTTGGTCCGACGATCGGAAAATTCAGTCTCCACGACGAAGTCACCGATAACGGTATGAGACTGATCGACTTCGCCGCCGCACGAAACATGACAGTTAGTAGCACCAGATTTTAACATAAAGATATCCATAAGGCCACTTGGCTGTCCCCTGATCAAAACACACGAAACCAGATTGATCACATTGTGATCGACGGAAGGCACGCTTCCAATGTACTAGACGTACGCACAATACGTGGTGCAAACATCGACACAGACCACTAGTTCGTTGCAGCCAAGGTCTACACACGTATATGTGTAGCAAATCACGTACGGATAGGTATAAAGAGACAGCCGAAGTCTTCGCCAACCAACTTGCACTCCACCTTTCGCAAAACACCCCTCAACTTGATAATATATGCGCGCAGTGGGCGCACATTTCCCGCTCTATGCGTACGGCTGCCGAAGAGGTGCTAGGCTACCACCGTCGACGGAGAAATATGTGGTACGACCAAGAGTGTTGCGATGCTACTGCAGCGACAGAGAGTGGCTGTTTACAGAGCCACCCTGCAGTCATTTGCAAAGCGAGCTGCTAAGGAGCGATACAGAGAGTTGAGGAGGGAGGAGAAACGTCTTTTCAGGCGCAAGAAAAGAGATTAAGAAAGACGCGAGTTCAATGATATCGAAATGTTGCGAGACAGGAACGAGGTCCGAAAGAATAAGACGCCTGACTGATGGTTTGAAGACTAGAGGTCTTCCTGCAAGGATGAAGACGGAAATCTGGTGACAAATGTTCAGGGCATAATGAGATTATGGAGCGAGCACTTTTCGCAGCTGCTTAAAGGCGATGACGGCAATAATCACGTCACGGCGGAATGACTGACGGCGTTGAAGTACCGCCGCCTGACTATGAGGAGGTCTTAACAGCCATTGCTCGGCTGAAAAACAATAAGGCTGCAGGTGCAGATGGCTGGCCTGCTGAATTGTTTAAGACCGGAGGCGAAGAGATCAAAAAACCCATGCATGAGCTTCTATGCAGAATATGGTCGGATGAAAACATGCCTCAGGAACCTCAGCATACTCTGCCCAATACATAAGAAAGGTGATTCCAAGATCTGCGCCAACTACCGTGGGATAAGCCTCCTATGCTTACAGTTATGTGAAGCTGTTCTGCTCTCATGGTTAATCACTTTAGTCCGATCACACGTTGGACTTAATGAAGCTAGCTTATTCTTAGGGTTCGATTCCGAGATTGTGCTAGCATTATTAGAAAAACCACCTCACACTTGGAAAACTTTCCATATTCTCCAAAATATTGGAAACACCTGGTGACTTGTTTCTGGTGCGGACAACCCAGCAGACTTTCGAACTAGAGGTTAAAAATCTCGAGAATTAGTATCCTGTCATCTCGGGTGGAATGGATTAATTCGCTTCAAAAATCTTGCGAATATTTGCATAAGTCATCTCCCCGAAATGCAACATTACTAGAGCAGCGTAAAGTAGAGTGGTGCCACGTTTTCTATTTCAAAATACTCGATCGATTCTCTTATTTTCCTCGAGCTTTAAGAATTTTAGAATTGATAGCGATTTCGATTATTTCATAATGTACAGGCAAAGGTTAGTAGAGTTTACACCGAAATTCAATTCAAAGCACGACTCATATCTTTGACACAATCTCGTTATTTACGAAAAAATGCATCATTTCTTGATGACAAGGCGCCTATGGAAAAGAAAATATCTCTTATCGATTTAAATCCTTTTCTAGATAAGTGAATGGTCGTCTCGCTCACCCCATTCTTACATTTACAACGAACATCCTATAATCATTCCCGAGAATTCTAGGTTTACATTCTATAATTGGAATTTCTCAATAATATGCCACTCCATGCCGAAATCAGTCTCTCTCCCTCTCATGCTTCGCATGGTGAGGCAAGAATATTTCATTACTTCCCTAAAATAAAAAATCAATAAATGCATTTTCCAATGCAAAGCTTGTATGGTTGCTCTCCCTCCTGACCGCTGTAATTTATCACTTCCATTTTCTACCACAGGTGTGGACTTTGCTGGATCATTTCAAATAAAGGCTTCCAACTTACGATGTTCTACTTTTTTTAAAGGATACGTGACCTTAAGGAGTGAGATCGAAAAAATCGGATAACTTTAAATAGTCCTAGAATTGAAATCCCTTATGCAAATAAAAAAATGTAAACAGTTTTGAAAAGAAAATTAATTTCTGATAAAATGATCAATAAAACTAATTTGTTTGTTGTTTTTTTACAGAATTCGGACAGCTTTTCCAATATGCCTGCCATTAGCGCCTTTACTGTCATTTCTGAAACTCTCTTGGCGGCAGCATTCCACTTATTTCTAAAATCTTCCATGGATTTAGCTTCTTTGTTTGTTGCCTTTAATGTTCTTTTCACTAGAGCCCAATATCTCTTGATGTTTTGGTCTTCGAACCATTTAAGGTTTACTTTACTGTAGTGGCAGGATGTTAGATCAGTTAGACCAAAAGAAAGTAGATACATTGTGCTTTCTAATGAAGGGCAGCAATCTCTTCTGGAGGCACTCCTTCACATAAATTTCGGTGTTAACAGTGTCACTTGTTACGAAACTTTTACTCCTTAGCCCACAACTACAAATCGCTTGCCATACCAGAAACTTCTTCGGGAACTTGGACTTTTGTTTTGTCCTAAATCTTTCCTCAACTCCTCGTTCCTTTGCGGTGTAAAACTCTTGATCAGGCAATTGAGAAAATTTAGACAACACGTCTGTTTCATCGTCCATAACACAGCAATCGAATTTTTAGGAAAAAATCTGTCTTCAACTTTATAGATCGGCTCTGGGCTACCAAGTTCTTAGTAGCGTTCCTGTCGGGTACTGACTGCACTTTGTATGTTTTAAGTCCCGAAATCAAGTAACCCATCGAACAGTCAATCCCATCGTTCTGGCACAGTCTGTTTTGTTAATATTAAATACGAATTGCATAATCGTAGTAAATATCATAGAAATTATGATTCTTATTAGTAAAAATTGATCCAAGTGTGCCTTTCATTACTAAGATTCAAAATATATAATTTTAAAAATTTAGCAAACTTCCAAATAATTAGTAATCTGCTGGTGCATCTCTTCCCAACCAAGTTCCAATATTTTTCAGAATTTAATATCAAATAAACATTCCGGGAGGTCGAAAAAAGAACTTTAAAAGATTTAAAAGGCAATGAAAGAATTGTTGGTGGTGGAGCTCTCTCAGGAGATTTTCGTCAAACATTTTGCCTGTCATAGCTAAATCAACCTACGCTGCTTAAAATCATCAACCTTATGGAGCAGCGTTCATAATTTCAATTTAACAGCAAACATGGATAGTGTTGTTGATAAAAATAAAGCAATCAATCATCCAACAGAATTTTGAATTCACTTGACGTGCCAAGTCTACGCAAAATTTATTAAAATTTAAAGTTGATTCTCCAAAAATTTTGCCAGGTTAGTTATTAAAAAAATAATGACCAATGTAATTAAGGCCACAATTCTTAAAGGTAAATTTAATGGAGAACATGATTTGCTTCCGAGAATTCCTATGATTCCTAACGTCAAACCAATGAAGTTCAAACGATAGCAATTTCCGATATGGTTGGCCTTCGCCATGACTATAAACAAATCTCAAGGACAATGAATGAAATCTGTGGTTTGGACCTCGAAAACAGTTGCTTCTTTCACGGTTATATGTGGCATGTTCCCGTGTCAGGAAGCCAACAGATTTATTCATTTACTGCGAGAAAAATGAAACAAAAAACATTGTTCACTCTTTGGTATTACAATAAACAAAAAATGTTGTTTAGTCTTTAATTTACAATGAAAATTTATTTTGCCACGCGAAACCATGCATCAATTGAGAGGCGAATTTGGTGAGCAAATAATCTCACGTTTTGGTGTAGTCAATTGGCCACCAAGATCATGTGATTTGACCCCGTTAGACTATTTTTTATGGTGTTATATTAAGTCTCTTGTCTATAGGGACAAGCCAAACTGCTTTTGAACGCGTCATTGGTGAGATTCCGGCGGAAATATGTAAAAAAAGAGTGCCATAATTGGCCCTTCAGAATGGACCACTAGAAGCGTAGCCGCGAGCAACATTTATGTGAAATTATCTTTAAAAAGTAAATGGCAGGAATTGATTTATCGATCCAAATAAAAATTTCATTTACTTTTGTAAAATTTCAGTGTTTTTTAAATTTTCAAAAACCAAGCTCTTAAAAAAACCCCTTTATAAAACCCTAACCAAAATAAAAATTTCTTTAAAGGCAAAACAACGTTTGCCGGGTTACAACAATTTTTTGTTTCAATTCAGTATTTTCACACACACAATATACATATTACCTCATATGGTTGTATCTCTTTCTTCGGCGTTTCTTTCTTAACATATCTTCACTTAAATGACTTTTGCTTTGTTTTCGTAATCAAATGCAAAATGATTGACATATTTTCAAAGTAGATTCATTTTTAGTGCATTTAACATTTAATTAAAATAAAAAGATTAAATTAAATACTCAAAAAAAAATTAAATAAAGGCATTAAAAGCACTTACCCTGCATTAGACCAATGTGCATGTTCACCGTAACTCATATTAATGACGTCAATTTGTTGTCCATTACGACACAATTCCATGACTTTTATCATTGCACGAACCAGTGCAGTGCCTGTCTCCATTGACCCCAGGCGACTATCGCCGATAGTCAAAGAAACAATTTTGGCATTCGGCGCGACACCATCAACATCTTTGGAAGCATGATTGCCACTGGCAATGGAAGCAACATGAGTGCCGTGTGGTGCTGAAATAAATACGAAACAAATTAACTGTCAATTACTTAAATTAATTCCAGTTGTACTACACAGACACTTACAACACATTGCCACAATTTCCAGAACATCACCATTATCGTGTACATTAACAGAAACTGACAAATAATCATCAACATTTTTAGTTTCATGCGTTTTTGTATATTCACCAATATGTAGTGCATTTATTAAATCACCCTGTAAGAGGGAGAAAACATATTGAATTAATAAAATATGTTCATAGAATCTAATTTATGTAATTGTTTAAATTGTACCTTTTCAGTGATATCAATAACAGCCTGCCAACCGTTTTCAGTTTGATACAAGATGCAATCATATGCTGTTTTAATAACATCTTTATAATTATTTTCATAATTATTGAGAAACTCCAACGTAATATCTAAGTCTTCCTTAAATAGTTTTTTCTCCCAGGTCAATTTTGAAGAATCTGAAGCGAGTAGAGAATTTTAAAAAATATCATCTCGGCACAAGCAAAATCAGAAAGTAAAAAAAAAACATTTTTCTACACAGCACCACCACCTCTCTTGGCAGGTAATGGCAAACTTCCAAGAGTAAAAATTGCTTATAAAAAACTTTACACTCCGCGGTTCGGATTCGGTATAAAACTGTAGGTTCCATTCATGTACAAATATAGCACGCACAATATGAGTGGATGCGAAAAGCTCGGCCCAGGCCCTCGATGGACTTTTGTGCCATTATAAGAATAAGAAATTGCGCATAAACAACTACAACTAGAAAATAATGTACATTTCTCTTGGTATTTGTATTTATAAATTATTTATTGTTTCAGACTGGAAGCGATGAGCTCACAAAACGCATGCATGACCTTTTATGCAGAATATGGTTGGATGAAAGCATGCCAAGTGCCAATTCCTGGAAAAGAACCGAGATAAATCAGATCGAAACCCACCATCTATTCGTCGATTATAAAGCCGCCTTCGATATCATAAGCGATCACTTGTACGCCGCAAAGTCTGATTTTAGTATCCCTGCAAAGTTCATTCGTCTTTGCAAAATAACACTGACCAACACCACAGAGCAGTGACACTCTGCGCGTCATTTGATATCAAAAGAGGTTTTAAACAAGGTGATCCCCTATCATACTTCGTCTTAAACCTTATGCTGGAGAAAATAATTAGAGCTGCGACTATTTTTTTTTTTAGAGCTGGCACAATATTCTACCAGAGTCATGCTACTACCATACGCTGATGATATTAACATCATTGGGACTAACGTGCGAGTAGTCATTGCAGTATTCTCCAATCTGGAAAGGGAGTCTCGTCGAGTGGGTCTAGTGGTGAACGAGGACAAAACGAAATACCTTGTGTCAACAAACAAAGAGGACAAAATGTTACTGTTGACAGTTATACTTTTGAAGTCGTCAAGGATTTGGTTTATCTATGACCCAACAATAATATCAGCCTTGGGATCAAACGGATATTAACCCTTGCCAACAGATGTTACTACAGGCTAGTAGCCAATTCAGAAGCAGAGCCTTCCCTCGACCCACAAAAATAAAGCTCTATAAGTCCCTCATCCTTTCCATCCTAATATATAACGATGTGACGTGAACGTTAACCACCAATGATGAAAGGCTGTTATGAGTGTTGAAGAATAAGATAATCCATAAGATCTATGGTCCAATATGCATGAACGGCGTTGATTAAATAAGACGGAACCATGAGCTGCATGACCTGTCCGCCGACAATGATATAATCAAGCGCATAAAAATCAGGCGGCTTCGCTAGTTGGGTCATATTGAGCATATGGGAGAAGGCGCTCTGGCTAGAAGCGCGTTTTATTCGAGCCACGGTGGAGGAAAACATACATCAAACGTCCTAATATCTTTTGGAAAAGCCAGGTACAGGGAGATCTGACTAGAATTGGCCTTACGAACTGGCGCCCGGCGTCCAAGACCGATCATCCCTTATAGTGCCAACTACTAGTTACTTATCATGGCAGTAGCATTATTGTGCTGCTATATCGTAATATTAATTTTTCAGAATTTAAAAATTATCGCTACATACATGTACACAAACATATAGACTAAGTTCGTGATGTGATATATGTATATAGTAACTTATTTCGCAACTATGTCATACTACATATTTGATTATGTTCACAAATCAGAAAGAACGAAAAAGACATGCTGCATAATTATCTAAGTATGTTTATTTGCACATCGTTTAAAGTGAAGTGGTAAAATCATATTTGTAGTGCACACATTTTTATTTGCTAACTTTCAAAGTGGAATAAAGTACGAAAAACTTAATCCTAATAAAAGGTGATTATACATTACAATTTCATATCATAAGATAATATAAGATTAGATAAAGATTTATTTTTTTTGCTGTAATGTGATATAGTGAATGTTGGGTTCTGTGATATACTTAGTATATCAGAAGAAAAATTAGTAAAGATTTTATAAAACTAAAAATTCGGGAAACCTCTACTCAGAAAGCAATGTAATAATGGGGTTACAAAATCTATCAACTCTATTGTACATAAATTTTTTAATATTAGAAATGCTGAAATTTTTAATTTTTCTCCTAATAAATACAAAAAATGAACGTTGAATCGCTTTCTTAGAAATTATAGCACATAATAGATGCAAAATTTAATATTCAAGTTGTATTGGATAATTGTTAAGAGGTTTCTTGAGTTTGGATAGACCCCTTAATCCATTTTCTCAGAACGCATTTCGAACAACTTTTCAATTAAATTTTCTATTTCTTTTGAAACACAAACAATTGATCGATTGAGCTCATCTGTATACATTGACAAAATCTAATAACAACTGTTAATAAGATTGCGTAAAATTCGAGAACTGAAAAGAACAAACCTATCGGTACACTTTAGTAGTATATTTTCTCTAGTAGCCTGGTTTCTGAGCGAGCAGCTTCAACAAATTTACAAAATTCATGAATATTCGATCAATATTTTAAGGAACTGTATATATGTATGTATGTATTACAATATGATGTACCACATTACACGCATATAACACATAAAACGCACTTTCGCCAGACCACGATATATTATTTTTATTTAAACATCTCACGATCGGTTAAACAGGTAATACAATAATGGCAATATAAGGCCAATAAGTATGGTTTTCGTAACGCAGTGTGTCTATACTCGTAGAAAAATAAATATCTATGTATGTATATCACAATACCCGAACTTACATTACACAATATAAATATGTATGCATGTAGGTAATATAATTAACAAGTCAATACTTACCAGAATTTTGTACATCAAATTCATGAATTTTTCGTGCTATCTCAGCCGTTGCAGTTTTATGCGGACCATCCCATTCCTTGGCCTTAAGTTGATTTATAATATTTTCACGCACTTTTTGCGGGCACAGCTCATACAAATTTTTCAAACCAATGCGATATTCTTTGCCATTGGCAGTGTTGGATTCAATCATTTCAGGTGTTAACTTTAAATACACAAAAACAAATACATAGCGGATTAATCAAAAGGTAATTAAAAATGTTTGCCAGTATTGTCATTGCACTTAAAGATAGCATTTATACATTCAGACATTAGCTATTTTTAGTTGAATAAATTTCTTAATAAAACAGTAGAGATTAGTTTTACAATGCCTACGAATGAAAGTAATTAAAAACATTTATATGTGTTACAAAAAGTTACCAATTTTTAATTGTAACAAACGGAAAGCGGTGATAGAAGTGATATCGAGTACTTTCTTTCCAATTTTATAATAAATTTAATATATTTTAAGCATTTACAACCTTGAATACTAATCTCCAGCCTTTAGAACCGATTTGATATTGCCTCAGTTTAATTAAGGATTTTAACATGACTTGAATTTGATTTGACCCACGTCTGCTGCTTATAGTATAGTATACACATTTCCGAAAGGTATTAGATTGAGGTAAAGCGAAATTAAAATTATATATTTTTCATATTAAATTGAAGCTTACTAAACTCTGAATTGACAAAATCGGAATTAAATTTGACTATTCTTATATATATTTTTTTATGATAAAATTTAGATGATACAGTACCAGCAAAATTTTACATTACATGAATATATTAAATGAGTACGCACTTACCTTTAGTTGACGCCCAGAAATACCGGTAATAAAACCCTTCGAGTCAGCAGTAACTTTTTTTGAGACATCCACGTCACCGCAACCGGTACAGTCAAAACGCTCAATTACCTTAATGGTTTCACCATCGCTAAGCGTCTATTGTAAGAGAAACAAAAATTTTTACTGTTGCATGCAATATTTATCATGAAATAACAAAGATTAACTAATTCCAAGTGCCTACATGCAGAGTCACGTACTACTATAGAGTACAATGAACTCTTCTTACCTCCAATCCAGTTGCACGTGGATCAACTCCCGAATCAAAAATAGCAATAGTAACATCACGACCATTATATTCCGGATATTTTTGCAAAAAATTTAGCACGCCAGTTTCCGCTTTGGGCACAAGAGCTCCAGCAGGAAAAACAGTTTCCACAATACCGCTATAGTCAGCAGACGCCATTGTATTGAAATTTCTTAAAAATGCCGTTGTCTTAACAGATGTGTTACTGCTACATATACTATTATTTTCTCCTCTATTTCTTTGTTTTATTGTTTGAGTAAATTTGATAGATTTTTCCCCTGCAATTTGATTGAAAAATTAGAACAAAATTTTTTTATTGTTGAAAAAATCCAAATCCACAAATTCCGTATAATGACAAGCAAATTGCACTTGTCAGAATTCAATGATTTATTTGCCTTCTTCTTTGTCAGTTTGCTTAATGTCAATTACAATAGATGTCGTTGACAATTTTCAATTTAATTTTTGTATACATATATTTAACAAAACTGAAATTTTAATGAAACTTATAACAGTTAAAAAGGAAAAATTGTGCAAACGTCATATTATTATTAACTTTCAAATGATTAAATAAACCAGAAGCAAAAATTGGATAATTGCATAGTGTTTATATAGTTGGCAACGCTTTCACTTTGAATTTTGTCACCACCTCTTCTCTCTTTCTCCCACAATCAGCTGATACTGCAAATGTCATAATATTTGAAGCTGTCACTTTCCAATACAAAATTTTTTATTGGTGCGCACTCAATTGTTCTTCATATTGGGAATACAAAATAATTAAACAATATGTGGTTCGAAGTCTTACCATCTGCTGTAATTATTACAGTGGCTCTTTCCGTGCCCATATACGCATTGTACGGCCTAAATAAATTGACTCTTGGCAACGTAAGTTTATGCAGCGTTAGCATTGAATATGATCGGATTTCCAAATTCTTATATAATCGTGGATTCATTGTTTTATATTTGGCTAACATATTTCTTTGAATTTAACAATTAAGTTTGTTTTATTTTTAATTTAATCTATGTTTTTCCCCGTTTAAAGGGAACTTGTTAACTATTTTACTGTCCACTTTTTACAGGCCTACCGCCGTAACATGGACGAGCGTTTTGACCGTGTAATGTATCAGCGTGATTCTCGACTAACTAAAAATCCATACATAATGAATGTAAGTACCGAATAGTTTTGTAGAATTATATTCGCAACGATTTAAATTTAATATGTATGGAAATACATAATGTATTTTCTAATGAAAGAAATCCAATTAAAAAATTCGATTTTAATCATACTCGCAATTCGCTGATTTAAGCTTACTACTAATTCAACAAAGAAAGTGGTCGCCGTGGCGTAGGTGGTAGTGTACTAAAATGTTACTCTATTAGCCAGGGTCAAACTGCGACAAAGGCAAAATCAAAATTTAGAAAACAATTTGTCTACACAATGCCTATGGTAGGCAATGGCAAACCCACAAGATTAAAAATTGGCTAAGAAAAGCTTTTCACTTCGACGTTCGGGTTCGGCATAAACTGTAGAGCCACATGAGTGACCCAAAAATATAGGCCTAGGTCCTCCATGGGCTGTTGTGCGATATATTTAGTTTGGGAATGGTATTTTAATAAATCTTATTGTTTATGGGTTTGTCTAATTTACTTAGTTTAATAATTTAATATTCTCTACCCAAAATTGTAGATACTAAAGTATATAGTGACACTTTTTAGTACGTCTCAGATCCCTGGATAAATTATCATCGCTTAATCACCTTCCACCTCATAGCACTGTACTTTCCGTTCAAATTGTAACAAAATGGCTCGTTTGTTTGCTTTTCCTGTTTTTTATTGATGCAATTAATTCAAAATTTTCCGGCTGAGAGGTAGATCTTTGGTTTCTTGCAAAACTTTTGTCATTTCGAAAGGTTCCATCAGGTTCTCCAAGACATACATTTGGGCACTTTCTATTAATTCTCCCTAATTATGTCTCAATCGTCACTTCACGACTCGGTGATAAATTTAGTATGATTCATTTAGCAGTGGAATTCCTTTACAATATTGGTGAAGCAAAAACACGGCTGTAGTTTTCTTGTGAGCAGAGCTGGGCAGTCCTTACTTTACTTACTTTTGATGGCACAACAGCCCATGGAGGGCCTAGGCCGAGCTTTTCGCATCCACTCATGTTGTGCGTGTTATATTTGTACATGAATGGAAGGGACCTACAGTTTAAAGCCGAATCCGAACGGCGAAGGAAAAGCTTTTCATAGCAATTTTTACTCTTGTAGGTTTGCCATTGCCTGGCAAGAGGAGGTGCCGTGTAGAAAAATTATTTTTTCTACTTTTTTTTTTGATTTTGCCTGTGCCGAGATTCGAACCCCGGACACTCTGCGTAGCAGTCCAACGCACTACCACTACGCCACAGCGACCACCATTAATCGTTAATTAAAGACGTTAAATTTTTGGTTAACGAATAATTATTTACAATTTGATCTTCGATCGGTGTTACTAAACTTCTCTTCATCTGTGTTCAGATTTATAGTTATTCGGGCAAGAAAGTGTTTATTTTTTTTTTGCCAAATTGCCACAATGCAATTCAGGTTCATTCGGATGCATAGGCTTAACGACATAACACCGTTTGGTGTAAATTTTTGTTGATCTCCCTGGAACACCGATCAAGCCAGTTGTTGCCTTACGGCTCATGTGATTAGAAAATAAAATAAAGTAAAGTAAAGAAAATTATCGTTCGTATCATAAATGAAGTCAGGTCTCAATGAGGCCTACATGGTATTTTGTTCAGCACTGATGTTTTTGGAGCAATAATATACCTATTTTTTTATTTTTCCATACAAAAAATTAATGGTAATGATTAGGGTAGGCTCCGGTATCATAAATGAAGTCAGGTCTCATTGAGGCCTACATGGTATTTTGTTCAGCACTGATGTTTTTGGAGCAATAATATACCTATTTTTTTATTTTTCCATACAAAAAATTAATGGTAATGATTAGGGTAGGCTCCGGGACAATTCTGGACACGGAGTAATTATGGATTGACACCACTCTTTGACGTCTGTAACATGTCAATTCATTTTTCTCATGAAAAAAAACATATGCTCTCTAACACACGGATTGTGTACCCGCATTTCTCGTAACTCTAAGTGGATCGAACAGTTTTTATTTATTTTCTGAATTTTTTGTGTTTTTGGTGTTCTGAATTTGTTATTTTTTGCAACCACTAATACCAATAAGTGAATTGATAGTGAACTTTGGTCCTTTCTCTTTCACAAAAAACTCCCATGGTTTCATACAACAAACCCGACTCGGGGTAATTATGAACACATGGCGGCAAATGTTAGCATTGTATTCCATTGGTGTTTTTGTTTGGTCTTGACACTCGTTCCTGCTCAAAATTCAGAAAATTTATTGGCCCCATTGTTTGAACCGCGATTTTGAATATTTTGACTAAAAATGTTTTTATATAATTTGTGTCTACTACCCCGTCGGGTCCAGAATAACTACGTCACAGAGATCTGACTTCAAATATATCTAGAGACCAGAATTACCCCGGTCTCCCAAAACATTAACTTCCGTTAATTTTTTTCGGAATTAACGCATTAACGTTGATGAAGTTAACTTTTTGTTAACCGCTTTATAACGATAGTTAATTTCGTGATTCACGATACCCATAATCTCAAGCACTGGAGGTCTTGGGAAGGTGTACAACAGATTCGGATTCAGAGAACCCAAATCCATGTGAATCAATTTTCCGATTCCATTCTCAGATTTCTTGTCGCTCAGTGTAGTTGATTGAGATTGTGGATACCATATTCGTCGTTATCCCGCTTTTTTTTATAGTTTTGAATATCAAGCGATTTTTTTTTATCATATAGAAGATTCTGCTCTTTTAATATGATTTTGTTTTAAGTCTTCCCAAAATAATTCAAAATTTCTTAGTGTAAACTCAATATTAATTTCTGAGGGTAATAATTTATTTATTGAAAATTTTATAATTATTTATTTTATTGTGTTGATATCCTATTATTTCTTTACAGGGCCTGAATTCTATTCCCGATGAAGAGTAAATTAATTCTTTAAAGTAGTAAAAACATTCTTATGTTGTAAATTTTAATAAAATAATTAAATAAATTACCTAACTCAAAAATTGTAACTTAAAATCGAAACGTTTTTTTATATACGCACTCGCAGAAGCTCTAAATTTTTCCTTAAAATTTCTATAATTTCTTTCATGCAAGCGACGCATAACATCTCTGACTTATCTCCACGATGAAAAACCACCCCTAACAAAACCAATCGCTATCCTTTCGTCCTGCCATTGAGCAAAGGCGTCGTCAAAAGAAACTAGCAAATTATCATTTACCACTTGCAAAAAAAATAAAATTTATATTGAAGCCGCAACTAATATTTATAGAATTATGCAAGATATACTTCTAAAGTGTAATTTTAGAGTTGGACAGTGAAAAATGTGTATATATATATATCATATATAAAAGCGGATAATTGGAGGAATAAAGTGTTGCAAAATGTTTGTCGCTATAAAAAGTAGCAACTTACCAACCTTTCAAACAACAACGAAGAGCGGTGGGGTCAGATTGTTTGCTAGGGCTCCACACACAAATATTCGATGGAAAGCTATGAATGCATTTAGGGTGGGAAAAATGTATTTATTCTTGATATTTGTTTTGCTTTGCGTGTTTTTGTTTACTACAACAACGACCGGCAGCGCTGTTGATAGTTTACAAAAAATAACTGAACATGATAGGGGAGGTGACGCTGATACAGATGGTATTGGTCGTGGCCATCTCCATCATCATATGGATCAACAGAAACAACGACAACTACACAAACATACAAGCAACGCATGGGGAGAACAGAAGGAAGAGAAAGGCTATTGCGCGCCATATAATGGAAAAATTTGCAAGAATTATATTAGTGGACAGGTGTGGTACAGCCGTGAAGATCCAAATGGTGGCTGGAAGAATGAACAAATAACGACAGCGCTGTGGGAAGAACTGATAGCTGATCTCACGGGACTGTGTAGAGTAGCAGCAGAGGTACACGCATAGAATATAACTTTTATTAAAACTTATGATCCTATACTCAGTAACTGTTTTTCTCCCAGAAAATGCTTTGTGCTTATGCCTTTCCCCGCTGTCAAATGGAAAATGGGCGAACCATCAAGGTTCCCCTCTGCTATGAAGATTGCATGGCTACGCATTTACAATTCTGTTACAATGATTGGGTCCTCATTGAGGAGAAAAAGGAACGTAACATTTTTATAAAGAGTCGTGGGCATTTTCGTTTGCCCAATTGTGCCGTGTTGCCGAAATACAATGCCACTGCAAAGAAACCAAATTGTTCATACATAGGACTCACTGAAATTAAAGAGACTGAGATTAGCTGTAAGTATAAAACATTTTACCTGTACATACATATACGATACTTATAAAACTTCTTCTCCAATATTTCCGCGTGACCCAGATGATTGTCGCAATGGCAACGGTCGTTATTATCTTGGCACGATGAATGTCTCGCGCACCGGTATACCATGTCAGCGTTGGGATGTGCAACATCCGCACAAACACATGCAACCACCTTTAGTATTTCCACAGATCGCTGAGGGTGAAAATTACTGTCGAAATGCAGGAGGCGAAGAACCATCGCCATGGTGCTATACCACAGATGAGTCGGTGCGTTGGCAGCATTGTAATATACCCATATGTCGTAAGTATCACATACCCAAATACATATAAGTTCAACTAACAGTTCATTCTCGTTTTTCTCTTCAGCGGACTATGTGGATTTAAATAGCAAGGATGTTCATACGCCCATTAAAATGGAAACTTTCTTTACACCATCAATGATTTTTCTACTCTCAGGCATCGGCTTTGTCGGCATTGTAGCTTTACATCTGATTATTTTGCTAGTGCATAAGATATCCAAGCATAAAGAATTTACACAACAGCCACAGCCAATACCCAGCTCTGAATGTAACGTATCCACAAGAGGTGACTGTAATCTGAATGCAAGCCGTGAAACTTTAGGCTCAAACACTATATCTAATCTAAAATGTGGCACTTTACGTAGCACCGCCACCATCCACAGTGTCAGCGCGGAGCCGAAAACGAAAATGAATTCTAAACTAGAGAAATTGGAATACCCGCGCGGAGATATAGTTTATGTGCGTTCGTTAGGACAGGGTGCATTTGGTAGAGTATTTCAGGTGCGTATTTGCTTGTAGTTTAAGTAATAATTTATTTTGAATTCAATATACTATATAGTATCTAAAATTATTTATTTTATGATAATACTAATTCAATTTCATTATCATTGAAAATTTTGTGATTTGACATTACACTTTCATTTTTCAGTAGTAAGTAATAAAGCTGAGCTAGTATTATTATTAATTGATATCATTGCGTTGTCAATGATAACCGACTTTAGTTTTCATTAGCATAACTTTTTCATTGATAATTATCATTATGATACATAATAAAGCTTTCGCTTGTAGTATCCTTGTCTAACTTTAAATCTCGGCAGGCCAAAGCACCCGGTCTTGTGCCCGGCAACGATGATTTACTTGTCGCTGTAAAAATGCTAAAAGATGATGCCAGCGATCAAATGCAAATGGATTTCGAACGAGAGGCATGTCTGCTCGCTGAATTTGATCATGCTAACATTGTGAAACTACTTGGTGTTTGTGCGTTGGGACGGCCTATGTGTCTGCTCTTTGAATTTATGGCACCCGGTGATCTTAGTGAATACCTACGAACCTGTTCACCCTATGCTACACATCAGATTCAAGTGCAAAACCGACAGGAATTGAATGAAGGACATTTACTGCAAATCGCAGCACAAATTGCCGCTGGCATGGTTTACCTATCGGATCGTAAATTTGTGCATCGCGATTTGGCAACACGCAATTGTCTCATCAACGAACAAATGCTTGTGAAAATAGCCGACTTCGGTCTGTCACATAAAATCTACTTACAAGACTATTACAAGGGCGATGAAAACGACGTTATACCGATACGTTGGATGCCGCTCGAAAGTATACTGTATAATAAATTCTCAATTGAATCGGATGTTTGGGCTTACGGCATTTGTTTGTGGGAAATATTCTCATTTGCATTACAACCCTATTATGGTTTGACGCACGAGGAAGTTATTAAATTTATCAAAGAGGGAAACGTTCTAAGTTGTCCAGATAATACACCATTGTCGGTTTATGCGCTGATGCGTCGCTGTTGGAACCGTAAACCAAATGAACGTCCAAACTTTGGCGAGATTAATCACTGCATACAGCATAGTATTGTGGAGTATGAATGTAAAACTATGCTTTAAGAGTTGAGAGAAATTAATCAAATATGAGAGAATTTTTATATTATGAATTCATTTTATGACACATCGAAAAAAAGAAAGGCACATTCCAGCATGTCTCCCTTATACTCCTTTAGTAGAACACACCAAAGCGCGGCAATAGCAAAAGTAAGCTATAATCAACGAATTAAACACTCATTTATATCACTAGTGAGTGAAATGTAAACTACGAAGCATAATTACAGTAAGCTAATTTAAATTTAATAAATAATTTATACAAACTATATCTACTATTTTTCTCAAATTTCGATGTAGTTGATAGCAGTAGCTCATGACATAAACATTTTGAACAACGTATATTCAAAATAATTTTGATGTACATATGTATGTACATAGATACTCGTTCATATGAACATATAAATGCATATAACAATTTATGTTGTTGCACATCAAAATATTAAGTATTAACTTTTAATCTTTTTACCTTTTACTTGCACACATATTATTGGATTATATTGTAGTTTACATTGTAAAAAAGTCATATTACATAAAAAAAATATAATTACAAAAACACATTCTTACATACATATAAACATATTTCAATAAAGCATTTCTTCGAATAAAAAAGAAACAACGTTTATTTAACTTTGTTTCACTGTTAACTGGCATTCATACTTTGCATAACTTTTATTAATATTAAATTTGTAATAATGAAAATCATATAAATCATGCGTTGTAATCGCATAAGGAATCGGTATAGGTGACTGTGGTGGCCACCATAGAATCGTAACCTCCATAGAATTCTCTTTCACAACCACCGAATCTGCGTCCGAAACTACGTACCCCTCCACCAAAGCCTCTACCAGCACAATGTACATAAGTAAATTAGATTGTTGAAATTATAATTAGAAATACATAAAAAACTTTTCACAACGCATTAAAAACTGTTCGTTGAATGCACTTAAATACCCACATTTTTGTATTTAATGTTAACTGATCAATTTCATTTCAACTGCGCACGTTCAACTACATGCTGAATTCAATAAATTTAAATAACTAATTATCTGCTTTCTAATAAACACATTTAAAAAAGGACTGGTAAAAAATATCCACTCCCATAACCATATCCACGGTAAGGCCGTCGTCTATATGGAAATGGTATTCCACCGAAACCGGCACCAGCACGACCAAGCCCACCGCGTCCTATTCCTCGAGCAGCATGGCCAAAACCACCATGACTACCTCCAGCATGTCCTCCATGCCCTCCACCTCCGCCGCCTCTAGAACTCACAGTGTTCAGTTGAGAAAAAAGATATGTGCAAATGATCAAAAAAATTAATTTTCGCATATTTTTAGAGACGCCTTTAATCTTTCGGTTTAAATTTACAACTAAAATTCTTTGCAATCATTTGATTTGAGTGTCATTTGTTCAACAAATGGGTACATACTCTAAATTAATTAGAACTTTTATACTAATTACTAAATGATCTTTTGAATACTACTTTGCGACGTACATTAACCCTATATAACATGAGAAGCACTAGAAATTTATATTTTAAATCTTTCGTTTCATAGAAACTAAATATCAGAATGAGCTAAAATAAGTAGCGGGTTCAATTCCCTTCTTAGGCTGTGGTTATATTCAAAGTTTACTCGGCGAACACCATGCAATTGTTGTTGCCCGAACACGAAAAAAAAGAGTTTTTACTCACTCTCACGCCGAACACGATATGCTGGGTGAAATGTACACCGAGCACGCCGAGTATTCCGGGTGTCAATGAGTTATTCTACAAAAAAGGAACAAAAATGTATGTAAGATTGAAAGAAAACATGCAGACCTGTACATCATTATTTTCATATGCAAAAAAACGATGTTGCGAATGTTTTTAGTTTTTAAAAGTGAATATTAAATATATTATTCATAAAACTATTGAAGAAAAATCATATTATTTTCATAATTTTTCAATTATATTATTAATTGCACTCTCCATATTGATAAAATCGTTTCAAGTTTTTTGGTATACCATTTAGTATTGCCGTTGCGAACAATATAGTATTACAAAAAAAATTGAATTTCGACAAAAAGCACCAATGTAACCACTACACCAAGCACGAGAGTAAAATATGATGTGTTCGTCGAACAGCGAACACCAAATAACCAGCTTCTAACGATATGAAGTGAATACTTTAGGGTTGCAAGAAAGTGTATAAGTACATATCTTCGTAGGCAATTGAAAATCCACCAAGTGATAACAATTTGACACCCCGCATTCGAATATTTGGTACTACAATGGGCCGTTCTTTCCTAAATGTGCCCCTGGACAGTCACTAAAGCCAATCTAAAGCACATTTACAGTGCTGCCGTTTTAAAACTTGTTAGAAAAGCCTATTTTAAAATATTTCGTAGTGATATAATAAAAAACGATAACTAACCAAATAAGTCCACAGATTAATATATACTCGTGCATATAGGTATATCAGCAATGGATGACAGACAAAACAAGCACGATTAACGTTTAAAAATTTTACTTTTTGATATATTTTCTGTATCAATACTACTTGTTATCCTAAGTAGTGCCTTTTCAAATAAAACAACAGATATTACCATGAAAAATTACTTATGAGAAAGAAGTCATACTCCCATTATCATCAAATGTATTGTGTGTCGAGAAACGAGTTGGTGACCCGTCATTTAAAAAGACAAAACTTTCGGCTAGGATAAAGTGTTCGACGGTTTTTCCACGATTGTTTGTTGAATCAGTTCCCCAAAGAATACTCCAGGAATTTAAGTTTCCAGATGGGATGTAAGGGATTTCGATGTTCGACATATACTTTAATATGTTCTGGGAAGGGAAGGGAAGTGGGTCTCTTGAATAGAAATTATATCAGGTTTTAGATCTTCTATGAGTAACTGAAACTCATGGTTGTTATTTATGTAACCTTTAATGTTCCACTGAAGTAGTTTAAGAACCATATAGTAAAAAGAATGAAAATTAGAGAAATATTATTTGTTGTAAGTTAATTTTTGTTGTTTACTTTACCTTAAAAAGGTAAGTAAGGTTGATGTTCGTCTTCGCTTGCTATTATATCTGAAATATTTTCAGGTTGTGAGGAAGTGTGAATTTTTTCGTTACCAGATTCAAATGTGGAGAGATATGGGTTATTAAGAGAAAAATTCTTATTTCATCAGTTTGAATTAGTTTTATTAGTATGAATGAATGGTTGTTGATCTTTGTTTGATACTAAAGAGGAGTTGTTATTTTGCTGTGTGCGTTGAAAGAAAGTAGTGAGGGAGAGTAGTGGAAATTGGGCGAGGTTGTGAGGGTAAGGAGGTTGTGGGCACAATTTGTACTTGGGTTGGACTTATGTGATTAGCTATGGCAGAAGAATAGCTTTGAAGGATTGTAGGTGAAGGGTTTTGAGCTTTGTATATTTGTTTCGCTTCTCGCATTTTGCACTTCTTCTTCTTTTTTATTTTCAAACGATTGCTACATTTTCTTCAATAACTATTACATATGACTTCGAAGATGAATAACACCTAAGAAGAAAATTCTTTTCGTAACGACTTAATAGACAAAAACAATGAAAAACTTAAAGTGACGGTAATCTCAATAATCGCCGTCTTGACAAACACTGTGGGATCCCATTCGCCAGTGTATTTTACAAAGGTCTTGTTTTGTGAATTTTCTGTATCTTTTCTATGCGATTAGAATGAACATTATAGTAGGGATTCCAAACGATAAAACAATAGTCGAGGTGACTGCGTACAAAAGCTATATAAAGTGATTTTAAAGTCTGCGGGTCTTTAAAGTCTTCAGAATTTCTCTTAATAAATCCAAGCATGGAATATCCTTTTGAGGTGATATAGTCAATATATTTTGAGAAATTACGATTCATGTCAAATATTTTCGAATATCTAAATTATTAATCGAATTTTTACGGGACAAAACACAATCGTCTAGGGAGTAGTCAAACATATATGGTTTTACTTTATTATAGTAAGAGACAATACAACATTTATATTAATTGAGGTCATATTGTAGGTTCAGATAGTTCGATAAATTTGAAATTTTATTGGATGGCTTAACATCATAAACATTAAACACTTAGAATACTTTAAACATAGGATTAAAACATTTATGAAAATAACAAACAGTAGTGGTCCACAATGAGTGCCTAATGGGATATCCGAAAAAGCATCAATAGAAATATTTACTTTATATGATCCAATTTTGACTATCAATTTTCGATTTATAAGAAACAAAATGTAACTTCCATTAGACAAGCATTAAATTAACTTTTTATCTGGACAACAATATTGTCCAAACAATTAATAAAAAAATTTATGGAAATCTATTAAGTTCATATTTAGAACTAAGTTTTAAATTAGGTATCGCTGAAACAATATAAGCTTTATTAATTTGAAAGTTTTGAATAATTTCAATATTGGATAAGTCATAATTACTTTGGAGCGGATTTGGTGAATTATTATATGATTATAGTTGGAAGAATTTTGCAAAAAAGGCACAAAAAAAAGTGTTATATTCAAATAAGTATAATATTGGATGGAATTCCACTAGTGCTACATTTGGAGTTAATATAATGCCAAAATCGAGATAGGCTAGGACTTCAGCTCAGCTTCGATATAAGAATTAGAAAATTACATATAATTATTATATAGAAATTTATGAAGTATGTCCAATTCAAGGCGCAGTCGCTCGAAATAAAGACGACCAGTATCCAAATTTTGATTTTCTATATTTTTGTTTTTTATATTCTTTAAATTTGATAGCCTAGTATTTAACCACGAAGTTTTATTAAGCTTTCGATAGTGGTACATATTGATCAGTCGCATTGAAAAGGGCACAGCAAATATCGCTAAAAATAATGTTTGGATCCGTCATGGAATGTAAGAAGCTCCAATTCGCGGAAAATAAATATATATTGGTGGCATTAAAATCAGCCTTTTCAAAGCCATATTTAACCCCATGTTCGATCGATTCTTTATGAAGGTCATCAAACTCGAATATAATATTTAACGCTTTATGATGCACACTGTTATTATATTTATAGTTATTATATTTACTAGTGACATAAATTAAATCTAGAGTCCTATCAATATCATTTTTTAAACAATTCAATTTCTGAAACTTTTTAGATATAAAAAAAACTCGTATTAGTTGATTCTGCATATGTCAGATTTGATATAGAAAAAAAGTAAGAGCTTATCTTCAAATACCCAAGAAATATTTCCTAGACTGAAGTCACCCATTACAATGGATCTGAAGAAGGCCGAGAACCTGACCTACGAGTGCAGGACAGTTCCTCAAGCACTCAGGCAAGCCAGTACAATAATGTGGCCTTTAGTTTTCAGCTTCCCGGATATAAAATTAATATTAATGATATGTTTCGCATAAATATCTATAGCACTATACTTATCGGGAGATATACGATGACATAATATAAACAATCATATTTGTTCTACGTTAATCTCGTCTGATGGCAGGCATTCTAGTGAGCTTCGCAAAATTGGCTTTTGTTGCCAATAAAACACTTACCCCTCTCTCTCTGTACAAGTCGCCAATGGGCAATAGTCGCGTCGTAACAGCTGATATGATTTGTCGATAATTTCGGCACTACAAATAATGCTATGAAGCCAGGTTTCCGTTAATGCGAAGATATCATATTCATACAGTAATGTTGCTGATAGTACCAACTTCAATTTAGTACGAGTGCCGCTAGCATTATGGTAAAAAAATTAAATATTCCGAAATCAGTGTAATTGAAAGCTGTCAATTTGATGCAAGTTAGGTGACATTATTACATTTAATGTCACGTCTGAAACTGTTGGTGGTAAATCCGTTGTAGCTGCGACATGTGATATCGCAGAACAACGAGTTAGTTGTTAATAGCCCAATCTTATTTTCGTATATTTTATTTAATATTGCAATTTAGTACACACATTAATTCTATATTCTAATTAAATGTATAAAGGTGTGAAGCCTTACGGTAAGCATGACACTATATATTTTTTCAATATAGGATGTCATAGGTAGAAGGCTTCCTCACCACTGACTCAATTTCTGAAAATTGTTCATATTTTATACAAATTTCTTTTTATATCATAACACAATGGCTGCGACAGCGTCATTGCTTGATGACAACAATATTGCACCCACAGCAAATGTTGTCAAGCTGAATACGACCGGAACACAATGAACTCGGCAACGACAAAATGTCTTTAATTCTAATATTCATAATTTTCTTTAAAAAACAATAATTTTTAATTATCATTAATTAATTTATTTTTTAAGAAAATATCATAAATAATCAAATTGTATAATTTCACTATTGATAATTTCATTCTCTCGCATGCTAAAATATATATAGATTGAAGTCGACTACAGCGGCAATTTGTAAATGATGCAGTGCTGCTTCCATTATGTTCGTCTTCACCAGACAGTTTTGCCGAGACATAGCATACAGACATAGCAATTGTCTTTGCCTTTCTCTTAGATTTTCCATAGACAATGATGGAAACAATAATTTTGACGTTTTGAAAAAATATGAGAGAAAACTTAACACATAAAATTTAACGCGTAAAACAAAAAATTTAATTTTCTTATTCGGAGATTTTGGTTAGTTTTCTTAAAATTAGTAAAATTGTAATATATTGTTAGTAAAATAATTGTCCATACGCCTACGGCACGAAAGCAACTTTTCTCTTTTTTGACAACTAATACATATTCTCAATTGCTTTCAGAGCATTGTCTGATGTAAACGCACCATAAGTGCTTACAGATGGCGCTATGTCGTTGACGCGTCCATTGTGTTCATACGTGGTCGCTGTAGCGTAGCGATAGTGCGTTGGACTGTTACGCAGAGTGTCAGGGGTTCGAATCTCGGCACAGGCAAAATACAAAAAAAAAAAAGCAACAACAAAATTTATACTCGGCACCACCTCTTGGCAGGCAATGGCAAACCTACAAGAGTAAAAATTACTGTAGGGCTCTTCCATTCATGTACAAATATAACACGAACAACATGAGTGGATGCGAAAAGCTTGGCCTTTGGCGCTACATGCGGTACACCTATCAATCTTCCTTCCATTCAACACAATGATTTGCATCAATAGGGGTACACCCTGTGTGTAGAATGTATAAATTTAAAGAAAAATATAAAATTAAGTAGGTATTTAAGTATATTTATATGAAAGAGATCTTGGCTGCTGGGAAAAGGAATATAATTATATTTTACGTGGCTAATAACCATTCCCTTCCAATTTTTTTTTATGTGTAATGCAACTCTGTGTAATCCATTTCAATTTATATTATTCTTTTGGTTATAATAACAGTAGTGGCGAAAAGTTGAACTGAGTAGATCTGCAAACCTTCATTATTTTCGATATCTTTTCTTTGATTCCATCGAATCGAATACATCGGAAAAAATAGTTATGTCTATAAATCACAATTAATTTTTGTTTCATATTCTTGCGCGATCTCTTCCTTGAATAATGATGTCGTTTGTGGCTGACTATTCCAGTTCATCAACTTCTTGTGCAAAAACATATCTACGTAAATGCTAAAAATAATATATAAATATGCGATAGTAATATATGTATAAAAAAAATCTTTGCGAATTTAAAGTAACAATAACGCAGAATCAACACTGCCGATCGTAAACTTGTTGGCTAGTGGAGCATCTACCTAAATACCTATCTAAAAAGTTTTTTAAAAACTCGCTCCTTGAGAAAAATGTAAAAATGGTCAACAAAGATGAGCATTTGGAGGAGCAGAACGGATGTAAAATATGTTGGAATAACCGAAAAGGACGTTGTTGTTTTGGCAGTAACGACTCCGATTTGGCAACAGGGAGTAAAACAAAAACTTGTTTTTAATGTAAATATATATTTTTGTGCTTTTTCTTAAATTAGATTAATAAAAATAAGCGACCGGCTGAAAGTGCATCTACGTCATCTTAATTTGTGCCAATAGTCAAGGTGGACACTGAGGAAACAACGGGGTATAAAAAAAAAAACGAAGAAAAATCAAATACAATCCATTCAGGAAATAGTGTAATGAAATCATATATGCATCAACAATCGCGTTAGTTGTACGTGACTTACACAAGTCACTAAACCACTCCTCGATCGGTGATATGCACATAACATCTGGTTCCGGTAGGAGTATAACAACTCTTTAGCACCTTTACTACGCGCAAAGAATCATCTCTACTAGTTTGCTCCGCAGCTTCCAACGATAAACGAATTCTTGGAACGCAACTCCAATATCGTCCAAGAGCTGGTCGCATTTGCATCACTTTAGAAGTATAGTGCTGTTGTGGTTTGTCGAAATCTTCGGACTCGTGCGCATTCGTAGCCTCTTCACCGTAGTTCTGTAAATCTGTAAAAATAGAATTTTAAAATTAAATAAATTTAAGCTTATGAAATTTACCATTTTTACTGCATTCCATTTCCGCATTTACCAACAGATTCACAAGCACAAAAGCAACATAATGTTGCATAGCCAATTTATGCATTTTATTTGCCATTTTTGCTAGTAAATACATTCCTAGAAGAGTCAATCAGAATATAATTTACACCTTGACTCATGAAACGCTTTTCATCCAAACATACCCTTGCGACGATCAAACTTGGTACGAAATGAAAACCACACTGCAGGTAGAGCATCAATTATTACAAGTTTAATGGCATTCACTGCTGGATTTATACCAGATTCGAGCTCCTGCAGTATTTTCTCCAATATGTGAATAACACTTTCAGCTGAAAATGCGCGTTCCACTTTGATCTGATGCATACGCCGTCCACATTCAGTATTGTTCACGTTACGACTTCGAAGTATTTGACGAATGCGTGTACCAGAAAAATCACATTTCGTGTCGATGTACAGCGCCTTGCTGCTTTTAAATTTGCTGGCAAAATTCACAGCGATTGTATGGCAAAACTGAGTCTTACCAATACCAGCTATACCGCAAATTTCCAATACACTACCTGCAGCGAACACATCACCATCCAGAATTTTATCCAATCTATAAAATAAATGTATTTGCATTCGAAAGAAATTGCGAATGAATCTTATATTGGATGTGGAATCCCTAACCCTTCAATGGTTTCATAGGCCGCCCAATTATTCAGTTGTTGTGAATATAAAGAAGATAGGCTTTGACGTTTTGGTCCATAAATTTTAATAAGCGTTCGTTTAATATCAAGAATTTTGTCTTCTGGCAAATTAATAATATCGTTAAATTTTCGCGCCTTGGCATCTACAAATTCACGAACCGTTGTAATACCATAACGACGTAGCTTTTGTATAGCACCCTTTGGCAGTTTTTGTAACGCAATTGTTTCTCCCAATTCCAACATTTTCGACAATTTAAAACCGAAAGTATAATTTTAATCTCGTCTCAATTTAATTATATATTAATAATTGTAGGAAGTAAACTTGTTGGTGTTGTCGTCTTCTGTAAACAGTGCTTCCAAACCAAAATTTTCCTACTATATACTGAAAATGTGTAAAATGCCAGTTTGTTCCTTAGCAAACATAACTTGTCTTAGGCTGTGGTTATATTCAAAGTTTACTCGGCGAACACCATGCAATTGTCACATCGAACACGATATGCTGGGTGAAATGTATACAGAGCACGCCGAGTATTCAGGGTTAGCAACGAGTTATTCTACAAAAACAGAACAAGAATGTATGTAAAATTGAAGGAAAATATGCAAACCTGTACATGATTATTTTCATATGCAGAAAAGCGAAGTTGCGAATTTTTTAGTTTTTAAAAGAGAATATTAAATATATTATTCATAAAACTATTGAAAAAAAATCATTTTATTTTCATAATTTTTCAATTATATTGTTAATTTCACGCTCCATATTAATAAAATCATTTAAAGTTTTTTGGTATACAATCTAGTGTTGCCGTAGTGGTCGCTGTGGTGTAGTGGTAGTGCGTTGGACTGCTACGCAGAGTGTCCGGGGTTCAAATCTCGGCACAGGCCAAATCAAAAAGTAGAAAAAATAATTTTTCTACACGGCACCACCTCTTGGCAGGCAATGGCAAACCTACAAGAGTAAAAATTGCCTATGAAAAGCTTTTCACTTCGCCGTTCGGATTCGGCATTAAACTGTAGGTCCCTTCCATTCATGTACAAATATAACACGCACAACATGAGTGGATGCGAAAAGCGAAAAGCTCGGCCTAGGCCCTCTATGGGCTGTTGTGCCATTAAAAGTAAGTAAAGTAAAGTAGCGATCAATATATTATATATTACAAAAAAAAAACTGAATTTCGACAAAGAGCAACTGTGTAACGAACACCAATGTAACCTCTACACTCAGCACGAGAGCAAATTACGATGTGTACGTCGAACAGCGAACACCAGTATAACCAGCAGCTTACTGTTTATACCGGGCAACAAAAATACATCATACCATATATAAAATATAATCCACATAAGATTAAATAAATATTAAATACATATAAGAGAATTGTATTCTCCTACTGAAATTTATCTTATTCTTATTTAATTTCATATTTGTTGTAAATTTATTTTACGATATTGTTATTTTCTGTTCGCTTGCCGCATATAAAAGATTTAATCTTAATATTTTTATTAAAATTTTGCGTTTTCAAAGAAAGTTTGGACCGAATTAAAGTCCGATTAATCATTGAATTTATTTGCTGCGATTTTCAATCAAAAACTTAATATAATGTAAGCGGGTACAAATAAATGCAACACTGTGTTGTGTAGAACTGAAATGCAAATGGTTGCCGTTCGCCTCACGCTTTGACCACTAGCATTTTCGACACAATTTCAGTTTCCGTCATGTTCTCAACGCGTTTGGATTGTTTAGGAAGTGTCGCAGTTTGTTTTTCGAAAATATATTGTGCTTAATGAAACGCAACATACGGAAGTCTGCAAGTGCGATAAGGATAACAATAGATGAAAATTCCAGTGAACAGACGAACAGCATATATTCTCACTATTTTTCACTATATTGCAATTATAAAAGTTTCACAGCAAATTTTGGGCAAATACTGTGAAATAAATTAAAAATTTGGTCGTATTCGTAAAATTTTAAATTCCCAGAACGCTTTAGCGATTGCGATATTAGTGGATGTCTCGAGGAAAAGTAGAAAATTCGTGATTTAAAAAAGCCGTCTGAGGTAGGTGCACAAAGAAAATATTTTTCGCGTAAATCAAGAAAAAAAAATTCGATTTTATTCGTTTTTTTTCGCGCAGTGCTGCATTTTCTAGTATATTAAGGTTTTTCTTTGGTTATTAATATATGTATCTGAAAAACGATGTATGGGTCTCCGTGTAATTATGGTTAAGAATAACTTCGAACCTTAAATTCAGTGTTTGAAATGATTTTTTTTTCATAATCTAACCAAATTTTTGCACTAATATCTCAATCATAGATTGGATGTTTGTTGCTTCGATGTGAAGTTGTAAAATATATTCGCCGGAAAAAACATATCCAGTTGAAACATAAATTATAATTTGGCGGTTCCTGATATTTTCAATCATTTAATTAAGAAATTCAAATATGAATATTTAACAATAAGGGTTGAGCGTTTTAAATACTCGCCGGTAAAAAATAATTATTTTATTTTTGAAGCAGAGTATCAAATTTAACGCTATAATAACCCTATCACAAATAGTAGTAAAATATGGCCGCCGTAGATAGGATATATGCACATTTATTGTGTTGTGTTCGATTTCAGTTTCTTTCAGAGATGTATTTTTTATTACGCCGGCATTTCATTTTCTTTAACAAACTTTTTTATAATTTGTGAAATGGTGTTTGTAATTGGGGGGTAAAAGAGTCGATGGGTTCGTCCATGCAGAGTATCGTGGACCCAATACGACATTCTTTGATACTGCGGGCAAAAACATTGATTTTTTCGATTCATCTGGTAAATTTATATCTCCTTAATGGTGATTTAGGTCCCTTACAAGTTTCATAGAGATATATCAAGCAAATAATTATTCATTAATGCCTTATAGGTTTATGTGTATAAGCTTGCCAAATTTGTGTGAAATGTTTACGTTTTTATTTGTACATTACTTGTGTCATTTTAACAAAACCTCTCCCCATACGAGGTTTCATCTTGTGTTCCTAATTTTTCTTTTTGAATTAGATGAATTATATCTTAAACTAAAAATAATAGAAATTTGGAGATAAAAACAATAAAATTTTATTAAATTAAAATGATTAAATTGTGCATGTTATTCTGTCCAAAGGCCATAGGTATATACAGTATATACAGGTATATCCATATATACAGTGCTGAGCAAAACATTTGCAACTGATAATACATTGGACTAAATCAGACATTTAATAAAAAGTACATACTTCACTAATACAAAAATTAAATTAAACTTCAATGTAAAATTGTAAAGTAATTGGCCGTGCAAATCATTCGCAACTATTAATTTAAATTCAGAATGAAAAATTAGTATTTAATGGAATAACCCGTTTTTTATAACAGCCGCGCATCTCCTTGGCATAGATGCGATTAGATTATTTATAAAGATGTAGGACATTAATATTTTGCCTTCTTTTATCAATTTCGACATGTGTTTTGAATAATTATCTAGCTGGAAAATAAGTAGCATTTCCCCAAGTTGCATATGGCAACATAGTATTTTCTAATACTTAACTGGCACTACAATCGATGATCGGTCTTGACCGCCTCTACAAAGCTACGCCAGTCGCCTCTGCTATGCGCGCGCTGGCGCCAGTTGATAAGGCCCAGCGCAGTCAGTTTGCCCTGCACCTGGTCTTTCCAACGGAGATTAGGACGTCTCCTGCGTGTTCCTCCACCGTGGTTCGAATAAAACACCCTTCTAGCCGGAGCGCTTTCTTCCATTCGCTCAACATGACCCAGCCAGCGAAGCCGCTGGAGTTTTATACGCTCGACTATGTCAGTGTCGGCGTACAGCTCATACAGCTCATCGTTCCATCTTATTCGATACACGTCGTCCACGCATATTGGACCGTAGATCTTACGGAATATATTCCTCTCGAACGCTCCTAACAGCCTCTCATCATTGATGGTCAATGTCCACGTCTCTGCGCCATACATTAGGACGGGAAGGATGAGGGACTTATAGAGCGTTATTTTCGTCGGTCGAGAGACCGATTGCCTACTGAGCCCGTGGTAACACCTGTTGGCAAGAGTTAGTCTCCGCTTGATCTCAAGGCTGACATTATTGTTGGTGTTTATGTTGGATCCTAGATATTCGAAATCCTTGATGACTTCAAAAGTATAATTGTCAACAGTGACATTTTGTCCAAGACGCCTTGACTCTTTGTTTGTTGACACAAGGTATTTCGTTTTGTCCTCGTTCACCACTAGACCCACACGACGAGACTCCCTTTCCAGGTTGGAGAATGCTGCACTGACTGCTCGAGCGGTTTTGCCTATGATGTCAATATCATCAGCGTATGCTAGCAGCATGACACTCTTGTAGAAGATAGTGCCAGAGATGTCGATGTTAGCAGCTCGAATTATTTTCTCCAGCATAAGGTTAAAGAAGTCGCACGATAGGGAGTCACCTTGTCTGAAACCTCTTGGTATCAAATGGTGCGGAGAGGTCTGTCCCAATTTTCACTGCGATGGTGGTGTTGGTCAGTGTTATTTTGCAAAGACGAATGAGCTTTGCAGGGATACCAAAATCAGACATTGCGGCATACAAGTGATGCCTAAACGTGCTGTCGAAGGCGGCTTTATAATCGAAAAATAGATGATGGGTGTCGATCTGTTTTTTTCTCGAGTCTTTTCCAGGATTTGGAGTAGTGTGAATATCTGGTCGATGGTGGATTTACCAGGACTGAAGCCACACTGATAAGGTCCAATCAGTTTGTTGACGATGGGCTTCAGTCTTTCGCACAGTACGCTCGATAGAACCTTATATGCAATTTTAAGAAGGCTTATCCCACGGTAGTTGGCGCAAATCGTGGAATCACCTTTCTTATGGATTGGGCAGAGTACGCTGAGGTTCCAATCACTTGGCATGCTTTCATCCGACCATATTCTGCGTAGAAGCTCATGCATGCGTTTCGTGAGCTCTTCGCCTCCGGTCTTAAACAACTCAGCAGGCAAGCCATCTGCACCTGCAGCCTTATTGTTTTTCAGGCGAGTAACGGCTGTTAAGACCTCCTCATAGTCAGGCGGCGGTATTGATTCCGCACAAAATAGAGACGAGCCAACCGATTTTTCGCTAAAACAAATAGACTACGGTCACGAAAACCGCACCACCTCAAATAACATGAAATACGAAAATAATGATTTTTATGTGGAGAATATTAATTTTTTTTTTTTAAATATTATGATTTTAAGATTATGCAAAGTGTAACATCGGAAAAATATTACTGGAGCTCAAAAACGTATTATTTTTGACGTAATGTAATTTATTTTTATAATATTCAAAACTAAATAATATCTATTAAAGTGGTTTTCAAGAAATCACATCAAGCTACAAAAAAAATATTAGTAGGATATTGCTCCTCTTTTAGCCCGTGTTACAGCAATTACAATGGTAATTACTTTATACCAAACTTTATTCAATGCTGAAATAAATTTTTTTTAATTTTTAAAACGGACAATTGTGGAATGTGTGCAACCCAATTTTGCAGAAATTTTCCGGTAGAAAAGTCAGTCCTTGGTCCACTAATGTAAGTACACCGACTTTTTTGTCATGTGTCAGCTGCTTATATTTTGCACTCATTACTGCAGTTATTTCACAAAAACCACTTCTGCGTTAAACAAATGCACTAGAATAACTAATTTCTGTTGTCAACACATTTGGAATAATTTAAACCGGGAAATCTCCTCTATCGTAGCAAGGAAAAATAAGTAAATTACCCAAATTTTTACATATAAAAAGTGTTGCCAGTGGTGCGGGTTTCGTGACCGCCAGTGTAGTTGTTTCACTTGTTTGAAACTGCGAAGGATAGCTTCTAAAGTTCTACGTCTAATAGTAGAAGTAGCCACGTTTAATTTGTGTTCAAGTTTAATTTCTTTTGAAGGTACCTGAGGATTATTCTAAATGAATTTTAATATTTCTCGATCCTCTCGGTCGCTTATCTTGCACGTTCTTCCTCCTTTACTGTTAACAACGCGTGAAATAGTTGATTTATGTAAGGAGTATTTATATTTCAAAATACTTGATTTAGTAAAAAAAAAATATTTCCACCCATTTTATTTACAAAATTGTCCAATACACTTTTATAACTCACAAAGGTTTAATCACTGTAATAACAAATAATAAATTGATAAATTTCAAAAAGATTATAAATTAATTAGAAAAATAATGGAAAAGTAACAAAAAAATTTCGCTTTATAAAAATTTAAAATTCTTTCCTTTCTATGAAAAAAAGTCAGCCAGTTGCAAATAGTATGTCTTTTTATTTTTCTTGTCTAAACGTCTATATATATGGCATGAAACCTCATACCAAGCTCTTTATTTACATCTTTTACAGTGACCGAAAATCGTTGATTTAGTTCCATGTGTTCTCAGTTGCAAATGATTTGCACAGCACTTTATGGGTGTCGTTCAATATAATAGTGGTGTAACTTCATATTTTTAGGGTATGCCTTAACTTCACTTATTGTGAATTACTTGGTGTATCGCCATTTCGTATGCATGAAATACCACCATGAGTTTCTAGTTGAAAGCATAAAGTACTTGTAAACAAACAAATCAAATTTTTTATTATCCTAAAAATTTTTATGAATATTTTGGTATTTTGTATTGTTACGACAAGTGCTACGTTTCCTTCTTAGTTTTTATTCTTCTTCGAATACATATTCAACTAGTGAAGTCTAAAACAAAGTTTTACCCCTAAATGAAATTTTTTTTTATACCCCATTTCGGTGTCAGAAAGTACCAAGTAACAAAATTAAGTGCCAAAAAGGTGCCTGTTTTATTAAAAGCAAAACAAAGATTTCTTTCACCTGCATTTTTAATTCTCAAAAATGTGTTTCTACAATTGCTATAATTTTACACATACAACTGCATATCAAATGTTAGCCAGGAAGTTGACAAATTCCTCGAAAAGTGTTATTTTGGCATCTTGCAACAAATTAAAAAATAAGTTGACATTGAAACTTGTTTTGTGCCAATATGGCAGCCCTGCACATAGGAAGCAGTAGTGGAGAAGGGGCGCAACTTTTCAGACTTGTGAACGCGAGCAATGTGTACATTTTGCCCTTTTAAGATCAACAAACACAGTATAAGCGGAATTATTATTCTGTTCTTCAATCAGGTATCTCCATTTATTTTAATATCTTTATTTAGTTACTCTTAAACTCTAAATTTAAAAATTATACATAAATAAATTTAATTTAAAGGGATTTTCACGTAGATTAAAATTAATAACAAGAGCAAAGCTATTACAGGAATAGGTATTGCATACAAGTGCAGAAATAAATTCATTAATTGTTATCGATTTAGTATGTTAAGTAACTTGGTTTTGATGTGGTCCAGAGAATCAGAAAAGCTGAATAGATTACAATATTAATTAATTATTTGTTCACACACGAGTTGATATTCAAGTTAAAACATATTTTGTAGTCCATGGTCAGACCTAAATCTGCATATATCAATGTATGATTCAGAGTGTGATCCTGTAGAGAGTATTTGGCCGACATAGGTTGCCACCTCGTAAATGTCATAAACTTACATTTATCAAAATTCAGTAACATTAAGTTTAATCGGCATTTTGAAAAACTATTGAGATCTTACAGAAGTTTTTGTTGGATTATAGAGAACCACTTTACATCAGAACCACAGTGGTAAAGAACCACTTTACATCAGCAGCATATATTATAATTTTCCAATTTCGAATACCAGACGGCAAAATCAATAATAATTAGAAGAAATAATAAAAGTTCCAGATGGGAGCCATTTAGGAACAACGGAAGTAAAACCAATGCTTTTAAATGCATTTCAAAAGATCACCTTTTCTTTTCTGTTAGTGATATAAGGAGTAAGATCGAAAAAATCGGATAACTTTGAAAGACCACTGCTTTGAAACTCTTCATCTGAATGAAAAAATTCAAACAGTAGGCTTTGCGTTGGAGAAATCTGATGAAATACAATCATATGTTTTTTTACTTGTGAGCTTTCAGTTGAGTCATGGCATCGGAAGTAGAAAGATGCGATTTAGTTGTGTCGATGATTCTTAAAAAATTTAATACTGACTTAACAGTTGCTAGAAAATATGTTTCTGGAAGGAAATGCGGCGAAGAAAGTCGTTGCTCTCTTAGAGAAGAATCCAGCGTTGTCTAATCGAAAATTGGCAGAAAACGCGAGTTGCAGTGAGTTTTTAGTTCGTAAAATTAAAAAAGATGCGGGCCTTAAAGCATACAAAGTGCAGTCAGTACCCGACAGGAACGCTACTAAGAACTTGGTAGCCCAGAGCCGAGCTAAAAAGATTTTTTGAAAGATTTTTTCCAAAAATTCGATTGCTGTGTTATGGACGATGAAACATACGTGTTGTCTAAATTTTCTCAATTGCCTGGCCAAGAGTTTTACACCGCAAAGGAACAAGGAGGAGTTGAGGAAAGATTTAGGACAAAAAAAAAGTCCAAGTTCCCGAAGAATTTTGTGGTATGGCAAGCGATTTGTAGTTGTGGGCTAAGGAGTAAAAGTTTCGTAACAAGTGGCACTGTTAACGCCGAAATTTATGTGAAGGATTGCCTCCAGAAGAGACTGCTGCCCTTCATTAGAAAGCACAATGGTTCTACTTTCTTTTGGCCTGATCTAACCTCCTACCACTATAGTGAAATAACCCTTAAATGGTACGAAGACTAAAACATCAAATTGGTACAAAAAATCGCCGTCCGAATTCTGTAAAAACAATCATCAAATTAGTTTTATTGATGATTTTATCAGAAATTAAATTTTCTTTTCAAAACTGTTTACATTTTTGTATTTGCATAAGAGATTTCAATGCTAGGACAATTTAAAGTTATCCGATTTTTTCGATCTCACTCCTTATGACTCCATCTTAAAAACAAGAGCGGAAATCCAATCAAATCTAGCTCCACTTAAGGAACCAGTTCTTCCTTGAAACATTTAATAACGCGATAAATGGTTTTAGGGTTAGTCCCTACCTCTTTGGCAATTTTTCTGAATGACCAGTGAAGTTGCTTTTGGAAAATTTTAATAATATTTTCTCGCACTTCCACTTCGTTTGCCATTTTCGCGTTAAATAAATTGTTATTGTCTTTAACTGACACATAATATTTTCTGACATTTAATTCAAAGCTGCTACGACACAGTCCTTAGATGTATGTAGCACCAAAGGCCGAGCTTTTCGCATCCACTCATATTGTGCGTGTTATATTTGCAATTAACCGATATGTATGTAAACTTTTTTACATGGTTGATCATGTTATTACGCGGTTGATCCTTTTATACACGTTTGATTTGTTCCTGAAAAATCCGTGCAAATAGAAACCATGGATAAAAACCTGTAATATGGTCCAAGATTTTTTTAATTTTAAGAAGGCGTTTTTTCTTACTAGAAACTAAATTAAAGCAACTGAACCCCACATAAAATAACATTATTAATCCTCAAAGTAACACAAAGCTTTGTGAATACCTTTTGGAAGAGATCGTTCGCTGTTCACAATGGTGTGAAATGATTTGAGGTGGCCGCGTTCTAAAATATATTTTTTATTTTCTAAAGGTTCGGTCACAAGTTACTTTTATATTTCGAATTTATTAAAAACATTTTTATTTTTGCGAAACCGTGTAAAACGATGATCAAGTGTGATCAAAGTTAAGTCCAAAGTCTGCAAGGGCACTCTGTATTATTATTATTAATGTAGTAAAACAATTTCTAACCTTGCCAAAGCAACGCAAAATTGTTTTTATGCTGGTTGACTGCATTCACTGGCCAACCAGTTTTCAAATTTTGCTACATATACATTGAGACATTCCCCAGAGAAAGGGCAAAATTGTAGTTTCCAGAAAAAAAGATCATATTTCTTACTTTACTTTTAATGGCACAACAGCCCATGGAGGGCCTAGGCCGAGCGTTTCGCATCCACTCGTGTTGTGCGTGCTATATTTGTACATGAATGAAAGGGACCTACAGTTTAATGCCGAATCCGAACGGCGAAGTGAAAAGCTTTTCATAGCAATTTTTACTCTTGTAGGTTTGCCATTGCCTGCCAAGAGGTGGTGCCGTGTAGAAAAATTATTTTTTCTACTTTTTATTTTGCCTGTGCCGAGATTCGAACCCCGGACACTCTGCGCAGCAGTCCAACGCACTACCACTACGCCACAGCGGCCATATTTCTTATTTAACATTATTTTGGTTATTGATGAAGTATTTGAGGCTCGAACGCAAAGCTTTCAAAACAGATATATCAACGTAGACGCACAGAATATTACTCCCCTTTATATGTCTTTTATAGATTATGTAAAACATTTGACTCGCTAAATCGCGTTGTTATATGGAACGCGCTTTCTTCGAGGGTGTTCCCGATAAAATTACTACTTAGCTGGTACTACAACCGATGATCGGTCTTGGCCGCCTCTATAAAGCTTCACCAGTCTGCTATGCGCGCGCTGGTTCCAGTTTATAAGTTCTGCGTGTTGCTCCACTGTGGTTCCCGATAAAATAGTAAACATTATAAAAAGTATGTATACTAACCCATCGTAGGACAACTGAGTAAACCATTTCAAACCATAACTGGTTTTAAGCAAGGTTGTGCACTTGCGCCTCTATAATTCCTCACTACACTCGGTATGATGTTCGAAACAACTAACAGAGCAACTGGTATCACTTGGAGAATGTCCCAAAAACTTGAATTAATTTATGCGGGATGATATTGTCTTGGTCTGCAACACATTTTACGAGATGCAACAAAGTTTAACAAATATCACAGAAAAATTTGGCCTTGAAATTAACATAAAGAAAACGAAATCAATGTGTGGTATTGCAAATAACAAATAACTATTTGTAATAGATGAAGAAGCTGTGAAGGATGTGCAAGAATTTGATTATCTTGGCAGTATATTGACTGCGGAAGGAGGTACAACCAATGGTTAAATTAATAGTTACACTGAAAGACTTTTTGTTCGATTTGGTTTTTGCAACCATTACGCGCAATTAAAGGTAAAATTAAGTGTTTTTTTAATTAACGCAATATGGGAATGTGAAACGTGTGATTGAATTGTTGCTTTGCGTGAGAAAAGTCAAAATCTGCTTGCTCAATATTACTTTCGAACCTAAGAAAAGAAGGAAAATCACTTCGTGACATTGGCCGATTGATGGGGAGAACCCAAATCTGTTCGGAAACGATTCAGAAAGGAATGTTCGCCGTCCAAAAGGCAAAGAATTTCACTTTTGTTTCACGAACAAAAAAAGTGAAGCATGGAGGTGGAAATATTATGGTTTATATTATTGGGGATGCTTTTCCTATACACCAAACTACTAACCATATGACAGCAGCCGAATACAAGGACATTGCGGAAAATACAATGCTACCCGGGAAAACACGCCTTTACGTTGGGTCTATGGGTATACACCCATAGATACCTGTCGGGATTTGGTTAATAGTATGCCAAGGAGAGTTGCGAAGGTAATTCAAAATGGTGGTGGATACACAGGATATTAGTTAAATGATTCAAAATATCCAATAATTTTTTATTAACACATTTAATTTAACTTTTTTTTTATTTATAATACTACATGTGTAACTTTTTTTTTGAGCAGTCGATAAGCGCTTTAAAATGTTTATTGATCTCAGATTCTTTGTTATACTTTATCTAGTAATGGCGTTTATTTTTCTTTATTTATTTATATCCACTGAATTAATATGCATTTTTTTTATTAAAATATTGAATAAAACCAATATTTGTTATGTTAAAGTTGAAAGTGTGCTATTATTTTGAGCAGGGGTGATAATCTCAAAAGCTAAAGATACTTTCGCAGCGCTGTGGCGACTGAGGAGAAATAATGCGCTTAAACGTAAGACAAAAATTATATTTGACGGTTTCCCTTTTCCGTTAAGTTTATTGGTGAGAGAAGAAAGACGAAGGGACGGATACAGACTTGCTCGTACCAGCAGGATTTCTTTTGTGATGTTCGTTTCTTGACATGCCAGACAAAGTGAAAGCAGAATTGATCAAGAAATCTTGTAGTGCGGAAAAGCAAGTGGCAAGACCAAAAGGGAATTGGAAACTTAATTTCAAGAAAACTTACCGTGTAGAAAAGTGGACATGGCAACTGAAGAATGAAACAACGCGCAAACTTCAAACTTTTTTAAACAGATGCTTGCGTCGCATTGTTGGTGATGGCCGCGATCTATATCAAATGAACGTTTGTGGCAACTTATAAATCAGAGATTCGTTGAAAAGTAAGTGCCGTCGGAAAAGTACCGGGAATTGGTCAATAAAACAAAATATTTATTATGCGTCCAAATTTATACACCAATGCCAACGAATAATCCAATCATCAAAATAGTTTTCAAACGCATTTTGCAGAATCGACTTCAGTTCTCGACGCAAATTCTCTTTTGTCTTCAATCGACTGAAAACATGTGCCTCGAAATGGTAATTTGGGTTTTTAAAAAGTCAGCCGCAGCTATATCAGGTGAATACTTGATGATATTTGTTGAGTTTTTGGCAAGAAATTCGTTCGCAATGATAGCCTTGGGAGATGTTGCGTTGTCGTGATGCAAAATCCATGAAATTTCTTTTTACAAACTGGTTCTTTTCGACGGATTCGCATAACGCTTAGATAACATTATTTACCCTAAATGACGCTTTTCTGTCACTATTTCTTTCACTTAATTGATGTCGAAGATGTATGTTGTAGAATGTAGTTGCTGTACCACTCTGCTTAAGCCACCCTAATGTTCCTTTCATTTCTATTTTATTGCTCTATTCTTTCTTCTTCTCTTCTACTGTACGCGTTTTTGTTCATGGTTTTTGAACATTTTCATACCGTTCAGTTGGTCTCTTCAATTTTTATTGTACATTTAAAAAGTTCTAATTTTCCTTTTTCAAAACTAATATTGTAGATCTTAAACTCTATTTCCTTGTGTTTTAATTCTAACTTCATTTTAAATAATTCATCCCGGAATTAAGCATTGGTCCTTTGAGCCGGATTTATAAATAACTCACCCCGGAGTTATTCATAGTCCATCAAGCTGGATTTATAAATGACACCCCGGTGTTATTCAGTCTTATGAACATGTTTTTGATAAACTCGATTCACTGTAAGCCTTCTTTGACATTTTCAGCGATTCGGCATATGAAATTCTACTTAATACAAAATTTTAGACAAATTTTTTGTTCGATATTTTTATTCATAGTAAAAATCGCCAAACACACTTGAGAACTGGTAAAGCGGAACTCTGTAAACAAACTAAATGACAGATCACGCTCAATATTCACGTCAGGATAGAGGTTCCAACTGAGCGACAAAATTTCTTACAATCCTTTTTAAATGATAATTTTCCGGTACTTTTTTGGGAGAATGTCCATTGACAATATCAGAAAGGTTTCAGGTGAACAACCTTGTTTCAAAATATTTAAATATACTCATATTTGCAGTTCTTAAGTAGTGTCTTTTTTTAATCACCATTTTTTTTTTATTATTCTCTTCATTTGGTATAAATTTAATTTTTGTACTTATTTTGGAGTTGCATTCAAAGTTTATTACTTGCATATAATTATTTCTTTTTTATCTTATATGGAAAATTTTATAGTTTTTGGTCTAATTGAGATAACTAATATAGATAGGTCTTTCGAATGGCTTTAAGACATGCCCAAATACTTAAGTTCTTTCCACTGAATATCGATGTCTAAATTTCTTTTTACCATGGATTTCATTCAAAAAAGCGACGTGTTTTATTTCAGGAAACACCCCCACCTTTGAATAATTAGACTGTTGCTGAGTTTGTTGCAACTTTCACTTGAGAAACGTTTATTTACCTTGAAAATAAAGCTCAAATAATAAAATAATTATTTTGTACTTTTCACAGTATAGTATTTATGTTTTTTGTCTTAATTTCTTTATATAAAAATAAAAAAGGAAACGAGATTGTTCTAAGGATGCAAGGGCACTCTGTGTTACTATTAAAAATGTAGTAAAACAATTTGTAACCTTGCGAAAGAAAAGCAGAATTTTTTTGCTGATTGGCTAAATATATGGGTCAATGAGAGTTAAAATTTTGCAACATTCACCACATAAGTCCAGCTTATGCGTTGATGTAATGATTTTAATTAATTTTTGTTTGTTTTTGTCTATGTTTACAGATGCATCAAACATGAATGAAGGTGAGTCAGCAGGAGGGGGGCATCAAGGGTCCTACCCGGCCCCTCCTGCTGTGCCAGACCGCATATCAACTTTACCCACAACGTCGGCTACGAACAGTAGTAGCAACAACATCAACCTCAATCAAGCAATACCATCTTTTATCACAATAGTGACAACAAATACAACAAAAGCGTCATTGTCAGCTGCCTTATCAACTTCGGCAGCAATTCCGTTTTCACGAAGTTTCCCACAGAAAGTATTTAAGCAGCAGCAACAAGAAGTGCCAACGTTAATTACCGCATCAACGACGGCAGCCAATAGTCAGCAACAACAACAGCATATGCCGCAGACACCTCCGCTTTCATCAGCAGGTGTAGAAACAGCAGAAACTTTTTCTCAAATACAAAATCAAATATCTACAAGTTCGGGAGGTCACCAACACAGTTCCTATACGTCGGCGACAAGTGCCGTACGTAGTTTTGTGTCGGCTAAACCCGGTGTTGCAGCAGCAGCAGCCGAGCAGCCTCCACCGCCACCCCCACTACTAGCAACACCAACACTACTTGCCGTCAAGCGTCCAAAAATCGAAATAACTACTTCAACCTCCGAGAGTGTTGTTTGTGGAAGTTTAGGTAGAGTTGTTGGTTCACTGCTGCCAGCAACTGGAAATATACAGGACAACAGCAATACGGCTGCAACAACAGTACCACACGATTTGAATTCGCTAAAAAAACGTGTATTAGAACAAAAATACCTGCGTCTACGAAGTCTTAAGGAAAAGTGAGTATAAGAACACGGATTTGTGTTCGTTGAAGATTGACTCTATTTTTGTATCGTTTGTTTTCACTTTCATGTATAGACACATTGAAAATGTTGCCGAATTGTATTATTTGCAAAGCGGTGGAAACATGATGGACTATCCAACGTGGCGTAAGAAACCACCCACCCCGCAGTTCATTAGCTTCAGCAATGCTTATAGTGTAGATCAATTGGTTAACAACGAAGACAGCAGAACGAGTGCGACAACTCAGCAACAGCAACAAACAGCAGATAATATAGCAACTATTATTGGTGTAACTGGTGGTATAAATCTACCAACACAACAGCAATCACAACAAACGGTCAGTTGTACTTTTCTTTCATTTGATAGGTTTTATTACTCAAAATGATGATAAATTGTCACTGAACGGTGAACTCAATCTATATTTGAGAGAGTTTACTTTAAATATGATGTTCGCATTCGCGAGGCATTTGTCTGATTGGTTAACAAATGAATGGTCGCCTCAAATAACGGCGTTCTTTGAGGGGATTCTTTAAATATTTGGTTGACTTTTGCATATTTTGATTTTTAGTGATTCGACTAAAAAGGTATATTTTTCCTTTTGATTTATTTTCAAACAGAATACGCAATCTCAAGCGACGTCTATTAACATAAACACTGCTTTGGCAACGACGCGTAGCCTTAGCAGCACCAGCACTGCAGCTGTCGGAACAACAGCTGGAGGTACAGCAGCTGTCATTTCATCCGCCAACACCGATGCAAGTGGCAACATTTTACCACAAGGTGCTGAAATTAAAATTCCCGCAGTTGGCGCCACTCCTGTGGCAGTTTCAACAAAACTTCCAGCAGCTGTAGTCCAGCTTACACAGCAGGGTATGTACATCGATTTTAGAGTGCAGTGTGCAACGTGCGTAATCTTCTTTAGTTGAACATTTCTTTTTGGTTAATTTTCTTAATTTTATTTCCTTATTAAATATCTCTAAATTGATTGTAAAAATAAAACTACAAAATATTCTAACAATCCAACTAACAAAAACTGCCAGCCCAACTACCACATCTTTTTATGCTTTCCTCAATACGCACAGAAAGAAAAGGCAAAATAAAGCTCGATTTTGTATTTAAACATTTTATTTTTGTTGTCAACATGAGAAAGTGTGGCATCTCAGTGTTTCAATGCCAATTGAAGCATTATTAATTTTGCAATTATTTTCTTTTATTTTTCTACACTTCTAATGTACTACAACGTAAATATATTTTTTTAATTTATGGCATTTGTTTATGTTTTCCACCAACTCACTTTGTCTGCCATCATCAATCAATCATTGTATCATTATTTAGGTCACATACCCGGTAGACCTTTAGGAGGTCGTCACGGGATGGTGTTTGGTCAAATACCCGCTCCACCTGCAGTAGGAAATTCTTCTGTACCTTTGGTGCCAGGTGCTTATCGTTTTCCAAAAACAGCTAAAACAAAAATAAAAAATGTAGTGATTTTTGTACTTTGTTTTTTCTTTTCCTTTTAAATATAAATCTTTATATTTTTATTTGCGTTGTTTTTTTTTCATATTTTATTTACGCGTATTGCATTTTCCAAGTATAATCGATTAATTTTTATTTCGTTTTCATGTAAAGCTTTCTTGTATTTATGTATGTAAAATATTTCCCATGTTCACATCTTTCACTTAATTGGAATTAGAATTTGTTCTTTTCTAATTCTTAATTTTTAATTGTGATATTCTATTGATTATTTTCAACAAGAAGCCAACTTTGTTTCTTATATATGTAATGTTAATTGTATATTTTGACTTATTTTGTAATATTTTGTAACTTCAATACTTAGTCAGTTCCCAATTCCCAGGATTTTTTAAATATTGATGCTATTGTAAATTTTAGTGCACACAGTTCAGAAGCTTTCTGGGTGCAGCATTCTTCGATGATCGCATACAACTTTACTTACTTTTAATGGCACAACAGCCCATGGAGGGCCTAGGCCGAGCTTTTCGCATCCACTCATGTTGTGCGTGTTAGATTTGTACATGAATGGAAGGGACCTACAGTTTAATGCCGAATCCAAACGGCGAAGTGAAAAGCTTTACATAGCAATTTTTACTCTTGTAGGTTTGCCATTGCCTGCCAAGAAATGGTGCCGTGTAGAAAAATTACTTTTTCTATTTTTTGATTTTGCCTGTGCCGAGATTCGAACTCCGGCCACTCTGCGTAGCAGTCCAACGCACTACCACTACACCACAGCGACCACAATCGCATACAACATGTAATTTAATAAAATTTGTGGAATATTTGGAATATTATTGATTGTAAATGATTACTGAAAACGTCACTGACGAGTTTGCTTGTGAATTACCAATTGTTGCAATCTGCTATTTTGATATTTTACTAGTCAATATTTAATGCACTTAGCCTTACTTGCAACAGAATCCGTAGAACGCTTTATACCTATCGAAGTGGCATTTTCTGTATGTATTTTGCATACAATGAAAAATTGCGATTACGAGTTAATACATTCATAAGTCAAAATAGACAATTAAAAAAAGGGTATATTTCTTATATATACAAAGTAACTTTTATAGGCTAATTTTATCCTTTAACTCTCTATACTCGTTTAATATAAAATTTGTAAGGATAGCGTGTTTATTTATTTATTATTTATATATACATATAAATTAGCGTATCGTGTACACCAATTCTCTGTGGCAAGACTAAGAACAATTATCTGGCTAGGTTAAACGCTCAACTATTGTTCACTACTTAAAATTCAAATTGTTGGGGTTAATAATATAAAATAAGCACCTAAAAAGCACTTTCATGCCTTTACAATTGGCTTGGAAATCGTACATGTGTGCAATATTAAGTAAATTAATTTACATTCGGACGCAAGCTGCATATCGGAACTTCATAGTATGCACAATTACTCTGAAAACATTTATTTTTTCACGTATGTATGTATGCGTATCTGTTTCCTATCAACAGATGTAATGTATAACCTGTACTTAGCTCATCCTGACTAATTAACAAAAGATTTGTATATGTATTTAAAGTTATTCCTACTTATCAATTAATTAAATTTTAAAATGGATTTGAATTTTTATTTGCCCGGAATGCTTTTGCCAATTTATTGTAAAATTACCTAATTTTTCCAAAGCATTATTTTGCATCCACCTCAAAAGCATGAACTGTTGTATATTTTGAACTTATTTATTTTAATTTTTTTTGTTTGTTTTTTTTTTGCATTTGACATTTTCACCAGTAATACTTCAAAAAGTAATTTATTTTCTTTTCAAACTTACTTCCTAAATGTAAAGGCGGAACACCACTTGTTCCCTGTAACAATGGAACTGGATCTACGACATTGCGACGTAATGGAAATGGCATCTCACAACTTAGCTCTAATACAGCTGCGTCCGCTGGCGGCAGCGGGGGTGCGCTGCAAAGTGTCGGTGCTTCACTGGCGACATCAACATTATACTCTACCTCGACCAGCGGAATGCTGGTGGCCACGTCTACAAATGGTAGTGTTGCTGCCGCCGGTTTAAGTAGCACTGCTGGTAGTAGTGGTGTCGTTAACTCCGCCCAAGAGTTCTCATTTAAAGCCAAGCAAGAGGTGTACGTTATGCAGAGGATATCGGAACTACAGCGAGAGGGATTATGGACTGAAAAGCGTTTGCCAAAATTACAAGAGCCCAGCCGTCCAAAAGCACATTGGGACTACCTGCTGGAAGAAATGGTATGGTTAGCAGCTGATTTTGCGCAGGAACGCAAATGGAAAAAGAATGCCGCTAAGAAATGTGCCAAAATGGTGCAAAAGTATTTCCAAGATAAGGCGAACGCAGCGCAAAAGGCGGAAAAAGCGCAAGAGGCACATTTGAAACGCATTGCTGGCTTCATCTCCAAGGAAGTAAAATTGTTTTGGTCCAATGTGGAAAAGCTCGTGGAGTATAAACACCATACTAAACTTGAAGAGAAGCGCAAAAAAGCATTGGATCAGCATTTGAGTTTTATTGTGGATCAGACGGAGAAGTTCTCACAGCAGCTGGCGGAGGGCATGAACAAAAGTATGGCAGATGTAACGGCGACAGCAGGTGTCAGTTCAGCGGCAAGCATCAACTCAAGTAGAATATCATCGCCAAAGCAAGAAGGAAATATGTCGGATGGTGAGTAAACTGCATCGTATCACTCATTACACTTTGTGCGGTAAAAGCAAACAACAATTCTGTGAGTTGCTTCTGCTGTTGAGTGTCATAAATTTTCTTTTCTAATTAAAATTGCAAATTTAATTAATTTTATTTTTTTAAGATGACTTTTGTCCCGAATCTGCTTCGGAAGATGACGAAGAGACCATTGCAAAAGCTGAAGAAGAAGCAGCTGATGTTAAGGAAGAAGTTGCTGCACTTGAGATGGAATCTCAAATGGAATTGGATGACATCATTAAATATTTGCCCAAGGGATATCTCGAGAATCGAGATAAATTAATATTGGAAGAAGATAATTCCTCTAACGTAGCTGACAATGACGAAGATACCGATGATGTTGAATTTGAGGCAAATGAGGCGAGCGACGATGATGAGAACACTATTAGTAAACAAGAGGAGGAAGAAATGGAAGTAGATCATCGGAAGGAACTTGATAAACTAGAGGCTGACAACGATTTGACGGTTGAGCAACTGCTGGAAAAATACAAATCAGGCAAGCAGAAAGCAGAAAAGTCGATATCTAAGACACAGTCGAGAACACTAATTGACTCAGACGACAATTCAGAGGACGTGGAAACGGAAGATGACGATGATACTTCCGGTGAAGAAAGTGAGAATGACAATAGTGACGATGAGATAAATTTCGATACATCTTCTGAAATTGATGAAAATGATCATAAAGATGGACTCAAAAGTTTGTTGGAAGACGTAAGTTGTTAAGTTGTTGTTTTTGTAATTGTGCTATACATTGTAAGTTCCATATTTCAGACGGATGCGAATAGCAAAGATGATATGATTAAAGATGCCGCTGCTCTTGCCGAAAGTATACAGCCGAAAGGTAACACTTTATCCTCAACGAATGTTGTCACGCCAGTACCATTCCTCCTCAAGCACACGTTGCGTGAATATCAGCACATTGGTCTCGATTGGCTTGTCACAATGAATGAGCGCAAACTCAATGGCATTTTGGCGGATGAGATGGGCTTGGGCAAAACAATACAGACAATAGCACTGCTGGCGCATTTGGCGTGCGTCAAAGCCAACTGGGGACCTCATTTAATTGTCGTACCATCTTCAGTAATGTTAAATTGGGAAATGGAATTCAAAAAATGGTGCCCTGCCTTTAAAATACTCACATACTATGGCACACAAAAAGAACGGAAGATGAAACGTGTTGGATGGACAAAACCAAATGCTTTTCATGTATGCATCACCTCATACAAATTGGTAGTACAGGATCAGCAAAGTTTTCGTCGGAAAAAATGGAAATATCTCATTTTGGATGAAGCGCAGAATATTAAAAACTTCAAGTCACAACGATGGCAGTTGTTGCTGAACTTCTCTACAGAAAGGTGTGTAGTTCTTTCGCTTAAGCTATCAATTTGTTGGACAATTTGCTTTTAGATTAGCGCCATAATCAGTGCTTATTCGTTCTGCTAAATTAGAATAAGAACTACGCTTGGGTGCTTACATAAAAACTATCCTAATAATGTCGATTTTGTTGCACGCATTCGACATTACTGGATGCATGTGTTTAACATTGTTTTGATACAGTTTAATATTATTTATACAAGAGTAATGCAGTACTTGTCTATGCATCTTAAAAAGCACTTTCTTGCCATTCTACTTTGGCCTGAAAATCGTACATAGATGCTAGTATTAATATTTCAAATGCAAAGTGGACAATTCGATTTATATTGCACACGATTATTTTGAAAACAGCAACTTGTATTTACAAAATATAAGCCCGCAAATAAGTAAAAATGACCTACACTATGTAGGTTATGCATCTTAAAAAGCACTTTCTTGCCGGTTTACTTGGGCCTGAAAATCGTACATGGATGCTAGTATTAACTTTTCAAACGCAAAGTGGATAATGCAGTTTATAATTATGCACGATAATTTTGAAAACAACAATTTTATTTCATTTATTATGACTACACACTCGTTTGGTGCAATTCTGTCATAACTCAAAAAAACAACGCATTTAAACTTAACAATTTACCTATCAATCGATACAATTGGTTACGATTTATAAGGTACTGTTACGATTTTTTAAATTATATTAAAGCACAAAAACGGGGTTTCTGTATATTAAAATGAATTTTTCTGTTTTTGTTTATGACATTCTTGCAGCAAACGATTTATATTTATATTTATTAAATTTAATATAAATACAAATTTTTTGACAGACGTCTCCTTCTGACTGGCACACCTTTGCAAAATGATCTGATGGAATTGTGGTCGTTAATGCATTTTTTAATGCCATACGTTTTTTCATCCCATCGCGAGTTCAAAGAGTGGTTTTCCAATCCAATGACGGGCATGATCGAAGGCAACATGGAGTACAACGAGTCACTAATAAATCGTCTACATAAGGTCTGTACACTGTACGTAATGTAGTATATTCTTTTATTCCATTTGGTTTATTTGTTATTGGTCTGCAAATTCAAATGATGATAAAATGTCACTGAAGTTTCGATTGAATCTATTTTTGAGAAAATCGAAAACCAAAAAGGATGTTCGCATTAGCGAGGCATTTGTCTGATGTTTTACTTTCAATTACAAATAAATTCTATTGTTTACTTTAGTGTTTCTTGCTGACATTTTCTCTATTATAATAGTTGTTTTTTTTATCACTAGCTTGTATCTTTAAAGTTATAACCGTTATTTCGCCAATTGTTCAGTCATATGTAATAGCCTTTATATAGGCTGAAAGCATTTTATGTTGGGTTCTAAAATGAATTTAATACCAGGTGTACGAGTATGAATTTTTTAAAGAAAATGAACGTTTATTTAAGAAAAATAGTTATACATTCAATCTTCAAAGTAATGGCCATTGCTAGCTACACATTTTGCCCATTTCTCTGGCAATTTGTGAATGCCTCGCCAAAAAAACTGTTAGTTTTTTGAATCAAACCAGTCATCCAGTCATGTTTTAAAATTTTCATACGAATCGAAGTGCTGCTCAGCAAGTGCGTACCCCATTGATGAAAATAAGTGGTAGTCAGATGGAGCCAAGTCTGGTGAATAAGACGCATGGGGGAGGGCTTCCCAGCTGTACGAATCTACCAACTCCCGAGTCTGTTTTGTTCGATGTGATGGTGCATTGTCATCAAGAAAAATCACTTTGTGTTGCTTAGCTTGATATTCTGGACGTTTTTGGCGCAAAGCACGGTTCAAATCTGCCAATTGTTGTTGGTAGCGCGTACCAGTAACTGTTTCACCTGGTTTCAGAAGGTCAAACCAGATAACACCTCGCTGATCCCAGAAAACACAGAGCATTGTCTTCTTTCCGAAGCGATTTGGCTTTGCTGTCGATGCATATGCTTAACGTATGATCGTTTACGTTTGGGATTCTCGAAATAGATTCATTTTTCATCGCCAGTAACAATTCGATGAAGATATGAAAAAAAAATATGTTGTGTGAAACTTGATTGTTTGTGAACTGAAAATTGTTGACAAAACTAGGTAAATGCGAAGAAATGGCGCCAATGATTTGATTTGACAGAGCGTATACCTAGCAACACAGAGATGGTTGGACCGGTTTCATACTTATACACCTGGTATAATATGGCTAGGTCCTAACCAGCGATTCGCTTGATTATTTCGTGTCATCGTTCGCGACCACAACTGTTAAAGTCTGGCAAATGAAAAAAACAAAACAATTAGTGTATACAACAAAACAAAATAAAATTATTGTAATAAAAAACGAAAAACAGACCGAAGAAAAAGATAACATAATACATTAGTAAAAATATATTCAGGTTTCAAAGTTGCTAACTTTGGCACGAATACATAGATTCAAACGCTTGGAAAAATTTTTGGCTATGGGCCACAGCTCCTCCACTGTTATTCGGTCACATTCACGACACAACTACTGTTTCAGGGACTGCATATTTTTATGACGTTTGCCACAGACCTTGACCTCTAACATGGACCATACGCTGTAATCCATCGGATTGAGATCCGGCTAATATAGCGGCCATTCTTGTGGTGTGATAAAACAGTAAAATGAGCGCTGCACCAATGTTGTGTCGTTTTGGCAAGTCTTGGTGGAACGTCTAATCATTATTGCCAAAGTGCTGGCAGGCCCATGAGAGTATAATAGTTTCACAATTTTTTTTTTGGAATAATTGAATTTTTTTGATTCTATTTTTTTTGGCCTTTTTTGACCAGCTTGATTTTTTTGGAATCGCAAAAAATGGTTATACTTAGTAGGGACATAAATACTTTGATATTATAAAATTAAAAATAATTAATTTTTATGGTCCAATTTTTTAAAATATATTTATTGATATATATTGTATACAAAAAGCAATTATTCGAAATGCCGGCCTTTGGCCTTCACGCACGCCTGAAGTTGCACTGGCTAATCATCAATAGCTGCAGACACCTCGTGCATTATAAAAGTGCTGACAGCATTAATTAAAGCAATCTCCAGAGAATCTATGTTGGGGTATCTTTTGTGCAAACCATGCCCTCTAAAACTGTCCATAATTTGTAATCCAATGACTTCAGATCAGGGCTGCCAGATGGTCATTCTTCAGAGCAAGTGAAAGCTGGCAAATTGTTTTGAAGCCAAGTCCGGGTCGTCTTGGCCTTATGGGCTGGCGCAGGATCCTACTGGAAAAACCGCGGTTGGTTTTGGAACAGGGAATAGTTAAGTGGCTTCACAACAGCTTCCAAAACGGTTTCTTGGTAAACTTTGGCCGAAGTTTTGACCCATCGTAAGAGACACCCACCAAACCATGACTGAAGCTAGGTGATGACCCTTTTCGTGGGATCAGTTTAGATGCTTTTAAGGAGTGCGTCGAATAAAATTGGTACAAATATGATGAAATCTTTTGAACCACTAGTCCGATTTCTTAAACTAAAGTATTTTATTTGCAAATTATTTTTAGATTAAAAAAATAAAAACAAGAAACCACAAATTATTAGTTTTTAATAAAAAGTTTTAATTTTTCAGGAACCCACCCCTTCCATTAATGTTTTTATGGTAGTGTCCGACACCCTCACAGCTGCTGCAGACCACTTTCTTTTGAAATCTTGAAGGTCTTTGGCCACTTTTTTTGTTACCTTCATCTCCGTTATTACTAAAGCCCAATACCTCTCAATCGGCCTTAGCTCTGGACAGTTTGGTGGATTGGCTTCTCTAGGCACCAAAATCACTTCATTCCGTTGGAACCACTCTAACGCCGTTTTGCTGTAGTGACATGAAGCGAGGTCAGGCCAAAAAAACGTGGATACTTCATGTTGGCGTGAAAATGGCAGCAATCTCTTTTGCAAGCATTCCTTCAAATATATTTCGCCGTTGATTGTACCCGATGTCACGAATGTGCTGCTCCTTTTGCCACAACTACAAATTGGCTGCCAAACAAGGAATTTCTTTAGGAATTTTGTAATTTTTTTGACTGAATTTTTCAGCGACATTTCCGCGAGAATCAGCTGTATAAAATTCCTGGCCATGTAGCTGGGAAAAGTCCGCTAAAACATAATCATCGTCCATTATGCAGCATTCAAATTTCTTGACAAAACCTCGGCTCAGCATTTTCGCTCGTTGTTTTTCTATCCGGAACTTTTTGAACTTTGTACGACCTCAGCCCAGCTTCCTTCTTAGTCCTGCGCACGAAAGATTCTGAGCAATCAGCCTTCCCCACCAATTTCCTTCTAGAAATGTTTGGATCTCTCTTTAAAATGGTGACAACGTTCTTCTCACAGTCATGTGGAAATGGTTTTAGGGTTAGTCCCTACCTCTTTGGCAATTTTTCTGAATGATCAGTGAAGTTGCTTTTGGAAAATTTTAATAATATTTTCTCGCACTTCCACTTCGTTTGCCATTTTCGCGTTAAATAAATTGTTATTGTCTTTAACTGACACATAATATTTTCTGACATTTAATTCAAAGCTACTAAGATAAAAATTTTTGATTTTGAATCTTTCAATAGGACAGTATGGGAAGAAATGTAACGGACAATTTTATTCGACGCAGTCCTTATCATTTTGCTTGCTGAATTTTTCCTGCAAGGTAAAAATTTATTAATCGTGAACAAGATTTTTCTGTGCAAGTTATCAGCGTGCTTTACCAAAAGACGTTTGGATTTTTCTACCTCATTTTTTTATCCAAAGCTGCAGTCAACAAATGTCCGGTGCGTCGTTTAAAGGCACCAAGTCCCAAGTTTGAAAGCTGACACAATTTTGAATTCCCGTTACAGACTGACGGTATAGAGGTTAGCTTTCATAAATCATGTGGTAATAACACAGGGTATGTTCAATTCTACTATTGGAATGGATGCGTTCAATGTTGTAACAGTATTTATGTCCCTACTAAGTAGTAAACACTTCCAACGATTTTTTATGAAATAGATAGGGTATTGCTCTAGTGTTGTTAAACAGCTATATGAATCGAATAGAGATATATACACTATACCTTTTATGTCATTATGTAGAACCAAAGGCGGTGTTTCTATTATTTTTGCCATGGCTGTATATATATCCGATATTTTGAATGCGTTTCCAAGTAACTACTATACATAGTTTTTCAATTTAAATAGCACTTATTTGTGCATATTCCGTAGTCTAGTCTCTAAGAGTATCTCTGTATCACTCAATGATTGATTTAATAAATAATCATTCCATAATGATGCCGTATGAAATTAGGGGTTCAAATTTAAATTTCGTTTTTCTTTAGTTTTTTCCCCTTAGTTCTAATTGATTACGCAAATGGTGACAATTTAATTGTTATTAATTATTTTTGTTATTTTACAGGTTATACGTCCGTTTCTGCTACGACGGTTGAAGAAGGAAGTAGAAAAGCAAATGCCTAAGAAATATGAGCATGTAATAATGTGTCGTCTATCGAATCGGCAGAGATATTTATACGATGATTTTATGAGCCGCTCAAAGTGAGTTTGTATAATATTGTATTTTAACTTAAAACCGAGATGGGCTACTGGCTAGACGATAGCCGCACTGCATGATTATCGATTAAATTTTAATTTTGCTATACTTTCATTGATACTTGCAGAACAAGAGAAACTCTACAAACTGGCAATCTGCTCAGTGTCATCAATGTGTTGATGCAACTGCGAAAGGTGTGCAATCATCCAAATATGTTCGAAGTGCGTCCAACTATTTCGCCATTCCAAATGGAAGGAATACTGTACCAAGCACCTCGTCTCATTTGTGATATTCTTGAGTATGACCCTTTTACGGTGAGTTGCTTTTTCCGAAATATTTACTGGTACGCATATCTTAGGTTAGAGTGTACGAGCGAACTCAAATGATGATAAAATGTTACTGAACTTTCGATTTGATCTATTTTGGAGTAAATCGATATTTTAAAGGATGTTCGCATTTGCGAAGCATTTGTCTGATGTTCTCTTATATCGAAATTACCACTTTTAATTGTGCTTTTTTTGTTTTAGTAAATGCATTATTTAACTAACTTATTTTTTATTCTTATTTTAAAGCAAATCAATTTGCATACGCTGAATTTGTTACTAGTTCAATTGGAACTTACGCTTACGGCGTATGTGTCACACAAATCTCGTTTGCTTGCGCCTCCGCGGAAACTCATCGAGGAAATCGATAGTTTGCCAGAGCTTCCACCTCCCTGCCCCGTGGGTAAGTATAAGTTTCACATACGTGTGCGTGACCCTCATGTGCAGCATAATCTGTCCGCTCACACTGCCAAAGTGGCGACAGTGTGTGTGGGCGCAAGTCCAGTCATGAAGACTGAAGGTACCAAATTGGTTCCGGTGTGCAGTGTGCCGTCGTCAGCGTGTAGTAGAATTGGAAAGCGAGTGAATAGTTTGATTAATCCTGTGCACGTAGTGAGAACGGCATCAACGTCAACTGACACTGATGTGATGGGACCCACCACTAGCAGTGCCGGTGCCTCACCAGGAGTGGCAATCACTCGATCCCAAATGGCACAACAAGCCTCCACCATTGGGCACACACCAACGAAAATAGCCAAAATCGTTCAAGGCGGCAAACCGTACTTCTTTTTGACGGCGGCGACTAGTTCCAGTGGCGGTGGAAATGAGAACGCAACAGCGGGCAGCAGTGGGCGACTGACACTAATGTGTAAAACATCCAGCATTAAAGCCGCAGGTGTAGCGACAAATACGCCGGGAAATGCAGAATTAGTAACAACTCTGTCGAAGCAAGTGAAAAGCAAAAAAGTTGAGACAAGCGAAAAAATGGTTGTTGACGATGGTGATGCAGATGGTGCGCTTACGAAAAAGAAAGCATGCACTGTGTCTCTGAACGAAGAGTCTTCTTGCTCCGAAATGGATCCTATCTACAACATGAGCACCATACTGCAGCAACGTAAAGAAAAACGACTAGCTCGTCTTAAATTGATGGCGTCTGTCAACAGGCGGCGTATTGATGCCGTGCCCATCTATGGGGCCGATTGTCGCCAGTCACTGGAGAGATGTGTCGACCCAAGTCAGTTACTGGATTATTCAAATTGGCAAACCCGTGGCTATACCAACTGTCGTGCAGCCATGGAACGTCAAGACAACTGGACTCTAAACAAGATATTGAAGTCCTATGAGAAACGTTGCCAGGAGCTACGACCGATATTTGGCAACTTTGCGATTTATGTGCCCTCGACCTGCGCCCCTCGTATACGCTTCTACATGCAGAACTTAGCTTCTACTAACCGTCAGCGTGAGCGTGCAATAGAAGCGAAAATCACATGTGAGATGTCATCCAAGCTGTCGATGCTTCATCCCATAATATCAGCTATGACTACACAGTTCCCTGATCCGCGCCTTATACAGTACGATTGCGGTAAGCTGCAGACCCTGGATCATCTCTTGCGTCAACTCAAATCGGGACAACATCGTGTACTCATCTTTACACAAATGACAAAAATGTTGGATGTGTTGGAAGCTTTTCTCAACTATCACGGTCACATATATTTGCGACTTGATGGATCGACACGTGTCGAACAACGCCAAGTGCTAATGGAGCGTTTCAACGGTGATAAGCGCATATTTTGCTTCATACTATCGACACGTTCCGGCGGTGTAGGCATTAATCTAACCGGCGCTGATACTGTGATATTTTACGATTCTGATTGGAATCCCACTATGGATGCTCAGGCGCAGGACCGTTGTCATCGAATTGGACAAACACGTGACGTTCACATCTATCGTCTTGTGTCAGAGAAAACCATTGAAGTGAACATTCTCAAGAAGGCAAATCAAAAACGTATGCTCAGCGACATGGCCATCGAGGGTGGGAATTTCACCACAACATACTTCAAAAGCTCCACAATTAAAGATCTCTTCAATATGGAACAACTTGAGCAGGACAGCGACATAGTCAACGCCAACTCTGGTAGCAGCAGTAAACTCGAGAAACCTTCGACGTCTACCGCAGCTGTAGTAAGCAATGAAACTGCCAGCAATGAAGTGGTCGAGTCAGAGAAGCAATCGTTGCGCGCATTTGAAACTGCACTGGCCGCAGCCGAAGATGAACAAGACGTGCAAGCAACTAAGACTGCAAAAGCCGAAGCAGCGGCTGATCTAGCTGAGTTCGATGAGACAATTCCCATTGATGAGGCGACGATGGAAGGTACAGTTGCCGTAGCCGTTAGCGAGATGAGTAAGGCCGATTTGGAAATGCAAAACTTGGTTAAGCAGGTATATATTTTATTATATTTTGACAGTATTTGTTTGAGGCTAAAGTGCATCGCGTATTCCATGCGTTGACATTCTGAACCTTTCCTACAGGAAAATATTAAGGAATATCATCGGCATTAGGCATTCAATGTTCAGTGGCATCACATCTGCTATTTGACTAGAATGTTTGGTGCCAAAATTAATTGCTCACGTAAAAGACGCTCAGACATAGTTAAAGCGATCAACTCTCGCTTGATTATATCACTCAACGTCTTACAGTTATCCAATTAAATTAAGAAATTATTTGAATTTTAAACCATGTACCATACTATAATTACTTAGCTTATTTATGCTTCATTCTACATTCCAGCTTTCGCCAATTGAACGCTATGCAATGCGTTTTGTTGAGGAGACTGGCGCTGCTTGGACGGCCGAACAACTGCGAGCTGCAGAGGAAGAAATTGAGGCTCAAAAACGTGAATGGGAGGCAAATCGCTTGGCCGCTCTACAGAAGGAAGAAGAAATGCTGAAGCAAGAAGCTGAAGCCGAAGAAATGCTCACCTACAATCGCAAGGATGCAAGCAATCAGGTTAATAAAACACAAGACACAGCAAATAGAACAAACATGAAATCAATTAAATCTAAGAGAATTCTTGATAGACGCTTAGTTAGAAAGAGAGGAGGGGGTGCTGCTAATGCTAATATAAATGCTGCCGCTAGTAGTAGTAAAACATTGGCAAATAAAGCAAAAACTGCGTCGAACCGCGCACTGCCAAGCAGGCAACAAAAACAAATTCCACAAGTTAAAAGAGATACCGCAATTAAAAGGCTACGAAACAATAATAGCGGTAGTAGTGGCAATAGTAATGGCATATCGGTGAGTGGTGGAGTTAAGAGTGGCAACAGTAATAGTAATAAAAAGGCGACCAAGTCGGCGACATCATACACTACGGTGCCCATTAGAAAGACAACGCGTACATCAATCGCAGCAGCAGCATCTATGGCCGAAGACGATTACATTTATGATAGTAGTGAGCAAGAGAATTCCGATGATGATAGTGAAATTGACCATGAGGAAGAATTCAGTAAGACTCCTACCACCACGAAGAAGAACAAAGCAATGGCGAAAACGATACGGACGAATTTTGGGACGGGTTTGAGTAATAATTATACTGGTGTAAAAAACCAAAAACTATTAACAATTGCTAATAGTCGAAACCGATTGCAACAAAATGTGTCAACGAGAGCGCGAAAGCGTAAATTGAGTGTAAGTGTAACTAAAGTAGAAAGGCCAGTGTCAAAGCGAAGGTACACGATCTCGGCAGCAGTTACAGCTAAACAAACTTGCAAGCGGCAACTGCGTAATAGCCTTAAAAATAGGAAACAGCTAACTAAAGTGCAGAATGAAGAGGAGGATTGCAATGACCACGAAGAAGAAGAGGAAGAAACTGTTGATATTGAAAAGAATGATGATGATGAAGAGGAGCAAGAAGAAGAGGAGGATATGAAATGCAACGACTTAATAAACTTTAATTCAGGTGAAGATGATGACAATGAGGAGGTAAGTATTGATGAAGTTGAAGAGGAGGAGAATGAGGAAGAAGTGGAGAAGAAAACGACGAAACTTTACATGGTTGTGCAAAGAAGTACGGCTAAAGTGCGCCAAAATAGGTATAAAGCGAAAAAGAAATTAAAGCATGATGACAATGCAGCTGCAAGTGAAAATGATTCTAGTTATGGCATTGAACAGTTCAACATCGACGAAGACGACGAGAAAGCATCGAAGGAAACTGCAGAAGATCCTAATACCAACTCAAATAGCATGGATGTGTGGAATGCGCATGCACAATTGCAAGATACAACCACAACCAATTCAACGTACTACAATGTTTCCGAAGAATCCGATTCTGAAGACAACGAAACGCTTGCGCAACTCAATTCAACAGTAAAGAAAAGTACAACCACGACGCCTACATTGCTGTCGTCAACAATGACTGCAACAACACTATCGCAACAACAGGCAAAACAGGCAAAACTACAGCTTCAAAATCACGTCGATATAAATAGCCCGCGCACTCGCTCGCGTGGCTCAGTGAAAATTAATTTGTGGACACTGGATGTGAGTCCAGTGTTGCCTGGCTTAAGGGCAAAGAATTCAAAGAGGGAAAGTCTCGCACAAAAAACAATGAATGACTTGCACCGCCAAAAGCGAAAGCAAAAAAACGAGGAAAAGGAGACTGAAACCAGCACCACCGATGATTTATCTTCATCAGCAAATGCTGATAATAGTGAAAATGAGAATAGTGATTCAAATACACACGTAACGACGACGACAACTGCTAAAGGAAAAATATTTGCAACATCATCAACACCACTCCATTCGTATCCAACGATAAAGTCAACTGGTACAGCGCCGCTGCGTCGCAAAGGACTCAAACGTCTTTCAAGTGTCATTGCAGTGAGTAGAAGCGGTGTCAACGATGTAGTTGACAACAAGGAAACGAGTGGTTCGACATCAGTCACCACGCTTCATCGTTGGTTAGTGAAGACACCCAAAGTGTCGTCTAAGTCTAATACTGATGACAACACCCCAGCTGGTAGCCACTGCAACTATGAAGCAAAATCACCATTGGGCATAACAGCGAATGGGCCAACGTGATGTTATGGGAGCGAAGGAAATAGTTTAGTTTCACTTTCCTCTACAGACGGACATTAGAACAGTATTACAAAAAGTCAATGATTGATAAATGAACGATTTCTGGTTCTTGCTGCTGTTAGATTTTACTGCTGTTGTTGTTGTGCGTTTGTTGTTTGCTCTTTTTACTGGTATTGCCGTAGTTAGCACGTACTTGAAATTGTATATGATATTATTCTGCCACTCTTACATTGTTGAAAATTACAACAATGCGCCGCCACCGCAACTCCACAGAAAACGAAAACCGAAAGACCCAAATTAGGAAGATTCGGCAAATCAAACATTACAGTTATTAGGTATTTTTACGCATTTTTCAACATTGATTTGTAAATGTAAATTTCTTACAATTAAGCACTGTAAATATTTATTTAAACAATTGATATCAAATTAGTTAGGCACTACACGAATGTAAACCCTAAAATTATAAATAAAATATTACTTATAATGATAAATATTAACTAATATTAAAACAAATTTAATATTTTAGAATTTTATAAACAACAAAAAGAAAACAAAAATAATCATAATTTTATTTAAACTAAAATTTTGGCTCAGTTCATTATTTTTAAATTTAAACAACAACAATATCACAGACTTTGAATTTTATAGAGCACATACGTCAATCGAGATTTTCGAAATTCAAAATTGAGAGTCACTGTCTTAATGTTTATATATAAATAATAACTTAATGTGAGTCGATAAAGAGCTTTAGCTACTGAACTAAGTTATAAAAATATGCATACAAATATTAGCGCAGCAGCAGAAAATTAAGAAATGAGGTTATGTTTAAATTTTCACCATGGACATTAAATATTTTGTTTTTTATTCTCGTTATCATTAATATGCCTGAACAAATTATTATTAGTTGTAATTGAATTGTCATTGAATCGGATACTTTTCTAAAACAAAAAATATTTTATAATGAACCACTGTGTGGTTTAGAAAATCGCGGAATTACGAGAAAAATTTTAAATCATGGAGATTTATTTCGAAATCAAAAATTCGTCAATTCCAGATTATCCGATATTGTACAAGATTTTAGCACACATAGAGTAATTATTGCGATATTTGAAGAATTATAATTTGGTCATTTTTAGTTATCTACATAGTACTTTATTTTTTGTTTAATATACATACACATATATTTATACACTATACTATACATTTAAGTACTTTACCTTTAAGTTAGATCAGTACGTAATTGTTACTATTACCTAATTGAAATGAAAACTATTATAAAAAACAAGTTCGTATTAATTGCAAAACATTATTAAAAAAAAAAAACAATTTGATTAGAACCGGGAGCAAAACACACAAAAAAAAATTTAAAAAATAAAAACTCAAAAAAATATGGGAAAATAATAAAAATTAATTTACATGCTTTTAAATTACTCTATTAAAAGAAAAATTAAATGTTGTGGTTTTATTTGAATTTTATTTTTTGAACGCATTTGTTTTATGAAATATTTCACATTGAAATATTGCAACAAAAAGAAAAGTAGGGAGACAAGACAATCGCTAAACAAATCTCACGCGTCTCTGTGAAATCGTTTGGAAATACATAATCACATTTACATATATGTATATATAGAATCATTGTATATATATTTCGGCTTGCATTGAGTAGCGTAAATACACTTTGAAAACCTACCGAGAAAAGAAAAGAAAATCGAAAATTGTGTCAGTATTATTTTCTGCATTTCCTTTACAACAAAAAAGGTTATCTAAATCTGTTTTGGTGTCTTAATAATTACATAAATCAAATCTTCTTTATTTGTAGAATAATATAATAGTAATGAAAGTGAAACTAATAATGAATGAGCACTGATTGTTAAAAATTCTGGTGATGAAAGCTTTGTTTCTTTGTTTATTTGTTGTTGGGTTTGGTAAATGGCAAACAAAAAGAAAATTAGAAATGTTGAAAATCGAAATCATTATTCCAATTATTTTTAATGCTTGGGCACCAAAACAGTTGCGCTGCTTCGTTCATTTAACGAAACAAAAACCAAATGTTAATCGATTTACATTAGCTTGAATTGAAATTTTTATTGCCATTTCCAAACGGCCACAGATTTTTGTTTGATTGTTTGTTGTATTGTTTTCCTCCTAACTTTTAAAATGCAAATCGTTGAGAAAAAATAAAATTTTAATATGAAGCTCATATTATCCCGCAACTGCCAAAGAGATAAACAAAGGATAATTATTAATGAACTTATGCTTAAGTTTTATTAAGAACCACTAAAATTAAGTAATATTTGCTAAACACCAAAACAGATTACTTTCCAAATAGAAAATAATATTCACCGATAATTTTTTTCTTTTCTTTTTTTTGTTTGTTTGTGTGATTATTACTTCCTGCTTCTAATGTGTGTGTGCGCTTCCTGCACGATTCAGATATGGATTTCCGATAACACTATGGAACAAATGCCGGTGAGTGTTGAGCTTTATTTTATTCATTCATTTATCATTTTAAACCCCATCATAGATTCCACTATTGGAGTTCGGGCAAGTCTTCAAAGACTTCGCATATTATCTTTCAAAATGAAACTATGGCTTTTCTTCCTCTTTTACAGATGTGGTGTCCACCGACTCCCCCTCAAAATGACAATGACATCTACATAGATTATTCGTTAACTTTCATGTATGAGATGGAATCAATTCCGGAAACAGAACTACCACCAGTATACATTAGGAAGGATTACAAGCGATCCCGTTCCGACGCTGGCTTTCACTTGGACGGCAATCGTCGACCACCCAAAATACGCAAGGAGGATAATTACTTCGCGCCACGGTCGCTGTTTGATCGGCCGTCGCCTGCAATAGCGCGCATACGTCGTGATTTAAAGAATCAACGTTATCGTGGTGTATTCAAGCCCATAGTCCAGATACCCGGTCTCAAACCACAAATACCGTTGAAACCACTCACCGAACCCGAAGGCATGGCCGAATGGTGCATTTTCGAGGACATTGTCATACTACATGTGCTGGTTAATTTGCAAGGACTGCCGTGCAACTTGATGGTGCTGTCGCCTGGGCACACACCCAACTGGGATCTGGTTTCCGAAATGGTGAACTTCCACTCGAAAACATACCGCTCACCTAAGCAATGTCGTTGGCGTTACGAGGCAGTGATTCAGCCACGCGAAGAGGGCAAGCTCGTAGAAAGTCCAAAGAAGCAGAAGAAGTTGAAGACGATGATGAAGTCGGATTACCTTAAGGGCCCTTTGCGTTGTTTGCGCACCACTCACATGTATGCCAACGATAATAATGCTACGTTCATGAAGCTAATGCGTTCCCGGTTCGATGCGATTAAGACCGCGTACTTGAAGAAGGCGCCACCGCCGAAGCGACACTTCAGCACGCCTAGCCTGATGAATCCCAAGCACATGGAAGTGCTACAGGAGTTTGGCATCAGTAATTACGATCAGCCATTGTCACCATTGGATATTGCGATGATGAAAGCAAATAAAATACGCGAAAAGCAGCGTCTGCCGCCTCCACCACCTCCGGCGCCCAACGCAGCGCCCTCTGTTGCAACGCAGCAGCAACATCAACAACCGATCAATCCACAGCAACAACAAATACCAGAAATTGTTGTTCAGCAACAACAGCAGCAGCAAAACGTTCCTGTTGGTGCGTCTTTACATAACCAGCAACTGCAGATTCAACACATACCCAGTGCAAGCGTAACTGGCGGCGTGGGTCAACAAGCAACTGCAATTGTATTGCAGCATGCTTCGGCTCTTTCGCAACATCAGCAGCAGCAAACAGTAACTACCAGTACTCAACAGCAGGCTCAGCAACAGATTATGCGGTCAGCCATCGGTGCCACACATGCATCCACACAGATAGTTAAAGCTATTGTAGCACCTCAGTCAGGAGGAATTTCTCTAACTGCCGGCCAGATGCAGCAACTGACGCAGCAGGCGGCTGCTCAGCAGCATGCCCAACTGCAACAGGCTAATGTGGGAGTTCCACAGGCATCGGTGTCTGTAGTGTTAACCACCCCTGTGCAAACGCTGTCGTCGAACGTGCAATCAGTGCAACACAACGCAGGTTCCCAAGCATCCACAGGGCAAATTGTTTCGATTTCACCGCAAACTATTGTGTCAAGTTCGCCTCAGGTAGGCAGCATTGTTCAGACGATCCCTTCGCAGTCTTTGCCGCAAGTGGTGTCGGTGTCGCAACTAGCTACTGTGGGCACTGTGCTGACAACTTCCGCCAGTCTGCAGCCCAGTGCCACTGTTACTACGCTTAACACATCCGCGTTGCGGGCGCAGCGTATTGTTGCCGCCACGTCAAGCTCATTGCAGGATGTAGTTCTGCAGCATCGATCAAGCAATCCCAGTCCCACCATTGTATCAATGTCGAATCTTGGACAAAGCGTCACGTCTGCACAGTTTCAAGCCGCACAGTTGCGGTTGGCGTCCATGTCTGGAGCAACGCAACAGGTAACTAAGGTTCCAGTCAGCACCTTACAGCAGAGTGGCAAAATTACTGCCTCTGGTGCTACTGGGGGTAGTCAGCCAGCACATATTCAAGTATATCGTCAGCGACAGCAGCTCAAGGTATTGCAAACTACACCGACGCAAAGCGGCAATCAGACACTAGTGCAGACGGCTAGTGGTCAGACGGCACTAGTGAATGCTGCCGGAACAATCATTCAAGGTAGTCTGATGCAAGCGACCACCGGCCCGACAACAGTACAAGTGCAGGGCCAGAAGGTGTCCGTGGCTACGGTCTCATCGTCGAATATGCAGACACCGCCCAGCGGTGTTGTCACCTCTGTAGCTGCAGTGCAAATGGCGCACAATCAAGGGCGCACTCAGTTCATTAAGCAAGTCGGAGGAAAACAAGCGCTAGCACGTCAAGTCGGAGACAGCGACATGGTGTTGGTCAAGCGCCAGATGATTGGTGCGCACCAAAAGGCGCAGGTGCTCCAGCAAGGACAAATTTTCACCACAACATCAACCGCAGGCTGCGCCCTTCAACTGCAACAACAGCAAACGCAGTCACCAGTTTCTGGCGGCAGTAACCAACAACAGCAGACGCAAGTTCAAACACAGCAGCTGCAACAGATTGCTACGCTGGTAAAGACTTCCGTTGGCGGCAGTGTTCAACAGACTTCCAATATTGGCGGTGGTGGCGTGACTGTTGCCGCAAGTGGGGGCCAGCAACAAAGCACGGTCAATATGGCGCTCTCGCATCTCAAACCTGGCGGACAAATCAAAGTGACAACAACAATGGCCAATCAGTCTCAAATGCGTCAGCTGCAGATGCAGCAACATCTTACAATGCCGCGTAAAATCAGCCGCATGACGCAAATAGCTACGGCTGCTCAGGCTAGCAATGTAGTAGGTTCATCTGGTGGTGGGCCACAACAAATTCAAGGTAGTTCAGTTGGCAACAGTGGCACGAATGTTTCTGGGCAAAAGGTTACTGGCGGTGTGCAAACACAGCTGGTGCACATACAGAATACCAAGTCGTTACCTAGCTCCGTAACGGTTCAACAGATTCAGCAAGTAATGCGACAGGGGCAACCGGGCACATTGGCCGCCACAGGTCTCGTGCTGAGTAAAACAAGTGTAGGTCGTGTTATACCCGTATCCGTGGCGACAGCTTCGTCCCAATCGAACCAACGGCAAACTATTCAGGTGGTCTCGGCTGCTTCTGCACAAGCGCTCGCTGCTGGTAATTTACGTGCACATGTCGCCAGTGGTCAAAATATTACCGGCACGATAAAAGTAGCTACAGCCGGTGCTGGCAGTCAATCACAGACGCAGCAGGCAATTATTACCGCCATCCAGCAACAGCAGCAGGTAGCTGCACAACAGAGCCAACGTCAAAATGCCAGTCCCGTCCGACTCCAGACTACAGCCAGTGGCAATTTGGTGGCTGTAGTTCAACAGCAAAGTTTACAGCAGCAACAACAACAACAACAGCAACAGAATATCGTAACTTCGAGTATGCAAGCTGCACAAGGTGGTGGAGGGGTAATGTCTATCAACTCAGCTGGAACCTCGGGTGATGTTATGACCATCACTCAGGCAACTTCGAGTGGTGGAAATATACCACAGCATCAGCAACAACAGACAACGCAGCAAACTGCAACACAACAGGTGCGCACGCTAGTAAAAAAAAAAATTATGCAAATTCGCAGTGAGAAGGAATGAGTCTCCAGCAAAATGAAAATAAATCAATTGTTCTGCAGCGATTTGCGCTGATCTCTATGCTCTCCTCTTCCCTTTAAAAACCGACGTTTCTTCTTTAGTATTATGCATTAATTGTTATACACAGTGGTCGCCGTGGCATTAGTATGTAGTGCACTGGCCTGATACGAAGAGAGACCGGAGTTCAAATCTCGGCACAGGCAAAATCAAAAAGTAGAAAACCCTAATTTTCTGGAAACTTTCAAGAGTAAAAATTGCCTAACAAAAGCTTTCACTTCGCGATAGGTCCCTTCCAATTCATGTACACGCACAACATGAGTGGATGCGAAAAGCTCAGCCTAGACCCTCCATGGGCTGTTGTGCCATTAAACGATGAAGAAGAAGAAGCATTAATTGTTAACTAAACATATATCTATTTAACAAGAGTACACACATAAATAAAACTATAAAACTTTTCTTAAAATTATCATATAATTGACATACGTACATATTAAATAAATCTGCACTCTCCCGCACATGGATTGCCAGGCTGTCAGAAGCTATAAAACCCTTCATATACATAAAAAGCAAGGCTAAGGTCGCGGAAAGTATGAAGTGAAAATTGAACATCCATTTGTATAGTGATTGTCTGGTAATCACTTTAGGATACAATTTTTTCTAGCATTAATTTTAAGAGTATTAATAATTTTTAATTTTCTATTGTAAACTAATTTTTATAATTCATTAAGTATCCATTATTTGAAATAAATCATAAAATATATAATTATAATCAATTCCTCCAAATGATTTACCAAGTGTACAAGTATGAAACCGGAAATGAAATCTATGTGTCGCTAGGTAAAACTATACGCTCTGTCAACCCCAACCATTGGCGTCATTTTTTCGTATTTACCTAGTTCTGTCAACAATTCATAAACAATCAAGTTTCATACATCATATTTTTTTCGCTCAAAAAAATTTCGAATTTTGTGCCTACAAACTACGATATGCGAACATCATTGATTTTCTGTTTCCAATTGAAATCTGGTTTGGAATCTCATTGAATGCTTGTGGAAGCTTACGACCAGCACGCTCAAAACACAGTGCAACGAGTGGTTCAATAAGTTTAAAAGTGGAGATTTTTATGTGAGAAACGAAAAACGTGAAGACCACCGAAAAAGTTTGAAGATGCCGAATTGCAAGCTTTACTCGATGAGAATAAAGGTCAAACGCAAGAACAACTTGTAGAACATTTAAATGTGACCCAACAATGCATTTCTCAACGTTTAAAAGCCATGTGATTGATTTTGAAGGCGGGAAGGTGGGAAGATCGGTGCCGCTTGAATTGACTGAAAGACAGCAAGAAAAACGAAAAACCACCTGTGAAATGTTGCTCGCCAGGTACAAAAGAAAGTCATATCTTCATCGAATTGTTACTGGCGATGAAAAATGAATCTATTTCGAGAATCCCAAACGTAAACGATCATATGTTAAACCCGGTACATCGGCAAAATCGACAGCAAATCCAAATCGCTTTGGAAAGAAGACAATGGTCTGTGTTTTCTGGGATCAGCGAGGTGTTATCTGGTTTGCCCTTCTGAAACCAAGCGAAACAGTTACTGGTCAACGCTACCAACAACAATTGGCAAATTTGAACCGTACTTTGCGCCAATAACTTCTAGAATATGAAGCTAAGCAACACAAAGTGATTTTTTTTTTTGATTACAATGCACCATCACATCGAACAAAACACTCGGGATTCGTACAGCCCTCCCCCATGTGGCTTATTCAACAGACTTGGCTCCATCTGACTACCACTTATTTTCATCAATGGGGCACGTACTTGCTGAGTAGCACTTCGATTCGTATGAAAATTTTAAAACATGACTGGATGACTGGTTTGACTCAAAAAACGAAAATTTTTTTTGGCGAGGCATTCAAAAATTGCCAGAGAGATGGGCAAAATGTGTAGCTAGCAATGGACATTACTTTGAAGATTTAATGTACGAGTATAACCATTTTTCTTAAATAAATGTGTAGTTTCTTTAAAAAAAATTCCCGGTTTCTTAATTGTACACCTGGTAAAACACTGTTGAATATTGTTTTGCTTTTCCTTAAGCAAGGTGTATGCAAGACATGGGCATTCGGCGGACTTAAAAGGCACAGAAATAACGAAGGCTCAAGCAATTGGGTTGAACTGCGAGTTAATTAAAGGAGGAATCTTAACACTCTTGAATTGTTTCACTGCAAAAATTTAAATGGAAGTTCATAATCTGAAAAGAAAAAAGAAAATAATTAGCATATTTTGACAAAAGTAAGATAAATGTAACCAAATTCTTAAGACTTACCTAATATTTTGTTTTTTTTTATAATTTTTTATTTTGGTTTTATAAAATCTCAGAAAATCTGAAAAAGTTTCGGTATCTTAAATTATTTTTAATTAAGCATAGCTGCGTTTTATTCGCTACTCGCTCCTAGTTATGTACAACTGTATGTATATAGCGATATCGGTATGGGAAACAACAATAAAAGCTGAAGAGATGACGCGTATATACTATAATACTACTGTGGGCAAAAAGTAGTATGCATACATATGTACATAACTAAAAATATGATCATCACGATTATTGGTGGGGGTGTGCTATTTAGTTCGCCAGATACTATTAAAGCTAGGAACACTAATATTGGATAGGTTCATTGTGATTCCTTAGGGAATTGTCTGGAATCATTTTCTGTCTCCCAACACTATGGTGCAAAACAAAATCAGAATATTGAGTTTTTGACAATTGATTCTGGTAAAGGATTGAAAATAAAGTTAAACATATGTGGGCGTTTTGAAAATTTATATGTAAAACCATTTTTAGAGTGGTATAAATTTTGATAATTTTCTTGAAATATACTGGGTGTCCCACAAGTCAACGTTATCCCTTGGAAGGCCAGCTCATAACTAACAAAATTGTTAGATTTTGAGATATTGGCACTTATGAATTTTGGGGAAAACGTTACCTAAGAAGCAAAATCGCCTCTTGGCTTCAAGTTGTATGGCACACAACTTGCTTCTTTTTTAATTAACCCAATGATTTTAGGCGCTTGGAAATTGCTGCTTGCAAGTTTTTCTTGCGTTTGGCACGAGTCTTTGTCGAGTAACATCTTAAATTCTTCATCTTCGAACTTTTTCACTTGTCTTCCGTGTCAAAATCTCCTCTCTTTTAAAGTTTCGAAACCAGAATTCGCATGTTTTAATCGATGGAATATATTCATCGTAAACTTCCAACAGCAATCGATGACTTTCAGCAGCACTTTTCGAATTAAAGAAGCAAAGTAAACTTCCCGCACGTCCTCGCTAAAACATGAAAGTAGTTACAGTATTGCCAGATGTGATTTAGTGCAAGTTACGCTATCAATTGTGAATCCCTCATTTTCAAGTTATACACCCAATACATTCAATGCATTTAGATTAAAAAAAATTTATAAAAAATAAAAGCATATTTACTACATGTGTTTTTCCCAATGTGCGCCGCTGCAATTGAGAGCGTCTACATCTGTTAGTGCCCTTGTACGGGGTGCCCCATCTTTCATGTCAGTATGTGAATATTAAATAACTTAAAAAAAAACAACCGATTTTCATAAATTATTTAATTTGGCCCTTTACAATTTATTTGGAGTAGTTTTTGAATACAGCATCAAACAAGTGGCAGCCGTTATTGACCAAAGCAAAATGTGCTCTTTTTGCTGCGTTTTAAATCACTTTTTCGAGCATCTCGGGCGGTATAGCAATGATTTCGGCAAGAATGTTTGCCTTGAGCTCGTCAATGGTCTGAGGCTTGCTGGCGTACACCTTGCTTTGGAAATAACCCCACAAAAAGAAGTCGGAAGGGGTCATATCTAGAGATCGATGTCATGATTTTTTGACACCACGTGGTTTTTTTTTTTCGTTTGAAAAACTGCATTGTTTGATTTACAGTGTGGCATGGCGCACAGTCTTGTTGAAACCAGTAACCGTCTAGACCTTTCTCACAAATTTGCGGGAAGACATAATGAGCCAACATCCATCGATATCGACTCCTATCGGTGACGATATGACACTTATGAATTCTCGGCAACACTCTCTTACCGCTCCAACCAGTTCATTGGAACATCTGTTTCGTCTTCTCTGAAGAAAAATGGCCCAATGATGGTTATGGCGCAGACGCCGGCCCAAGCAATCACTTTTGGTCATGCAATGGTGTTTAATGGCTCTCAAATGCATCAACTTTTTGGCCGTATTCCAAACTGCGTGGATGGTCTATCGACAATATGTATTATTTGAGTCAATTGCACTTTACCATATGCGGGGAAAAATTCATATCGTTCTTCAAAATGCGCCGCAAGGTGGTTACACCGACGCCAAAATGGTGGCCGCGATGACGATATGACACATGGTTTCTCGGCAACACTCTCTTACCGCTCCAACCAGTTCATTGCAACATATTGGGCGTTGATGAACGGCTTGTCGACGATCTCCCACTGTCCCGTGTGATATGCACGTTGAGATAACACAACTGGACGACTATTTCGGTGCGTTGTTTCGGTGTGAAGCGATTCATGTTTAACATTGTACTGAATTCGCGTTTCAAAAACATGTTTACTCAAGTCAATCGATTGATAAATGTTATTTTATGATAAATTATTAAATTTTTACATATCTACATAAAATATGGCGCACCCTGTATATATTTCAAATGTCAACTGTCACCGTGGAAACGCACATATTGGGCACATGAACAAAACAAACTGCAGACTTTTCAGGTTTTATGGTCAGTAGACTGTTGACTGCCCCAGTAGAACATAATGTCGCTATTTAACGTTTGCAATTGGTGGTCCACACAATGCTCCGACTTGGATGAGAATTATGACGTGGCCAGCTTGCTATGTGCACGGTTTGGTCTAGCAGAGCACGAAAAGGACTATGTAATTGTTGGTTCACATGCAAGACATTTAAGCATTTTCTATCCGAATCCGGATTTGGTAGACCATGGTGGTAACAATGCATTCAAACCGACAGATTTATTGCTCGAGACAACATTAAATGCTCCTGTGTTGGGTATATATGCGGGGCGATTCAGCGGGTAAGTTGTGGAAGCTGGAATAAGCGCGTCCAATTATTCTTATATGTGTACGTGTTTGCTATCGCCCGTAGAAATATTCGGAATGAGAATTTGAACCAGTTGGCCGTTTTGCACCCCAATTCAATGGCAATCTACAACATTCAAACCGTCAATGGTGTGGCTGAACATGGCACGCAACTGTGCCTGCAGCTTTTGGCAGATTATAAATTTCAGCGAACTGCTTTCGCCTTTTGCAAGGGACATTTTGGCAAAGTCAAAGGACGAGAATTCTTTTGCGTCATTCATTTAGATGGTACGCTAACATTCTATGAACAAGATGGCATTACGTATGAGTGCCAATTTCCGGGACACCGAGCACTACCCACGCCGGTTGTTTATTGCGAGCGCACTGATAGTTTCATACGCTTTGCAGCCGGCTGGAATTTAGAGTGCTATACGTAAGTGTATTTTGAAGTATGGCTAGTAGTACTCAGCTCTATTTCGGCCTTACATTTCAGGTACCAGGACCTGTCACACTCATCGATAAATAAATCGAGTTATCATCCTGTGTGGTCGATATGCTTGGGAGAGGGAATTCTTGATATACTCGTAGTTCAGAGGAAAGAGTAGGTTTACAATGCTCGAAGAACTTCATCTTGGTTTTTGTAGCATAGAGCAACACAAAAGTTTAGAATAAATACTCGTATAACCTTACATTTAAATTTTCAGAGAATATGCTTCCATTCTGATATTGGGTGAACGCAATTTTATACGTCTAAGCGATAATGGCAAAGTTGATTTCATATTGAAATTGGACTATGCTCCCAAGTGCTTTCATTCATTTGTCATTGGCTATTACTGGGGTAAGTAGAATGAGTATTTCGCATATGGAATATTTCATCAAAATTTAGTTCGAGCTACCGTCCTATTGGCGCCTTGTGGTTTCGTTAAATTTTCTTTTAGAACCCAATGCTCGTCTCATAACTTCTATCGTCTCCGAAGACTCGAAACTCTTTGTATATGACGATGCCAATATAATATGGGCGGCCAAATATCAAGACACCGCAGCACCAGTGGCCATACAGCGTTCCAACATTAGCGGTTTGCCGGGCGCTATAATAACCTTGAGTGCATTAGGGCAGCTACGTATCGGCTACTTGGGTTCAGATCCATTTGTGTTTAAAGTGCCACCGCTCAACATTCAGGAAATCAGTTTTCAACAAGCCCACAAAGAACTACTACTATTGGAAGAGGAAATAAAGGAAGCAGTCGATATTCGTGATGTGGAAGAAATTAATCGACGTGCCATTGATGATGTGCGTATACAATTCCGCATAAATAACGATATTAAAGAAGATTTGGACACATTACTGCTGGATGTTGCCGCTGATGTGGCAGTAAAAGAGTTACCTTCGTGCACGGGCATTTTGAAACTGAAATGTAAAGTAGACCTCAATGAACTTCAAATCGCATTTAATACGCCTGAAGGTATACGCTGTAGCCAAGATTCGCTGACGTACATTAATATACGTGCTGGAATGATGGTTAATTTGGAATTGGATTTCTATATAGCTGAGCTGTTGCATGTGCATACGACACGCATTGATGCAATTGTCTCATTTATAAATCTTAAGGTAAGGTATAAGTTTACAAATGAAAGGTCCTAGGTAAATATGAATAACATTTTTAAATCTGTAAAAGGGCATACCACGCGTAATACAACAATCCGCTCATCTGCCATTGGCAATGTTCTATAAAACGAAGCAACCACAAAAGGCAGCTGCTATCAAACTAACATTAAATATAACCTCAAAATCTATAACTCCAAAACTTGTAACATTCTTTCCGCAATTCATAACTTGGGAGAGTGATGCTCAGGCATTGGGCTTAATATTGTTGTGTCCGGGTAACGAGAAATCGGAAGAGATAATAACAATTGTAGCAGCAAAAAATTCTAATCGTATAAGGTAATAAATATTGAAAGTAGTACAGTGAGTAGAACATTAGTAAAGAACTTGCTGAAATAAATATCCTGGTAGCAGGCTTGAACATAGAACTGATTCATAGTTCATAGTATTAAGTTTCCAAGATTATAGAAGCATCTATGATCAACTATTGTAAATTCATCAGTCTTAAAAAATATTATTAACTATTGGAAATAATTATTAAAAAATCTTATGACTACATACCATAAATGTTTTCAGGAGTTGCTAAGGTAATGTCTGTCTGGTCTGTAAATAGAACACAGCCGACATTGCTCTTTCTGCTGGTGTTTGTTAACAAAAATATTTAAATTTAATACAAATATACCTAATAAATAATTTTGACGTACCTACAGAATTCAATCTGATAGTTTAGAAGCATTTCCTATGATACTGGAACATTTAATCAAAGTCACCCTGGATCATGTAAACTCTAATGGTGAAATTAAAGTAGAAACTGCCAAGAAACGTAAACCAAAAGGTCTCTTAAATGCACGAATAAAAAGTATAATGGCAAGTCCATTCATACCGTCACAGCCGATACTTCATAGAATCGATGTACATCGCGAGACACAGGAAAATATACGCAAATTAACTGTAAGCTTTCGATGCACTGACAAAAATTTCCTGCATATTATATTTACTTAATACTCAAATATATGTAATCACAGACGGAATTGGATACATTGTGGATACAATTTAAGACTCTGCAAAGAAAATTACAAGAAAAGTCCGAGGATGAGCCCAAAGAAACGTTAATCATGCAAATCGAAGAAAACTACGATCATTTGATAGCAGAAGGTGACAAACTCATGGAAATGCGAAAAGATGAAAGAAGGTAGATGATTGATATTTTCTTTAGTGTACTGAAAATGAAGAGGGTCTAATACGATAATATTGAGTGGCCTTAGTGTTCTGAATTAGCAACAAAGATTACTAAGTAGTAACTAACATTGGCTCCTTTCTAAGTCTAATCCTTTAATGACTATTGCTGATCGTTTTAATTTAAATAATCTAGTACTTGAGGCAAAAGTATTCAATGACTCCTAAAAATATGCAAACTGAAACATTACTAAGAAATACATAGTCATTAACCCTTGTGCGAACACCAATATCTTCATATCAAATACACTAGACATTTCGCATGTGAGATGTCGCACACCAAATATAACAACCTAAAAGTACGCTCTACCAATCTAATTTTCTTCATACTCGATTGATAGAGGGCGTTGCCAATTATTTCCGTGGCAGTTTTCGTTGCGACGATCATCTTTTACCCCCGGCGTAAATATAAAAAACGATTCTAAAGATTGTATTTTTTAAAGAATACTGTGAACATAATTTTAAATTTTATATTACGAAAAATGTTTTCATTATTTCTTAATTAATTTAAAAATCATGTTTTCAGAAGATTACTCTATTTTCTCGTCTTCTGCATACCATAATTTGTGAAAAATGAGTTACGAGGAGGCAACGTATGACCATTATAGGGTAGATCCCATTAGAATATCTTTTACATTTACATACTATACATACAGTACTTTTCGCTTAAAACGAACCCGTTTAAAATGAACTTCCGCCTAAAAGAACTAATTTCAAAAGTACCCGCTTTATTTTTCGGAACTTCGGTTAAAACGAACCATTTTGCCCAGTCCCTTGAAGTTCGCTTCAAGCGAAAAGTACTGTATGTATATGTATAATAATTGAATCGGTACAAATCAAAATTTTCATTTGCGAAAATTTAAAAAACTTTTCATGAAACACACACTGATGAGTTGAAAAAGAAACAAGAACATTACTTTAACCTGAATCTTGAAACAACGAAAAGTTATATTAAAACAAGGAAAATTTAGAATTCGAATAATTGTACTTGTCCCTCGTTAACTGCAACACTGTCGAAAATATAAATTATCTAGTTAAGTATACAGAAATAAACATTTAGTAGTGCCTTATCTTTTCTGTAAAAGCTTAATATCATTTAAAAAAAAAAATTTCCAACGATATGACAAATTCTAATAAGGGCGGTCTGCAGGGAAAAATGTTTGTTTGTCGGAAAAACTCTCGGGGTAATCTTTGAAATTAGGTGGTGACACCTTTTTTTTGTACATTTACAACGTTTGCCTTCAAAATGCCAATCATTAGGGGGTGATTAGGTAATTAATCATTAAACTAATGCTCTTTCAATTATAGGCAACGCTGTGATCTCACTTGCTCAATTGTCGTAGCTACATGGATTATTTCTGCGCTCCATATGGAGGAGAAACTTGTCAATATAATATCATCAGTGCTTTGTACACCCATTGAGGATTGGACTGAGCTGGTAATACTTATACTATTTAATACCAATTGTTCTTACAAACAAATTGCTCCCATACAAAATTGAATATTTTCTAGAGCTGGGAAGAATCAATGTCACCCGGTGTTGATATGCTTCATCATTATGGCCCATTAACTCGCGCTAAAAATTCCACATCGAATCATCTGCCTACAGATACGAATACATCACTTGAAAACTTCGATTACATTCGTTTTAGGCGACATTTCGCTACACTTTTTGATAGGATAGTACGCATCGCCACAGAAAGCCCCTCGATGGAATCGGATCGGCGCAAGAGTGACGCTGCTGCTACTACTGGACAGAAGAGTGCAGATATTGCTGGGCTAACGCAATTAATGGAAACGGTCTCTAGTGAGATTAATTCTGGTAATATAAGAAAAGATGCTGGCAATAAACAACGTTCTATGAAGCATACCACCCTGGAAGCGGTTGAAGATGACGATGAAGAAGAATATGACGAAGAGGACTTACGCACAATAGGCTACAAAAAAGATTATGGTAGCAACAACCAGACTAAAAACAACAATAATAGCAACAATAACGAGCCTACTGAATGCTCCGAATGGGTTAATGAGAATTATGAACTTCCCACATCCGAAGAGCTTTTTAGTGATTTAGGTATATGGTGGTAGAATCACACACAATTTGATTATGATCGCTAAATATGATTTAATTGAATTTGAATAATAAAGTTGTTTCGAATTTTTTATCTTATTGATACATTGATACTTGCTATGTATTTACAACCATTCTTTGAATGATCACAATTACAAGGAATCGAATAACTTTGTGTAATAAATGCGTATCATTTACCATATGCATCTTTGTGTAAGCATAAAGAAAATTTGTGATCTGTAAAACTATGCAAATGCATAAGTAAATTGGTATCCAACATATTTTATGTATGTATATTCACTCGACAGGATCATGGATTTCATGTGGTCTTGTTTTAAGTTTGAAAGTGCTGCCGGCGCACATACCTACATATTCCATGTCTTCCAGTATGTGTTTATTTATGAATGTAATACTGTGCAGCAAGCAACTGTCATCGATAATATATGCCGCATTCATAGGTTACATACAAACAAACATATACATACATTTTTTATATGTTTGCACGAGTATTATATTGAATCAAGTCAACTAGAGAGAATGAGACTTCCCATCAATTTCTTTGAGGTGACAGAAACATTTTTTGCACTAAACATTATTTAGTATATTATTTCAAGCGTAAGCCACTAAATATTTCAACAACCGCAACCTCTTTTAACTTAAAAGCAAGTATTTCATGCCTAAGATATAACATTTATCGTAAAAAATACTGTGTTTGTTGTTGGGGTTAATTTTTTGAATGGTTTTATTGCCTGCCCACAGGCATTTTGCTTAACCCATTACGTTATGAAAAGGTTCATAACATAATCTTCATTTGAAGATTGATTTATCCACTTGAATTATAACTAGTATATATATATGTACGTATGACCCCAAAGACTGCTGCTGACCAAACTTTTGTAAACACAAATATTGGAAATATTTCAAAGGAAGTGCCAATTTTTAACATTTCGCTGAACTTAACTTCATATAAAATGTTGTCTCTACTGTGAGGGTAAGTTACAAATGAATCACACACGCAAAAAAGAAATTACTGAAAATCGATAATTCACGTGTATAAAATCTAATTAATCTCATTGCACCATTCATTCGTTAATTAACGGGGTTAAGTTTTTGGTTAACGGTTAACTTCTAGTCTTATTTCGAAAACCATCAACGTTTTGATTGACTTCCATTAAATTTTTTCACTTAACACAAGTCTCTTGACTATAATTAGGAATGCCTAATGCTACCATACTGCCTTTCACCCCAAGTTTCGGCTCATGTGGTTAGAGAAGTACAATATTGTCAAAGTCAGTAAGGTAAAGAAATTTATGGTGCGTTCAGTCAAGAAAGCCATGCATGATCTCGATGAGGAACGAAAACGATATTCCGAACGGCACAAGCAGCAATAACGAGGATGCTGATAATTATTTTAGTACTGTCACCCAGCCAAAAAGAAAAGCAAGAAGAACAACAGATCGCTTAAAAGCGTCATCCATGATTTAGTTGATGATTAGCTGAAGAGAAACTCCACAGAACCATTTTGCGAGATGCTCGCAAACTTTACTTATATAGAAAAGACAAGAGCTGATATACGCAGTGCCAACTTGCGAGGTTTACAGAGCGTTTTCTAGCTTTCATGAAGATTGACTTTGCAATATGTATGTATATCATCTGCTATAAACTCACAGATTTAAACTCAGATACTATTGAAGTGAAGCATGGTAATTTTATAGTTCTTCCAGATTCAATTAATATCTTTATAAGTTAAAGCAGACACTTGCTGTCGTTTGTACTATTGCATAAAAGAAAGACCATGCTCTAGCCGGGAATTGAATCTAGGCCTATTACAATACAATTTTTTAATGTTTACTTTTTGAGGTTTATTGAAGTTTACTTCTTTGGATTCGTTTTTATATTTACGCGGGCGGTAAAAGACGATCGACGCAAAACGGAAATTGTTGTCGAAATAAAGGGCAGCACCCTCTATAAAAAAAATAGCTTATGAAAAATTATTTATGTATATACGACAAAATTGCAGAAAAAAATTGTTCTATTCTGCTACTTATAAAAAATCACGCACAGAACAACAAATGATGATTAACCTTTTATGAAAATAGCAGCAACAAACTTCTAACTACACTTGCCACTATTTTTTTGGTTTTTATATACAACTTTTCGTGGTAATTAACAAAAATTACGGGCTTCTCAGTGGCCTTGAATGAATGGCTGTGCGTCAGACTTGGAACCCACCACGTTGAAATATTCCCCAATGAATCTTCAAAAGAAGCCTCGGATAGAGCTGTACAAAAAATGTGATGGACGGGACAGGGTTGCTCCAGAAGAGCATCCTGTGATATCTACTACAGCTGGCATGAGTCAAGAAACGAATTTGGTGTTGGATATGTGGTTGGAAAGAGACTGCATCACCTAGTCTCGAGTTTCACTCCTGAAATCGTCTTAGGCGACTTTAATGCCAAGGTGGGCAAGAAGAGTCTCTTTGGTCCGACGATCGGAAAAATCAGATCGACTTCGCCGCCGAACGTAACATGACAGTTAGTAGCACGATATTTCTACATAACGATATCCAAAAGGTCACTTCGTACGGATAGGAACTAAGATAAAGCTGGATGTTGAATATCTGCAATCACAACAGACAGCCAAGATCTTCGCCAATCAACTTGCACTCCTCCTGTCGCAAAACACCAAAACTTGATGATATATGCGCGCAGTGGACGCACATTTCCCGCTCTATGCGTGCTAGGCTACCACCGTCAACGGAAAAATATGTGGTAAGAGTGTTGCGATGCTACTCAATCGAAAAACGCTGTTTGCAGAGCCACCCTACAGGCAGTTGAAATGCGAGCTGGTAAGGAGCGAAACAGAGAGCTGAGAAGGGAGGAGTAACGTCTTTTCCTCGCGAAAGAGGACAAAACGAAATACCTTGCGTTAACAAACAAAGAGACATGGCGTATTGGGCAAAACGTTACTGTTGACAATTATACTTTTCAAGCCGTCAAGGATTTCGTTTACCTAGAATTCAGCATAAACACCAACAATAATGTCAGCCTTGAGATGAAGCGGAAATTAACTCTTGTCCTCTCTCGACCAACGAAAATAACGTTCTATAAGTCCCTCATCCTTCTCGTCCTAATGTATGGCGCAGAGACGTGGACATCAATGATGTGAAGCTGTTAGGAGCGTTCGAGAGGAAGATACTCCGTAAGATCTACGGTCCAATATACGTGGACGACATGTATCGAATAAGATAGAACAATGAGCTGTATGAGCTGCACGCCGACACTGACATAATCAAGCGTATAAAAATCCTGGCTGGGTCATGTTGAGCGAAAGGAAGAGAGCGCTCCGGCTAGAAAGGTGTTTTAGGACGCCCTAATCTCCGTTGGAAATACCAGGTATAGGGCGACCTGACTGCACTTGGCCTTATTAACTGCGAAGCTTTATAGAAGCGGCCAAGACCGATCATCGGTTGTAGTGCCAGACGTAAGTACATAAGTAAGTATAAAGTATGTATTTTAAAATGTGTTTTATTTACGTCAAATATCTTTTTATTAAAAACTAATTTCACAAATTGGGCAAAACAAAGTTTGCCAGGTCAGCTTGTATATACTTATTCTTTTACTTAGTATAAAGAATATGAAAGGAAACAGACCTTGATTAAACCCAACGTAAACTGCACAAAATTTATAGTAATAAAGCATCACATAGCGTATTTCTTTAGATATTTCAATCATTCTCAAATGTAACTTTTTACACTTGCGACGAATTACACAACTGTCTTTACACAAAATGTAGCCTGAAATACCAAATGTCGTTTAACATAATCGGACTAGTGTTGCCAAATTTGTGGGTACCAAAACCAAAAACTTCATTGCTAATGTTAATTATTAAATAAGTTGAAAATATATGAGATTACAAAGTTTTCAGAACTTTTAGAACATATAACGGCACTATTATCACTGACGATGCAAAGAAAGCATAAATGTTTAAAGATCACTTTGATATTAAGACTGGCAACATAAAAAAATTAAGATAAATGTACCTAAATTTAAGTGGATACTATAATATGTATTTATTAGCTGATCTAATGCATATTTGATTAATATCACATTTAAACAGGTATATATTTTAATTATCTGTCGATATAATTAATTAAGCTTAAAGGAAAAATTGTTTGTATTATAGTTCAATTGGCAAAATCAGTTCCATTGCTCGTATACTTACTATATTATGTAAAGTACAACAGATTGAGAACATGACGATTTTATTTTGAATTCCAATATTTGAGATAATGTCATAATTATTTATTATAAATTATGATTAATCCGAGAGTAAAAAAATTTTTCCCACAGCGCTTGAACAAATTATTTTTGCAAATATGATTTATGAATGATAATTCACTTTCGTATAAAATTAACGTTTTCATGAATGAATGGCCATTAACATTGATGAGTAAATTATAAAAATACAATATTCAGGGTGAAACGCTTACAACTCGATCAGAATCAAAGTGTTTTAGCAATTTTTGTTTGTTAAATACTGGTAGCTACTTCCATTCAAGTATGTCCGTATCTCCGTTTTAAGCCCAAAATTTTAGTGTTCCGGTTTTGTGGCTCATTCGTATATTTAAATATCCCGCACTATGCAGTGGCCTACTATGTACATATATATGTACAAGACAATTGGACTTTAAATGACGAAAGTATTTAGTCCACTTCGCACTTAATTCTCTGTCTCTGTAAGTAAATAATCATCCCACTCAATTATCTTAAATTTATGTTTCAATACCTAATCTTTGTATTTTAATTCAGACACAATGTCTGTGTATCTTCCAAAGATTAATTGAATTCAACTAAAGGGTGATTTTTAGGCTACTTGGTTTTTGACTTTTATATTTCTGACAGTTTACGCAAGATTCTTGACATGTGTCAAAGTAAAAAATACTCAGTTTGGTTTGCCATTTCATCATGAATCGACTTACGCCTGAGCAACGTTTGCATATTATTGAAATTTATTATCAAAATTCGCACTCTGTGAAAAATATATTTCGCAAGCTAAGTGCGTCTATTTTATAGTCGACCCACAGAGCAGGCTATTCAGCTCATTGTGACCAAATTTCGCACCAGTTTCACTTTATTGGACATCAATCAACCAAATCGTATCCATAGAGTGCGTACCGAAGGGAATATTGCTGCTGTATCCGCCAGTGATAAAAAAAGAAGATCGCGATATGTCCATCCGGCACCGATCGCAGTAATTGGGTTTGTGTTATTCAACCACATGGAATATTTTACCCAAAGATCTCGGGTTAATGCCATACAAAATACGGCTGGTGCAAGAACTGAAGCCAGGCGACCTACCACAATGCCGGATTTTCGGTGAATGGGCCTTAGAAAAGCTGGATGAGGATCCATTTTTTTTTATCGGAAAATTATCTTCAGCGATGAGGCTCATTTTTGGCTCAATGGATACGTGAATAGCAGAATTGCCGTATTTGGAGTGAAGACCAGCCAGAGGCAATTCAGCAGCTACCAATGCATCCCGAAAAATTAACTGTTTGATGCGGTTTATGGGCAGGCGGCATCTTCTTCAAAGACAATGAAGACCGCAACGTTACGGCCAATGGAGAAAGGTATCGTTCGATGATAACAGACTTTTATTTGCCGAAAATGCAAGAATTGGACTCAGCCGACATGTGGTTCCAACAGGACGTTGCCACATGCCACACTGCACGCGAAATCATGCATCAATTGAGACGCGAATTTGGTGGGCAGTTAATCTCACGTTTTGGTGCAGACAATTGGCCACCAAGATCGTGTGATTTGACCCCGTTATACTATTTTTTGTGGGGCTATTTTAAGTCTCTTGTCTATAGGGACCAGCCAAACACGATTTCTGCTTTTGAAGCCAACATTGAACGCGTCATTGGTGAGTTTCCGGCCGAAATGTGTGAAAAGGTGTGCCATAATTGAACCTTCAAATTGGACCACTTGAAGCGTAGCCGCGGGAAACATTTAAGTGAAATTATCTTTAAAACGTAAATGGCATGAATTGATTTATCTGTCCAAAAACCAAGCCCTTAAGAAATCATTTAGGTATTATAAATTAAGAAAAATCAAGTAAACGTTATTTCTATAGTAATTTTCATGGCAGACATGACAAATACGAATATTTATTTTTAACACTTTCGATTTTTAATTAATTTATACAATTAATCGCATTGTTCTCGTACAGGAAAACAATTTATTGTTCTTACTAATTTTATTGGCAATGGAATAATTTTTGTATTTGAATATGAATTGCAATCGTGAGATCAATTGTTGCAATAATAATACCAAAGTAAAGCGCACTTACCTTTCTTGGAAACTTATACAGAATAAACAAGTAATATGCATATTTTTGGAAATATTTTTTTTTGTTATTTTTTAACTTAATCACACTATAGCAAATATTCTAAACTAATCTAATTTAAGTTATTCTAATTCTTTAAAATAATTTGGATTGTATTTTTCTTTGATAGAACACAATGATGGATAGAATGGATTTGTACCGGTTTTACATTCGGACGCTGGTTTCCCTGCTCGATAAACTGGTACCTCCAAAGCGTAAACGCTCGCGTAATTGCACGCGAAATTGTAGATATAAAGGTAGGGATATTCAGGATTGGTAAAACGCATCATAGCACATCCCACGTGTGTATTGCGATCGACAACCAATTCTGCAAAATGGCCGTATTTTTCACTGAAATTAATGAAATTATCAATAGGGCAATTAATTTGCCCATTCACTCATAGAAATGAGAAATCGCCGGAGATCTCTACAGATAGAGAACAACAAATGTGTTTACTTACAAATGTGATGCGATGCGAAACTTTGTAATGTAACTGTTATCGATTAAGGTGTATTCACCAAACCACAAGCCCATCGATGTCAACAGAATATCGGTGACATTAGCTTTAGGCGCACGATCACGAGCAAGTCCGCATAAGTTCTGGCCTGCATTGCGAAATCGGTGAGAATTATTGCAATCGTCATGCTCCAAATAGCAAGTTTTCAAATTAAGTGTAGCCAGATATTCCAGTTCCTCATCCCAAATCATGGTTGCCATTTGTTCGGCAGGATAATAGCCTGGCAGTAAACCCGATGCTATGAAATTTCGACGTTTATTATGTTCGTGTAGAATATCATTGTGATAGGACTTCAAATCAATCATGACTGCATCCTCCGAGCATTTCTCATGAAATTTCTACAATGTAAGATGCGCGTTGTGAGATTGTGAGTTTTAGTGGTGAAAGTCAATGAGATAGCGCCGATTTATACTTACACCATTGTTGCCACATGCAACATGCCGTTTACCATTTGGACAAATTTTCGGATCACACCAGGAGAGACTATTACTTTGGACCAGTGTTGTGCAAATAGAAAGGCAGACACTGAAAACCACAATAATCTTCGAGTGCATTTTCAGATTTGAGAGTTTTCTGTAAATTTTTTGAAAACGTGAACGATTTGTACGTGAACGTGAACGTGAACTTGCCAAGGAAATGTGAAGAATTGAAGTGTAACTTGAGGACGCCACATTACATATTTATATTCAAAATACTTGGCATTTTAATCACTGCAATATTACACGAGTATTTATTGAAATGTTTTATTTTTAGAGTGCCAATGCAGAGCAAGTTGCAGAGCATTTTGAAAATACTTAGTAGACACGCTTGTTTTGAATGTGACAAATCCAAAAAATTAACATTTAACAGGTGGTTAAAATACTAACAATAACAAATGGAACAGGAACTGACTTTACAGTATTTGCTGACATTTGATTGTATTGTGTTATTGTTTATGAAAAAGATTTCAATCATTGACCCTAAATGAAGCTCAGTATTGACTTTTCATGTTCCGACATTAAATCTCAATATCTTAAACTTGTAAAGGGTGGTCCATCTAACATTTGAACTATTAGCTATTTTGAGTGTGGCAGCTCCAATGTCATTCGTATTACGATAAACTGATTATTTATGGCCTATTTGAGAAGATATGGATTTAGACAACATTTGTCACACAATGATCTTTTGCTTGGGAAGTTTAAAATTCGCGTCATTAGCCGTTTTGGTGATGTGCATTGGCCACTACGCAGTTGAGATTTGACTCCGTTGGACTAGCTGTTAAAGATAAGTGTTTCGATAATCATCCAGCAACAATTAAGGCTCTTAAGGATGAAATTGGTGCAGCCATCGGTCAAGTACAGCCCCATGTGTTGATCGTATGGGGTATACGAAAATTATATCTTTCTTATTTACATCAAATTCCAAATTATAAATGGTGCACCCTGTATATATTTTACGTTGACATTGGCAACACTTACACTTAAACAAGGACATTTTACCTTGACAGGTTGCCCTTTGTGGGTGCATAACCATTTCGAAAAGGTAAAGTTCACTGACATTACACTTTCACACGACGACACTGACCCACTACAATATTTACATCCATACGATATATGTACATATATATGTATGTGTGTATATAGTATTTATTTTAGCACCAAATAAAGACGAATAGTAATAATACTGGTTATTGATTGATTGAAATAAAATAACAATATTAAAATTATCAAACAAGTTTATTTTACATACGAGTGCATCAAGGGCGTAGCTACGGGGGGAGGAGGGGGCTAAAGGGGATATATCCCACCCCCTCCCCCCCATTGCCTACTTATCGCGCCTTTTATCAAAATATTTATGTATGCTAAAAAATTCAATTAAATTTTTTACACTTCTACAGTACGCAACCAAGTACAGTACCAAAATTACGATAAGTTGACAACACTTGCTTGTCGAATAATCGATTGCAAATTGACTATCGCACATCACTGCTCTTGCACAATTTGCGCTTGCGAATCGTTTACATAGTTTTGTGAAAATTTTACATAATTTTTTGACCCAATCAAAATATGGACATACGATAATTTTTTACAAAGAAATCTCGTATAGATCAAGAAGCATTTTCGAACGAAAATGATTCCGTCTTCTCGACATCTTCTGAACAGGCAGCTTTTAGTAGTGGTTCTTCGAATAAAAAAGAGCAGGAGGCCTCCAGCAGCGAAGTAATTCCAATTGCTCTAAGAAATGATAATGGCAATTATATTGACAAGATATTGGACGACTTGGAAAGGTTGCAACTGCCAAGAGAAATTTGGAGGTCACATCGTAACTACGTGTTTCCACTGTTGGAAAAGTTTGAAGCTAGAAAACTTCGAGATTTCGACACCAGGTTTTTTTTTTTTTTTTTGTGCGTCATGGTAGGGGAAATTTTCATAGATATTGGCAGCCCCGTGCTGTTCAGCATGCACGATTCACACTCCAGTGTACCTACGTACTAAAACCACATCCTGAGCCACTCTGTCCTGATTGACCCTCGCGGCACCGCCAATTGAGGCATTCCTTCTCCGCATGTAGTGTACTACATAAGACCACTGGGCGTTATTGGTTGTGCCATGTTCTGTTCCAGTTCATGCCTAGCGCACTCGAATCTCACACATTCCATCAGTACGTGTTCCGCGTTCTTGTATTTGGTGTAGCAAAATAAACAGTATGGGTCTTCTACGTACTTGTATTTAAACAAGTATTGGCGGAAGCACCCATGCCCACTTAGAAACTGTGTCAGATGATAATTAACATTACCATGCTTCCTCCCTATCCACGTTTATAAGTACGGAATAAGAACGTGGGTCCACTGGCATTTTGTACTGGTATCCCATCTACCCTGCCACTTTTTTAGGTATTCGGCTTCAAGGAATTCCCGATCTTCCTCGCGCAAGTTACGCTGTGATGCGGCTTTATTTACTTCGCTATCAATAGGCCATCGGCACGCTATTACGTCAGAAGCTTCAGCTGAGACGGTCCGGAATGCACAGCATACCTTGAGCGAAGTCAGCCTGTGCGCAGATATGGCGTCTTTTATGTACGATTTGACGGCTGACATTATGGGCCGTAGAGTACATCCACGCAGATTTGCTAACAGTTGCTAGCAGGTTCCTTATCGGCTGTTTGGGGCCACCAATGTTTGGCATTAGCCTTTGCCACTGTCGCTATGGCAATGTCGTCTGCATAGCAAATTATTTCGACATCCTCTTGTGTCTATACTCCTAGTACACCATCGAACATTACATTCCACAGCAATGGACCAAGGACCGATCCCTGTGGAACTCCTCCTGATAGACTATACAGTTTTGGACCCTTATCGGTATCGTAGATTAGCGTTCTATCTTGGGAGTAGTTTTCTATCATTCTAAGTAAGTAGTCTGCCACTTTGAGTTCGTCGAGAACACTTAATATTTGCTTCCAATTGGCCGAGTTAAACGCGTTTTTAACGTCTAGGGTGACTACAGCGCAATATTGCTCTCCATCTCGTTCCAGTTATTGCATTGCGGTCCAATTTACAAACGGCATCAATAGCGTCGATAGTGCTTCGCTTTTTCCTGAAACCAAATTGGTGTTGGGATAGACCAGGCTACTCTTCCAAACGAGAACAAAGTATGCTCTCAAACACTTTCCCTGCAGTGTCCAGCATGCACAGCGGTCGATATGAGGACGGTTCTTCACGAGGCTTATCACCTTTTGGGATAAGGACAAGTCGTTGTCGCTTCCATGACAAATCAATAGATGCCTGTCTTATGCAAGCGATGTACAATTTGGCGAACACTGCAGGGGGTCTATTGACTGCTGCTTTGAAAACGATGTTTGGGATGCCGTCCAGTACTGGGGCTTTTTTGGGTTGTATCTTTGATACTGCTCTGATCACTTCTTCGTTGTTTACGAGCAGGATTGAGTTTTCGCCGATTTGCCATGCGCTCCTTGTTACCAAAGTGTCATGTCGATGGAAAAGACCGGCTACGATTGTCGCCATGATGCGTGGATATGCCGGTGTATTTCCTGTATTACACTTTAGTTTATTGTTCATAATTTTGTACGCACTTCCCCACGGGTTATTTTGAACGTCGTCTATCATCGCGCGGAAGGCTTGGCTTTTACTCCCAGATATAGCATTATGTAGCTGCTTTCTCCGTACTTTAAATTACTCTCGTAATTGCTCCCAGCTGTCTCTTCCTCTTGCTCTTTGGCAGCGCCTTCTAATTTTATGGCACTCTGTTCGCAAGTTGGCTATATCGCCATTCCACCAATACATAGGAGCTCTTCCATTTCCCAGTCCTTTGCGCGGCATAGATACATCACTCGCGCGGGTATAATATTCTGTGACTCCTTTTGCTTGTTGTTCCGCAGTGCCATTTACCATTTCCATGTCGCTGAGTATGTCATCTAGAATTGCGCTGTCTACGTTTTTAACTTTCCATCCGTTTTTCTGTGCTTTAGGTACTGGTTTTTGTTCCTTCAAAATTACGATGTAGCTCAGTTTCAAGTATAATAGCCCTATGATCGCTGTGAGTGTATACGTCAAACACTTTCCATTTGCTTGTTCTTAAGAGAGTTCTGCCTGCAAACGTGAGATCAATTAAAGACCCTGCTCTTCCATTTTCAAATGCGTTGACTGTTCCATGGTTTAGCAGGATAAGGTCTAAGCTGGCAAATGCTGCAAGAAGTGCGGCGCCTCGTGGTGTTCTCAACGGTCCAAGCATTGAAGTCTCCAGCAATGACGATTGGTGCTTTCCCTGTGGCATCAGTAATCAAGCAATCCAGCATTAGCTCAAAGTCTGTTAGGTGCGAACTCGGTGGAGCATAGCAGCTGTAATAATGCACACCTTTAATTTTGGCGTATGCGAAGCCGTCTCGCGATATTTGAGCCTTACGCTCAAATGCTATGTTGCCGCAGATACAGATAGCTGCTTTCTTAGTTCCGTCTTCAACCCACTTAGCGTTTCCAGTGACTGTTTTGTACGGCTCGCTGATAATTAGAATGTCAGATTTTTGTTCTATTGCCGATAGCGCTAATAGATCTTGGGCTGCCTCACAATGATTTAGGTTTATCTGTATGCACTTAACCATTCCTATGTATGGACGTATGCTTACCTTTTTTGAAAGCTGCACACTTATAGCTGCCGGTGATTTGTTTATTACCACCGCTGCATCCTGGCTCGCATAAAACACACTTTGGTTATGCTGTACACATTCCTGTGCGGTCCACTTCGTTTTTGCAGTGCCTAGTGATGTGCCCCTATTCTAGACATCTGAAGCATCTAGTTGGCATAAACAATTCGCGGATTCTGCATCTCACCCATCCTATACGAATGCGGCCAGCTGCTATTAGCCTGCTCCGGCAGTAATATTAGCGCGGTCTGAACTCCCTCAAGGGTAGTGCGCAGAGATTTAATAGCGCTCTTTTCAACTCGGCCAATATAGGGAAATTGTTCGGCTATAGCGAAGCAGATTTCCTCCGGTATAGTGACTTCAACCAGGTCGTGACCCTCGGATAGTCGTCTGGTGACTCAGAGCTTTCATGTTTGCCACATTTTGCAGAGCTAGCTCCATTTCTTCTTTGAACTTGCTAGTTTTTCCATCTAATGTACCACTAAACCGGATAAGTATCTCGCCTTTTGCTGTCTTTCAACATGTTTCAGGCATGCATCTCGACGCATGGTCTTCTTTCTCTTTTTCTTGTCATCGTTGTTGTTGATGGGTCTCTCTTGATTAAAGACTTTGAATTCGAAATGGTTAAGGGATTATTATTTATTAATATTTTAGAATCGGCTTAATGGACTGGCTGCTCTTGCAGTGCACAATGATTTGCCCATTACTACCGACGAGGTACTCAATGAGCTATCCAAAAAGCCAAGGCGCCATGACTTAGTGGTTTAATGCAATATAAATTGACTTTGTGGTCGCTGTGGTGTAGTGGTAGTGCGTTGGACTGCTACGCAGAGTGTCCGGGGTTCGAATCTCGGCAAAGGCAAAATCAAAAAAATTAAAAAAAAAGTGGAAAAAAATAATTTTTCTACACGGCAGGCAATGGCAAACCTACAAGAGTAGAAATTGCTATGAAAAGCTTTTCACTTCGCCGTTCGGATTCGGCATTAAACTGTAGGTCCCTTCCATTCATGTATAAATATAACACGCACAACATGAGTGGATGCGAAAAGTTCGGCCTAGGCCCTCCGTGGGCTGTTGCGCCATTAAAAGTAAGTAAAAGTAAATTGACATATACTTAAAACGTATTAATAAATACATTTTTGATTTTAAATGAAGTTTTTTGATATAGCCCCCTTTTAACAAATCCTAGCTACGCCACTGGAGTAAATATTTAATTTTCACTTCAACGTTCACCACCTTAACACTTTGTATTTAATTTTTATGGTTTTTCAGGATGATTTATAGATCCAATGAAGAATTATTCATAAATTCGCCATCAGTTAATATAAAAAATACTTTCATGATTACGTTGTAAATACCATATATATCTCTGGATCCGAGTAAAATTCTATAATCCGCCGAAAAATAGAAAAGTATCTGAATAAATATAAAAAAAACTGCAAGACAATAGGTTTTTCATCTTAAATTTACTAAATTCGTAATTCGGTAATTGAGCTTAACATAATTTGATTAAACTTAGAAAACCATAAGAGCTCAGTTTCCAAAGTGCTTCTTTTTTTTAATTGTAACCTTCGCTGTGGCGTAGTGGTAGTGCGTTGGACTGCTACGCAAAGTGGCCGGGGTTCGAATCTCGGCACAGGCAAAATCAAAAAAGAAAAAAAATAATTTTTCTACACGGCACCACCTCTTGGCAGGCAATGGCAAACCTACAAGAGTAAAAATTGCTATGAAAAGCTTTTCACTTCGCCGTTCGGATTCGGCATTAAACTGTAGGTCCCTTCCATTCATGTATATAAATATAACACGCACAACATGAGTGGATGCGAAAAAGCTCGGCCTAGGCCCTCCATGGGCTGTTGTCCCAATAAAAGTAAAGTAAGTATGTAACCTTCGGCCTAGGCCCTACATGTGCTGTTAGGCCTTCACCTGCTAATAATTGAAAAACAAACAATATCCATTTTAAAATTAACAATAAAGAATCAAAAATTATTTGTATATTTGGTATTTTCTTGATGTTCAAAGTATCAAAACATTGACTTGAATTATGTTGCACATACAAATGATATGGTACTTATGTACTTAAATGAACCAAATGAATTCATAATTCAGGTTGTGATTAATTAATTGTCAGGGCACCAGTGCACCCTAAATGTTTATCAAAGTGACAGAACTGTCTCGGGAAAACAACAAAATCTAACGTTTAAAAGATATGAAAATATTTCTATCAGGAATAAAACTTCATGCTCAACCTGATGTAAAGACAGGAGTCAGAGAGTGATATTAACAAAATAATAATAATCTTTTCGAATTTAATAATTTGGATTGACTTGCTCCCTTGTTGAACACAGTCCTGGATAGTTTGGGTTTTTGCCGGTTTTACATTTTGATGCGGGATTACCAACCTCGTACACTGGCGTGTCTAGCGCATAAACCGATGCATAGTTACAGACGACATGATAAATGTGAGCAAACGGCACATTGGGGCGTGTATATCGTATAATTCCGCAGCCAAGATGCGTATTTCGATCGACGGCCATTTCAGCAAAATGCCCGTAGTCCTCACTGTGAATATTTGAGTTATTGAATTGCTGACAATTAATTACATTTTGTACATACAAATATTTGGTCACTCTGAATCTGGATATGTAAGTGTTATCGATGAGTGGGTATTCATCGAACCACAAGTTCATCACTTCCTCAATAATACCTGTTATATTCACATTACGATAGCGACCTCTGGCGACTGCACAAAGGTTTTGACCTGCGAAACTATAGCGATATGTTGTATGGCAACCATCGTGATCCAGAATGCATGTGCGCAAATTCAATTCAGCTAAATATTGTAATTCATCATCCCATACCTAGTAAAAATTTTGAAATAAAAATAAGGAGGAAATGATGAATGATAGGGAATAAACGAGAAGAAGAAACGAGAAAACAATAACATTAAATTGTAAGGATTATGTAGAAACTGATTAGAGATATTACATAAGTTACCATTAGAAATATTTACATAATTGAATTGGTAGCTGGTACAAAACAAAGTATCACCGAATGTTTAGTATTTAAGATATTAAGAAAAAAAGATCCTAACTCTTTAATCCATCTGCGTGTGCATATCAATCTAGAATTAAGTATTAGTGATGTAGGTATGTATTATAGTTACTGGGGAAATCCGTTGGCCAAGATTATTATTGATAAACTGGAATATGTTTAACATTTGCCTACCTACAAGCGGCGAATCTAGTTTAATTCGAGTATTTTTTAATTTAACCATTTATTCCCTATGCCTTGGAGAATATTTGCTAGAAACAGGAATATCAAATATGAGCGCGAAAACGAAATATTGCCCATTCTCTTTATGAATTGTATAAATATTGATATCAACCACATATAAGTATACTCGTAGTATGTACATACATATTTATTTTCATCTTTGACATGGCAGAAGATGGCAACTGACAACTGATAAGCACTCACCATAGTTGGCATTCTAGCTGCTGAATAGAAGCCCGGTATTTTTCCCAATGCCAAATAATTTCTGCGTTTATTATGTGCATCCACAAAATAGTTCTTGAAACGGGAAATGTCAATCCCCACGGAATCACGGGGACACTGAGCTTCAAATTCCTGAAAATTGCTTGTTTAATATTTATTCAAATATAAATAAAACTATAACAACATAAGTAGGTGTAAAGAGTATTGTACTTACTCCATTATTACGACAAGCGATGTGTTTTACACCTTTCTCACAAAGCTTCGGATCACACCAGGAATAGCCAGAGATTGTAGAAATGAGTGCCAGCAGTGTTAAAGTTATTACCAAAATAATATTCGTAAATCCATTTTTTAAGGATGACATGTTTCTTCGTTTTTTTATTGTTTTTCAATTTTATTAGTGAATCAGCGTGTGAGAAATTAAGCGAAAGGAAACAATATGGTACCTGAAATGGGCAAATGCACACTTTCTCTGATTTGCGCCGAAATGATTCTAAATCTAGCGGCGGCTAAATCAGAATGACAAGAAAAATAATGAATATAATCTAACAAGCCTTGTCTAAAAAACATTTAGATATGAACAAAAGAATTCATAGTTAGTTTATTTATTAAAGAACAAGTTTGAGCTAATAAATACACATATTGTATGTTGATATATGGGGGAGAGTATCAATGAATTGTAAGTTACTGATGAAAAGTTTTGTTTAGACTTTTTAGGTATATTAAGACACCCAGAACAGTTAAGTAAACGTGGCTGTTTAAACCTATCACATATTGCTTATTAAAATGTTTGTTCAAATTGCTTTGGTAATCACTACTTACTTCTTATTCTTCTTCTGGCACAACGTCAACTGATTCCAAAATTAGAAATAAGTAAATAATAATAGAACTGTTAGTCACGGCTTTAATTTTATTACCCATTAAACTGAAATGTTATCGCTTCTTCTTTTAATGGCACAACAGCCGCCAATGGAGAGCCTAGGCCAAGCTTTTCCCATCCACTCATGTTGTACGTGTTACATGAAACCCTATCGCTAATCTAATCTAATCTAATTAAAATTAACGATTTTTTTCAGTGTAGAAAGAAAAATTGAGAAAATATTTGTTCCAGCTGTGCGTTCATACGAAACATTAAAAGATGAATTTTCACAGTGTAAAAGTGTTTGCTGGAAGTGTGAACATTCGGAACGCTAATTAGATAAAATCGGGTCAACGCACCATAGTATTCACTCAATATTTATGAATTCTCACAGATCAGTCCAAATGAAGGGTCGCATAACATTTACACCTGCCGAGCATCCATCATTCGCGAGTAGCATGTATTTGTTTGTCATATCGTTATCGTTTACACACAAAGGCTGAATGTGAAAGATAGAGTCGTCGATTTGATTTTAGTGCAAAAAATAACGATTCACGTTAGCCGTTATGCAAAGTTTTAGTTATTCTTCAAGTTAATTTCGACGTATTATTTTTTAACATCAAACACTCAATAAACAATAGTCAAATTCACATTTCATTTGTTAATTCTTTAGCGGTTAATTGTTATCTCTTATGTGCATTTTGTTTTTGTAAGACTGTCGAATTTAGTTTTATAAAAATAAAATGCTCTTAAAATAATTAACGAATTAACGAATCAAATGTGAATTTTATAAAGTTTTATATATTCTCTAGAGTAGTTCAAATTAGCAAATAGATTCCAAATTTTATTTTAAAAACACCAATAATTACATTAAACTAAAAAAAAATATTTTTATTAAATTAATTTCTTGCCTAGTCAATTTTCATTAGCCGTTTTTACTATCCCTAATTGTATTTTTGATAAATAGTCATTTATTCATACATTTTAAGTTAATTTGATAAAAAAAAAATATATACAATGCAAAACCGAATACATCACATCGCGAACACTGCTATTTTTTTCAATATCGATTTTCTCGTAGAAATAATTTTGAAATCCATTCTTAGCATTTCAGTTTTGTGTTCTTGGAGAGGAGACTAAAAGGAAACAAGGTTGACATCAGGCCGCTGCTATTTTCCCCATACATATCTGATATTAAGTAGTAGGGACGTACGGATAGTTTAACCTATTATAAATAACTAAATTGGTAATCATATTTAGATAAACATTAACTATCATTATTTTATTCAGTTTTTATAAAATTACTTCAACATACTCGGAGTATCAAGGTAGGGTATAAATATCTACAAATGTATGTTCATAATGAGAGTTAATTTTAATAATTAATTTTAACCTCTTCGAATGCCAGTCTGTCTCTCCTTTTAAATGACGAGTTGTTTGATTAGCATAAATCACCGATATGTCTCCCGTATTGTGTCCACGACTTTTTTTTATGGATCTCATCCAACCCGAGTTGTGTGATTGTAATACCCTTACAATCACAGTTCATAAGAGATGAGCTTCAGCTTGTGTGCGATGAGCGATGAATTAATTTGCTTAGTCCCGGGAGTATTGTTGTTACCTGTCAGTTGAGATATTCTTTCTTCTTATTCACATGTGCTGTCTTTTTTTTTTTCTTTTGCTGTTTGCTGGTTTTGCTTTTTTATGCGAATATGCAAATCGCGATACTTAATTGAATATAAAAATGAGTAGTCTTGTCTAAAGGCGTTGTCGAGCTGTTGCTGCTGTTGTTGCTGACATCGCATCCATCGAATGCGGTTCAACAGCCGACGCGTGTTCGGAAATAATATGTATTAAACAATAAATGAGAAAGCTAAAATGCAAAATATTAAAAAAATAATAATTAAAAACAAACAAAGAACCAATCATCAGAGAGAGAGAAATACTCGTACATTCTGTATAGAAAGTATCGGGAATTGTTCAATAAAACACAAAATATGTATTTATTATTCATTCAAATTTATTTTATCGCCTTCAAAGTAGGCCCCTTCCGAAGAAATACATTTATGCCAACAAATAATCCAATCATCAAAACATTATTGTTAAAGGGTACTTCCACTAATTTGGCCTTTTGCTCTCTCAAACGCCGCATAACATTATTGATGTTAACTTCAGTTAAAGATGTTGCTGGCTGACTGCTTTTGAGTGCACTATACGACTCATATGCATGTGTTTTGGATAAAGCTGATTCATTTGTAAGCCTTCTGTAACATTTTCAGCGATTCGACACATGAAATTCCATTTGCAATACTTAATTTGAGATTAATTCTTTGTTCACACTTGAGGTGAACTGAATCGAGCACTGTAAACAAACTAAATGATCGATCGCACTCAAAATACATGTCAGGGTAGAGGATAGTGGTTCCAACTTAGCAACAACAAAAATGTACAATATCTTGAAGCGACCTTTTTAAATGATCATTTCCCAGTACTAATTTTAAATATATTTAAATAACAAATGAATGCGATAAATCATTAACATTTCATTGAAGAATAACTTTGTAAAAATATCTTAAATAAATTAAATAAAAGTACCTAAATTTTAGTTAAGCGTCATACAAGCGAAGCTACAAACCAGATGTATTGCAAACTTTTACTTATACATCCCAAAAAATATGCTTTAAATTTATAAATGAAATAAAAAATAGATTCTTATCATCATCATCATGCATGAAATGAAAAAGCCAAGAACCGAATCATTCATGCATTATAAATCATATGTAACGACTCGTACTATTTATTTATTATTATTATTATTATATTATTATTATTGAATTGTTTTTCATCATCAGCCAACTGCTATGGCAACTTCGTTAATACGAGTACATTCATATTCATGTGAAATGGTTGCTTGCATGCGTGTGTGGGTTTCTCTGTGAAGATGAATTGCTTTCAACGATAGAATTACACACATGTGTGCCAAATATTATATGTGGGCAACACACACTGTCATTGCCAATAATTTTGAGTTGTCGTCTAATTGCATGCGTTAAAAATTAGCAATACTTATTCTTTGACTTTAATATGTAAAAAGTCAAATGCTATGTTTCCTTTTCGTTTTCAAAGTGATTAGTACGCAAACAGCGGAAACACAGATACACAATTCGATTAAGCTAAAGTGACCTCAGCCAACGTAAATACTATCTGATACCAAACAGAGAACATGGATGATTCAATGTGGACATGGTTGTTTATTTTTATGGCATTGATTGTACCTATACTTGAAAAATATCATCAGATCTGGTAGATATGTAACTAGTAAAGAATGAGAATACTAACATAAAAACTTAAATAATATTTCAGGAAAGGAACTAAAGGCATAACCCCCTTCCAACTTTAACTGTCATTTTGTCATTCAGTTGAACTTTCGGAGATCTGGAAAGCTTTACATGCAACAAATTACTATTAGTCTGTGTCCTTGCCATATGCTGATATAGTTAAGACTCTAGAACTCGGGCACTCGTCTCTGCAATCGAGGAACTCATACACTCAGCTTTCCAGAAATCAAAATATTTCATAAACAATAAATAGTCGTTAATTCAACGCATTGCAACAGCTCTACGGTTAGAACTTTGTATTTTTCAGCTAGTTTGTAAACAATTTTTTTATTTAATTTTAAGATGTTTTGAAAAAGCATCAAGTCTAAATTGCAGAGTGCTTAGATCGCCAAACTTTCTTTACAACAAAAGTTATTATGCAACTTTTGTATTAAGAATCAAATATATTAAAAATTGCAATACTTGCAACCTAACTCTGTCTCACTTTCTCCTCGAATGCCCTATGTACTCTGCATTCCGTGCCTACTATCTCCACCCACTAACTAATCTAGTCGAATACAGCAGTGACAATACACTTAAATTAATCTAAAGACAAAATGCAGCTGCAATTAAAGACGAGTCTAAGGGACCTACAGTTCTATGCCGAATCCGAGCGGCGAAGTGAAAAGCTTTAATTAGGCAACTTTTACTCTTGTAGGATTTACATTGCCTGCCAAGAGGTGTTGCCGTGTAAAAAATTTGTTTTTTCTACTTTTTGCTTTTGCCTGTGTCGAAGATTGGAACCCCAGACACTCTGCGTAGCAGGCCAACGCACTACTAACTTCGCCAAGTCTACCCCTATACAGGAAAGAATATTGAAAAGTTTTCTTGTGAAAGTTCGGGAGGTTTTCTTTTTTTTCCACATTACTTTAAATACTAGGTGGGGCAAAAGTAATGTCTCAATGTGAATTAGCTGCAATTTTGTTAAAGGGATGTTTATTTGAAGGTGTAAATTGATGACATTAAGTTGAAATAATGAAATCGGTCAAATGATGCACACTTGTGCCCGTTTTTGCGGCATTTTGGCTCCAATTACTGCTTGTTGTCAATTAATTCTTTATCTGTCTACTACATAAATGAAAAAGCTCAATGACATTTGACGCCATTTGCATTATGACATTACTTTACCCACTTTTCCAAAACGGGAGATCACACGGCCCGGAAATTAGTGTTTCTCTCGTTTGCCCGAGCTGTGTATCGCTACATTGCATGTTGTCAACTAATTCTTTATCTGTATTCAACATAAATGGCTTTTGCAAAAGTTATGCACATTAACATTACTTACTTTTCCGCCACCTTGTATATTCTGATTCAACAATGTCGAAAATATACTTGCTTCCAAATCGAATAATATTTGCATTATTCACTCGGAGTCTTTCAAACTAAATGCTTTAGATTTACTTTGAAAGTGCATGAAACACATAGTCTACAAAACTTTCCTATTTTTTGCATCAGCGGTTGTGATTTTCATTAACTTTCATAGAAAAAACTTCATTCGATTTACTATTAGGCAATATTTCTGGTAATCCTATACCATATTGATTTAATCTTCAATTTTGGGAGCCAGTGTCCACAACCCAGAGTATAAACAACTTTTTTGGTGGAAACAAGTTCTTACTTTAATTTTAATGGCACAACAGCCCATGGAGGGCCTAGGCCGAGCTTTTCGCATACACTCATGTTGTGTGTGTTACATTTGTACATGACTGGACCTACAGTTTAATGCCGAATCCGAACGGCGAAGTGAAAAGCTTTTCGTAGCAATTTTTACTCTTGTAGGTTTGCCATTGCCTGCCAAGAGGTGGTGCCGTGTAGAAAAATTATTTTTTCTACTTTTAGATTTTGCCTTTGCCGAGATTCGAATCCCGAACACTCTGCGTAGCAGTCAAACGCACTACCACTAGGCCACAGCGACCACTTTGGAAAAAATACTTCATTTGTCCTCGCGTTAGAAAGTTCACAATAATTTAATAATAATAACTTTCTAAGCAATTGAGTGTAAGATTTAATTTTTGCCCAGCATTGAATCTTGAATTTAACGATTTGGTCACTTTAGGACAGTACATACAATGGCCGAAGAGGGAGAAGTAATTAGATACTAACTTTAGCTTTATCTGGTAGGAAAAATATACGTATCATGTGTAAAAATCGCCTGCGATTTATTTAATTCTGCATAACACATGAACTGATGGCATCAAAATTTAAAACACGGCTGTTCCTTAATCAGATATATCGCTCGGTATTGGATTCGGTCCAGTTACTTCGAGAGCAGTAACACAGATAGAACGCCCAGTGAAAAAGCTCGGTTTTAGGGTTTGCAAATATTCGACAGTTTTGCGAAACCGGTTTTCGAATAGGGTAAATATTAAACAAAAACCGAAAGAACCGGTTAACCGGTTAAGAACCACCTCTTGGCAGGCAATGGCAAACCTACAAGAGTAAAAATTGCTATGAAAAGCTTTTCACTTCGTCGTTCGGATTCGGCTTTAAACTGTAGGTCCCTTTCATTCATGTACAAATATAACACGCACAACATGAGTGGATGCGAAAAGCTCGGCCTAGGCCCTCCATGGGCTGTTGTGCCATTAAAAGTAAGTAAGTAAGAAAAAATAATACAAAGACCGAAGAAAAAACTGGGTTTCGAATAGAGCGTATAGTTATTAGATGAAATCCGAAAACTGGGTAACTTTGTTTTAAAACAAAAACCAGATAACCAAATTAACCGAGTCGATTTTGCAAATCCTATTCACTATCCAACAAGTACAGCATGTACAATCAGTTTTGACACAGGGCACACCAATTTAATTGCCTGCGAAACATAAAAAGCAACCATAGTATAGGGTACTTTCTTTTCTTCAGACACGAGCTGGGGAAATGCTACACAGTAATGTACAAATAAACTACAGTAAGCCCCTCGCTTTCGTGTACAAATACAGGTTACTTGAAAAGTTTCTAGCCTGACACATAGATAACACTAGAGGAGCAGTGAATTTATGTTCAATGTATGATTTCATCTTTCGTATGAACGCGTGTAAAGTTTCAAATCAATCTGGTAATTCATTCTTTGTTTAACAGCTGCTTGAAGTTGACATGTCACAGTGATATTTTAAAACGGAAAAATTGAAAATTTTAAATTATTGAGATGATAGATGAGACTTGGGTCTACCAACATGATCCTAAATTGAAACAGCAACGCTTACAGTGCATGAAGCTAGATGTTCGGCGCCAAAGCAGACAAAGCACGAACGATCGGCAAAAGAGCTTATGGCTACTATTTTCTGGGATGCAAAGGGGATTTTGTTGATTGATTATCTTGAGAGAGGTAAAACAATAAACTCAGAATACTTTTGCAACCTTTTGGATAAACTGGATGCAGTAATTCGCGAAAAAATATCCGGTTTAAAGAAGAAAAAGTTGTTTTTCATCAAGACAACGCACGTCCTCACACAAGTGTTCTCACAATGGCTAAATTCAAGGAATCAAAGTACGAATTGCTTGACTATCCACCATATTCACCAGATTTGGCTTTCACTGAGCCGAAACCTAAAACAGTTCCTTCGTGGAAAGCGTTTTTCGTCGATTGAAGAAGCTATAGCAGCCGTACAGACATATTTTGCAGACCTTCTGGAATCGTACTTTAATGATGTGATAGATTTATTGGAGGAGCGTTGAACTAAGTGTATTGATCTGTTAGGAGATTACACTGAATAAAAAACCAAAACTCAAACTAAAATAATTGTGTTTTCATATTTAGGGTAAAAACTTTTCAAGTATAATACAACTCGCTCAACATTTATTTTGTTTAGAAAACCTTCAAAAACTATTAAATATTAATACAATAGATATGTACAAAGACCGAACGATTCTCTGTTACATATGCACATATATTATATATCATATGTTATTTTTTTTTCTCCACATTGCGTTGGCTGCTGCACTTTACCCTATGATTTATGTATGTATGTATCTGTACATTCTAAGTATTTATTATATAAGGCAAAAACAAATACAAAAAGCGATAAAGAAAAGTTATGATATCTTTAAAATTGCTTCTTCGTTGTGAGTTATACTTGAAAAAATACATTTGCCAAAAACCAAGAATGAGTGCATAGTATGGTACTTACTTAGATATTTACATACTACATACTTGTAAGCACAGTGTAACGAATGTGGCCAAAACTACAAACAATAACGACAAATCCGTAATATTTTCTTAATACTTGAATTACTGTAGCCACTACAGGCCATCAAAGTTGAACGTTCTGGAGGAAAAACTTGCTAGCAGAATAGTGAAAAGAGAAGTAGGCCTACCACGCGCACCTACCTACCCCTGGTGTCAACTTTTAGGTCGTTATCGTTAGCTCAAATACCAACTTTAATAATTCTATAGCTAATAATAAGCACATTTTTGCAAAATTACTGTTTAATTCGTATGGGAGGTGGCCGCGGCGCAGCAGTGGTCCCATTTTAATGATTTTTTGTATATTTCATATATTCATCAAGTTTCTTCGAGATTTTACAAAGTTAACTATTTTTGGCCACCGGTTATATGAAGTCGGTACACTGTGCGTCGTGGTTCTCACTGCTTAGTTGGTGTCTAATGTAAGCGTGCTTAATGTAGCCAGTAGCATTGGTAGTGCCAACAAAAGTGAAGACAAGGGTCATTTGCTTTTTAATCCCAAAATATTATGCAAAAGAACAAAAAGCTTTGTGCTATGCTCATACGAATCTCATGTACTTGTCCCCGACATACACTGACTCACTTTGTAAATATGTACGAGTATTGTGCTCGCAACTTGTACGCAGTAAGTACGCCCGCAGTGCGTAGCGTTGCATATAAATGCGAAACGCGCGTATAAAATAATAAAAAATTCATCATCCCCGAAAATGCGAAAATCTATCAGGCGGATGTGCAGATCAAACGGAAGTGCTATTACAGCATAACATTGCAATAAAGCTGCCAGATGCGGATACAAGTAGTGAATGAAAAAAGGCATGCATCATTTTTATAATTTGTAGCGGTTTTTTTGCTTCACTTGGTTACTTACTGAAAGAAATAGAAAAAATACTGTACCTACTCCAGCGTATTTGCTATATGATATATGGTATGTAGTTATGTAAGTATGTAAGTAAGTATGTATTGTATTTGGAGGATACAATAAAAAAATCTACTCGTAGATGCTTCCGTTTTTCTTATGAATAATGTGATTTAAGCTTTCGCAAATTATTTGTTTCATTTAAATTTAAGAAATATGGTAAAGTAATCCCCTGTTAGTTGTACCACGCTTAATTGCGTTTGCCGTTTAATTGCGTCAGAAATGATACGTTTTTAGTTCAAATGTACTTAAATTACGCGGTTAATTGCATTTTCCCCGTTAATTGAAGCAATAATGGTACATTATCATCGATGCAATTAGGTGAGGATTACTGTACAGAAGCCATACACTTTTGTGTTAGTGAAATTTCACAGTCCAACATAAAAAGGAACGAGGTTCTGAATGTGAATTCTGTAAGAGGTAGAAAATAAAAGAAACATGTCGTGATTAATATTTCACTCACGGGAATTAAATGTTTACCAGCTTTGGCTATTTTGATACAATAAAATCTGAGTTTGGCATCTTAATCGGTTTGATTATTTACAACTTGTTAAAAAAATAGAATCCTTTTTGATGCTTGCCAAACCAGAAATTCTATGTGAATTCAAAAAAATAAATATACTCATTATAATGTACTTGTAGCGCAGCCTCGAAAGTATGTTGCACTAAAGAGATCGCTTGTTAGCACCCATTTTCGACCACTTTACGATGAATCATCAATAGTGCAGTCCTATGTGAACCTACGAATGGTCTATTGGATAGCAAAAAGGCTACTTACCTTAGTAAAGATTTTGACAAAGCTTTTCTCATATCAAATCGCGAAATGTTGCTTAGTCACGATTATTACACAGCCTTCTCCATTTAATGCCAAAGTTGTATTAGAAATATCCCCTAATATATTTAGTAGTGCTAGGCACAGTGGAAGCTGAGCAGGCAATGGCAAACCTACAAGAGAAAAAATTGCCAAGAAAAGCTTTTCACTTTTCCGTTCGGATTCAGCATAAAACTTTAGGTCCCTCACATTCATGCAGAAATACTATAAGTATAACACGCACAACATGAGTGGATGCGAAAAACTCCGCCTAGGACCGCCCATGGGCTGTTGTGCCTTTAAAAGAAGAAGAAGAAGTGCTATGCAAAATCGTTACTTAAAGTAGTAAACAGTCGATTCTTAAAAGAATTGGATACAAAAAGGTATCGATTTTGAGTACTCAGTATTTAAAATTGAATCGATACCTTTCTTTTTTTTTCTAGGTATTAAAAATCGAATATTTATAACCGAGTATTAAAAACGTTATTTTATTATAAATTTAAGTTACGACATCGAAATCAAATTAGGTAAACAAAATACCTGCCAAAGCACCCAGAATTTCTCGCGTCTAACTAGATTTGAATGTGGGGGCAGGAAGGCCATAGACCTTCCATGGCACTCCGTCATTAGGACCATTGTACTTTGCCCAGATAGGGGTAGGAATAAGTTAAGTTAACAAGTGTAAGGCAACGAGGTCATATACACTGTTTGGACCTACTGTTTAACGCTCGTTCCGAACGGTGTAGCGATGATTTGTTATCACTTACTAATTTTACCATTGCCGCACTAAACTTTCGGGTGAGAGTCTAGTTCCACTAGACTATCGAGGCCAGATAGTTAGAATTTATTTTGTTATCTGTAATCAAATCCCTAACTGCACTCCTTTTTAAATCCGTGCTATTTTTGAAATGAGATTTCTCAGGCAGTGTATTCCAAGTAAACTTAAACGAATTCCAAAAAGTTTATGCTCAGGAGTGGATAGTAATGGAACGATTTGTATGTATTAGTCATTCCTAGATATCTATATCCAAGAAAAATGATTAGTTCTGGTTTTTTACCAGTAATACTCCGCAGATTTAAATATTGTCATGTCCGCTGTTTAAATATTCTTTTAATCAGTTGTGTCTAGTAATCGTTACATATATATGTACATACTTACTCCCACATACAAATTTTAACCAAGTTTACAAAGCATACAATTTGTTTGACCTACCACCAAGAATTAGCTTTAAACAAGTAAAACCTCATAGTTTTTATTTGTTTATTTATTTATAAGTTTTGTTTTGTGACATATTTCAACCACTTTCGGCATGTAGCAACGGCAGCAGCATCGATTACAGTGGCACGAACATAAACATATCACAGCATATGCGAGTATAAGCATTTGTGTGTTCATAAGTCGCACAAAGAAAAGCTAAATGATGTCTTTGTTATTGCAACAGTTGCAACTTCTCTGGTTGCGAATGCTGTTGCTGCTGCTGCTGTCTGACATTGTTATTCTTTTGTTTATTATTTATTTAAGTTTAGTTTGAGACCCTTTTCGAATTTTAGTGACTCTTAGAGTCGCGCATATCAAATTACTCATTCTTGTGGCTGTGTTGAAGAAACATTAGAATTTCTTTCTGAATTGTGATGTTGCGGCTTTAACTCATATGTCTGCAGTGGAAAATGTACATACCCTGTAGGGAAACCAACTGGTTTGATGTTAGTCCCACATTTGATGGCTTCCCTCATTGCGAACTGGTTTATTTAATATTGAGTTGTCCAGGCTTGCTTTCTTCTTTTCAACTAGTTGATAGATAAATGTTTTTGGAATAGTTTACAAACCAATCAAAGTTCAACTAGTTCAAAGATAGGCCAATCGAATTGTTTCAGTTTTGCAACCAGTTTCATATGGAAAAATTAAAGACCTTTTTTTCGTTCGTGACTAGTACTTTAATTAGCTGGCACTATAATCGATGAATGGTCTTGGCTGCCTCGATCAAGTTTCGCCAGTCACCTCTGCGCGCTGGCGCATGTTTATAAGTCCAAGTGCAGTCAGATCCCCTGTAGCTGGTCTTTCAATGGAGATTAGGACTAATACCTACTAGAATTTGTTGTTGTACGAAGATTAATTACTATATAAAATAAATAATAAATAAATTGCATTATAAATAAATATAAACATTCAAAAGAAGAAAACAAAATGTTATATTTGGAAGAAATTTAAATTTTTCACATTTCAAAATCCATGAGAAATGAAAAATATTATAAAGTAGATGAGAATTAGTGTAGTGGTAGTGCGTTGGACTGCTACGCAGAGTGTCCGGGGTTCGAATCTCGGCACAGGCAAAATAAAAATTAGAAAAAATAATTTTTCTACACGGCACCACCTCTTGGCAGGCAATGGCAAACCTACAAGAGTAAAAATTGCTATGAAAAGCTTTTCACTTTGCCGTTCGGATTCGGCATTAAACTGTAGGTCCCTTCCATTCATGTACAAATCTAACACGCATAACATGAGTAGTGGATGCGAAAAGATCGGCCTAGGCCCTCCATGGGCTGTTGTGCCATTGAAAGTAAGTAAAAGTAAAGATGAGAATTACAAGACAATATTTTTACTGAATAGCATTAATAAAATGGGTGATCATTGCATTTGTTTTCAATCACTTTAAAAACTAGATGTTCCATAACCATTTGAAAAACTAGTAATTTTGGTTGACTGGATTGGCTTGGCTTGGCTTGGGTATGTGCAGTATGTATGTTAATATCTACAATGGAGTAAAAATGCAAAATTGTATAAGCAATTGTTAGAAATATAGGTACTATTATTTAAGGATATAAAGATGAATTTTCCAAATCCCAATCCAGCAGGAACAGGATTACTGCTCCCTTTTATAAAAGATAAAGAGAAAACTTGCAATTACCCCATTTACCAACAACAACTACAGTCTTTTCCCTACTAAATCATTTTATATTGAAAAGTACAATTTTACACACTATCCTCAGCACGAGGAGTGTTTGCATTCCAGAAACGGTATATGGCGCTAGACTCCCAATGACCTAATGTATTAAAATATAAGTTTGATTTACGCCCATTCTAACGTACGTTTCAAGGTCAAAGTCATAACTCATATTCGAAGAAAAGTATGGAATGTGTGAGCACGCTTTCATATTTGAATGTAATATGGTATTGCAACACTGAATGAGCTGCCTTATAATTAGGACAATTTATGAGGCCTTGTGAATCACATACTAGCGAATCTAGTGCAGATTTTAAATTAAACCCATAAATTTGTGTATAAGATTTGTAGTTCAACTCTATTGCTTTATAAATGGACTCTCTTGTAACTCACTTGCTAAGTAAGTAGTACTAGCATCAAATTGGTCTTTAAATTTTGTCCAAAACCGATCCTGAACCAGAATTTATTTAAAGCTTTTTTTTTAATAAGTATTTTTTTTTTTTTGATACAGTCAACACACATTTGGAAGATTTATTGGTGGGAGGAAAAAGGAGGGAGAGTTAGTTATGAACGTTTGTTTTAAATTTACAATGATATTATTAATCGGGGAAAATATTTGTTGGGAGGGAGCTTATTCCAAATACGCGGGGTACGACAGATAAAATAAATTTCTCTGTAATGCGTAGTGCGGTGGAACACCATGTCTGGCGGCATCAGCTTTCGCATCTCAGCAGAACATCTACCGTGAAAGTTACGGTAAAACAGAGAGAGGCAGCCCTGTTTCGAATATGTTCCAAGGAGTCAACAAAGCTGGAAACTCTACTGTTTCCTATTAGCTCGATTGCTCGATGTTGTATACGGTCCAGGAGCTCCAGTTGCGTTCGTAAAGTTCCAGCCCATAGGTGCGAATTAAACTCCAATTTAGAGCGTATAGTGGTGTTGTAGATCACGCGGAGATCAGCCGGAGTGAAGTATTTTTTACACCGCCTAAGAAAGTCGAGAGACTTGGCTGCTTTTTTCGACACATCAAAAATGTGTTTATTCCAACAAACACGACATTGGAAGGGCATGCCCAGAACATCAAGATTCGCTGTCTCCGCAATAGCTACCCCAAAGACAATAGACATATCTAGGGAGGTTGGGAAACTCGTTTGTGGTAGAAAAGACAATATTGGGTCTTACGCGCATTGAACTCAGCTCTATCTATGATACTTCACTCAGATATTGACTGGAGATCTTTATTGAGTGAGTCATTCATAACATGCCTTTTCCTCTCAATCTCCAAAGAGTTAGTGCGTTTTGAACAGGTATATGAATAAGAAATGGTACTAAGTATACATCTGAAGTGGTTGGACATTGGCAACCTTCCAACAAGACGGAAATACACCAGTTGTGAATGAAATGTTGAAAATATTGCGAAACAGTTGCGCCAGCGTTGTCGCACAAGCTCGCAATACATGGGCTGGAATGCCATCGGGTCCCGAAGACCTATTTATGTTAAGATTTGAAAGTACTCTTTTAACTACTCGCATTCGAAAATGTATCTCAGACATAGCACAAGATACAGATTCGATAACGGGCAGTGGTTAATCGCTAGTTGGCAGAGAAGAATTCTCTGGTTACGAGGCGATCACCTGTAAAATTAGTTGGAATTGACGAAGACGTTTGGTTCTTTACTCTCTTTACAAATGACCAAAAGTTCTTACCACCCCCATGGAATTGTAAGACTTTATGCCTCTGGCGCTGTTCGTGTAAGAACTTTTCGCGCTTTAGAGTGGCATTACAGCGATTTCTTTCCTGCTTACGCAACTGTTCAGTATTGGTATTCTCATTAGTTTGCCAGTTCCTGAAAGAGATCTCTTTGGACTTGGCTGCTGATCTACAAGTCGCATTAAAAGATGAATTCTCTTTAGGTTTAACGCTAATCATTTTATTAGAAATGTGTAAAACACCATTTCCAATTGAGACCATTCCAATTTTCCTTTTCGTAAAGCCACACTAATCGCTTTGGAGCTATCGTCAAAGGGTTGTGGATTCGAGAATACGGAAAAGATGCTAAAATGGTATAGTGGTCCAGGTTTCCAAGAGGTGCGTGGATACTTACATCATATTTGTAATGATGAGAAGTAAGAAATAGGTCCCAGATGTTTTTGAGCTTGCCCTTCGATACACGGAATGTGTGTCGGTTCGGTCACTAATTGAGTCAGGTCGTTCGACTCGGCAAATAGCTCGATCTTCGAGTTTTGTATGACTTGAGTGGTAGAACCAATCCGAATTGTGAACATTGAAGTCACCAGCAACCACGATATGTTTCCAAAATAGAAGCGATCAAATCAGAAAGGAAATCTAACTTAATAAGAGTAAAATCCCTATCAGAATTCGGGCTTCTATAAAGAAAACAGAAGTGCAGCAAATGAGACGGAACTCACTTGGAGCTGAACTCAGCATCCGTCATATAAAGTTGATACTGGTACTGGTACGCGACATCCTCATTAATAAAAAGTGCAAGAAAGAAATCAATGACACCTAGTGCCATTATATGCAGAAAGATGTTATTATATTGGTTATTGTTTTCCATTATTTGTATGTATGTTTGTCTGAATTGATTTATTTTGATTCGAATTGTTTATTTAATGCACTTTAATGCACTAGTTATAAATGCACTCGCAGCGTGAATACGAAAGACAAGAACAAATTTAGACGGCCGCACCGCAACAGAAGATCAGACAAGACAACATTGTAACTGCAGATTGTAACGAAAGGTGAATCAATAAGTCCTTTGAAATAAGGACTACCCTTTTCGGCAAAGAAAGTTTTATTTTTGAACATAGTCTCCAAACGTTTCTCCAATTTTTCGATTCCCTCCAAATAAAACGATTTCTCGAGTATGTTTATCGATAACCTCTTCATTCGATGAGTATGTTTATCGATAACCTCTTCATTCGACCAAAATCTATTACCGCCGAGCCGAGCTTTATGGTTGGATACAGGTAACAGTCGCAAATCTGGCTAAATATGGAGAATATGCTAGATGGGGAAGCCATTCGTAACCTAATTCATGCAATTTGCCATTGTGACTGCGGACTTGTGCGCTGGTGCGTTGTCCTGGAAGCGATATTTTTTCTTCGCCAAATGCGATTGTTTCGGGATCCATCCAACAGTTCTACCTTGCTGGCCGACAGATACACCTTGGCCTTCTTCGGCTTCGATTTGCCTGGACAAACCTACTATATCGACTGTTCCTATCTGGTGCAATGTGATGAATCTAGGTTTCGCCCACGGCTACGAAATGGAGCAGAAACTCGTTCGGTGCTGCATTATGGGACACAATACACGAATCTCAATCCCATTGAGTATGTGGCTAATGTCTTTCAAACCTAAATATATGCAATTGAGATCTGTGCAAAAATAAACCTTCAAAGAGATTTAAAAGGTGTCGATAACATTGTCTTTTCTGACAGCTTCAAGTTTTTCTTTCTTCGAAACTGGTGAGAGAGTGCTTTGAGAGTCTCCAGCACTTGGCTATCCATAACAAAATTATACTTTGTTGGATACCTGGCCACTGTGATACTGCAGGCAATGACACCGCTGATAATCTATCTAGGAAAAGTTCATCGACTATGTACATTGGAGCTGATCCTTTTTGGTGGACTCATATGGTCCTGCTTGAATGCTATCGTTGAGAAATGGTTTAAGGTAAGTTTAATCACTTGTAGTTGCTGGCGTCCACAATAAATCATTTTTATACTACAGATCGGATCTAAGCCTGCTAGTTGGCTATTTTTCCTGGGTATTATGTGCTCAAATGAAATATGAGGAGGCCAAGAACGATCATCAGTTGTAGTGCCAGCTAAGTAAGTAGTATTTCTCAAATACCATCTAAACATATTGTCTTTGTTCGAAAGCTGACGAGACGACTATTCACATTTTGTGTGAATATCCAGCTTTGGCTCGACTAACAAGATAAATGTTCGCAATACCATTTCTACCGGTTGAAGTTGTAAAAATGACTCGTTATTAAATAGTGTAATTCTCGTAAAGCCTGGCAAAAGTTAGACTTCTTTTTTGAAATACTATAATACACACAATAATATTAAATTTTTCAAACGATTTCCAAGAAGCTGTTAATGCTCTAGAGTGTGTCTTCTAAGAGATCAATAGCTAAATTTGGTCAATGCTGGCGCCGGATGATACACCAATAGCGCCTCCATATAAGTTCCTAAACACGTAAATACGATTACCTACATACATACAACATACGAGAACATATATTTGTCCTATGTACGAGTGTATATGAATGATGATTATTATGACAGACTAATGATAGCGCCAATTAAGAAGACCATATTTAGTTTGAGTATTATACAACAGAGCATTTCTAGCGCAACGCTAGAGACTACGTAACCTAGCTGATGGTGCTTAGACGTACTCGTATATTTATGTATTGTTTTTTACTCCTAGTAGACACTATACGAAGAATCATTGGCACGAGTCAGAATCTGAGAAAGAAATACCAACCAAACAGCGATTATTTTGCCGATTATACTCATACAGAAAATCAATTCAATTTTCAATCACGTCTGCTCACGTCAAGTATTCTTCAAATGCATTAAATAAATAAAAATAACTAAAGCAAACTCTGCAGATGCAATGAAATGCAAACGTGTTAGTGTGTGTGTGTGGAGAACTAGCGAACATTTCAGGTTTCACAAGCGATCACAATTTCTCCCATAAACCACATAAGTCAAAATTCAACTAAAAAGCATGACACTAGCATGACACTTTGTCATGTGGGCTAGAATGTGACTTGTGTTATTTTTGCTCAAAGAAAGTGTAAAATAGTTGGACTGTTAACTGTCAACATTTCCTCGTTCGCTCTTTTACATGCTGAGCATGTCTGTGGTACGTGGCATTTATTGAACACAATTTGCAACAGAAACATAAATACACACAATGCGCACGCGCGCCCAACATATTTTCTTTAATTTTCCTTAACATATTCGATTGAGGTTTATAATTATTTAAAAAAAATAAGTTATTTAACTAATATATAATATAAGTAGCAAGGAAAAACAAGTCTTCGTCTTCCAGTTATCATATTCCTGCGAGTTTTGCATTACATAGGTCCATAATCACATCAAAGGAAACCTCCTTCAGTTTCAAGTGTAATCAAAGTTTGAAGTTAATCAGAATTCAAAGCTATGCCTCAACGTTTGGAGTAAAGCCTAAAACGAGAAAAAATCTACTACTAGTTATATAATAATCACTAAAAACTTAAACGTATAGCCGCCTCAACTTCATACATGCTTTTAATACTTTTATACATACTTTTACAGAGAAAGGTCCATTCTATTTCTATAATTTGAGAGTATACATAAAGGATTTCGTGGCAGAATTTTCGTTTCTCTCCTTGCTTCAAGCAAGCATTTTATGATAACCTTATCGCCGCGCGTAAGTAAATTTCAGTTCATTTAAAACAAACCAGCCTATATAACATTAGGACACACTACGTCTTTTCATTTTTAAATACGTCAGCTTTGCATAAGTATTCACGATTAAGTAACTACATAAGTATAATAAACTAAACTGTAACTGATTTGTGGCCATGCCAATTTTATTTTAGTTACTAAAACGACCCACCTTTTATATTATTGGAAAATAGTAAAAACTGTTTACTACATACATACTTACATATGTAATATGAATGGATGTGTGTAGGTCTTGCACCTATACTGCACGTTAGTACTGCACTGCGTATGTATGTAAAAGTACTATTGGTTATTTATGAAGCCTATAAATTTTAGACCGACTTCGTTGTAACTCATTGCAAATTAAACTTTAAACATTCAAAAATTGTACAAAACCAAACACCGAAAACAAAAGTCATAAGTTTACACTGTAAAAATACTTACCTCCAGTGATCTATAGCACTAATACATATATAAGTACATACTTAGTCATTACACTTGTCAATCTGATAAAAATTTCAGAAATGGTTCAAATTAACTTGAAATTATTAAATATGTGAACATTTTTACATTTCGGGATCGTATACGCCAAAATGGAAAGAGAAGGGACGAAAACATTTCAGTGTACTTACCATATTTTTTAAATTTTACTACACGGCGCAGCATGTTGCATCTATAAGTATAGCTAATACATCTCTGTTTGTACCGTAGCATTGATTTTGTTCTACCATGTAGCGATGGTTTTGCGACACAACGGTCGTTCTAACAAATTTGCTGTGTTTATGTGTAAAGGTCCGAAAAAAAACTAAAGAGAAGCATCTATCTAGGGGATCGTCATATAGGGTTTTTTTAGCCCCGAATCATTGCTCTTTAGCGACCGTTTTTCAGTATAACGTTTGCCTAATATTTATTCCCGTCCTAAAAACACATGAAGAAGGCCGTCGAAAATGATATCGGTCTTTTAAATTAGAGACCGTGTCACCTGTGTTTATATCCTTCTCGATAAGTACATAGTTGTCGTAGGGAGCGGATGTTCCCACCGTTCTTCTTTCGTTTCGTATATGTTATCCTGTCTTTCCGTCTGATGTAGTGCGGCCTTCAATATTTTTATCGTCTTGCAATTCACGCCGTGAGTTTCCTTCCTTTTTCCTTCTCCTTCCTATTCCTGTCGTTGGCATTACATGCGGTCATATTTTACATTGATAACTGAAGTTCATCGTGGTAAAGGAATAACACTTGCCACAATAGCTGTCTATCTCTTTATTGGTGTCCTGTGATTGCATTCCCTGCCTTTTGTATTGTTTTAATTTTGTCTAGGCTTATAAATGTTGGGAAGTTTTAATATAGCTTTTTGCAATATTCGCGGGATTAGATCGAATTTTTTCTCAGTATATGCATTTCTAAACCTCCATAAACCCCATATAATGGCACTAGGTGTCATTGTTTTCTCCCCATAGGGTTCTTGCCCTTTGTATTAATGAGGATGTTCAGTACCAGTAGCAACTTTATATGACGGATGCTGAGTTCAGCTCCAAGTGAGTTCCGTCTCATTTGCTGCACTTCTGTTTTCTTTATAGAAGCCCGAATTCTGATAGGGATTTTACTCTTATTAAGTTAGATTTCCTTTCTGATTTGATCGCTTCTATTTTGGAAACATATCGTGGTTGCTGGTGACTTCAATGTTCACAATTCGGATTGGTTCTACCACTCAAGTCATACAAAACTCGAAGATCGAGCTATTTGCCGAGTCGAACGACCTGACTCAATTCCGTGTATCGCAGGGCAAGCTCAAAAACATCCGTGACCTATTTCTTACTTCTCATCATTACAAATATGATGCAAGTATCCACGCACCTCTTGGAAACCCGGACCACTGTACCATTTTAGCATCTTTTCCGTATTCTCGAATCCACAACCCTTTGACGATAGCTCCAAAGCGATTAGTGTGGCTTTACGAAAAGGAAAATTGGAATGGTCTCAATTGGAAATGGTGTTTTACACAATTCTAATAAAATGATTAGCGTTAAACCTAAAGAGAATTCATCATTTAATGCGACTTGTAGATCAGCAGCCAAGTCCAAAGAGATCTCTTTCAGGAACTGGCAAACTAATGAGAATACCAATACTGAACAGTTGCGTAAGCAGGAAAGAAATCGCTGTAATGCCACTCTAAAGCGCGAAAAGTTTTTACACGAACAGCGCCAGAGGCATAAAGTCTTACAATTCCATAGGGGTGGTAAGAACTTTTGGTCACTTGTAAAGAGAGTAAAGAACCAAACGTCTTCATCAATTCCAACTCATTTTACAGGTGATCGCCTCTTAACCAGATCGGTTGATAAAGCGAAAATGTTTGCTAACATTTTGCAGAGAATTCTTCTCTGCCAGCTAGCGATTAACCACTGTTCGTTATCGAATCTGTATCTGGTGCTATGTCTGAGATACATTTTCGAATGCGAGTAGTTAAAAGATTACTTTCAAATCTTAACATAAATGGCATTCCATCCCATGTATTGCGAGCTTGTGCGACAATGCTGGCGCAACTGTTTCGCAATATTTTCAACATTTCATACACAACTGGTGTATTTCCGTCTTGTTGGAAGGTTGCCAATGTCCAACCACTTCAGATGTATACTTAGTACCATTTCTTATTCATATACCTGTTCAAAACGCACTAACTCTTTGGAAATTGAAAGGAAACGGCATGTTATGAATGACTCACTCAATAAAGATCTCCAGTCAATCTCTGAGTGAAGTATCATAGATAGAGTTGAGTTCAATGCGCGTAAGACCCAATATTGTATTTTCTACCACAAACAAGTTTCCCAACCCCCCTAGATATGAGTGGGGTACCTATTGCGGAAACAGCGAATCTTGATGTTCTGGGCATGTCTATCCAATAGATGTTTTCTTGGAAATAAACAAATTTTTTACGTGTCGAAAAAAGCAGCCAAGTGTCTCGACTTTCTTAGGCGGTGTAAAAAATATTTGATCTGATTTACACCACCTATATTCTTCCTAAATTGGAGTTTAATTCGCACATATGGGCTGGAGCTTCACGAACGCAACTGGAGCTTCTGGACCGTATCCAACATCGAGCGATAAAACTAATATGAGACAGTAAAGTTTTCAGCTCTATTGACTCCTTGGGACATCGTCGAAACGTGACTTGCTTCTCCCTGTATTATCGTTACTTTCACATTAGATGTTCTGCTGAGATGCGCAAGCTAATGCCGCCAGTTCGGATGTTCACCAGAACTACACGAACAGCAAGCGGAACTCACGCCTTCCACGTAGACACGGTGTTCCACCGCACTACGCGTTACAGAGAAAGTTCTCTGTCGTACCGCGCGTATTTGGAATAAGCACTTCGCTCCAACTCTGAGAATTTAACGATTTCGAACTCATGATTCAAGCCGGCATTTGTCAGCCTAGTAGTAGTCCATGGGTAAGTCCCCTTCAAATGGTAAAAAAGAAAAGTGGCGAATGGCTTCCAACCAGTGACTATCGTCGTATTAACGCAATAACGATACCCGGACAAATACCCACTTCCGCACATTCAAAATTTCGCTCAAAATTTGGCAGACAAAAAAATATTCACCACTTTTATTCTCGTCACAACGTGCAATCAATACCGCGACGAAAAACTGCAATTAATAAACCATTCGGCCTTTTCGAATTTAATTACATGCCATTCGGTCTTCGCAAACATTTCAACGCTAATAGATTTCGTTTATATCTGGTATACATCGACGATCTATGTATGTATTGCTTCAACTGACGAATCCGAACATAGCAATCTAGAAATTTCTTTTTAGCGATTACCGAAATTTAACGTTAAAATCAATCTTGCCAAATGCTATATTGACAAATCAAGAGTCTTATTTCTGGGACACTCAGTCAGTGCTGAAGGCGTGATTCCACCAACCGAAACGTGAAGAAGCATTCGAACTTCATTGTTTTCTTGTTATGATGAACTTCTACGTCGTTTCATTCCCAATGCTGCAGTCACGCAGGGAAAATTGAAAGTTCTTATTGCGGAAAATAAAAAGAAGGATCAATCTTCTGACATTTGGAACGATGAAGCAAATCATACATTGGAAAAATGCATTGATTTGGCCGATGTTGCGTATCTGGGTCATCCATTGGCTGGTGCTCAACTCGTTTAAAATGTTGACGCAAGTGATTTCACAGTTGGTACGGTTTTATATCAAATCGACGGTGATAAGCTATTACCCTTGGGTTTCTATTCAAAATGCATGCCAGATGCTCAAAAGCGATACAGTACTTATGATCGAGAACTACTTACGATTTATCAAGCCGTTAAATATTTCAAATTTATGATTGACGGACAAAATTCATTATTTACACTGATCATTTTTCCGTTTCAACAAAAACCAGAAAATGCAAGAAAAGCGTAAGCACGACAATTACGTCATCTTGATTTTATAAACCAATTTTTAACTGATCTACGACACGTGTCTGGCAAAGACAATATTATAGCGGATGCGCTATCTCGAATTGAGAGCATTTCTCAACCACTGAGCATCGAAATCATAGCGTGTTCTCAAATCAACAACCTCGAACTTGAACAAATTTTAAAAGATAGAAATCTCGTTGTCAAATTCCAACCTACAATTGTATTGTGATACTTCCACTAACAACGTGGACACTAACGTTCTATGTAACATGCATCGACCGTTTTTCTCGATGGCCTGTTGCCATTCCAATCGAGGATATGACCGCTGATACTATTGCAAAGTTTTTTTTATTGCAATTGGATCTCGCACTACGCGGCGTACCGCAATACATTACCACTGATCAGGGTCGGCAATTTGATTTAATTATATTAGGTGAATAAATTAATCGGCTGTAAACATATTCGAAGTTGGACATGTCATCCACAAGCAAACACATCATTTTACCATTGTTGTTACTAAGTATACGCACGATTTATAAACCAGATATCGACGCATCACCAGCCGAAATGATCTACGCCGAAAATTAGAATTACTACGGATTTCGCCACTCTCTGTTCTATGATGGAGAAACTTAAACCTGTTACTACTTCGAATCATTACAAGAATCAATATAATTGTGCAAAAATAAGTCACAGATTGCACACACGTTTTCATTTGTAACGACAAAGTTAGACCGCATTTCAAATCTTCTTACGACGTTCCATAAAAGGTAATTCATCGTCCTAATAAAAATTTCGACTTATTAACGATCTCAATCGACAGATTAAAAGCGGCCAGCATCGAAGTCGGCGAAGAAATCGGGCATCGCACAGTGTTTGAACTTCATGCAAAAGGAACGCAAAAATAGAGAGCGAGTCATAAGATAGTCATTTTGGTACAGGAGATGCTTAAGTCAATACAACGTCTGAGTTCAAAAATAAAATAAGTCTGCCCACAGCCGTGCCCACCTCCACATGATAAGTAAACAAAATTAAGATGAGTAAACAAAATTATTATCGCTAAGAATCTCATTCATGTATTCATGTATTGTGTAAGTCCTTCATCTCCCTCCGCCTCCTCCATATTAATACCCCTCACCCACCTTCCTCCTTCTTCTTCTTTTTCTTTTAATGGCACAACATTCCATGGAGAGCCTAGGCCGAGCTTTTCGCATCCATTCATGTTGTGCATGTGTGTCTTGTTTTTCCATCCTTCCCATCCAAAAATACATAAAATGTCACTTTTTAATCATTTTTGCTTTGGTGAACAATTGAACAACATATACCTAAATCCGCAAACTTTTTCCTTCAGGGTATAATTGGGTAAATGGGTTACTAAGTATTGGATATAGGTATATACAAGGTGTCCCAAAAGTCAACATCATCCCTTGGAGGCTAGCACATAACTGACCAATAATATCAAAATATAGCCTTTGTAAAAAATGTTTAGTTTTTGAGATATTGAAATTTTTATGAACTTTGGGAAATTTGACACCTTAAATCAGTTTTTCGAGTGCCACAGCTACAACATTTAATTTCTGTTTTTGAATTCTAATTTTTTTACTGATTCAAGATTTATTACGATATTAATGAAAATGTGGTAATATCTCAAAAACTATGAAATGTTTACTTAGGTAATATTCCGATATTCTCTATTCTATTTTATTCATATCATACCCCTTCCTACATGTAATTTTTACCTCATGTGGTTTTAGTTTAGAGAGTGATAGATGCTGCTGAAATTTGTTTGAATTGTTTAGCTGAAAAAATAAGCCTAATCAATTAAAGAAAGATAACAGAAAACACCGATCGTCGCCGATCATTAGATATCATCTAATAATACAAAAGTTAATGTTAATGATATTTTAAGTAGGACTTTTAAATAGTCAAATAGTCAATTGGCTTAAAAAAAACAGGAAATACTATATATAGGTACATACATATATTCAATTAAAAACTGTATGTACATAAACTTGACGTGCTATTAGTAATTTTGGAGTGATGAGCTCTCAAATATAAGTAGTTTAGATGGTAGTTATTCTCTTCTCACTTTCCAACCCACTGTGCGTCGTATGATGTGGATATGGATTTAATCGTAAGGTGGGCGTTATAATTTTTACAACTGCTATTCCTGAGGCTATTCCAACTGCTCGTAACAAATGTAGTTTAATTTCTTTTTCTATTTTCTTTAATATGAGCTTTGAAATTGTTAAATGAAAATTTTCACATCAGACTTCTAGTGTTTCATAGAAAGTATACGGAGTGTTTTTGTGTATGAAGCTCATCATAACTACATCGTATCGAAGCAAAAAATGTTACTATTCCAAGTGCTCCAGAATATCTAAAAGATAAAGAATATTTTTGGGAGTATCCGAAAGTTCTTAGTGCTTTTCTTGGACGTCTGTCCACCCGGCTTTAATTTTACCATGGGTTCACTTTCTTCTACAAAAGAGCTTAAATCCTGACTAAAGTAAAATAAAACGAAAATAAATTGGAATTGTAAAATTTGTAAATTTTATTTTTATTTTGTATGATTTTTTTTAACTTTTGTAATATTGAACTGTTATTTGTAAAATCCTTTTTGTTTTTTTAATTGAAGCTTTCACAAAATTTCACAGAAGCATAATACAAGCTGTCAATATTTTTTTTATATTTATTATGTAAAGATAAATTTATTTAAGTAGTAGATTCATTCATTCAAAAGCCGATAAATCCATATTTTGTAGGTTTGTTTATTTATGTATAGGTTTTTATAGGATTTATTCATTTTATAGTGAATCTGATGTGCTAGATAAATGGAGGACCCCAAAATTAGTACATTATATATTAATACTTATATCAAAAAAAAAATTGCATTAATCGGTTTTTGCATGTTTTGCATTTCCTCAGACATATGTGATTTTTCTTTTCAAAGATTCTCACTGAAATCAGAAAGTTTTCACATTTGAACCTAATGCATTTGGAAGCAGAGTTTTGGGTAGAGAATTTTTCGTTATCCGGAAGTTCAATATATTCGTTTTTTGTTTTTGTCAATAGCATATCTTGATTTAATTAGATATTTCTTTATACATGGATGCGTTAATTATGTGTTTTTTTTTACATTACTTGCATGTATGTAATTGTTGTAGTTATTATTTATGGTAAAGTATTTATTGTGTGTGTGTGTGTGAATATGTATTTATTTATTTAAAATAGAATTATAGTAATAGTAGTAGTTTATTTTCATTCACTTCTCTGCTCTAAATGTTTCTCTTATGTATATAAATTTAAACATTAATTTTTTATGTGATTATTTAAAATTACGTTTATTAATAATTATCAATTTAATTATCAAGCAAAATACTGTTTTGTGCAAATAATAGTACAAATATACGTACATCCATACATATGTATTCGACTACTACTTTTATAGTTTATGTGTGTTTGTATATTTTTTTTCAAGTTTCACATTTTTATGTCAAAGTTGCATGTACCATAATTCTTGTAGAGGGAAGTAAGTAAAATACATCGTTTCTTGTTAGGATCATAAAACTAAAAACTAATTATCAGTGCTTACAATTTATGAATAAGTTAAGCTTAAGTTAAATGAATTTATGTATGTGTATGTGTATGTACGAGTACATATGTATATATGTTAAGCAAGGTCACCATCAACTTTTTTTTTTTTTTTTTTTTGGGACACCCCATGCCACTTATTAGTGGAAATCAAAGAATTCCGTCAGTAGGGAATGTAAAGACATAAAAAAAAATTATTATCTATGTTATTGAGGGGAAAAAGTGAGTTGGACGCCATCTATTTTGAAAGCTTTCCCCAAGAGTGTTTCAGAGCAAAAAAAAAACAAAAGAAATTTCGGGGTACCCTTTCGAAATGGGTGGTATCGCTTTCAAATTTATTTTGGTGACCGACCCGTCTTAATGTACGTGTATGTACATATGTAGGTAAAGTAGCAGAAGTTGTATAGTATGAATAATGAGATTTTCCTGTGAATGCCATTGTTATAAGTTTAAATGCCACCACTGCAATAAGTTAAAAAAGGGGTTTTTCATGTTCGATTAACAAATATGTTTCGAATTTTGGAATTTATAAAATTTATTAATTTTTTGTTTTTTTCCGAGATAAATCTACGAAGAACTCCGATAGAAGTGAAAGTTTATATATAATATAATGTCGTGCAGAGTCGTAGATTGAAAATGTATGTTTCAAAGGAAAGTGATTTAAAACAAATACATATGCTGCCAGTATCTACTCTTTAAATATTTGGTTAAAAACTCATGCAAAACCGCCCAAGTTGGAGACTTCGACAGTTTTGTCTACAATAAATTTAATTTCAATCCAGTTAATCTCAAAAAAATATGAGAGACTCCCTGTATTGGTATAGGTTACAATCTCGGGTATTTGCTCAAGATAGCCATTAACCCTCTAGTACTCAAATTTTTGATTGACCAAGAAAAGTTATAGTAGATAAATGTTGGTGTAAAAAGCACTTGCCTGTTCCCAAAAACTTTAGAAAATTAATGGGAATGATTTTGTGAAGTCGGGGAGTCGGGATTCCTCAAAGCAGTTGTTGTTGTTTTATGAGCCTGTTAGCAATTTTTTTTATATTCAATGTTCCTATCTTTAGCTATTCATAGACTGTTTCTTTTACCGTTAGTATCAGGGGAAGTATTTTATTTACTTTTATTTCATTTATAATCAAAATTCTGAAATTCAATATAAACAATTATTTTTTCAGGTTTCCGTAAATTTTTGACTTTGATGCTTTCGGCAACTCATAAAACTCGTAGCGGAGGAATATTTATGAAAGTTTTGGGGAATTCAATATACGATATGAGGTACTTGTACCTCCAGACAACTGTTCTGGTTGCTATTACACCCGTAATAGAGAAGACTGTCTAGAGGCATTGCATTGCATTGCAGCATTCATTTCAACTGATTGGCAAATACGCAAAAACTATAGAAAAGATACAATTGGCTCTTGCCGTTGTATTCTTGATATTTGTAGTATTTGAGAATCGCATGTGTTTTGTTTTTGTAAACATATCAAATTTCATGCAAAATTAAAATTTATCAAAAATACAGAATACAAGACCATTTACTCCAGATCGTGAATACCGCTACTGTATAGTGTAATATTTTTACGTACGAGTACTTTGTTGTTGTGGCCTTTAATGGGAAAACTTGTTTGAAAGATGTGTAACGAATAATTCTTGAAATAATTGTCTAAACTGAGAAAAGGAAATATTTCACAAAAGGGACGTTCGATTCCAAAGGATATATGGAATATAGTCCCTTATTAGAACTGCTGGTTTTTTAAGATCCATTTTTCAAAAACAAACGCACTAAATATTCTACAGTGAGTTGCCTGCTGTTTTTCACAAGCAAGCAGCGAACGAATCGAACGGGTCTAAAATGCTTAAATGTATACGGTGGCACTATATGGAACAATAAAGTCATGTATGTGGTGTGCGTGAGTGCGTGGAAGAATAGTAACATACTTTTCAAATAATACATACTAAATTCGTGCAAATTTAGCGTGAGTATGAATATATTGTACAAAGTGGAAAAAAACGATGCCAGGTGCGCAAGTATGGAAACCATGGACGATACCAGGCAAATGTATTTATGTATTGTATTGTATGTATTTATGTACTGTAAAGGCTAAAAATTGTTTCTATGTACGTTGTATATGTAGTTATAATGAGTTTGGAACTTTTGTTGGAAAATGACATGCACGGGCATGCGCCAGCCTGCCGGCGCATGCGGGAACATGCACAAGTCAATTGAATGCGCCTATGCCTATGCTGCTTAAAGTCTTAATTATAATAATAATAAATAAACTAAATATGTATGTAAAAATCTGAACTAGTAACTTAGAAGAAAAATAAAAGAAAAAATTACAAAAAAAAGAAAATGTGCCAATGTTGTGTTCATGTAAATTCACCGTTAAAAATTTGGCATGCAATCCTTGTAGTTGTAAAGGAAAAAAACAATTAAAACGAAAACAATAAAAAAAATCATGTTGTATGTGTGTATGAAAATCTTAAACACTAAAATAAAAATCATTAGAAGTCAACAAAAGCAATATGCTCTGTAAATGAGATATAAAATCAATAAAAAAGATTTAAACCAATTCGAACTCCATTCGATTCCGATCTAATTAGTGTAAAGGCGGCGGTGTTCGATCTGGCGACTTGGACACCAACAGACTCTTCGGCACATGTTTTGCCATAAAGTCGTGCTGCAAAAGTTGATTGTGCTGCAGCTGTTGTTGCTGCTGCTTCCGTCGACGATTTTGCTTGCGTTGCTGATAGCCGCCAGGCGATGCTGCTGCATATGGAGATTGCAGGAAGTTTGTACCATTGCCATAGAGCCGACTGCCGCCACTGTTTAATGCTGCTAGGGTTGCGTTGTTGCTGTTATGTTTCCACATGCCAGCCGGGCAATTGGTCGCTTTGCGCCAGTCCGGCAACTGCACACCCAAGCGGCGACACTCGTGCGCATACGCGGCAAAGCTGTCGCAGTGACACATTTCGCTCGGACACTCACACACATCCATCTTGCAGGACTCAATGTAATTAATGGGGTTTAGTCTATTATCACAGTTTCCGAATACTTCAGAATTGTGCAGCGGTCGACAATACGCGTTCGATTTGCGCTGCTTGCAAGTTGGTCGGGCGGCAGTATTTTCCTTTTTACGTGAGCACGCCTTCGAGCCGCCGACTTTCCACGAATTAGCGAATCGGTAGACCTCCTGCTCGGAGTGGTTGGAAGAATCACGGCTGGTGAGATCATCGCGCCCGATGCCATTAAAATTGCCGCAAAGGCCGCACAGCTTTTGTTTGTACGAGGCGGGCACCACGACCTGTAGGAAATTATTGCCATCCCATTCGACATTTATGCCTAAATCAGTTTTGAGCATTATACCTTCGGGAAGACGCTCAATGCTTAAGATGGATCCCTTGCTATATGGCATCGCAATGCGACTGCCATTCACCTTGACACGCAATTTTTGGCCGAGATTAATACGCACATCCTTCATTTTCAGTGTGACCGTTTTTGTCCACGATGAACGTTTCGTTCCACGGCCATCATTAGTCAAACGTATCGAGAATGTACGATCGCGACAGTCGGCCGCCAAGAGATATTTGCATGAGCCTTGGAAACTGAAAAATTTCCCATCAAATGTTTTGAAATGAGGATCTCCGAAAACCGTACAAGTCCCAGCAGTTTCAATGCATTTGGGACAACATTCCCCCGGGGGCACTTTCATCTCTTCATTGGCGCGGCACTTAACGGGGGGACAACGCATTTCCGAGCATCGTATATTACCTTGTGTACAGCGACACGAACGGCAAGGACCAAAGTTCCACGTTTCGTTGTTCAGGTAGGTCATGCCATCATAAATGCATTCGCTACGCACTTCGGATGTGATGCAGCGTGGACAGCAACCGTCCATTTCTTGGTATTCAGGCGAACATTCGAGTATGGGACATGTTTTGCGCTGACAAATCGAGGTGCCATTTGTACAGGTGCAATTGGTGCAGCGGTAAGGTGTAAATTGAGTTTTATCATAGTAAACTTTATTGTTGAAAAAGCACTTTCCTATGTAGAGCAGAATTAGATAGAAGAAGTTAAATATAATATATTGAATGTAATGTACTCATGTACTGCTGTAATGCGGAGAGTAATCGCTTGTTAAAGGTCTCAATATTACATACCTGCAACCTGCATAAATTCACGATGTTCCGTGCACCGAGGACAACATTCATTCGGATGCTGTTTTTGCTTCGACATAGGACACTGTAAAATCGGGCAAGTCTTCTTGGCACACGTGAGCATATTCCCAGTACATTGACAGACCAAACAGCGATCGTCGATTGAAGCGACGACTTCCTGGCCTTCGGCAACAATTTGCCCATTGATTTTACAACCTACGAATAAATAAAATGAAGCAAAAAATTATGTACTCGTATGAAGTAGAGCATGAGTTGGAAAAAATAAACTTTAATTAAGTTCGTATAACTCCTCTGACCACATAAAGAACAAATCTCGACAACAATAACAAAGAGTTAATACTCAAACAAACACAAGTAAAGGGCTTCTTTCCATAGCTATGTTTATGAAGTGTTGTTGACCAAACATTTCAAGCTCATAAGTTGCACATGTTATTGTTCCCAAACAAAAGTTTCGACCTCTGCCGTCTTCCTCTTTTCTTTTTTGCGCTGCCTGTGCGTTCGTCCGTCCGTCTCACAAAGAAAACATTGCAAAAACTTTGGGCTCTTAAAAACGTAACAATAGCTTCTTGTTTACAGTTTCTGTTGTTGACTTCATTCGTTGCACACAATGTCCATCTGTTGAGTCTGAAACTTGATTTTCTTTCTTGGATGCCGCCGCTGCTTAATTTTAATTTCATATTGACACATCTACATAAGTATAAAGTTAAATCGCACATGTGGGTACTTTTAGATTTATTTTCACTTGCATGCCATTTAAGTAATGTAGTCGAAAAAAAAAAAAAAAAAAATTCTTCTTCTTCTTTTAATGGCACAACACAACAACCCATGGAGGGCCTAAGCCATCGCCCTCCATGTTGTAGATGTGCTGAATCCGAACGGCGATGTGAAAAGCTCTTCATACTCTTGGTGGTTTACATTGTACAAAGTTATTGATAAACGAATTTAGAAAACTACGTACTTATATATATGTAACTTATTGATGTGTTTAGACAACTTTTACATTTTGCGTGTAAAAGCTTAGTGCTTTGTATGCTATTTTTGGTCTAAATGATTCAAAAAGTGAATACAAATCTTTATTTTATTTTCTCGCTCTTCTTAAAGGGCTCTTTAATAGTTATGATACGGCACTCAAGGCTTTCATTTTATCATGGTGAAGTTCACGAATGAGCAACGTTTGGAAATTATTAAAAATTACTACCGAAATTCTAAGTCAACGTCTAAGCAATTTTAAGATTAACCAATAATAATCGTCCTACCAGACAGGCTGTGCTTGCTATTGTGGATAAACTCGAGTAAACATACTCGTATTCACTATTGAATGTTCCTTTGACAGTGAGACAACGCACCGGTCGAAGTACCGAAAATATCACAGCCGTAAGTGCTTCACTTCAAAATGAGCCAAATCAGAAGATTACACGCCGTTCACAGGAATTGGGAATCTCTAAGTCCACCTTGTGTCGAATTTTGCATAAATGAACAAAAATTAACACAAGATTTGAAGCCTCGTGTTCATTTGAAGCGCCGAAACTTATACGATTGGACTCTGCAAAAGTTAAAAAAAAAATGAATCTCATTGAAAAATCATCTCATCTAATTTTTGGCTTAATATCTTTGCCAATAAGCAAAATATACGTTATAGCCCAAGAGACTTTATTTAGGTGACCGTGTGTGGTGTGGATTTCATGCCGGAGGTGTAATTGGACCGTTTTTTTTCGTAGATAAAAATTATAACCATGTTAGGGTTAATGGAGTTCGCTATCGTGAAATGTTGGAAGACTATTTTTTGGCTGAATTGAATGGATTTGTTATCAGTAATATATGATTGCAACCAGATGGTGTGCCATTCCACACAGCTGGCCAAATAATTGATCTATTGAAGGGGAAGTTTGGTAATCGTGTAATCACAAGAAATGGTCCGGTCGAATGTGCAACCCTAGCTCATGCGATTTAACGCCATAGGATTTATTTCTATGGGATTACGTTAAGTCGCTGGTTTAAACCAACATGTCAGTAACGTTAGAGGGAAGAGTGGTTGCAAACGTGCTCGCTGTGGTCATATGAGCGATATCGAATTCCATGCTTAACTGTAACATGTGAACTTCACCTGCAATAAGTTTCAGCTCGATATATCACTTATTGTGTTTTATTTATGTGTGTATATACAAAATAGTTATGTTCCTCGGATTCACCGAAAAAATTTTCGGAAAACAAAAATTAAATTTCGTTTTGATGAAGCATTTTACCTTTACATACTTACGAAAAAAAATTCCCAACCTAAACCTACTCGCATGAATGTCCAGATGATCGCCTGTTGTGTGCATGAACTTTGTATACATGTGAAAGCTCAAAGGCCAACACGGCATTATAAACAATATTCCCAAGTCCCGGACTCAAAACATAGACAGGCAAGACTTAAGTTTAGTGCAAAAGTTACAGATTAATATTAAAAAATTTAATTTAAGGTGAGTAGTTTTCTTTTCCTTTCATTATTACTAAGCACCGAAAATAGCAAAGTGGGTCTCAATTCTCCAGCATTTTATGTACATACCTACGCAAATATTTTTGTGATGGCATTAAGGAAATAAATATCTCTAATAATGCAAAATACGAAATAAATTATTGAAATGAAAGAATAAAATTAATAATAATAACGCCATCTGGACCGGAATAAACGATTTGTTTGTACGACAACGAAACGACAAAACGACGACACGGTGATCTGTTCTCTGTCAGAATCGGAGCTTGTTTAATTCGGTATAATGACAAATTATTTATTATTGTTTGTGTTAGTAAATAGTTAAGATTTTAGATGAACTAAGTCTATTGTTAAGTTAAACAATCAAGCCAAATAAGTCAAATACCTCAAATACCTGAATATGTACACAATAGCTACAAACATACAAACATATGTACTATACATACTCGTATCTACAATACATCTTATACACATACCATACATAAGTAGTAAGTTAGAGTACATACATACATATGTACATATGCTATAATAAATTGTGTTTATTTAAGATTTTGATCGCATACTTTGGAATGAAGTTTTTCTTCTTCATTGTAAGTACAATAAATGTTGTGAGTGGTTGTGATTTGGTTTTGATATTCGAAATAAATCAAAAGCAAAACAAATTGTAATAAGGAAGATTCTAAAGATACGAGTACAAGAGCAAAAACAAATAAAAGTATTTTGGCAGTTATACGAGTACTTCAAAAAGAAGGCGAAAAACTTACCGTGGCACGTGGGACAACATTCTCCTGGTCGTGGCTGTGCTATTTGATTCTCATCGCATTGCGTATAGCATTTCATTGTTGTCTCGGTGACAACACTGGCTATACATTTATACATTGTACATGGATAATCGGAATCTGACCATTCCGAGCCACTTGCATACGAAAGTCCTCGGAATATGCACCCTATAAAGATTTTATTATTTTTTAATTTATATTTATTATTACATAATTTCAATGCAATATGTACTGCTTGCTTACCTTTACAGCGTCTACAGCACGTATCAGAAGCTTTTGGATCCAGTAAATAACAATCATCAATGGACGGGCAGCTTTCTTTGTCACAGTTTACGAAACCATTCTGAAAAGAAAGGAATGCAATTGTAATTATGTACTTGAGCGTAACAACTTTATAACTACAGGATGGACCATATCAAATGAGATACGAGGTATTTCAACGGTGCTTTGCACTAATTATGTTTTTCAGATGAAAGCAACCACTCAAGCAACAACAACAGGGTGGAATATTTATAATTTTGATTTTGATTTTCGTATAAATAAGAAAACAAATAACTTTTTTTTATTCTTCGAAAGTAAAATCCTTCCGGTTAATAGTAGAACACTATTTCTTTCAAATGTCCTTCTCGGCTGACCCAATAAACTAAATTTTGAGGTACATTTTTATCTATTAATTTCGTTAGCGTGACACTTACCATATCTGTGAGCTTCATCTTATCAAAGTGAGCTTCATCAGAAAAGACGAATTTTCGGTGAAAATCTTCAACCACTTCCAAGCATTCCAGAGACCAATTAGCGAACCGAAAACGTAGCGCAAGGTCATGTGGTTTCAGCAGTTGTACCAATTGAACTTTGTACGGCTTCATACCGAGGTCCTTATGCAAAAAAGTGCGTGAAATGTTCAATACCTGAGAAAGATGGCGATTTGATGTGTTTGGGTCTTCTTTCACATTTCGAGTAACAGCAGCAAATTTTTCGGTTTTGCGCATTGTTGGATTACGATAACGTGTTGTTTTATCCAATAAAAATCCAGTTTCATGCAATCGTTTACAAATTGATACACAAATTGCGTGGAAAATGCTTCTTTCCTACCGAATTATCAACATAATTTTCTCACACTTTCGGTAGAAGATTCACCCTTTTGCAAGTAAATTTTTAATATTTCCCAACTTTGTTCAAGCGTAATCGAACCATTTCATTAATCGCAAATATAAAACTAATTTTCCGTCATAATACGAATGACATTAGACTTGCCACATTCAAAATAACCAATAGTTCAAAGTCGAAACGTTAGATGGACCACCCTATATAAAACAAAAACTGACACTACTGAAACCGAATAAAAATAAATACAAATATGTTTAACAAGGTGGTATATCTGTTTCAATAATACCATTCAGTGAAAATATTTAAAATTCTTGTAATGGTAATTCTCAGTTACAATTGCAACTTATGAGTAGCTTATATGTACCTATAGTATTGAAACACGAAGACCTACCACTTAGATCACTGATGAGGTCCATCACTGATGGCAATCGCCTGATCTGCCTGTTCTTTTACATTCAACATACAGGGTGTCGCGCTATGAATGCAGAGTATTATGTTGAATGGTCGCTGTGGCGTAGTGGTAATGCGTTGGACTGCTACGCAGAGTGTCCGGGGTTCGAATCTCGGCACAGGCAAAATAAAAAAAAAATAAAAATAAAAGTAGAAAAAAAATATTTTTTCTACACGGCACCACCTCTTGGCAGGCAATAGCAAACCTACAAGAGTAAAAATTGCTATGAAAATCTTTTCACTTCGCCGTTCGGATTCGGCATTAAACTGTAGGTCCCTTCCATTCATGAACAAATATAACACGCACAACATGAGTGAATGGGAAAAAGCTCGGCCTAGGCCCTCCATGGGCTGTTGTGCCATTAAAAGTAAGTAAAGAAGGAAGACTTATAGGTGGGGGAAAGAAGGAGGGAGAATGACAGAGGGAATGCAATCACACAGGACACCGATAAAGAGATAGACAACCATTGTGGCAAGTGTTATGTCTTTACCACAATGAACTTCAGTTATTCTCTTTGGCAAAATGTTTAAATACATTACTTAGATATACTCCAACAATAAGAACTTGGCAAATTCGCAAATAATTTTCCATAATTGCATAAATAAATTTGCAATTATTGATTATATTTAACTCTTTCCACATGGCACCACCGCTTGGCGTGCAATGGCAAGCCTACAAGAGTAAAAGTTGCCTATGTTCGGATTCGGCATAGTACTGTAGGTCACTTCCATTTATGTGCAAATATAACACGCACAACATGAGTGGATGAGAAAAAGTCAGCATAGACCCTCTAAGGGCTGTTGTGCCATTAAAAGAATAAAGAAGAAGAAAGACTACGTTTATGGTTGAAGCAATTAAGAGAGGTTTACTGTATACATATACTTATGCATGTAAATTCTTAACATTAACAACTTTACACCACTGTGGTAACGTGCCACCCCCACTATGCGAAAAAGTATAAAAACGATAACTATATAATATAATTCTGTTAATGTGTTCTGGTTTATTCTAGTTTTTTTTAATTTATGTAAATAGCATTTGCTTATTGGCATATGTCAACCCGATCATACATAAAAAATAATTGCAATAAACTGAAATATGAGTTGCAAACAAATTGCTATGAAAATAAATTAAAATATATGTAACGCGCAGAAGTGATTAAAAATATTTATTGTTCAATAAAAAAAAATACTTTACTTTGATTCGTAGGTTTTAACTATGTAGGTATACTTATATATGTAAGATTAGAAGAAAAAATATAGATTTTAATGTAAAAAAGGTAATAAAATACTTAATAACAATGACCAGTCTAAAATATGTAAAATAAAGGGTGTTTTTTTTTTTAGAAGTGTGGTTTTCAATCTGGCAATACTTTTTTCGGAGTTGGTCTTTTTGACAGCTGTGACTTGATTTATGCTCAGCTTGGTTTGCTATTTCAAGAATTGAAGCCGAAAGACTATCAAGCGCGTCGCACGTTCCGTGAATGGGCCCAAAACAAGATGGCCATCGATCCCGATTTTCACAAGAAAATTTTGTTCAGCGATGAAGCTCACTTTTGGTTGAATGGGTACGTTAATAAATAATATTGTCGCATTTGGAGTGATCATAATCCACAAGCCATTGTTAAGACGCCGTTACATCCTCAAAAAGTCACTGTTTGGTGTGCTCTAAGGGCAGAGGGAATCATTGGTCCATATTTCATCAAATATGAAGCCGGTCATAATGTTACAGTCAATGGGGAACGCTATAGAGCCATGATTAATGACTTTTTCGTGCCTGAATTGGAGGATGTTGATGTGGACGACCTTTGGTTCCAACAAGACGGAGCTACATGCCATACAGCCAACGAAACAATCACAATGAATGTGAACGGAAATCTGAGAACCCAAAAAAATACTAAATTGCTGCATTGGTCGGACTGTAAGCCTGTAGTCCTAGTTCCACAAATTCTTCGACAATTCAATTTTCATTCACTATGATTTTATCAACAAATGATTCTAATGATTTTATACATACATAAGGCTCCTAGACAATTTTCTATCAGAAACACTTCCAAATATTTGACTTTCTTGGGGAAGTCGAAGATAATTTCGCCAAAAAGTTTAAGACGAAAAAATTCATATGTTGTTTTCTCTAGGGATTCTCAGATAATCTATGCCTCTAATTATAGCATATCGCTACCTCCATTCTGCAACCACGTATCTCCATTTTGGAACTTAAGAATCCAGATAAAAATAAATACGCTGCGAGTTTGTATGAAACAAAATTTTAGATCCAGTTTTTCAACTTCGTATCTTCACCGGAATACTGAAGTTTAACGATAGATACATATTTTTTTTTTAGCCACATGTCCTTGCCTGGTTCAAAAACTGAATTTTTTTTTTTTTTATTACTTCGTTGTAGAGTTTGATAAGTTTTGAAATTCTGCTATTCTTGAACCGTGTTAGGAAATCTGCTTACTTTACTTTACTTTTAATTGCACAACAACCCATGGAGGGCCTAGGCCGAGCTTTTCGCATCCACTCATGTTGTGCGTGTTATATTTGAACATGAATGGAAGGGACCTACAGTTTTATGCTGTGTCCAAACAGCGAAGTGAAAAGCTCTTCTTAGTCATTTGTTTCTACTGTTGTAGGTTAGCCATTGCCTGCCAAGAGGTGGTGCCGTGTAGAAAAATTTTTGTTTCTACTTTTTGATTTTGCCTGTGCCGAGATTTGAACCCCGGACATTCTGCGTAGCAGTCCAACGCACTACCGCTACACCACAGCGACCACAGCGGGCATCTGCTAGACTTAGAGAATTACCCTAATGTGAATTTCTGGATATTTGTTCAGATTTTTGTTTTTATCTGTTATACGAATTTCGAGATAAAGCGTTTCTGAATTTTTAAATTATTCAAAGATTAATTAATTTTGTATTTATAAATGCTGTTCATAAATATAAAATATTTGTAGAATATAAAATAATTATAATATACTATGGTAATAAACGTCAACTATACAAAATACATACATACATACTCGTATGTCATTCTAATGTGAATATTATCAAACGTTGGGATTATTTGCATTTATTAGATTCGGTCAGGTTATGATGCTTTTATCACTTAAAAAAATATATATATTTTTTAAAAAAATTTTTTATTGTTTAACTGAATTGATAAGTATTAATTTTGTTCCAGTTTTTTGGGTAAGTGGAGAGAAAAAAAATTAATTAAAAATTAAATTAAAATAACAGAGTTCAACACAAAAAAAAATAAAACAAAAAAAAAAATTAGAAAAGATATATATAAAATATTTTATATACATAGCAATTTTCTTTAATCGATTAGAATTCTGAGGTCTAAATGATTCTGATTTATTGATGGTTTGTACTTGTACGCAATTGAACTTTCTCAATGAATCTTTTGAATGTCATTGAAATAAAATTATGATTTCACGATTCTATGTATGTAGAACTCCAATTATGTAATCTCAAATTAATACAATCTAAGTATTATGTTAAACATTGCTGTCCTAAAGTATTAAATTTACAATATTAAATAGTAAATATTCATGCTGCATATGTCGGTATCAGTAAATCATTCAATGAGGCAATAAAAAATGACGTACAACTAATGTTGCAAATGAATGAAAAATATGCGAGCAGAAAATTGTAAATTCGAAATAAATAAATTATTAAATTCAATAAAAACCGGTGAATTTATTTTATTTATTTGTCCCAGCAAACATTTGGGATCCAACTTCGTTTCAAATTCCAGTTAAAACTTTTATGTCACCCTAACTTCGTACTGTCTCTAGTGCACCCATTGCCACTATTAGAATTTTATGCCATGAGATTGAAAGGGTTTCGATTTAGGAAATTGAAAAGAAGGAAGTTCGTTCGAGGTTACAACGAGATTTTTACTTTCAGAGAAATGGTAGAGCCCTGGTCATATTACCTTCAAAATATTATACCTACATAGTAGTACATGACTCCATTCATGTAGAACTATAACACGCACAACATGAGTGGATGCGAAAAGCTAGGGCTACACCCTCCATGGGCTGTTGTGCCAGTTAAAGGGAAAGAAAGTACATGATTCGCCTCGATCATTTATTTATATGTTACACAATTATATCATATCTACTGAATAAGTCATATCTACCTACTTGAATTTATCATATCTACTTATATAAGTATATACATACATAAGTTAAGAATATAAAATGATAGGGTATTACATCAAAGAAAACTACGAGTGTGCAGTGCTAAAGTTATGAATGCTGCAGTTTTTCTATTTGTGAATTCATATTTAATCGTCTTATTAATTTTATTATATTTTTGTCTTTTTCTTTATTAGGAATATTATGTGAGATCAAGAAACTTATTGATCTTAGAAAATATGTCATCGATTAAATACAAGGTTGCTGTAGAACAACAACATAACAACTAAATTACAATTACAATATTATATTTATATACGAGTAACTACATACTCGTAGTATGTGGCGCGATCGATTCGCCAGTTATGCCATATATTAAGTATGGTACTTTCAAACATTTGGAAATGCTCATATGAATTGAGCTGCATTTCATAGCTACACTCCTAATTTGCAAGAGTTTCACAGAATAAAGGGGTGTGAAACATGATTGAGTCAACTTTAACTAGTTAAAGTATGCTTTATTTTTGATTACAACTACAAAAAAGTATCAGGAAATGATAATTTAAAAAGCCTGACTGTCGCTAAATTGGTACCACTGTCCTCCATCCTGATGTGAAGTTGGAACACGATCTGTCACTTACTAAGTTTGTTTACAGTTTTCGATTTTTTAAATTCATCTCAAGTGTGTTTTGCGATTTTTAGAATGAATAAAAATATCGAAAAGGGAATTTGTCTCAAATTTTTCATTGCAAATGGAATTTTGTGAGGTTGCGAATCGCTTACCGTGAATCGACTTTATGAAAAACTCAGTGCATTCAAAATCGGTCGAGATGTGGTCGAAGGTTTGGCTCGCTCTGGTCGGAAATGTTGACTGTTTTCTTTGATTATCGCGGTGTTGTGCACTCGGAATTCATGCCAGTAGGTCAGACGGTAAATAAAGAATATTATCTGGGCATTGTGCGGGTTTTATGGAAAGAAGCTCATGGATTTTGCACCGCGACAACGCACCAACTCACAAGACTATCACTGTGAACGAATTTCTGGCCAAAAACTCAACAATAAGTATCATCGAACTACCAACGTATTCCCCTGATATGGCTCCGGCTGACTACTTTCTCCTTGTTAAACACAAATTACCACTTCGCATCACCAGTTTTCAGTCGATAGAAGACATAAAAGAGAGTTCGCGGCGAGAATTGAAATCCATTCCGGAAAATGTGTTTTTGAAAAACGTGTTGCTGATTGGATTACTTGTTGGCATAAGTGTATTATTGCGGAAGGGGCCTTCTTTCAAGGCGATACAATAAGTTTGAATACATTACGAGGGTAGATAAATAATTACCCGTGTGTGAAGACAAGTGGGGTTTGCTGAGGGAAGTTGGCATTACCGTCGTGTACTGCCATCTGCCACTCGACACTAAATTTCAAACTGATTCACAGGTTATTTTTTTCTGTGGCAGCCATTAGTATTACACGTGTATCGTGTTTCGCAATAAAATGAAAAAAAAAAAACAATATCGATCCGTAATTCGCTTTTTATTTTTGGATGCTAAGAAATAAAAGCGAAGTTGGATGCTGTATATGGGGACCCTTCACCATCTAAGACAACCGTAAGATATTGGTTCAACGAATTTAAACGTGGTCGTACATCTGTTTTTGATGAGGAGCGCCCAGGTCGCCCGGCAGACGTAGTTACCGAGGAAATCGTTGAAAAGGTCCGCGACATGATTCTCGCTGATCGCCGAACGAAAGTGCGCGAAGTGGCAGAGGCCGTAGGAGCGTCGTACGGAACGGTAATTAAAATTATACGTGATAGGTTAAGCATGAGAAAGGTGTTGGCCCGATGGGTGCGCCGATTGCTTACGGTGGACAACAAGCGGAAACGGAATTTCCGCGGCCAAATTGCATGAGTTGAACTACGAATTGCTACCACACCCACCGTACTCGCCCGACTTGACTTAGCTCCCTGCGACTTCTTTCTGTTCACCAACATGAAAACGTGGCTCGGGGGAAAAAAATTCAGCTCAAACGAGGAGGTTATCGTCGAGACAGAAGCGTATTTTGAAGAGCTTGACAAATCGTACTTTTTGGAGGGGTTAAAGAAATGGCAGAAACGTTTGGAAAAGTGTATTGTACTAAAAGGAGATTACGTTGAGAAATATAAAAAAAAAATTTGTGTAAAACTTGCCTCTTCATTCCTAATAAGGGTACTTATTGATCTACCCTCGTATATTGAAATACGTATTTTGTATAAACTCGTGTGTATTTAGAATATCAAGAAATATCATTTTGGTAAATTATCACATTCGGAACTTGAATTTTGTAGAATTTACTCGCTGATACTGGTATAATTTTTTTGAAATTATTTCTATTTAGTAACTTATGTTTTTATTTTCTATTTTTCATCAAAAAAAATCACAAAACCTAAAGCCAAAAAAAGAGAGGAAAAGAAAATGAAGATGAAGAAAAACTTATGCAAAGGCAATTTCTTTTTTTTACACATAAAATTTTGTTGTTGTTTTCTTTAAAATCCATTAAGTGAATACCTACAACACAACCGAAGCTCAAAACAAAGTTGTTTACCATCAACAGAAGTAGAAACAGCAACAGAGACAGCAGTAGTAGTAATAGCAGCAAGTAACCGGCAACAACATCACGACCACATTTGCAAACGGCCTCTAACGACCTTGCATGTGACAACAACATATTTACATACATACATACACACACACATACATTCATATATTCTACATACATACGTTGAGTAGCTCGCTACGTTTGTCGTTCCGTCCACTAGTCCATCTCACGGATTTTCGTTTAAGCTGCTTCTGCTGTCTGCTGCTATCGGCGCATTGCTACCACATACCACTACCTATGAATTTCTACACATATTCATGTACATAAATACAATATGCAAATGATTTAAGATACAGTCTCATTCTACAATCTCAACGATACTCTACGTTCAGTTGTTGTGGTTCCAGCATAGACTTGCTGTAGCTGTTGCTGCTGTTTAACTTTCTGCCTGAAACAGCTGAGGAGCTCGAAATCGAAACGTAATAAACAACACTGAATTAGTATATTTCTATGGCGTTTTGATTTGGAGCTCTTCAACTTTTGTATTCCCTCAATAATGTCTACACAAACTAGCAAGGAATGCCATTGTAAAATAGAAATAAAAACAATATTTAACTTCCAGATAGAAAATATTTGTTATCAATTGGGCTGAAACTTCTAAGCCAGGGAAATCAACTTTGACTCAATTGTTTAAATATTTATAAGTGAGCGTTTATTTCGTTTAAGTGGGCAACTAAGGCACACAGAATTTTCTCGGAGACAAACATCACGCTCTATGAGTCTTTTAAAGTACATGCTGAGAAAACAAATTGTTTAAAAATATTTAACCCATCTGCGTTAACGCTTTCTTTGGAATATGGATTAATCACTTACTACGTAAACGAAGCAATGCTGCATTACTGACAGGTCTCATTTAGCGTACAGATGAAATAAGTTCAGTGATAAGAAATACAAATTGAGTACACCCCCGTAGTCAGCCAAGAAGTATCCACGGTTTTTCATTACAAGATGGTGTTGGTACCTACAAATCTGTCATGTGGTTGATGTTCAGTGCCTCCGCCATGTCCTGACAGCTTACGTGTCGATCTTGCTTCACCAGTTGCAAAATTTCATTGGCTTTTTCAATGACTTTCAGTGCATCTTTGATATCGAAATTTGCGGAACGGAATCGAGCCAACCACTCCTGGGTCCGGCGTTCACTCACAGCATCCTCACCGTAAACCGCACAAATATTTCTTGGTGGCCAGTCAATGTCTCCATTTTTTGACATTTTTTGTTTCGCCGTTTTCCAAGTGACGGTATGTCTTTATATGGAAACAAATGGAAATCATAAAGCATCACATAGCGTATTTCTTCAGATATTTCACTCATTCTCAAATCAATGAAACTTTTTACACTAGCGACGAATTTCACAACTGTTTTCACACAAAATGTAGCCTGAAATTTCACCTTTGGAATATGTATTCGTTTGCCAGATTAGTGGGTACCAACATCGAAAAACCGCGGGTACTTTTTATGTGACCCAATATCTTACAATAGTTTCCTGATTTGCAATGAAAACAAATACTGAATAACAAGTAAGCATGTAAGAATATGTTCTCAAAAATTACATTAACAGGTTATGTTGAAAATGAAATCATTACTCGACAATCAGTTTAGTTCAATGAAAGACACAGTATGGTAAACACAACAAGCGCAGTGAATAACATGTTTTCCGTGATCTAATTTATTGTGCTCGCACTGACTGAATTCATTTCCAGATTGTTAATAAGCATTTTACAATTTACCTACGTTTTTATTTCTGTTGAGCCTAATAAATATAATGCTCACATGTACTTACTATGTACATTTATTTAAACACTTTAAAAATTAAACTGTAAATGGCTGATTTTGCAAAATTTATTTTGAAACAGAAACTTAAATACCATTAAATGACTACATTTGTTATGTAGGTTGTAGGTGCATAGTACAGAAAGTAACCAAATCCTTAGTTAACAGCAAAAACCATTTTCATCGCGAAGAAGAAGGTTAATATGGCAATGCTCTTTTCGCAACTCTTACTTTTTTGTGCAATTCTGAAAAACAGAAAGACTAGGAATGCGAAAGGAACATTCGAGAAAGAAGCCGAGACGAGGAAAGGTATCGATACATACTCGTATCGTTCAATAAGTAATACAAATATTATGAAAGAAACAATATATGTATTTGTTTATTTAATACTATGTGCATAAAACTGTGCATACTTTTGCATATTTTACAATAAATGTAAGTTTTTTTTTGCATTTTTTCGGAAACTTTACTTTACTTTTAATGGCACAACAGCCCATGGAGGACCTAGGCCGAGCTTTTCGCATCCACTCATGTTGTATAGTACGTATTATATTTTATACATGAATGGAATAGAAGGGACCTACAGTATAATGCCGAATCCGAACGGCGAAGTGAAAAGCTTTTCATAGCAATTTTTACTCTTGTAGGTTTGCCATTGCCTGCCAAGAGGTGGTGCCGTGTAGAAAAATTATTTTTTCTATTTTTTGATTTTGTCTGTGCCGAGATTCGAACCCCGGACACTCTGCGTAGCAGTCCGACGCATTACCACTACGCCACAGCGACCAATTTTCGGAAATTGCTTGTATATATTTAATTAATTTTGAGAACTTTTTAGCGAATCCACTTAAAAAAATAAATTGTAATTTTGGAATTTAATTAAGAAAATTGTTCTAAAAACAATTATTATATAAATAGTGTGCTGAAAGCATATTATGCTCCTATAATGTCTGTTGATGTAGAGTGATAATTTATTTTTTTTGTTTTGGTACTACAATTTCTTAAAACCGGAAAAAAATCATATTTAAAAAATTAAAAAAATGTTTGTTTACGTCAATAAGGCAAATTAAGATTGATCTCAAGACAACTCACTAGGTACATATGCACTTCACTGCGACAATTTAATCTCTTTCATAAATTTATTTTATATTCTAAAATTTGTTATTTTCTTACTTTGTTTGTTACATGCAATATTTATTGTTTTCTGTTTACAAATAATAATATTATTTAAAAAAAAAACGTTTGTGCAAATTGCATGTTTTAGGTGTTTTTAATGCATTTCTTAGTTTCGGTTGCATATTTTTGGATTTTAAGTCCATGAAATCCCTTGCTTTAATTCTGGAGAATTTCTTATACGCAAAATACGTTAACTGTATTTACCCCAAAAAAGAATACCAAACTACAAGAAAAATTTTAAGTTAGGTCTTTTGCGAATCAAAGGTACGAACACAATGGCTGCGACAGCGTCATTGCATCATGACAGCAAGATGGCGTCCACAGCAAATATGTCTTATTGCCTGCAACTGGAACACAATGGACACGGCAACGACAAAATGACTTTTTAATTTTATTCTACACATTTTCCACACATCATTTTTTTATACCGATAAAAACAATAATTTTTAATATAAAAAACTTCATTAATTTATTTATTTTCAAAGAAAATAACATAAATTTCATTGTGTCTCTTGGAAAAATTTAAATAGATTTAAGTTGCCGACAGTGGCAATTTTCACATTGGCGCAATGATGCACTGTCGCCGCCATTATGTTCGTCATCATAAGAATACATGATATTTTAGGGTTGGTAGAGGGCGCAATGTCGCTGTTGCTGTCGCTGTCCATTGTGTTCGTAACTTAAAGCAGTGATATATTACAATGGAGCAAATTGGTTGAAGTGAGGGAAAAGCCATTTCAACTTAATTATATACGTTATATACGTATACATATGAAAAATTATAATAATAAATGATAATTTTATTGGCAATTTACACACATATGTTTGCAAAGAATGCGAAAATAAAGAGTACTTGGGCAGCATTGATTACTTGTGAAAACGGATGAGTCATCTTGACTAAATTGGAATAGGAATAAATTGGAACGGCTTGATATTATCGAAATCGATATTTTCAATTGAAATACACAAACTTTACGATTGACACATGAAGCACTGAGAATATCGCTATCGATAAAATTATTTTTACTCGAAATATGAAAAAAAAAACATGAAATTTATATCGATAAAATGGTTCGAATATTTTTGGGTAAACTATAGAAGAATTTGACTCTAATTATGCATTGCAAGTGGAATTTCGTGTGCCGAATTACAATGTTACAAATATTACAGATAGTTATGAACCGATTTTATCCAAAACACATGCATATGAGTGGTACAGTGCATTCAAAAGCAGTCCAGATGTGGTGGAAGATTTGCTTCAGCTTTCGTCGGCAATGTTGACTGTTTTCTTTGATTATCACAGTGTTGTGCCTTTGGAATTCTTACCAGAAGTTCAATCGGTAAATAAAGAATATTATCTGAGCGTTATGCGGCATTTGAGAGAGAGCAAACTCGAAAGTCGAAAGGGGCCAAATTTGTGGAAAGACCACGTGCGTTGTCGTGGCCATCTCATTGTGAACGAATTTATGGCCAGAAACTCAACAAATATCATCGAACAACCCCATCGTATTCACCTGATATGGCTCCGGATGACTGACTTTTTACTTACTTACTTTTAATGGCACAACAGCCCATGGAGGGCTAGGCTCAGCTTTTTCGCATCCACTCATGTTGTGCGTGTTATATTTGTACATGAATGGAAGGGACCTACAGTTTAATGCCGAATCCGAACGGCGAAGTGAAAAGCTTTTCATGGCATGGATGACTGACTCTATTGCCAAATCTGGAAGCACCACACCCGCTTTCAGTCGATAGAAAACATAAAAGAGAATTCGCGGCGAGAATTGAAGTCGATTCCGGCAAATGTGTTTGGAAGATATTTTGATTAATGAATTATTCGTTGGCATAAGAGTATTATTTCGGAAGGAGCCTACTTTGAAAGCGATGCAATAAATTTCAATGAATGATCAATATTTTGTTTTTTACCAATTCTCGACAAATTTTCTACACGTCACCAGGCAATTGCAAACCTATAAGAGTAAAAATTGTAGAAGCCTTCCTTTCGTGTACAAATATAAAAATATAACACGCTGTTTGTGTCATTAAAGAAAGAAGTATACTTTTGGTATCGATACTTTTGGCAAATACACATTTCGAATAACAAGAACCTATTCGATTTTATGTAATTTTGAGTAACGTTTGGCACCTTCGGTAAACTTACCAACAATTTAATGAAAGGTTAACGATACTCTGTAAACATTGGGTTATATCTAATTTGTAAAGTCGATTATCGATTTATTCGACATTCGAACTAACATAAGCAAGTTCGGAATATTCGTAATCCTTATTTTAATCACTTTAAAAACCATAAAAAAAAAACGCTTCTGATGTTTTACAGCGTTACAAGTTATTTCTACATAGTTAGAATAGCAGTCAAAGTGAAGTGATTCTACCTAAATGTCAATAAAATAATATTTATGTAAGTAAGTGTATCCCAAAAAAGTATTTTTGGTGTATGACAACGAATTTTTAATTTATTTTTTATTTTTTTATTTGAACAGACTCACAATAATTGTTTTATGGTAAGTATTTTAAGAATCGTATCGTTGGGATTAAATCTCGTATGTCTCAAATGATTTTCAATAAACTCGTCTGAATATAGTACATAGCACATGCATACATATAAGTGGATATGTACATATGTATGTGTGTATATGTTTATATGTAAGTATAAGGATTTCGAGTACTAATGCATTGTATGTACAAGTAGGTACTTGTACACATTGCATATAGATTTTAGGATTGGCACAACAACAACAAAATGTATGTGTTTTTTCTTGTAATTATTAAATCTAGATACATGAAATAAAAATGAGCAAAGAAATTAATTAATTATCTCCATACACATATCAATTGATTAATGCTGCATACTACCAATGCTTGTACTTATAAATACATATGTATGTATGTACCATACATTTTTCACATTTTGTCAAATCATTCGTTTCGTTTGATGCCATAAGTTCGAGCTTCATAAAGAATAATTTAATAGACATCACACATAAATGAGTTTGCGTCAATAATATAAAATACAAAAAAAATCTGGCGACGATCTTGGCAAATACGATAACTCGGTCGATCGATCGATCGCAAGTAAGCCGGCTCAAATGCTGCAAGAAAGCGAAGCTAAAACAAACAAAAAATAATAACAAAACCAATGCAAGGTACGCACACGTACAACATCTCCACATTTATTTATTAGTATGTAAGTATGTAGGTACATATGTATGTAAGTCGGTACCACTACAACGGTATTCTGATCGACGAAGATACGACGATAACCGTGTGTGTACGTGTGTGTGTTGATCCCTGTGAATGTGTGTGCGTGTGTGTGTACAAAGTAAGGTGGCGCCAGCAATTTTTTGGTTACGCCCACTTGAAAAATACCGTCTAACTGTCATTTTGTCGGTTTGACTCTTTGCCTGCCAGTCTATCTGGCCGATCTATGCTTAACAGCATACAACTATGAATAAGACACCACCAAAAGAGAATAATGCAGAAACAGAGATTGAGAGACAAACAGCAACATACTAAGTAGGCAAGAAAGAAAGAAATCTCAAACAATACAGTCACAAAATATATAAGCAGATACTACGACAACTTTTATAAAAAATATGAAATAAATGCTGTTGTTATCTTTTCGAAATGGATAATACGCGTACTTTCATACATATCTACTATACATACTCATGTACTGAATTATATCGTATTTATAGTAACCCAGTCGGAAATGCTAGCATCGAGGATCGCCAAGCGATCAGTCAGTACAGATGAACAAATTTTTACTTTTTCAAACCAGCCGGTCTAAACAGTATCGTACCCCGAGATTGCGATTGGAAGGGCAGAAGGTTTTCGGTTTAAGTCACATATAAATTTGTTGAAATATGTTGGGATTATTTTGTGATAAAGATGATGACAAGAAAAAGGAAAAAAGATTCGAAACTCTTAAAATTGAAGTCAATTGGTAATAAAAAATAGATTCATTATTTTCTAAATTTCATACATAGAAGCAAGTGGTACTCCGTACACGGGTGTACAGTTCTACATGTAATTATAATGAACAATGAGGGAAAAATGAATGAAAACTTCAAATATTTTTTTTAGTTTTATTTTATTTATTTTATTTATTGATACATTCAACACAAAGGGTGTACCTTATGAGTGCAGAGCATTGTGTGGATTGGAAGAGGAATAGACAGTTCAGGAAAGCTCACTGCACCCATATTTATTTCAGATAATAATTTTAGAATTTTTATTCCAATCGCCAATGTGTCTATAAGTTAAAGACCAGCATTAGCTATGCAATAACTGAGAGAATTAAATACAGGAAATTTGTTAATACATATTTCCGATTGGGTATGTCTTGTTTTCTTTGTAAATTATTTTCTTAAATATGCAATACCATACTTACTACATATAGTTACTATAAGCAATAATTTTGAATTGAGCTTGGCGCGAATTAGTGCAATCGCCTTATGATCACATAATGATTTATTAATCAGCGTAGCTTGAGCTTAACAAATGAATTAAATTACTATATACGCAACCAGCTGCTCCGAGTAATTATCTATACTCAGGTGGCTGGCTGGTGATTTGTGTGTTAACATCAACTTCTATTTGGTGGATGGTGGTGGTAACGAGACGAAAGCTTGTCGCTTTTATCGCCCGACCGTCCGAGAGGCAAGAGGGACGCGATTAATTTTGCTGGCAACGGCGACGGTTGTTACGACGGTTACGGCGACTGGGAGCTGAGCGTCGAATAAAACGGCGCCAAGTATGTGCCAAAATGATCGTAGCCGTTGTCGTCGTTATCGTCGCCAGGGTTTTACGATTACTACGACGACGACAACGACGATGATTGTCATAAAACTAGTTTGACGACCTTGAGTCGTAAAAATCAATTTTCAGCATCTTATTTTTCTTTGTGCATATATTTATGCTTCTAACTGTGAGATACAAAAACAAAGAAACTTAAAAAGCTGAAAAATTAAAACAAAACGAAAAAACCTCAATTTCTAATATAAACTTTTGTCCTTTGGAATCCATAACTATGTGGATAGTCAACAATATTGCAGTGTCCAACTTACTCATTGCCATAAAACAGTTTTCAAAATCACGTAAAAATACTAAAATGAAAAAAACATTTATTTGCAATAAACAAGCTTGTAGCTGTATTTATAGCTACACACAATTTTAGCTGTAAATTATGTGCACACTCTCTCCATAATAATAAAAATAATAGTAACTATAAAAAAGAATAAGGATTTAAATTTCGCATACATTGCGTTCGAAATAAACTACGAAAGGACTAACAAATATCAAGCAATATTTTTCCAATTTATTTTTATATTTTCCCAAATTTTACGCTTTTGTATCTAGCAGCTACAAATAAGCACGAGTATGTAACTACACTGTACACATACACTCGTACATATTCTGTATCCAAGTCCAGTACAGTCCAGCGTACGCAGTTGAATTTGAAATGAATTTGAGACATGTTGACAGCACCATGAACAACAAAGCAGCAGTGAGCCAGCAACCAGCCACATATTCTCACAGCAGTCTCACACGCACCGTCAGCCCCAGCACTCCTTACAAACTCCGACACTCCGCTCAAATTGCCATTGCAACCAATAAATTTATTTGGCTTTTTCGCGCTGCATGTGTTAATACTTGCACTCGTACACACTCACGATATAGTACTTACTTGCGTAAAGAAACGGAGCGAAGATACGAGGAACGGAAAAATAATGCTCTACAAATATTCAACGGGCTCTTTGCCATATATCCTTCCGTTTTGCTTCCTTCTTACTGTTGACCGCTTCCAAATGCCAAATTCAGGTCAATAACTTGCCCAACTCTTGTACGTGAAGCGCACTGACCATTTTGGCTTACAAAGAAGAAGAAAGAAAACACGGGTTAAAATGGCAAACGGAACTTGGCAACAACCTCCGCATGCTCATAAAAATTATAATGATTAAATGTTGAAAGTACCAAGTAGTGCATTGTGAATTTCTAACATGAACAAATAGAGAGCAGTTGGTAAATAAACTTATGTATTTTAATACTCGTGGATTACTCGGAAAACAGGATAAATACCTTACTAGGTCAAAACTAATCTAGTCCACCAAAATTACTAGTTTTTCAAATACTTAGTTATGCAATATCTAGTTTTTAAAGTAGTTGAAAACAAATTCAGTGATCAACCACTTTAGTAAAACGTACTATTCAGTGAAAATATTGTTTGTAATTCTCATCTACCTTAGAATATTTTTTACTTGTATGAATTTTGAAATGAGGGAATTACTGATTATAAAAAATTTTAAATTTTTGGTTACAAAACCGATATAATTCGAAAGGTTTACAAACTAGTCCAAAAATATCTATCTTTAGTTGTGGTGTTCAATAAACCAGTTGATCGACAAACTTTAAACTAGTTAGTGCCCCTATAGGGTACCTACTAAATAATTGATAATTTCAAACCATTACCCTGTACTTATCGGAAAAATTATGTAGTTTCAATATTTCGTTATATTCGGTATGAATAAATTTTTGTTCCTATCAATGCGATGTTGCTTTTATTAAGTTTTATGGAGTAAATTGTAAAAATGTCTAGAATGTCCAGATGATGGAAGTTGGGAGAAATTTTGCGTAAAATTAACTGAAATAAGCATAAGGGTCTACTTGCAATTCCTACTTGCAATTAATAAAGTCTTCTTGCTTACAACAAATGAATAAAATCTATTTTAAATTTAAATTAACTTTTTGGATATATTTACTTTTAGATTTATAATTTTATTGCTAATTTAATTAATACTTACTTGGCATACACATTTAAAACATTTTGAATTTTTAATCCCCTGAATTGGTACTTCTTCACCTTCATTGGAACACGACTGCAGGTCACCTGAAAATGAATGAAGGAAAAAAGGAAAGGTTTTTATTATTCGCGTTATATTATAATGAAAAATTAAGTAATAGAAAAATTAATTTTATTGAGTTAATCTTAGTAATACATAAAATGGTGTGGTATGTAGTATGAAAAACGATAGTTTCGACAAACGGACCAAGGGAAATCTATGGTAATGGCGGAATAGTTGAAAAATAACTTAAAAAGTTAACAAGGTAACATGGGCCGAGTTTTTAATATCGGTTGTCCCCTTTTGCTTTCTCCATTCTACGAACCAGCCAACTTAAAGTATAAAAATTGTATTATATACATATTTAAAACCCCCTCCAACCTTCTTCCAATCCCTCCATGACATTTTCCAGTACCTTCGAGTCAAGTATGCATTGAAGTCAGGTTTATGTTTATATCCCCCGTAACTAGTGCAAAACTGATGCATGTAGCAATCTCATGTAAAAGTGATTAATTATCCGAATTTGTAATACATAGTGTTTCTGCTTTACATCTACCTATATTTTTTTTTTTTTTTTTTTTGGAAATATATTTCTATCATGAATTTCAACAAGTGACTCACTCAACAACGGTGTAACTAATTGTCAAACTGTCCGACAAGATATTTCATGAAATATTTATAAACCATTAACGTCAACTACCAAGGTGCAGATCACTTTCAGGAGGATCACTGAATATGACTCTAGAGCTATAAGTGCATTGTTAAAAAAATTTCTATAATCAGCACTGCTCCCTCTCTCTCTCTCTCTTTCTCTCTAGCACGCATGAGTCATAAAATCTTAAATGACAGATCAAGTGCGGCACCGAGAATCTTATCAACACATACAAACAGCGGAAATGCACCATCAGAAATACTTACAAAACGTATAACAAAAAGGTAGAAGATATGCGATTACTATACGAGTATGCCAGTATAAATTGTATCATTGTATGTATTTGCTGTTGTTATTGTTCTTTTGAAGCGGTGAAAGCGACCCGATTAATATTTATGTACTTGTATTTATTTTTCGATTTAACTTCTGAGTGGCGCTAACGCATTTATCTCAAACGACGAAAGAGTTCAGAAACATTCTGGTTAAATAAAGGGTATTTTTTCTAGAAGTGTACTTTCAATCTGGCAATACTTTTTTCGGAGTTTGTCTTTTTGGCAGCTGTCACTTGATTTATGCCATGGTTTGTCATTTCATAATGAAAAGACTTACGTCTGAACAATGTTTGCAAATTATTGAATTTTATTATCAAAATTCATGCGCTGTGAAAAAAGTGTTTCGCAAGTTACGTCCATTTAGCGACGAAACTAATTTTTGGCTCAATGGATACGTGAATAAGCAGAATTACCATATTTCGTATTTAGAGTGAAGACCAGCCAGGGGCAGTTCAGCAGCTACCAATGCATCCCGAAAAATTTACTTTTTGGTGCGGTTTATGGGCAGGCGGCATCATGGGCCGTACTGTTTCAAAGTTAATTAAGGCCGCAACGTTATGGTCAATGGAGAAAGGCACCGTTCGATTAAAACACTTTTTTGGCCGAAAATGCTAGAATTGGACTCTGCCGACATGTGGTTCCAGCAGGACGATTCCACATGCCACACTGCACGCGAAACCATGTATCAATTGAGAGGCGAATTTGGTGGGCAGTCACCTCACACGAGGTCTTGTCTATAGGGACCAGCCAAACACGATTACTGCTTTGGAAGCCAACACTGAACGCGTCATTTGTGAGATTCCAGCCGAAATGTGTGAAAAATGTGCCAAAATTGGACCTTCAGAAGGGACCACTTGAAGCGTAGCTGCGGGCAACCGTTAAGTGAAATTATCTTTAAAAAGTAAATGGCAGGAATTGTTTTACCGATCCAAATAAAAATTTCATTCACTTTTGTAAAATTTCTATGGTTTTTTTTCATTTTCAAAAACTAAACTTTTATAACAATCACCCTTTATAATGCATAACATACTCGTGCATTTAAAAATAAAACTGGAGAGAAAAGAAATAACAACAACAGCTAACTAGAACAGCATGAAATGCATGCGTCTGTGTAATGAAAGAGTATCTCCAAGATACAAAATGAAAAAATAAATATGTAGGAACCTAAACGAACCTACGGTACGCCACACGAACAGCATAGAGGCAAATATTCACAGTGAATTCAGTCTTTTTGTTCTTTTTTTTTTTTGGTTTCAACATCAATTGGACCACCTGCATAGCGCCATGGCGTTCAAATGGAAATCCGCATTCACATTAACATTAACATCCAGAAGATATTGTCGGTAGACGCCAGCGCAGCAATTACAATACGCATTCCAGAGGCTGTGACTATGACTTAGCCTGAGACTCTGAATGAAGTCCAAGAGATGATGCTTATCTTACTAAACAGCAGTAGTAGAAGCAACCTTTCGTTCGGCCGATGGTGTGTGTGTGTGTGTGTGTGTGTGTGTGTATGTGCGCCACAGCATCATTAAGTACATACAAGAAAAAGAAATTGTTGTGTAGAAACCTAAAAGTCAAAGTCATACCATCTCATACCCTCATACAGTGGGTTAACAAACATTTACTGATTTCTTCTTCTCAATTTCGTTTCTCAGAAGGGCCAAAATGCGTGTGTCTCATATTGTATACGAAAAGAAAAAAAAACCATTTATAGCAACTTTGTTTTTATAGTCGTAGGTGCATATGTATTTATTTGTTGTCAGTTGTTGTTGCTTCTGCCGTGCCTTGGATTGTGAATTCTTATGGGGCGCTTTCAAGACAGAACAACAGCCAACATCATTTTAAGCCAACATTAAAATGTTTACATACATATTGTAATATTGTACCTACCACCATATCGAAGCATTTCGGGTGACTACATGCAGTTGCATCTGTATATATGTACACTGTAAAACAAATAACTAACAATAAATATACGAGTACGATCTATATACTTATATCATATATAAATTATTTTGGATGTGAACAGAAGCGCCATAGACCTTCCACAGTACGCAGTACCTTGGACCATTGTTCTTTTTTCCGGTTGGTCCTACTGGCCGTTCGCCAGTTACAAACGGCGAGGTGACAATTTGTCATCAGTTGGTGGTTTTGCATTTACACTTGTACACTGTCTTATAATTCTCATTCACTTCATGCCGGTAGGAATACAAGAAGATAATGAATGATAATTAACAACCAGACCAAGATTGAGCGCTATTCACTAGACTATCGAGGTCGTCGAAACTAATAATAACTTTAGCTACTTCTTTTTGTTCTTTTAATTAATGGCACAACCGATTTGCCGCATCCACCCACGTTTTGCGTTTTATATTTTGTATATGAAGGGACTTACAGTTTTATGCCGAATCCGAATGGCGAAGTGAAAAGCTTTTCATAGGCAATTTTTACTCTTGTAGGTTTGCCATTGCCTGCCAAGAGGTGGTACCGAGTAGACAAATTTGTTATTCTACCTTTTGATTTTGTCCATGCCGAGATTTGAACCTCGAACACTCTGTGTAGCAGTCCAACACACTACCAACTACTCCACGGCGGCCACTTTAGTTACTAAGTATTTATGTACTGTGACGATATTTCCAGAACTACAGCATTCGCAAGCATGCATAAAGACAAGCACACATGTTTATTATACATCTACGCCATCTAGCGACTTCGGAATGTATTAGAATCGAAACTGCAAAAATCTTCAAGGTTTGTAGCCTTGCTATGATATGCTAATGACATAAAACATAGCATCATCTGCTATGAAATCTGTGCGAAATAGAAAGTCACATTTCGACGGTCTTATGGTAGTGTAAACACATAACACAGAGTGTGTATGTAATATACATAATTGTTTAAGTGTTAATTTTTAAGTGTTTTCTTAAGTGGTGAATGTATTAAAGTCGCGACAATTTGCTTTTAACGCAACACAGTGATCGGAACTTTTCAATTGTTGAGAATAAATACATAAACAGTAAGAAATACTTATGTAGATAATCGTTACTATACAATCTTGAAATATTGTCACAATCCCGATTTACTTGGATATTCGAGTTGGTGTGGCTTTACAAAATAATTAACGAAAGTACTTATTTCCTAAACGCTTTGGCAGGAAAGTGAAATTTTATCAGTCTACAGAACAATCAGACTTGGTACTACTAAATTCCTGGAGCTGCCTCACATATTAGCTAGAATATACTAAGTAAATACATATGGTATATGCATACAATCAAGAACTTCAAACAGAAGGAGATTTACGAAAGAGTGACCTGCATCTCCAAACATTGTATATATTTACTATAAGCTTAAGCTCTCATTTAAACAGTTAAGCCGGGACAACAGAGGTCCTAATAATAAAGGAGAATATTTGAAGCGTCTTTGTTTTGCAGACCCAAAGGTTTTCGCCCAAAAGGTTCGTAAATTGTTCAGGCTTAATAATATATTGAATTGACAGCTTTGAGCCAAGATACATTTCGATGAGTTAAATATCAAGATCTGAAGGCAGAAATATAACCGAATTAAGCTGTGGCGTAGTGGTAGTGCGTTGGGCTGCTACGCAGAGTGTCCGAGGTTCGAATCTCGGCACAGGAAAAATCAAAAATAGAAAAATAATTTTTCTACACGGCTCCACCTCTTGGCAGGCAATGGCAAACCTACAAGAGTAAAAATTGCTATGAAAAGCCTTTCACTTCGCCGTTCGGATTCGGCATTAAACTGTAGGTCCCTTCCATTCATGTACAAATATAACACGCACAACATGAGTGGATGCGAAAAGCTCGGCCTAGGCCCTCCATGGGCTGCTGTGCCATTAGAAGTAAAGTAAGTAAGCCATGAATATGCTGCTGGAGTATACCAAACAAGCTTCCCGTCATGGCCGGCGTTGGGGTTTTATTTCTTTTGTTGTTTTAATATGAGTAATGCGTAAACTCATTAAAACCTTTGTATTTGAGTTTCACCCTGGCACACAAAGTGTTCCGTGCATGTCTTTTTGAATAATACATTATTCCTAAAAATTTGCATCGGGATCTTAGATTGTATGTTTTTCAAATGTTTCGCAAGGACATTATTTTCAGTATATCAACATTTTTACTTTAAAGGGACCTAATTTTCACATAAAAAAGAAAAAGCGTTTTCATGATTCCTTAACTACTTATTCAAAACTTTAATTTACAGATGAAATTGCTGCAACTGACATTGCATAGTAATAATTTATTTTAAATGTTCTTTCAGAGTCCAACACTGGCTCATCTTCAGTTTCATATGAAAACATTTGTTTTGTTTACGAAATCATACCAGTGGATCCAACAGAAACGTTGTTTCCGCATCGATTTCTCCTACAGAAAAATTGGACGACTATAAAGCACCCAATTTTCAATCCTTCTCGTGGAAACTGAGATACTTACAATCCAAAATTTCCTCCTTAATAAAACCTTCTGGTATAGAGGTGGCACTAAAATAATTTATGCATCTGATTCTGATATTTTAGCCTTTAATCTAACCTTTATCACCAACATTAACTTTTTATATGACTGCCTAGTGGTCGCTGTGGTTCAGTGGTAGTGCGTTGGACTGCTACGCAGGGTTCGAATCTCGGCACAGGCAAAACAACAAGTAGAAAAAATAATTTTTCTACACGGCACCACCTCTTGGCAGGCAATGGCAAACCTACAAGAGTAAAAATTGCTATGAAAAGCTTTTCACTTTGCCGTTCGGATTCGGCAGTAAACTGTAGGTCCCTTCCATTCATGTACAAATCTAACACGCACAACATGAGTAGTGGATGCGAAAAGCTCGGCCTAGGCCCTCCATGGGCTGTTGTGCTATTAAAAGTAAAGTAAGTAAGTGAAGAAAGGTGATTTTAGGAAGTGTATGCTTGTTTCCTCTTCTTCCTCAAGGTCACAACCTCAACAGAAGTCGTTGAATGGAAGCCCTAGTCTTGTAGCATGTCTCCCTTATCTGAAGCAGTTTCCCGTGAGAACTGTCGTGCTGATGGCGTTTCTGCTAAAGTTGAGTAGCTGTTTAGTACATCTAATGTCCATTGTGGTGCAGGTAAATCTGAGACGTGAGAAGAGCACCGATGCAAGAGAAAAGCAACGAGTTTCGTTTGGTTAATAACAACAACTAGACGTAGCAGTAGTATATGAATCGGGACCGAGGAGGAATAAAAAAGGCAGGACTGACGATATGAAACAAAATATGTACCGTATTCAGAAAACAACCCAAAAATTAAAAAAATGTAAGGAATCCAAAAAAAACTTGCCTTCAACAACGGAGACAATTGTCTCAGAGATCTCGTTAAAAGGTCTCAAGAGCAGAATTATACCCACAAATTTTTCACAGCCAAATTGACTACAGCCAATTTCGAAAGCCTTCGCTGGAGGAGTTAATTTTTTTTCCAGTGTACCTCTAAGATAATTACCGACAGTGATCTTATGTTTATGTTTTGTTTTTGGCAATTATGTGCCGTAGTATGTTGTTGTTCTTTTTTATTACGCTGACGTTGCTTGTTTTGGTATATACTCGTATGTATGGATGTGTGTATGTATGTGTGTATTTATGTAGGAGCGTAGGTACTTCCATGTTATTCAAATGTTGTTCTTTATATCTTTGTTGTCCTGCTGTGATCAAAGAAGTCCTCCTCGAATTTAATTGATGAGCTGAGTGCATGTAAATTGCTTTTCATCGAGATGAAAAGAACTCATTAAAAAAATGTGCAATTTAAAAATCATGAAGGAAATTTCGTGGAAATTAAACTGTTCATCTTTCATCTGTGCTGTTAAGTTAGGGTGGTACAAAATGCACTAAAGTTACTGCCGGAAGCATGATAAGTTTACAAATACGACAACTCAATGAGTTGCGACTATTTTTCTGTAAAACATATTTTAGTTTCTATGAATGCAGAGTAGAAACCATGTAAATGCAAATAACTAAACAATTGAACTGAGAAATTGAGCAACTGAAAATAAAATAGCCAAAAACAAAACAATGAAGAAAACTAAAATACAAAACTAGAAACGAAATGTGATTTCAGATATTTCGAAATTTATTTTTAAGCTTTATTATACACTCAACTGGATTGATGGGTTGAGGTTGAAATATCGTTGAAGCCACTTTATTGTTTAAGAACTCTTCAAACTTCTTTAAAAACCTACAAGCTAAAGAAGAAGCAAGCAAAAGCAAATCGCTATGCTAAGTAATACAATATAAACAACCAAGTCAACCACAACCATTGATGAACTGACTAAGTACATACTACAAAAGTGAATAACTACTTAGGTAAGTAGGTAAAGAGCATCCATCCAGCGTTCGATTAGATCAATCGATCGAAAATTCAATTGATCAATCGATCATTTGACTACACGTGCACACACGTAAGAGAGAATGTAGAGAAAACTGTCGCTATGAATCGTACATTGTCGCAACTAAAGTGCAAATAATCAACCGTAAATGAATGAAACGAACACACGATCATGAAATTGCCGATCATGAGTATGATCATGCTGCTGCTTGAATTTCATTACTATCATGAAAATGGGAAAATACTGTTGAGCGTGTGTGTAGGTGGGAAGAGAGTACCACCTCGAAGTACTTAAGCAAGATATTTTTACTGATTGTTGGCGGTATAAAAATAGTTTGCAAACTCATTCTTTTGGATCTAAAAATATATATGTACATATGTAGGCATATAGATTGCGACAAAATACACAGACACAGAGGCAGGCACACAAACACACACACTACGCAGCTACACTTTATCTTTAATACTTTGTCTCATATCAATAAAGCATTTTAATTGCGATCATCGTGAGCCCGTGCACTCATTTTTCTTATCAACTTTTCATCAAATATTGCGATCGGTCTATATAAACAAATACAAACATACGAGTACACAGGTATGCATCTGCATCGATGTGTTTGTGTGTGTGTGTGTGTGTGTGTGTGTGTGTGTGCGTATTTAAATTGGAAGGCGTGATAATAATTTATTATTTGCACTTATTTGCATAACTGTTTAGTGAGTGTTGTTATTTGTCAGATGGCGATACCGCCGCCACTCAATTGTCACACTGACGGCAACGTCGACAGGTGTGTTGTGTGTTGCATGTTGTATACATACATACAAGTAGTATGTATGGGCATGTGTGCCGCCACTCTTTTAGACCGCAATCTTTTCAGTATTGAGTAGATGCGAGTATGTGAGTGTGTTCATATTTCTTCCAACTATGTAATTCATGCACTTATTCATTCGCTTACCTATTAAGCTGTCAGCAGCTTCCACCGTTGGTGTGTTGACAATACAGATTGCAAACAATGCCGCCGCTGTCACCAGTAGTAATAAGCCAAAGTTTCGTTGTCGCAGTTTGGGTACTACTGGCTGTAGTTGTGCTCGTGTTAGTGTTGCTGTTGCTGCTGTCAATGGCGACGTCGATATTGTTGTTAATGATTTCGAAGACGACGACAACGACAACGACGACGATGATCGATGCAGTAGGGCACATGCACTGCAATGCATGCGAGCTGCTGCTTCTCCTATTATTGCTGCAGTATCCGTTGGCGGTCCTGTGAACATTGCTGGAGCAGAAGCATTTTGCTGCTTAAATTGTTGCTGCCGTCGTTTATTCAGATAATTTTTTACTAAGTAAACCATTTTCATTTTCTGGTTTCTTTTATATTCCAATCGATTTTCTTTCTATTGATTTAAGTTATTTTTAACGCATTTATTTGGTAAGCAACAGATTTCGATTTTATGCTGCAATTAAAAGAGAAGAACAATACATTATGGAACATCTTTCAGTATTAATCGTATACCAAGTAATTGAAGCAGGCGTTTCAACTTTTTCTATCTAATCATTTTCTTGGTGTTTGTTTATTTTAATTGAAACAAAAAACATGGAAAGTGCGCACCAGTGCGGCAATTCAATAATTATTTTAGTTATTAAATTAGGTATTATTTATGAATGGTTTTTTTCAACGTTGTATAAATAAAATTTGCACACAAAGTTAAGGAATTTTTGGTAATTTTTCACATTTTCAAGTTACGTCAACCTAAGTTGCGTTATCTAAGCCCAACGTCATCCTCTTCTCACCATCACGTCTATTGGTACAATATTATTAACACTCATTAATGTTCCAAGTTTGAACTTTATGATTTAAAAAAAAAAAAATTTTTTTATCATAGACATGATAAATATCTCAAATTTCTACGATAACTAATTTAAAGGTTTTTATTCACAATCTTCATATCAGATGTAATATTTTCGAAATGCGTTTTTTTCCAGCCACAAAATGTTAATGTTTTCTGACTGGCGCCAGTTTTGTAAAATATAGGTACCTATAAATATACGATATATAATATACAAAATTGGTTTTAACAAATTACTTTTTTTTTATATGTGCGAGTGTTTTTTTACAAAATGTGGTTTTAAAATTGATTTTCAAATTATAAATCTACATATCGCTGCCTTAATTTGCAAAAGCTCTAACAACAAGTTTATCAAAAATTGAGTTTTTGATTATCTGCATCTATGATCCAAATATTGGAGATATGCGCCAAAAACTTACGTCTTTTTTCCTTTAAGTACTTTGAATTACAATATAATTTAAGAACAATATTGAGAATATTAAAATTTCTAAATGTTTTTTGGTTTTGCTAACAAATTTGAAAAATTCGTGTTAGGGCTTTAGCAAATGAAGGTATTGATATGTGTGCTTGATATGCAATCTTATGCAGACAAGCACGCGCTTGAATGTAAAATTGAATTTTGAAAAAAATATGATCAATATCAGTGTGATCGATGGATCATTCAATCGCTAACCGGAACTGCGACGAAATTCTAGCGAGATTATTTCGTTGTTATTTGAAATTTAACATAATATAAGAACCGAACATTTTAATCTGCGCAAGACTCTACCTGTCAGAAATTACAAAGTTCCAACTATACAAAAAAAAAAAATGTCAGTGTGTATGTGACCTCTTTGAGTCTGGAATTATTGTAAATATTTTTACAACGCTTGCCGTTGGATTGAGAAGAACGCGCTTTCAGAATGATAAACATATTTTTCATTTCAATTAATTTAACAAGATTTCCAATTTTATAAAATAGTGATGAATATGCAAGAGTAGTTGTCAAGTATCTAATTAATATTCATTGTAAAGTGTTCATCAAACATGCACCCACTTGTGCCAACAACAAGAAATATGTAAATTCTTTGCAAAAGTAAGTAGCTTTTAGGTTTACCCCGGGCCTTTTCGTAAGTTCATGCTTCAGGGCAATACATTTTTTTGAGGTAGTACATTAGTGTCCGACCGAAACCGAAATGTTTGCATGAAAATTACACAATCCGAGTATTTCGTCGAGCAATTGAAACGTGGAGAGAGAACGGAGATGATTTAATTTCACTGAGAGAAAGGAGAAAATTTAATTTTTCGAGCCTACAAAAATTCGTTAGGTAAGTACTTAATTCAATAGCAACAACGGTAATAATAGCTGAGATTTTTGTCTGGGAATGTGAGATATTTGTTCGGTTTCGGTAAATATTTCAAGTTCGGTCGAACGCTAGCGAACATTCACACATATGTATGTACATAATTAGTATGTACGTAAAAGTATATGCAATTAAGGTTCGTGATATGTGTTTGAGGTGTACCGAAATGTTGTTGATATTCTTAAGAGTTCATCTCACAAAGGCAACGATGACAATCAGCATTTAAATCTACTTATTCTACCATATTTAAATGTTAATTTTTCTTGAGCCATCAAGGGCACTCCACAATAACAATAACAAAAATAAATGATTCTTTTTCCAGAATTTAAAAATTTTTCTAATGAAATTAGGCAAGTATCCACGTTTATTTATTTGTAGGCACTTTGATTGGCACTTTGAAAAACAAAAAAATTATTTGTTAATAACAATAAGTGGAAATTTTTAAATTACATACATACATATATGGTCGCTGTGGCGTAGTGGATTGCTGCGCAGAGTGTCCGGGGTTCGAATCTCGGCTCAGGCAAAATCAAATAGTAGAAAAAAAAATTTTTCTACACGGCACCACCTCTTGGCAGGCAATGGCAAGCCTACAAGAGTAAAAATTGCTATGAAAAGCTTTTCACTTCGCCGTTTGGATTCGGCATTAAACTATAGGTCCCATCCATTCATGTATAAATATAACACGTACAACATGAGTGGATGCGAAAAGCTCGGCCTAGGCCCTCCATGGACTGTTGTGCCATTTAAAGTAAAGTAAAGTAAGTACATACTTATATGTGTGTACATACATACAAACATATATATATATATATATATTCGTATGTACATATATACTATAAAAATCACAATTAAATTGTTTTAACAATTTAGAATACATATATACATAAGTAAGTATGTATGTATATATAGTATGTACATACATATGTACCTATGTATGTATGTATGTATATGTGTGTATTTGTAAAAAGTTCTATAATTCATTCCGATTTTTGGAAATAAGTACTACAACATAAACGACGGACGGATGTTGATGGTTCATTGAGCTTTTCAGTGAATAAAAATGCTGGCAGTATTTTTAACTAAATATTTTAAATGTAAGAGGCTCTTATCACTTTACAAGAATCAAATACAAACAAAAGCCTAAACCTACACAAACAATTTATAAACGTAATTCTACCAAGAATTGCTTTTTTTTATTTGGTTTCGCAATCAATGAAGCTTGAGTTTATCATGAATATGAAACTGGGCATTTCTCGAACATTAGGTTATACCAAGGGCCGTAGAGAGTAAATACTGACTCGGGGGAACAAAGAAGGTGTTCAGCTTACGGATTCTCTATTTTTAAAATGTTAGACTTCAACCAATTTTATATATCTTGAATTTTGAAAATTCGTCAGAAATTCTGACTATTTAATATTTCTTCATAAGCATTCTGGCTTTGGAATTGCTTTTAAATAATTTAATGTTATTAAGTCTCACTCTGCTAACAAGCTAAAAGATAATCAAACATGCTTTTTTTAAGGTGTTTATTTTTAAAAATCAACTAAAAATAGTACAGATAATTATTTTGCATATAAAATGGATAATAAAAAAATTACTTTGATGAAGATATTATAAAGGTTTTAATGGTCCTGATAAATTTAACGGAGATAACAGTTGCCTGACTTAACTTTTATAAAAAAAAATGAGAGTTTCAGAACTTTCGGGTGAAGTGAAACTTGTTTCACTTCTATGCACCTTCACACTACAACCGATGATCGGTCTTGGCCCATTCGATAAAGCTTCGCCAATCGCCTTTGATATGTGCGCGTTGGCGCCATTTATTAAGACCAAGTTCAGGCCCGCACAGACCTGGTCTTTCCAAAGGAGATTAGGACTTTCTATTCTGTGCGCTCGAATAAAACACATCTAGCCGCATTCGCTCAACATAACTTAGCCAACGAAGCCGCTGGAATTTTATGCGCTTGACTATGTCAGAAAGCTCATGATTCCATAGATCTTACGGAGTATGTTCCTCTCGAACGGTCGTAGCAGCTTCTCATCACTGGTGTTTATTATCACGTCTCAGCGCAATATATTAGGACGAGAAGGATGAGGGATATGTTGGGCGCTATTTTCATCGGTAAAGGGAGGACTTTCCTTCTCAATTGTCTACTTGTTGGCAAGAGCTAATCTCCGCTTGATCTCAAGACTGAATTTATGGTTGGTGTGAATGCTGGATCATAGGTAAACGAAACCCTTCACGACTTGGAGAGTATAATTGTCAACAGTGACATTTTGTTCAAGACGCCATGACTCTTTGTTTGTTGACACAAGGTATTTCTTTTTGTCCTCGTTCACCACTAGACCTACTCGACGAGAATCCCTTTCCAGATTGGAGAATGCTGCACTGACTGCTCACCCGTTGAAGCCAAAAATGTCAGTATCATCAGGCTGTACTTCAGCATCATCAATGATTGGGGTTTCCGGGCAGATTCCGCAGTGGCGGGATTATTGCCGTCATCGCCATTAAGTAGCTGCGAAAATTACTCCCATATAATACCCTGGGCATCTGCCTCCAGATTTCCGTCTTCATCCTTGCAGGAAGAGGCCCCAGTTTTCAAACCATCAGTCAGGAGTCTTATTATTTCGAAGAACTTCCGGACCTCAATCATGTCTCGTAACATTTCGATATCACTGAACTCTCGTCTTTCTGCATCTCTTTGGTTGCGCCTGAAGATACGTTTCTTCTCCTCCCTCAACTCTTTGTATCGCTGCAGCCACCACTGCAAGGTGGCTCCAGCGTAGAACCTCTTTGGCCGTCGTACTCATAGAGCGGGAAATGTGCTTTCACTGCGCGCATATAAATTTGGTATTTTGCGATAGGAGAAGTGCAAGTCCATTGGCGAAGACTTCGGCAGTCTGTTGTGAATGCAGCTTTTCAACATCCAGCTTTCTCTTAGTTCCTATCCGTACGCGATTTGCTACACATACACGTGCGCAGACCTTGGCTGCAACCAAGTAGTGGTCTGAGTCGATGTTTATACCACGTATTATGCGTACGTCGGGTACATTGGCAGCGTGTCTTCCGTCGATCACAAAGTGATCAATCTAGTTGTTTTGATCAGGGGACCACCAAGTGGCCTTCTGAATATTGAGATGTTGGAATCTCGTGCTACTAACTGTCATGTTCCGTGTCTATGTTTTCGTACGTCCTCTTATTTCGATGTTCTTTCTATTTGACTCAATACAATGAAAAAATTTAAAAGCAAGCAACTTGTTTGAACCAACTCAAATGAAAAAAGAGAGAGATTATTGTTCGGGGTGTTCTTGCAGGAGTGGATTTAGTGTACTTGCTCTTTTGTATGCGATGTTTCACTCCCCACCACTCTATGTGACACAGCGTAACATTTCGATTTAATTCCGCGGACAATTAAACGGATTAAAGAAATGGGTACCGCAGATATTAAGAAGAAAACTGGTCGGAAAAGGTCAGTATGTACTACTTACTTACTTAACTCGCACAACCGATGATCGGTTTTGGCCGCCTCTATAAACCTTCGCCAGTCGCCTCTGCTATGCGCTCGCTGGCGCCAGTTGATAAGGCCAAGTGCAGTCAGGTCGCCCTGTACCTGGTATTTCCAACGGAGATGAGGACGTCCTCGTCTGCGTGTTCCTCCACCGTGGTTCGAATAAAACACCCTTCTAGCCGGTGCGCTTTCTTCCATTCGCTCAACATGACCCAGCCAGCGAAGCCGCTGGAGGTTTATATGCTTGACTATGTCACTGTCGGCGTACAGCTCATCGTTCCATATTATTCGATACACGTCGTCCACGTATACTGGACCGTAGATCTTACGAAGTATCTTCCTTTCGAACGCTCCGAACAACCTCTCATCATTGATGGTCAATGTTCACGTCTCTGTACCATAGATTAGGACGGGAAGGATAAGGAACTTATAGAGGGTAATTTCCTCGGTCAATTGCTTATTGAGCCCGTAATAACACCTGTTGGCAAGAGTTAATCTCCGCTTGATCTCAAGGCTGGCCCCAGGGAGGCCTGGGGCGTAGGACACAAGGTAAAGTTCGTGACAGTCGCAGGTTCGTCCATGTTCGATCCTTGCGCTTCTAGGTTTCAAGTCGACACACAGTCTTCTCGTCCCCTGGATAGCGATCTGACAACAGCCAGTGAGTTAACTAATTTGTGCGGCGGGCTTCTCCATGGCCTTGAATGAATGGTTGTACGTCGGGCTTGGAACCCACCACGTTAAAATACCCACCAATGAACCCTCAGTGCATCCTAACAATCTGATAAAATGTGTCAAAGAAAAAATTCGACGTGATGCCAGCTAATGCCAGATAATAAGTAAGTTTTCCAGCAGGATGGCGGACCGAGCAAATACGATACAACAGTGGTTACGAGAAAAAGTGCCTGACTCATGTCCAGCATCATCTCCTGATCTTAACCCGTTGGCTTATTTTGCTTGGGGTTTTATGCTCTCAAACCTTAAGAACCTTAACCTCACCAAAATCACAATTTATTTAAATTCAAATCACTTTCGGTTAAGATTTGGGACGAAATACCCATCGAATTGGTGAGTGCCGCATGCGAACCATTTCCTTCGCGTTTGTGGAGTGTCATTTGCGAAGGGGGTGGCAGAATTGAATGAAAGTTCATAATAAAAAAATTTATTATTTTTTCAATTAAATAATATTAGATAGTAAAATTTAAATTTAATCAATATTTACATTATTTACAACAAAAAAGAAAAAGTGGGCACTTATTTTGGCCCACCCTGTACATTCCAATGTCAATATCGAGAATTTACACTATTACATTATTTAGAGAGTAGTCAAGATTCGTAATCATCTGTACTTGAGAATTCGTATCTACCTATCTCATTCCCAAATGAATACAAATCATCAAAGCTCATAGTAATTATGGTACTTACGTATGTATGTATGTCTACATATTAGATCCGTATGTATATAAATTCTTATTGCTGTGACCACCACCATTCACACCATTCTTATCTGATTTATTTATATTTTTTTAATTTTATACCGTTTTGGAAATATTCTGTATACACAGATACATTTTTACCACGAACATTTTTAAAAAATTGTATTTTCGTTTTACTGCTGATTTATGTATGTATATACATACAATGTATCTCTGTATAATCATTTCATGGGCTGGTAATAAAAAGTACTCTCAATGTTTCGAGATTATTCATTTCAATAAAAATGGTGACACTTAACATTCAAATTGCTTATGAGATATATTAGAAAAATCACTTGAACTCGCACCAAATTTTTGTATTTACCATATATAAAATAGCGAAAACACTTTGACTGTACTGAAGTTCAATTAAAAGTAAAGAAAAAAGTATAATTTAAGTAAATAATTCTAAATTTAATCAAAGGTTAAAATGTCAGGGGAATCTTGTCGTAGATTAATCACAATTTTGAGAAGAATTAATTAACAATAAGTAATATGGAAAAGCGAGTGTTTAACGATAATACATACCATGACAACGCAGACACCGGACTCTCAACTAAATCGAAAATTTTCAACTTTTTAGTTTAATTTTTACTATACATACATGTACATGAGATTAATTGTAAAAAAAAATACCTTAAGTTTTTTAGAAATTATAATGGTTATTAAAAACTCACATATTACATATTAGATCCAAGATCTCCCACGTTAATCGCTTAATGTGCCCATCTGTCATTCAGCTCAATGTACATACAAATGACAAGAGAAATTAACAACAACAACAACAATAGCTTCCACTTATGCAAAAAATAACTATGTAGCAATAAAAATATAATATACACATATAAATTTTATTTGTTTACATTTTCAGTGCAATTTGTGGGCAAAATTTCAATTGAAAACTCACCCCAATTGGCATTTCAGGTATTCATTCTTATTGCCCTCGGCTAGGTGGATAGATGTAGATGGATGATTTACATCTGTACTTGTAATTGCATTGCTTTCAAAATATGTACATACTTTGTATGGTACATAAGCGTTTTGCAGCGCATTTGAAATGAATTGACTTGAGTACTGAGTGACGAATGATTTTGATCTCAAGTAATTGAAATTTGGGTCAGCGTAATTGGCAATTGATTTCAGACTCGACGCGCTCATGCTCATTACAACGAGTATCTAGAGACGTGTAACCTGGCAGATGTGGTCAAACGAAACAATATACAACATACATATTTACGTCGCAGTCGATCACTTGATTTTAATTGAAATTACCTTATGAACGATTGGTGCATTCGTCTCACCTGATGATGGGCATAGAAAATATAATATTACATGTAGTATGTATCTAAGTGTGTAAATTAGAGTGGAAAAGCCCGAATACATACGTATATGGGATTTTTTGAAACCATTTTGTACACTGATTTTCAGTAAGTGGAGACAAATAGTAGAACTTTGATTTCAAAAAGAAATATGGAGAACATTTAAAGCATTAAATGTTTTGTAGCAAAACTTTTCGAGTCTATAACTTTAGAAGTTATTTGGTAACTTATACTAAATCACATCTGATATTACTGTAACTACTTTCATGTTTTAGCTACGTCAAGTAATTTTTGTTTTGATTATGTATCAATTTGCCAAAGTGTAAGCAACATAATGTTTTCGTGCTACAAAGTGCTGCTGAAAATCATCGATTGCTGTTGGAAGTTTACGTTGAATATGCTCCATCAATTAAAACATGTGAATTCTGGTTTCGAGATTTAGACACGGAAGATAAGGAACGCCCTGGCCAAGAAAAAGTGTTCGAAGATGAAGAATTGAATATGTTACTCGAATTTCCCAACATGGCATCGCGTGGCCTCATGTTACTAAATAGATCGGTTTAAAACTATTTGTAATATAGTGGATGGGAAGTTTTGGCTCACCCGCCGTATTCAACAGATTTTGCTCCGTTTGACTATCACTTACATATTTCGATCGATGCAGTATATCTTGGACTTGGACAAGCTTTACTTCAGTTGAAAATATTGAAAATTAGATTGATTCGTTCATAGCCTCAAAAGATCAACGGTTTTTTTTTGGTAAGGAATCTATAAATCGCCTGAAAGATGGCAAAATGTCATAGCTTCCGATAGACGCTACTTTACATATGTATGAATGAATTCATTCGATTTCTTTTGAAATAAAGCTATATTTTTATAAAAGAAGAATCCCTCATTTTCAAGTTATACACGCAAAACGGCTTCAGCTTTACTTATATTCTTTCAAGTGAAAGAAAATTGACTTTTTCCAGGCGATCTTTATAAGGGGAAGATTTATAAAGTGTTTTCAAAAAGTAAGTAAAAGAAACTATTTTTAAACGGACTTCAAGTTATTTATGGAAAACTTAATTTGTTGAAGCATATTGCAAAGTCTACTGAGCAATGGAAAAGTGAAGTATTATCATGAAGCTCCCTGAAACCGCCTCCTAATAACATTTAGAACTTGAACATTATTTTTACTATTAAAGCATGTATTTTGGCTCTACACTCACTTCCACATCAACATAATTAAAATCTCTATACGATGGCTAACTAAAAGAGCCTCGATTTTTTGAGGTATAGAACATTCAATTCAATTTATTCAACAAAAATAGAAGTACACTAAGCTATAGCATCTTTATCAGTATTTAAAACAACATACTTGAAAAAGGCTTCTGAAAAATAGACCATATTGACTGAAAAAGGTCAAGGAGGAGAAAAAGGTCAAGCTACAGTAAATCTCCTTTGTAAAAACCCAGCTTTTGCTATTATTCTCTTGAAAAATAAACGCTAGAAGGCTTCTCCATTGCAAATATTTTAACATTTGAATGAAACTCCAAAAGTAAGGGAAACTCTCAAAAATCAATGTAGAACATAAATAATGCAAAAGAAATTAACAAATAATTATAAATGTTTGCTGTTGTATTTAACAAAATTCTTAGTTTTATTTGTTTTATTTTTGTATTTTATTCTTTTGATAATGCGATCGGACAAAATTGTATGTACAATCGAGTCAATGGACTCGAATTGATTCGATGTGACTTGATATGTCTGTACATAATATGAATGGTGCTGTTGAATTGAATTTATATACATATAAGTAAGTAAATATACTTGTAATATGTAGATGCACAATTTTCGATAATTTGATTGAATGCACGTACTATGACAATTGAAATTCATAAATGTACGGATACAATACATAATCACAAAGAGAACAATCCAAACCATGAATGATGATGATTAATGTGCATAGAAATGTACATTTCTTATTAGTGTTTTCATATTTTTTTTTTTTTTCGATAATGAGTGCGAAAACATCCTTAATTATATAAAAATAGAGCGAATTGTCTCTGTTTTTAGATAAAACTTCTATAATGGCAGAACTCGGTTGTTGAGTCAGTGACATATACGAAATGAAGGTTGAAGTCTGTCACGGAATCAGAGACAAAGTCAGAAACGTTTATGTAGTAACATCCAAAGTCAATGAGAACCCTCAATGGCGAATTTGACCCTCCTCTAACTTTAAACCCGACTTGTGACTTGGCTTGGCAAGCGCCCACCTTTCGGGAGAACAGTCTCATTTGTCAAAAAATGTCTGTCGTCCTTATCAAAGGCTGAAAAGTCTTCCTTTAACGTCAAATGTCCCTCTTCAATTCAAAAAAGGTAAATCTCTTAGGAGTAAAACTCATTAAGAGTAACCTCGTAAATTTTAGCCTACTATTGTCAATGTTAAATTTAAAAAAAATTGTTTATTATTAAATTAATTAAGGTATGCAACTTTAGTAAGAAATTTTTTAAACGAATTGTTTGAGGCAGAATATTTAAGAAAATATTAGGTAAGAGTAACCAAATTCTTTTTGTCGCTAAGTTGGCACCACTATCCTCTTTCCTGAAATAAAGTTTGAGCGCGATCTGTCATTTAGCTTGTTCACAGTGCTCGAATTTGTCAGCTCATTTCAAATGTGTTTTGCGATTTTTACAATGAATAAAAATATCGAACCAAAAATTTGGCTCAAATTTCGTATTGTAAATGCAATTTCTAATGCCGAATCGCTGAAAATGTTAGAGATGGCTTACAGTGAATCGACTATATCAAAAACACGTGCATATGAGTGGTGCCAGAGCATTCAAGATGTGTTGATCAAAAGTAAAGGTACTTGGCTGTTTCTTTTTCTTGATTATCGCGGTGCACTCGGAATTCTTGCGAGAGGGTAAGATGGTAAATAAAGAATATTAACTGGGCATTATGCGGGGTTTATGGAAAGAAACTCATGGATATTGCACATCGTAATTTTTTATTAATTATATGTAACAGTGCAAAGTATGAATGATAATTTTAAACTAATGTAATATTATAATTATTATTAACTCCTTTAGAATTTGATTTTTTTTTTATTATTAAATTTTTTATATTGTAAAAAGAAATTGTAAATTTCTTTGAACTGTACAAAAAATCTCGGCCTAGGCCATCCATGGGCTGTTGTGCCATTAAAAGAAGAAATAAGTATGTAACTTTAATAATTTTTAAATTTATGTATGGATTTCAATTAGTGTCCTTCTAAACAGTATTGATTCCACGAGTATACAAATAAATCTTCAATGAAAAAAAGAGCTTCTGATATTCGAAAATGTACAGTATTACTTTGCCTTCTTCTTTCTAATTCAGAATCAGCATTACGATTTCCTAAACCATTAAAATAATTTCCGTATCTAAAAATTTTGAGTGGGGCTGACTTCTCTGACTTTCTGTTTTCGGTGCTCTTTCTTAAGCTGGGAGATATGGGACTAACACAATTTGTACTCTGTTTATATGTGTGTACATATGTAAGTAAATGTAAATATGTATATGTATTAAGAAGTCATAAATGTCCACCGAACATATATGTAAATAGTTAAATATAAATAGTTATTAAATGTTAAATAGTTGCTTTAATTCATAGTCTAATTGAATTATTATGTCAAATAAGTGTGTGTCCAGTGTCTATTTGGCGTCTGTCTCTATCGATTGATTTGCCTGAGGTACAATAAAAAAATACCCTAAACACGATATATACTCGTACTAACTGCTTCGATGTACCTACTATCGCCTCATCTACTAGCATGGGTCAATTAAAAATGTATAAAAAAAGGAAAATACTGAACGAAACGAAACGCCACCTCACACACATTCGCTGTTTTGCTTGCATTTGATTATAGGTTTGCATTACAGTTGCGTCGCCAGTAAGTCCGGACACGACATATCGACGTGTTATAGCCAGGCAATTATTGCAATTCAAATGCAATGAAGAACAGTAGCCACTACTGGCATGGCCAGTGCCATTGCCATTGCCATTGCCATAGCTATTGCCGCATCTAGTACCACAGTTCATGACGGCAGCTAATGCTGGCAGCAGCAATTGTTTCTTACATTGTACTTAACGCAAATGAACATAAAAAGGTTTATCGGCGTATCTGTATGTATGTGTGTATGTATGTGAGTGTGTGTGTGTGTGTGTTTGTGTGTGTGTGTTTGTGTGTGTGTGTTTGTGTGTGTGTGTGTGTGTTTAGCATAAACGCGTCGTCTAGTTTTTTTTGTTATTTTGTTTTGTCACGATAAACTTCCGGGGCTCTTGAGGCTCTCGCAAGAAAATGCATCATTATTGTAGAAAATAATACAGAAATTTGAATGTAGAAATGTTTAACGACTTGGGGTACATAAATCTTTAACATACATACTCAACTTACTATTCAATTAAATGAGGTATGAGATATAAGCTTTATCAACGTTTGGAAATTATTAAGAACTACTACCGAAATTCTGAAATTTGAAGAAGATCGTGAATTTTATCGAAAAATCATCTTCAGAAATGAAACTAGTTGTTGGCTAAATGACTTTGACAATAAACAAAATATTTCATTTCATTTCACCAATATTTGAGTATAGAATATCAAATACCATATTATATGTATTATTAAAGTATAACAGATCTCCCGCGCATCATGAAAAATTTAAAATATTTTATAATATTTACAAATGATCATCAGATTTTTACAGTTTTAAATGTTTATTACTATCTGGAGTAATGAAATGAAGCTAATGCAAATCCGTAGGTACTCCAAAAACAATAACTGAATGGTACCTTCTTGACAAATCCCAGTAAAAAAGAAATAAGCCCAAGATCAGCCGTTAAATCCTTTGGCAACAAAATAACACAAAAAATGCCTCCAGTGAATATTGCTAACAATAAGAATAATAGGTACAAATCTCATTTAACCATGAATACCGATAGATATGTGGCTACATATGTATGTACGTATGTATGTATCCCAATATTTGCATAAGTATAGGTAAGCAATGTAGAAATGTTTATTTGTCATTGTATTTAATATTGAATGCACGACAATCAGTGAAGATAAAACTGCATACCGTACATCTAAAATTGCAACAACAACAACAATAAATATAGCAACAATTACTCAACATTTCCAGAAATTTATGCTGAGAGCAAGAAACGGTAAACGATCATAAAAGAACAGAGAATAGAAAATAAAAAAAAAGTTTCAATGATGACTACACTCCAAAACAAAATATTGATTTTCATATACAATAAATACAAATTCTACATTTCTGGAAAAAAAATGTATTTTGAAATTATTGAAAGTATTGATATTTATTAATGTTGCCCAGTTAAAATCCCTTCATCTAGAAACCCTAATATTGATATGGATCTGTTGAGGTTAGGAAATGAATTTGAGCCCTATCTGTATTACAAGCATCTTTCGGCAGATTTTTGAATGTAGGACTTTTCTAAAAACTGTTATTTCGCTAGAGTAGTAGATGTATTAATACTTATGTATAAGTATACATAGATAGTATGTATGTATGTATATACAGTGGCACCTTGCACTATAAAACTTCCATTGATTTTTTTTATCGGACTGTTTATGGCAAACAATTTTTATAGAGAAGAAAATGGTATGGTATATACTTCATAAATTTCTAGGTGGCAACACTACATTTAAATATTTTTTGGGGATTCCCAAATAAAAAAGTTGAAGCGAAGCATTCGAAGGCGGACAATTCAATAAGAACAGCAGACGAAAAAATGTATTATATTTTAAAAAGAAAACTTAAATTTGTTTATAATTTGTATTGGTAAGCATTTAAATGGTAGCATTGAGGGTAATTAAACAAATTAAATGTAAACTATTCCGTAATGTCACAGCAAAATGGGTCGAGCAAAGCACTGTAGCAAAGAGGAGCGTGATTTGGTGAAAAAACTGCGAAATGAGCGACAAAGCATCCGCCAAATAGCTAAAACTATTAGCAGATCCTCGACATTTGTCTACCAATATATATTACCTCAAAAATTGCATTGCAAGAGAGGTAGGCCATGTCCCGCAAAACTACAAGTGCAGATGACAATCGCATAAAAATTTTGGCGGCACGCGATCTATTTAAGGGAGCTTTCTCAATTAGAGAGGAGACAGGGGTTCAAATTTGTGCTCAGTAGGAGAGTAGGGAGACGTTTGGTGGGGGAAAAAATGTATGGGAGAACAGCACGAAAATTACCAATGTTGACACAAAGACCTCGAAAGTGTCCCATAGATTTCGCTGAAGCGCACATTGAGTGGGACGGTTCAATTAATGCAAAAAAATGGCCTAACGTATTATGAACAGACGAAAGCAAGGAGAATCTTGTTGAAAGTGATGGCAAACATTGGCTTAGACGCCCGAAAAATGCAGAATTGCGCGCTAAATATACTAGGAAGACGTTTAAGCACGGAGGTGGAAGCATCATGGTATGGGGATGCTTCTCTTGGTATGGTGTGTGCACTCTGTATTGGATAAAAGAAACGATGGACAGATTTCTTTACGTAAACATTTTTCAGGAGGTGATGCTTCCTTATGCTGAATGGGAAATGCCCCAGAAATGGCAAATGCAACAGGATAACGACCCAAGGCACATCTCAATCCTTGTGTGAGATTGGTTTTCCCATAATGGAATTCCCGTTATGACCTGGCCTTCACAATCTCCTGACCTTAATCCAATCGAGAACTTGTGGAATATTGTCAAACAGATGATTGGCAGTACCAGAGCTAAAAACAAAGACTAATTGTGACAAAGCATTCAAAGAGCGTGGTATTCCATACCCCAGGCTACTTGCGCGTCTCCGGTGGAATCAATGCCTAGAAGGTGTAAGGCGGTTTTAATTCACAAAGGCTATTCCACAAAATATTAGCATTAGTGAACAATTTGAGTCAGTATTTTATAATTGTTTTTGAGTTCTTATTAGTTTGTCCTTTTGAAATGTGATTTTATGCATAACTTTTAAATATCTTTTTTTACACTGAATTGATATTGTTTTCAAATTTATCATAAGCCTAGAGAAATAGAACAAGGTGTTTTTATTTGATTGTCCGACACTGTATGTGTTTACGAGTATATATATTACAACTCCTAATCTTAGAAAGTTCAGTTTTACTGTGAAAGTTGGTTGATTTTTTTGATGCCTGAGTAATGGAAGATTACTGATTGTAAGATGTTGAAGGCATCTACTCAACGGATACTTCATTTTTCATTAAACCAGAATATCGTGGGACGCCTAAAAGTTTAAAATAAAGTTTGCTTTTTGATATTGGTGATACAAAGATATTAGGTTCCGAATACTAGAAAACTAATACCAAATGCATTGCTAGCCGAATCAAGTTCTTAAATTATGATCAAGGGCATAGCCGGGCCTTGGCATCCCAAAAAATTGATGTTTGTATGGCTTAGAGAATCGGATAATCTCTGTTCAATGGACATAGCGAGATTTACCGTTACGGTTCATTATTATTCAATAACCAATGAATGTTAAACGTTAATAAATGTTTGCATTATTTCGCATTTTTATATCTTATTTGAATGAAAAAGACAACGAAATCAAATGATCTTCATCAATACAACAACAAGTTGAATGCGCTTTATTTCGCTGTTGGTAAAATCAAAGATAAATGCAGTACAAGTACACACACACACACATACACACGCACGTGTACATGTCACTACCTTAATTTGCTAAAAAGTCCTAATATATATTCTAGTAAACATTCTGGAGACATACACCGAAAACTTACGTCTTTGTTTTTTTAGTATGTATAACTAATTTTAAGCGAAACGTACATGCATGCATGCGTCAGATATTCATGCGAGTGAATCAAAAATAAAATATGATAGAAGATACCAACCTCGCAAAAAGCCCAAACGAACATAAACAATAACAACAGCACAACATCATCAGCAGGTATGTATCTCTCTCGCCTCTCTAGACCAGTAGAGAGATACCATCTTCTTTGTCTTTGTTTCTTACTTCATATTCAGTCACGCCCTTCTCTTAATATTCACAAAGTATCTGAGTGCGTCTTGACAAAAACAGTTATACGCTTTATTATGTATAACCGTATACATACATACAAAAATGTGCATTAGTGTGTACACAGAGTTCAAGGGATTTCATTTTGCATATATATATATATGTATGTATGTATTAATGTATGTACGAGTATGTATGGATACTGTAGAGAAACTACAAAAACTTAGCTTAGTCTATAACAATTTATTTTCATTCTAGTCAAAAGTAAAAATCAATTAAGGTCGAATACCAGTCGTCATGTCTACTCGTAGTCTCAAAAATTTAAACTTTTCCACACGATATGTACATAAATGTTTTATAAATCCATTTAAATTAAGCAAAATATATGTAATTTGTGTATACGAGCATCTACATACTATCAACAACAATTTAGAATATTGCAGACATATACTATACATATTTGCGATCTAAATTAATTTCAATTTGCAAATAAATTTATATCCGATGCTCAAGTTACCAGATTACTCACTCAAATGTGAGCAATTACATGTTACGCATGAATTTGTTTCTTATTTTTCTGCGAATTAATAAACGAGTTGAGCTAATGTGGATATAATTCCAGTGAATTCAGCATTACTAATTTGATTGCATTGTGCTGATAGCAAGATCTCAAGATCAAACCCAACCAAGCTCATAGACAGTCAAACTGAAAGCCTTATTGATAATTTAGATAATTAAATGTGAAAGGTAATCTCAGTTTAATTCTTACTTTAGTTTAGGAATTCGATTTTTGGGTATGTATGTGGTCATATGTATATGTACATACAATATAACTACCACGCTTAAGCCACCCTACAAAACAGTTAAACAAACTACACTGACTCCCTTCTGCAGTCGTCACATATTGCGATAACATCAATTTGATAGATTAAATGTTGATGTCCAACATATTGCCAAATTGCATATAACGCATATTAAAGCGCCTTTATGTTACCATATCAATGCACTGCAAAACTGATCGGTATACAATATCAACGCAAATTGGTCCTTTAAAGGTGTGTTTATGCTACTAGTACTCGTAGATAAAAATATTGAAATATGCAAATAGTAAATTAATTTCATATAGCTATGTAGCTGAATTATGGTCGCCATCGCGTAGTTGGAAGTGTGCTGGACTGCTACGATGAGTGCACGGGTTCAAATTTCGGCACAATCAAAAAGTGAAAAACAATTTTTCTACACGGCTGTACCGTGTAGGCAATGGCAAACCCTAAGCGTGAAAATTGCCTAGGAAAAGCTGTGGATATGCCGTTCGGATTCTGCATAAAACTATGGGTCCCTTTCATTCACGTATAAATATAATATAACATACACAATATGAATGGATGCGAAAAACCAGTTCTAGGCTCTCAATGGGCTGATCTACCACGAAACACGAAGCACGAGAGAGGGGAGAGAGACAGAGAAAGGAGAGAGAGAGAGAGGGGAGAGAGAGAGGGTAGAGAGAGAGAGGGGAGAGAGAGCGGGGGGAGAGAGAGAGAGAGACGGGGAAGAGAGAGACGGGAGAGAGAGAGATGGGGAGATAGAGAGGGGAGATAGAGAGGGGAGAGAAGGAGGGGAGAGATAGAGAGGGGAGAGATAGAGAGGGGAGAGATGGAGAGACAGGGGGAGATATAAAGAGAGACAGGGGGAAAGATAGAGAGGGTCGGAGAGAGAGAGTGGGGAGAGAGAGAGTGAGAGAGGGGAGAGAGAGAGAGAGGGGAGAGAGAGAGAGAGACGGGAAAGAGAGAGCGGGGAGAGAGAGGGGAGAGAGAGAGGGGAGAGAGAGAGGGGAGAGAGAGAGGGGAGAGAGAGAGGGGAGAGAGAGAGGGGAGAGAGAGAGGGGAGAGAGAGAGATAGAGAGGGGAGAGATAGAGAGAGAGAGAGAGAGAGATAGAGTGGAAGAGGGAGAGGGATAGAGAGGGGGAGAGATAGAGAGGGGGAAAGAGAGAGGAGGGGGAGAGATAGAGAGGAGAGAGAGAAAGAGACAGGGAAACCTATTATATTTTTATTGTGTTAAGAGTCAATAGATAGGATTATGTGACGGAATTTTCGTTTCTCTATATCCTCGCCAACAATCTCATCAAAAGTAAAAATATACAAATATGTAATAATAAATAAAAAAAAGTCTCTTATGTGGTTGATATTGAGGAAAAATTAAGTTATCGCATCTGTGAAGCAAAATTAAATTTTGTACTGATTACGAAAAAAAAATTTTATGTAATTTTGTTGCCACTCCTCTTATTCTATGCAGTGATAGGTAAATGTGTGGACGCCGTGGCGTAGTTGGTAGTTCGTTGGCCTGCTACGCAGAAGGTTACAAATTAAAAAGTTAAAAAAAAACTATGTGTAGAAAACACAGCACCACCTCTTGGCAGGCAATAGCAAACCTACAAGAGTAAAAATTGCTTAAGAACAGCTTTTAAATGCGCCGTTCGGTTTCGACATAAAACACTAACAAAATGAACCGATGCGAAAAGCTCGGTCTAGACTCTCCTTGGGGCTGTTGCACCATTAAAAGAAGAATAAGCAGTTTAAATCTTTTTTTTTTTTTTTTGAGTTATGACAGTCTTGCAGCAAACGAACGATATGTACAATATTTATGAACTTTTTACGTCACGGCGAATGCTATAGAACTGAATAATTGCCTCTAAACTGGCACATTTGCCATGTCCATTAATAATAATGCAAGTCTATAGTTCCAATTACATTTTAAACTATTTTAAACGAAACCTAAGTAAAATTATTAATTATCACAAACTATAAATAACATTATTTTTATTTATAGATGCAAATGACTAATTAGTGTAATTTGACTTATTTCAATGGCATTTGTAATTTTTTAGTTTTGGACATTGAAATTTGCACTCGTATATCCACAATACCATACTTTTGATTAAGTACAGGGAAAGGAGGCAAGGTTTAATTGAGTTTTTATTCTTTTCATCTCTTATGTACTGATACTGTTCGGTTAGGTTCGGTTAGGTTCGATTAGATTCAGTTTGACGCTACTCGATAGCTCAGTATGTACTAACTGAATATTTTCAGTATGCCATGGTTTTGAAATATACGGCTGAAGGCATTTAGTTTTGCATTGCACAATTAACCGAAAGTAAATCAATATCGAATATTTAAACCGGATTTTGTGAATGAATTTAACTTAATAGATGCATACATACTCGTTATTAGGTATTTAGATATTTGATTACAAAAACAAATCGTCGTCGCATATTTTGTTTTTTATCTTCTTTTTTTTCGGTAAATGGGAATTCCATAATATGACGCGGGTCGAAGTTTTTTGCTTTATGAAACTTCGTTGTTAATTTGTTTTTTAATTAAAAAAGTCTGGAAATGAAATAGCAAAAACAAGTCTTACTTACTGACAACATAAATATCAAGTAAGTATTAAATTTGTAGGTTGGAAGTTTAAGAATATATTAAATTGGATTGTTGATTCAGAATATTTTTGTTTACAAATGAGGCAGAAAAAAATGATTTTGTTTTGCAACAATCGCACACACATAAAGACACTTTAAAACTACGCACAATATTTAAAGTGAGTTTAAAATAATAATGTGTTTCATTCATGTACAGAATATAACACGCACAGCATGAGTGGATGCGAAAAGCTCGGCCTAGGCCCTCCGTGATCTTTTGTGCCATTAAAAGAAGAAGAATAAAGATTTCAGTAAGATTCGTTGTGCCAAAAACATTTACATTCTGTCAATGTTTTTAGCACATGTAAATGGAATTGGTCAATGAAACACAAAATATTTATTAATCATTCAAATCTGTTGTATTGCATTCAAAGTAAACCCCTTCCGAAATAATTCAGTTATGCCAACAAATAATCCAATCGTCATAACATATTTCACATTTTCCGGAATCGACTCCAGTTCTCGCCGCGAATTCAACTTCTATCGACTGAAAACGGGTGACTCGAAATGATAATTTAAGTTATGGAAACAGAAAAAAGTTATCTAGAGCCATGCCAGGTGAATACAGTGGGGTTGTTCGATGATTCTTGTTGAATTTTTGACCAGAAATTAGTTCACAATGATATCTTATAGAGATAATATTCTTTCCTGACTTTTTTCTTTATAATTTTTACAATTATTTGCACAACTAAAGCTGATAAAAAAGAAATAAAGCCCCCATTAGGACATCAGTTGAAATCAGAATTTTGAGAACTACAAATTTAATTTTTTTCGCCAAAGGTGACCGGTTGAAAACTGTAAAATCCCAAGACGCCATCTTACTTAGAATGGCGAAATATGTTGTACATAAGGAATTAATGAATTCATATTTTCTACGATTGAATAAAATCGATGTACACAGTTGCCGGTGCTTATTATGTTTCGGGCGTTCCTGTAACATATGTTCGATTGTATCTATCTATGACCTTTAATTTAATAAGAATTTAATAAGTTCCTTCTAAAGAGAATGGCTGTTGGAAGCACATTGAGATTGGTAACGGAGGCAGCAGGCAAGGTATGTTGCTGAGACACATAAGGTTAATTACACATACAATTAGAAGTCATTATAATTGTACATATGATATATATAAGCGACACCGCCGCAGACTAACTCTTCTTTTGCCACTGCGCATAGTTCAACTTGGTTGGGTAGGTTTCGAGTGGAATCTGAAGTGAAGCTACACAATTTCTACTATGTATGTATGTATATATAAATAGCAAGCATGCTTCGGTGATGATTGCTTTGGTTAACCACGCCTGGTTTCGACCATTTTCCCTGTAAGGACTCAGCCCTGTGCAGCATTTTTTTGGACCTTAGTACTATCTTAGAATACAAATTACAGCTCTACACAGTGATAAACCCACACATATTATCACATATTGCGCTTGTGTGTGAAGCAGAGAAAAACGAAATACAACTTTTTAAGCTCTGTATTTGCAAGAAATTGCTCAGCGAGGCCTTGTTTCAATAAGTGCTGAACAGCAACTGATATGATTTGCTGCACCGAAATGAGAACAAAGCAACAACTAAACAATCACGATCGAAAGCTATAAGAAGAAGCTTATGGTATACGTGCATCGACGTCGGGCAACAATCATTTTGTTGCCTATTCACGCTTGTTATGAGAATTAAAAATGTGCCCATCCCTGCTTTAGAATGATGAATTGAACTTTGAAGTTCTGAATATACAAAACTATTATTATTGTCTGATCGTACATTTTTACCATTTTTGACCTTATGTATGTAGTATCGAATACTCCAGATTTCAGGTAAAAAATATTACCTGAGTAAATTAACATAAACACACTGTTAACAAGTTCTACGCGCTATACAAATTTGATCAGAGGAAAAGTTTTTGTTTTTCGATCCAGGCTATTTATTTTACACTCGTTGTACAACTCGGAAACGAGCTCATCATGATCAGCCGCCCTTCATTTCCACACATGCAAATTTAAGAATACTTATGTGGTTTTAAACGAGTAGAAAGTAAATAATCGAGATCGCTTACTATTAAAGCGAAAAAAATTTAAAATATTAACTACTCACCTCATCAACGTCGATAAAGAGTGTTCTTCTTTTCTTCCGAATTGGTCATCAATTATTTTCGTTGGAATTTTTTAATGAATTTGATTTTCATGACGGTATTCATCTTTTTCTTAGTTTTTTTTTCTTTTCTAAATCTCGAATTTTTAACGTTATATAATAACTGAGAGAAATTCAGCTAAATAATTTATTAAACCGACTGAGATCAATTAGACAATATAAGTTTATTACGTTAATTCTTATATTATCAAACAATTTTTGTGAATTTTTCAATGAAGCATTAGACATCTTTGGATTGCTTTGCTTTCTACATAATCTGTCTGATTTCTAAACAGATTTGTAGAATTATGGTATATTGATGTGTGTTCGGTGAACAATACATATATGATCAGGATACTATTATTTTTTCTACATACATAAATGATTTATGTTGCTGAGTGCTGATCTCGTTGTTGCGCAATTGTTCATTTCACAACTGATTTACATACAGTTCGCGCTTATTTCGAAAACTTTAGTTAACTCAAGCAACATGTATCCAAATAAATATGTAGGTTTACGACCGAATACAGTTACAATGTTAAACTGTTATCAACAATCAAAGGCCGCACAATGCTATCATCTTAAACGTATCTTGAAGAGCGGAGCTCGAACGATAACTAGAAATATTACGATTTGTTCCTTTTATTCACAACCGCCGTGTACATATTATTTATCCTGAAAATACAGAAAAACGAGTATAATTAAAAAAATGTAATGGATGCCAACACTATTTTGAGAGATATGTAGTAAGAGCAAAGTAAAATTTCCTTGTCATGGATATACAATATGTAAGTGTTAAAACGCCGCAGGAAGCGGGTAAGATTCGGCTAGCTTTGATTAGCACTCGTGTAGAATAAACTAGCAGAATGTCGCAAATCGATCGCGTCCTAGTTTCACTATAGCAGCTTCAAGATGCGGCTAAAGATTTAAGAAAATTCAGAATTCATATACAAAATTAAGCTATGAAAAACCTTCAAGAGTGAATGGTGTATAAGTAGTGTATGTGTTACCTACATTGTACTTGTATAGGAAAAACTCATATGATGTAAAAAGTATAAAAGTGGTAACACTGAAATTCAACATCAGAAGCATATAGTAAGTATGAAAAGCCGGTGAACATGAACTTTAGTTTGTATCTATGTGCGTATCTACGAATGTCTGTATTTTTAGCTATAAAAAAATAGTTAATAAAAAAAAAAGAAATACCATATTCAAATTAAGAACAAGATATGATAAGATGTTTCGCCACTCTGAGTTAGCTACCAGTTTTAGTTGTTACGCATCATTATGACATCGTTATGGCTTACGAACGAACGAACGATCAATCGATCGATCGCACTCAACTTCATACATTCAAACATAGTAGTTATGTAGACTTGAACGTCTGTCGGTCGACTGTTCGTTCGTTCTCTATATTGTACTAGCCTGAGTTTTGTATCTGCTTGTGTAGGTATGTATGCCCTGTACAATATGTATATGCCTTTTGGGATTACTCTCCTAGACAGACTTAGGCCGTAAACTCGACATTTATTGGTCATATTTTGAAAAAATATAAAAATATGTATATTAGAGATGTTTGAAAATGCATTTTTCCCATTAGTGGCCGCCATTCGATACATTTTTCTACCAAATTAAATGTTCATATGCAAATATTGTATAGTGAGATTTACATTTGTTGCAAAATTTTTTCCTTTTTTTTTAAATTTATTTTCTTGATAATTTTTATTAATTATATTCACTTTCATTGGGTAAACTAAAATGTGGTTTATCGAGAAAAAATCGACACGCTTTGAGACTTTTACGATCAATACCATCTACATAAGTATTAAGTTATACCAAAAATTGATCTTAATCCATTCGAAAAATCACCGTAAATTTCTTACTTAAATGATTTGTTGTTTTTGTGAGACATTTATTTAAAAGTAAATATGTATATTTTACATGCTTCTTAGTTCAAATTGTGTTGTTTAAAATAATATTTAAAGAGAATAAAAATTAAAACAAGAATTAGCATACATGGTATGTAATATTTTAATATTCCTCCAATGATAATACTTATTGAGTGTATTTTTAATACAAAATGAAATCTAGAAAAATTAATGAATAATAAATACTGATCGGCTTTTAAAATCACAAAAATTAAAAACTGAAACCAATTTAATCTAGTTGGGATTCAGTATTTAAACCGGCACTAATTTATACGCAATGGAGCACTGATCAGGTAAGATTCAGGGTTTATAAACTGGCTCAAGTAACCAAAAAGCATACCTCAAATGAAAGAGGAAAGCCAAGAGCTTGAACTAATAACTAAACAGTTAAACTTAATTACCTGCAAGTGAAATAAAAATAAAAAATTGTGTGTTGGGACGCCCTAAAGAAGTTTACTTCTTCAGAACTTTTGCGTTTTAGGTTTTCAGGTTAGGTTTAGTAGTATTGTAAAAACCAGAGTCTATCGCCGACATTACGATAAGCCTTATATTAGTTCAGTTTGATGATTCTCTGGTGCCAGCTGTGCTTCCTCTTGTCGCATCCACTCATGTCGTGCGTGTTATATTTGTACATGAAGGCGAAGTGGAAAGCTTTTCATAGGCAATTTTTACTCGTGTAGATTTTCCATTGCCTGCCAAGAGGTGGTGCCATGTAACCCTGAGACATGAACACCGGACATTCTGCGTAACAGTCCAACGTACTACCACTACGCCACAGCGACTACTCAAAGGTGTACTACACCTGTATTAACTTCATTTAGATCGTTTGCATTTCCAATGCATGCAACGCCCTCTGCAAAATCATCATCTCCATCAAAATAAGCTGATACTCAAAGCATTCGAATTTATTTGCTACATCATTATAATGATAATCTTACCATCATCATCATTATCATCATTACAATAATGATCATCATCAAAATAATCAGGTTGTATAATCTCAACAGATGGAAAATTTGCTACTTGCCGGTCTGAGAACTCGTGAATGTTATCTACGTTTTGCTGTGCTGAGACGATTTCTCGGTGCTGGTCTTTTGATTTTTTTTCACGATAGCAGAAACTGAATTTTGTTGGGCCTCTATTTTTCGATGAAGTCTACATTCTCGCACAGTCACAGTTTTTGCTTGAGATTTTTGGAAACACAACCACCATTGGTTTGTGCCTCGCGTTTGTTTTTTTTCAGTCTATACTCGCTCATTCTTTCAGCTCTGGGAATTTCTAACAATTTTTGTTTGAAATGTCAAATTTCATTAGAAAGTGATGGGGAGCGCCCTCTATCAATCAAGAAGGATTCATACTCAGCGCCCTCTATCAGTCAAGTTTGAATCAAACGCGAATCAGCGCCCGTTATCAGTCAAGTTTGAAGCATACGCGAATCAGGGCACTCTATCAATCAAGTTTGATTCATACTCGTGGATACATGTGGATGCATTTGTGCTGCCCATCATTTATGTGTATATTAATATGTATCCGTAGAGGGCGCTGTCCATCATTTCTGTGACAATTTTCGCTGCGACGATCATTTTTTACCCCCTCGTAAATACAAAAACAATTCTAAAGAAGTAAACTTCAAAAACAAATATGGTAAATATGTATCTGAGTAGAAATATTAAATTTTATTCTTGTTTTTCTAACCAATATGGCCAACTTTTCACCTTCTCCTTACACTTCACCTTCTGCTTTCCCCTCTCCCTTCATGCCGAACACTGATGCTATACGAGTATCAGTTTACGCGTGTAAATTATCAAATTAAAATTTATGCTGTTCAGTATATAAATTAGTTAATTTGTTGCCAAAAGTATAATGATCTTCTTTGGTTAACTTAATGAATTCAAAAACATCGCTCGCACACACACACACACACACATACACACATAAGCGCGCCTTTTTGTTGTCGTCACAAAATATATATAAAAGTAGAAACACACTATGTTGAAGTTTATTACTAACATGATTATCATTAATATATTAAAAATAGTAAATAATTTTTAAACTACTGCTTTAAATATAAATAAATGCACATGGCCAAAGAAACTGAATCTTTAGAAAAGCTGTTGATCTTCCGGAATTTTTAATTCAATTTCAAAGTTGAATATTTTTGGTGGTATCAAATTTCATACGAGTATGCGGTGGAAAAGTTGAAATATGTATACTTTAAGGTGTAGGTATGTACAACAACATAATAAAGGGTGGCCCATCTAACATTTGCAATTGGAATTAGTGGTTATTTTGAGTATGCAACTCTAATGTCATCCGTATTAGTTATGACGGAAAATTAGTTTCATATTTGCGGTTAACGAAATGGGTCGATAAACACTTGAATAACGTTGGGAAGTACTGTAAACTGTACGTTCAAAATTTGGTAGAGAAGAAGCGGTTTTCACGCAAAATTTGGATCAATTTGTGAAACGTGTTCTACTGCTGCTCAGAATGTGAAGAAGAAGAACCAACCACATTGACTCGCCATCGCTTTCAGGAATTTAACATTTCACACACTCCTTTGTTGCCAATTTTGCATAAAGACATCGGTATGAAGCCGTACAAAGTTCAATTGATACAACAGATGAAGTCACATGACCATCCGCAACGTTTTCGGTTTGCTAATTGGGATCTGAAACGCTTGAAAGAAGATGGAATTTTTACCTGAAATATCATCTTTTCTGACGAAGAAAATCCTTAAGTGATTGTTGAGAAGCCAATTCACCCTCAACGAGTAGGTGTTTGGTGTGGTTTTTGGACCGGCGATATCATTGGACCATTTTTCTTTGAAAATGAGGAAGAAAGATGCTCACACCATTACAGTGAATGGTGTGAGCTACCGCCCAATTATAATATGTCTGGCCTATTTTAGAAGATATGGACTCAGACAAAATTTGGTTCCAATAGGGTGGCGCCGTATCACACAAGCCGTGTAGCAATTGACCACCACGCAGTTGCGATTTGACTCCGTTGGACAATTATTAGTGGGAAGTCGTTAAAGATAAGTGTTACGCTAACCATCCAGCAACGATTAAGGCTCTTAAGGACGTAATTAGTGCATCCATTGGGTTAATAGCATGAGCTACTGCAAGGCCAGCCGATGGAGTTACTTGAAAGAAATAGTTTTCCACAATTAACCAGTAGGATTGCTTTACTTTCGAATAATAGAAACCACATTGAAAAAAAATATTATTTTCTTATTAACTCCAAAATTAAATTCCATATTATAAATGGTCCACCCTATGTTTGCATTATGATTTGGAACATTTTACAATTTGGGAAGAATATTCCAGATATACATATGGTATATACGTTAGGGTGGATTGAATTTTTGGTTTTAAAATGAGCATACATTGATTAAAAGATTTTGTCTTACTTTTTTTAATTATTGGGTTTTTGTTCCAAACACACACACACACATTAGTACAATGCATTTTCAATTTGTTTTGCATTTCCATACTTACTTTTATCATATTTTGGCCTAAACGTTAAATTTTTTGTTTTCCTAACGTTTGGTATAATACTATAATAAAACGATTGCATATGAGAACTTTAATGTCTTCATAATCTTATAGTAAGATCTTAAGTAAAACGTTTTTTTGGAATGTATTAACCCGATCACTCCTTTCCTTATAGGTATTTCTTTTTGCCTTTTCATAAAAATTGCATTTTCACCCTATTAAGAGGTTAATAGACTATAACAAAATGTTACTCATAATATTTTAACTGTAGGTATTCGTGGTAATTGGTTTTTCCAATTACCACGAATAAAAAATGAATAAGCTAACTAAAAAGCTGAATTGTTTTATATGTAGGTATTAAAAAACGAATTATTCGAAATTATTTCAAATAATTACAAGTTGAATCAACATATTTTGTTCAAAATACTTCGAAATCCAAATTTTGAACTTTAAAAATAGAATTTTGAACTGAAAATAAATAGAAAATAAAATTTTTTTTCTTCAAAATCTACCATAAAAAATCAATTCGGTCTATTATATACATATATAGAAGGCAATGACGATTCTATGGAAGTGAAGTCAGACTCAAGGATTAAGGCTATGTTCTAACAAAAATCATGGATATACACACCTGGACAAAACAAAAGGTGTGAACGCAAAAACTTTTAAATGAACGAAAAAAAAATAATTGGCATGGTCTACAATCATAAGGCAAATTTGGAATTTTGGTGGCACTGTTTTGGAATGAAATGGGGGAATCCTCGCAACAAAAGTTCTTTTCCATAAATATTGCGGCTTGTTTATTTGTTCAACCTTCAAATTTATCTGGACAATTAAATAGGTGTGTTTTGGTTTAAATTAAAAGTGAATAAATGTAAAGCGTTATTTAGTTCCAGAAGGTAAGATTTCGATGAAAGTGAACTAAATAAAGATTTAATTATAATATTTAATAATACAGAGCAGAGAAGACTTGTTCGTCAGCTCCGAGACAAAGGATAAACCTACAGATTTTCGTTACAAATGCTCTCAAGCCAGAAAAAGCTATTGAAACGCGTGGAGCACCTATAAAAACTTCATTAGTGACCGACAATCGTGGTGGTCGCTGTGGCGTAGTGGTAATGCGTTGGACTGCTACGCAGAGTGTCCGGGGTTCGAATCTCGGCACAGGCAAAATCAAAAAGTAGATAAAATCATTTTTCTACACGGCACCCACCACCACCTCTTGGCAGGCAATGGCAAACCTACAAGAGTAAAAATTGCTATGAAAAGCTTTTCACTTCGCCGTTCGGATTCGGCATTAAACTGTAGGTCCCTTCCATTCATGTACAAATATAACATGAGTGGATGAGAAAAGCTCGGCCTAGGCCCTCCATGGGCTGTTGTGCCATTAAAAGTAAAGTAAAAGACCGACAATCGAATCGTTACATTAGCTAAAATTGGGAATGTTATATCATCACGAACCGTTCCAAGACGATTAGTAAGAGCAAATCTACCCGGTAGGATTGCTCGCAATGTTCCTCTGCCTAGAACTGCAAATTTGAAGAAGAGGAAAAATGTTGCATTAGTTCATAAAACGTGGTGCGATTCACAGGGGAAAAAAAATGACACAAATTTTCTGGAGCGATGAAACAAAAATAAATTTGTTTGGTAACGATGCGGAAAAAAAATTCATCGCCCGAAAGGCAAAGAATTCAACGTCCAGTTCACAAAGAAAACAGTGAAGCACGGAGGTGGCAGCTTAATGGTATGGGGCTGTTTTTCTTGGCAAGGTATTGGTCCGATACATCAAATTAATAGCGTTATGGATAGACTCGTGTATAAAGATTTGCTGGAAACGGTAATGTTACCATATGCCGAGGATAATATGGGAAAATATTCAAATAATATAATATGTGAAAGTTATGGGAAAATATTCAAAAAATGTGATACAACATTCCTGTAGAAACTTGTCGGAAGTTGATATCGTCAATGCCCAGAAGAATCCAAAGAGCCATCAAGAATAATGGTGGATATTCCGGGTATTAATGCATTCTTACTAATTCAGTAAAATACGGGACCATAACTAGCAAAAATTCAATATTTATTCCTAAGTTTTTTGTGCACACCTATTATTCAGTCCAATTGAAAATCAGTGTATTTTATGAATTAACCAAAATTTAAGTTATTTTTTAGAATTTTTAAAACCATTTATATCTTGTTATGACGCTGATGTATGTTTATGTTGAAAACTTATTTATTTTTTGAAGGATAATAAAAAATATATGAAAGCCAAGCTTTTTTGAATAAAAAAAAAATATGTTCACACCTATTATTTTGTCCAGGTGTGTATATAATAAAAACCTTGTTATTCAATATAGATTGTACAATACTCAAACTGAAGTTGACGAAGGATTTTTTATTTTCTAAATTTTTGTAGAAGGGAGAATGAGAGGGGGAATGCAATCATACAGGACACCGATAAAGAGATAGACAGCCATTGTGGCAAGTGTTTGTTATATGCCTTTACCACAATGAACTTCAGCTGATCAATGTCGACTATGACCGCATGTAGCGCCAAAGGCCGAGCTTTTCGCAACCACTCTTGTTGTGCGTGTTATATTTGTACATGAATGGAAGGGACCTACAGTTTTATTCCGAATCCGAACGTCGAAGTGAAAAGCTTTTTCATAGGCAATTTTTACTCTTCTAAGTTTGCCATTGGCTGTCAAGAGGTGGTGCCGTGTAGAAAAATTATCTTTTCTACTTTTTGATTTTGCCCGTGCCGAGATTCGAACCCCGGACACTCTGCGTAACAGTCCAACACACTACCACTCAGCTTCAGCAACCATATTTTAACATATGAATATTTCATTTTGATGATTTCAATTTAAAAATGCTTATCATTTCGTATTTTTGTATAAAGTGAGATTGTTTTCCTACTTACATATGTATGTAGTAAATGCTTATGCTTGAGATATATTTGTATGCTATATATATACAAGGTGGAGCAAAAGTATGGTAATGTCATAATGTGAATTGGCTGCTAAGTATTTTGTTAGAAATTAAAAAATTTGGCACTGTTTTCACGGACAGTTTATTTGAAGGTATAAAATTGATGGCGTTAAATTGGAAAAATGATATCGGTCAATTGACTCTGAGTTGATGCACGTTTGTGCTCGTTTGGCAGTATTTTGAATTATTGCTCATAGAACATCGGATTTTTCGTTCAATGTTGTCAACTAATTCTCAATCTGTCTACAACATAAATGTCAAAGCACAATTACATTTTACGCCATTTGCAATACATTCACATTATGATATTGCTTTTGCCCCACCTTTTACTTACATACAAAGAGTATATGTAAGTACATATGTAGGTATATAAAAGGCATATGTACATATGTAACATGTGCTTTTCTTCATTGTTTCTTAAATATACATATTTAAAAAATATAAAAAAAAAATATAAAGTTGTTGCAATATTTGCCATGTGAAATAGACTTTAGCAATTCTTTATTTTTTACTATTTCTTCACTCTATATATGTACATAAAGTACATATGTACATATGTATGTACATAAAGTATGTAGTATATGTACATATGTACATATGCATGCATGCAAGTATGTAAATTTATGTATGTATGTTATATTACCCCATTACCCCAATGGGTATTATTATGTACCCATTTTTGTTTTTTTTCTATTAATTTAGTACATATTAAAGGGAGTCATATAAACTCATAAATGCCTCATAAGTTTATAAAATTTGTGTGATATTTGAAAGTTTTCTTACGAGTTTGTAAGTTTATACGGTTTGCGCGTCATTTATGAGACTGACTATTATATTTTTCGCGCAATAAAAAAGATGTGGAAATCGCGTTGCATGTGTGCAGCGTTAGTCGTTAATGGGTTAAGATTTTATTTTGTTTTTAACATATGTAATTGTTTACGATTGTGTGATTGTGAATGTTATTTGGTATTATTTTTATTCCTATTTTTTATTACCCAATATTTTGATTGCCCACACATTGAAACGATTTAATATTTTTTCTTTATTTTCTTTACTTTACTTTTCTCTTGGTAAAGCAAACAATAACTCATGTGCTTTTCATTTTCATAAGCTTTAGTTTCTTTTCTGTCATCTTGCCAGTCTTGCTGACATCCTTGAAATCTTAATGTTAACTAATTCTCTACTCATCAATGAAAAGCAAACAAAATAAAAGCTACGAAAAATTATGAAAAATTATATCAAATTATTGAAAATAAACCATAAGTACTATGTATGTGTGTGTGTATGCATTTGTGTATGTACTCATATATGTATGTGTACAATATTGTAGAAGATTATGCCTTAAAGTTAATATTATACAAGAGGAAAAATACTGTCTCTTTAGAAGAATCGAGACACTGAAAGTCCGCACGATCTAGAAATGCGATGGTGACAAAAAGTCTACATGAGGTTGGTGCACTGCTCACTGCAAATATTTATGTATGTATATATGAACATTTATAAACACATACATACATACACATGTAACGCATATGGAACCAGTATTTGTTGTAACTAGTGTTCTTGTTTTTATTGTGGCAACAGTAAGAACATTTTTGAATGAAACTCCATAATTTATACAACAATAAGTAAATAAACAAAACAGAAACATTAGCACGCAACATAATACATAGGAGCAGCATACAGCTCTGGCGAACTAATTAGCACACCCTCACCAACAATCGTGATGACCACATTTTTAGTAATGTAGCGTTTTTTTAACTAATTATTTTAACATAATTTTGAAGGAAATATACTTTACCATATTAATGTTGATAACAAAAATAATTGAAGATATCGGAGCTTTTTTAAATTTTCTGAGATGTTACGAGTATATGGTACATCTTTTATGTAATAAGAGTCCCTTTTTTAAAGCTTAATAAAAATTTATTTTATTTTTGTCACATTATACTAATTATTTTCTTTTCAAATTATGAACTTCCATTGAAATTTTTGCAGTGAAATTTGTTCTCAAAACGCATACTAAGAAATATTTAATGAAGTACTTGATTTAATGAATACAAATTTTCCAATAGTTTCCTTCAAAGTTTTCGATTTTTTTTTAATTACTTCATACATTACAACATACATATGTGTTGAACGTAGGGTGTGCTAATTAGCTCGCCAGAGCTGTACTGCACGAATACATACATATGTATGTACAAACAACGTTGATACGACATGTTGACATGTTGCCATAGAATGTTTATGAAGAAACTCAAGACTGTGCTTGGACTTTGTTGTTGAGGATGTTGACGATGATGGTGGCGATGGCGATGTCGATGGTGGTGGTGGTGGCAGTGGCAGTGTTGGCGTTGGTGTTGGTAACGCTGAATGACAGGCAATGAAGTATATATTTTATTCGTATTCGTATAATACTTGAAATTGTTACATTGTGTTTTTGTATTCACACACAAATTTAGCAATTTGCAATATTATTTTTATTTTAATTTGTTTAACTATGGTAAAAGTTTTTCGTAGTATAACTTTAAAATGAGGAGCTTTTATTTTATACAAATATTGCCTTATTTCGACCTTATTTCGATAAGGTCGTGGTTATGTTTAGATTTTGCTAGGCGAACACCATGAAATTGTTGTTGGACCGAACACGAAGAGCGAGCTTTTACTCACAACGAACACGATATGCTGGGTGAAATGTACGACGAACACATCAAGCATTCTGGGTGACAACAGGGTGAGATATTCTACAAAAAAGAAACAAAAATGTATGTAATACTTCTACATAGTACGAAAACATGCAAACCTCTACATCATTATATTCATTTTTTAGTATTTAAAAGTGAATATTAAATATATTATTTATAAAACTATTGAAGAAGTACGAATGAAAAGTATTTATACAACATATTAGCTGTATTCACGATGTAATGGAAATGGTATTGATACCACTCTTGAAGTTGCCACATATTCTCCACCACATCAGTCGCTTTTTTTTATCACCAGATGGTGGCTGTCGGTCCAAAAAATTACATTATTAGCATAATTTATTGCACATTTAATTATATTATTAATTTCACTCTCCACATTGATAAAATCGGTAAAATTTTTATGGTATAATGGTATTTTAGTGTTACCGTTGCGTACAAAATAGTATTGAAAAAACCTCAATTTCGACCAAGAGCAACTCTGTAACGAACTCGAATGTAAACACCACACCGAGCACGACAGAAAAATTGGATGTTTTCGCCGAACAGCGAACACCAATATAACCACGACCTAACAAATCGAATCAATACATATGTATGAACATATATATGTATGTAAAGTAGTGTCCTTCGGAAGCTATGACATTTTGCTATCATTCAGGCGATTTATGGATTCCTTGCCAAAAAAAAACCGTTCATCTTTGAGGGTATGAACGAATCAATCCAATTTTTGATACTTTCAACTGAAGTAAAGCTTGTTCAAGTCCAGGGTATTCTGCATTGATCGAAATATGTACTAAGTGAAAGTCAAATGTAGCAAGGTCTGTTTAATACGGCGGGTGAGCCAAAACTTCATATTCACTATTTTCCAAATAATTGTTAACCGGTCCAGCAACATGAGGCCGCGCGTTTCCATGTTGGAAAATTACGGTCTCGATTTACGTTTCGTTTTTCGACCATTGCTCTCTTCAAACGAATAAATTTTTTTCGATACAGCTCTCCCATAATATTATAGTTTCACCAGGTTGTAGCAGCTCATAATAGATGGCAAGCTTCTGATCGCACCTTGCATTACCTTGGTGCCATGAATATGATTGCTGATTGGCCGAGCTTCACACACGACTTCTTGCGCTTCACGTTGTCCTAATTAATGCATTTTTCGTTGCCGGTAATAATTCGATGCAAAAACGACTTATTTTTGTAGCGCTGAAGCAGCAGCATTTCGGCCGACCTCCAATTACTCATCTTCGAACTTTTTCCCTTGGCCAGGGCATTCCCTGTCTTCCGTGTCAAAATCTCCGTCGAAACCAGAATTCGAATGTTTCCAACAGTAGTCAATGAATTTCAGCATCCCTTTTTCGAATTAAAGATACATAATCAAAACAAAAGTTACACGACATAGCGAAAATATGAAAGTAGTTGTAGTATAGCCAGATGCGATTTGGTACAAGTAACGCCATCACCTACATACACCCAATAATAAAATAAGTCTAGCATATCGAGCCTTGATCATCAAATTATCCTAAATTTAAATAGTGATTAAATTTTAACATCATAAATGAAAGTACAAAAAAACCTTCCCCTGTAAAATTCACATTTTATTGGTTACGATAATTTGGCAATCATGGCTTGAAATCTCTTTTTACTGTGCATTAAAAGTAGAAACATTGCAATCTATCAACGAAGCAAAAACAATATATTGTTGCAATTCCTAGACAATACCCCTATCATTTATTTACTGAAATATTTAGGGAGTTCATAAGGTTTCATGTTCATCACATTTGACGGTGATGTTACAAAAATATCACAGTCATTAAAATGTTGTTGCTATTTTCGATACGAACAAATACAACTCTATACTCTAGCATGTTTTCCAGGTGTCGCATTCAATGACTCTGCCTACTCTAATTCTTGTTGTTGAATAACAAAAAGAGGATAATGAATAATCTGAACCGAGGCTCTTCATAGGCTGTTATATCATAAAAGAAGAAGAGGAAGAAAAACAGTACAGGCAAAAAGTATGGTCGTATTACTTTTTATGCTTTTATGAGACCTTGTGAACTACCTAATTATAATTAAAATATTCAACATTATATGAATTTAGCTTTTTTCTGTATTCGTATAAATTCATCTGACATTGGAAATTGGATATCACACACATACGTGCCATGCCAGTCATTTAAGTATCTAAAGTTGTGGACAATGTTTATTGTCGTAACTTTCACAGAAGCTATTTTAAAAAAATGTTACTCAGTAATCTATCTGGATTATGCAGCGCTCGATTGATTTACTGGTTTGCATATTTAAAACTGCGTTTTTTTTTTTGTGTGTTTATTTACCATACATATGTACATATGTATATTGATATTTCTAGCTTTAAACTGAGGTAGACTAGTTCACTAACTAGAGTTCAATTAAGGCTTATCATAAGTATTTTGTAGATAGAAAAATAGTGCAGAAATGAGGGAAACTAAACTATAAGAAAATACATATAAGTATACCTTATTTAAAAAGTTGATTTTTTTAAGTTATATAGGCCTGCGAAACACGTGGCCGCTGTGGTGTAGTTGGTAGTGTGTTGTCTTCCGGTGTTCAAATCTCTGTACTGACAAAATCAAAAAGTACAAAAAACAGTTTTTCCAAACGGCACCACCTCTTGGCAGCAATGGCAAACCTTTTCACTTCGCCATTCGGACTTGGCATAAAACTGTAGGTCGCTTCCTTTCATGTACAAATGTAACGCTCACAACATGAGTAGATGCGAGAAACTTGACATAGGCCCTCCAGTAAAGGAAAAAGAGCTGTTGTGCCATTAAAGAAAGAAAGAAGAGGGAGGCCTACGAAACTTTGAATTATATCAGATCCAAGAACTTAAGTAGTCATTCTAATACTCTAATTGATGACCTTACCAAAAATTCGGAAAATAATTATCTAAATTAAAAAAAAAAAAGAATAACAACAGGAAAAAATAATATTAGGACCCAAACTTAAAAGACAAAATTTAAACCCTATTTATAATTTAAGTTAGTTGTATTTATTGTTAATTATTTCTGTAATGTTGTTGTGTGTTCACTTGACGAATATAAAAGATTGTAGAAAATATGAATGATCACTAAATGTTATATTTATGTAAATAAATTTAACACAGGTTAAATAAACTTTAACCTGAGCCAAAAAATACGCTGATTCGAAATGTTTTGAAATGTGTAGTAACTATTGATAATAAGTTGGCAAGAACATGTTGATTTTATATTCAAATCGCGAAATATCCATTGCGCATTTCCCCAAATTAAATCTCACAATCTGGCAATCTCGCAATCTGGCAGTCTCGCATATTCGTATTTGCCCAAATTTGTATACAAAGTTTCATGAGAATATAGTACTCTGCAAATTTTGAGAGTGTAAATCAGCTGTTGTACAAAAGTGTTGCAAATTAAATGTGAAAAGAGGAGAGAGAGAGAGAGAGAGGGAGTTGACTATGTACGAGATGTGCACACAGAAATTGCCTGATAAGCTTGCGAGCACCTGGCCAACTTTTTTCATGTGGAGAAAGAGAGCAGTTGATATACGCTGGGCCAACGCAGCGAGGTTTTATATGAAGAAATGTTAAAATTTTTTTTTTTTTTTTTATTGATAAATTTGACACTTAGGGTGTACTCCTATGAATGCACAGCATTGTGTTGAATGGAAGGAAGATTGATAGGTGGGAGAAAGAAGGAGGCAGAATCAGAGACGGAATGCAATCACACAGGACACCGATAAAGGGGTAGACAACCATTGTTGCAAGTGTCATACCACAATGAACTTCAGTTTATCAGTGTCGACTATGACCACATGTAGCGCCAAATCCAAGCTTTTCGCATCCACTTAACTTGTGCGTGCCATATTTGTACATGAATGGAAGGGACCTACAGTTTTATGCCGAATCCGAACGACGAATTGAAAAGCTTTTCTTAGGCAATTTTTACTCTTATAGGGTTGCCATTGCCTGTCGTGTATAAATTTTGTTGTTGTTGCTTTTTTTCTTATTTTAATTTTTTTATTTTGCCTGTGCCGAGAATCGAACCCTGACACTCTGCGTAACAGTCCAATGCACTACCGCTACACTACAGCGACCACAATACCTATGTATTTATTAATTTACATATTGGAAGTTTCCTATGATAATTCTCCTATGTGTATTCGATTATGTCCATGCATATGTACATAGTTTATCTTTGTACTTTAGTACTCCAGGAACTTATTACGCTGTATGGTGAAATTTTATTCGGCCCATGTTATTTAATTTTTTTTTGTTTACTCAGGATGACGCATATTCTTTAGTATGTAGTAATTTTTCTTTTTTGTTTGTTTGTTTTTCCTTGCTAAAAGAATGTGTACTGTGAGTAAACGCAAAATTTATCAGCGTACAGATAAGATATTGAAATGAATACTTACAGACACTTCTTCTCCACAAAGTAGAGAAGAACGACGCTCTGATGACGCAGCTCCAAATAACAGCGACGGCAGCAGAAAACCGTAATCAAATGCAATCACTTGCTTACGTCATAGTTGTGTGTCTGGATGTGTGTCAGAGTCGACAGATGTGACAAAATGTAGCGCCAATATTGAATTTATGATTCAGAATATATGAAGTGCTGTGCGACCAGTGAATGAACGTGTGGGAGTCGCCGAATGCAGAGGAGCATTCAATATTCAGTAGCTAATAAGTAGTGAATTTTTGAAATATCAAAGTGAGAAGATTCACTTTGGCACTTATCATAAACTCAAATGCGTATGTGGTCGTCGTATATTTGAGTGGCACTATTGTAATCCTCAATTGAACTTCTTGTTGCCATTGTTATGTAGCAGTTGGGCAATGTTAAACGTGCTTATGATATGACGATAACATTGTAGATAAATTGGGATGTTAGTGGGAAGAAGCAGAACTCGATAAAAAATTTTACTTTAGCACGTTCTATAAAGGCTTTGCAGAAAGAGTAAGTGAGTTACAAAATCTACAACAACAGTAACACAAATAAATATTACTGCTGGTATAACTAGTTAATTTAAGCGACAAATTTCTGGGTTTTACCAATAAAACCCAACAAACAAGCCATTCTACCATACCAATAAACTTCCAGCGAACGATCGATTACTTTGCATGTCTTCATACTCGTGTCGTCCAACGTACTCGCTGCTACTATCTCATCGTTGGATGGATGAAGAGATGGAGACAGCGGCGTCGTAGTCGAGCGGCGAACGGTGAGAGTAGCTAGCCGCCGCGAATGCGACAAGCTGCGGTAATAAATAAGCCAATAAGACAAAACCATTAATCATGAGACTTTGGGTGTCGAGTTATTAGACGATCATATTTTAATTGCTGGATTATTACGGCATACACACATATGTATAGACAGATATATGAACAAACGTGTGCGTCTGTTTTTATATATACATATGGTATGTATAGATTTTTGTTTTGTATCGTCTCATTTTGTTGAATTCCGCAACGCCGCAACGCGAAATTCCAAGAGCAAACGAGCATTGTCGAAATAGTTAAAGAAACAAAATCACTAGAACGATCAACATTTCGATGCCAGAGACATTTGGTTGGTCAGCGGTTGTATCAGCTGGCCAGCCTAGCCAAATCAAGTCAACTGAAGTCAAAGAAACATACTCGTACTAAAGTCAAAGTACGACGAATAAAATGATAAAATGATGCAGCAACAGCAGCGGGATTTGAATGAGACACCTGTGCAACGATTGTCGTTGTCTGGTGATGTTGGTGGTGGAACACGGGGAACAATGCAGTGATAGCAGTAGCCAGCAGCAGCATTCAACCAGCAGGCAGAAGCTGTGCAATGTGACAGGTGCGTGTATACTTACACATATATTTTATTTGCAATGTGCTGCATTGCTGCAATGTGTGAAGCAGCACAACAACAACAACAACATCAACAACAAAAAACATACATAATAAGAGTAGGAAAAAAACAAAAACTAGCAAACAACAAACAACAAGACCAGCAGAAATCAAAATGAAAAAATCGAAAATATAAAGAAAATCTCTTTGACTCGCTGCTACTAGTGCGATTGCTATTGTTGCTGCTATTGATTGTAAAAGGAAACAAGTATTTCGTCGTTGCCGTCGTCGATGTCGTACAGCGTTGCTGGCAGTGGCAGGCGAGCTGAGAAACTGGTATGGTTGCATTTTTGTTTATATACGAGAGTGATTCCATTTTTTATTGGTAATTTTAATTAATTTTAGTATTTTTCTGTTTTTATTATTTAGGTAGTCGTTTAATAAATATTTTAAATTGATCGTATATAAATGATTTTCGGTTATTACATATCATTATTATTTGTATGGTATTTGTATGGTGTTTCCTTCCAGATCACGAACGAGCAAGATCACTAACCAAAGAAAAAAGCAATGCTTTTCTCTATGTAAAGTAGATTATCACATCCAGATACCACATATGTAAATAATTAAAAATAAAAAAAATAAGCGGGGCGTTAATTCTTGAAATCAAGAACATTTGCCCTAACACTAATTTGCTCCACTAACAATTTTAACGCTGTAGAAATCTGGAAAACCAAATCGTTGTCTTTATTCTTCAATAACTTGGATTTAAAACGCATTCGGGTCCTGGAAATTCGGTTTACCTCTGTAGGCCACGATCTGCTGCGAAACTTATGAGCAGACTTAAGCCGGTTGAAGCCATGAAAAATGCGAGGCTACCATATATTTACAATACCAGGACACCAGGAAAAAATATGGGCCTGAGAGAAAAAGGGGTTGTTAAACTTTCGGTCCCCTTATGTTTAAAATATCCAGATAAAGCATAGTTTTCAAAACATTTTAGACATCTTTAAGGTTTTTTAAGACAGCAATTTTAAAAATCCATCTGAAATACATTTGGTCACCATATTCAGAGACCGCAGCTGACCAAAGTTTTGTATCTCGGGGGTCGAGAATTTTACCCCGTCCTCTCGCCAGGCCTGAACATTGACCATCTATTAGCGGCCATCAAACACATAATGAGGTCAACGCTTGTCCTTTTAGAATATAGAATAATAGTTCAAGGTATATCGTCGCTCGAGAAGTGATTTGTCATATAGAGAATTTAAGCGTTTTGGAGTTAAGAATTACGTTTTGGACTTCAAAATTCAAAATTACCGTTTTTTCAACAACATTTTCTTCTATCTACTTATTTACTTACGTTCACAAGATAGTGAGAGTGCACGTTGGCGTACACGTCGCACGGTTAAACGAGCTGTTCTGAATTATGGTAAATTGTGATAACATTGAGTCCGAAATCTGAAAATCACGTATTTTGATCACCTATCACAGATACCGAAAGCAGCAACAAATTCTATCGACTAGTTTAGTCAATAAATGTACGGCAAATCGAATGGCTTCAAAATCGTGATATAAAATTTTAAAATTTTAGATAAACTTGTTTTTTTAATGTTTCACGTTTTTCATGTCATGAAACGAAATTCTGAAATTAAGTAAATGAACTAACGCGTAAAGTACGTTGCATCCCGGGCTTCAAAGTTGCAAATGAAATCAACTAATGAAGACAGAGATTAATTTCAGAATAAAATATTTTATGAATTCCGTAATAGACCAAATTTTAATAGTAAAACTTATAAGTAGGAGAAACTTGGTAACGCAAGTTAGTACTGATGTAACGAAAGAAAATTCTTCAAATGCCAAATGATTATTATTATCAAAATTATCAAAATTAAGTATCGGCAACAGAACAGCTATAAAAAGGTCTTCTATGCCAGTTCTCTCCTTCTTTTTTCTCGACCTTTGAACAACTTTTTTGAGGTCATTTTTACTCTTGGGTGTGTGCCATTGCCCAAATCTAGCACCAAAATGACCAATAGTTAGGTGAAACGTATTTAAAGCACTAAATGCACGCTGCAGATTTTATAGAAGATATGGTGCTGCTGTTGCAATATGTACTCGAAAAATGGTAATTCAAATCTAATTCTTTCTTTTAATAACACACCAATGGAGGAAAGCTGCACAGTCTTATGCCGAATCCGAATGGCGAATTGGAAAGCTTTTCTTAGGTAATTTTTATTCTTGGAGGTTTGTCATTGATTTTTGCCTGTACCAAGATTTGAATCCGTGCACTCTACGCAAAAGCCCATCATACTACCAACTACGTCACGGCGACCTCGTTGGGCTAATGAGTGAATGATAGGCTAGAGTACCAGTTGCCTTAGGATCGATCCCGATGAAATAATAATAAATAATATATAAACTTTGCATAGAACTAATGAGGTGTCTATCAAATAAAAGAGTTTTGTTTATTCGTTCCGCATCAAATGTTATATCGAATATATTTTTTGGAAATGTTTTGACAATAAATTTTAAAACTTAGGTTCATGAGTTGAATTTTTCAATACATAAATACACTGTGAGGCAAAAATTTTTTTTTTTAGTTTTGGGTACAACTTCTCAGAAGCACATCTCCATAAAGATCACAATCCTCTCTTCGGATCTCGTCAAGAATCTGTGAAATCCATACAATTCACATATGTGTTGGAAAACACTTCGGATAATTTACATCTCTTCATGATGATATTAATTCATTAAATAAATTTTGATAAAAATGTGTTTTAAAAATTTGCAAATTTAGTTTTAGAATGAGAACAGATTCGGGGAGCGCTAATAAACTGTCCGTCAAAAACGTAAAAAATTTTAAAAATTCGAGTTGAAGTTACGTGGCTGAGTAAGAAACCAGTCTGTAACTGTGTAATCAGCTCTCTAAGAGAAAATCGAATTGATTGAAAAGAAATCTCTCGTAGAGATTATGTATGTAGTACATACTTATGTACTAATAAACAAGTTCACAGGCTCACGCGTTTAAAAGAATACAAATTTGAGTTTTCTTTTTGAGTATGTAATTACATAAGTATCAAAAGTTTAAAATTGTGCATATCTGCAAAATTATCTACAGAAATTATCACTTAATTTTTAACAAAAATGTTAGAAATAAACTCAGACATATATAGTATATATTTACATACTCGTAACCGTAGCTGGCAAACAAAAAATTGACCAAAATAATTATGCAAAAACTGAAGAAAAAAATTTATTACAATAATAAAAAAATTCCAAAAAAGAATTTAGCATGTGAAACAATTAAAATATTGCTTTCAATATAACAACAAAAATAACAACCAAAATAACACGAAGAATAACGACAACAGCAGCAAACATCTTATGTTATGTTTGATACTCGTATGTAGAAAATAGAAAAAATGCAAATTAATTCAGAAAAAATAAATTATAATTACGAAGCAAAGCACAAACGTACATATTAATTACAGAGTTCCAGTAATGGCAACAACAACAGCGCACTATGGGCCAGCGCACTCATTTTGTTCGCCAAAAGTCCATTCAGTAAATTGACAAAAATAAAAATGCACTTTTAAAAAGCATTAATTAAAATAGCTTTTCTCTTCATTTTGTTATGTGCCGTTACTTTCTCTCTTTACCACTTACTTACTTTACTTTTAATGGCACAACAGCCCATGGAGGGCCTAGGCCAAGCTTTTCGCATCCACTCATGTTGTGCGTCACTACGCCACAGCACCCACCTTTCTCTTTACTACAGCCCAGCCTCATTAGGGGCGCATCCGTATAACGAACGAATCGATGCCCGAAACAGACGTGGTGTGAACTGTTCTTCACATAGAAGGGTGAAGTAACTACCCCAGCGGGTTTCAAACAACAGTTACAGGTTATAAACTACGCTGTAGCGTAGTGGTAGTGCGTTCGACTGTAACGTAGAGTGTCCATTGTTCGAATCTCGGCACGGGTAAAACCAAAAAGTAGACAAAAAAATAAACAAGTTTTGTAAATGGCAAACCTAAGAGAGTAAAAATTGCCTATGAAAAGTTTTTCACTTCGCCCTTCGGATTCGGCATAAAAACTATAGGTGTCCCTTCCATTCATGTAAAAATACAACATGCACGACATGAGTGGATGCGAAAAGCTCGGCCTAGACCTTACATGGGCTGTTGTACCATTAAAAGAAGAAAGAAAAAAGAGATAGTATTTTTAATGTTGAACTGTGATTCAGATATGTAAGTCAAATAAGCCATACAAGTTGTTGAAATCATTGCACAAGCAAGGAAAAGAACAATTTTGTGCATAATCAGTACGGTAGGTACATAATTTAGTCGTAACTCGATACGTTGTACAACGGTTCGGGATGTCAGGTTAACTTCATTTAGTAAATATTCTAAATTTATGTCGCTATATAACAGTTTGACCGGAAAAGATGACATTCAATATTACTCTTCTGCTTTCTAGAGTATGCACATCTAGAAGTTTACGACGATGTGTGTAAAGAGGAGGGTTTTGTGAAAACTTTTCAACGAAAAGAATAGAAATTGTTTTTGAATAGATTTCAATCTGTCCCTGTAGCAGATATATTGGGGATTCCAAACTGGAGAAACGTACACCAAGATTGGCCTTGCCAGAGTCGTACTCGGTACATATGGCCCACTATGCAAATATTTCCTTGGCTTTATACACTTGTTAATAAGTATGTAAATTAATGCTCAATTTAGGGTCCATGTCAATGCCCAAGTCACTGGAAGTACGCACTGTTTCCAGGGTGTAATCATCTCTAATGTAAACTGATGTGATTGTTTGTCTTCTCGAAAAGCCCATCGATTTACATTTCGTTAAATTTAAAGACATTAAATTAATAGGACATCAACGTGATAACACATTTAGGTCTGATTGAAACAAAATTTATGCATCTTCAGAATAACGTGAAATAAAGAGTTTCACATCATCAATATATACATAATAAAACTTTTGAGTGTCTGATAACAGATGGAAGATCATTAATGAATATAAGGATTAAAATGGGATCGAGTTGACTACCCTGAGGAATTCCAGTTGGAACTTCAATACAAGATGAGATGAAGCAATTGAACGCACCCATTGATTTCTGTTACTCAGATATGAGCGGATCCATTGAACAAGCAGTGCTGGAAGAGCAACCAACTCATGTTTATCGATCAGCAAATCATGATTCACCACGTCGAAAGCTGAAAGTTTTTGCAAAATAAAACAAATAACACCTGTAATACATTAGTTGTAAATTTTTAAAATACTATATATTTATAGTACAGTATCTGAGTTATATGTAGGTTGTACCAATTACAGATTCCCCCAGATTTCACTACATTTCAAATATTTGTGTATATGTATATGTGGCTAAGGGTCTAATTATCTAAAAGAAAAGATTGCTGACTTTTACTCCAATTCATATTATGGTATTTTTTTTATTTTTGGCTTGCAACTAATATGGTACTCTACATAAAAAGTATAATTGAAGTAAAATCTATCCTTTTCTATGCGAACTAATGTCTGTGTTTTGGAGCTATCGACTTACTTGAAGCTTGGTGTGAAGTCTTCTCTTTGCTGCACACGAATAGTATGTTCCAGCTTCCGTTGTCCGATTACTGGATAATATAGCCGCCATATAATTCAACAATAGAATTTGCGATATCTGCCTTAAGAGTGAAACTTTAAACTTCAAATTTGATAAGGACACCTATTTTTACCATCTTATAGTCCCCTCCCCACACCAACTATTAAAAATCACATTAAAATTGCGCCAAATTGGATTCGCCATTTTGATTTTCGAAATTTCGAGTATAGATTTGAATTCAGCAACCACCAAAACTCCCAAAATCAAAGTTTCATGAAAACACCAACTAATTTAATGAATTGGTCCGCCATTTTGATTTTCCAAATTTAGAGCACAGTTTTGAATTCAGGGACCCCTAAAACCCTCAAAATCAAAGTTTCATGAAAACCCCAACTGATTCAAAAAATTGGTCCGCCATTTTGATTTTTGAAATTTTGAGCATAGATTTTAATTCCACAGCCCCTAAATACAAAGTTGAAAATACTAATCAATTTGAAAAACTATCGTATCCGCCGCCAATAGATTTGAATTCTGCGACCCGTAAAACCAAGCAAATCGGAAGCCTTGCTGAGTTTTGGACAGGTCTACTGGCCCAGAGTGCATCGTAAGTAATAGAGGCAGCACTCAAATAGCAATAGAAAAAAAGCAAAGACGGCAGCAGCAATTGGCTGCTTAACATGCAAAGAATTGTAGACGTTAAAATGTTAGCGTTAACATGAAAACTTAGCCGTGGTGTTGTACGAGTGCCTATGTACCATATGTACATATGTACATGATTTATAAACTATCTACATACATTACTTACTATTACTATTAATAATATTAATATTTTTTATTTTGATATAATTTGATTTGTTCGTTTGCTTGTGTACACAACGACAACGACAACGACAACACCAAAAAAAACACCAACAACAACAGCAACAACAAATAAAAACGTATAACCATATTTTACTTTTAATTTTCATACATATGTTCTCACAGACAACGTAATTGCGGCGGCATTTTTCTCTTTTGGCTTACTTCACTGAGCAATTAATATAAATGAATGAATGTGAGTTGCAAGGAGAAAAGCAAAAAAATTTCAAATATTTTACGATACTTACTTTGAGAGTAACTAGTACGAGTATCTAGGTATGTTCCTATGCACGAGAGTATGTTTGTAGTCATTTCATACACGAGCGAAGTAGATTGATGTGCGAAGTCTAGTACTGTGAGCGTGAATGCGCGCGTGCTTGTGAATATTATATGAATCGACCGACGGCTAGGGATTAACAGCAGCTACAGCAAATAATGCCAAAAACGGCGATGGTGAGAGATGGGTGAATCCGCAAATCACCCCAATTTCCACCACCACCAGCTACTACTCAGCGAGAACGATTCAGTGATAACGCACAATAAAATCGAATTCACTATTACCACTTCTACTACTACTACTACTGCAATTACGGCAACGGAGGCACGCGTCGATCTCTCCGCAATATGTACACGATTATTGGTATGCGTTTGTAATATAAAGATTAAAAGTTTAAACGAGCTCGCTCGCACAAGCTACCACAACTAAAACAAGTGATCGTAATCGTGATCGGGATCGGGATCGTTCTCTCGTCGTTCATTCACACATGCAAACACGTTGGTTGTTGTTGCTACTGCTGTTTACGGAAGTCCTCGCATAATAAACAACAACAGAGCACAGTACAGCATAGCAGCAACAGTAGTAGCAGCTAAAACGATGATAGTAATCAAAACTAGACAACAAGCGAAATTCAAATCTTCTTGTCACAATTTCGCAAACAACAAAATATATTTAGTACAAAACAATTAATATTACGCATACGACACGCAGTACACAGGACAATAGACAGGACAGAACAGAACAGAACTTAACACTGGAATCAGTTGTTTTCCACTATTTTTTGATTTGTTGGTTTTAAATTGGCCACCTAAATCGACCAGAAATGACGCTCAGTTTGAAATAACAATCGCTCAATAATAAATAACAACACAACACAATGTGCAAATGGAAAAATTATATTTTTTTATTGTTGTTATTGTATACTTTCTCACAATGAAAACTGCGCGCCAATTTTTCTTTTAGCAAATTAAAAAATAAAAAATCTAAAACAAACAATACATTTTCACAACTAGTTTTAGTTTTTTATTCTTTAGCCTAGAACTCGTATTTAAACGCGCGCGATAACAGCTCTAGCTTTTCATTTTTCTATGCCGCCGTATTCTATTATTTCATAATTTTTTTTTCACTGTCTACTACGAAGCTACATATGTATGAGTACTGCTAACTAAGCTCGATTGCTCGCTTACTTTATTGTTACTTTTCTATACAGAAAATCATTCACTCTCCGTCTAGATCGTACAAATGTGTGTATGTATGTGTGTGTGTGTGTGTGTGTTCGTGTGCGTATGTGTTTTATTATTACTTTTCGAATGCACAACACTTTTCTTTTCTACTTTCCTTCTTTTCCTCAGCAAATTTTCCACTTGTCAGACCGTTCGGCGGCACGGTTGAACTTGTACTGAATGAACAAAGTGAGTTTGTTGCGGCTTGTTTTACTTGCATAGTATTTGTGTTTGAACTGTTCGGTTTTCTTGTTTCTTCATTCCATCGACAGCGGCAGATATACTACATACTAAATATAAACAAGTAAAATCGTTTCGTTTCTCTCAATTGTGTAGTGGTAGCAAGCAGTATACCAGGCAGTCAATGGTTAACAGCATTGGGGGCCGAGAGAGACAATTGTTCTTCTCTTTTGCTTTTTTATGTATTGTAACAGAGTGCTGTTGGTGCTGCCACTGTTAAGTTGCTGTGTTGCTATGTTGCTGCCGTATTATTGCTGCCACTTTTGTTTCCTTCAACGTTGAATGTTCAACGTTCTGCGGTGAGTGTCGTTAACTATGTTTTTCGTCAGTGAGTAACTTTCAATTCTAAGTAAAAAGAAAACATTAATACTTTTGTAATTTAAAATCAAAATTTAAAATGCACTAAAAACACACAATTATGCATACACACAGTGCTCGTAGTATTACATACATATGTATGTATGTATATCTAACCATATTGGCATTATGAGTCAGTATTAGTTGATCGCTGTCTGGTGCTTGCTTGTCTTGTTGTTGTAGGAAAACACTTCATCAATATTGGCGCATTTTGTGAAATTCAATTTGAATTTCATTCATTACTTTTTGTTTTTGTAACTTGTCACGGCCATTATGTACATATGAATGTATGTGTAAGTAAATAAGTACGTAGCTGCAAAACACTCAAAACGATTATTTGTACTCAGCTAAGTATATCGAAAATAAAAACATTTCACATTAATATGAAATCTTTTTACTAGTATTACCATTAGCTGTAGCCATTGTCCCACCGTAAACCATTATAAAATGAATGAAGAATTATTTAGATATACGAGTAAATTAAATCCACACAAAGAACTATTATGACAAGGACAGTGGCAAGAATTCGCAAAATGAGTTGTTTATATCAATCAGTAAAATCAATGAATCATGAATCGATGAAACCGAAACTGAAACCGTAACCGTTTAAATTCTTTTCAATTCTCGAAACCGAAACCGATATTTTCATTTGAAAACGAACGAAAATGAAACTGATTCAAACACTGGAACCGGTTTTGAGAAAAATTTTCTCGATCATTGTGGTAAAGGGATATTTTTTTACTACATACATATGTATATTTAAAAATTTATTCAATTTGAATTTGACGCCAGTCAAAATCGCCAGGCGACAATTGTAGCGGATTTCAGCGCCGCTTATAGGCGATGTTTTATCCAGATTTATCCAGTTTGGCAACACTGATTGTGCAAAAATATTTGACGATTTTCTAACCTACAAAGTAAAAATGCATTGTCTGCCTTTAGTAATTGTTAAGTGTGGTTTTCTAAATAATATTTCTCTTCATAATAAATTTTAGTTTCTACTACCATAGTACATGTAATTACACTGTGCAAGTTTAAAATCTGGGCCAAGTTTTCGTTGGCTGATTTTACCTAAGTCCCCAGTGCACAAGGAATTCAAAGCCTAAATTTAATACATTTTTACTTTGCATGATTGCCCTTGCCTGCCAGCCTGCTAAGAGGTGGTTCCGTTCAGATCTTAATCTTAATTATTTCTATTTACGATATTTAACTGTGCCGAGATTCTAACCAGACCAGCACACTACCAACTACACCACAGCGGCCACATTATAAATAAATATATTCATTATCATCATTTTGACAATTAATAATTCAATCTCGTGGTGTAGAGCGATATTGAATCTAAATTTCTGGAGAACTTAATCTAAGTTTTCCAATGTTTTCCTCAATGCTTTGCAGATCCCATTTAGTCTTTTTTTCCAGCCCCTCCTTGACGAAATAGCTCCGAATGAAAAAACTTTCAACAACAAATTAAATAAGTCCTAAAGTTTTGTAAATAATTTAACTCCTAACTCTGAATGAAATATCTCCTAAAGGCATCATATAATAAGTCGTTCAGGAGTAAATTAAAATATACATAGTTATTATGAAATATTATTATTACGAACTAACGAGTTTTACTACACGCTTTACGAGATTTGTCCACGTTTCTATTGTATAATAGCCCTTAATGTTCCTGTGTATTAAAAAATGCAATTTTAATAACTATTTGACACCATAAATTTATTGTAAACATGAGACAATTCCTGCCATCGATAAAATAAACCCTAAACCAAAATAACTCCAAAAATTTGGAGATATTACTCAAGTAAAATGTATGGCAATGCCCTAGTCGGGAATCGAAATCGGTACTTATTAGATGATAGTCTAGCACGCTGTCACAAGACAACCGAGGTTTTTTATTATTATTTTTATTAAGAGATTTCTTTATTCTTCTCAATTACTTACCCTATTCCATTGTCCATCTGTATTAGCATTTTTATATCCTACACACCCTGTGCACATTGGTTTTGATAGAGTAATGGTGGTTTGTAACGTCCACCATTTGATGTCGTAGGTACGCGTGAATAACGGAGTCGATTTAGGCATGCCCGCTCGTCTTACTGTCTGTCTGTGTACACGACAACTCGAGTAAAACTTCAGCTATCTCAACTGAACTTGGTACAGGCATTTAATATACATAATCACGAAGAGGTTTAGTTCTGAAATGGATAAAATCGCTCAAATGGCCGTGGTACCTACCATACAAGGGAAATATTCAAAGATTAACATATTAGCACAAATTCAAAAATGAATTCAACAAAATTCGATACACATCATTAAAATAGCCTGTTGAATAATTGTTGTCAACAGCGCCGCCCATACAAGGGAAATATTCAAAGGGTAATAGCAAAGGAAATACATAGTGAAGCAAATGGAACCAAATTCGGTGTACACGGTTTAAAAAAGCTTCAGCAATAACTGAAGGGAAAATTGAATTGAAAAAAATCATTGGGCAATAACCTCGCCTACCTCCCATACCACTTAAATCTTCAAAGAACAACATTAAAGGAGCTTCTAATATAAATACAAAAACAAAATTTAGTATAGTGAGTTAGGATGATAAAAAAAAATATTTCATACAAAAACTAGCACTTGCCGAACTTATTTAACCATCCGAATAGTTTTCTTTTATGGTAGTAATGCAATAAATTCACAACATTAGTAATATTTTTGAATATATTTTCTGAGAGACTACGTAACATGATAGACATAAATAAGTATTTTGTTTGAAAAACATTCTACAATTTTTTTCTAAACGTCATTCACTTAGAGTATGATTGTTTTTCCATGCATTTGAATTAAGTACCAAAATACCAAACGTTTTTCAAATGAAACAAAAAACAATTATCTCTGATCGTTTCTCCCCAATACTCGATTTATGTATTTTGCCAGGGAGTAGAAAAGGATTTCGAATTTCAAAAATTTCTATTTCTCTAAATGTTCGAACTACTAGTTATTTTGAGTGTGGCAACTCTAATGTCATTCATATTCTGACGGAAAATTAATTTATATTTGCGATTAGCGAACTGGGTCGATATACGCTTGAATAACTTTGGGAAATACTAAAAATTTACTTGTAAAATGGTGAATCTTCTACCGAAAGTGTAAGAAAATTACGTTTAAACTTCGGTAGAAGAGAAACTCCTTCCACGCAATTTGAGGATCAATTTGTGAAACGTGTGTGTGAAACTGGATCTTTATTACCATACATATGTACATATATATCAACACGTTCTCGTACTCCTACAGGGCGCACAACTGAAAAAATTGCTGCTGTTGTTCAGAGGAAGGAAGATGTGTTACAGTGAATGGTGTGCGCTACCACTCAATGATAGTTGATTATGGTATTTATGGCATATTTGAGAAGATATGGATTTAGACAACATTTGGTTCCAACATGATGGCGGAAGTTTGAAAATCGCGTTATTAACAGTTTTGGTGATGTACTGCATTAGCCACCACGCAGTTGCGATGTGACTCCGTTGAACTATTATTTATGGGGAGCAATTCAGCAACAATTGAGGCTCTTAAGGATGAAATTGGTGCAGCCATCGGTCAAGTACAATCGAAAATGTACTGGAAAATTGGGTTGATCGTATGGGCTACTGTAAAGCCAGCTGAGGAAGTCATTTGAATGAAATAGTGTTCCACAATTAAGCGGTAGGGTTGTAAAGGGTGTTTTTTTTAGAAGTGTGGTTTTCAATCTGGCAATACTTTTTTCGGAGTTGGTCTTTTTGACAGCTGTCACTTGATTTATGCTCCGTTTGGTTTGCCATTTCATAATGAATAGACTTAGACCTGCACAACGTTTGCAAATCGTGCAAATTTATTACCAAAATGAGATGGCCATCGATCCCGATTTTCACATGAAAATTTTGTTCAGCGATGAAGCTCACTTTTGGTTGGATGGGTATGTTAATAAGCAAAATTGTCGCATTTAGAGTGATCATAATCCACAAGCTATTGTTGAGACGCCGTTACATCCTCAAAAAGTCACTGTTTGGTGTGCTCTATGGGCAGAGGGAATCATTGGTCCATATTTTTTCAAAGATGAAGCCGGTCATAATGTTACAGTCAATGGGAAACGCTATAGAGCCATGATTAATGCCTTTTTCGTGCCTGAATTGGAGGATGTTGATGTGGACGACCTTTGATTACATGCCTTACAGCCAACGAAACAATCAATTTATTGAAGGAAACTCGCGTCGTGGGCCTGTGGCGTGGCCTCCAAGATCGTGCGATTTAACACCGCTGCACTATTTTTTGTGGGGTTATGTGAAGTCGCTTGTCTACGCAGATAAGCCCGAGACGATTGATGCCTTGGAAGATAATATTCGGCGCGTTATTACTGAAATACGGTCCCAATTGCTGCAAAAAGTGGTCGAAAATTGGGCCTCTGGAAATCATTCAATCCAGCCGCGGCGGCCCCTTGCCCGAAATCGTTTTTAAAACATAACGGAAAATCCTTTTCTTTATAATAAAGCAAAATTCTTGGTCATAACATTAAATTATATGCGTTTTATTTCTTCTTGAAAATCACACTTCTAACAAAAAACACCCTGTACTTTCGAATTTACACAAAAATCGAATACTAAATTACATATGGTTCAGTCTGTAGTTTCAAATAAAAAATTTTTAAATCTTATCCAATTAAAAACATTTTGTATTAATTTTCTACTAATCTAACTTGGGGCAATTAACTTCACATTTCTTGTAATATATTCTCAAACTATGCCAGACAATGAATTTTGTAGAATACACTATGATTGTATATTGTTAATAATTATGTAGTAGTCAGTATATGCGCCCACACCATCAATTACCTAACTAACTACAATATATTTATGAGAAAAGTATCTAAACCTACATACTTACTTACATATGTAAATATTTGTGTGCACTATTTATATCGCGTATGCACATAAAATTTTAAGCCAATTTGGATTAATAATGCATTAAAATTGTATTAAGATTAACGTTAGGGAAATCCGTTAGTTACATTAGTGTTAGTATCCAGTATTAAGTGAATATTTAATGCATTCATATCATTTATGTATGCTAAAATGTGTTAATGACAACTGAAAGGTGGTTTTTGTGAATGTACATATTTGAATAACAATTGCAGTCATTGCAATGAAGTGATTTCGAAGTTTTAAGTCACACAAATTCCAAATCAACTTTTCTCTTTTCAATGAGAATGAATGAATAGTTAATGAATAAATTCCAGTAAGAAATTAACTTTCTATGTCAGATTAATGTATATCTGTAATTTTCTACGTAAGTAAACTGATTTACTTAGTTGCACGTAATTACTCCATTACATAAAATTTGAATCCCTATCGAAATAACTACTTAATTTCATGCTTTTACACTTTCTATATAGCAATCAATAAACCCGCTCATTCAATTGTATAAGGTACAAAACAATAGGCTCCTTTCATTCGTGTAACATGCAACAACATAAAAAGATGCTAAGAAGCTTTTCGTCACGAATGCCTTTCCGGAAATACATCCACTTGCAAACCGAAAAATACGAGTTTTATGTTTGGTTTCGAAATCATTAAATCGGAAATTAAAATTAAAAAGGGTTAAATTTATACTAAGCTTCCTTAGAAAATACCTTACATTAAGCATGCAAATAATGAATGCCACCTGCACAATTTCATGAAGCCAACAGCGTTCCCTGTATACAACTAAATTTGAATGGTGTGGTCTTGGTAAATTGCGTCAGAAATAAGTTAATAAGTTGTTCGTAAATCATAACAACTACTCATGATTTTGAATTTAAATTTGAAATGTAGAGTATAAAATATTAGGAGAAAATCCATGCAAAAGATGTACCTATTTAACTTGAGCCACTGGTATTTGCTTACATACCATATATGTAATATGCAAGGCGTTTTAGCTGCTTTCCTTCACTGATAATCAAAATAATCTACTACAATGATAATGTGGCCGCCGTGGCGTAGTGGTAGTGTTAATAGTATCTATCCTTTTTTCTTCTCGTAATATATGCTGTTAAAGTTACTTAAAAGATAGTAAATGTATTGTGATACCAAGTGTATAACTCGACTACTAATTTCTGCTACTACTTTTGTATTATCTCTACTACTTTTTTACTAATATTGCAACAACTTTTATTATTACTTTTCTACTATATTACCTAGTACTTTTTACTACTTTTCCACCACTTGCAGTACTAATAGTAGTAGAAAAAAGTAGTGATATTTTTACTAAAATAGTAGTATAGTGTTTTATTTAATTCGAAAAGTAATATTTCAATCGATCTTTTAAAACTAGAGAAGTAGTAAAAAATTGGAAAAAAAGGGAAGGAAGGTTGTCAAGAAGAATCTTTCTAACAAACGCACCCAAATTTTCAGACAGATCTATCAAATAGTTTTGTTATGATAGCCATTTAAAACAGATGCTTACGAGCATTTGCGTAAAAATGGAAAAATCATCTGCTCATTTCTAGCACAAGTGACGGTCATACCAGCACAAGGGACGCCGAACATTTGCTCATAACTGACAACAAACGCAATAGTTTTTTAAAGTAGTAAATTTTTTATCCGAACGGGTTCCTGCGCCATTTCGTAACCTTGAGCGAAACCTAGATTCATCACAATACACCAGAGATCAAAGAACAGCCGAAGTAGTAGGTTTCTCAAGGCGAATCGAAGCCGAATTGAAGGCCAAGGTGTATGGGGACAGTTTTTTATGATGTTCGCAGTGTCATTCACATTGATTATCTTGATAAGGCTAAACTATCACCGGCGCATATTATGCAGATCTGTTAGATCGATTCGACGCCAATTTGAAGCAAAAATTATCGCATTTGGCGAAGAAAAAATTTCGCTTCCGTCAGAACAATGCGCCAGCACACAAGTTAGCAGTCGTAATGGCAAAACAGCATGAATCAGATTGCAGATTAAATTGATTCTACCTGATACTACATTTGTTACGTAGCACATACATATGTACGTACATACATATAAAATCTGTCCAACAGAATAAAAGTGTTTTTTCTTAAGCGTTTTATCAGTGTGTAATCAAAAGCATGATCGAAAAATCCCCACCAATATCAATTGCATCCATCTGAGCTGTTTAAATTAATTTTTTTTTTTTATTGGAAAAAATTAAGTTTAATTAAACGGTTTTGACGGAACTTATGTGTGGGTTATTTAAGTACATAAATATGAAACGCACTGTATATTTTTACAATTTAGCTTGTACGTCCAATGGACTGTATGCTATAAATTTGTACCCAATGACTAAAGTACCCAATTACTAAAGTTCATAACTTTAACTTGGCTTCGATTTATTCTCTCATTCTTGAGTTATCGGTTTGTCAGTTCTAAATCACAAAAGTTTGGATTAATTTAATGCTGACTTAATTAACTTTTGCGTTAGTTTGGCAATATGCTTTGATGTGTAAAAAATTTTGGATTTGTTAGTTTTGTAAACAAAATTATATATTACGTTTCATTAATAACCTGTTTAATCACTTTGGTTCTAAGATTACATCTTATTGCCAAATATTATCTAGATCTAGACAATATATTATCTCATTTTACATACTCTGTTGTGGAATTTTTTTTATGTACAATTTATCTGGTGTCATAATTAACACCATAAACAACTACAACAATAACAAGTATATGTTTGTACTATGTAATCATAAATAATTATTGTACAAATATTGAAATATGAATTGAAGAATTCTGATTCCAATTGTGAAATTCCAAGAAACTCCAAAAAAATACTAACCGAAATTGATATCACAAGAGCAAGTGCAGCGCGAACTTTGTTTAATTTGGAAATCGCACGCTGCCAGCTTGGCACCTATTTCTGCTTAAACATTCAACACCACTTCAATGCACTGGCGGTACAATATGTACTCGTATGTACTATTTATGAAATTACTATGTACTCGTATGTATATTGTACAGTAAGTATGTTCGTTTTACAATTTGGTAGCAATTTTGTTATCCAGATAATGGTTTCGCTTGAAATTTACTCTAAATTATCGAAATTCAACATCGATTTTAGTTAGTTAATGTGTGACTACGCTGTGGCGTAGGGTAGTGCTTTGGACTGTTACGCAGAGTGTCTGTGGGCTCGAATCTCGACACAGGCATGATCAAAATGTACAACAAACTATTTTTCTACACAGGACCATCTCTTGGCAGGCAATGGCAAACCTACAAGAGTAAAAATTACTTATGAAAAGATTTTCACTTCGCCGTTCGGATCTGTAGGTCCTTTCCATTCATGTACAAATAAAACACGCACAACATGAATGGTTGAGAAAAGCTCGGCCTAGGCCCTCCATGGGCTGTTGTGCCATTAAAAGAAAGAATAAAAGAAGAAGTAATGTGTAAGTGAATGAGCGACTGACTAACGATTCGATTCGTTTGGTGATTTGGTGTGATTGCTTCGATTGCGATTGTGACAACATACAAACAAATTATTCGAATAACAATTTTAATTGCGTACTCTTCCTCTTGGCTTCTGTCAATATCAAATAAAGTTGAGAATGCTGGTAGTTTTTAGGCAGCAGCGTTATTACTTAGAACTCACAGTAATTTGCATTCAATCGATCTTTGTGTGTGTCTGTCTAACACGAGGCGGCACATTTTGTTTAATGACTTCCTCAATGACAAATTCTTCAATGCCTTTACTAACAGAGGAATTTAACAACTTAAGAGAACTCATTCATTCTTACATATAGGTACATGAATGAATTTTCTACATGCCAGTTTAAATGACTACGACTTGGACTTGACAAATCAAATCAATTAACTAATCTATGGTAAATTGCACACTGAATGCAACTACTTACATATCAACCTTTGCCTGCCTCACAATTTTAATGTGACAACATTTAAAAATTAGAATATTTATGAATAAAAATAAATAATAAAAGCATTAATAACAAACTTTTACGAGGTAATTAATTAACATCGATCGAACAGCTGCAATGAATGTGAATCCAATTCTAATCGCAAGCTATGTACCATATCTCGTCGCTGCTTAGATCTTCCTCAGAACGCATGTCACCAGTCTAAGTATATACAATATTTTTGTATTTTTGTAAATTTTAATATTGTGTGTGTGTGTGGATGTGTGTGCATATGTAATGATTAAATTATTGAGCATTTAGTACTAGCAAATTGTCTGTTCATATGTGATAAGCTTTCGAATTAACAATATTTTGTGCATGTTTTGAAAACTTTGCTCAGTTCTTCAAAATAAGTAAACATAACCTTAAATGTAAATATAGTACTTTATAAGCTTGTTATAATGCATATTAACCACAACCAACATCGCTTAGCTCCGTTAAAGCATTTAGTTGTTCGATAAAAGCAAAAGTTATCAAATAAAGTAATACCTGGCTCGGGCAGAGTAAACAAAAAATGTTGGTAGTAAAAAATTAGCGAAACATGGCAAGAAAAATTTTGCTCGAAGTCGAAAACTGTGAAACAATTCTCGGACTAAGAAAATACTACAATATAAGGTCAGAACACATCAATTCGTTCAAGAAAAGAGAAAAGGAAAAGTTAGGAAGCAGAGAGCGAGAAATCTTTATAAGCAATTAGTACTTGACTGTATTTGATTTTGTGGTTATGAATAAACCTAACTATTTTCTTGTTCTTATTATTTTAATGGCACAACAAATGAGCATGTTTTTGAAAGAATTTGACAGACCGTTCAAAATAATAAATTATTTGCAATTGAATTTGTTTCACATAAAAATCGGTAATAAGTTTACCACTCTTTCATCACATTTATGCTGTCCATAATCCATATTTCTTTTGTTTTTTTTTTTAATAATTTCAACTTCTACAATCGCAATTGGCAAAAATGTTTCCGCTCAAATGTAGTAAGCCGTTTCGCAGACGCAAAAGCAACTCAAGAGCACAAATGTAGCGGAAATCTTTCTGCGGCGAACCAAATTTCGTCTGTGAAACGCGTCCATTTTCTTCTTGATCACTGCAAATTTATACAAGCTGAAGTTAGCAACTCGCTATTCTTCTACTTTGGTGGTGAAAGAAGGCCAATTGCCAAAATCATTGTTTAAGTTTGTTTACTTTTTCCGTCTTTTTGTTTTCCTCAGCTGATTTTGACATACACTGAGTCCCTCCATTATGGCCACAACAAAAAGATTTGTTGTTATCGTTTTTGTTTTGTGGTCACTGCGGAGTAATTGGTAGTGCGTTGGCCTCCTACGCAAAGCGCCCCGGGTTCAAATCTCGGCACAGGCAAAATCAAAAAGTATACAAAACCATTTTTCTACTTTGCACCAGCTCTTGGTAGGCAACAGCAAAACCTATAAGATGAAAAGCGATTCACTTCGCCATTCGGTTATGGCATTTAACTGTATCTCCCTTCCATTCATGTAGACATACTATATAACACGCACAACATGAGTGAATGCGAAAAGCTCGGTCTAGGCCTTCTATGGGCTGTTGTGCCATTAAAAGAAGAAAATATGTTTTTTACTTCTTGTTCTGTTGCTTTCGTCAGCTGCAAGCAATCCAATAACGAAATATTGTCATTATTATTTTTGCAGCACTATTTCTTAAAAAAATTTGTTTTTGGCTAAGGAAACCAGAGGTTTGAAGGTGCATCAGAATCGGTGCGGCAAGCAATGGCAAACCTACAAGAGTAAAAATTGCATATTAAAAGCTTTTCGGCACAAAACTGGTGGTCCCTGCAATTCATGTACAAATATAACACGCACAAGATGAATGGAAATGAAAAGCTCGGCCTAAGCCCTACATTAAAAGAAAGAATAAGTGGTTCAGAAAGCGTGAATCGCTGAACCGAACCATACTGCAAAATTGTGTTGGTTGACATCCCTGATTTCACCATGTCCTTGATATCACTTTTTTGTGAAAATGGATGTCGTTAGTTCTTTGTTGTTCTCTAGTCAGCCGATTGGCAATAAGCGGAGAGGATAGTTTTGTTGTTCAGTCGTTAAATATCATAAAGTTGGAATCAATTTAAATAAATGAAACTGGTATCATGACAACATTTTATTTGGCTTATCGATTGAGTTTCTGAAGTGCCTGCTTCGCTTTATGTATTATTGAAAAAATACAAGTTATTAAGAATACAAATACATACAAACATATGCAATTTACATGTAAGTATATATAAGTACATACTCATTAAATATTTTCGAATTAAAAAAATAATAATAACTAATGAAAACTGTGAAGAAAATACATTTTCATTGTAACTTATTGCACTCGTGATAATTCACCTAGTCACCTATCAAATTTGTAATCATTTGACATTTATAACGTCAAATTAATAGACAGACACACAATAGCAAGATATGGTAAATATATATATTAATATACATACATACATACATACATATTGTACATACATAAATACATACTTACATACGTGTATGTATGTAGGTAAGATAATTTTTGAAATGCCATCCCGAAAGAAGATAGTCTTCGTCGTCGTCGTCGTCGTAGTGTCATCGTCATAGTCGCCGTACATAGCCGTGGTAAATGTGGGTAATATACCATGGTGCTAATCGGGAAGATGATTTATTCATTCATTGTATGCAGAAGAGGCCCAAAATAACAGCTATCACGACATTTTCTAACGCTAACCACAATAACCGCGCATAACAACTTCACACCGCCGCCACAGCAACAACAGCCAACATCAACCATTGTTGGCTTATACCGCGCTGTAGTCTGTGGTATTGTACATCTGTTGTTGCACTTTATTGTTTTTAGTTTAAACAAATTTACGACTTGAGCTTTACCATACTTTTCCTTTTTTTCTTTTTTGCCTTAATTCGCGGAAGCCCTAACATCAAATTTAAAAAATCTAGTTTTTGAATAATAAGAGAGGAGAGCGACCAATTGACGATACCGCGGCCTATACCATAAGCTGGACAGCTCCTTGTTTTCGTGTCACCCTCAACTTTTCTGAGATATCACTTGAACGTCTTCGCAGCGCAGCCACTCACGATAATTTTGCTTGTTCAGAAGTTGCTCAATACAAACATTTTTTTCCATCGTACAAGAGTAGCCACTCCTTGGCTGCTGGCGGTCGGCTCTATCCGAAATGTTGAGCTTAGAGAGCCTTCTGACCTACGCTGGATTTCGCAAGAAGAAAAATTTAAAAAATGCGTGTTAGGGCTTTTGTAAATGCGACATTTTGTAATATTAGATATTCTGGGGTCTCTTGCATAATGCGCTCTTGCTTTGTTTTTCCGTTGGTGTAAATATGTTTAATAATATTTGAGATATTAAATATCAGAGATGTGCTCATTTTCGATAGGATGGCAAATTTAATGACAATTATAGCGTGAGAAATAAAAGCTGAAAGGAATCATTATCATAATTGTACTATTAGCTGAACGAATACGAGTACATATGTACATAGGTACATATTTTAACTCAAAAACCTATAGTTGAATGGAGCTGCATAGTTATTGTCAAGCATTGTCTTGAGTCAGTGAAAAGGGTAACAATATGTTATACAATATAAACTACTCGTGAGTGCTAGTCAGTAAGTTTTTAACAGCAATAATTTACTTTTATTTAGGGGAGAGTTGTCTACACCTGGTATCGAGTTGTCTCGATACCAGGTGTACATAACTTGAGCATTTACTCAGCTTTGTAGAACGAAATATCCCGTTAAAAGGTATGCGCCATGCAAAATATTTTGTATAGAAAGCAGTGACTGAAAATAAGAATTACGTAAAATTTTCAAATTGAAAAATTGCCTAAATTTAAGCAAAATTTTGTAAGTTACTCGATAAGAGTTATGGACAACTTTCATTGTTTTCAGTTGCTCATAAGTTTTATTTCACAACATAAACTTTAAAGTAGCTATATTCGTATATTTTTCAAGTTGCTCATAACTTTTGACTTTTTTAACTGATATAAGTTATCTGATAAGAGTTATGAGCGATTTGTATTTTTTTCGTTGCCCATAACTTTTTATTTCACAGATTATTTTTTTTAAGTTACCCGATAAGAGTTTTGAGCAACTTATATTTTTTTAAGTATCGCATTTAAACTAAACCTTTTCATATTTTGTCTCAAATTCCGAATAATTTGGGTTTAATATCATATCAAGTATTATGGGTGGTCGTTGTATCATAGTGGTCGGAAGTGCCGATATTTGAACCCCCGACAACGTAGAATGTTGCAGGTTAATGCACTACCAACTACACCGCGGCGTCCATTTACTATTTATTACTTTAATATTGACAAATACATTGTAAAATTGAGCAGCAATAATTTTTTCCAAATCGATTTAAAAAATGTTTCCGGTAAAAGCTGGAAACGCCAACGCGACCGAATTATATAGAAAAGTATATTCGAGTTATTGTATTTTGTGCCCCATTTTCTGTGGCACTGACATTTAAGAACCTAGTACAGTCTTTAATATCGCTACTTTCGAGATTGCCAAAATTTATTTATTTTTTTTTACACTGTCTACTCTGACAGTATCATTTCACTTTATTACTTTGAACAAATGCAACATATGGTCATACTTAGACGCGCGGGCTTCTGGGTGCTTTTTTTGTATAACTGAATAAAATTCGATGTAGTAATTTTACTTTTGCTTATATCAAAGTAACGTAGAACCTATTAAACAGACTGTTGTTGGCTTCAAATCAAATGAAAAAAGGTATCGATTCCATTTCATTCGATGCTGAGTACTAGTATCTATTCGATTCTAAATACCGAATACTTCTGAGAACTCAAAATCGATACTTTGTAGAATCAAGTACTGGCGATATTTTTAACAATCAAGTACTTCCTGCTGTAAGTATCGCTTCTGCCCAACACTTCTTACAGTAATACTTAACCATTCTATAGAGAAGATTAGACCTTTCTGTTCTTCAAATGAAAGTACTTTTTACTAGTGTATCATATAGAACACAAGCGTAGGTTCGCCTACGTGATACCAGACCTTTGTTTACATATTGCTTAACAGAATCTTTTGTTCATATTTCTCTTCGTAAAGTGAAAATGTGCAATAGGCAATCAGATTACAGCATAGAGTCTGTTGTGACTTGCCCGTACATGCGCAGTAGATTTAATTTTCTTTTTTCTACCTTCTTGGTACAACATGTGACAGGCTCGGACGTAGAGAAGACGTCGCAAAAAATATATACAAACAATACATACAAATCCCACGCGAAATCCACTCTTCATTGATCATTTGTTCATTGTCTTCGAAGACAATGAACGTAAAAAACGTCAATTGTCCAAATGGCTCAGAGAAAACCACGTACTCACGTACTCTGAGAAAACCAGACATCACCAGAACTGCTATGGCTGAGACCCGCAAGGAAATCATACTGATAAATAATAATAATAAGGATAAGGTTCTGGTTTATTGTTTTAGCTTCTTCATAAATATTTTATTGCATAATTTTAACTCACATGATGTTGATATGATATTAATTTTTGTGATTTCTGTTTTATGGTGTAAAAAATTACAAAAATTTCCATAACCAATTTTTGTAAGCTTTTTAGCCTATAAATATACATTATTTATATATTGTGTGTTTGTGTGCACTCTACGAAAACGAGTATATTCTTTTGCTGCTACTAGTGCTGCCTTTTTTTTGTACGTAAATACACTCGTAACGTAGCAGCGATAAAACAAGCCTTCCTCCGGCCCCTTTCCGAGCTCGGAATACATTGTTACCTGCTGCTGTAAAAGAGATGGAGCAGCAACAGATGCTTGCGTAATTAATAGTTGAGCTTTTAAGCGTTCAATAAATAATAGAAAATACATACTTTTCGTTAGCAATTATTATTCATTGTTATTTTGATATTAGCAAATATTTATTGTTATTATTATTAGTATTTGTTATTGTTGTTGTTGCTGCTGCTGCTGCTGTTGTTTATATTTGCTTCAATTTATTTTTAGAACGACACAAAATAACAACAAATTGCACATTGAAATATTTGCAAGTAATGCCAACAAAATCATAAAAGGGAACAATTACAGTAACAGCAGCAGTAGCAGCAACGGCAACAGGTAGCACTTAAAACTTTGTAGATATTCGGAACTGGTGGCCTTTCTAACACGGACTATGCTACTATGCATGTTAATTAAACTGGCAACAAAAAAAGATTGATTTGAGACAGCAGAAATGAAGAATGAATGAATTTTTAAATGTTGAGCTTGCAGGTAAATTATTATTTAATACATTTGTTACAGTAGTGGTATCAAGTGAATTAAAGTAAGTAAGTATGTGAGTTAAGCGAATTCTTTAAATGTTTATACCCTACACACAAAGATACAGTGTGTACATACACACAAGCTATTTGGTTAAAAGTTTAGACGCTTTACCAGTTTACCACCAAAACTTATTTATCCACTTGAGAGAAGTTATGGAATCCTTCACCTGCTTGAAGGTACTCTTTATATAATATTATTTAATATTTACAGCTGAATGATGTTCAAAGGCGCCAATTCTATACAGTTTTATGAATTGGCAATCCGTTTTATGAAATATGTAGTTTTAAATTTTTTTTTTTATACAAAATTTTCATTGTATAATATTTTTTCAAGAACTTTAGCTCTTTTAATTGTGGAATAATAGTCTTTAACCGGCAATTACCAAATTTTTGATCAATATTTAGGTTCTCAATCTACTTGAGTTCATTCCATGATCTTACAAAAATTATGTTGTTTAAAATTTAGCTTAATTGGTATTGTTTTTTTTTGTCGATTTTGAATTAAAATGTTTCTAAAATTATCAAAAACCTTTTCTTTATTACTTTTTGTAGTTTTTTTTTTTTTTTTGTTTCTCAAAGTGAAATTTAGGGCTTCGGATAAAATCGAAAGTAGAATTTACCTACTCAGTTATGGTTTGTATGTTGCCTTTTTCTCTTGTTTTTCGCGTCATTCTTCTTGTAACGACGACATAACTTGTACATAGGAGGTACGGTCAATAAGTCCCTGAAAATTAAAACAGGTGGCAACATAATAATAAATAATAAATAAGTAATAAACAGGTAGATCTGTCAAATAGTTTTATTGTAACAGCAATTTTCTCGTAGCATTTCGTAAAAATGGAAAAGGGTGAATCTCTTGTGCTCATTAAACACTATTTTTGCGCGAAAAAACCATTTCGCAAACCAAATAAAAGTTTGGAAAGTATTATGGGGACTCTTAACCACCGATTGGAACAATTCACCAATGTTTTACTCAATTTCGGTGCAGTCGAAACTCCGAATCTTCTTGTCGCCCAATTGAATTGAAGTCACCACACCAGAAATAGTCGACAAAATCCAAAGTATGATATTGGACAATCGGTGAGTGAAGATGCGCGATTTTGAAGAGGCTACAGGCTTATCACGTGGATCAGTTAAAATATATCCGCAATTTGCATGCCATGTTTGCTCACATTTGGCAACAAACGCAATCGTTTGACAACTTCAAAGGAGTGTATTTTTTATCCGATCGAGTTTTTGCGTTTCGTAACCATATCTCCAGGCGAATCGAAGCCGATGAAGGCCAAGGTGAGTCTGTCGGCCAACAAGGTACTGGCGACAGAGTTTTTGTGATGTGCGCGGTGCCATTCACATCGATTACCTTGAAAATGGTAAAACGATCATCGGCGCATATTATGCAGATCTTTAGGTTCTATTCGACGCCAATTAGAAGCAAAAACTACCGCATTGAAAAAAAGTTCTCTTCCACCACGACAGCGCACCATTGCTCAAGTCGCAATGGCAAAATTGCATGAATTAAGTTACGAATTTCTCCTTCATCCAGCCAATTCTCCAGACTACGACTATTTTTTGTTGAAAATATTCTAGCTAATCGTTTTGAACCTGCTGAAAGTCTATTCTTTTAAAATATAAGTATTTTTGTAAATATCGTTTAAAATTATTAGAATCACCTTGGCTAGTAAAAATTATATTTTTAATATGATTAAATTGAGGAGCGTCAATAATTGAGTATATGACAGTATTAGTTTATCATTACCTTATAATAATCTTTATAATTTACACTAACGTGGTTACGGTATTGATGAAACACAAACAGCATTCACACACGCTCACTCATACTAATTGAGGAGTATGTGTGTTGTGTGTACCAGTGAGCGTCTAAGATAAATAGCATTGCTGTCTGGCGACATTGCAGTACAATAAATCTGATTATGGTCGGATTCGGAAATGCCAATTGCGTGAACAAAAGTCTCAAAAGTCAAAATGAAGACTAAATACTGCACATAAACGTACTCGTGCTCGTATGTATGGTGTGCTGGCAATGTTTGTGATGTGATGATGCTACTTGAAAGACCGGCAAGGTGTTTTGCCGCCCTAGACGAGGTATCAAATTCCCATTCCTCGATTTAAAATAAAGATACATTCCATAAATTCATTCATAATAGTAAAATTATCGTCAATGTGGCAAAAAGGGAGGCGAGGAAAATTTACTTCTATTTTACTTCTAATTACAAATTTTGATTCCAATCCAAAATTTTTAGCCTATATTATTTTATCGAAATTTGGGAAGCTTATTTCTGATAGAAAAAATTACACAGTGACACTGAAAAAATCAATTTCAATTAAATTTTTACTTACAAGCTCTTTAAAATGGTAAACCTACAAGAGTAAAAATTGCTTGATTCTTTTTTAGCCCTGGGAACTCAGAGCTCAACCTTGTGTTTCTTTTTGTGTTCAGAACGCGATATTTAATCTATTTTATCTGTTGTCAGTCAGCTCATGTTCAATGTGTTTTATAATTGAATCCGAGCTGTAAGAACGTGCTCGAACTCTACTGTACTTCCGGCTTTGAGTTAAAATAGAAAAGCTTTATTTAAAAAAAAAAAAAAAAATTTTAAATCTCTCCCTGGATATTAAAGCCGGCCTAGTTAGCCTATATGGTATTGCACCGACCTTGGGCACTTGTTATGGTTACTGACTGACTGCATTTGGTGATGTTAAGCAAACAAAACAACGTGAGTCATACGAACTAACAAAACTTTATCGATTAACAAAACCCTTTTTGATCTCGTGCAGAACTTATGTACGTGTAAGTTTGCATGCATCTTTTTTGTTGTTCTGTAAGAGTATGGACCTCACAAGCGCCACCGATATACAAAAGAAAAACTAAAGGAAAGATGAGAACAGAAACAGCAGTGTTCTTTTTTCATTTTTATGTATGCCGTGCAAAAATTTCATTGCGGAATTCGTAGTGCGCGTTGCCCTTTTGCTGGTGCATGTGTGCTGGTCCAATGCGAATACGCCGCCGAAGACGAAAACTATTATTGCTGCTATCTGTTGGCACATGTCATTGAATTCCATGTTGAGCCAGCGAGAGATAACTCTTGGAAACATTTAAGCAAAGGTCTCTTCTACATACGAGTATAATGTTAAGGCGCTGTTGTCTTTTAGGTTGTGGCTTTTTTTCCGCGACCGTACAGACAAAAACAGGATCGCAACTTTGCGCACAACAAACAAATCGTGCAACAGCAATGTACAAGCAACTTTTACATACACAACCATACACACAGGTAACCGTCTCGTAGACATGAAAGCACCTGGTTGATCTGAGTTTGATCGGACAACATTTTTATTTCAAATTTTCGTCTTCTACTTCGTATTCACATGTGCAGTGAGATATTGTTATTGTTGTTGTTTGGCGATTCATCTGCAATTGATGTTTTTATTGTTGTTGCTTTTATTACATTTGCCACAGATCAATAACATTCATTCATGGTTACATGTTTCTTTGTTTAAGATGCTTGTAGCTCCTTTATCGCATTGTAATTGGTTGGCAAATTCTTTTATTATTTGTTTGTTATCGCACGTTTTTCTTTTTTGTTTTAATGATTATGTGGTATAGCGTCTCCTCCGAAGCAATACATTAAATTGCGCTCCTTCCATAACATCTGTCTACTACTCCAAAACTACTGCTCACTGGCTGTACCATGGTGCAAGCCTAAATTTTGAGTTTTCAACATGTGTTGGTTTGGATTAACTAGTGGTTCGAGCTACGAACCTAATTAAGCACCGTTTTGATACCATATTCCCTTGAAGAGCAGATGGCCTCCTTGAAGCTTTTACAACAAGTGTGATTTCTCCGATGGATTTCATATTACATTAATTTCTCTCCTTTTAACTCCTACTACCTTGACGAATCCACTTTAAAGTCTTGCCGATACAGCTCTGTGTGTCTTTGCTTCTTTCTGCTCAAGATTCGCTTATTGCATTTGATGTCGAACACTAGGTGTTTATTATAAAATACTCTTAAAAGTTAACAGAAAACCAGAAACATGTTCTAGAAAACTATTACACTAGAACCACAGACTAAATTGCTATTGTTATAGTTTCTATATAAGTCCTATTTATTCTCTGGTAAAGAGAACGTGTCGTGTAGCTCAGGCCGCGTTTTTGTCTTATAAGCGTCTTGGGTCGCCATCCACCCAGAGGCGGATTTTAATATGTTGAGGCCCTAGGCAAAAATCAATTTTTGCAGCCCTCTTAAGTTTGTTTTTGTACTTGTGGCTCAATTTTCTAAAAGAAAGAAAGAAACAACATTTTCGTGATTTATTTCTTGCAAAACTATCAATTAAGAAGTCATAGCTGATTTTTTTTAATAAGTCGCTTTCAGTGGCCATGATGGCTAGGTGATTTAATTTTATTTGGCCAAGTGACGTTCTTAGGTTATTTTTGACCCGCTTAAGAATGCTAAATGATCTCTCACTAGATGAATTTGCAATTGGGATTGTTAAACAAATTTTTAGGATTATTTCAACGTTTGAAAATGTTAAACCTTCCAGAATTGACGAGTACATTTCAAGCAGTGTTAAATTTTTTTCCATTTTTACAAAATAAAGGAACTGCTTAACCTCATCTCTGAATACTAATTGATTTATGTCGTCTTTATAGTTTTCAACTAAATTTGATACACACTGAGCAAATTTTTCTTCAGGCAAATCAAAATTTACAAATATTAAACAGTTTTGTAATACCTCGTCATAAACTACATACCTTTTTTTTATTTCAGAGTGTAAAGTATCACAAATTACACTCTGAAATTGTTTCAACTTTGAATAGTTCTTTCCCCACGTAAAATTATGTCATTATCTGAAGTTTCATCGAATTGTTTTTTTTTTTCTTTTCCTGTTTCGATTTTTTGCTGTTGAGTATTCTGTGCTACCAGCTAATTCGATTGCTTCTTTCTCCATTTCGTGAAAATATGCATCATCAGTTCGAATACTGAGCATGAATGCAAATAAAGATTTCAATAAAAAAATTTCCTTTTTGTATGTTACATTCTTTTTTTTGAAACGATTTATTGGTGTATTCCAAAAAATCAATAACAGTCTCTAAATCTTCAAAACTGCTATGTAATTTTTTCGCAAATATAATAGAAATTTCATCAAGAACGGTTCTTATGAAAGAAAAATTCTTTCGTACAGTTAATACAACTTCAGCTCTAGATGACCATCGAGTGTCGCATATACGTTTTAAAGTATGGCTTCATTTTTGATCAGTTTTCATTAGCTGATCCCATCTCTTTGTCGAAGAGGAAAAAAGACGAACAAATTTTGAATAAAATCAAAGAATCTAATAGCTTTAGAAGAACATTCTGCAGCTGTATTTCCAACTAAATTTAAGGAATGTCCTGCGCAAGGCACAAAAACAGAATTTTTGCTGTAACTTTTAATTTTAGCTTGGAGACCGTTATAAATGCCTGACATGTTCGAAGCATTGTTATACGTTTGTCCCCGACAATTATTAATGTTCAACCCTAATTCGGACAAGCTGGACAAAATAGTTGTTTCTAAATATGTTGCATCATGATGTTCGATCGGAATAAAACATATGAACCTTTCTTGAATTTGTTGATCTAAATCTACATACCTGATAATAATAGTTAACTGGTCAGTATGGCTAGTATCAGGCGTGGAATCAACTATAAGAGCAAAATAGTTAGCTCGTTTTATTTCATCATCAATGGAGTTTTGTACACTTTTGCCCATAAGTTCTATGAATTCATCACACGTGGTTTTAGATAAATAATTAACATGTCCAATCCCGCAATTACTGTATTTTTCTAAGTGAACCTTTAAAAAGTCATCAAATTCAGCCAAATATTCAATACAGCTGGGAAAATTGCCTTTGGAAGAATTAGCATGTCCTCTAAACCCTAAACCCAAACTTCCCAAAAGTCTAACTATAGCAACGACTCGTTTTAATACCTCACGCCAATAAATTGCCTCTTTTTCTATTACTTCTAAAAGTTTGGAATCGACGCGACCACTTATTTTAGCACGACAAACATAAGCACACATACAACTTTTATGTTCTTTCGACTAATCATGTCTTTTCAAAACGTCTACAATAGTTTTCCAATCGGAATATCCTGAAACTAAAACATTAGATTTTTACTAAATAGTATACAAGCAAAGCAATAAACAGATTTCGTTGTTTCAGAATAAATCAACCATTCTCTTCGCTCTTCCGTTTATTTTAAAATAAAAATGTACATCATTTAATTTTCGGTATATTTGTTGGTAGATGGAACATTTCCAACCCAAGACATAAATTTTGCAAGGGAGTTTCTTTGCTTTTCATTTTCCCTCATTTGAATTTTTTTTCGTAGTCGTTTTTGTGCGCCAGACTCGAAAGTTCTTTTCATTTTAAAGTATATTTTTCAATAATTTTTTAAAAAATAAAATGGACTAATTGTTGAGTGAATTAAGAATTATTAAATGATGAAAGCAACAACGTTGGTCTTGGTAGTTTTATAAAAATCTCAAATCAAAATTTAAATTATGCTAATAGAAATACTCAATAAACACAAATAATTGTTCTCAATATTCAAAATCATGCAACGAAAATTTGATGTTAACGCAACAAAATTCAAACAAACAATGAAATGAAATGAATGAAATTGCATTTTTCGAATGCAATATAGAAACGAAATATAGAAACGCAAAGCTTGCTTATGCTTGGTTCTTATTTTTCCTAACGGTCTACTACAATCGCAAATAAATATAGTTCAGATAATAGTATTAAATTTGAATGAGGTTTTAAACTCTCCAAAATTTAAAATCTCAAATTCTACAACTATTTTATTTTTTGTTATATTTATTTCTTTTAATTTTGGAGGCCCTTATAAATCGGAGGCTCTAGGCAAATGCCTAATCTGCCTGCAGGTAAATCCGCCGCTGCATCCACCGAGTAATGTGTTTGATCGATCGCTTGAAATTGTCTTGCTGTATTCGCCTCAGCAAGTACGTACGTTCAGTGTTTGAAATATTGATCTGTATAGTAGTAGTTCCTGTAGATAGTGTTTAAGTATGTAAGTCAAACTTTAATTGTTTTAATTGACGTTGTCGATGATTTATAGTACAGTAATATGTACATATATAAAATATATGCACACGTATTAGCGGTTCCAATCCCGAAAGGATTTTGTGATCCCGAAATATCGGCATTTAAAATTAGTTTCCCGGGATCCAGGGCTCGGGATTAGATTAGTAAGTATACTAAAAACAATAATAAAGTTAATAAAATGGCACATATGTATCTATTTTTTATATCAATTCAATGTTCATATAAACAATTCATACAACGTTTGAAAATTAAACAGAAAAAGCAAAATGACAAATTTGAATTTAATACTAAAAACCTTCAAATTAAGTAAGTACTAAAAAGTGTTTAAATGTTTAAATAATAAAACGTACATATACCAGAAATAAGTAATAAGCATGAAAAACAAAACTTTAAAATGTAAGAGCTAGAACGAATGTTACTACAAAAATATCCAGATGAAGAAAATCCAATACCTACCTTACTTAAAAAATCAATAAGTTTTTGAATGAGTAGTAACGCCCACGATCCCTCCGTTTACAAACATGCCAATTTCTTATGAAATAGAATAATGTATGAAACATTTGCTTGTGGTTGAACTTCGAAAGACTTGAAAGAATTTTTCTAACTTTTCTTCTTCTTTTAATGGCACAACAGCCTGTGAAGGGCCCAAGCCGAGCTTTCACATCCACTCATGTTGTGCGTGTTATATTTGTACATGAATGGAACAGTTTAATGCCGAATCTGAACGGCGAAGTGAAAAGTTTTTCATAGCAATTTTTACTTTTGTAGGTTTGCCATTACCTGCCAAGAGGTGGTGACGTGAGGAAAGTTTGTTTTTCTACTTTTTGATTTTGCCTGTGCCGAGATTTGAACCCCATCTGCGTTGCAGGTTGGTAGTACAACTACCAACTACGCCACAGCGTAAAAAAACACACTAATCACGAAACTCCCGGAACTAAATATTTCAGATCCCGCGGTTTTGGGACTTTGAATTTTTGCGAGATCCCGGAATCCTTAGCCCGGGATTGTAACCACTAATACATAGATATGTTTCATTTACTATAAATTAGGTTTATTTTTCGAAATGATATAAAATAATAGATAAATTTGTAATTACAACTCCGTCAGCAATAAAAATTAAATTACAATTTGTTTATTTACAAATAAATTACAATCACGGGAGTATTTTCATGAGCGAGCAGTCTATGAAGTATGCAATTCTCACATCAAAGGAATTTCACGTGGTACTTAACTCTTCAAGCATGCCTGCGAGAATATAGGAACACATGCACATATGTATACATATATATCAATCTTCGATTTCATATCAATCGTTTGATACTGTTACACACTCTTGTTTGTGTATGGACTCCGCATGCATATCCGGATTTTCTTAGACTTTTCCACACATTAACAACACCTCATAGTTATCATCACCAAATGATGAAAATGAAAAGAAAATAAAAGATTTCTAATTTGTAATTTCTTTTCGTTTGGTCGTAATCAATGATATATTGAATGTGTATGAATGTGTGGTCGCTGTGGCGTAGTGGTAGTGCGTTGGACTGCTACGCAGAGTGTCCGGGGTTCGAATCTCGGCACAGGCAAAATCAAAAAGAAAAAATATTTTTAGACGGCACCACCTCTTGGCAGGCAATGGCAAACCTACAAGAGTATAAATTGCTATGAAAAGCTTTTCACTTCGCCGTTCGGATTCGGCATTAAACTGTAGGTCCCTTCCATTCATGTACAAATATAACACGCACAACATGAGTGGATGCGAAAAGCTCGGCCTAGGCCCTCCATGGGCTGTTGTGCCATTAAAAGTAAGTAAGTAAGTAAAGTATAAATGTGTGCGGTATCAATAACAGTCATTTGCCAGGCTTTTTGCTAAACAACAAATTCCAATGGGAAACCAATGTGCATTAGTAACTAACTAAACAATTAGTATTCAACAGATCCATTATTATTTGCAAGGCTAAGATGTATTACATACATAGTATATTCATTGTTCGAGACTATCTTTTGTTTTCACTTTTTTCAGTTCAAGTTGTAGCTTCATTACTCGTTTACTCTCATATTAATCAAAAAGGCATTGTCTCCACTTTTGTTTTTCAGCAAAGGAAAAGAAGCTTTTGAAAGTCTGAAAATCTATAGGAACAGAAGGATTAAGATTTTTTTTCTTGGAATATAATACAAGTGAATTGACACGTGTGGCCGCAAGCCATGTATGTATGTTCGAGAATTCCATTAGAAACATGAGATATTTTTATTTTTCTTGTTGATGCAGCAGAATCCAATTAACACCGTTAGGGTGTTTGCACTTCTTAGTAATAATTATTTTATTACATAATAAATTCAAAGTAAAAGAAGACATAATAAATATACTAATCCTATTATCAACTGCAATGTCAATGACCAAATTAGCTTACGAATATTGCTGAGACATCATCAGAGAAAATTTAATTACATGAATGAACACATTCCCGGTGATCACTAAATAACAATGATGGTTTTGTTTGTGTTTGGGCTACCAGTGATTAACAACACTTAAGTAATATGTTAATGACAGATTAGAAAACTTTTTGTTAGGGCGATAATAGCTGCACTACTGCCTTTGAAGCCATATGGAATAGCCTTACTTACTTACTTACTTAACTGGCACTACAACCGATGATCGGTCTTGGCCGCCTCTACAAAGCTTCGCCAGTCACCTCTGCTATGCGAGCGCTGGCGCCAGTTGATAAGGCCAAGTGCAGTCAGGTTGCCCTGCACCTGGTCTTTCCAACGGAGAATAGGACGTCCCCTTCTGCGTGTTCCTCCACCGTGGTTCGAGTAAAACACCCTTCTAGCCGGAGCGCTTTCTTCCATTCGCTCAATATGACCCAGCCAGCGAAGCCGCCGGATTTTTATACACTTGACTATGTCAGTGTCGGCGTACTGCTCATACAGCTCATCGTTCCATCTTATTCGATACACGTCGTCCACGCATACTGGACCGTAGATCTTACGGAGTATCTTCCTCTCGAAAGCTCCTAACAGCCTCTCATCATTGATCAATGTCCACGTCCCTGCGCCATACATTAGGACGGGAAGGATGAGAGACTTATAGAGCGTTATAAATGGAATAGCCGTCATGGTATATAACATGGGAAGATGTATTGCACATAATACTATGATATTGATTCTTTCTTGTCTACAGCATCAATGTTGCCTACAGCAAAAATAGAGATTGTTTAGTGAAAATCAAAATTTATTATTTTTTTTTGGAAATTATAATTGCATGAAATATGTGAAGGAATTAATCATGTACTTATTATTGCCTCAAACAGCATATAAAATATTGAATAAAAAAAAATATGTATATACAATTATGGACAAAATAAAAAGTACATTAGGTCAACCGTGTGGAACTCAATTGAATAATCAATGCGCATCAATCTGAGGCTGAAAACGGCTCTGAATTGGCCATACAACGAGAAAACGAAATGAAATCCTTGCGAAATAGGCTTTAAAACCAGCAACTGGCAGGATGTCAACAGCAGCGTTGCTCAGTAAATCCTGGCTCTAGTTAAAAGGAAATATGTTTTTATGAAGAGTTCGTCGGAGTGATATGCCCCACAAGCTGTTAGGTGATATGAAAAAGAAGAAAACAATTGTTCCAAGATCCCACTTATTATGGGAGAAATGGTATTGCTGAAAATTTAAATAAAGTATGTATTTCAGAGTTTCGATTTTCTAGAATGAATATGCAATTAAGAGATAATTAACTATATGGATGAAAACATGTTTCTACTACTCCAACCAATAACATACCAACATCATATGTTGTTATAACTGTACTTTTTATGTTAACTAAACTTAAATTAAAAATTAACAATTTATTCACTATCCATAAAACTAATCTCCTTATATTTATAATGTATACAACTGTTTGAAGATATCTGAGAAAACATCTCAATGTGTACGGTAATTTTCACCAATCATCTCTTGGCAAACGATACGTAGAATTATCGCTACGCACAATTGAAACTCCAGCACCATAGTATGGTATGACATAGGCAGAACCGTCAGCAGGTCCCACCACCTGAGTTGCTATCAGAACGATATCGATTAGTTGACCCAAAAACATGCCACCAAGTGTACAGAACTTTATTAAACCAATGCCCGGATAACCGAGATAGAAGCGATCAAATCCAAACATTCCAAAGAAGACGGAGAGCAATAATGCTGTATCAAGGTGATAGCCATTTCTGTCAAATTATCAAAGTTAATAAATAGAATATCAATAAATAAAAACATCTTGGGCTTACGTCCATTTGCAGGGAAGCTCACGCGTGAAAGTGGTATTGCCAGTTTCAGTGCAATTGATACCATCCACAGCGATGCACCAGACTGAAGCAGTATAGTTAAAGTTTGAGATTTAAAATGTATATTCAGGCAATTAGAATATACCACTTACCAAGAGCTTTATTTTCAGGTGTACAACCGCGAAGTTGCTGTGTTTTATTATCAATATGATTCTTTGACGGATCTGGGCAAATGTACTGCCCCATCAGCAATTCACTGCAGTCATAGTTCACTTGTTGTGCCAGTTTGATGCTCCAGAATAATAAAATTACGACGAGACTGCTATTGCTATACCATGCCATGGGCTTCAAAAATGATTTTACTTTTTAATTTCACGAATTTCAACAAAGTACAATAGATTTGCATCACAACAAACAAAAACAATGCGAGAACATAAAAAAACTACTTATTAAACAGATGTGTTTAGACAATGCTTCTTAAACTGTGAGGTAAGTTTGATTTGAAGAAGAGAGTGCTGCCATATTACGCTGCGCCTACTTTTTTCTGCCAAAGAAAATCGAAAAATCTATCAAAAAACTTATAAATTATATATGTAACGTAGACGTACTGCAATTTATCATGCCAGTACAATTTAAAAAAAATGTCGTTCGTGCAAAGAATAACACTTTCTTATGTAAGTTTGAAATTTTCGCGCATTTCTTCTCTTTCTCTTTGTTCCTTCCTCACATTTGATAGAAACGTCAAACATTGTGCTTTTATATCAATCGCTGGTAGACTAATTATTATCAAAATTGGCATGCCACTCTGCCAATGAAACATATATAAGTGATTAGTGAAAAAAGTGTGAGTGTATTAGTATTGGCATGCTGTAGACGCTGAGTTGCTTGGTAAGAATGAAATGGTATCACTCATTTATATTCTTTTTTTAGTAAAAATAAATTCGGAAAGTAAGTTTGAGCATATAATCCAATGCCATCGATTTAATTTTCTTTCCCTTTTCCTTTGATATTGTTGATAAAATGTATTGTTTTCGATAAATGGGCGTGCCACTTCCCATACAAGTAAAATATATAACAATTTAGAAATTACTTTTGGCGAGGCTTATATGAATTGTAATTTATTTCTGTGTTTTAATACTTACAAATTTCGAAAATTAAACGATAAAATAATATTAACCAAAGCAAAATGGACTAAAATTAATAACACTAAAAAAGTTGAATAAAAATGTTAATTTAAAAAATATATATTAATTAAAACCACGCTTATACGTGTATAATGACAAAATGTAGGTGACAAAAAACATATATAAAACTTATGATAAAAAATTATAGCCTATGTATTTTCATTCATACATACAGTGCTGTGCAAAACATTTGCAACTGAGAATACATGGAGCTAAATCATAGATTTTCGGTGACTAAAAAAGATGCAAATAAAGAACTTGGTATGAGGTTTCATGGTATGAGGTAATTTTTATAAGAGTTTAATTTTTAAAAATGAAAAGTGAATGCAATTTTAGTTGGATCGATAAATCAATTCCTGCCACTTACTTTTTAAAGATAATGTCACTTAAAAGTTCAAGTGGTCCATTCTGAAGGTCCAATTTTGGTACATTTTTACACATTTCGGCCGGAATCTCACAAATGACGTGTTCAATGTTGGCTTCCAAAGCAGTAATCGTATTTGGCTGGTCCTTATAGACAAGAGACATAGCTCCACAAAAAATAGTGGAAATCACACGATCTTGGTGGCCAATTGACTACACTGCTCACCAAATTCGCCTCTCAATTGATGCATGGTTTCGCGTGCAGTGTAGCATGTGCCATCGTCCTGTTGGAACCACATGTCGGCCGAGTCCAATTCTTGCATTTTCGGCAGAAAAAATTCTGTTATCATCGAACGGTACCTTTCCATTGACCATAACGTCAACATAACTTCACTAAGTTCTACTTCACTTACCAAAGTACATACTTTCGATGTGTGTTTGGGATCGTTATCATGCTGAATAAGGCAGCATAGTATTTTCTAATATGCCTTTATAATCGTGAGACTCCATATTCCATTATTCCTTAAACACGGTAAATTGGATCGGTTGCTTGTGCAGAGAAGCAGCCCCAGACCATGATGTTGCCACCTCTATGATTGACGATTCCTTTTGGTTCAGCCTTTCGCCCTTTGATGTTCTCACTAGCCTTTTACCATCCAATTCAAACAAATTAAATTTAGACTCAGCAGAAAATATAACTTTATAACCATTGGCAAGAAGTTGGCAATTGAGGCGAGCCAACCGATTTTTCGCTGAAATAAATGGTTTTTTCACTTGTTTGTAACTGCGAAGATTGGCTTCTCAGACTCTTAGTCTGATAGTAGAAGTGGCCACATTTAATTTGAATGTGTTTTGGATTTCTTTTGAAGATGACTGAGGATTATTCTTTATGAATTTTATTACATATATCTCGATCTTATCGATCGCTTGCCTTGCGAGTTCTTTCACCTTTATGGCATGAATGAATCATTGAGTCATTTTATTTTTGTAATCTTTCAAAATACTTGATTTAATAAAAAAAATAAAATATAGTTCCACCCATTTTTTTTTTACTGTCCACTTTTCCAAGACACTTTTATAACTCCCAAAGGTTTAACCACTATAATACCAAATAACAAACTGACCAAATCAAAAAAAAATTACAAGAAAAATGCAATTGAAACAAAAAAAAATCATTTCCCGTTATAAAGATTTTAAATTATTTCCTTTCTATGAACAAAAGTTAGCCAGTTGCAAATGTTTTGCACAGCCACCTACGATACATTTTTACATTGAAGTTAAGTTTTGTTTTTGTATTAGTGAAGTATATACTCTTTATTTTTCTTTTATAAACGCCTATATATGTATATGACTTGAACTTCATACCAAGTTCTTTTCTTTTGCTTTGCTTCTTTTTTTGTGACCGAAAATCTATGATTTAGCTGTATATTCGAGGTAATATATTTTAAGTCTATGGCCCCATGCTGAAGACTGATTGGAAATACGTTAGAATATATTATTGTACCATTCCCAGATGTTTATTAAAAATATATTTTTTAAACTTAAGTAACACCAATACTTCATTCGATTTTCCAGAACTCAATAAGCGGCGAGTCTCATCTTTAATTCCATTGGGGAAATTAATTTTCACTTTTGAAGTTTGGCCAAAGGTGCTTTCAATCACTCCTATCTCTCCAGTTGACAACTCAATTGCTTTCCCCACATACATATCACGATTACTCTGCTTCTTGAATAGATTCTGCACAATAGCCTGGTGGTCATTCAAAACACGTTGCACGGTGGATTGCTTTATTTTCTGTTTGAAAATTTTAAAATGTGGCAGTACCTCGCTTGTATAGTTATTTGAATGTGTTAGCCATTGCATGCGTCCCCAAAATGCTAAACGACAGCAATTGCTATGCACATCCAAATCCAATTTCGATGCAATTAGTGTAGAATCTTTCGCTGCAAGTATGGCTGATTCAAATTCAAGCAAAACGAAAAGGCAAGGTGTTTCTACATGATCAGCAACTAGCTCCTCGACATATTCGTATTCTTTGTTCGGATCGAAAACATTGTCCTCTTTACCGGAAGCTTCTTTAAAGAGTGTAATGTTGGCCATGACAGTATCGTGCCCAACAGTGATGTGTAGTTTACTTTTTGATTTAATTGTAAATTTATAATATCGAATGCGCTCCAAACGAACGCATGCTGCATAAATGGGTTGCAAATAACCTGGCTGTGACACAATACCGCGCTCTATTAGCTTTGCATTAAACTGTGTAACGCATAGCCCAATTCGGTCACCCATGCCAGCCGTCGACACTGAACGTCGAAACATTTGAATTGATTTAACTTTGCGTTGTTCGCGTAGAGAAGGAATTTCAATACAGTCATTAACAGCAACTTTTCCCTGTAACAATGTTCCAGTGCATATAGTTCCTTGACCCTTTATGGAAAAGCAATGATCCACATACATGAGCAAAGGAGCGTTCATATCACGTTTGGGAAAATGAACCAGCGAGCAGATGCCATGAAGAAGTTCCTAAAGTAAATATTTGTATCAAAAATCTCTAAGCTTTAATCTGTCGTAATCCACCTGTATATTCGTTCCATTTAGAGCTGAGACATTGAAAACGGCAATATCCGCACCAAATACAGTACCCGCTAAAGTTTTCCGTAATTTGCAGCTGAGCTTCGCCAATTGTGCCTCTCGTTTTACTTCTTCCAGCAAATCCATTTTGTTCACAGCTACAATTAATCGCCGCTGTAGCAACTCACCAATCACTATACACTCGGCAGTTTGAGTCTGTATGCCTTTCTGTGCATCAACGACAAGAACCATCAGATCAATAATTTGCGCCCCTTCAGTGGTAGTTGTGAATGCGATAAGCTACTACGAGTTGTTGTCTTAAACATTTCATTAACTTACCTCCTATAATGGTACGTATTAAACTCGCATGGCCAGGACAATCAACAAATGTTAGTTGGAGCTGTTCCAAGCCCGGTAGTTCGCATTTGAGCCTCGCCGGAATATTTTCCAATTGAACCGCACTGAAACCCAAATCTAACGTGATGCCACGCTCCTTTGACTGAGGATTCTTATCGAAGGCTGCAGTACTTGCAATTGTACTGAGCGAACGAGCCAAAGTGGTTTTTCCAGAGTCCACATGTCCAAGGAGACCGATATTGAAATTTACAATCATGTTTACATGCCAAATCCAGTGGTTGCTAAATGTTTTCACTGTTTTGCTTCTTAAGTGCATTCACAATAGGAACAACATGTGTAGAGACTCAAACATTCTCAAAGTGACAATTTCGTTTTCTGGCAACACTAAGCACGGAATTATTTTCAGTCGAAAATTTAATTTATTTCACTTCGTCCATGAATTATAAATATTGATCAAATATAATTGAATGTTTTTTATGTACATCAGAAAATGTTGCTTAACCTGCTTTCTTTTCTATAAATTTTGAACAAACTTCATATAAAGCGCAGTTTTCTATTGCTCGTTATTGGGCAATACCCTTGCGGGCTTCTGTGTATACAAAAGTATGGCAACATTTTCGCAAATCTGTGTGCCAAAGTAGTGTTTCGCGCCGCGCTCCTTCCTCTCTTCTCTAGAGCGGTCGCATCTTCCTGGTTTTATCAAAATTCTTGTGGCTCGTTAAACGTTTCCACACCATTATTGACATTTGGAAATATAAATTATTTTTAAAATAACACATCAAGCATACACACGAAAGCAAAGAAAATTAAAAGGAAAATGACCAGGTGAGTTAATCATTTTCGTCGATGTATCACTAACCTAAAAAACGAAAAAAATTTCCCTTCAATGGCAGAGCTAGCATCGAACTGGGCGATGTAACGCCGCATAATATAAAGCAACTGAAGAAGCTAAACACAGTCGTCTTTCCTGTCTCGTACAATGATAAATTCTATGTCGACGTCCTGGATGCAGGCGAACTAGCTAAACTGGCTTACTACAATGACATTGTGGTTGGCGCAGTGTGCTGCCGCATAGACACATCTGAAAATCAGCGTCGCCTCTATATTATGACTCTAGGTTGCCTATCTTCGTATAGACGTCTAGGAATTGGCACTGTCATGTTTCAACATATTCTAAATTTCGTCGAAAAAGATGCCAACTTTGATAGTATTTTCCTGTGAGTATATGCGGTTAATTTGCAAGATCTCTTGAATTTCATCCATTTGTTGTTGTTGTTATTGGTATTCAACAGACACGTGCAGGTTAATAACGATAGTGCAATTGCTTTTTACAAGAAATTCGGTTTCGAAATTGTCGAGACTAAAGAGCACTACTATAAGCGTATTGAACCAGCGGACGCATATGTGCTGCAGAAGACTTTGCGCAATGACCACAATCACATCCACACCCACACCAATGGTCAGCTAGATAAAAAGGAAAAGAAAGCATAAGAGGAGTGCAATGTGTCGTTCGCTGCCACCACCTCCGCCACCATCATCCCCTAAAGTATACTGGTTGCGTGCGAGCAGTATTGCGAAATAGTTTTTTGTTATTAAACATAAATTACAAATAAAATATACATATACTTAAATTATATTCATTAACGATAACATCAACGACAGCAGTAAACATGCGCTACTTCCAAGTCAAACAAAAGAAGAAACGAGCAAAATGATTAATAAAAGAAATAATGAAATTGTTAAAAATCAAGCGCCTACTTCATGTGAGTAGTTTAAATGGAATTGTATACATTTAGTATAAAAATCTCATCGAATAGGAAGAAAAAGTGCCAACTTCCATTCAAAAATTTATGTCCAGTGTTTTTATTAAATTTTACTTTGATTATTTTGCTTACTTTGTTAATGTATTTTTCTCATTGAGACAAAACTAGCAAAAATTAAAATAAACTCAAAAAAAAATTCGAATCTGCAATTCCAATTATGTATGTACATATAACGATATTACGATTTGAAGGTTAAACCGGATCTGACTATCTTGGCGTTATTGTCGATTGACCACTATACAGAGCCATATGCTTCTATTCTTTAATATTTAAACTTTTTACCACCCCTAATCCCCTAATTTGATGATGTTCTTTATACGATTAAGAATCAATTATAAAGATAACATAATGACATTAATTGAAGATGTGCGTGTAATAAATGCTACTACTAAATGCCATTTGAGCTAGTCATACATAGTTCACTTTCTCAGGACAAAGTATTCAATTGGTATCATCAGTATAATGGCTATTGCACCAAAAACCACAACGAAATCTGAAAATGAAACGAAAAGTATTAAAAGTATCCATCTTTGTTTCAAATGGATGTATGCTGTGATGTTCTATGCCGGATGTCTATGTTTCCGACAACATGGTGGTGCATTGAAGTTGACCACCGCCAGCATGATATACACGAACTTAATACGAGTAACATTGGTGTTGGGATTTATAGGTGGCATCGCTTTAAAGCTCTCCGATGAAAAAAGCGCCGAAGCAATGTTTGGACATTTGTCGCCCGTTTTGAAATTCGTACTCATATTTGAGTGTTTTAATAGTACTCTTACTTATATAGAAGTGGTCATATTGATGGATATTCGAAAGCACGATCATATGCGCTTATCTAATAGACTTCAACAATTGGACTTACGTATGTCAAGAGAGTTTCCGCATATTCGTTGGAATTATCATAAAACTGAGCAAAAATATACGCCAATAACAATATTTGTGACTATCTTCTATTATACAGTGGCATTGATTTATCTTTACAATTTGACAAACTGCGCTTGCGGTCCACTGACAACGTTGATTATTGCTCTCAGCTATGCTAGCATTACTATTGCTCCAGGTACTTGTACCTTTTTACATATTGCTGCAATGGACATGCTCCGTATACGATTTTGTCTAATACGCAAAATGATCGAACAATACTTTCGGGCATGCGATGAGCATTATAAAAGTAAGGAGGAATTACATTTCCGTGTTACTCTCTTAATCAAGTACTGTAGAAGTTATACGGAAATTATACAGGAAATTAATAACGTCTTTGGATTTATAATTGCTGCGAGTGAATTCTATGACTTTGGTATACTAACCAATATGTTCTTTCTGCTATGTCATAAGGCATCCGAGTCCCGCACATCCATTGCCGAGTACATTTTTATTTTGCTATTTATGGCGCCGCGTCTCTACAAACTGATTATGACACCAGCTTACGGGTACGTGGTTAATAAAGAGGTAAAAACAGGGGTGTTGCTTGTTGCTCATACGAAATAAATTTCAATATGTATTTTTTTTTTTTTCAAGAAAAATAATTGTGTTCACATTATAACAACGTACATAAACTATTTTCCCTTGTACTCCTCTTCATTACGAGAACGCGAGACATTAAAATTATTTCTACATTGGAAAATGCATCATTGTTACCATTTAACTATAGGAAAAATGATGCGGTGTAATCTTATTGTGCTGTACATGGTATGGTGATCGCGCAAAATGCTCAATTCGTGATATCCTCTTTATAAATTTGTAATTATAGGCTCTAAATGGAATAGCAAATTATGTCATCATTTTGATTCAATTACAATTTCAAGAAAACAACATTGCAAATCATTTGAAAAACCATGAAATGTTGCACGATGTCGAATTGATCAATCGAAAAATTCCTGCAATCATCAATTAGAAAATCTTAAACTTGAGCAGAGAATAAAATATTCTATTTATTTACTTATCAATAAAATACAAAATTCGTTGGCTTTTCAGTTTAGTTTTAATAACAACAATTACTTCAGATACCTTCAAGTTCAATTACAATTGGTAAGAACAATTTGATTATTCATGCACAAACATGAATTAATAAAATAAAAGTTTAAAGCAAAAAAAAAATAATTCTTGATAAATTCTTGAGATTTTAGCATAAAAATAGTAATATTTAAAAATAAAATTCAATGAAACACTTAAAAAGAAAGATTTAAAACAATTTATAAACACCAAGATGATCCACTTTGAAAATATCATTTTTGATTTCAATTCCTGAAAAAATAATTGAAAAGTGAAAATATGCACTTGTCCTTGAAGATGCTGTGGTCTTACCAAAAAACTCCTGCACTTCATCGTACGACAAAAGACGATTGGCATTCATTGCGTAAAAACGATGCAGCAAGTTCCCCAAACTTTTGTGCATGAAATGTACAGTATTTATACTTTTGTACCACTTTAGCATATTAATTCGTGTATCGAAATAGTATGGAAAAAAACCTTTTTCAAAGTATCCAACGATGCGCTGAAGAACCTATAACAGCCAGAAACAAACATCAGCAGCATGAATCTCAAGAGTACTAAATTTATTCAAGCTACCACTACTATTACATAAATTAAAAAGCCTAGGCCACACCAATTCATACAATGAAGTAGTCCTACTTATAAAGGAGTTTTCAATAGGGACATAACCATTTGGTATTTAAATAAAACTCACAATAATTGAGAATCGGGCTGAAATTTATTCCAGGTGTGGTGCACATTTAAGTATGGAATTTGATATTGCTCATATGACTACAGCGAGCACGTTTGCAACGATCGATTCTTTTGAGCCAATTTTCCACTACTCATATACGACCAGAACGTAGGCAATTTCGCGTTCGATATTGTTAGGTTCCTGTAATCTTGTTGGCTTGTTGGCATAAACCAACGACTTAACGTATCCTTATAAAAAGATATCTAATGGCGTTAACTCACATGAGTGAGGTGGCCATTCGACCGGACCATTTCTAAAGATTAAACGATTACCGAACTTCTCCTTTAAAAATTCAATTATTTGACCAGCTGTGTGGCGTGTGGCACCATTTTGCTGGAACCACATATATGTGATGCGATTCTGGCCAAAAATAGTATTCTAACATGGCACATTGATTTTAACATGACGACCATTTCCGTCGACAAAAAAATACGGTCCACTTTTATGGATGCAATGGAGTCTCTTTTTATGGATGCAATGGAGTCCCTTCAAGCACACGAGGGTTTTTTGCTGTCCAATAATGTATGTTTTGCTTGCTGACAAAGACATTAAGTTATAAATTAGATTCATTGCTGAAGATGTTTTTCGGTAGAAACTCAGGATTTTCTTCAAACTCAAGGTGAAAAATCAGAAATTCTATAGTAATTTTAAATAACTTCCTAAGGTTGCTCGTTCGAGAACATCACCATGACAAAAATGTAAACCGTAAAAGACGTTTTAACATTGCCACATAAAAACAAAACAAAATTTAAGGGTGCCTTTGTAATTAAACACAATATTGTTATGTCTCTATTGAAAAACCCTTTATGTAAGTGAAAAAGATGAAAAACGAAAGAAAAATCATTTATTCTTTATACATTATATGGAGTTGAAATTGGACACCTCGACCTGCACTATCAACTCAAACCGTATCCAAAATCACCTTGTATAAAAATGTAACTCCAGTAATATTTGAAGAATCGCAACCAAATTTGATACATTTCTTATATAGCCAGACACAGTTTAAGTTGGGAAATGGATAAAACCGATCAAAGCGTACGTACATACCCTCCCCACCTCACATACAAGTGATATTTAAAAAAAAAATTTTATCGAAGGAAATAATGAAGCAAATTAACATTTCCAAAAACAAATCCGTTGTAACAGTTACGAATTCTTAACTCCATTTATAATTCCATAAACAATCATATGCTGGAATCGAAATAATTTGTAAATGCAGCTACGAATTTGTAACTGTGACGACGGTTTCTGGGATAGATTGAAATATCATAGAAAATATTTATCCCTTAAAATGTTTAGCAGTACAATTACGATTCGTAGCAGCGTTTACAAATTCAAATTATTTGTATTCTGGAGCCCAAATGCATTCTAATGCCTAGTGTTGCCTCATTAAAAACAAATGCTTATTCCATAATGCGAAAAGCTCGGCCTAGGCCAAGGGGTGGTGGGCCATTAAAAGAAAAAAAAAGATGTTGATTCCATAATTAGTTGATTTCAAACATGATTTTAATCGAAAAAACAGAGTTATCAATTCGCAACTCTTTCGAGGTACTCTGAAATAGAGTAGTGATTTTGCCGAATAAAATAAAATTGGATGTAGACTGCAAATTAAATATTCCAAAGAAGTCAAAAATAATATATTTTATATTGAATTTTTTTGGGGGAAAAAATATTTTTCACCTCATACTCACCTTAAATATAATATGTGCTACAGTTTGCGCAGTTACTGCTTTTCCACCTATTTTGTGAAAAGAATATATAACTTCATAAATTGTTGAGACCAATACTTCCTCCCTCATATTGTATAAATTCATTTTATCGATTAAATGAGCAAGCAAACGATATGCCATTGCCGTGGATTGATGTGATGCCATTAGACTTTCATTAAATGGAGTAACGATGGCAAATATTTTCGTATTTTTGCATTGTTCCGCTCTTACTAACCATATCCGTTTCGAGGCATTTAGTGGGAATGAATCGGGATTTGTGGGTGTTGATGACGGCGCCAAATTCATTAAAATCCTTAAATCTATCAATATAGTTATATTGTCAGATACAGCTTCTATGGCGATTACGTTCTCCTTGGGTGTTTCAACCATATCCAATTCGTAAATGTCACCTTGGTGGCCTCGTATAAAACATCCATTCTGCTCAAGTCCGTTCTTGAGGGTTGCTCGAACAAATTTGGAAATTGCTACACCATCCAAAGGTCCTAAGCCGCTCAAAAATTCTGGACATATTCCTAGAAGTGTGTTATTTCTAATTCGCTGTTTACGTATCACTTGAACGCAAGCTGGATAATTCCGCAAACAAAAAGCATTTAGCTTAAAAATTTTAGAAAAATCCAAAACAATGGAAGTATTAAAATGTTTACCTAAAATAAAAAGTGTTCATTTCGTAAAAATCAATCCGAAATAAGTAAATATTTAATAACAAACCAATAAATGATGGCTCTGTAAGCAAATGTTTGAAAAGCGAATGTTTTTTTAATATTTCAAGAATGTATTCGCGTATAATAGCGAAATCCAGCGCTACAAATTTCTTCCTGTCTTCGTCAACAGAAATCGTAGCAATGATATCCTTTAAATGCAAAGTGAATGAATTCATTTTGCTTCGTTTTCTCACAGCAACTCATTCATCACATTACACAAAAATTTCGTTCTTTTTTTAAATTACTTCTGTGAATTTGAACAGACAGTCCCAAAACGGTAAATAAAAAAGAAAGGGTTGCACAAGTGACAAAAATATCGATTATCTGATTTAGTAATTGAAAAATAAATCGGGCTTGCAAATTTTTCGTTGGATCAGATTGGATGTGGCAGCATCCCAACGATATTTTCAATGATAAGCAAAACATTTTCTTATATTTTTAAAATAAATCTTAGATTATATATAACTTGAAATATAATTTCTGACTTGGATGTAATGTCTTCTGAAATATAAAAATTAAGTTTCTATAAAATTTAAAATTATTTATACACTTCAGGCTGATATCACACGGCAACTGCTGCCGACGAAAAAATAAAATGAAAAACGAAAGATGGAGTGAGAAATGTTGGTCACTGGCAACAGATTTGCACTCGTTAAATAGAGCAGAAAACATTTGTCTCTGCAGAAAAAATTGTCCGTCTAACATTGGTCTTAAGCTGCATCTAGAAGAAAATACATTATGGGTATTCAATCAAAGACGCAAATGCGCCATAAGTGACGTATATGATGTAAATTTACTCTGACGCAAAAATTGTTTCCGCCTTATATTCTTCAATTTTGAGGTGTAAATAGTTTACACAGAGTTAATGCAACTTTATGCAGCTCTGTACTAACCATAGTTGCCACGGTATTTGCATAAAATTATTTATTTTTATCTGGAAGTTAAAAAAATCTGAAAAAACATGAGACATTTTTCGTAATTTTTCAAAAATGGATTTTTCTTACAAAGTTGTTGCCAAACATATTTTATCAGCTGTTCACAAAAAGAAACAAATTTTTATTTTTATTTAATATTTGAGTGATTTTTTCTTCCAGATAATTGAAGCAAAACGACGTCGTTTGAATCGCACATACAGGTGGACAGAAAAACAAGCATAAACGCTTCTGGAAGCAGTTATTGCTGATGTTAAAAGCGAACTGGAAACATTTTTAGAAAGAATTTATGATCTTACTTACTTTTATTGGCACAACAGCCCATGGAGGGCCTAGGCCGAGCTTTTCGCATCCACTCATGTTGTGCGTGTTATATTTATACATGAATGGCAGGGTCCTACAGTTTAATGCCGAATCCGAACGGCGAAGTGAAAAGCTTTTCATAGCAATTTTTACTCTTGTAGGTTTGCCATTGCCTGCCAAGAGGTGGTGCCGTGTAGAAAAATTATTTTTTCTACATTTTGATTTTGCCTGTGCCGAGATTCGAACCCCGGCCACTCTGCGTAGCATGCGTCGCAGTCCAACGCACTACCACTACGCCACAGCGACCACAAAATATTACATATTTAACAATTTTAATACATTTAATAGCAACCAACGTGCCAAAATTTTACCAAAAAATTATTAATAAAACTTTACTTTTGGCCGAACTGGAGTGACCCACTTTAATGGTGAAAATGAGGGATTTAAAACCAGCATTCATTTCAGCGTGGAAAAAACACTGTCTGAATCTAGGATAACGATAGCTGATCGCGTAACAAGTTCATCCTCCTTCTCTCGTAGACTTTTCCCTACACGATTTGAAAGTCAACAACAAAGCAAAGCAAATACAATTACAATAAAATAATTACCATACGTTTTTCCAAAGGCAAGTGCAAGTAACAGCTCTTGAAAGGCATATTGCTTAGGCATTTTAACGTTCTATTTTTTCCTACCAACAATCTTTTAATTTTTTTTTTTTAATTACGCAGATGCATATAGTTATCGCTTTTTGAAAGTGCTTTCATGGTCATCAGCAACGTAAACAATTTTTTTACGTCAAAGTGAACTTACGCAGTTCACTGAATACCGTTATTGTTTTAAAATACGTAAAAATAGTCACCGCAAACTGTATGCCGTATCGTGGGGGATCTATAAAACAGAGTGTTAAAGTCATTTGATGTATTTCTTTTGACGAGCTGCGACTCATTTTAACAAATCCACTCTCTCATGTTTGTACTAAAATGTAGTCTGAGCACCTTCGCCTTATATTTGACGTTTACCAGCACTTTTGCGCAACACAAATATTTACTGCGGGAAAAAATTTGGCAATGATTGATAGTGACGAAGAATTTTTACAAGTTTCGTTTATTTTTTTTATCAATCTAAATAAAATTTTGTACGATTAAATCACAATTAAATAACAAATGTAAAAATGAGCCGAGAAATTTTTAACAAAATAAAAAATTCTGCCTCACGGAAGTATTCCTCTCTCCACTTCCTCCTTTGCAAATAGTCGTTAAAATGAGTTGGCTCACTGAGGTTAATCGTCTATAAACAAACAAAAAAGTATAAGATATCAAAAATTTACCATCACTATCGAAAACGGCTATTGTAATATATTTATTATGGTATTTATTTAATATAAATATATTAGTGCTGGAGCTCATCATTTTGGGCTGAGACTACAACGTCTCCGCTTTGGTACATTTTTTCTCTTGCAGTTAGAAAAATATACATTATGTAACTAGTTTTCTTGATTAAATATATTAAAATTTCAATTGTATACGAACTTTTTTCCTTGCCATTTTAATTTTTCATTTACATATTTTATATTTAGAGATGGAATTTTTTTTAGTAATTTTTGATAACTAATAGCAAACTAAGATTTGACAACACTTCCTTTATCCACACTAGCAGCAAAGTAGGTATGAATATCGCCGCTGCTGCTACCATTGTTTTTCCTACTTTCCAAAAATGTGATGTGGCCAACTAAAAGAATTTTTTGATTTTTCTTTTCATAATTATTACTTGATCAGCAATAAGTACTTATTTCTAAACTGAAGACCGTTTTTTCTCCAACAGATGCAGTTTAGGAGTATAACTTCTTAACCAAAAAAACCAATTTCGAAAAAACGAAAATGGTTGTCTTTTATAACTTTGAACCATTATTTGTTTCTATTGCTGTGGTTTCTGAGATACAAAAACTCATACTTCTAAAGCTTTGCAAATTGTATATGTTACAAATATTTGTGAGTATTAACACATTGACGATGGTCGCTGTGGCGTAGTGGTAGTGCGTTGGGCTGCTACGCAGAGTTTCCGGGGTTCGAATCTCGGCACAGGCAAAATCAAAATGTAGAAAAAATAATTTTTCTACACGGCACCACCTCTTGGCAGGCAATGGCAAACCTACAAGAGTAAAAATTGCTATGAAAATCTTTTCACTTCGCCGTTCGGATTCGGCATTAAACTATAGGTCCCTTCCTTTCATGTACAAATATAACACGCACAACATGAGTGGATGCGAAAAGCTCGGCCTAGGTCCTCCATGTTGTGCCATTAAAAGTAAAGTAAGCAGGTTAAATTAGCTTTCATCAGACCAGATGACATTTCGCCACTACTCCAGTGTCCAGTTTTCATAGTTTTTAGTCCAAGTTAGACGCGCTTTTCTTATTTTTTCAGTCAGCAATGGCTTTTTTCAGGACGCCTTCCATATAAACCAGCTTCTCGCAGTCTCCTGCGTACAGTTTCAACACTAATATTTACGCAATGATAGGTTGCTAGCTCGGCCCGAATAGTTACTGTACTTTAAATCGATCCTTTGTGCTAATATTTTTTATAAGGCTATCAATTCTTTTACTGGTTGCACGTTTAGGACCAGATCCTTGTTTCCTCTTCAGGGACTCCATAGTTTTTTTTTTTTTTTTTTTGTTAACGGACAATTGTGGAATTTGGCCAACCCAATTTTTCAGAAATTTTTCAGAAATTTTTCGGTAGGAAAGTCATTGGTAATGTAAGTACAGCGACTTTTTTGTCATGTGTCTGCTGCTTATATTTTGTATTCATTACTGCACTTATTTCACAAAAAACCCTTCTGCGTTAAACAAATGCACTAGAATAACTAATTTCTGTTGTCAACACATTTGGAATAATTTAAACCGGGAAATCCCCTTTATCGTAGAAAGAAAAAATAAGTAAATTACCCAAATTTTTACATATTAAAAAAGTGTTGCCAGTGGTGCGGTTTTCGTGACCGCTAGTGTATGTATTTTCCCCCCATTTCGACCAACGTATGTACTAGAGACCTGCACGTAACGAATACCTTACTGTAAATTCAGCATCGTAGGCATCTTTGCATGGTCGAAATCGCATCGTATTACGCGTCAGTAATCGTTTGTTGTTTTCTCTTCCTTGCAAATTAAATGATGCCACCAGTTGATTGAGTGCTTTACATTGCGTAAAATTATGATTCTCATGTAAAATGAACATTTTAAAAAAAATCAAGAGTAAAATAATAAAATTTATTCTTTTTCAAATAATTTAATTTTACAAATAAAATAACTTCTTAATGCATTAATATGAAATATCTGTTAATTTTTTCTTCAGTCAAGTATTTGTATGGAATCTACTTGAACCGACTGATTGTTCAGCTTACTACTTTCAATTCAAATTAAAAAAAGAAATCTTTTATATTATGACGATGGCGATTAATAATCAAATGATGTCACGATGCCGATTACTACTCGTACATAACTAGACGATTATGAGAGTACATAAACTCATTCGCCCATTGCGTATTTATACCTGAACTTGTACGATGTCGTACTTACTCGTGCAGCTCTCTAGTATGTATATATGTATATCACTTAATGTATATCACTTAAACTAGAGCTGATGGTGGCAAACGGTCTTCAGTTTTGAAACCACTAAACCACTGGTATATATTATATTTAGTAGGGATGGGAAACATATCTTATTCGGATAAAGAGCTGGCTTGCACGTGCGATTAAGGATAGGAACGCGGTGGTTAAAGCTTCTCCATTCGGTAATTTTCACGTCATTTAAGTGTACGCTTACCAATTTTTCTAAATCTGTATCTACAACTTCATTGAACATTGGGCCTGTTTCCGCTGACATAAGCTTGGCAGCTGCGTCGGCACATTCGTTGCCACGAATGCCCTTATGGCCGGGTACCCACATGAAGTTTATTTTGTTGGGGTTTTTTATGCGTAGATTTCTTGATTTCGTTACAAATTGGTTATTGTTGTATATACTTTGCCGAGCTATAATTTTAAATAAAATATTATTTATTACTAGGGCAATTAATTTTATGTACTAAAATATGCGCATATAATATGCACTTAAAATTCAACTTTTGCACTTAAAATTCAACTTTTGCACTTAAAATTCAACTTTTGCACTTAAAATTCACTTTGTGTTCAAATTGGTTTTTGCAACCATTACGCGAAATTAAAGATAAAATTAAGTGTTTTTTAATTAAAGTTTTTTTTTTGAGTTCTTACAGTTCTCAATTTAACAGCGGTAAATTTTGCTTTATTTAACTTAAATAATTTAGATGGGTTGTAAATCACACTGCACTGATGAAGAAGCCCGGTTAGTTTCGAATCATGCACTAGCTTCTATGCATAATATGGTTGGATGAAAGCATGCCGAGCGTACTGTACGAAAGAGCTCATCGTCTACATACTGATTGGACCTTATCAGTGTGGCTTCACACTACGCAAAATCCCGGAAAAGACCCGAGAAAAACAGGTCGACACCCACCACCTGTATTCCTGCAAAATGACACCGACACCATTACTGCAGTGGAAATTGGGACAGACCTCTCCGCGCCATTTCAAGAGGTTTCAGAAAAGGTGACTCCCTTTCGTGCGACTTCTTTAACCTTATGCTGGAGAAAATAATTCGAGCTGCGAACATCGACATCTCTGACACTATCTTCTACAAGTGTGTCACGCTGCTGGCATACGCTGATGATATTGACATCATTTCGTTTACTTAAATCACTTCGTGACATTGGCCAATTGATGAGGAGAACCCATAATTTTGTTAGAAATGCGTTAAAGCGAAAACCCCAAAAAAAGTCTCGAGGAAGGACCAAAAATAAAATATCTCAAATCTCGATCGTCACATTGTGACTATCTGTAAAAAGGACTCATTTAAGTGTTCAAAGGTAATAGCAGCCGAAATTGAAAACGTGCTGAGTTAACCTACCAGGACGAATAGTTAAAAAAGTTCATTCCATTCATGTACAAATATAACACGCACAACATGAGTGGATGCGAAAAGCTCGGCCTAGGCCCTCCATGGGCTGTTGTGCCATTAAAAGTAAAGTAAATATATTTATAAATTATTTATTTTTAATTAACAAAATTTGTTAGGCCCTCTTCTATCAACGATTTATGGTATTATTGGATACCGTTCAAGCTGCTTTAGACCACTTTCCCCGAAAATTTATAGTATCCTTGGCCACTTTCTTTGTTGCCTTGGCCTCACGTTTTACCACAGTTCAATTGGCCTGAGTTCTGGAGAATTTGCTTATCGAGGCACCAAAAGCACATAACTTTTTGAGTATCATTCCAAGGCCAATTTACTGTAATGACAAGAATTTAGGTCGGGCCAAAAGAAAGTGGAGACCTCATGCTGACTTACGAAAAGCTTTAGTCTTTTTTTATGCAATGTAAAATTAATGTAAATTTCCGAGTTTGTTGTTCCCATGGTTACAAACGACTTGCTACTTTCGCCACAGCTGCAGCTTTCTGACTGTTACACAGAGTGTCCGGAGTTCGAATCTCGTCACAGGCAAAATCAAAACGTAGATAAAACAAAAACATTTTTGTACACAGCACCACCTCTTGGCAGGCAACGGTACATTTTCCTTATCCTTTCTATCCCTCTTTCGTTGGCGCTACATGCGGTCACAATCGACACTGAAGTTCATTGTGGTAAGGGCGTAACACTCGCCACGAAGGCTATATCTTTATCAGTGTCCTATGATTGCATTCCCTCTCTCATTCTCCCACATATTTATCTTCCCTCCAATAAAAAAAATCAAAAACAAAAACAAAAAAAATATGATAATTATCAAACATTTCGAAAATACTCGCAGAGGAAATCATCCTCCAATTGTTCTTGTTCATGTGTAATTTTGTTTATATAATTTTTCATGATATATATATATAAGAACACCTTGTTCTGAAACCAAAAAAATTAAAAAAATATTTCTCTAGGCTTATAATAAATTTAAAAGGTATTTACTTTTATTCATTTATTCCATAAGTTTAATTTTTTCTTAAAACAAAAACAAAATCATCAATTCAGTGTAAAAAAATAAATTTAAAAGTTATACATAAAATCACATTTCAAAAGGACAAACAAATAAGAACACTTCAATTAAAAAAAAAATATATAATAAATATATAATTTATTATATTAATTTATATTTAATTTATATATTTATAATATAATTAAAAAATTATAAAATATTGACTCAAATTGTTCACTAATGCTAATATTTTGTGGAATAGCCTTTGTTAATTAAAACCGCTTTACACATTCTACGCATTGATTCCACTAGAGACGTGCAAGTAGCCTGGGGTATGGAATACCACGCTCTTTAAATGCTTTGCTACAATTAGTCTTTGTTTTTAGCTCTGGTACTGCCAATCATCTCTTTGAGAATATTCCACAAGTTCTCGATTGGATTAAGGTCAGGAGATTGTGAAGGCCAAGTCATAACGGGAATTCCATTATGGGAAAACCAATCTCGCGCAAGGATTGAGATGTGCCTTGGGTCGTTATCCTGTTGCATTTGCCATTTCACGGGCATTTCCCATTCAGCATAAGGAAGCATCACCTCCTGAAGGATGTTTACGTAAAGAAATCTGTCCATCGTTTCATTTATCCAATACAGAGTGCACACACCATACCAAGAGAAGCATCCCCATACCATGATGCTTCGACCTCCGTGCTCAAACGTCTGCCTAGTATATTTTGGGCTCAATTCTGCACTTGTCGGGCGTCTAACCCAACGTTAGATTTTTAGCATGCCCGCATTAAACCCTTCACAGCGACTCTTTAGCTCTCGGATATGACACTAAAAAAAACTCGATCATAATTTATAAAACTTCCAAAACAAAAGTATAAACACATTTCAAAATGCTTTAGTTCATTTTGTTACATTTTTACCATGTTTATCAATCAATACGTACATACATATATAGTATAGAAGAAAATTTACATGCTTTTAAATTAAAATTTGTATAACTCAAAATATGGTATACATTATATTTTTGTTTTTATAAATCCAATTGTAAGATGAACAATGCTTTTATTATGTTTTCTTTTTATTCTGGTAACTGTAAGAAGTAATAAAAAGCATTAACAGAAATTATGTAATCAATTATTTACAAAAACTTCTTACATCAAAGTGACTGGCACAACGTTTATAGCTAAGTGCAGGTTGATGACTGTAAGACGTCAAAGTATTGTAAGCCCTGACTAATTTATCGGCATACTCTTCAATTTCATCCTCATCTAATATGTCCAAAAGATTTAAGTTTTTATCCCAAAAGAATGGCAGCTCTCCATCTAAGAAGTAATCGCTTAATACGTTTAGCATCTAGATATAAAATAAATATCATTTATTAGGCACGATCATTTCTGATATTTATTATACCTATTTATTATAGTAGTTTATATCTGAAAAGTAGTCTTTAACAATCTCAGTTTTAAGTCGAAACTGTGTTAGCCCGCGAAATAAAAATGATGTTTATGATGTTTAAAATGATATAGCTTGAGTTAATTTGCGTACGGTTAAAAGGTACTAAATTTTGGCTTATGTTCATTTACGCTACTTCATCATGTTGCCACAGATATTTATGTACTTACATATTTACCTATATAATATGTAGACATGGGCACGTGAATAATTTTAGACACCCCTCAAGCACGCTCATTAAATTGAATTGAAATTATTACTCACGCATATTCACGCACTTTGACATTTTTTCACAAAAATTGTCCACGTGATTACGTGGAAATTATGGACAAACTACATTACGTCAGATTTAGGTCACACGCCCATCTCTAGTTTGCATATAATACTCACATGGTCCAATATAACGCTTAATGGATTATTCCAGAAGCTTTTCTTCTGCTTTTCAATCTCCCATAGAAATGCTGTAGTAAAAAAGTAACTTTTAAGACGATCCATCTCGTACTGATTTCTTAGAGATTTCAATAGACGAAAAACGACTTTTAGATTTTGTTTCTTGAGCAGCAAATCGTGCTCGGCTTTAGGATTGCAAATCATAAAGCTGTAAACACGTGATTTTGCTGGTCCGACAGTTGGCTTAGGAAGTGCATACCACTTATCGCATTTAGTCAAAAAAGGACGATATCGTCTTATGGCCATCCATTCAGCTTGCCCAAACGTAATAGCTGGAATAAAATCAATCGAGATGCTTCGACGATTACATTTTGCGTAAATCGTGTGCGCCAATCCACGTTTCGAGTACTCCAAGGTGTACAAATCACCATAGTATCCGCGAACTTGATTACCCTCTTCATCAAAGCCATCTTCTATAAGGTCGTTAATCCATCGCTGCAAATTAGTACGTCGCAAATAGTAGTTATTCCAATCTACTAAATCATCTCTTAATAGATTGTAAACGTCATCGTATCCCGGTGCATTATACAATTTAGTCAATGCCTCGGAAAAATCAAGATTTACAAAACCTGGACGATCCTCATCTTGCTCCACATTGATGTACGATGAAAACGGTATACTCAATTTGAAAATAACATCAAATTCATTGGGTTGATTGATTCGAACATTGTTTGAGTAGCTTCCTAGAAAAACACCACTATGGCATTTGTACACCTTCTTCTCTTCTTTCGCATTATATACTTACCAAATAAGCTGGGGCCTGTGAAGAACCAATTAAAAACTCGATCCTGCGATCGCATAAGGTTGAGCACATAATCGCGTATAATGTCAAAATCTTTAGTATACACCTCCCTGTCCGCATCATTGATAGTGATACGTTGGGCGATAAATTGCAAATATTGTTCGTAGGGAGTCATAATTTATTCGTTGCATGCTGAAAAAAAGAAACAATTTTAAATATTAATGTATGTACCGTACCGTAGAATCCAATCAAGTTTTCAGAATCATCTTCTGATGGTGATGATGTATGAAATGGTTGAAAGTTTCAACAATAGAGTTTGGGTCTTTTTGCTTACATTGTATAAAATAAATTAAGAATCCACAGTTCATAGAGAGATTGTAGGGAAAATAAAAATTTAGAGCAAGTTCGTTCTTACACCTTGTACATATCGAACCGTTCATAACTTTATATATGGTGACTATTGAGATCCCACTGATAATTTGTAAATCCTCTTAGTAAATGCTGGAACATCTGGGCTTTCAAGGGCAGCCTATTGCGAAAACGCAACGACGGCTAATTGCAACTTATTTTGATTTAGAAAACATAAGAAATACCATACATGTTATTTATTGAATTAAATACTGATTAATTTATTGATTTTACCGATTATTTAAATTTTCAGCATGGTACTTATTAAAACATTTTGTATTCAAAGTTACATTGCATTTCTTGCATTGATATATTGTTTGAGAATGACATTCGGCACATCTTAGCCCCTTAAAACCAGCAATACGTCGCAATTGTCGTGGCCTTCAGACTCCTCAATATCCACTTACTCTGATTCATTTAGTTCTGATGTAACCGGGAACAAAAGTAATTTTCGGGCTATTTCGGATTTGAACTCTTGCTTTAAGTCCTTCTCTTTTTGCGATCAAACAGTGAATTTTCTAAGCTTGGATACAGTCTAATTGACGCAATTTGTCTACCATTTTTACCTCGTATAGCTGGACGATAATTAGATACTGCATTATCATGCAGTTCTACGCCGCCCATACGAGGCTGGGCAACAGATACTCTTTTCTTCTGTTGTTTTGACCATCGTGAAGTTGAAACTTCCGGAGCAGTTGCTACGAAATTCAAAATTACCGTGACTTCTGAATTGTCTCGTCAAAGAGCTACAAACAACTCATTTGTGGCTTAAAAGCAATAGTCGTTATAATTCTTTTTCAATGCTTTACCAGTTTTACTTTAGCATCTCTTAAGCGATTTGCCACAGCTCCCACAGCTGCAAACTTATTTTCGCTTAGTAATCAAAACAAGTAGTATGATGAAAAAAATTGGTAAAACAAAATACTGAATGACGCTCTGGATATTCAACACATTCTATCATATTCAATACCACAGATGCTCCCAGGCCAACAGTTTTATCATATGGTGAGGCATATGGCATACCGGCATATGGCATACAATGATAAGTACAAGTAACCTGTATCATGGTAAAACGTATTGCTGTCATTTCTCACTAATTAATTTTTACAGAAAATCAGCATAAGAAACCTAGCTACTCAAGAGAAAGTATTTCACGATAGAATGTCAGACGAAAATGATAATAAACAATAATTTACTCGAGAAAATTATGTATGAAATATGTCAAAGTGATTACGTTCAATCCGCCGTCGTTGCGTTTCAACAGTACACCTGGAATATATCAACCGGTAAAACTAATCAGGTGGTCGCTGTGGTGTAGTGGTAGTGCGTTGGACTGCTACGTAGAGTGTCCGGGGTTCGAATCTCGGCACAGGCAAAATCAAAAAGTAAAAAAAATAATTTTTCTACACGGCATCACCTCTTGGCAGGCAATGGCAAACCTACAAGAGTAAAAATTGCTATGAAAATCTTTTCACTAAGTTTTACTTAGTGCAATAAATTTGCACTTCCACTAAAATGCCAATTTAACTCTGTCACCGTATCACTAAAATTTGTAAACCTTCTTTTAAAATGCGGAAAAATATTAGTTTAAGCTATTATGGTACTACTGTGGGCAAAAGTTAGTAAGACTTTGTTCATAATTTCAAATTTTTTTTATTCATTCTTCCAAATATATTTCGTCCCCTTCAAAGTAATCCCCCCTGGCCCCAATACACTTGTGCCAATGTTTTTTCCAATTCTCGAAACAGTTGTTAAAGTCAATTTCCGGAATAGCCTTCAATGCGCTTAGCGATTCATGTTTAATGTCTTCAATTGACTCAAAACAGTGTCCACGAAGCGGTTTTTTGAGTTTAGAAAATAGCCAAAAGTCACAAGGTGCTAAGTCAGGCGAATAGGGTGGTTGCGGAACGATATCAGTCGAATTTTTGGCAAAATGGTCTCGTAAAACCAATGCAGTGATTTTGGAACCAATCGTGCATTCACTCTTCTTAGGCCCAAATGATGTTTTAAAATGGTTTTCACTGATCCTTCCGATATTCCAACGATGCCAGTAAGGTCTCTGACTGTTAATCGTCGATTCTCGAGCTCCAATTCCTTGATTTTATTGACGTGTTGATCATCAGTTGATGTTGATGGCCGTCCGCGTTCTCGACCATCTTTGAACAATTTGTACCAATCAAAAACACTTGCTCGCAACATACAATTATCACCGAAGGCCTTTTGCAACATTCTGAACGTTTCGGCACCAGAAATTTGATTCCGCACACAAAATTTAATGGGACTTCTTTGTTGAATAATTTCACTCATTGTGAAAATCGCCGAATGCACTTTTTGTACTTCAGAAAGACCAGCGTATACTAAACACTAATGATTATTTTGATGTGACATTTGGCACAGATGTCACCGACAGTCATACCAACCTTAAAAAAATAATATTTTAATGAATGGGTTTCCGCGCGAAATTTAAATTAAAAAGTCTTACTATTTTTTTTGTAATATGTCATGTTGCCACAGATACAAACATATGTATGTAGTTATGGCTTTGAAGTGAAAGTGAGTCGGAAGTGTGTTATGCCTACAAGAATTAGTATTATCTCTGAATTAAAGTAACACCTTGGAAGGCACTTACGCCAAGTGCCCATGCTTACTAAGAAGCTGAAAAAAGTCGTATAATATTTGCATAGATATTTTTTGCTCCGACAAGTCAAAGGTAAATATGATTGGTAATGATGGAAAAGTATGGGTAAGGCGGTCAGAAAATCAGTAAGTAAACCCACGTTATACCACCGAAATATTTAAACATGGTGGTGGGTAATATAATGGTATAGGGCCTTTATTTTGAATAAAGCAAACATGGACAAAAATCTCTACATGCAAATTTTGGACTGGACGCAATTCCAACAGGCTAATGGCCCGAGGCACACGGCTCACCTTACCAAGAAGTGGTTTTCAGACAAAAGAATTGATGTGATGGAGCGGCCTTAAAAATCCCCGGACTTGAATCCGATAGAGAAAATGTGGAAAGTTATCAAGGAAAAAGTTGACATTTGTATATTGATGATTAACTACTTAGTTGTGTCTTCGAGAAAATTTAAAAAGAAAAAAAAAACAACAAAAAAAATCTATCATCGCTGCTCCTTCAGAAAAAGAATGTGTAATCTGTAGAAGCGGTCATAGAATGTGATAAAGGTTTAGCGCAATAACAACTATTGGCTAAAATATGGTTTCATATGCCACCAACAGAAGGGAGGGGAAAAAGGAAAAACTATGTGGACGAAATTAATTGCTGTTGTGCCTAAGTCCTTACTGAGATAGATGCCACGCTCCTATCAACTCGAAAAAAAAAAAAAAAAAAAAAAAAATTAAAATGGAAAAAATACAAATATTTTGAGCGCTGACAACAAAATACGTCGCTGATAATCGCCGTCCTTCCCCTCGCATCTCACTCACGTTACCCACACCATCGCTTCACTTGGCCTTTATCGATTGGCAAAAAAGAAATAAGAACGCTGCAAGCGACCGTTCACAAACAGAACCACGGGAAACGGCGGCGACGTCAGAACCAACAGCAGCAGCAGCAATTCGCTCTGCTTAATAGGCCGCGTCGTCGCCTAGCACAACAAAACCAAAAGCTGTGCAAACCGAGCCGATGCGAGGCGACAAACGAACAACCCACCAAATAAACCAAAGCGAACCAGAACCATGGCATATCATGCCTTACCATACCATGCTATGCCATGCCTTGCTGCTGCCATGCTATACAATTCCTACGACAACAACAGCAACGACGATTCAACGTACGCTTGAGCACAGTCATTGTCGTTTTTGTTATTGTTTTTGCTGCTGTTGTTGTTTGGGCGATACAGGCGCGCTGACGATGACGATGGTTGCGCGCTGTCGTTGTTTATAGTGAAGGGAAGAAGTGAGCAGGGGTGCGGGAAAAATGGGCTAAACAAAAACAACAACACAACCAGGCCATAGCACTGCGAAACGCGCACAAGACAGGAGTATAACGACGACGATAGTTGGTTGGAAGAAGGGGCATAGAGTGGGGCAAAGTGAGGCGACATATATATATACTATGTATGTATGTGCAAGTACGGTTTGTCAGATAGCAGCAACAACAAGCAAGTAAGTTTTGTCGCGCGCAATGCATGAAGAGGCTGTGTACGTGTGTTTGTGTTGTTGATGGGTAAAGCGGCGGATGGATGGTTGGTTGTTTTGGTTTGGTTTGGTTGGATCGATGGATGGATGTACGTACGTTCGTACGTACCTTCGACATACGATGGCTGCACACACACGTAAACGAGGGAGTAGAGCGGTCAGAGCGAGGCAGAGAACCGAACGTTGTCAGCATCAACAGAAATTGCTGAGAACAGCAGTGAAAATAACAACAACTAAAACCAACACACAAAAAATAGCAACAGCAAGCAACGAACGCATCAGAGCAAATGACGTTGACGACGACGGCGGCAACGACAGCTACAGCAACAAAGGCGATGATGATGACGGCATATATGGGCGAGGATGGGGAGGGAAAATTAAGGCAACATTCACTGAGTTGTATGTGTGTACGCTTGACTCCGTATTACCAGTTGTAAGATCCGAGTTGAAGGGACGAGAGTGCAGGGTGGTTTAGTTGGAAACGCAACAAACATGTAATAAAAACAAAATATGTGGAACATTGAAAAGTAATAGTGTTAACCTATGCACAACAGTTCAAAATTAACTGCTACCACAGTAATCTCAATGAGAAGCGTCGTGATCCGACATGACAAGATCTCAAATCTCAATTTCTTGCATACGCACTAAGAACGGTACTTGCATTGTCTATGGTAAGTTGGCGCCGAATTATTAAAATAATTATCAACTGAACGCGCAAAAATAGTCAAATAGCAGTAACATAACATAAAGACAGCCTATCTGCCTGCCTGGCAGTCAGCTTAACTACCGTACAGACTTGCTCGACACACAAGCAACGACAACTACAACGATGGCGACGACAACGACAACGACGAACGTTTTTAGTAGGAAACAAGAAAAAGGCGACGTTCCCGGCACCAATGTGAAGGAAGCGTGGAGTGGTGAGGTATGGAGTGTAGTATACTGGAGAGGGGTAGAGAAGGCATTGTGAACTGTGCTGCGCTATATGTATGTATGCCTGCGGCAAACGAACAAGCGATTGAATGAGGGAGACTGAACAAATGAGCGGGCGGCGTACGAGGGGTCGGTGGTCGATTGGAAAGCGGTGTATGTGCTGTGCTGTGCTGTGCAGTTGACGTTGTTGTTTTTGTTGGTGGTAGTGGTGCTGCTGCAGGAGCGTTTTTTGACGAGCGCGCGCTTCTTTCACTTGTGCTGTTGTCATCATTATCATCATCGTTGCCGTTGCCGTTGTCGTCGCTGTCGCCGCCGTCGTTGTTTTTACTGTATTCACTGCCATTGCCTGCCTGCTGCCTTGCCGTTTTAGTTGCTCGTCGTGTCGAACGTTGTGCTGCGGTGGTTGTATGCAGGCAGCGTACGTGCGCTCAGCTCATTCAAGTGTCCAACTTTTGTCGGAGCGGTCGTATTGGTATTTCGGTGCGCGCATAAATTGACAATACGGTACGGGCAGTCAATATACTATACATATATATAGAAATATATGTATGCATATCTATATGTATATACAAACATACAATATCGTACGCTGCAGAGAACCGCACTGGACACTACCGACAAAAACCCTTAATTGTCGTCATTGACGCAATCGTCGTCGTTGCAGTTTTTAAGGATAGAAATACAACAAACGCGTAAAGTTCACAGACGTATACACTTAATAAATAACTGTAACAGCATAATATTCAAACACTGGAAAATGAAGACACCGCGCGGTGCAAGCGAATCATCAACAACTTCAGATAATACAACTGAATTCATCGATATTGTAAAGAAATACGATGTTGTTTATAACACACACAATCCTGATTATAAAAATGTCGAAGTGAAAATGAAGGTTTGGTCCCAGATTGCGGAGGAGATTGGTTTGTCAGTTGGTATGTCTTTTTGTTGTTGTACGGTGTGCACAAAATGTGCGGAGAAGCAGCAGCAGCAGTAGATGAAAATATAAGAACAACGTTCTAAAAAGTAGCAGCGAAACAGCAAACGAAATAGCAAGTAAAACAAAAAAAAAAAAAACACAAAAACAACGAACAAAATACTAAGAGCAAAGGCAATAACAGAGAGTAAAATTTTTTTATTATTTTTGTTTTTTGCGTTATTTACACTCTCCGTCGCGAATGCATTGTCTGTATATTTTGTACTGAATCTACAACAAAAATTTAAGGCTCTTCTGCTCATCAACGAGAAAAACAGGGTGATGATTGCATTCACTTCACCGTAAATCGATTTGTACGCTCTGGTGTATTAGTTAATTCGCGATATTAGACACAATAAACCCTGTATTATAACATGCATCTCTCGCCAGAGCATTGGTCAAGATTCTCTCTGATTCTCTCCATGGGGTAAACGTTACCCTCGCCCCGCATAACTACAATAGCTGTGCATAATCTCAATAATATACAGGGGTTTCAACTCTGGCGTTCGTTATTTGGACAACCATATTGCAGAAACTGTTAACTCCATAAAGTAAAATGTGAAGAAAAATATGTTTTACAGATTTTTTACATTGTTGGGGGAAAAAAATTGTTTAAGGAATTTATTTTACATATAAAGTTTAGCATAAGAGCAATATGAATTTACTTTAGTGCTAAAATATATAAAACAGAAAATCCAAATTAATCGCTTTGGGCTATGAACTTTTCAATTGCGCATTCTGTATTTGAAATTGAAATTCTGAGCTAGACATCAAAACTTCTTCCAAACTAACCACTAACCCCACCAATTCTTATGTAAAATCGAATATCGAATTAGTGAATAAAATTGTTAAATTCTTAAAGGAGTTGAAAGTCACCATATACGATAATCCACGCTACTATACACTTTATGTATTGGGCGAATGGCATTAATAAGCCATTTAAAGATCTTAGTAAATATTTCCTACTTCACCCGTACTTTGAAATCACGATAGTTCTATATATTTTAGAAATACAATAATTAAAACCCCGAACCGAAACCGAAAATTGTTTACAAATGAAAGCTCTCTCCAATTATGGCAGACAGTAACGATCACAAATTGAATACTGAGAATATAATGTACGGGATTCAAAAATCAACTAATTTGCTGATTTAGCAAAATATGTAGTAGTTGCCTCGGCTAACTACTGGACAAACATACAACAAGTGAATATACTTACTCAGTCTCTCTCTCTCTGTATATTCCTACTTGATCTCATGTTTCATTTATTGCTACTTGCTGGTACTGTACTGTAGCCACTTGAGTATTTGATTTGAATTTTATTTGTAAATTCACCGAAAATTTGTTGCAGATGCATCAAAACGAAAATGGAAGAATCTACGCGACAGCTACACAAAATATTTACGCTCATTTCGAGTTGGTACAAAAACATCGAAGAAGTACCAGTACTGGGCACATGCAGAGCATATGGATTTTTTGAAACCATACCAGGGCCCAGGCAGGTGAGTAACATTGCAAAATGCTGAATTCCTCAATCATATTTGATGAGAGAACTTGCGTAAATTTACAGAAATTCAAATGCCACCAACAAGACGAATGAAGATGATGATAATGAATGTGATTTAGGGTATCAAGTGTTAACAAAAGCCTCATCGGATGAAGATATTAAAATAACAATGACAACAGCTCCCGTTAGCAGTACCCCATCCACACAAACAGTAGCCACAGTTCCACCAGTTTTAAATTCCACTGCAACGACTTCTACATTTTCACCAGCAAGTTGCAGCACATCTGTCACTCCATCAACTACAATACAAACAGCAGCATCCACAGGAGGCACACTTGTCCTACCTATACCATCATTACCCACAGTTCAGCTTCCACCACAGCTATCTGGCAAACCGCTATTGGGGCCAATTCCAAATATTCCAACCTCAATGCCAGCTCAAATCTTTCCACTTCCACAATTGACAACGGGAGGTACCCCAATAAAAACAACAATTCCAATGCCAGCGAGTAGTACCGCTAGCAGCGTTGGTTGCCTCATTATTGAGCCGCAACTCTTTGCCTCTGCCGATACCTTCAAAAAGGAACTTAGTGCGCCCACTCTTGGATTATTTCATAACATCACCACATCTCAGACAATGTCAACAGCAGCGTCGTCTTCTACACGTGTCCATCCGCCATTAATAACGAAAATACGACGTGTGCAGCCATCCCCACAAACAGCAGCTATCAATTTAAGCTTTTCAGCAACAACTCAACCAACAACAGCAGGAGGAAATGCAACAACTCAACCACCGCCTGTAAAAATTCGCAAGACCGATCGTGATCGATCTGATATTGACGTATCTGCCATATTGCAAGCGAATCGTGACTTAGATGCCAATACCTTGTTTTTCCTAAGTCTCTCGCGAATGGTGCGTTCGATGCCAACAAAGTTCCAATCATTGGCTAAAATGCGCTGCATGCGTATCGTCAGTGATATTGAATTGGAATTAGAAAATGTCAATGAAAATCAGGGTCCGCCCTCAAATGATGATGCCATCAATAACAGCTCGAAATACTGCAACATTGATTCACCATCTCCGCCGGACGGTTCGGCAATCATACCCAGTGTCAGCGATGCTCCAACTGAACACTTTATTTATGTCATGTCGCCATCGCGTGTAGAGAGTATGATTGATATATCTTCTGACGATGAAACAACCATGAATGGAAACTGAATGCATGTGATGGAAGGAGCAAATGATTGTTTATTCATGTAATAATTGTTTTCTGATACCTTAAATAATCTATGTATTAACTTAATTGCAAAATTATTCACATCTATCCACATAGAATGTGGCGTTGTAAAATTTAAATGTGTTCTTTGTTAAGAAGTCATTGACATATTAATTTTTAAAAGTGTAAATATATTTCACTCAAAAAAAAAAATTTTTCAGCACTAAAAATATATTGGAAAAATCGCGAAAGCAAAGTTCAGGTTCGGTCGAACTTTATATACGCCGCTACACACCATTTGAAAATAAAACACAATTTTTGCATTCAAGGGTGGGTTAAATTTTTAGGGTTTTATTTTATCAGCGTTGACTCACTATATAAAAATTTGTATGGGAAGTAGACGTGGTTATTGCCAAATGACCATAATTTTTTAAGTTATTGTATCTGTGTATACCAAAATTGGTTCCGTTTGATTAATTGCCCAATGTTGACAATTTTCAGAACAGTTGTAAAAGAGACAATTTCAATGAGTTGTAACGTTTAAAATTTTTTGTTTTTTTGCTCAAGAATTTTTTTAAATCAATTTTTGTAGTATGGGAGGTACCACACTCACTTGACTGATTTTTATTAGATTATACGGAATATCTGTACCAAGTTTGGTTGAGATTGCTTAAGTTTTACTCGAGTTATCGTGTACTCAGACAGACGGACATGGATAAATCGATTCCGCTATACAAGCAAATCATTTATATATGTTCGTACCTACAAACGCCTAATTTTGGGCGTTACAAACAACAATTACCCGATCAACCAGAATGTGTAAGATATAAAAAGTAAACGATTTAATTTACTACACAGAACAACTTATTTTTCTATTGTTCCTAGAACATTTCCTTTCTATGGTAATTATAGTAAGTTTCTCCACAATCACCGAATTGGGTCTAATTTGCTTTACTTTTTTTAATGGTACAACCTAGACCGAGCTTTTTCGTATCCACTCATGTGGCGAAGTAAAAAGCTTTTTTAGGCAATTTTGTAGGTTTACCATTGTCTACTCAGATGTGATGCCATATAAAAAAAATTATTTTCCCTATTTTTTTAATTTTGCGTGTACCGAGATTTGAACCCCGGACACTCTGCGGTGCTAGTATACTAACAACAACACCACGGCGACTACAATTTGCCTTACTATTTCCTTTAAAAAATGCACTTGTATGGGAGGTAGGCGTCGCTTTTGACCAATGTGGACAATTTTTACAAAAATTATTTTTGAAGCTATTTAATGAAGTTTAACGAAATTGGATAATTGGATTAATTTGATTCTCAATTTTTTTCAATATTACTGGGAATTCACTCGATTGGTAAAATCCACTTCAGAACATAACCTCAAACTGACTATGGTTGTTCTGAATACGAGCAGAAAATATTTCAGTTGTTAATTGGCATTACTTTCTTTTGTTATGTATCTCAACCCCCGATATATTTTCCAATGAATCCACAATATATGTAGTGGGTTTTAGTTTTATTTAATTTAAATTGTATATCAAGCAGATATATGTATATAAAAAGAATTCAAATTTTCCATGTTGCCACCAAGGCAACTATGGAATTCTATAACGAGCCGCTGGAGGCGAATGAATTTCATTCATAAGTTTATCAAGTCCCACTTAGAGAGCAGGCGTATAGCTTAGGATTGTACTTTATTTTTTGTGGTGAATGCAAAGTAAGCAACACAGCCAACAAACAGAGCGGCCACTAACTCAGCCTTGATCCAGGGTCCTTTATAAGCACCCTTCGTGGCAACATTAATATCGATTAAAGACTTTACATTCGACACGTTATCACCGTCACGTTGAGCTTTACGTACATTGGCATAGCCTTCCTCATCAAAGAGACGCACAACTACGTTGCCGCTGCTGCCCTTTTTAGTTTCTTCAGTCCAGCTTATCTGAAATAATGGGAAAGATTAAGTAATCGAATTAAATTGCTGGAGCAAGTTCATTTACTCACTTGATATTTGTCCTCGGTAACACGGGCAACAGGAACAACCTTACCACAGGGAAACTCGGCGAACAGAGTAGGCTTAGCTCCATTGCCACATTGCAGCGTGAATTCACCAACGTGAGCCAATTGTGTGAGAATGGTAGCATCTTGGGTGCTGAATGAGGTGACACTGACTTTTGGGCTGGTGCAACTGGCGCACAGAGCAGTTGCAACGACAGCAAATATCAAAACAAAAGCGAATAATAAGCGGGACATTTTTTTAATTTTATAATATTATTTGTATGTAAAACCAATTACTACCACACCAATTCAACTGAACTAAGATTGGAAACAAAAAAACTGTGATACTTTCACAATTTGACGTTTATCAACGAAGAATTGTTGTTGTCGTGCCACGACAGCACGAACACATCTTACGTCAAGTTTCGGCTGATAAACGTAACGTTGTCATTACAGTGTTGCCAGCACTTTGTACATAGGTTAGAGTGGTATTTGACTGATTTAGGCGAGCAAAATTATTTTATTGGCTTTTACACAAGCAGATTATTGCCAGATTTTACATATTCTCTTGTTTGTTTGTTCGACCGTCGATAACTTTTACATACAACCATTTTGAATTCCTGTTTGCTTCTTCTGCCATTGCAAACATTCTGATGTTTGCAATTGGATCACACATGCATTAATGTTTGCATACTGTATAAGGGAACTTTAACACTGGCGTAAGCATGAAAGACTGTGCGAAACAGGAAGAAAAGTAAGGTAGTAAGAAAAAGACGCAACCGTCTTGGGTATTAGCCAAATTTAGGCGACCAAAATGATACAGCCAATTGTGACTTCCTAGCCACCAAACAGAATATCGGATAGAACCCGGTGTACCTATGTAAAAGCGGACATAGATTTCAAATCTCACGTATAAACAGTAATTTTATAAAATAATAACAAAATTAAAAAAAAAAAGTTTTTCGGCGTTAACTTCGGAACCTTTAAAATATCTATAGATTTTTAGTACTTAATAATAAGAACACAAGTTTTCAATTAAAATATATACATACAATTATAGTAATATTAAAAACTACTGAGTGTGTGGTTTGCGTCCACACCTACATATGTATGTATATTTATCGAGCAGTTCGAATCTTTGTCTAGGTGGTCCAATTTTGACTTTGAACTATCATTTTATATGAATTTAACTTCTTCCTATTCAATAATTTATCTTTAGAAACGCTTTACAATAAAAAAAAAATTATAATAGTTTGGTAATTGATATACATGTGTCGTTTATTTTTTGAAATAAAGGAATTGTAGTGCATTTTCAACAGAAAAATGTTGTTTTGCAAATTCAAATATAATTATTGTACATATTAAATATAAATTTCCCGAAATCCTGACGTGATGGCGAAAAACTGAGTACCCCCGAATTATATAGAAATTATGTATGGGTGTCTGAAATGGGTAATGAAAATATACAAACCATTGGCAAACAGTTCGATGGACTCTGGTGCAAAATTTTTTCGTGAACCCTTTTTATTGGAAAATGTTTGCGACAATGAATCTTTTGATAATTATTTATTTGAAAACTTTTCAGATAAATTTTCTTTAAACTGATCTGATCTCACATTGTTGACAGTTCTTTATTGTTTGTTTCTCTTGCGCAAGTGATGTCTATAAGCAAAAGCGAAGAAAATATACGATTATTTTCGAAATTGAAGTTAATACAAAATTATGTACGTAAGTCCCCTTTTAGACACATCGATTTGCAACCGATTTCTCTCTGTAATATTATTTTGAAACACTGTTATATCGCCGATACCTATTAGACACATCGATTTTTACAAAGGCTCTAATAAAGGCACCATAGCTTCATATTAGCTCTTGCCTTGGTCGCGTATACCGGCTTACACAAACATTTGTACTGGAAATAATGCTATATTTGCTTAAATTACGGCTATATATAAAGTAACGGAAAAAATTTAATTTATTTTTAAATAAATTTAAATCTTAAAAAGACAGCTAAAGGGATTGTAAAAATTCTTTTTGTTGCGTGAAGTTTGGCGGGATCTGCTATTGTTTGTTTACAGTGTTAAATTTTGTGTTTTGCGTTTTTATCGAACACAGAATTTGTCTCAAATTTTGTATTGCACATGGAATTTTGGGTGCCGAATCGCTGAAAATGTTACAGACTTCATAAAAAATACGTGCACATGAGTGGTACACTGCATTCAAAAGCGGTGGAAGATTTGCCTCGCTGTGGTCGGCCATTAACGTTTTCTTCTTTGATTATGATTATCACTGTTTTGTGCACTCGGAATTCTTGCCAGAATATCAGACGGTAAATAAAGAATATTACGTCGAAAAAGGCAAAGTTTGTGGAAAGAAAACTAATGGGATTTCCACCACGACAATGTACCATATCGCAAGGCTATGATTGTGAACGAATTCCTGGCCAAAAACTCAACAAATATCATCGAGCAACCAACGTATTCACATGATGTGGCTCCGGCTGACTTTTCTCTTTCCAAAACACAAATTACTATTTCGAGGCACCCGTTTTCAGTCGATAGAAAACATAAAAGATAATTCGCGACGAAAACTAAAATCGATTCTGGAAAACGCGTTTGAAAAATGTGTTGATGACTGGATTATTCGTTTATTTCTGAAGTCGCCTACTTTGAAGCCGATACAATATTTGAATGAATAATAAATATTTTGTGTTTTATTTGACAAAAATTGCGAAAAATTATAACCGAGAAAAAAATTTATGAAATAAAAAAAAAAAATTTAAATAAATAATAGTAAGGCATTGTATATTTTGTATTTAAAATTTTAATTTCAATTCACATTGCGATTAATTTCGACTTCATGCAAATACATACATTCATGCTCAGGGAAATCCTTTAGCTACCTCAGCAAACGCGCATGAAACAAAAGTAACATTGTAGCTTGAAAAAATTAAGTTGTTGCCTTGTCACTTCGTGTTCGCAGTCAATCAAACAAAAAAGACCGACGCAAAGCGCCCGTAGCATCCGGCTTCACATTCGCAATTTTTTATACGAATAATTTCTAAGTAACTTCTAAGTTATCCATGTTCGATAATAAAAGAAGGTAAATTTTTTGCCTTTTTTAATAAAAAAAAAAAGCAGTTATTCGCACTTAAAAGTAAAAAAAAAAACTATTTTTCTCCAAAAACTTATTGATTTAAATACTTTATAGATGCAGATTATGAAATAATATAATAATGTAATATTTTTGCTTCTCAAGGTAAAAAAAAAAACAATAATAACAGACTTTCTAAATGTGACGATATGTATGAGTGGAGATGTACGAATATGCAAAGCTTTCAAATGCATCTTCTTCTTTTCGCATCCACTCAAGTTTTGCGTGTTGTTATATTAGTACATGTATGGGAGGTATTCACTTATGCCAAGTCCAATCGACGATTTTGATTTTGCCTGTGCCGAGATTTGAACCCCGGAGCCTCCGCATAGCAGACCAACGCACTACCAACTACGCCATGGTGACCACAAACATAGGTCGATGCAATTCAGCACAGTTTTATCTTATTCAGCCGACAGTTGTAACATCATGAATAAGAATCGCAACTTGGAAATCAGTGAAATTCAAAAATTAAACCACCAAGTGAAAATTTTTCATATTTTGAAATATGGGTGTGCTTGAGGGCTCAACACTCAAATCATAGGCGGTTTAAAATATTAGTCTGATAAAATTGTCGTACGCTTTCCCACTTCACTTCCAACTATAGATTTAAATAATTCTAAGAAAATCCATTCTTGCTAATTATATTCTTGTTCCTTCTAAATGATCTCACAACCCTAACCTCAAATAATAATCTTTTTACATCTTTATTCTATACGAAAACTAAACTTACCACAAATATCAGTTTTCTTTTAAAAACGGCACTCTTCAGTTTCAAAGTCTCTAGATTGAAATCTGAAATTTTATTTTGCACATAAAATACCAAAGAGCACATAAATACGTTGATATTCAAACACAATGGAAATATGATTGGCGAGCAGTGTTGCAAATTAGTACGACTGTGTTGGTGAAATAGTACTATATTATTAATCGAACAAAAGAAGAATAAGTAAGAAATGGATGTTTTAATATATCAACTTTGCCTAGGCTGATAACATACCGGTCAATAATAACACCTCGGCGTTTACAAAATAATATACTTCTCTTATTTTAAAGGAGTTTCGGCCACTGTTGATTCATATTTAACAGGGTGGAGTCATTTAAGAGAACACGCTAATTTTTTTTAACTGTCAAATGTGAAAGTGCCAAAATAGTAAAAAATGCAGAAACCACAAATGTTGTAGTAAAATCAAAAATATGAGTTATTTGGATACTACAGCTTTAGTTCTCACCCTGTTAAATTCGCCTTGGACCACTATCACATCAGCCATCAGGTGTATCATGAAGAGGCAAGCTTTCTAAAATAAGGAATCGTTACGGAAAATATGACGCACACGAAAGACTGTTGTAACCCTCCCAAGGTATTTCTGTTAATTTTGATTTAAAATAAGGGTGTGATAACTCGAAATATTTATTGTCCTGTTGTAGGACAATGGTCTTGACTGTTCAGACTTAAAATTAATAAAGATTTATATTTAATTAATACCTTAGTTGCGACAAGGCAGCCTTGGAAATTCTCATCAAGACCATTGTAAATTTCCTCCAGACTGATAGCAAAAAGTGTATCTAATGCCGATATCACGTTAAAGAATTCAAAACACATTTGCCCCAGCGGCAACTGTTGCCAGAGTGCTACCGACCTAACGAATTACGACAATGTTAAACCGGTCCATCAAAATGTGCGCTTTGTTACTAAAAAGTACGTTCTGGCAACACTGCTAGTGAGATTGAATTGATGAAATAAAAGTGTACGCAGTGAAAAGTAAAAACGTACTTATAAAATAAAAAAGTACTTTCTTTTTGATTTTATATTTATTTATTTTCTACAAGCACAAAAAAAGACTTTTAATTTTTCCAAATTCTTAAAAAAAAGATGCTTAGCTACATATACATGTGTTTTGTATATTCTCTAAGATACGCTCTTTATGAACTGTCCTCCATGAATTCGTAAATACAGAAAGTGCAACCACAAGTTGCGGAAAAGACTAAACAAAACTTTTTAATATTGTGTTGATGTAAGTGAGAGTGGAAATATTTGTAACTGGTAGCATTAAAAAAAAATTAGAAAGAATAAGAAATATTTGTATGTCCCCTTTTACAGGTGTTAACTATTGAAATCAACTTCTTGGTGTTTGTGAGGTAGAGGGGACAGAAAAGTCTAAAAGTCTACGAAAGTACGTGGTTTGCAACAGTGCCTGGTGGATTGAATATGCTGCCAGACTTGTGCACTAGGAATGATTTTAAATGCCCTTCGAAAAAGTTCAAATTCCACTGTAAAGGGTGATTTTTTTTGCTGCTTGGTTTTTGACGATTTCTGACATGTGCCAAAGCAAAAAATGCTCAATTTGGTTTGCCATTTCATCATGAATAGACTTAAGCCTGAACAATGTTTGGAAATTATTGAAATTTATTATCAAAATTCGATCTGTTTTTTATCGCAAAATTGTTTTCAGCGAAGAGGCACATTTTTGGCTCAATGGATATGTAAATAATCAGAATTACCGTATTTGGAGTGAAGACCAGCCAAAGAAAATTCAGCAGTTACCAATGCATCCAGAAAAATGCACTGTTTAGTGCCGTATTTCTTCAAAGGCGATGAAGGCCGCTGCGTTACGGTCAGTGGAGAAAGGTACCGTTCGATGATACCAGATTTTTTTTTTTACGAAAATCCAAGAATGGGACTCGGCCAATATGTGGTTACAACAGGACGGTGGCACATTCCACACTGCACGTGAAACTATGCACCAATTGAGAGGCGAATTTTATTAGTAGTTAATATCACGTTTTGGTGCAGTCAATTTGCCACCAAGATCGTGTGACTATTTTTTGTGGGGCTATGTTAAGTTTTTTGTCTATACGGACAAGCCAAACACGATTACACAAAAGTGTGAAAAATTTTCGAAAGTTGGACCTTCCGAATGGTCCCGGGCAACATTTAAGTAAAATTATCTTTAAAAAGTAAATGGAAGGAATTGATTTATCGATCCAAATAAAAACTTCATTCACTTCTGTAAAATTTATGTTGTTCTTCAATTTTCGAAAAACAAGCTCTTAAAAAATCACCCTTTAGTTTTCAAAATAATTTATTCCTTTCGATTATATTAAAACCACATTCGACATTTCATTAAATAGTTTATTAGTTTTATCATTGCAAGAAGTTTTCTTATTCGTTAAGTTTCACGCTTGTAGAATATACTTATTTTGTAAAAGTTCTCATTAGTTTACACTGGTAAACTGTAATTACTTTTTCATTGATACATTAATTCTTTTATATAATATTTTAATAATTATATGCTAAAATTCCTTTTTAGGTAAGTAGATTAAAATTTAAATAAAAATTATTTTCTTACTTCACTTATTTAATTATTAAAATTAGTGTAATGTAACAATTTTGTATAATAAATTAATTTAATCGTCTCAATAACAAATCAGTACATTTTTGTTGTTAAAAATGATTCAATAGAAATAAACGAAATTTTAGAATACTATTGGAGAAATTAACAAAATTGTACAGTAAAACCTGTAAAGTTTGACAACCTGCGAAAGTTGAACGATGTTCCATTACATGAAAAACTTAAAGTTCTGATTAAGAACTAAATCGATCTCTTGACAGAGTTATACTTAAACCCTGGTTTAACTGGTTGCTCCTACTGTCCAACTGAGACAGGTTTCACTGTGCTAAAAACAAATACAACAAATAAATTGGAATAACATCAAGAGTTGGAGTAGCTGATTTTCAAACTCAACAAATCAAAATATGGAAAATTTTGTAAAATTGTAGGAAATTATTTTATATTGTTTATTTGAATTTTTGTTTGTTTTTTGCTTTGCTAAAATTTAAATTTTAAACAATTACTTTAACATAAATTAAATCCATCCCCCAACGACGACGACACTATCACATTGGAATACGACGTACTAGCAAATACTCAGAGAATTGCTGCCCCTCAACGCCACCCCCAGTGCTTGCCTCAATGGTGAAGCCAGCATTCAATAATCGAGTTAAAACTTGCACCGAATTCAGTTTACAATAACCATTCAGCGGGAATCGAATAATTTGCCGCCAATCACCCTGATTCCATGAGACACCGCTGCGACTGGTCTGTGTTGCCTGATTTGCCTCGGGAAAGACTTCGTCAAGCAGAGAACGTTCAGCTGAAAGCATTATACGTTCACCCAAGTCGGGCGAAATATGCAGAGCAACCACCTCGTAATTATATTCGGGAGATGGATTGGTGCGGGGGCTTGTTTTAATACGTGCCGGTGGTGTGGGCGGTGCAACAAGATAGTTACCATTGCGTACCCTATCCTTGCGCATGCTTTCGAGCTGTTTGATCATTGCTGAAATTAATGGATTGATGCATAGATCGGCAAAGTTTACATTTTTATAATCTAGTTTGTAAGTATATTGTTACTTACGTTCCACTTCAAAGTACCGTGCCTCCTCCAATAGCAATTCTAAATCAGGAAAATCTTCTGCTATTAAAAGTCTTGAGTTTCTCATAAAATTCAATACATGCCGGAACATTCCACCGTCACGATCAATGAAATAATGTTGCTTCAACGAGTCCAATACAATCGGAATTGAACCGTTAAAAAGCTTAGCTAATTTCGAATCGGGATACTTTGTCAGAGTCTCCAACGAACTTGTGTAGATAGTGCCCCCGACATCGATGTGTACGGGCGCTGTATATCGTGAGGCAGCTGCCACGCATGGTATGCCTACTCTGCAAAAGAAATTATGCACATATTTGTATTGTATAGGAAAATTATAATCGACGAATTAATTAGCTGTCGGGTCCTGGCAAAGTCAAAGATTAAATTAAATTACAACAACAAAAAGTTTGCAAAAGTAATAACCTCCGATCTAAAAGTAACTACTAACTATTGTACTTTGCATGGGTTCATAGTGTCTAACCGAGGGTGATTTTTTGGGCGAAGCCGAACTTTGGTTTTTTTCTTCCATCTTCGGCCGAATATTTTTAAAATATAACAAAACAAACATTTAAAGATCAATTCTTTCTTTTCAAAAAAAAATGTATTTCTTAAAAAAAAAACATAAACATTAACAACAACAAAAAATTAATAATTCAATTATGTACATAATGATGGAAAAAACTCGTAAGTGCCTCAGAGGTTTATAAGAGATCTGATTAAACTAATTGTTGGGGGCATCTAATTAATAATTTAACTTCTTTATTTTGTTTTTATTCAATCGAATATGTCGTTTTGGACCGAATAGTAGAGTCGAATATGCGGTCGGACACTAGTAAGTAGTTCTACAACCACTTTTTAAACAGTTCCTACATTCTTCTAAGTTAATACTACCACTACAAATTACTATAATCTGACCAAGAACTACTACCAACATACTTCCTACTCCCATTAACTTGCATTGTCTTTTTTACTATTGTTCTTTAGTTAGGTAGTATAGCGTTTTGGCTTTCAAACTTTAAAATTTATTATTTATTACAAAGTTCTCTTTGTCTCGAATATGAAACAACACCTTAAAATCACTCAGTTGTACCAGTTTTGTAGTCAATTCTCTGAACACGCTGAAACACATTTTAATTTATTTTTAGTTTACTTCTTTAGAATCGTTTTTATATGTACGAGGGGGTAAAAGATGACCGTCCCAGCGAAAATTGTCATGGAAATGATGAGCAACGCCCTTTATCAATCAAGTATAAAAAAAATGAAGATGCATATTAATATCATATAGCCATAAATGATGGGCAGCACATATGCATGCACGAGTATGAATCAAACTTGCCGATAGAGGGCGCTGATTCGCGGAAACTTCAAACTTGATTGAAAGAGGGCGTTGATTCGCGTATGATTCAAACTTGATTGATAGAGGTTTCTAGTGCAAAAAAACATCAGCTCATCAAAACATAGACAAGATTTACATAGACGTAAGCTCTCAAACCGCGTTCTGAGTGGTAAATTTTCCACCTGGTGGGATCATATAACCTGAATATTTCAATGATGATGATGATTATTATTATAATGATGATGAATATTTTGATGGAGATGATGATTATGCAGAGAGCGTTGCATGCATTGGAAATGCAAATGACCAAAACTAAGTTAATACAGATGTTGCATACCTGGGATCAGAGAATCATCAAACTGAACTACACAAGACTTATCGTTTGCATAAATCAGCACATAAACAATTTCAAAACATATCCGTTAAAAATTGCTTTGGCCATGCCTGCAATGTCTGCGGTAGACTTTGGTTTTTACAAATTTACTAAACCTATCCTGAGAACCCAAAAGGCAAACATTCTGAAGAAGTAAACTTCTGCAGGGCGTCCCACTGAAGCACACAATTTCTTTAACATTACGATTTACAGCATTATTGTATGCGTAAAGAATAGCGTAAATTTCAATGCGTAATATATGGTACCAACACTGCCCACTTTCTATTTTCCTATCTCACTCTTTCCGATTAAGGATTATGCTTGCGGTCATGTAAAAATATCCTAATAACGTAAACGTATAATAGTGTTTTAGTATAAATATAGCATAGAGACTGAACATGAGTCTCTAAGTCCTCTGACATTTTTGATTTCAAACTTACTTATTAAACTGCATATAGGAACTGGCGCCCGCGGATGCGGTACTACCAGGACCACTACCAGTACTGCCTGGCACAACCGTGCCTGGTAAACCAATCGGTGGTGGAACAGATGAGCTAGTTGGCGGTGGTGTGGGTGAGGAAGAATTTGAGATCGTTGGCGAAACAGTTGGAGAAGCACTGTAGTACGAAATGTTTTAATTTTTGTATGCTTTTGCAATTAGGTGATTCACAAGGTGTCGTTTCAAGTAGTGCTGTCATAATGTTGTAAAATTTTGAATAAAAAATTTGTGAATTTACGACAATTGAGAGGATACGACACTGAATACGAAACCTCGCGATTCACTTAAATATGTTGTCAGTTGCACACAACGGGCAACGTGCTTACCTTATTTTGATATCATTTCTAGCATAAATACGTCCCGTCGATGACAAATCTCGTGGTTCCAAAGATTTTGCATCCCTTTCGCGATCTCGATCCATATCGCATTTTTTCCTAAAAACAAAAAACGAAATATTAATCTTGCATTTGGGCTTTGACAATTAATTTCAGTAAATTACAATACTATATACAATCGGTCCATTGTAAATATGATATGTATATATGTATGTATATATATAGCAAGACCATGCAAATATTAATAACAACTTCTAATAAAGTTAAAAACAAAACAATATAGAGAGAGGTACGAATGTTTGATTGTGTGTGTGTGTGGGTGTGTGCGTGTGTATGTATGTAAAACTTTCGCCGGGAAACTTGAAAAACTGATTGGTGTGGTATTCACATGCGATTTGTTTTTGCTTTTTATTCTGCTTCTTCTGCTGCTTCCTTTCTTGTGCAATGTGGATGCCTTCGGCATTTATGTTGTATGGCAGCAAGAGCTAGCAGTGGTTGGCGATAACGTTACAACGTATTAAAATTATTGTAGCATTTGTAAACTGGCTAAAGCAGTCCCATTATTTAACCACAGGGGCATTTGCTATATACAATGTATCAATATATAGTATATAAATACATATGTACATATTTGTATGTGTAGGTGTGCTTGAGGTGTATATGGCCTGTTCGCCGCACGCCCCCCATTACAGTAGAACATACATTTAGAATATGCAAAATTGGTTAATGTCATTTTAGAGTATGGTATCCTTGCATATTACAAAAACAACATCGGTCAAAAATGTAAAGAGCCTTTTCACATCGTTCGATACTCAAAGTGATTTCAGGCAAGGACATACATCCGAAAGAAATCGGATAAATTAAATTATTTTACGACATTAGATGTAGGTTAGCTTTTGTGGTTGTACATCAGGACAAATTTAGGGTCCTTGTGATACCACGTGAGTGCTCATGTCATCGTCTTTAATAACACTGTACAACACGACTTTTAAGCAAAAAAATTAATCAAGATCTGTCAGCTGGATGCATGATGTTGTGTTGAGATATTATATCTTCGCATTAACCCGTTTAATGCCTCTTCAGTTCTTTTGTGTCGTAGATACGTTTTTGATATGCGAAGAGATGAAAACGAGGGAAACCTACCGAAACGGGAAGGGTTGCGCAAATTTGTAAAAACGATGTATTGAAGCGACAACACCTTGTTGTAGTTGGCGCACCGTTATCCGTATTCCCTCTGCATCACGTTTCGTGCATTTCGTTGGCAGGAGAGTAATCTTGATTGCAACTGGTCCAAAAATGGATAAAAAGTTGATCGACGAAAATTAAACTCTAGATCGCCATCGTAATTGTCGCGGTTCCACTGCCGTCCAATACGCCTAGGAGTCCCCAGTTTCACGTTTAATCTATATGTACATAGTTTTCTCTCTTTCTCAGATAGTCAAAAACAGAAATCAGAAAGGCTTGCCCACATGAGCTGGACAAGTACATCCCATGCACATCTTAGGGACGTTGCCCCTTAATACGAAGCGTTAAAAGTTACGAGGATGTGAGCCCTTTAAATACCCCTCTTGAATCCGCTACTGCCAGCAGTGATAATTGTATGAGAAGCAACTGCAAAAGCTGAAGGGACGACACGTATAATTATAGCTGTTGTGTATAGTTAGCATGCTGTTTTACATCCCTGATTCTTATAATGTCCTTAATGTGAACTGTCAATAACGAAAAAAGTGAAAGAAGTTAGCCAAAAAACAAAAAGCAAATGTGTTCAAATGACCGCCGGCGAAAAGAAGTGAACTAAAAATAAAATTTAAAATATTGTGTGAAGCGCAAAAAAATAAATGCCATCAGTTATTACCTCCAGCTGCCAGTGCGAAGAAGAGATTTAACAACTTTATCGTTTTGTTCGCACATGCTAAACGATTTGGCGAGTAAAGCACAACTATTATACAGGGTGTTTTTTTAGAAGTGCGGTTTTCTAGAAGAAATAAAACGCATATAATTTAATGCTATGACCAAGAATAGCTTTATTATAAAGATAAGGATTTTCCATTATGTTTTAAAAACAATTCGAGGGTGTGAGCCCTTTAAATACCCCTCTTGACTCCGCTACTGCCAAGGGCAGTAAGTGGCCGTCGCGACTGGTTCGAATAAATTCCAGCCGAAAGGCCCAATTTTCGACCACTTTTTGCAGCAATTGGAGCCATATGTCAATAATAAATCACCGAAAATTATCTTCCAAGGCGTCAATCGTCTCAGGCTTATCTGCGTAGACAAGCGACTTCACATAACCCCACAAAAAATAGTCCAGCGGGGTTAAATCGTACGATCTTGGAGGCCACGCCACAGGCCCACGACGTGAGATAATGCGCTCACCAAAAGTTTCCTTCAATAAATTGATTGTTTCGTTGGCTATAGGGCATGTAGCGCCGTCTTGTTGGAACCAAAGGTCATCCACATCAACATCCTCCAATTCAGGCGCGAAAAAGTCAATAATCATGGCTCTATAGCGTTCCCCATTGACTGTAACATTATGACCGGCTTCATCTTTGAAGAAATATGGATCAATGATTCCCTCTGCCCATAGAGCACCCAAAACAGTGACTTTTTGAGGATGTAACGGGGTCTTAACAATGGCTTGTAGATTATGATCACTCCAAATGCGACAATTTTGCTTATTAACGTACCCATTCAACCAAAAGTGAGCTTTATCGCTGAACAAAATGCGTCGCGCGAACCGATAATTATTTTGGTAATAAAATTGCACGATTTGCAAACGTTGTTCAGGAGTAAATCTATTCATTATGAAATGGCAAACCAAACTGAGCATAAATCAAGTTACAGCTGTCAAAAAAAACAACTCCGAAAAAAGTATTGCCAGATTGAAAACCACACTTCTAAAAAAACACCCATTATAATAAAGATTATCAAATTAAGCCTGTGCTACAAAAAAACAGATCAGCATTTCAGTTGATCAATTGTAATTTATGTATTAACTCATGCAGCCTTTGCTTAAATTAACTCATGGCCCTGCTAAATAAAATCCATAAACGACTTCAAACGCACTATTTTACTCTACCACTTTTCGATGTTAACAAGTGAACATATTACATCCATACATACATACATACATACATACATACATACATACATACATCCATACATACTTACATACTTACATACTTACATACTTACATACTTACATACTTACATACTTACATACTTACATACTTACATACTTACATACTTACATACTTACATACATACATACATACATACATATATACATACATACATACATACAAACATACATACATGCATACATACATACATACATACATACATACATACATACATACATACATACATACATACATACATACATACATACATACATACATACATACATACATACATACATACATACATACATACATACATACATACATACATACATACATATGAACATATGTAGGAGTAGGTTTTACATAGAAGGTAACCTTAAAATTTAGTTCCTGAAATGAGCTAAAAACTTTTGAAGGCGAATAAACTGTAACTACACAAAGCCTACGGATTCATTCGTAATTCCCTACAGTAACATGTGAAGATAAAAAGGAGATGGCTTTGCCATCGCTACAGATATAATATGAATAAAATAGACAAGAATAACAGAAGCAAAAAGAAAGAAAAATGTTGCAGCAAAAGCCAAACAAAAGCCAAGAAATGAATCTAAACATATACACATACAAACATACATACTCGTATTCTACCCGAAGGATGAAGGCACAATGAAAAGTGCCACAAGTCTTTGTGTCTGTGTTTGTAGTAGTATGCATGTGTACATAGTTCAGCGTAGACAAGAACCCAATGCTTGGGCCTAAGGCAAGGCTGTGTATGTTGGAGCACATAGAAAAAACGAAACAAAAAACCAAAACAGCAAAATGGAAATAAAACCAAGAAAAACAACAAGAATTCAGCAGCAATGAGTTGAAGCTTCAGTTACAATCGACGACCTCTTCCACCCACCCACATACTCAGATCAGACTGAAACCTCTTCTCATATTGCAAACGTAACCACCACCAATATGTATGTAGATACTGCCATCTTTTGGATAAGGAAAGTCAAAATTCCTGTGGGCGTTTAGTTGGAATTAGTGCACACACATCATGCAAAAGCTATGCCAAACTAAGAACTATATAGAGCTAGAGAAATTCATCGCAGCATCTTTCATTCATTTATTTTAGGTTCGAATTTCACCACCAACAACAGCACCACAACACAGCAACAATCACCACCACCATCATCATCCCCATCAGTAGCACCGCAATCTGCAACAGCTCAGCTAGATACAAAAGTAAAAAACTTTACGATTACGTTGCTATTCTTTGTCGTTGTATTGGTATGAGGATGTTTGTATTTAAAAGATATCACATACATACGTACATATGTGTATGTACGAATATATGTGTGTGTCTGTGATTTTTTACACAGAGAGAAAGTTTTTCAGGCATAAACCTTATCTTAATTTTAAACCGCCCTCAGAGGTTTTTGCTGTTGCTGAACTGAACTGAACTGAACTGAGCGAAACCAACCCGAACCAAACTTAACTGAAGTGAAGTGAATTTTAAAGCATAAATACAAACACACATTCATATGCACAAACTCACACATACACAAACATATAAATATATACACTCAAACTTAGAGAACAGAAATACACAGCAGATTTGTTTGACATAGTACCTAAGTAAGTCTGTTATATAGAATAGCATGAGGAGTATGATGTACTTTTGAAATATCGCTTTGTCCTCCCACCATAATCAAAACATTAACTTCCATGTGATGCCGCTCGCTGCAGTGGAGGAGTTCAGCACAACAGGCATATGAAGAAAATGAGTGAGAAACAAAAACTGCACTGAGAAATGATTGCTTTAAGGTAACAACACAGTGGATCAAAGCTCGAAACTTAAATACAAAATATTTGCAATTAGTTAAAATATTTAATTTTCTTAATGTACCTATATGTAATAAAATTGCAATAATTCGCTTTAAACACAATCCAGTGATCGAACCTTATTATTTGTTGAGAATAAATATTATAATTAGTACCATAGAAAGTTAATAATCGTTACAGTATTACTTATATAATACACGTAGTTAATAAAGTAGGGGTCGCCGCGGCAAAGTTGTTTGGCTGAAACACAGCGCTATCAAATATGAACCACCAGTTGGCTGGTAATAGCAACCTCCAAGAGTAAAAATTGCCTCTTTAGAATCAGCTTTTTCGCATCCATTCATTTTTGTGGTATTATTGGTGTTCGCTTGAGTGGGTATAGAACTCAGGCATTCAGGCAGAAGTCTACGTATGCGCCACAGCAATCATGCAATGAACTTTATATTACTCATTTCAAATAAAACTTAAGTATTATAAGTATTATAAGATAAGTTTATGCAATATTTTTCGACTCTTTACTGCTAATTTTTTCCACTGTGCTGCGTCTAAACACAACAAAAATAATCCCCATTGAACACCGTTTCCATCAAGCTGTTCCCAATGAAAACTAATACATACATGCACATGCTTCTATCATGATGGAGACTCACTATTGCATCTTTGCCCACAGTCAGTACAGGAGAGATGAGCGAGAGAGAAAATCTGAGTTGAGTCAAAAATGAGCTAAGGGTATCACATTTTACAGCAGAAACAAAAACAAAACAAAAAAAGAATGAAATAGAAAGAAGAAGAAGAAAAGCACACAAATCAAAAAAACCTTTGGGCAAAGTTAAGAAGAATTCAGCGCCGCAAGTGATCTGGATGGGTTTTCTACGTTTTGATATGGTATACAGAGCACAACAAAGAGTGAGCGAGTGGAGTCTGCTGCTTTGGTATGAATTAAATCACAACGCTGATGAGATGGCAAATGAAAAACTTTTGCTGTAGCTTATACTTTTCCTTCGAATTGTTGTTGCTGTGAATATGCACTCGTATATGGCAAATCAGGCAGGCAAACAACAACAACGCTACAATATATGTACGAGTACATACTCGTAAGTAATAGTTGAAGAGGTTTCGGTTGGGAGGCAAAAGTGTTACGTTGTTGTTATTGCTGTAGAAAAAGTTGTACAAATATAGATATTGCAGACCCGGGGGCCTTCCAAGAATAAACTTTGAAAAATTTATTAGAAAATATGAAATAAAGAACGGCTTGGTTGGCTGCATATGCTATAACATGTAAAGTTTACAAATACATACATACATACATACACTTGTATACTTGTATATGCGCATACAAAACATACACGTAAGTATGTATCATAGAAAATTAAACAGAATTAATATGAAAATCCAAACCCAGAATCAAAAATTATATTTTATTATATGTATAATATGCAATTGCATCATCTACTTCTTGATACAATCGTTCACATGCATAAATGTTTTAGTAGCTGATAAAGTACGCACGAGTATAATGTGGGTAGTTTACTGTCCAATGGTTATGTTCGTGGTGGTCAGAACCAAGGAATGAAACCGAATCAATAGAACTTTCCGGTTTCGATTTTCTCAAGTGTTTCGGTTGCGGTTTCGTTATCTACATATGTATGTATATGACGTTGACCGACAAAATTAAGCTTTTGCCATTTAAAAATGAGGGAATCGTTTGGAGTTCGTAAAAATCAATCAAATCTTAAGCATGATGTTGGCCGACATAGATATTAATCTTAACTTTAGCAAAAAACCAATACATATAATCAACGCAGAATCTTTAGGAGGTGAAATAAAGTCAGTTTCTAACGTTACGAGGTCTTAGGAACAATAAAAAAAGCAATCAAATATTGAGCATGATGTTGACCGTCATGAAATTAATCCTGACTTCTGAAAAAAAACAAAACAAAATACATTCAATTGATGGAGTATCATTAGCAGGTGAAACTAAGTGAAAATGGTTTATTACGAGGTCTACGGTTAATTAATAAAAAACAATCAAATATTGAAAACGAAATTGGCCAACACACAGTGATTAGTCCCATAGACAAAATTTTAAAAATCAATTTAAAATATCAGTCCTTACTTCTAAGAAAAACCAGAATCTACAACCTTCCAATGTTACGTTGTCTACGGTTAATTAATAAACAATAATCAAGTATTGAGCATTAAGTTGACCTGTTCTTGGACCCATAGGCAAAATTAAAAAAATGTATTTAAAATATTAATCCTGACTTCTACAGTAAATGGACAATGGGCAGAAAAAAAAACAAAAAAAAACAACAAAAATAAAATTTATACACGGCACTAACTCTTGGCAGGCAATGGCAAACCTACAAGAGTAAAAATTGCCTATGAAAATCTTTTCACTTCGCCGTTCGGATTCGGCATAAAACTGTAGGTCCCTTTCATTCATGTACAAATATAACACGCACAACATGAGTGGATGCAAAAAGCTAGGGTTTTGGCGCTACATGCGGTCATAGTCGGCACTGATTAAACTGAAGTTCATTGTGGTAAAGGCATAACACTTGCCACAATGGCTGACTATGTCTTTATCGGTGTCCTGTGTGATTGCATTCCATCACTCAATCTTCCTCCTACCTATCAATCTTCCTTCCATTCAACACAGTGCTCTGCATTCATAGGGGTACACCCTGAGTGTTGAAAAAAAAAATGGAGGATTGATGGGAGGTGAAACGAAGTCATTTTCGAACGTTAAGAGGTCTACGGTTAATTAACACAAAACAATCAAATACTGAAAACGAAGTTGGCCAACACACAGTGATTAGCCCCAAAAGGCAAAGATTAAAGAATATTAAAAAATAATGGAAAGTCGATAGAAGGTGAAACAAAGTGACTGACATGCAATGATTAGTATCATAGGCAACCTAGGCTTTAGTTTATTTACACCTTATGAGTACTTCCAAAATTTATCGTAGGCACATGGAGCATATATGATGACGAGATGCCGAGGCCTGACGAGAGGGGAAGGCGGCATTTCCTCCGTGACCGGATGATTTAGCAGGGCCCGTGCTTTTGGGCCTTCTGCCGAAATTTTCATATTTTACCATATGCTTTTATAAAAGTAAGGCTAGCTTATATATACGTGCCTTTGAAGTTGAAATTTCTACTTATATTAATTTTGATGTTTTATCTAGATTAATTCTCAATTTCAAATGCCAAATAACCAGTTCCAAAATTATTTAAATGTAATTTGAAAGCCAGTACATGAAGAAATATTAAGTAGTATTTATTTTTGGCTCAATCTATAATAAAGGTGATGCCACGATCCGCGCCAACTACCTTGGGATAAGCCTTCTTAATATTGCATATAAGGTTCTATCGAGCGTACTGTGCGAAAGACTGAAGCCCATCGTCAACAAACTGATTGGACCTTATCAGTGTGGCTTCAGCCCTGGTAAATCCAACATCGACCAGATATTCACACTACGCCAAATCCTGGAAAAGACCCGAGAAAAACAGATCGACACCCATCATCTATTTGTCGATTATAAAGCCGCCTTCGACAGCACGATTAGGGATCACTTGTACGCCGCAATGTCTGATTTTGGTATCCCTGCAAAGCTTAAGCGTCTTTGCAAAATGACACTGACCGACACCACCAGGACAGACACCATCAGGACAATTAGGACAGACCTCTCCGCGCCATTTGATACCAAAAGAGGTCTCAAACAAGGTGACTCCCTATCGTGCAACTTCTTTAACCTTATGCTGGTGAAAATAATTCGAGCATCTCTGGCACTATCTTCTACAAGAGTACATGCTGCTAGCATACGCCGATGATATTGACATCATTGGCAAAAACGCTCGAGCAGTCAGTGCAGCGTTCTCCAACCTGGAAAGGGAGTCTCTTCGAGTGGGTCTAGTGGTGAACGAGGACAAAACGAAATACCTTGTGTCAACAAACAAAGAGTCACGGCGTCTTGGACAAAATGTCACTGTTGACAACTACACTTTTGAAGTCGTCAAGGATTTCATTTATCTAGGATCCAGCATAAACACCAACAATAATGTCAGCCTTGAGATCAAGCGGAGATTAACTTTTGTCAATAGGTGTTACTACTGGCTCAGTAGGTTTCTGGTCGCTGTGGCGTAGTGGTAGTGCGTTGGACTGACACGCAGAGTGTCCGGGGTTCGAATCTCGGCACAGGCAAAATCAAAAAGTAGAAAAAATAATTTTTCTACACGGCACCACCTCTTGGCAGGCAATGGCAAACCTACAAGAATAAAAATTGTCTATGAAAAGCTTTTCACTTCGCCGTTCGGATTCGGCATTAAACTGTAGGTCCCTTCCAATCATGTACAAATATACATGATCATGTATATGATCATGTGATCATATATATCATGTACGCACAACATGAGTGGATGCGAAAAGCTCGGTCTAGGCCCTCCATGGGCTGTTGTGCCATTAAAAGTAAAAGTAAAGTATAAGTCCCTCATCCTTCCCGTCATAATGTATGGTGCACAGACGTAGACATTGACCATCAATGATTAGATTTTGTTAGGAGCGTTCGAGAGGAAAATACTCCGTAAGATCTACGGTCCAGTATGCGTGGACGACATGTATCGAATAAGATGGAACAATGAGCTGTATGAGCTGTAGCCGACACTGACATAGTCAAGTGTATAAAAATCCAGCGTCTTCGCTGGCTGGATCATGTTGAGCGAATGGAGGAAAGTGCTCCGGTTAGAAGAGTTTTTTATTCGAGCCAAGGTGGAGGAACACGCAGAAGGGGACGTCCTAATCTCCGTTGGAAAGACCAGTAGCATGGCAACCTGACTGCACTTGACCTTAGCAACTGGCGCCAGCGCGCGCATAGCGAAGGCGACTGGCGAAGCTTTGTAGAGGCGGCCAAGAGCGATCATCGGTTGTAGTCCCAGCTAAGTAAGAAAGTACTATAAGTAAGTATTTATATTTTGAATATGATAAATTTGATGCATTTTCTAAATTGATCTCCGACAAATCGTACATTTGTCCAAAATATGCTAAAATGTCTGAAAACTAAGGTCTATGTACAAATATCAAAAATTGGTTTTACTATGGAATCAGTAGGCATTTGGGAAGTAGAGAACTTTTTCGAAAAACGAAAATATCGCTGTATATTTTTCTCATTCTTAACCAGGCACGGACAACGACCAATGATGAGAGGTGTTTGGGAACATTTGAGAGAAATATTACTTCGCGAAATATATGGTTCAATGTACTTCAACTCGAACAGTGACCTCCTCGGTCATGACCAAAAACTATCGATTGTATCGAATCACCGATTACCGATTGTAATCGGTTGTAATGCAAGCAAAGCTCATAAATGAAAGTTATTTACTTGTTGTGAGCTCAAGTGAGTAATAACTTACAAAATGTCTTGTACAATCTAGAATTATATACCACATCTCACTAAGTTATTTACAAGACTAGAACGATAAAAGTTTTCTTCTATTTAATATGGGCTTTGAACCACTACTGGTTTAGTGCAGAGCCAGGACCTATTACATGTTAAAGCGAAGTCCGTACAATGAAGGAATGGCAAAAATGGCAATTTATACGTTTCCCGGATACTTTTGTATGTACTCGTATTTGAGCCACTCGAGCAGTTAGTGATAATAATTTGGTAATAAAATTTATTTATTTATTTATTTTTTTATTTATTTATAATAATAATAAGAATATCGATGTGCAGTCTAAAAACGTAATTTATGAACATTAAATTAATTCTTAATTAATTGGAAATTTTATTATTTTTAATTAAAATTGTAATGAGTTCTCTCTCTCATCAAATCGTTTAACCTGAAATAATTTATAAATTTTAAATGTAAATAATAAACTTTGATAATAGCACAATACATGCAAAAATAAGGCAAAACAGCACCATGCATTCAAACAAAGTATAATTAAATAAATTATCAGTGCAAAAACAAAGAAAAAGAAGGAATAATTCACAGTTGAATAGCACATAACCATTCAGGTGAAAATGTATGAAATTGTTTGTATCAGAAACAGATACAACCGCAGATATCGATACAGTAGCATTAAACCGAATGTTACTGGCGGATGCACAATTGCTAATTGATTTCATTTGCTCATACGTGCATTGAATATGCACAAACACAAACACAAAGCCATACAGACAAACACCCCTCATTCAAACAAGGAAACGGCTGTGCCGGAATGAGGTGAACGCGCTGGTGGGTTGCTGTGCCTTTGATTTGGTAGGTTGGTTAGCTCGTTGGTTGTTTGGGGCTGGCGCTTTGGTGTAGTAAAGTGCAGCTTAATGCATGCGGTGTACCACTTTGTGTGGCTTAATTAACGCAAACAGCAGGCAACGTGCGGATGCGGTACCCTGTAACCAATCGGTATAATCTTATAAAAGACCACAATTAGATTCATGACTATTTCATATACGAGTATGAGAACAGACTAAATATTTTTATACAGGCTGGTCATTGGACAGGACCAGAACTGGCCCTGCACTCTCCTTAGATACTAGTCCAGAAACTAGTTACATTAAAGAAATTCGTGACATAGCAAAAAAAAAAAATAAAAGTTTTTAATTTAGTTATTTTTCTTTTATTTAATTATTATTTTTTAACAAATAAATTACTTATATAGTATGTATATTAAATTTTTACTGTGCTCGAACCAGTGACTGTGGATTATGGATCAAAGGTCTTATTAGGTGATCCACATGAGTCTTAAAAGCGATATACTACTGTGGGCAAAAAGTAGTAAGACTTTGTTCATAATTTCAAATTTTTTTATTCATTCTTCCAAATCTATTTCGTCCCCTTCAAAGTAATCCCCCCCGGCCCCAATACACTTGTGCCAACGTTTTTTCCAATTCTCGAAACAGTTGTTAAAGTCAATTTCCGGAATAGCCTCAATGCGCTTAGCGATTCATGTTTAATGTCTTCAATTGACTCAAAACGGTGTCCACGAAGCGGTTTTTTGAGTTTAGAAAATAGCCAAAAGTCACACGGTGCCTGACACAAGTCAGGCGAATAGGGTGGTTGCGGAACGATATCAGTCGAATTTTTGGCAAAATGGTCTCGTAAAACCAATGCAGTGATTTTGGAACCAATCGTGCATTCACTCTTCTTAGGCCCAAATGATGTTTTAGAATGGTTTTCACTGATCCTTCCGATATTCCAAAGATGCCAGTAAGGTCTCTGACTGTTAATCGTCGATTCTCGAGCACCAATTCCTTGATTTTATTGACGTGTTGATCATCAGTTGATGGCCGTCCTGGACGTGCTTCGCCGTCAACGCGTTCTCGTCCATCTTTGAACAATTTGTACCAATCAAAAACACTTGCTCGCGACATACAATCACCGAAGGCCTTTTGCAACATTCTGAACGTTTCGGCACCAGAAATTTGATTCCGCACACAAAATTTAATGGAACTTCTTTGTTGAATAATTTCACTCATTGTGAAAATCGCCGAATGCACTTTTTGTACTTCAGAAAGACAAGCGTATACTAAACACTAATGATTATTTTGATGTGACATTTGGCACAGATGTCACCGACAGTCATACCAACCTTAAAAAAATAATATTTTGATGAATGGGTTTCCGCGCGAAATTTAAATTAAAAAGTCTTACTACTTTTTACCCACAGTAGCATACTATAGTAATTTAAAGTGGCGAGTAAAGTAATTCAACGAGTCAGTGTATAGGTCAGATGACTAACGCGTGCGTACGCTAATATGTCAATCATTTCAATCGAGAAGTCTCGTGTTACATTTTTTGTTGCGGTGTTATTTTTATTATTTTTTAATAAAAACCAGTTTTCCATATATTCAGCTAAATATAAACTATTCGGCAATCGGATTTGTTTGCGTTCAACTAGTCTTTGAACGTTGTTGATTGCAGGGTAGCAACTGCAACAGATGCAGATGCACACACCTTTTGACTAACGAAGCGAAGCGTGTTGAAAATCAATTACAAACAAATTAGTGCCGTAGCAAAAGATGAAGTGAAGTGAATTTTGCGTACTTATTTATCAATGGTTGTATGTGTGCATGTGTGTGCATACAAAATAATTGTGTTGAATTTTGGAAATGACGCTAATTGCCAAAGGTAAAAGCCACAAAACAAAAAGTAAAATTTTTCATATTTCACTTAATGCCTTAATGCATCCGTTGGAAATGAATCAATTAAGCGAAGATATCTGATATGTAAATGGTGCAAAATCTATACATATCTCCTAAAATACATATCATAAGAAATAAGGAAGGCAAGCACACCATCATCTGTAACGTAGTAGGCAATGAGAAGAACTAACGCAGTGGAAGAGGTTCTGAAACTTACCCTATATAAAGTATAATCGAATAGATTTGTGTAATGATTTTGTTACTAATGAGGAAACGTCTTGATAAACTCATTTTGTTCTTGGTAACACCAAAATAGAATTTTTTAAAAACCGATATCAAAAAATATGAAAACCGCGGAAATTGTTTCTGAATTTTGTATTTATGGAATTGTACTTTTAATAATTTATCAAAATAATAATATTGAAAAATTTATTTACCAAAAATAGAAAATAAATCTAAAACAAATGACATGTTCGTCGAATGATGATTCGAAAATGATTACTACATTTCACTATGTACTTATGTATGTATAGGTATGTGCCATACCGTTAATAGCGTTACAAATACAGTATTATCTTTTTCAGTTTCAAACTATGGCACTGTATTTATGAATGCGTGCATAAGAAACTAATCGTTTGATAATTTTTCTCATACTTAATTTGATTTGGAATGACCCTAAATGACCCAGTGGGAAATTATGTGGCAGATATGTTAAACGCAAGTGATTGAATTAAAATTGGAACCTTGAGATTTAATGGTGAAAGTTGTGCTACCTTGTGTCATCTACGCTCCTATAATCTTATGATTAAATTTACTTATATTCAAGGAATCAAACCGAAACCGTAACCTTAACCATTTAAAATCGTTTTTTTCTTGAAAGCGAAACCGTTATTTTCATCTGAAAAATAACAAAATCGAAACCGATTCAAGCACTGGAACCGGTTCAAATTGGTTTTAAGAAAAATTTTCTCAATCAGTTTTATAAAGGGATCTGTTTTTCCTACATTTCAAAATTTATTCATTTTATTCTTACTTACTTACTTAGCTGGCGCTACAACCGATGATCGGTCTTGGCCGCCTCCACAAAGCTTCGCCAGTCACTTCTGCTATGCGCGCGCTGGCGCCAGTTGATAAGGCCAAGTGCAGTCAGGTTGCCCTGCACCTGGTCTTTCCAACGGAGATTAGGACGTCCCCTTCTGCGTGTTCCTCCACCGTGGTTCGAATAAAACACCCTTCTAGCCGGAGCGCTTTCTTCCATTCGCTCAACATGACCCAGCCAGCGAAGCCGCTGGAGTTTTATACGCTTGACTATGTTAGTGTCGGCGTACAGCTCATACAGCTCATCGTTCCATCTTATTCGATACACGTCGTCCACGCATACTGGACCGTAGATCTTACGGAGTATCTTCCTCTCGAACGCTCCTAACAGCCTCTCATCATTGATGGTCAATGTCCACGTCTCTGCGCCATACATTAGGACGGGAAGGATGAGCCCGTAGTAACACCTGTTGGCAAGAGTTAGTCTCCGCTTGATCTCAAGGCTGACATTATTGTCGGTGTTTATGCTGGATCCTAGATAAACGAAATCCTTGACGACTTCAAAAGTGTAGTTGTCAACAGTGATATTTTGTCCAAGACGCCGTGACTCTTTGTTTGTTGACGCAAGGTATTTCGTTTTGTCCTCGTTCACCACTAGACCCACACGACGAGACTCCCTTTCCAGGTTGGAGAATGCTGCACTGACTGCTCGAGCGTTTTTGCCAATGATGCCAATATCATCAGCGTATGCTAGCAGCATGACACTCTTGTAGAAGATAGTGCCAGAGATGTCGATGTTCGCAGCTCGAATTATTTTCTCCAACATAAGGTTAAAGAAGTCGCACGATAGGGAGTCACCTTGTCTGAAACTTTTTTTGGTATCAAATGGTGGGGAGAGGTCTGTGCTGGTGGTGTTGGTCAGTGTTATTTTGCAAAGACGAATGAGCTAATCGTGCTGTCGAAGGCGGCTTTATAATCGACAAATAGATGATGGGTGTCGATCTGTTTTTCTCGGGTCTTTTCCAGGATTTGGCGTAGTGTGAATATCTGGTCGATGGTGGATTTACCAGGCCTGAAGCCACACTGATAAGGTCCAATCAGTTTGTTGACGATGGGCTTCAGTCTTTCGCACAGTACGCTCGATAGAACCTTATATGCAATATTAAGAAGGCTGATCCCACGGTAGTTGGCGCAGATCGTGGAATCACCTTTCTTATGGATTGGGCAGAGTACGCTGAGATTCCAATCACTTGGCATGCTTTCATCTGACCATATTCTGCATAGAAGCTCATGCATGCGTTTTTTGAGCTCTTTGCCTCCGGTCTTAAACAACTCAGCAGGCAGGCCATCTGCACCTGCAGCCTTATTGTTTTTCAGCCGAGCAATGGCTGTTGAGACCTCCTCATAGTCAGGCGGCGGCACTTCAACGCCGTCAGTGATTGGGGTTTCCGGAGTGGGTTCCGCAGTGGCGGGATTATTGCCGTCTTCGCCATTAAGCAGCTGCGAAAAGTGCTCCCTCCATAATCTCATTATGCCCTGGATATCTGTCACCAGATTTCCGTCTTCATCCTTGCAGGAAGAGGCCCCGGTCTTCAAACCAAGAGTCAGGCGTCTTATTCTTTCAAAGAATTTTCGGACCTCGTTCCTGTCCCGCAACATTTCGATATCATTGAACTCGCGTCTTTCTTCATCTCTTTTCTTGCGCCTGAAAAGACGTTTCTCCTCCCTCCTCAACTTTCGGTATCGCTCCTTAGCAGCTCGCGTTGCAACTGACTGCAGGGTGGCTCTGTAGACTGCGTTTTTTGCTTCAGTAGCATCGCGACACTCTTGGTCGTACCACATATTTCTCCGTTGACGGTGGTAGCCTAGCACCTCTTCGGCAGCCGTACGCATAGAGCGGGAAATGTGCGTCCACTGTGCGCATATATCATCAAGTTGAGGGGTGTTTTGCGAAAGGAGAAGTGCAAGTTGGTTGGCAAAGACTTTGGCTGTCTGTTGTGATTGCAGCTTTTCGACATCCAGCTTTCTCTTTGTACCTATCCGTACGCGATTTGCTACACATATACGTGTGCAGACCTTGGCTGCAACCAAGTAGTGGTCTGAGTCGATGTTTGCACCACGTAATTCATTCATTTTATTCAGTTTACATTTATTCAGCGCAAGTATGTATGGCGGCGATTGTAGCCGATTTCATGTTTTATCATAGTAATTAATCTCATTAATCATAGTAATTAATCTCATGCGTGATTGCCAGATTGTCAAACTTAATTTGATCTCTTTCCTTCAAAACCGTAACCGGATCGAAACAAAATCTGAGACCCGAATGAATATTGAATAACGAAACCGAAACCGAAACACTTGCCAAAAAAACAGAAACCGGAACGTTATATTGATTCGGTTTCATTCGTTTCTTATATTTAGTCTGATATTATCTACTATATGAAATTAAATAAAGTACTAGAAGCATTCTTCTTCTAGTTTTAATGGTACAGCAGGCCATGGAGGGCCTAGGCCGAGCTTTTCAATTTTTACCACTCATGTTGTGCGTATTATAGTTTTGTATAAGTATGAATGGAAGGGACCTACGGTTTTATGACTAATCCGAAGTGAAAAGCTTTTATATATTTTTTTACTCTTGTAGATTTGCCGCCAAGAGGTGGTGCCGTGTAGGCAATTTTTTTTCTACATTTCGTTTTTCCTTGCCGAGATTTGACCCCCGGACGCACTACCAACTACACCACAGCGACTACTAGAATCATTCACTGTGATTAATATTTTCATTTCGATGCGGTTCCACGGGCCTTACTTGGAAGTATCAACTTAATGTCAGCACTTACCATCCTACATGAAACACAACCGCAGTACTTCAAAAGATCTTGCTGCGAAGCAAGCAATCCGCTTGGCAATTTCCATGCAGCACAAAGTCAGTGCTTACAAAGCACTACCATACTTTGGGTAGTGCTTTAAGTATCCTGTTTAAATTTCTCTCACACACACACACACACACACACACCTGCACAGTGTAATCACACGTACAGTTTGTGTCTGTCGTGCACTATGCCTTACGCATTGTTGCAACAACATCTGTCAGTCAGCCGAAGTTGCCTTTTTAGTGGTTTTGACACCTTTAGTGTGAAAAAAAGGTGCAGAGAATGTGTTAATTATCTTTTAATTGCTTAATGAGACTTCGCCTGTTGCATTAATTAAGTGAAGTTATGTTGCATCTGCGTATAATTCATACATATTCACTCATATGACTATCAGTATGTATGAATGTTTGTAAGAACTCGTATACGAACATATAGTGATATTAAAGTTAAAAAACACCAGCTTTTATGGTTATTGTGGATGTACGTGCACTACAACAGTATGTTCCAAATGAATGGAACTGAGGCAGCAAAATATTATTACGTCATCTACGCTCCTGTTTGGTGCTAACTACCATAACTCTTCAAATACTCTGTATGGAATATACCTATACAGAGGAGCAAAGCTTAACGGAAAACCAGATGGAAAGCTATGTTCACTTCCTTTAACCGCTCCACAGTTCATAGTTACCAGTTTGAAGATTGATAGTAATTTCAGTTTAAAATTGAATAACTTTTCAATAAATTAAGCAATAAATTATAACAAATTGCATTGTTGTTATTGCATTTTATAGTTTAAACATTAGCAAAATTAACGCAAAACTTTAGCTAGCTAAAAGATATTCTTATGGAAACTACTGTAATTGTTTCAGCCTACAGTGTTTTTTCTTTTTCGTACAGTCTGCACACCCACGCAGTATGTTTAATTTAAAATGTGTTTTTTTTTTAAATATTTGCATATTACATTATAATGTTTCGCATTTATTTCGAACCAAAAAGTGTAAATGAGAAGTAGAAGAAGAAGAACCAATAACAACAAAGCTTCAGATGAAAAAGCAAATAAGTACCATAATTAAATTATAACTCAAAATTTAATGATTAATATTTGTTGAACATTTCTGAAGAGGTCTGTGTAGCAGACTAATTGGTCTTTGGTCACAAATTAAATCAGGAAAAATATTGAAAATTTTCCTTATATTACACCACCTTTACATTGAGGCTAGAATTGATATGGTCGCCGTGGCGTAGTAGTGAGTTGGTCAGCTATGCAGAGTGTCCGGGGTTCAAATCCCGGCACAAACAGAATAAGAAAAAGAAAGAAAAAAAAAAAAATTCTACACGGCACTACCCCATGACAGGCATAGGCAAACCTTCTCCTGGAAGGAATAGGCGGAACTTTTCACATATATTCATGTTGTACGCGTGCCCTCATGGGCTGTTGTCCCAGTCTCCTTTTTCTGTTGGCTGGCATTCATGACTTATTCACCTACATATTCTTCTTTTTGTCTGAGTTGCTATAAGCTCTTCCCTACAATGTTCCAGATATTATATTTTCTTATTAGATTTTCAGGGTTAAATTTACACATATTGTACATAAATACATAAATACATTCAATAATCGGATTATTTTGTTCAACAGATTGGCAACCGTTAAGGCGATAAGGTCATCACTGACGTTGGCTTTCTCATGGCTTTGATATTCTTGAGATTGATCACTACGGCAAAGTAAGGCGATCAGTTTTCGCAGGCGACAGCTGCATGCCGCTGAGCTTGTGAGAGAACAAGTATACTTATTATATATCTTTGGCGAAGTCCCCAGTTGACATGTCAGAAAATATCTTTGTCAACACTTGGTCCAGAACAATGCTGAAGGAAACGGTTGAAAGTGGACTAGTTACCTAATTCGCTCTTCTCGTACAACGCTTTGATGATTTGAATGAGCTTCTGCATTTTGTTGGACAATAAGTAAAATAAATTAGCAATGACTGTTTTATGGATAATTAAGTATCTCAAGAATACGAATCTTAAGCTTGTTAGACAATTCTCAACAGCTTAGCTAGAAACTGCCCCAATCGCGTCTAGGGATTCATAGTCCTGAGTCAATTTTTAATAGAGTTACCAAATTTATAATATCTAATATCTAGAGTTTTCAATGACTTTACTATTTATTATGTAAAATCTTAAGTTACTTTTGATCTGTACTAAATTTCCTGGAAAAGAAGAGTCATATTAAATTGGAAATATACAGCTGAGCTGAGCTGAACGGTTTCTATGAAAGACTAAACTCACCATTTTATTTAGCCCTTGGTTTAAGAGTTTTATTAAGTAACTCTCTTGCCTTTCACGCAATAAATCAATATTGCTGCTTGAGTTAACACATTATTTTGCTAAATTGACTTTATCTTTTTTTTTTTTTTTTGCAAAAGCTTCTTGCTATGCATTATATGTTTATTTTTGTGTATCCACGTTAAAAAGAAGAAATGCCTTGAAAACTTTTCAATTTCAAAATTACCCAAAAAATTTACCTCCTTCCACACAAAATTTTCTCATTCAAAAAACCAAAAAATAAAACCAAACAGAAATGAATCGAACCAATACAGCAAAAAGTTTACGCTAATACAAATATTACCTTAATATACCATCCTTACCAACGATCTTCGAGCAACTCGCTCACGCACAAACACACACCCCCACCTAAAAGCCAAATTCAAAACCAAAGTAACAGAATTGTTCACAAAAACGAAAAATAAGAAAATATGCAATAGCATTTGCTTCGGTAGAAAAAGCCCTGCAGAATATGCAGCGCAAGACACACGCCGCCTGCATTGAAGTTGTTGTTGTTGTTGTTGTTGTTGTACTCCCTGCACTCCACATACGGCATACATATACTTACACAATGTGTGAGAGAACCTCCTGCAACCTTAATTTGCCGCTGGAATAAAGTCGAACTTAGCAGCAGAAGCAGCAGCAGCACTCGCAGTCACAACTACTTAGAAGACTCCAAGACGACGGTGTACACCAGCCACCTGGAGATTTATGCTTGTGCTTGCACAACCAACCAGCAACAACAAGAAAATGCCGCATCTTTCCTACTCACTACTACCTGAATGAAGTACATACCGAGTATACGAGTACGACTACATGCAACCGTACAAAACTAGGAAAATAATTTCGTTTAATGCTGTGTGGCAAAGCGTTCATAGAAATTGAATTGCTGCTTTGGGTGTTTTGGATTTTTGTTCTGTTTATAAGTTTCTGGCAGTTTTTCAAGAGGGTGGAAAAATGAAATGGAACAATCCGTAAGAGCAAATCGAATGGCAAAGAACACACGACTGTGTGCATGACGAGTATTGTGTGAGTAAAATTTGGACAGAATTCAAGTGAGTGAAATAAAGAGGTTATACCTTAACCAGTTAAGGTATAGTAAGGGTATTAACGATTCTGGTGTCATATCGTTCGATTCGGATTCCCTCCCGAAAAACAACAACATATTAAGTTTGATAAGTGATGAAAGTGGAATTCATTGATTTTCTTGTCTTGCATTGCCTATCGAATTATGACATGAAAACATAAATTATAATAGCTTAAAGTAAAAAAAAAAAATCATTTTTCCCGATATTGTTATAGAATCGCATTCAGATAATAACGCCATTTCTCAAGATCCTTACAATATAGAGACTTTTGAAAGCTTATAATTTTAATACCCGAAGCGAATTCGAACATCCTCTCATAAATTAATCTTAACATTAGAAAATTTTTAATTTCATATTTGTTTTTAATACATATTTCCAAATAAATATTTTTGGCATAATTCTTTGCAAGTTAATGATATTTGCCACAGTGTTTTCTTATCTATACACGTCTATAAAAATTCCATATAAATTTCTCGATGTAAATACAATTCCACGATATTTTGCCAGAGTTCCAAACGAATTTTAAAAACGAACATTCTCTACTGAAGCACAAAGCTTTGCCGTAGGCAAAGAATTAAAAAAAATATGAATTGTGCTTGTGGCAAAATTTCAATATTTTTGTTTTTCTACACAAATTAGACCCGCAGGCAAAGTGTGTTTCCAAAATTCGTAAGCGCGCTGCAATGTAGGCAGAATGGGGAAATATATTGCCCCCAAGATGTTCAAGGTACATACATCCACACACACACACACACACACACACACACATACAATAGAAAGGAAGTAAAGAGAAGTGCAAAGCATAGAGTATTGTTCATAATACTTATTTATTTTCCTGAACAGAAAATGAAAAGAAAAAATTTGCGAAAAGATTGAGAAAAGAAAATGAGTGAAGTTTCTTTTATTATCGTAAGTTATGGTATAGGAAAGGAGTAGGTGTTAAGTTGTTGTGAATTCCTTCAATTATCCTGTATCCAAGGACGGTTCTTGATGGGTGTCCAATCCCTGCCTTGATGGTTACCATTTTTAATTTTTATCCGTTTTTTTTTTTTTGGCAATATACAACTCTGTTTAGACAAAATACATTATAAATATATTGCACAACAGAATGTTAATTACAGATTATTACTAAAGTTTAAAAAATTTAAACCTTTTTTCAATCTCCTAACATTATAGAGACTTTTGACACCTACTCATTTTGTCGATACTCGAACTATTTAACTTCAACTACTTAAGTTCGTCAACTTCAATATTTAATATATAGAATTGTGCTAAAAGTAAAATTTAATTCATTTCACACCATGTAAACTTAACGATCAGAGTACTGTGTTACGTTATTCTAACATCATACTTTCTAGCTAATTTTTCTAAATTTCTTTTTACATACGAATGGTTGGTTTTGCTATTCACATACATACTCGTACATATTTATGTAGCTCTCGAATTTTCTTAATAAAAATATACTTGAATGTAAATAACTCGCCCGATCTATGTAGCTAAAATGTACATCTCGCTACAAACTCAACTCCTCAAAAACGAAACCCTCCGCAAACATTTAATACATACTCGTATGTATATCGCGTTTCCTATCTGTACGATTCGAAATACTTCTACCTTATTTTTTGAATATGTTTTTTATGTAGATCGGCCATTTCAGATTTAACGTGTCAGACAGTCGACCACACTCTTTTATCTTACACTCAAGCCTTGCCCAATTTACGGAATCGTTTATAACTCAGTATATCAGAATAGGACATCTTTGTAATAAATACAAATATTTAATTAATACAATATAATTAATTTTGTTCTCGGTCATGTTCAACGAATGGAAGAAAGCGCTCCGGCTAGAAGAGTCGACGTATCAAAATCCCACCCTGGTCCTTCTGATCATTTTTATATTAAATATAAATTCTACTTATGTAGCAACTAGGATGGACTCATCCTACACAAATATTAAGTTAAGGGCTTTCCAAAGATAAGGAAATATCCTTATAGTTTTATAAATATGTTGATAACATATGTCAGCAATATATGTATACTGAAAAAACAAACTAGGATTAAGAAACTGATCTGCATATATGTAAATATGTTCTGTTTGTTGGTGATAACATATGCCAACAATATATGTATAACGTATACTGAACAAACAAGCAAAACAAACTAAGATAAAGAAACTGATCTGCGATCAGTATATAAACAAATCAAAATTGAGATATAGGTTAGTATTAAGATTCATTCAACGACACAAGTCCTACATATTATTTGGCCATTATAGAAATAAAAAATAAAATAAAATTTAAGATTCATATGGTTTTTTATTTATCGCAAGAGCAGAGGCGATTGGCGAAGCTTTATAGAGGCGGCCAAGACCGTTCATCGGTTGTAGTTGCAGTGCCAGTTAAGTAAAAAAGTAAGTAATTAATTTTGTTATTAATATATTAGTGCTCGTTCCATAATTGCGAATATATACAGGGTGTTTCGTCTAACATTTGAAATTTGAACTATATTTGCGGTTAATGAAACAGGTCGATATCCGCTTGAGCAACGTTGGGAACTATTAAAAATGTATTTGAAAAACGATGAATCTTGTACCGAAAGTGTAAGAAAACTACGTGCAAAATTCGGTAGAAGAGAAGCATCTCCCACACAATTTGTGCCGCAATCGATCTTGGCATCGAGAGCGTGGGGGTGTTATCAGTCGTTTTGGTCATGTGCATTGGCCACCACAAAGTTGCGATTTGACTCCGTTGGACTATTATTTGTGCGGAGCAACGATTGAGGCTTTTAAGGACGAAATTGTTGCAGCCATCGGTGAAGTACTTATCTGATACAGTAGAAAATGTATTGAAACATGCGATCATGGGCTACTGCAAGGCCGGCTGAGGAAATCATTTGAAGGAAATAGATTTCCACAATTAACTTTAAGGATTGCATTTATCAAAAAATAAAAACCACATTGAAAAAATATTATTCGTGTCAACACCAAAATCAAATTGCAAATTATTAATTAAGACTAAATTACTTCTCGAACGGTGACTCTAATGGTTCACAATATATGAAAATAAATATTTTAAAAATGAAACAAAATTAATTTGTGTTTATGGACAAACGATACTCTGTTCATCAGTTAAATAATGACTGACTTATAGGCGATTTAGTAAATCGATATTGACGATTTCGGCGATTGTGTCACCCTCGCAACACCGTTGAAAATCTCATCGGAATTTTGTACGTATCCATTTTTTACGTTAGGTTATACAGGGTGTTTTTTTAGAAGTGTGGTTTTCAAGAAGAAATAAAACGCATATTGTTATGGCCAAGAATTTAGTTTTATTATAAAGATAAGGATTTGCCATTATGTTTTAAAAACTATTCCGGGGAAGTGGCAGTCGCGGCTGGTTCGAATAAATTCCAGCCGAGAGGCCCAATTTTCGACCACTTTTTGCAGCAATTGGAGCCGTATATCAATAAAAACGCACCGAGTATTCACTTCCAAGGCGTCAATTGTCTCGGGCTTATCTGCGTAGACAAGCGACTTCACATAACCCCATAACCCCACAAAAAATAGTCCAGCGGTGTTAAATCACACGATCTTGGAGGCCACGCCACAGGCCCACGACGTGAGATAATGCGTTCACCAAAAGTTTTCTTCAATAAATTGATTGTTTCGTTGGCTGTATGGCATGTAGCGCCGTCTTGTTGGAACCAAAGGTCATCCACATCAACGTCCTCCAATTCAGGCACGAAAAAGTCAATAATCATGGCTCTATAGCGTTCGCCATTGACTGTAACATTATGACCGGCTTCATCTTTGAAGAAATATGGACCAATGATTCCCTCTGCCCATAGAGCACCCCAAACAGTGACTTTTTGAGGATGTAACGGGGTCTCAACAATGGCTTGTAGATTATGATCACTCCAAATGCGACAATTTTGCTTATTAACGTACCCATTCAACCAAAAGTGCGCTTCATCGCTGAACAAAATTTTCTTGTGAAAATCGCGCGAACTGAACCATTATTTTGGCAATAAATTTGCACGTTTTGCAAACGTTGTTCAGGAGTAAATCTATTCATTATGAAATGGCAAACCAAACTGAGCATAAATCAAGTGACAGCTGTCAAAAAAACCAACTCCGAAAAAAGTATTGACAGATTGAAAACCATACTTCTAAAAAAACAGCCTTTACTTTTAACTTGGAATAGTCGAGATGCATCATTTAGATATTTATATTAAATCGCATCTTATACTTTGAAAAAGTCCGATTGTAATATTTTTAATTTTTGAAATAGGAAGATTTAAAATTATAGGTGCCTACTCCAAAAATTGTTAGGCCCCGCCTTTGAGAATTAATGGATCCGTTCTTTCTTAGGTCAATATCCTTTTCGTTTTGTGGAACAGGTAACTGATATGAGGAAATGCAACCAAGATTACGAATTATTTAGAAGATTGTTAGCAATTTTTCTAGTAGTGCCCCTTGAAACCCAATTATTTCTTTGTCAGATGATACGTACTTAAGATCCCCAAATGAACTTCCTCTATATGAAAATTTTCTGTATTGTAATTTCAAATGCAATCATTATATCGTACGCAAACATACATATGTGCTTCAAATGGAAACTTTGGAATTTAATTAACTTATTTCAGCAATATATTTCAATTTGAGACTAATTAAACCTTGAATAATCTTTTTCTATTTCAATGGAATTTCAGAATTTCACAATTAAGGTTTATTAGATATCAAAACCAGTGATATGAACTTGTTTCCTATTTACTACATAAATACAAACATGCACTGCATACTTAAATAGAACTCAGAGATTTAACTTGCAACATGACAAATAAGAGCAACAAAAACAATAGGTAAACTAAAAATTAAATTGAAAGCTATACACATGTACACAATCTCTTCCTAACAGAACCAAAAATTAATGGTTAACTGCAATATTTGGTCAACCAAGAGACAAGTGTCCTTATGCCACATAAATAGTATTGTATACAGAAAATAACAATAAAAACGAAAAGGAAAATATAAAAATGGAAATAAAAAGCATCAACTACGTCTTATAACTACTTATACATTATACACAAGTCTATATGTCTGCAATGTGTAGTAAGTACTTATATGTAGATGTGCGAGAACATATGTATGTAAGTACCTTTTCAGTATAAATATGTATGTATATCCAATATAGTTATGTCTCTGCCTACCTATCTACCTACCTACAGAGTAAGGCAGGCAACTCTTCTTAATTCCATCCAAAAGATTGGCCGCGAGCACTGCGAACAACTCTTAACTGGCATAGAAAAGATATGACTTTAGGCCAAATAATGTAGGTACCAGAATAATCGTAGACTTGAATGGAACGAAATACTTTCCATTTCTCCTTCTCTCTTTGTATTACTGTCTCTGTCTCTTTCTCTGTATCTCTCTCTCTGACTCTCTGTTGCTAAAACAAATGTATATGGCCAAGAAGACGAAAAAGAAGTACAAGAAGGAGCAGAAGAAGAACTGAACAGAATGTTCTGATGGTGGTTGCATAAACGACAGACAAAATGAATGAATGATATCTTGGTTGGTAGTCTATCTTCTCGTCAGTCCATCCATCTATCTATCTATTTATCTGCCTGTCTGTCTGTTTGTATGCCCCTCTATTTATCTACATACATTTGTATTTATATGTGTGTAGATGTAGTTTGAAAGAAGAATGCATGCCACAGCTTGTTGTTGTTGCTGTTACTTGCTACTGGGTGTATTGTAAAAATGTTTTTGTTTCCAGATGACTGATGCCTTCATCAGTATCCATTGATTCATCCATCCATTTGTACATGCACAACCATAACCAAATTGTTTTACTCTTCTTTTCGTTATCTTCTGGATTTTCTGAAAAGTGGACAATAACAAAATGAAAGAGGTACTAGCAAATATCAACAATTCAACAGGCAGATATCAAGTATCATTTGTAATGCCATGTAATGCCAAGTACAATTAGAATGTTGTTGCACACACACACACACACACACACACTTACGAATATCCTTTCATTACAACAACACATGATAGCTTTAAATATTCTCGTGACCAAATTGAAGGGCATCATCATTGAATTTTACGATGAACATTTTCAATTCAACTTCGTCATTCGCTTATAAAAAAAACGTTTAGCTCATTAATTGGCAGTTAATCGTTTGTGTTCGATAAATTACATTATAACATCACAACTTTTCGGCATCACTATTCACAAGTCGATGGGAAAAAGAAGCAAGTAAGCCCCACCTTGCCAGTAATATCAATTTTGCTGTTATATTCGAGTACAAAATTGAGATTTTAACCCTCAAGCTCCTAAGTGTGCGTACTAAATATTTGCTATTAAAAACCAGGAGGGCAAACAAAAATATGTAAGATGATAATTTCATGATTCTTCGTTTTTTCATATACATAATTTTTATACTTTCATGAACATTTTCTGTAGTTGTTCCTTTGGTTTTTGATTGTGTTTTAATAAATAGAACTTAAAATTAAAAAAATTTTTACTAATTTGTATTGAATTTTTATCTCAATCGAAGTGGAATGTAAAAGAAGGAAGTAAAAGTAAAAGGAAGAAGTCTGCCACCGTTCAAATCGCCAAAAAGGGAGATCACACGGACTGAAAATATATGTTTCAAAATATCCATCATTGCCAGAGCTGTGTATCGCTTAATTGCATATTGCCAACTAATTCTCTATCTGTCATCAACATAAATGTCAAAGGACAATGACATTTGACGCTATTTGCAAAAATTATGTCACATTAACATTATGACATTACTTTCGCCCACTTCTTGTCATTCTTGGCAGGCAATGGTAAACCTCCAAGATTAACATTTGCCTAAGAAAAAGCTTTTCATTTCGCAGTTTGGACTCGGTATAAAACTGTAGATCCCTTCCAATAATGCGGAAATTTAACACGCACAATATGAATGGATGACAGAAGCGCGGCCTAGGCCCTTAAGGAGCTGTTGTGCCATTAAAAGAAGAAGAAAAATGATATTATTGGTACAATTGCACTTTTTTTGTACAATTTGAAAACTAGAAACTACATTGGTTCTTTTTCGCGAATACTCGTATGTTTTTTCTGATTTAGCTCACAAAACGTTATAATGAAATATACTTCAGTTCATATATATAGGGTGATCGGGTGGTTCACGTCCCGTGTGCAGAGCCCGAGTGGAGGAGAAGTATCCATAAAACATGGAGACGCAAATGCTTCATTAAGGCCTTGCTTCTAGATACTGACTTGATAGTATATAATTATTTAAAGTCAATTTGTGTGATGGAAAATACGTGCTTTCTTATCATAAGATTTTTTTTTTGGTGACCCCATGTTTTATAGACAGTTTTCTGCACTTTGCTGTCATAATTACGAAAAGATGTTTGACAGTATTAATCCTTGTATTATATTCTGTTGAAATAAAAAAAAAATGGGTCTGCTAAAATGAATACCATTTGGTACTGCCTTTAGCTACGAAATGGAAGAACTCATTTGTCATCCCTGCACTGTAGTATTCGATTGGATTTTCGTTCGACCAAAAATCATGCATTCAGGTTTGGCTCAAGTTAAATATACAATAGCAAAAAATACTCGAACCAAAAATTTTGTTGTTCAGTTTAAGTCACACAAGTCACAAGTCACAAGTCCAAATAAAACACAATTCCAATGCACTGATTTTTCAGTAGATCTGGGCACCTTTCTTCAGATCTCTTTCCATAAAACCGATGAAACGACCTCTCTAGTAGTTTTATGTTAGAGGATTTTCCAAACTTTTACATATAGGAATGAGTCTTACAGAAAATGTTTAGAAATATCGGATATATAACGAAAATATTTAAATATTTAAAATTGTACATTCAAAACATTTTAGTTTGTTTCATGAAACAAGAGTACATTGCTTATTATGAGGCAGCACACACCAGACGAAACAAAATACATATTTTCGTTTCAATGTATGTTTCGAGTGGTTGTCGACAATACATGTCTTTGCATACGACCAACACACACCGAATGAAACAAGTTGGTTTCAAACCAGCGCCGTTGTCAATAATTGCGTATTTCTTTATGGCGCATTCATCGAAACAAAAAAACAAGATGAAACAGAAAATCATGTTAGATTGCCGATAGCTGGCCCGTTGTTTTTCGAAAACAACATTCCAATACCATTTTATTTGTTCTTCCTTATTTCAATGGCACAACAACCCATGGAGGGCCTAGGCCGAACTTTTTGATTCTTTACTAAATTACAAATAAAGTCGCAAATTAAATTTTGTTTTATCTCAACGCACACCAAACGTAAGAAGAAACCGAAATGCTTTGTTTTGTTACATTACGTTTCGCTTGGTGTTTGCTGGAATAAAAAACTTGTTCTTGCATTATAAATCAAGACTGATCTAATGTGTTTTCACCCTAAATGTAACTCTGTACAAGAAACAAGAGAATTGAATTTTTCAGCTAACATACTAAGACTTTTAAGACTTTTTAGTTTTTTCTTTTGATATTTCTATCGTTTCTAAATGACTGTTGTGTGCTTTTTTTCAAAGCTGAATATCATTTTTCGCCATCAGCTGCAGTTTAGAAGTTATGAGTCACAATGCAAAAAGTTCAAATTTTTGATGAACGGATTTTCATCTTCTTCAGTTTTTGAAATATATAAGCTTAAAGTTCGAAAGCTGTGAAAAGCCTCTAGGTTCATGGTAAAATACATAATTTAATGGTTAAGCGAGGGCCTTTTATTTCGTTTGCTTGATTTTAAGCTTTTGATGACTGAAAAATTTGTAAAAAAAAAATATGATTCCACAGCATTCGGAAAGATAAGGATTAATTCATTCAACCATTCATCGAGCACTCGTCCCAGCCAAAATATTAAACGTTAAATTTGTTTCACACCCCTGATACAACTACCGCTTCTTTCATTGCCGACCTAATACGACCAGCATTCAATATCAATTTAATGACTTTTAAGCCCAATTTAGTAACAAACAACAATAAAAAAAAAAAACTTAAGGAAAGAGTACATATATATATATATATATATGTATGTACTTATACAATCTGCTTGTTTGCTGGAAGACTGTCATAAACCAAAAAACAGAGCTTCTGAGTTAAGTATACTGAAATAACTGTTATTTAGTGCTTTACAATATATTGTGTTAAAAAATCATAACTGTATCTCATGATCTCTCCCCGTGAGAAGAGTATTTGTCGTTATCAATTGTAAAGAGTGTGAGGTAAATTCAAAAGTTTAAATGCGATTTTCTCAAAATAAATGTTTTTTTAGTTATGACCGTTTTGCAGCCAACGAGCAATATGCACATTTATTATAGGATTGTATAAAGAAATGAAATTCTTTGCCACATTCCAATTATTTACTTTTAAAATTTCAACTTCATTCAAAAAAACAAAAAAAAAAAAATAATAGAAATAAGCAAAAAAATCCATGAGAAAGCCTTTGGCGACTTTACATTTAAGCACACACATACATACTACATGCAGACTTGAATATGTATTTCTATTTGTGTGTTTACATATAAATGTACATATTTATAAACATTTTTCTGATTCTCTTCTTGTTTTTTCTCTCTCTCTATCTCTCTCTCTCTATCTCTCTGTTACATTCTCTGTGTGTTTCTATTGAGCATTTCTGAGCGCTCATGTAGTTAATGTTAATCAAATCGTAATTACCAGAAATATTGCTGTAGGCCAAAAACATTTTAAAAGCAAACTTGCTTAGTAAATATGTGCATTCATATGCACACATTGACATACAGATACAAAAGTGCCAACTAGTCAGCCAAATAGCCAGACTAGTCAGTCAGCCAGTCAGCTAATGCAATGTGAGTGGCATGCGGCATGCCTGAATGTGTAGAAATAATATAATAATCATGCACAGTACAAATGTACACAGGTGATTAGAAGTGAAGAAAGAGTTGAAGAGTTGAAGAGCTGACAGTAGAGAATACACCGGTTTATGTAATAGCAACAAGTCAAATTAACGAATTGCTATGAATGAAATTACACATGAGAACTACTGATGTAAGTTACTATCTCTATAGAGTATTTAAGTGAACGCCTTTCAATCAAAGCGTAATTCAAGAAGTTCTTCCCATAATCTTCACACAACTCTATATCCCCAACCGCCCTCAACAATAATTTTATTGTCAATGTAAATGTTAGAGATGCATTGCAGACCTGCATTAAGTGTATTTGTGTGTGTGAGTGTGTGTGTATGTGTAAATTTATTTGTGAGAATTGCCTAGAGGCCATTTTGGGCATCAAAGTAGTTGTAAAATATCGCAGCACTAGCATTTACACACTCATATACACACACACACATACACACACACACCCACACATCTTCATTGTACATACATATAGTATGTACTTATGAATTTACAATGTGAGAATGAGATTTAGTTGTTTCTATTGATTGTGATGATGAAAATCATTTTCTTATGTTGACCATCGAAACGTGTGTGTCAATTTAATTTGCAAGAAAATTGTCGAGAAATTAATTAATGAATTTTCAAGTATTTAATAGATAGCAACAAATATTATTTATATGTTTGCTTGTTAATTTGTTTGCTGTTATGTACATAATTTAAAGTCAAGCATATGCCAACGTATGTCTAATGCTCTGTTATGTTCATCTATATTGACTGAACTTTTAAATTTGCAATATAAATTTAAAACTATATCATTGACCGTTGTAAATAACCATTCCATTGCATCCACTGCTGAACAAAGGCTTCTTTCAGTTCATCCGGTTTTCTACATCAACTGATCAACTAGCTTCGTTTTGTTGGTAGTCGTCCTCTGTTCCTTTTGACCTATTTGGTTTTCTTTTCTACACTTCTTTTGATCTATTTGCTATCGGCAAGTTGAGCTAAATAACCGATCAATTTCCAATGTGACGCTGTTTTTTTTTTGTCATAGGTATATTGAAGAAGTCCAAGAACCTGACCTACGAGTGCAGGACAGTTCCTCAAGCACTCAGGCCATGTAGCCCATTGTACTTAATAGTTATATTACATACATATGTACATACCATAATTTAAGCCCTTAGAATTGCTAATGATTTACTCATTGTTAATGTTTACGTGCCTTATGGTTAAACTTAGGTAACACACTGATGATAGCGTTACCCTTTTGGGTACTTCAAAAGTATCAATAAGTCTATTTTATGGATGTGGCAATGTTTTCGATCATTATCCAATCCAGGCTTATGCTTATTTGTGTGTTTAATTCGACACGGGATTCAGAATTCATCTATCAGGTCACGATCTTGAGAAATCTTGACCCAAATTGGCGTTAAAGCCCGATTTTGGTTATTTTTTGCCGTCTATAAAATATCGCGAAATATTTTTAACTCTTTTTAACACTTCCCAAGAAATGTTTAAAATTTTTTCTTATAACCTGCTCTTGGCTATTTTCTGATTTCAAATATGCAAATGCAATACATTTTTTTTTATCAATCTAATTATTATATTTTTTTTTATTATTATTATATGCTGCTATTATTTACGTTTTGAACTATTTGTCGTTAGTTTCGAGATATAAGAAATTTAATTTTGATATTTTAGAAATTAGCAAAATTCGTAAAATTTTTAGAATTTTAAGAATCGGATTAAAATCTGACCGAGGACGGGCTAAAAGAAAAATATTGCCAGTTTCTTACGAAAATTTAAATTCTTTCGAATTGACAGAAAACAAGAATGAAAATAAATGAAAGAGGTGAATTTTGTGGCGGAAACTTTCATGGAAATTTAAACGAGGATTTTGAGGTACTCGTGTTTTAAAAACTTTACAGTGGTCCGTAAGCATAAAGAGGGTTTTAAAATAGAATTAAAGTTTGAAAAAGAACAAAATTTGACTTAACTATAGTTACTTCAATCGACATTGTTCTCTTTAAGAACAATTTATACAAATTTACTTATAAGGATTTCGTGGTATTTTTAAAAACTTTCGGAGACTTTCTTACTAAGTATTTTTAAATAAACATCAAATCTTTGAAATAGAAGCAAGCTATAATTTTATGGAATTTTGCTTGTCAATTTTTAATTTAGTTACGCACTAAAATTTATGAGCCCCATCCACTATTATTTTTAGATTTGAATAAATCTCAGTTCTCAAAGTTTGACTAAATGCACTTAACTTTAAGGGGATGGATCAAATCAAGAAATAAACTTGTTAGAAAGTAAATGAAAATGAAAAGAATTGATGAAAAAGAGTTGGAGTCCGAGCAATTTTTAGCCCTCAACCCACTGGAATAAATTTTGTTCGTGGACGAAATAATTTGCGTTTTTTACAAGTTGAACTTTAATTGCTGATTTCGTATTACTCGATGATTTTTTTTTTTTTTTCTCCGTTCAATTTAAATGAAATATTACAAAATCTGGGTTAATTTTTCGTACTTTAGCTTAAAAGCAAAATCATATATAAATATTCCCAACATACACTGCAATAATTACTCATATTTCACCAACTAAATTGTGCTCATCACTGATTTTGTCTCATTGTTTTTTTGCATCATGCAGCAATCGCAAAGCGACAACAACAAATAATAACAACAACTAAATCAACGTGATTTTCGTGCGAAAATCTCGCGATTTGCCTTAAAGCGAAATTAGCGACGAAAACGACAACCAGCCAGTGAACAATCGAACCCAGCCAAATGACTGACGGAGCAAAGACGATCCACTCGTTTGCTCATTTCGAATGATTGTCTTGTCCACCACTAACACTAACACCAACACCAACACCAACACCGCCGCCACCACCAGCTCCACGAATGTGTGTTTTGTTATTGTTGTTGCTGATTGCCCAGCGGTATTTTCAGTATAGCTACATAAATACATACATAAGCATTGCGAGTGTAAAGCGTGTAAAACGCAATACAAACCAAGCAAAAGCCAAAAATCCCACCACATTCGGCAGACTAAAAAGTTGTGTGAGAGCCGAGTGAGATTTGCTTTAGCTTTGTATTTGTGGACGGCAGGCAGCGGGCGGACACAAACGGCGGATCCCCTGTGGGTCATACGAGCTAACATATATCGCGTAGTTATATGGCCGCGTGGTATTTTCTTCATCACGTTCGCCGCGCGATTGTTATGTAGTTTTCTTTGTTGTTGTCGTCGTTTGCAGCATTTTGTGTGTGAATGTTGCACTCTCAAAACGCCCCAAATTCAAGCGAAAATTGTGATTTCCCGTCAACGATTTTCGTTTTGTTCACACAGACACAAATGCACGTATGTATGTACTACTTATGTATGAATGTACACATTTTAAGGGTATTGGCAACAAACCAATTGAATGACCACACATTCTACATATACATGCAAACAAATACAACGTTTAATACACACAAATACACACATCTGTGCAGTGCACATTCATTGATCATGAGAAACAATTACAATTGTCTGCGGCGAGTGTTTCAACTCTAGAGGCCCTAATCTGGCATTTACTTGCGTCAATCTGTGAAAATACTAATAACAACAATTACAGCAACATCCATACTCGTAAGCAGGAAGAAATTTAACAGATCATCCATATACATACGAGGGTAGATCAATAAGTACCCGTGTTAGGAATGAAGAGGCAACTTTTTCACAAGTTTTTCCTTTTAGTACACTTTTACACTTTTCCCAACGTTTGTGCCATTTCTTTAACACCTCCAAAAAATACGATTTGTCAAACTTTTCAAAATACGCTTCTGTCTCGACGATAACCTCCTCGTTTGAGCTGAATTTTTTCCCCCCGAGCGACGTTTTCATGTTGGGGAACAGAAATAAGTCGCAGGGAGCTAAGTGAAATCGGGCGAGTACGGTGGGTGCGGCAGCAATTCGTAGTTCAATTCATGCAATTTGGCTGCGACAATTCCGTATCCGCTTGTTGTCTACCGCAAGCAATCGCGGTACCCATCGGGCCGATACCTTTCTCATGCTTAACCTATCATGTAAAATATTAATTACCGTTCGGTACGACACTCCTACGGCCTCTGCTAATTCGGCGATCAGCGAGAGTCATGTCGCGGACCTTGTCAACGATTTCCTCGGTAACCACGTCTGCCTGGGCGCTCCTCATCAAAAAGCGATGTACGACGACCACGTTTAAATTCGTTGAGCCAATATCTTACAGTTGTCATAGATAATGAAAGGTCCCCATAGACAGCATCCAACTTCGCTTATATTTCTCCGCATGTTTTTCCACCCAAAAATAAAAAGCAAATTACGGATCGATATGGTTCTTTTTCCATTTTATAGCGAAACACCAAACACGTGTGATACTAATGGCTGCCAAATAAAAACTAACCTATGAATCAGTTTGAAATTTAGTGTGGTGTCGTGTGACAGATGGCGGGTATACGACGGTAATTCCAACTTCCCTCAGCAACACCACCTGTCTTCACACACGGGTACTTATTAATCTACCCTCGTAAAGAAGTCTCCTGTGTGTGTTTCAATTTTTATATGAAAAATTAATTTTAAGTTATTTCAAAATGTACCCATCCACATGCATGGAAGTTTTACTGAGTAATCTTGCATTAACAGGATTTCCTAACTTAGTAAAAAAAGTGAGTTCTTAGTAAGGTTGTTATTACACTTTCGTCCTATGAAGGAGCGAGAATTTTTAAAAGATATTATTTTTCACCGCCAGAAAGCGCGGGTGAGTAAAATTTACAGAAATACATAGTATAAAAGGAAAATAAAATTATCAATATGACTGCAAAATTATGTTTTCTAAGGGCATATTGTATAATAGTGGTCGCTGTGGTGTAGTGGTAGTGCGTTGGACTGCTACGCCGAGTGTCCGGGGTTCGAATCTCGGCACAGGCAAAATCAAAAAGTAGAAAAAATAATAATTTTTCTACACGGCACCACCTCTTGGCAGGCAATGGCAAACCTACAAGAGTAAAAATTGCTATGAAAAGCTTTTCACTTCGCCGTTCGGATTCGGCATTAAACTGTAGGTCCCTTCCATTCATGTACAAATATAACACGCACAACATGAGTGGATGCGAAAAGTTCGGCCTAGGCCCTCCATGGGCTGTTGTGCCATTAAAAGTAAAGTAAGTAAGGGCATATTTTAACTTGATTTTTTTATTTTTATAATTATTGGATTTTTATTTTAAAATTGGGCACACAATGTACACCAGAAGTTAGAGAACCGCTTTGGAACAAGTGATGAACCGGACTGCAACACCCGAGAGGAATTAATTTCATTTTTTTTAAACAATAAATAGGAGCTCTGGTAAAATATAAAATAAACTTCTAGCAAAAAATAGAACTATGAGGACTTAGGACATATGGTTAGGCCGGTTTCGAACGGCAGAGTGGCAATTTGTTACCACTTGCCGGTTTCGCCGCTGCATGCCAAGAGTTGTAGGTACTTGTATATGTTCTTATAATTCTCATTCTCTTCTTATCGGTAGGAATGTAAGAAGGTTATAAACGGGAATTAATCTCGAAACCTCACATATGAGTTTCTAGTGCGCAGCAGAAGATACAGTCCTGAAGAAAAACGTTACTTCTTTAGTAAACATTTACGCAGATGGGTCCAAAATTCGTTGAAAATTTGTTAGTCTCTGAATAATTGAAACTGATATTTTTTATATCTTGAAGTTCTATTGGTGAGTTGAAAAAGCGGCGAGTATTTGAAAGCACTTTGAAGCGTGGGGGCACGAGTTCGAAACGCAGCTATATTTATGTAAGTTAGCTTTACATACAAACTACAAAAATACTATCAAAAATAATAATAACAATTAATTGGGATATCCATACCATATTTTGATAATTATGACTTAGAAAACTCCTAAATTAACTCATCATTATTTACATATACAATAAATTTAAATTGCCAGCAAAAATACTTACCTCTTTGGACAAGACGACTCCACTGCCAGAGAAGATCTTTGATCCAATGCAACAAATGAAGTTCTTTCAGTTTTCAATCCATTTCAAATATAATTAACAGCATTCGGGTATAGACACATGTCAATAGTACATGTAAATAAATTCAAAAGACATATAATTAAATAATTTTCTCCATCAAAATATTGTGTAGATTTGACGAAATTATTGTGCAGTATTTACAAAAATATATATTGTGCATTAATTTTCCCTTGTGCAATAATAATAAAATAATTTTCCTTCAATATTTTCAGATAATTCGGAAAAATATCAAATGGGAAGAAAAGAACTAAGCACGCTAGAATGTCAGCTTATTTTACAAATCACATTGTTTGCTCGGAAAGCACAAACAAAAAAACCGTAAAGCATGGGCGAAAAACCGTAAAACACGTGCTCCACTTTGTGTAATGTTTACAAATAATTTGATTTCTTGTGAGCGCTTTATCATCATATGATTACCACGAGTATGTATGTGTAGGTTAGTTTTTCAAAATAATTAAAAGCAAAAAAAAGTTACTAATTTGGTTGCTATTAATTTATTCAATTGACTTACAAAATACTTTTAATATTTAGGAAATGCACTTTAACGTTTTTATTTTTTTAACTTTCGCAAATTTGTAAAAAACTAAAATATAATAAATTTTTTCTTGACACAATTAAGAATTTTTCACTTTTGTAAAAACTTTGCTCTTTTCCTTTAGGAAATTGTAATAAGTTCCGTTTCCGATTGAACCGTTCAAAAATTTACCTGACTTGCATTCGCGCCGAATGTCCACTTCAAACTGTTACCAAAGTTCTGCAAGTATACGTGCGTATGCGATTCGCTTCGATGTTCAATTTCTTCGTTGGAATTAAGAGGCTGAATGGAGTTTGTGCTTGGGTGCGTGTTCGTGCGAGGTGGTTCGATTGCAACTTGCTTGAAGTTGTTGTGTTGAGTTGTGTTCGAATAGCTCTTCCTCTTGTTCGCTCTCTCTCTCACATTTCTTTCGATATGTTGGGTGTCTGTGCAAGCGTGTGATTTTACGTATGTATGCGATGTGTTTGTTAGGTAATTTTTTGCTTTTCTTGTCAAAACGACCTTGATGATTGCTGCTGATGCTGTTGCTGTTGCTGTTGTTGTCCGTGTTGTTCTTATTGTTGTTTGTTATTGGCGCAAAATGGTATTTCTTTTTTTTCTTCGGATTCCTTTATTGTATTTAGAATACTTACTTTGTCGTATGTTTTGTTTGTTTTTAGTTTAGTTGAACTCGCATATGAATTTATTTTAATTTTATCTCTTTTGTCTTTCTATGTATGAAGACATTCCTTCTCACACTTGAGATCTTCGTCGTTTTTCTTAATAACCTATTTCCGGTTGAAAGGTAAATAATTATAGCTACTTTCAACTTATGATGCAACTATTGAATTTGCAACGCTTTCCAGTTGCATTAGCTTGCTAGTTTGATTTAGTGCATTACTTTGTTGTCTGTAATCTGAAAGTGTGTAATTAAAATGATTTTAATTGGGGAAACGTGGACGTTACATGATAATAGCACTGTGTAAAAGAAATTGCCCAGATGGCGATTCAAGAAGTGTTTGATTGGATAGTGATAACTGGAAAATTTTACTTTTGTGAAACATTATGATAACCCCGAAAATATAGTATTTACCTTGCACACCCCCATAATGACGAATAATTTCTCTGTAACCAAATATGGAACCACAATTTAAAATTAATAGGTATTATTATAGCATAATTTTTTTTCTCAACCGAAGATATTTTTTGACTTCATAGAACTGGAGAAGCAGAAAGCGAAACCAAAAATTTTTCTGAAAATAACCTAGGTGCAAAAATATTTTATATATTCCAATTTTTTCAGTAACAAAAATTAGAATCGTAAAATATGAAATTCTTTAGCTGTGTCTCGTGAAAAACTGCTTCTTCTTCTTTTAATGGCACAACAACCCATGGAGGCCCTATGTGAGCTTTGCGTATCTGATCTTAGGTTTAGATTTTCCTAAAATTCATAAAAGTGTCAACATAGCCAAAACTAACCAATTTTACTAAAGCTATATTTTCATATTGTTTAATCGAGTTTTTCTGCCACCCTTTACTCAGATTTACTTCGATATCGGGCGTTTAAACTAAGTTTAACTTGCCTTATGATTTTGACAAGTAAAAAGAAAAATACATTTTTCTGAGGAAGAAGACATCCAGCTCAATCAGTTGTTTTGGTTCGCAAATTTGCATAATGCTGATATCGGCGGGCGTAACAGCTGTGGTCGCTGTGGCGTAGCGGTAGTGCGTTGGACTGCTACGCACAGTGTCCGGGGATCGAATCTCGGCACAAGCAAAATCAAAAAGTAAAAAAAATAATTTTTCTAGACTGCACCACCTCTTGTTAGGCAATGGCAAACCTACAAGAGTAAAAATTGCTTTGAAAAGCTTTTCACTTCGCCTTTCGGATTCGGCTTTAAATTGTAGGTCCCTTCCATTCATGTACAAATATAACACGCACAACATGAGTGGATGCGAAAAGCTCGGCCTAGGCCCTCCATGGGCTGTTGTGCCATCAAAAGTAAGTAAAGTAAGTAAGTAACAGTTGTTGTCGCTTTAGTTGGCGTTTGCTAGAGCTGTTATATCAAAATATTCAAATAATCTGTGCTGACATGATCTTAAACTATCACTTAAAAACTGATTCAATAGTTAATCTTAGTTTAACCACAAACTACGTTCAAACTACGTTATTGTCGAACGTTTAGATTTCTTGGCTATTATGTTTTTTTAGCAGAGCCTTCAATCCTTTCACGATCCTCCTATTTCAAGCTTCTACTTATGCAAGCACTAAAATCATCGACCATTTGAATAAATATTTCAATACCGAATTGCCGATTTCGAAATGAGAATGTTGATAATTATGATAATAATGACGACAATTTTGCTGTTGCCATTGCTGCTGCAGCGGCTGAAGATGAGTAGAATAAAAACCTAGAGGCGAAATAAATTTTAATGTATGTCGGTGTGTATATTTAGAGGGGGTATAAACTAAATTATACACAAAAACATGCACACACCACACACACATATACATACTGATATGTATAAGAACACATCCGGAGGAATAAATGAGGAGGGATCACATTTTAACAGCTGCAAACACGAAACGACATCAAGCGCCTGCATCAGCAACAACAGCAACAACAATAACGAAAGCATCGGCAACATTTTACACCTTAAGGCAATGCAAAGAAAAACTTGTGATAAATTAACCGCGAGCAATATTTCGAAACAATATGCTTTAGGCAAATCAGCTGTAATTAGTGTAGCGTCTCCTCTGCAATCATCATAGAAGAGCGCATGATAATAAACTTTATGCATACTACACACTCCCATACTCCAGAATACATTCCTTAGAAGTCGCACAAGGTGCATATATGCACATTTATTGGATGTTGTCGAGATCTCGTCTCTGATTACTTATATGTACCTACATATATGAATACGATTCTATATAGCCCAGTTAATATACTCTTACATATACTAGAATACAAGGTGTCTGTTTTGTATTAACTTTTTGATTTTGTTTGTTTGTTAAAAATTTAATAACACAGAGAATAATTTTGCCAGCAAATCACGTTCAAATAATCAGAACTTCAATAGTTTAGAAAAATACAATTTTTTGTACCTTTATAGATTTTTGGACAACATATTTCCCACTATATTCTTGCATCTCTGGAACTGATCCAAAATATGAATGAAATTGATTTTGTACTGGAAGAATTAGAATCAGAAAATTCTCCATTATTGGAGGCATAGGATTTGAAAGATCTCTGTAAAGAATCGAAATGAAGAGTTTCTTTCAGCTTTCCCAATAATTTGCAAGAGCCAATTCAGATTATGCCCTCCAAGAAGTCACATTTGTGGAATTCTAGGCTAGTTTTCCTTTGATGGAATCGCTTGGTTTTTACATTAAACACTAGTGAAAATATCAAAAAAAAAGTATCCTGACCTCTAGTTCCCAAGCAGGCCCCTAGACAGCCGTTACCAAAATGGGTGTAATAACCTCCAGAACAGTAGTCTGGAGGTATCATATTATTTATCATATCGTATAGTGAACTCCCCAAACTTTCATAATAATGCTTCGACTATCAGCTGCGATGTGTATTACCACCACTGGAAGCAATCAAAGTAATCAAAAATCTGAAAAATTAATTGCCATATTTAGATTGAGTTTGACAATTTTTTTTTTTAGAAATAAAAAGAAATACATAAAATACTTCAAGTGATCCTAACGGTATATAAGACAGTCTATGACTACCTAAAAATTTAATATAAAATGTTATTAAAAAAAATTGCTCACAGGCTCAGACAACCACAATTGCTTTGTGGGATCCCGACTTCTTACTTACTTACTTAGCTAGCACTACAACCGATGATCGATCTAGGTCGCCTCTGCTTCGCCAGTCGCCTCTGCTCTCCGCTCTCCGCTCGCTGGCGCCAGTTGATAAGGCCAAGTGCAGTCAGGTTGCCCTGTACCTGGTCTTTCTAACGGAGATCTTCTGAGTGTTCCTCCACCGTGGCTCGAATAAAACACCCTTCTACCCGGGGCGCTTTCTTCCATTCTCTTAACATGACCCAGCCAGCGACGCCACTGGATTTTTATACGCTTGACTATGTCAGTGTCTGCGTACAGCTCATACAGCTCATCGTTCCATCTTAGTGGATACATTTCGTCCACACATATTGGACCATAGATCTTACGGAGTATCTTCCTCTCGAAGATGGTCTCATCATTCATGGTCAACGACCACGTCTCGGCGCCATATATTAGGACGGGAAGGATAAGGATACTTATAGAGCTTTATTTTCGTCGGTCGAGAAAGGGTTTTTCTGCTCAATTGCCTAATGAGCCCGTAGAAAAACCTGTTGGCAAGAGTTAATCTCCGCTTGATCTCAAGGCTGACATTATAGTTGGTGTTTATGCTGGATTCTAGGTAAATGAAATCCTTGACGACTTGAAAAGTATAATTATCAACAGTAACATTTTGTTTGGTGACACAAGGTATTTCGTTTTGTCCTCGTTCATCACTAGACTCACTTGACGAGACTCCCTTTCCAGGTTGGAGAATGCTGCTCTGACTACTCGAGCGTTTTTGCCAATGATGTCAATATCATCAGCGTATGCTAGCAGCATGACACCCTTGTAGAAAATAGTATATCGATGTTGGCAGCTCGAATTATTTTCTCCCGCATAAGGTTAAAGAAGTCGCACGATAGGGAGTCACCTTGTCTGAAACCTCTTTTGGTATCAAATGGCGCGAAGAGGCCTGTTCCAATTTTCACTGCGCTGGGATCCCGACTTCATAAATCCGCGCTAATAAATTTTTGAGAAGGTCGATATTTATCTATGTCGATATTTATCTATTTATAATTTTTTAGGTCAGTCAAAAATTTGCGAATTAGAGGGTTAGTTACTTCCACATTCAATTCAGTTTTCATTCTATCTGACCCAGGGAATAATTTTCTCCGCTGGAAGCTGAAAATTACCAATTTGAATTTGTTCCACAACTGATCATCTCATCTAGAGGTAGGTCAATTAATATTACGCCTTCTTCATAAACAACAATTTATTTACAATTATTAGTAGAAGAGAACAGCAAAATGATTTTAATTGAATCAGAGGTTCTGGGGCCAATTCAAAATGGCTTAGGAAAATATATAAACGAAACCAAATAATAAAATAAACTTAACTAAATATTAAATTAAACTAAATAACGAATAAAATAAATAAATAATAAAATCTGGTGGATGTCGGTAAAAAAAAGATGGTAGATAGTCTGAAATTAAAAGTAAAACATGAGAATAATATTGTATTTTAGCTAGATTCTGTGTATAAGTATTTAAAGACAAAATGGCGGATCATTTTTCTTACATGAAAATTGCTACTAAAAAGTTTTTGAGGTAGCTAATTACGAATCAGAATTTGAATTCTTACAAAACAAAATAGTAGCTCACACGTTAAGTGAACATTTTGGTGAAAAGGTTGTTGCATAAAAATATACATTTAATCGTTTACATTTTAAATTTACATAACACGCGTGTTTAGGCAACAAAATGCTGCTTGCGCGACGTTGACACACGTATACCATAAGCTTCTTCGTGTGGATTTCGATCGTGCGTGTTCGGCTATTGCTTTGTTCTCATTTCGGCGAAGAAAATCAATTGCTGTTGCTGTTCAGTACTTGTTGAAGCGAAGACCTCTCTGCCCAATTTTTTGCAAATACAGCGAATACGTCAAGTTGAACTTCGTTTTTCTCTGCTTCACACAAAAATGCAATATGTGTGCCCATCACTGCTATAAACCTATTCCCATTTTATGATTTTAACAATAAAACTAATAACGATTGTTGCCTCAAATAACATTGAAGTTAGCATAAAATATTGCAGATTATTTACAAATTTTTCGCTTAAATTTGAGATTTCGAAATGATAAGGAGACAAGTACTTTTGTTATCTACTTATATATTGAATGTATACGAAAATTTATTATACATATTCTTAGCTATTTTTACTTCTCTGGGTAACCGGGTACAGGGTGTGACGATCATATAGTAAAAAATTGTGAAAGAAATGTTTCAGCTGTATCAAAATAAAGAGAAAATAAAATAAAATTTAAAAAAAAAAACTGAAAAGAACAAAAACATAAAACAAAAAAATTATAACAGAAAAAATCCAAAAGCGCTTGCGGATATAATTTCATTCACATTTAAAACCATCTCTGAGCTCATTTTATATAAATTGTTCGCAATGCGACACTCTTCGCTTGGCTCATTCCATACATACGAGCATGAGCATTGTCGTCAACAGCAGCAGCAGCAGCAAAAGTAAAAGCAGGAGCAACATCAATGGCAATAACAACACAGGATTTTTGAATGTGATATGTTTGTTGCTTGCTTTTATAGTTGGCATTTTAGTGTAGCATATTATAAGGCGCGCATGCAATTGTTTAAATACCCTTATGGCAAAATTTATATACATACAAACATACATACATACACATACATACATATGTTAAAATGTTTGCTTGCGTTTGATTGCATGTGTGTGTGTGTGTGTGTGTGTGTGTGTGTGTGTGTGTATGTGTGTGTTCTTTGCTTGTACTATATTATTCAGTGTCGGTATGTGGTTGTTGATATTCTTCATATGACATATCACAATTTTTGCTGTCATCCCATCAACTATAACACCATCGCCGCCGTCACCAGCACCAACACCAATACCACCATACATTGCAACAGCTTTAGTTTTTCAGTTTCAGAGCTTGAACAGAACAATAGCTGCAAATCGCTGCTGCCATTTTTACCGCTCGTTTCATTTCGCATTGAAATATTTTTATATATGTAGCATAATTTTTTTCTTTTTTTTGTTTTTGAAAAAAAAAAACTAAAAAATACATTACAAGCCAATTTGCTGCATGTTCCTTCAGGCTATTTCACAACAACACAATTCGACAGAATGCGAAGCGAACAGAAAACCAGAAGAAAAATTAAAACAAAACCAATCCAAAACCAAACCAACAACAACCACAAAAATATACTATGTATGTATGTATATGAAATTGCCACACATTCTCATCATAATCAGCAGCAGCACCATCACCAGCAGCAGCAGCAGCAGCAGCAACATCATCGCTATCGTCATCATTGTTGAAATATATTGAAAAACATGGAAAATATTACGAAATCATTCTGGGCAACGTGTGCTGTGCCGCACTTTCCACACACATGCATGCAAAAGTGGACAGTTTGCGATTTCGTTGTTGTTGTGGTTTTATTTATTTTTTTATTCCATCTGCAGCTATGTTGTTATTATTTTTGCTGCTGATGTTCCTGTTGTTGTTGTTGTTGCTGTTGTTGTTGCCGATGTCCCCTCAATTTGTTATTTTAATTGCAGACAAAATGTACTGAGCAATTGTTACATTTCTGGCATTACTCGCAAATTTTGACATTTTGATTTTCGCATTATGCCATTTTACCGCCGGCCTAAATTATCTACATATTGACATACATACATACATTATGCACATTTAACCATGTATCTATATATGACAATTGCACCTACGAGTATTTATGTATGCAAAGCAAAAAAGCCTACCATTGTCAGCAACAATTCTAATGCGAAAAAAAAGTGTGATTGTTGATTGTTTTGACGCTAGGTACTGCTTGACCCTGCCCTCAGTGTTGCCAGATGAAGGCAGTCGAATTACCCAAATCAGATCCTCAAATATCCCAATTTCGAAAATGTTCCCCATGAATAAAAATTTAAGTAAGACCAAGAAAAATCGAAAAATTCATTTTTAAAACACTCTAATAGATATTATATAAATATGGTAACAAAATAAAAGGGAACTAATGCTAAACTTTCTTCCCTTTTCAGAAACCGTATAGCATTTCCGTAGGAAATCACACAAGTTCTATGACGCTTGACGCCATTATGGGCTTTCTCTTAGAAAGTAGAGTTGATTTTTAATGGAAGTTTTTTTTTGACATCTATTCTTTTATTCGTGGTCGCTGTGGCGTAGTGGTAGTGCGTTGGACTGCTACGCATAGATAGTGTCCGGGGTTCGGACCTCGGCACAGGCAAAATCAAAAAGTAGAAAAAATAATTTTTCTACACAGCACCACCTCTTGGCAGGTAATGGCAAACCTACAAGAGTAAAAATTGCCTAAGAAAAACATTTTCAATTCACTGTATGGTAGGTCCCTTCCATTCATGTACAAATATAACACGCACAACATGAGTGGATGCGAAAAGCTCGGCCAAGGCCCTCCATGGGCTGTTGTGCCATTAAATGTAAGTAAGTAAAGTATTCTTTTATTCATATTTTACATGTAATGTGTAAAATTCAAAGTTTGTCCAATAATATACGAAGCGTAGAGAATTTCTCGCAAATATTAAAAATTCCACATCTCCCTACACGAGTGAATATACCCCGCAATTTGGGGGATTAGGTTATAACATCATTGCAATTTAATACCAAATTTGGAAGAATATGCTAATTTCAAGGTAAATTATTTTATTTATGTTGCTTGGAATCCTCAAGATGAGTTCCACTCGTTAGGAGGGGAAGGATGCGGAAGAGTTGCAGAACTCTTCTTCCCTTAACCTCGTCCTAAATCTTTTACTTCTTCCGTTAATTTCCTTCTCTTTCAGAATTTTTCATTTACCACTGTCTTGGCAAATGATCGATGATCTTACTCTCCGACCCTCTTAATTTTATATGCCCCTTCTTTAAAAATAAGGTTTATATTTTTATTTAATTCCATGCAGTATTGCATTTCTTGAAAGAGCTTTTTCTGTGATGAGTGCAAGGAGAAAGAGGACGATGTTCAGGAAATCTAATAATTGCTTTACTTTACAACAACAAGTTTAATTAATGAAATTTATATATTCAAGAGAAATGTGACGAGTGAAAGAGAGGATGAGACGCAATACATCTATCTCTTTCTTGCTTACTTTCCTACTTGTCTCTTTCATGCTTGCGCCAGTGTAAACAACCACAAAATGGTATAATAATTTAAAATTGTTTCCTTTTACTGTGCGTGTTTTGTTTAATATTCACGACTTAAGTAATAAATGAAATCTTTACTGACAACTTCAACAATTTTATTAACCCTCCGATTTCTTAAAAGCTAATTTATGTATGGAATTTTCACTGCATATAAAATTCTCCGAAACTGATTTTAAAAGCTGGCAAGCCTAATTTATAAGGTAAGTCACTTCAATTCTAGAAGTAGTGTCACAGTGTTCACGAATTCAGATAAATCTACACTCAAATCAGATGAGTTATCAAATCGAAATAGCTGGTAATCTTACTTCTTTTACAATCTGTCATGTGCTTACTGCACTGTGTATGTGTAATGTCAATATCTATCACACCATCTGGCCCATCATCATTCAGCATTTTTTCCAAAGCATATCTATATAGTATATAAAACATACGAATTGGTTACCACCTCTTGGTAGGAAATGGCAAACCTACTAAAGTCAAAATTGCCTATGAAGCGGATTCGACATAAAACTGTAGATCCCTTCCATTCATGTACAAATATAACACGCACAACGTGAGTGGATGCGAAAAAGCTCAGCTTAATAAAATATAAAAAGTATCCGCGGTTTTTGGTGTTGGTACCCACAAATCTGGCAACAGTAATGCGATTATGTCAAACGAACACATGTTTGAAAGGTGGAATTTAGGTTACATTTTGTGTGAAGACAGTTGTGTAATTCGTCGCTAGTGTAAAAAGTTACATTGATTTGAAAATTAGTTAAATATCTGAAGAAATACGCTTTGTGATGCTTTATTTCTCCTATAGAAAGGGAAACATGCCGAAATATTTGTGCGGTTTATGGTGAGGATGCTGTGTGTGAACGCCTGAAATTTCGATATCATAGATAAAGTGAAAGTCACTGAAAAAGCCGATGAAATATTACAGCTGGTGGAGCAAGATCGACACGCAAGCTGTCAGGAGATAGTGGAGGCACTAAACATCAATCAGAACTTGTCAGATTTGTGGGGTACAAACCGCGGATAAGCTGTCATCACTTGTTCCACACCTTTCTAGCTTTGATAATTTACTAATAGTTTTCTCTTCCAGATATCTTGTTAATTTAACTTTTGCGCGTTACTTTCGGCACGTTCGCAAGTACACGATTGACCATTTATAACTTGGAATTTAATTTTGGTCTAAATAAGAAGTTGTTGTAATTACATATAAGAAAGCACAATCCTCCGGTTAATTGTGGAACACTGTTTCATTCAAATGACTTCCTCGGCTGTCCTTGCAGTAGCTGATACGAACAACCCAATTTTACAGTACATTTTCGACTGTATGGAGCTGTGCTTGACCGATGGCTGCACCAATTTCGCCTTAAGAGCTTCAATTGTTACTGAATGGTTAGTGTAACACCTATCTTCAATAGCGCCCCACAACGGAGTCAAATCGCAACTGTGTGGTGGCCACTGCACATCACCTCGATCCCAAGATCGATTTCTGCACGGCTTTTGTGACCCGAGCGCATTTTCTTTTTGGAACCAAATATTTTCTGAATTCATTTCTTCTAAAATAGGCTACAAATAATCAGTTATCTAGCGTTTCTCTTCTACCGAAATCTTAAAGTAATTGTATTACAATTTCGGTAGAAGAATCACCATTTTGCAAGTAAATTTTTAGTATTTCCCAACGTTGTTCAAGCGTATATCGACCCATTTCATTAACCGCAAATATAAAACAAATTTTCCCTCATAATGCGCATTACATTAGACTCAAAAAAACCAGCAGTTCTAATTCCAAATATTAGATGGACCATCATTTATAGCAATTCTAACAATTACTTCGTCAGGCTTTGTGTCACCACATGCTTGCAATCAAAAGTATGTTTAGAAAATTAACCATAATCACTAAAACTAAAATTAAACCGTAATTAAACTGTCAAAAAGCCGAATGAAAATCACCATGATTTACACGTTCGTCACATGGCGTCTTCATGTAAAATGTCACGTAAAATTCATGAATGCCCTTAATGTTAAGTGTTTTGACATACTTATTTAACTTTCATGTAGTTAATTTCAAAGGATATGGAAATTTTATTAATTTTTCGTTTCAAATATGGTTCTTTATGTTCTTTTAATATATAATTTATTTCATATCTATATACATATGTATATGTATTGAAAGCTTTTATGTATGTATGTACATAGGGAAGTAATGTACTATATTTCTTTTTCCAAAACATTTGGTCATTTAAATGCCATACAAATAACCTTTGGGCACTTCTGGTATATCAACTTTTAATATTTACACGCCTTGAAAAATTTACAACAACAGCAGCAACGAAACGATGCCTTTTCTCATTTATATAATGTATATATGTACTCGTATATGTATATGTATGTATGTATATAGTATGTTTTACAATAATTTCTGCTGCACTTTTATACGATATTTTTATTTTATTTTCAGTTTTTTATAGAAATGCACAGGAATTTTACCTTAAGGTAAAATTGATAATCACATTTTGTTCAAGTCACGAAGGTTTACATTTTGTTATTATTGTTGTTGTACTTTGTTTTGTGCCGTTCATCGTAATGTTGTTGCTGCTAGTGGTGCTGGTTGTTCTGTTATTGTTGTTGTTGTTGTTATTGTAATTTATTTGGGGTCAAAAATGTTTAAACACATCTCAGAAACCTGTCAATGCGTGACATTTCACATTTACCTCATAAACTGCAATCATTTTTAACTTTATATATGTAAATATGTAGTACATATGTGTGTAAGTATGCATGTGTACGTGTGTGTGTGTGTGTGTGTGTGTGTGTGTTGTTGTTGTTGTATGAATTAATTTTCAAAGTATTAAAATGCCCTTGAGGCACTTTTTCAAAAACTGACAGTTTGGAATGGTTTTCGTTGTTGTTATTTTGTTCTGTTTTTGCTTTTTGCTCGTTGAAAAATATGCAAAAAATACTCGCACCCTCAAGGCAGAAGACCAGTTCTTAAATTATACTTAGATGCACTCGTATGTGTACGTGCGAGTATGTACGTAAAGGTGTATGAATCGTCCTCCAGGAAGGACCTCAAAAAATGAGGAAGAATTTCGTTAAAAAGAGAAATCATAAATTAAGTCAACTTCAAAATGACTCAAGGCTTTTATATTTAGCAGTTTTTCATGTTTTTTATTATGTTGTGACTGTTTCTGTGACTGTCACTTTGTTTCCACCTAACTTATTCGTACACATACATACATACATACGCATACACATGTACGTGCGAGTGCCCACTCAAACACATACATATATGTTAGCTCGTATATACAGGGTGACCCATCCAACACTTGCAATTTGAACTACTGGTTATTTTGTGTGTGGCAACTCGAATGTCATTCGTATTATGAGGAAAATTTGTTTTATATTTGCGGTTAATGAAATGGGTCGATATACGCTTGAACAACGTTGGGAAATACTAAAAATTTACTTGCAAAATGGTGATTCTTCTACCGAAATTGTAATACAATTACGTTCAAAATTCGGTAGAAGAGAAGCGCCTTCCATACAATTTGTGGATCAATTTGTGAAACGTATGCGTGGGATAAATTGGTGTTGTTGCTCAGAATGTGCAAAACGAGCCAACCACATCAGCTCTCAGGAATTGAACATTTCACACACTTCTTTGTTGTCAATTTAGCCTGAAGCTCTCGGTATGAAGCCGTACAAATTTGAATTACTAGAACAGCTGAAGCCACATGACTATCCGCAATGTTTTCGGTTCGCTAATTGGGCTTTGAAACGCTTACAAGAAGATGAGCATTTTTACCGAAAAATAATATTTTCTAACGAAGCTAACTTTCACCTTGGTGGTTAGGTTAATAAGCAAAATTGTCCCATTTGGGGCTCAGAAAATCCATGCACGATTGTTGAGAAGCCATTGCACCCTCAACGAGTGGTATCATTGGGCCATTTTTTTTTTTTTAAATAAGGAAGGAAGATGCGTTACAGTGAATGGTGTGAGGTACCGCACAATGATAACTGATTATTTATGGCCTATTTTAGAAGATATCGGCTTTGAGAACATTTGGTTCCAATAGGATGTAAAAAATGATTCTTTTCCCTATTTAAACCAAAATCAAATTCCAAATTATAAAAGGTCCACCCTGTATAAAAGGCATTAAACATTTCGAAATTTACCTTTCGCGGTCATTTCCTTAAGTTAAGTTTCTGTTCTATTTGTTATTTTTCAGCTTTTTCCGCGCATGTTTTTGTCTCGTGCGAGTTTTGTGCGTTGCTTTCATCGCTTTATTTACGTTTTTATCTTTTTTAAATCTCCATTTTATATACATACTATACATACTGCATAAATACAAATACTACTTGTATAAATGTATGTATGCAAGTATTTGTCTCTGTGTCTGTGTGTCTGTCTGTCTGTCTGTATGTATGTCTGTCTGTCTGTATGTCTGTTTGTCTGTTTGTCTGTTTGTCTGTTTGTCTGTCTGTCTGTATGTCTGTCTGTATGTCTGTATGTTTGTCTTTTGTATTGATGAGTTTGTCTGTGACTTCTTACTCGAGGCACATCTCTAACTTTGTCCGCAGCAGCAGTTTGCCTTGTGGCTATTACAAGCCTTTGAAATTTCTATTCAATACAAAATTGACGCTTCTTTTTTTATTTCGTTGGCTGTTTTTCAGTTCTCTGAATTGAGTTTTGATACCTTGGAGGCATTCAGAGTGGAGTCTAAATACATCTAAATACATATGAATGTTTGTATGTACAAGTTATGCAGGAGTAAATACGCAATGCATTCTAATATTTGTAACCCTCTAGTGGAAAAATGGAAAATGATTTAGTTATTTACATTGAATATAAATATTTAAATTTGAAATTATTGCAAAATAAATTAAACTTTTCTATGGAATCGCTCTCATTAATTCGTGGTTTTCATGAGGTATTAACCCTGGCGGACCAACAATAAGCCTTCAACTTTAATGAATGAACTGGAATGATACTCAATCCACTCAGTAGATTGATTGCATTGGTTTATGGTAAACAAACACTTTTTTTTTTGGTTAATAGTGTTACATTCTTTTACATTTTTTCGTTACCGGTAGCGTATCGGTATACAGTTACCGATATCACTTTGTTACCTCTACAGTTTACTACCGATATTAGTTTCGGTTTCAATCCCTTTTAACAGGATATCTCTGAGCGCTATAAATGGTTTCAACTGGCGTTTTCTTCATCTAATCTAATGAAAATTATATAATATTCAAGCCCTGATGCCTTTTCGTGTTCTAATTTATTGCGCAATTTCATCAAAATAACGACAAAATTGGGGGATTAAAATTCTTCAACGGAACGAGGGAAAAAAAATTTGTTGCTTAATCTGGTTTGAATCAGAAAATTTGTTTTAACCCTTTTTCGCAGCCTTGCATGTATAAAAATAAAAGCTCAACCCGGTTATGACCTTAAACATACTTACTTTGTGACAAGTTCCATTGAAAATAAAAGACACTCTGCTAGCTCAATGAAGACGGGATTTTTTGTGCTAAGAGAAAAGTGAATCTACATAATAGCAATGACCGATAGAAACCTCTTTTTGAATATTCCCCTTCCATGCTCAGCCAAGGCTAGATGTCACACTGAATGTAAGTTGTCCTTGCTGCTCTTCCATCTTTCATGCCACTAGTGTCTAGTTTATATTCTGCCTCTAGTGTCAAGGCTTTATTTATTTAGGTGTTATCTGAGTACACAATATTCAAATATCTATCTTGCTTCTCATTTGCGAATTGCGAATAGAAAATAAAGCTTGTTTAACGTTTAGATACAGAATAGCGGTATTCACAATCTGGAGTATTTGTAGTATTTTTCTAAAAAATTTACAGTTTTTACTACAGATTGTGAACGCTGAACGCTGATATTGTGAATTTGTGTACCATATTTGTGATATTTCTTGTATTATTTAGCAGAAGAAAAACATAGAAAACTTTCAATGCAGTTAGAATCGTCCTCCTTGTTTATCATATGTGTATTTGCAATGAGATTGAAGCAAAAACAGAAAACCACATAATTTTATTAAGATAATTTTTAACTACCATTTCAACTATTTTCTTGCCAAAGATATGTGATTTGAAAAAATAGGTTAAGATTAATCGATTTTAAAGAAGAATGCTGTGCTATTTCCCAATTATAAAAAATTAACTATTTAAATCTTCAAAATCGATCAGAAAATATTTATTTATTTATTTAGGTTAGTACAAGCGAGAAAATTACTTAAATCTATACTTAATTTATGAGGAGGGATTTTTTCATTTAAACATGGCTTAGCAAGAGGAGGGAGGGGAGTAGGCTTTATACAGAGCATTCTTTAAGCTAAATTTGATATGGTGAAAGTCAAAAACATTTAGAATGTTTTGGTTCGTTGCCACCATAATCTGGTCGGTGAGTATTCAGACGAAAATCGGGCACAGATCATAGGTTACGTGGGTTGGTGTTAATAAAAATAGTTTGGAGCAATGCGGGACAGTCAATGTTTCCAGCTAATAATTGGTGAATAAATACTGTATCGGCGGTTTTTCGGCGTATTTCAAGGGACTGCACGTTAATTGGTTTTAGACGATCCTTATATGGGGGCAAGTGAAAGGGATCAGGCCATGGTAGGCCACGCAAGACAAACCGAATAAATCTGCGTTGCACTGCTTCAATTTTAAGGAAATGAGTGTTATAATAAGGAGACCAGACTTGGCTAGCATATTCAAGAATTGGCCTGACAAATGTAAAACAGAGAGATTTTGTGACATATGGGTTTGAGAAATCTTTGGACCAGTGTTTCACAAACCCAAGAGCAGAGTTGGCCCTATTTACAACGTCATCAATATGGGAACAAAAATTTAGTTCCTTATAACACCCAAGTCTCGTAACGAAGTTACAGAGGGGACAATGTTATCACGTATAATATATAGGCGGTGAAGGAACTTGCTTTCTGGAATATGTTATGAATTGACATTTACTGATATTGAGCTCAAGAAAACTTTTATTGCACCATTTTGAAAAATGATTCAAGTCATCTTGTAGTGGGCGATAGTCAAGGGGTAGTAGAATGTGTCGGTAAATTTTCATGTCATCAGCATGGATAGAGAGCTGAGAGTTTTTGATGATACAATCTACATCGTTAACTGTGAGGACAAAAATCAAGGGACCAAGGTGGCTACCTTGAGGGACACCGGATGTGGCAACAAAGGGTGCAGATATGGAAGACCTAAATATGACATTATATATCCGATTTTCAAGGTAAAATTTTATCCATCTTATAAACCCTGATTGAAAGCCTAAAGCTTTGAGTTAAAGAAAGATAATACCATGCGAAATCTTATCAAAAGCCTTATTGAAGTCGATAGCAATTACATCGACTTCTTTGCCATCCTCCAATGCACACAGGGTGCTGGATACAAATTCGGTTAGTTGTTGTTGATCTGCCGTTTAGAAATCCATGCTGTTTAGGTAAGAAAACGGATTTACAATGGAAAAACATTGCATCATAAACTATGCTTTTGAAAAGCTTAGGTATACAGGAAAGCTTAGCGATTGGCCGATAGTTGGAAATTTAATTTTTTCAACCCTTTTTGTGAAGTGGAGTAATGTAAGAACTCTTCCAGAGTGTGGGAAAAATTGCTTGTGAGATAGAAAGTTGGAATAGAGTACAAATGGGTTGCGCTGGGACGTTTTGACATTCTTTTAAAACTATTGCAGGCAAGCCATCTGGGTCGGGGGAATACTCGTTCCTAAGTGTTTGTATCTTCTCTTTTACAACTTCAAGGGGTATTTCAATTTAAGTTATAGACGTCTGGGAGCAATTACTCATGTACGAAAAGTAATCAGGGTCAGGTTCTAGTACAGGGCTGGTAAAAGACTGGCTAAAGAAATGGGCAAACAAATTTGCAATTTCCTTTGGGTTGTCTGAGGAGCTGTCACCCAATTTCAAAGTACCTGATTTCCTTTTAAAGTTAATAAAGTGGAAAAAACTTCTAGGGTCAGGATGAAGTATGACAGGTAAAGAGATTCACAGAGGTCAGAATGCTCAATTGTTTATATGTAATTTGGTAATTTTGGAAGTCAGAAACAGAACGAGATTGTAGGTAGGCACGCCACCTACAGCATTGCATTTTCGTATCAATTGATTGGCATATACACAAATACGAGGTATGATCAAAAAATAACCGGTATTTTAAATTTTTTCAAAAAGTATTTATTTATTCATCGACAACTATCTTGTCCCCTTCAAAGTAATCCCTCTCAGATATAATACACTTATACCAGCGTTTTTTCCAATCCTCGAAACACTTCTGAAACGCGCTTTTTGGTATCGCCAACAACTCCTGTTTCGATTTTTCTTTTATCTCCTCAATCGTAGCAAAACGCTTTCCTTTCATCGGTGTCTTCAGTTTTGGGAAGAGGAAAAAGTCAGCGGGGGCCAAGTCCGGTGAATACGGTGGTTGAGGCATGATAACGGTTTTGTTTTTGGCCAAAAACTTACGCACAAGCGACGTTGTTTTTGCTCAAAATTTAGCAATTTTGGAACAATCTTCGCTGCCGCACGTTTCATGCCTAAAACATCCGTAACAATTGCTTGGCATGAGCCGAACGATATGCCAACATCATCAGCAACCTCTCTGATAGTGATTCGACGATTATCCAAAATCATTTTCTTCACTGCGTCAATGTTTTCATCGGTTGTTGACGTGCTCGGGCGACCAGGACGAGCATCGTCATTGACATCTTCTCGGTCTTCCTTAAACCGGAATCGGTTATACCACAATTGAACTTGTGTTCTGCTCATAGTAGACTCGCCAAAGGCCAAAGTCAACATTTCAAATGTCCTTGCGCATTTAATTTCATTTTTTACACAAAACTGAATACAGTTTCTTTGATCCAATTTTTTCGAATAGTAAAAAATCGAAGAGCACATCAAAACACGACTAACCTTTTTATCTGTCAAAAACAAACTGACAATCCAAAATAGTTGGTATTGCCAATATATATAACAGACATGTGTACCAACATAACAGAAAAAAAAATGCGAAAACCGAACATACGTAAGTCACGAAATGTGAAAATAACGGTTATTTTTTGATCACATCTCGTACATACTACATATGTACACAAAAGTTACAATGGGCAATGGGCCGTTCTATTTTTGATACTTGTAGTGTTTGAAAATCACATGAGTTTTGTTTTTGGAAATATTTCAAATTTATGGCACTACAAATGTCAAATTTATCAAAAATTACAGAATACAAGATCATTTACTCCAAATCGTGAATACCGCTAATATGTTGTGTTTTCGCTTGAATTTTAACTTTCCTCAACAGCGAAAAAAATAGAAATTATATTTGCTATAATTTTGTTCCAGGCAGTTGAAAATTTCCCGTCCTAATGTATGGCGCAGAGACGTGGACATTGACCATCAATGATGAGAGACTGTTAGGAGCATTCGAGAGGAAGATACTCCGTAAGATCTACGGTCCAGTATGCGTGGACGACGTGTATCGAATAAGATGGAACGATGAGCTGTATGAGCTGTACGCCGACACTGACATAGTCAAGCGTATAAAACTCCAGCGGCTTCGCTGGCTGGGTCATGTTGAGCGAATGGAAGAAAGCGCTCCGGCTAGAAAGGTGTTTTATTCGAACCACGGTGGAGGATCACGCAGAAGGGGACGTCCTAATCTCCGTTGGAAAGACCAGGTGCAAGGCAACCTGACTGCACTTGGCCTTATCAACTGGCGCCAGCGCGCGCATAGCAGAAGTGACTGGCGAAGCTTTGTGGAGGCGGCCAAGACCGATCATCGGTTGTAGCGCCAGCTAAGTAAGTAAGTAGTTGAAAATTTGCGCACTAGTTTCTCAACAGTGAGGTTGAGGATTCTGGGTTGTGGCATGTCCTTCTTACATTCCTGCCGATATGAATGAAGTGAATTAGAATTATAAGAAAGTGTACAACTCGGTGATGGCATTCGAGATATCCTTTTCGTATTGAATTGGATGTCAAAAGTGTACTAAATCTGTCTAAAGTGTAGTGAAAACTTTATACTGACAAACAAAAAATTGAATTTCTTCAAAACCTTTTATTTTTCTAATTTACAATTAAATTTTTTTGATTTTAAAAAAAAAGACTTCACCCATCAAAAAAAAAAAATTAAACCTTTATGGTGAATATTTTCACCGATTTCCCCTGTAAAATAAATCTGATATAATCAGTAGATACCTCAGAAAAATCCAATTTTTAACGTCCAAACCGATAGTCCGATTTGGATCAGCAATACCAAAAAATAATCTTTAGGCGATGTTATCACATTTCAACTCAAATTTTTTACTTTTTAATCAATATCTTAGAACCGGACGTGCTGGAAGATAGATAATCGAAGCTGCTGCTTACGTACTGACGTTTTTCCGAACTTTCAAGTTGTACTGAAAAAAGTACGATATAATAAAACAAATCCATCACTTGTACAAATACACTTTATAACTATATAATATTTTCGAAAAAAAACAATATGGAAAATGAAATTTTTAATAAAATAAACTACTACGGTGCTATTTGAACGAAGTAATTGTTTTATCTAAAAGCAACTGTGACAGAAAAAATCGTTCCCGAATAAAGTATAGCAAAAAATGGACTTTAACTCCCTCCTGCCCTCAAAATTTTGTATAAGTTTCGGCTGTTTTATATGAATTTATTAGTTTTCTTTATTAATTTCATATAAACCAGTATAATTTTTGGGTCGTCAAGGCCCATTTTTATGTCACATTTTATTCGGAAAAGTTGGTCAGAATTCGAATCGATGAAAGCAGATTTATCGACTATAGTGAATACCATTCTCGGGTAAGAGAAAAATTTGCTGGATGGTTGTTTGGTTTTGATCCATCCCGATAAGTTTCACCAAGGTTGTTGAGTTATGGGTTGCCTTTGTTCATCCTACTACCTACCATTGGCAGAGGAAATGATCTATGACATATTTTTCTGCAGATACCATTTTTTTAATAGCTCTATTATTTTTTAAAATTTTTTATTTTTATTGATACATTCAACACACATGGTGTACCCCTATGAATGCAGAGCTCTTTTATATTATGCGTTATCTTGAAACTGTGATTGGCTTTATAGGCACTCAGACATAACATGGATTTTTATTTTAAAAGTGGTGAAGACCGCTTTCTATCTTTTTTTTTTTTTTTTTTTTTTTTTGGTGCAAATGTTTGATAGGGGTACCCCTATGAACGTTTGCTTTAAATTTGCAAGGGTCATAATAATCGGGAAAAATATTTGTAGAGAGCTTATTCCAAATACGTGCGCTACGACAGATAAAATAATCTAATGTAATGCCTAGTGCGGTGCAACACCGTGTCTACGTGGAATGCGTGAGTTCAGTTTGCTGTTCGTGTAGGTCTGGTGAACACACGAACTAGCGGCATCAGCTTGCGCATCTCAGCAGAACATCTATCGTGAAAGTAATGGTAAAATATCGAGACTAAAGCCACGTTTCGACGATTTTCCAAGGAGTCAATAGAGCTAGAAACTCTAATGTCTCATATTAGCTTTATGGCTCGATGTTGGATACGGTCCAGGAGCTTCGTTCGTTTGCTTTCGTGAAGCTCCAGCCTATAGGTGCGAATTAAACTCCAATTTTGGACCTACTTATACAAATGGTGTACATCATGCGGAGATCAGTTGGAGTGAAAAATTTTTTACACCTCCTTAGGCGGCCAAGATCGGTCAGCTAGTGCCAGCTAAGTAAGTAAGTAAAGAAAGACGAGACACTTGGCTACTTATTCAAAAATGTGTTTATTCCAACGAACACCACGTTGGATGGATATGCCCAGAACATCAAGAGTTGCTGTCTCCGCAATACCTACCCCACCCGTATCTAGGGGGTTCCCCCGTTGGGAAGCTCGTTTGTGAGATAACAGATAACATTGGGTCTTACGCGCATTGTACTTAACTCTATTCGTGAGACCCCACTCGGAGATTGGCTGGAGGTCTTTATTGAGTGAGTCATATGTTCCCAAAATAGGACTTCAGAAATTAATTTTGTTGTTCGCGATCGCTTTTAACACTTGGTTGCATTGTTCTGAACATACTTTCCATCATTAAGCTTCTGAAGCATTCTTTTTTTTTTAATATTTAGTTTTCATTGTTATTAACTGCTAGTTGACGCCAGGGCCAGTAATACCATGACTTTCATTTTGTACTTATTTTGGCACTATCCGCGATATTTTTCTTTTCAACAAAAACATTCACTCATATTCCAGAATCCATCGTAACAGTTACGAATTCGTAGCTGCAGTACAAGTTGAAATTATTGTATTCTGGAAACCAATCGGAATCATTTTAAATGTTATCTTTTTAAAACCGGGTTTTTATCTCATATCGAGCTGTTTTTGTTTCCAGATTATGTTTTTGTTTTTTGTAATTAATAAATGAAGTTATGAATTCGTAACTGTTATGACAGAATCTGGAATAGGGGTAATAAATTTTTTATGTTTGTTTTTTGATACCAATTTCGTACCGTTTTTCATGGAATTATACAAATCTCGCCCAAATGCCGGGAAATCAACTGCCACTTTCCACATCTCTTTTCAATGTTGCCAATCTAACTCAAAAATAATAGCAAAAACTTTTACACACTCTCATGTTCGTTGTAAACACAATTTTCGCACTTGCCTGAATTCGCATACAATTGACACAAATGACACCAACAAAGCAACAATAACAACAACACCGGCGACAGCAAACTAAAAACCAAAATGAAGTTAGTCACAGTTGGAATAACAATGGAGGTGATGCTGGTTGTGGTTGTTGTCGATAGGTTTGTTTGCCTGTTGTTGTTGTTGTCAGTGGTGTACTGGTCCAATTGGATATATGTATGTATGTACAGTTATACAGCTTTGGTTCGCTGCCAAAACCACGTATGAGCAAAAACTACACTTTCGAGAATAACCAAGAGTCGATGCATTCTGCATTAATGTCGTAGGCAATACTCTATATCGTGGCATGTTAATAAGTTGATTGACACATTCGTGATTCTGGTGACAACTGACGGCTTGTGAGAGAATATGAAGAAGTGTGAACATGTTTTTTTATATTGCTGCTGCTACTGTGTTGTTGTTGAGAACATGTTTAGAAAATGTAAACACACAACATACATACATACATAAAAAAAAGGAAAAAACATGAGGCACAGCAAAAGCACATGACGGAAATGCATAAGCGAGTGTAAATGTGTGTGTGTAAAATTTTCGAATATGAATGTAACGATGTATAAATGTGCAACAAGTTGCTACATCCGTTTTATGAGTGTTTCTAAGCACATGAAATTGACGGATACCAATGAAGGATGTAAAGCTTTAATGTTGCACTAATAGTTTATTATTAACTTTGATAATCAAATATACAAATACACTTACTATGTAGATATCAAAATATTTCAATATCAAATATACAATGTACGTACTGATTTGTATTCACCTTAGAAAGTAATTAAAAATTTCCAATTGATTCAGAGTTTTTTGCTGCTTTTCAAATAGCATTTAACTTTGTTTTTGTACACAACGATTTTTTTTTTTTAAATTTCGCTGCTTACACACTTAAACTAAATTAATTTTAAGAATTTCCCGGTACACTGAACTTTACCAAACGAAAGCCTACGTCCGACTAAAATTCATTTACAACATGGAACGCAACCATATCACCAACAATGGTGAAACAGACATGATTGAAGTTAGAAATTTATGGAAACTGGTTTGATAGCTTTCATGCTGCACATCGAGAAGTTCAAACCAAATTAGTTGTGTTACTTTTCTGATGATGATTACTTACTTATGTACATACTTACTGAATGTGTGACTAGAACGTAGAGTTCCATTATTTATTAAACGAATAATTAGCAGGCGCGTTCTCGTATATCCATAACTAATTGTGCATTTATGGAAGATTCGTGTTCCATTTTGGTGTTGTGCGAATTAGTGTCTTTAACCGAGCGGAGTTTGAATATTTACAATTTCGCTTCATAACTACATATATGAATGTATCTTTATATGTACATATAATTTTTAATATTTCGAAATGGAAATATGGTTAATGGGTAAAAGTTTCAGAGACTGTAAACCCCTCAATAAACAAAAAGCATAAATTTCTATGTTTAAGCGTCATGAATACCGCGTCCCCTGCAACTGAATTTTGAAGCCACCAACCATGAAATCCCCTTTTGACATAAAATGTTACCTCGAAAATAACTACACCTTCGTGAATCTTAAGTAGAATTGGCGCCAAAACATGCAAAACATGGAATGAAGGTTTCCTCTCTCGCTCTCTCATGCATGTGTACTATTGCATAGGTTGTATCTAGTTTGAAACTTACAACATCAAACTTGTTTACATCGTTGTATGTCGTGTATTTGAAATTGTGAGTGTGGTTGTGTGGTGGTTATCACAATGGCAACATCTAAATTTAAATTATCACTACCCAGTCGGACAGAATGGATGTCCTTTACAGAAGAGTGAAATAAATGACCTTTTTTCACTGCATTATAGCTTCTTTTGAAGTTTTTTCTAAGGCCGATTAACATATCTTTCTATTGCTGCTTCACTGCAAAAATGCAAGAGAATTATAGTACGATCAATCGTTTTGAAGTTCGCATTATCTGTTTTTTGCATTTCCTCTTTTGTGTTGAATAGAATAACCTATGTTTTGTTTGGATTTAAATGTGAATTTTTTAATGAGTAAAAATACGTAAAATTGTTTTTTTTATTTCAATTATAATAATCTAAACAAAAATTTAAAAAATAAATGCTTGCATAGAGACAGTGCAAGAGAATTCTAATTTTAGTTAATGCTAACATCAAAAGATTGGCTTCGTATTAATCTTCGTTATATTGGCTCTTTTCTTTGCCTAACTGCTATCAGTAATTGACAAATTAATTGTTTTGCTTAGCCTTTCTGCGGAGGTTAAATGGAGAGAGTACTTGTCTGCAAGAAACAGAATACAGCTGCGTTGCTGCTTTTCGGCTCTCATTTCATAATGCTGACTCTTGTGCTGATCGCCTAGGACACGCAAGGTTAAAGACAATTTTTACTTTGCACAAAGTACTTTCAAATGCCTTCGGATTGCTTTAATACCGACTGGGTAGATACTACCACCACCACCACCACCACCAGCATCAACACAACAACTACCACCGGCATCATCGTCATTATTATCAACGACAGCATCTGTTGCCTGCACAACATAAACACAACATGACAAAGCATGGCTTTGCTGGTTGTTGTTAATGTTGTGCGGTATAGTTTGTTGTTGGTCGATCGTCCAACCAACCAACTGGATATCTATCTGCTGGTAAACGTAATGCAGTATATGAACAAAAAGAAACGCTATACAAGCAACAACAATAATATATACAACAATACCAGTAAATTGTTGCATTTACCATTTTTTGCTGCATCTCGACGAGTACAATCATATTCACAGGCACATTCACAATTTACATTGCCATCACCATCTCCGTCACCGCTACCGTCACCATCGCCCCCAATACCATTCTTATCATCTTCCAACCCAGCCCCCCTCATTTCTCATCCAACAATGGCCGACGTTCATAAGTAAATCGTCGCACTGTCTAACTCAAGTCGACTCGACTCTCGACTCACTTCTTTTTTTCACTGATTCTCGCATCTCGCTTTGCCTCGCCCGCGGGCCTTTCGCTCGTAATTATAATATTTCATCCCAAATGTAGCCCGCGGCCCTGCACCAATGATGGATTTCAACTCTGAAAATAATACAGCGCAGTTCGCGTTGCCGCCCGCAGACAATACGGATGACCTCCGGCAGCACAAGTGCTGATTATGAATAAAAATGTTCATGTTTTGTTTTTTTTTATTTTTTATTTTCTATTCAATTTTTGTCTCCTACTTTTTCCATATACTTATTTACATACAAACATGCTTACATACATACGTAGGTGTGTGTGAGTGTGTGAGTGTGTCTTGTGTATATTTATATTTCTTGCCTATTTCTTATGTAAATTTGTATATTTTTAATATCTTACAATATTCAACTTTTGGCATATTCTCGTACATCATCATACACTCCAATCTTTGCCAACAGAGTAGATTTGAAGAATGCTTCAGTATTTAATATAGAAAATGCTCTTTTAAGATATTCATTTGAAAAGGAATCGTTGAAATTTACTTGATTTCACAAAAGTTTTCAACAGGTTTTTAAGTTACAGCAGCTATTAAGATGTGCGATTATAATAATTTATAAACTTGACAAAAGTTGATTTGTAGAATTAGTGACACCAAATCGAGGGTTTGCCTGGCTGTTCAGAGCTTCCAGCGATTTCATTCCAGAAATACCGATACAGTAACGGAAATTTTTTTTAGGCTTTGAGCAAAAGATTTGCTAAGGTATACTCAGCGAGTATGTAGAGTTTCTCACTTTCACAGATTTTCGGTATTGAAATTTACAATAGATTTTTTATAATACCGTTTATGTTCGGCAATCATTTAAGAGCATTCGTCTGTCTGCTCTGCCGTTCTGGAACCGTTCTCGAAGAGCTAAGTCAAGACGCGCACGCCTTCATAAGGGTTGTCAGCTGTTGTCTTGGACCGCCGTGAATATTAACCAACCGTGTGTAAGCATCTTGGGTTAACCAAGTACCGTTTTCACCGAGTACCTTGTTCACATATCGCTTGGAATTTCGTCTTGTGTTCCTTGTATGTTCGTGCCCATTTTTGCATCTATGTATGCGTTGCATGTTCAATGCTGCAATGTCTCTGAATTCCTACACCCTCATTTAGAATCTCTGTGATTGAATGTCTCCGTATTTTTTGTTTGAGTGCCTTTGTTCTCAACCCCTTGTGTATTTTTCTGTTGCCCTTTTATATATACACATTTCATCTACTAAAGTCGTAAATTGATTCAGTTGTTGTTAATTTTTATTTTTGTATTTATGTTTACTGACCATTGTACTTGCCATTGCTTTTCAGTGCTGCAACTTAATTATTTAAAAGATTAATTTTTATGTTGTTAAGGTGATCTGAAGAAATGCCACAATTTTATGCAAAATGTGCTTTTCCCCCGAAATTTATTTTGTTTCCAGTTTCCAGTTTTTCTTCTATTTTAATACAATTAAAATATTTATATTTACAATTTACAATTATAATATTTTAATACAATAGATTTCTGTGCATTGTTGTAAATACTCAAAATGCAACAAAAAAATGCAAAATGCAGTGTCACCAAAAAGCATAAATTTTCATACTTTGCTAACCACTAGAGCAAGAGGGGAACCAAACCCCCAGTCTTCTAAGTGAAAGTCTAGTGATCTACCCTCTAGACTATCGAGGACGTAATTCGTAACACTATTGGTAAAATATGTGAAATTCGCATTGAAATTTGCCTATTATTTCATATTTTGTTTTTACAAAAGTTTGGTTAGCTGTAGTCTCTGAGAAATATATGGGCGCCAGCGAGGTTACTGAAGTAATTTATAAAAAGTTTCCAAAATTTCGCTTTCGGCACGGGTTCTTCTAAAAACCAGGCCTCATGGGGGAATCCTTTCGCTCCACCCTCCTCTCGTCAAGCCTCGGCATACTAAGTAAGTTGTGAGACCAACTCATTTTTGCACTGCAGTGCAAAGAGTAGCAAGTTTGAAGCTTTTTAATCTTCTGTTTTCAACACATGACGGGGTTGTATAATTTCGTACTTTTTCCTTAAGGAAAAACGAGTTTCTTTATTGAGTGTTGTCTTAAGAGCTGGACAGTCGCCTTTACATTGCTGCAACATGCTACAAGTAAAAATGAAATAAGCTTGGCAGCAAAATGGGGGGAAAATTTCAACAATATTTTTGGACAGCATAAATTGCATGTCATTTTTGATTATGGAAAATATTCATCACCATTTCATAAATGTCATATTCATGTAATATTGCAATGAACGAAATGCGACAACCGCTGCAGCAGCAATTTGTTGTACTAATTTGGCAATTGTTGGTGAACTGTCAACATTTTGCTGGACATAGCAAAGAAGTACTATGTATAGGTACATAAAAACTACAGATTTATGCACATAGCAATAGCGAAATACAAAAATACGAGTAAAATAGATGGTGTCGGTGATCTAAGATTTATTTAGATATTACATATGTAACTTGGGTGCCTGCCCACCCCAGTGACTGACTGTGGGCTTAGTGTGTTTGTTACCCCTACACTCATGAAGTGAAGTACTATTGTAAGCAGAAGCATATTCACAAACATCGGGCTCTTAAACCGCATCAACCGCGTCAACAGCCGATCAAGAGTAATATGGACCCAATTATAGGTACTAATGACAACGTTCTAACGATGAGCAGCACTAAGGTCGAAGTTGGCTAAGCTTTTAAATATTAACAGAAAGCCAAGGGCAGTGATAGGAACCATTAGATGGATAGAATGTGCCCTACACTTTCTGCATACTTGTTGAAGGTATCTGAGTGACCATTTAATATCGGATGTTAATTGGAACTCTATGGAAGTAGAACCTACATATTGGAGATTGTACTTATGTATAGAAAATACGGTCCCTGAGTGAAAAGTACATGTTTAACATACGAAAAGTTTTTATATATATAATTTCAAATTATTAAATCTCATTATTATTAGGCATGCTTGTTTGGAAGGCAGTTTATAAAATCAACCAAACAGTGTGAATTTAATTATTTTCCGTTTTCAATGAGAAATGCATTTATATAAAATAGCACACATGAGCTCACAGGTCCCCATATATTTTTCAGAGACTACAACTGACCCAATATAAAGTAGGTAACAAAGTTTAATCAAGCTTTATCAATTGGATTTAAATACATAATACTTATAAGCTAAAATTAAAAATAAGGAAGAAAGAAAGAAAAATAGCCAGAAATATAGAGGAGTGAGTGAGTGAGAGAGTAATAGATAGTATTGATGAACAAAAGTTCAAATCATGAAGAACAAATGTTTTTGGAGTAATACTGAAGGATTGTTTTCCTGAAGCTGCTTGTCTTAGCCATCCGTTGATGGAATATGAATTCCATAGTCTAAAGGCGTTGATGAATAAGAACGACCAGAATTAAGATAGGTAAACCTAGGAATAACACGTTGAGACGACCTAGTGGGGTGTAGAAATTGCAAATTTATCATGCAAATATGTAGGCGGTTTGGATTAAATGATCCGGTGAATTAAAATTATGTTAAGTACGTAAGTCCAAATAGGCAGTTACATAATTCCACTCCAAGAATACCATACAAGTAGTTTATGAGATGTATGGTCAAAGCGACGTATTCCAGAGGCATACCGAATCGCGTTGTTAACCGCTAGTACAAGTTTGCGCTGTGAGGTGGAGTCTACTTTACTAAAGATAACATCAAAATAGGTAATGTGAGGAACTATTTTAATTGTTTAACATGGTTAACTCTAATTGCAGGAGTAGTATCGAAGCGCTCGTAAAGCATTGCAGATTTTAGCGACAACACCATTAATGTGGTCACAGCATGTTAGCTTAGAGTTAAGGATGAAACCCAAGCTCAAGACCCTGGGGAAATGTCGTCTCCAACTCTTCCAACTCGACTTGCTACAGTCGATTACTCCGATAACTAGCAATAATATTGATAGCTTGCATTTTGTTAGAAATGGGCCCTGTTTCCACAGAAAGTTTATTTGAAAATGTAAAATTGATGACATTAAGTGGAAGAAGCGATACCGGTCAAATGACCACCTCCTGATTTGATAAACATTCGTGTTCGTTTTACGGCATTTTGAATTGTTGATCGCAAAACATCTGATATCTCCTTCAATGTTGGCTTTCAAGACTTGCAAGGTTTGTGGGGTTGTTGTTGTGGTAAACGCGGAAACCTCGTCAGACCTGGCGATCTGGCCAGCCATTTCAAATCGCCAAAACGGGAGATCATACGCCCCGATAAATAGTGTGTCATAGTGTGTCTTTCAGTGGTCGCTGTGGTGTAGTGGTAGTGCGTTGGACTGCCACCTCTTGGCAGGCAATGGCAAACCTACAAGAGTAAAAATTGCTATGAAAAACTTTAAACTGTAGGTCCCTTCCATTCATGTACAAATATAACACGCACAACATGAGTGGATGCGAAAAGCTCGGCCTAGGCCCTCCATGGGTTGTTGTGCCATTAAAAGTAAAGTAAGTAAGTGTGTCTTTCATACTAACAGCTAACGTTACTCCATCAAAATTAATACAAGTCCATATACCCTATACACGGAGAACCTATGCACTCGAGCCAATCTAGTAATCGATTTAAGTCAATATCATAATCGAATAAGTATTCGATTCTTTCGGCAAAATAAACGTTGATTCCTGGTGACTGAGGAGGATAAATTGTGTGTATAAAAACTGGTAAACTGATATGTAGCAATGAAGGAAAACAAATATGACCGACTGCAGTTGTTATAAATTACATGGGTAAAAAAAGCAGAGTTGCATTTAATGTCCATCGAGTAAATGCCTATCACAGCCAGACAAACAGACATGATAGCAATGCCTATGCAGGAATGCACATAAATATCAGAAATGGCAGTGCAATCAAATAATGGCAGATGATGATGATGATGACTCGAATGAGTTTTGTTTGGTTGTCCGATTGGCTCATTGGTTGTTTGATTGGTTACTGTTTGGTTGTCGACGTCATCCTTTGGATTGTGTCCTGAGTCCCAGCGGTAACATTTTATACAAAATAAAATTTTATTTACGTATTCGCATGTGTACATACATATACATATATCCAATATATGTATATGGTATTTATATTCTTTTTTATGTAATGTTTTGCATGTACCATATAAAAGGCGAGATATGGCGCGCGATCTCCATAAAAGCCACGTCTGTAGGTCCGCATTGCTGACACCGCCTCAACCGCTGGGGATGCATCGTAACATCGTAATATAATATTAATGCGGATATTTATTTATATACATAAATACATGCATACGTATGCACATGCCCGTACATTTGCATACGAGTATATGAGAAAAATCGCATATAAAATGAATATTTCGTTTGGTTGGCAATTCAAAAATTGTTGCCTTATCATTGCCTCGATGACTTATGCGTTACTCCACTGTCTCGCCCATCCTTTGTGGGTCATTAAACGGCAAGGAATATGGGATCGTATTCCACCTACATGCATGCAGGCATAGGATACACGTATGTTGGTGAATGTGTTTGTGATGGTATTGCATCATTGATGCATCAATGACATTTCGACATATTTATTTGCTCTGACATTTGTGACTTTTGTTAACTTTAAACATTGTTGTTGCTGCCTTTTTTTGTCTGCTTTTTGTCATATTTTCGTTTTTTGTTTCATTATATTTTATTTTTAGTTTGATCTCATTTTTTTCGAATTCAATCGATTTTGTTTTTTTTTTTTTGCTGAATATGAAATAATTTATTATGAATTTGCGTACAATTTATCAATTGTGTTTTTTACTTTAATATTATTTTTGCTTTTGTTTCATAAAATGATTTTTATGTAGGTACATAATATATAGAATGTAGTTATATTGTACATTCATATTCATGGTACATTAAAGTGGGCTGAAAAATAAGTTCATGTTTTTGCTTACGCGATTGATGCATTGGGTCATTGAGAATTTTTATTGCGAGCATTCCACGTGTGTTGGATGGTGTGAAAAATTTTACTTACAAAATAAGAAAAAATAAATTATGAATAAGAGTGATGCAATTAACTCTAGCGTTCACTGCAATCGTTCGTCAATCATACATTTTTTCATTTGATTAAGTTAAATAAGGGCTTGTCGGAAACGTCTTCAGTCAGGTCTATTAATTGGCATCACAAACGTATCGATATTTACAAAAATTAATTATCATGCCGCTAAAACAGAACAAAAATAGTGCATGTTTTCAGAGCATTCAGCTCACGAGGATAGCGAGGAGTGCTCGCTATCGAAAAACGGTTTACGACGCTAGGCTCCCAATGTATCAATCGCGTGGGCAAAAACATGATTAGTTTTTCACCCATACATCTACGCCCACCTTAATGTACGTATCACATGTATGTATTATGTATACATATATTTATGTATATATTCTACATTAATTTATTTTACCAATAATTTCTTTTCATTGCTTCCGGCTTTTTAGAGTTGCATAAAATATTAATATGTCAGTTTGTGTAGTAAATTTCACTGTATTTCTGTGTCTTTGACAATTGCATGAGGCGGGCATGACCTCATATTGAGCGAAATACATAACCTTAAAAATATAATAGCGGCATTTTATTCGCCACTCACTCCTAATTATGTGCTCGTATAATTAGCAGCGATAATTGTATGTGAACAACCACAAAAAGCTGTTATTGTGCAACATGCTTTTTACCAGACCAACGTCAAATTGCCGACAGTGCAAGAAGAAGAACAGTTTGGCTAAAGAGGAGATGGGTATACCCGAGAATAAAGTAGGCTAAAAATTTAATTAAAAATGTTATATGGCGCGCAAGGGTGAGTTCGACCATATGTACGAGGTATGATCAAAAAATAACCGTTATTTTTTCAAAAAGTATTTATTTATTCATCAACAACTATCTTGTCCCCTTCAAAGTAATCCCCCTCAGATACAATACACTTATGCCAGCTTTTTTTCCAATCCTCGAAACACTTCCGAAACGCGCTTTTTGGTATCGCCAACAGCTCCTGTTTCGATTTTTCTTTTATCTCCTCAATCGTAGCAAAACGCTTTCCTTTCATCGGTGGTTTCAGTTTTGGGAAGAGGAAAAAGTCAGCGGGGGCCAAGTGCGGTGAATACGGTGGTTGAGGCATGATAACGGTTTTGTTTTTGGCCAAAAACTTACGCACAAGCGGCGTTGTTTTTGCTCAAAATTTAGCAATTTTGGAACAATCTTCGCTGCCGCACGTTTCATGCCTAAAACATCCGTAAAAATTGCTTGGCATCACTCTGATAGTGATTCGACGATTATCCAAAATAATTTTCTTCACTGCGTCAATGTTTTCATCGGTTGTTGACGTGCTCGGGCGACCAGGACGAGCATCGTCATTGACATCTTCTCCGCCTTCCTTAAACCAGTTATACCACAATTGAACTTGTGTTCTGCTCTTAGTAGACTCGCCAAAGGCCACAGTCAACATTTCAAATGTCCTTGCGCACTTAATTTCATTTTTTACACAAAACTGAAGACAGTTTTTTTGATCCATTTTTTCGAATAGTAAAAAATCGAAGAGCACACCAAAACACGACTAACCTTTTTATATGTCAAAAACAAACTGACAATCCAAAATGGTTGGTATTGCCAACATATATAACAGACATGTGTACCAACATAACAGAAAAAAAAAATGCGAAAATCGAGCATACGTAACTCACGAAATGTGAAAATAACGGTTATTTTTTGATCACACCTCGTACATATAATGAAGAAGGCAACCTTGAAGATCATCTCCAGCTATTGAACAGTTAAATTGTGAATGACAATACAACGAAGAAGTGATTTACAATTTTATCGTTTTATTTGCACATGTTAAACTTCTTGGCTAATATTAATATGAAAACCTGATACATTTAAGGTGAAAGTATGAAATTTAGTACACTCAGGGGAGAAGTGGTATAAAGTTTGAGTAAAGTGGTATAAATCTCAATGAAAGTTTTGAATATTCTTAAAACAAGAACGAAATTCTCAATTGAATACTGATTTACGATTTTATTTAAAGATTGTTTTGTTCTAAGCAACTTTAGGAATTTGTGTTCTCTAGAATCAAAACTGCCAATTCTTAGTTAAAGAATTTGCCCTTCGGTCTTATTTTGAGATATTGTTATTCATTCAAGATTTTTCAAGAAGTAAATTTGTGTATCCTCCAAAATTTTAAAATTTGATCTTAGCCACTTTTACTCTAAGCTAGCGATATTTTAAAGCCATATACACAGGTCAATTGAATCCTGATTTTAAGCTTGATTTGATATTTGAGCTTTCTTTTTTATACTCGTTTAGGAAAAATATATTTTGTTTGACACCTTTCCAACTAGTGACGTGTGTTAATATTTCCTCCAGCAACTATTTGTACATTCGACGATGTTCCGGGACAATACCGAATCAGCGCAATATCTCCCACGAAATATTAAGTAGGTATTAAGTTTATGAACTAGCGAAATCTGTTCAATTCAATTTTACAGGGAGCTGCGTAAATCTTCGACAACCGCGATACTCTCCACTAGTTATCGTTCTGCAGTTTTCAGTTTTACATACAATTTATGCAACTACCTATTAACTAAGTTGTATTTTAGGTATGAGAATACTACTTTCAAATTTGGAAAAGCCAGTTTTCGCGCGAAGCGAAGATTTGGAGCCTTGAAATTAAAGTTTACTTCATGTTCAAAACTGAATATAAAGCTGATCAGGTCCATAATTTTTACAGCCTTAGTGAAATCAACTATGTTATCGTCCAATAAAATCTACGTAGTATATTTGAGTGGTTGTAATGTGTATGTATACATACATACATATGTAACATATACAAATACATTAAGGTGCATAACTGTATTACATATGTAATTGAATTAGAGATTATTCAAGGAAAATTATTACAGTTTTGCTTGTTATTGTGTATGCAATTTCTAGTTTTTTAAAGTTTGTATTACTTTTTCAATCGCTTTGGGCATATTTTTTGTGAAATTATTTACATACCCATACATAACAAATTTGTTCATATACATACCTACACACTATACATAAATACATATGTATAGTATATGTAGTTAATGGGACCAAACGATTTTGGAGACAAAACCGAGTACACAAACGAAAGAAAGTACAAATGACAAATGAGGGACATTTCTAGGTAAAAAGCTATAAAAGATAAATGTGCTCTCATTGCCTAATCTAAGTATGTACATAGATGCTGTAATTTATCCCTGCCATATTTTTGTTTTTTAATTACGCGGTATAATTTACGCTATCGTTTTCGCGTAAACAATGAGGTAAGTAAGTATCAATGTATTAAAATATATATTAATGTAACGATAGAAATTATGTACAATAATTCGAAAACTTTATTTTTAATAACATTTATAATATATTTAAAAATAATTCATTCGATAGCTTCTTTTTCATTTATTTACTTATGTACTTTTCTTTATTTTTCTTTTTTAATTTAAGAGCCCTTAAATTTTTTTTTATCTGTCAATGTTAAAAAGTGTAATAAGGTATACATTTTTATTACGGTGAAGTTCACGAACCAATAATGTTTGGAAATAATTAAAAATTACAATCGAAATTCTGAGTCGGTGGTCGCAACTTTAAGAGCGCTTACTCCTATTTTCGATCTTAATAATTGTCACACCAGACTGGCTGTGCATGTGGATAGTGGATAAATTCGAGTTAACATATTCGCTATTGAATGTTCCTGCGCCTGTGAGACAGCGCACCTGTCGAAGTACCGAAAAGATCGCAGCCATAAGTGCTTCAGTTCAAAATGAGCCAAATCAGTCGATTCCAGTCCACATTGTGACGAACCGCTTGAAGTGAAGCCTCGTGATTTTTTTAAGCACCAAACTTCTCCCAGGGTTCTTCAGTGTTACAGCTCATTTTTTGCTTAATGACTTTGTCAATTATTAAAATATGCGTTACGAAACAGACTGCATTGCATCCCCAAAAAGTGGCCGTGTGGTGTGGGTTTCATGCCGGTGGTGTGATTGGACCGTATTTTTTTGTCGATGAAAATGATCGCCTTGTTACGTTCAATGGAGTTCGCTATCGTGCCATGTTGGATGGCTATTTTTGATCAGAATTGAATGGGCTTGACATAGTACCACATGTCACACAGCTGATCAAACAATTGATAATTTGTAAAGTTACTGCTCATTTGAAACTTTTGCAATTTGTAGTTAAAGAAGATTGTTTTTGAAAAAGAAAGACGTCATAATTAAGAATGGTTTTATAAAGTTTCATGTTTTAACAATTACTGCGAGCTGAGAAACAGTACATTATTGCCAAAAAGAGCGCGGTGGTCACCTTATGTGCATATACGTACATGCATAATTTGTACACACATACATAGAAAAATATTTCGACATAAAAAAAGTGGTTTGTCATTAAAAAAGAATCTACAAAGGTATATAAAATTTATAAATTGTCGCATTAATTAATAATATAAAAATACAATTTATGTAAATATGCAGTTGACGTATCCCTTTCTACTCAAACAACAACAACAATTGATGTGCATACTTGTGTGTGTAGGTATGTAGTTAATGAACAAATTCCATGTCTATAGGGCTTACTATACTCATACATATATAATATAATATATGTATATGTAACATAAATAATAAATTAATTAAAATTATAAAAGTTGTTGGTAAAAATTAACATAACATAGCATAACAGAAAAATTGGGCATTTTTGATATTGAAGTTGATTTCAAAGGTTAGGTTAGGTTAGGTATACTCTTTGAGAGCCTTCGACACGGGTAGAGGTAGGTCCATAATAGACTTCACCTTCGTAGACAACTCGCTTGCCAAATGGTGCGCAAGCAACATATTCACATATACTGATCGACATCATCATCGACATTGTTACCAAAGCTGCACCCCTCGAAATCCGGATCCAGACGGCGCAGCAGAAAGGATGGAAGAAGCACGAGCTCGACGCTGAACTATTTAATCTTGTTTGGTGCGACGCAACGTTCCAGGTCGAATCAGTTGCTGATATGGAGATGACTGACTTGAAGATGCATGTATCGCAGCGATGCCAGACGTCAAACAAGGCTAAGCAGGAAACCAGTGTGCTGGTGGAATGAAGAGATAGCAGCAGCCAGGAAGATATGCTTTTCAAGTGACTTCGTCAGTTCGGCTTCAGAAAAGAGCGATCCACCGTTAATTCAATACAAGCGATGATGAACATAACACGCTAAGCTACCCGTGGCATACAATGTAGAAACGACAACAAAAAATACTGCGAGGTCGTGACTTTGGGCATTGAAAACTATTTCAACTCGGCGAGCTGGAAGCAGATTAAAAATGCATTAAAAGGATTTGAAGTACGGGAGTACTTATTGCAAGAAATAGCAAACGGTACCAGAGCAAGGGAGGGATTCCGCTGGGTTCAGTGATCGGACCAACGCTGTAGACCGTAATGTATGACGGCATCTTAAAACTGGATCTCCCCGAGGATACAACGATCATTTGCTATGCTGACGACATCGCGATAGTGGCAGTAGCTAAACATCTGGACTCGCTACAGGCCACATGCAATGATGCATGAAGGCTGAATAGCTCGAACTTGGAGTTGGCAGCGCAGAAGACCAAGGTCGAGCTACTGAGCACTAGAAAAGCGCGTGAAGAGCTGGTCATAACGGCTGTAGACCATTTCATCATCTCTTGTGACCAAAGACCAACGAATGCAACAAAAAAGAGGAGAGGAGAGATTATGGAATGGCAGCAAAGTGGGATTTATCCGAGAAGGGTCTTTGGACTTTCAACCTTATCCCTAACATACAAGTGTGAATTGAATTACCAAATAACGCAATTGCTAAGGGGCCATGGGTGTTTCAAGCAGTACCTACATAGGTTCAATCTCGGAGAGGAAGACTTGTTTTTCCCGAGACGCCCGGAGGAACTACAAAACGCGCAGCATATACTAAATATTTCACTGCCTACACTTCAGGAATAACAGAGACAAGTCGGAGATAGCCTTTGGCACACCTCGTTCTGAAATCAATTTGACAAAGCAGATGTCGCATACAATTGAAGAGTGGAATATTCAGCCGAACTGATATGGACAGAACCATGACTAACGATTGAGCGTTACGCTTATTACGGCCTTTCCCCGTAATACCTAACGGTAGTTCCGGGAGTAATATCCGTACGACCAAGAGATGGTTTTAGCGTGTGAATGTCTCGCACTGACTAAACTGTTTATGCTTTCCTCCTCGTTAAAAAAAAAAGTTAGGTTAAGTTAAAGTGGCTGCCAAATAATTGGACACACTTAGGACAGTACGCTCATTGTGATACCACATGGTTCGACCTACAGTTTAATGTCGGTTCCGAACGGCGAGGTGGGAATTTGGTATCACATGGTGGTTTTGCCTTTGCCTGCCAAGTGGTGTACTTGTACTCTTTCTCATAATCCTCATTCAGTTCATATCAGTAAGAATTTTACTCGGCAACCTCACGGGTGAAAGTTTAGTGTGCTACCCTCTAGAATACCGAGGGTGTCTATAGTTCAAAACCTTAGGTTAAACCTTTAGAAAGCGATACTATCTAACTATTTTTTAAATTATTTATTTCTGCAATATCTTTTTTTTAGCAACCAGTTCGTCATGAACCTTACAGTTATGCCGTTTTGTGCTACAAATAGTAAATGTGTGCATCTAAGAGTCAGAATATGTGCTTTCAAAGTTTAATTATCGATATTTAGCAATAAAGCCAATAAGCTGTAAGCATTATTTATAGTCTGAAACGGAAAATTAATATATTTTAGTATTACATTGCAAAGAAATCACCTATATTTGTATACTTTCGAAAATATTGGCAAGCCAATATCGAAGAAAATACCAGCACGTAGCACGATAGGTTTCTGCAAATTCTGCATATACATAAAGACCAAGCGACGATTGCGTCGCGTTAGGCTGGTCCAATTTGAATGGTATAAACAATTGGATAAACTATTCGAATATAGTGTTATCTGATTGGCATAATAACATGGTATAAATACTTGGAAACACATAGCAGCGGCATATTGTAGCATGCCCATGTAATCGCTGGGACTGTCAACGAAACTGATCTGTGAATTATAGGTAAATGGAAATTGTAAAATATCTGAAAACCGGAAATACAAAGAAATATAGTTATTACACTTTGCAAACGATATATACTAAAACAAAGTACAAAGGCGCTGATTAATATTTGCATCAGAATCGGGTAAGAGACAACCAGCTCACACTGCTTCGCTACACTGAAAGTGCAAATGATATTTATGAAAGTATGTAATTCTTCTATTCAACTTAATTGGCTTACCTCTTTACACGCTGATGCAATTGCACAATTTCGATAAAATCCTTGAAAACCGTATCATTTAGAGTCACTTTCCCCAAACTTTCCAATCGCATGCCGATCAGCCGCACACACGTGGCTAAATGCAACAACAAATAGCAATAAAACATATCGAGCACTGTATTCGAGCAACATGTCAATGGCATAGCTAACAATTCGTAGAAGTAAGTATACCAGAAATACTTCGGAGCACGCCATTTCAATGGCAGCCAATATAAAAATGGCAGCTCCTTTTTATTTGTAACGAAAATCTCCAGAAATTCAAAAACTCCTGCACTGCCACTGCATGCAATGTAAGCAAAGGCAATGCGCCCGAATATTTTGTGCTTACGTAGCCACATTGTGCGTTCCTCGACTGTTCTCAGTGCAAAAATCGGATCAGTTTCCAATTCCTTCAGTATTTGTGTTGCCACCGATGCGTACCACCAAATATTTAGCAGTTTAATTAGTAGCGCCATTTCGGTAAGCGCAATATTCAGCACTTCTGCCATGTGATCCAAATTCGTGCTAAAGATTACCTCTAACCACATTAGCGTGGTGAAAGTAAATGACAACGGTACATGAAGCATTAACGAGTACCAAAACTTCTTTAGTGCAATTGGCCAAAGGCCGATTATACTAAGAATTTGGACGAGAATGCGCGATTGTTGAATGTTATCAAAAGACATTGCCAATCTATGATATTATTCTAGACTAATTGAAAACATTTCCATCATTCATTGGCTCTTATATAAAATATTTCGCAGTAATAAAGGTTGCAACTAATGACATAATTGAGTAGGCGTTTTTCCAACAGCTCTTGCTGATTTCAATTAAAATAAAATCATGTCAAATTCTACTGTAGTTAAAATTGATTTTTAATTGAATGCTTGAACCCTTGCCTATAAGTCTTAAGTTCTATAATGTTCCGTTAAGGTGAATACTTTTACTTTTAATGGCACAACAGCCCATGGAGGGCCTAGGCCGAACTTTTCGCATCCACTCATATTGTGCGTGTTATATTTGTACATGAATGGAAGGGACCTACAGTTTAATTCCGAATCCGAACGGCGAAGTGAAAAGCTTTCCATAGCAATTTTCACTCTTGTAGGTTTGCCATTGCCTGCCAAGAGGTGGTGCCGTGTAGAAAAATTTTTTTTTTTTCTACTTTTTATTATTTTTTATTTTGCCTGAGCCGATATTCGAACCCCGGACACTCTGCCTAGCAGTCCAACGCATTACCACTACGCCACAGCAACCATCGTTAAGGTGAATAAGTTCATTAAAAATGTAACAGATTAATTTTAACATAAAAGAAAAATTTTTCGAAAAAGGTTTTTTTAAGTGATAGACTTAGTTATTAAGTTAATAAATAATAATAAAAACATTTTAGGACCGAGTCGAAGTTTACAACATCAATAACTGAGGAATGATCACTACTTTGGGAATCTTAAAGAAATGCAAATCCGACAGAGGTCATTGTCATGAAAAACGATCATCGAAAAATCCTCGATCATAAATAATGATATGCAACACAATCGATTTAAGTTCAATTCATCTATCAAATATTTCAAATATTACTTACGAGGTGTGATAAAAAAATAACCGTTATTTTCACATTTCGTGAGTTACGTATGTTCGATTTTCGCATTTTTTCCTGTTATGTTGGTACACAAGCCTGTTATATAAGTTGGCAATACCAACCATTTTGGATTGTCAGTTTGTTTTTGACAGATAAAAAGGTTAGTCGTGTTTTGGTGTGCTCTTCGATTTTGTACTATTCGAAAAAATGGATCAAAGAAACTGTATTCAGTTTTGTGTAAAAAATGAAATTAAATGCGCAAGGACATTTGAAATGTTGACTTTGGCCTTTGGCGAGTCTACTATGAGCAGAACACAAGTTCAATTGTGGTATAACCGGTTCCGGTTTAAGGAAGGCCGAGAAAATGTCAATGACGATGCTCGTCCTGGTCGCCCGAGCACGTCAACAACCGATGAAAACATTGACGCAGTGAAGAAAATGATTTTGGATAATCGTCGAATCACTATCAGAGAGGTTGCTGATGATGTTGGCATATCGTTCGGCTCATGCCAAGCAATTTTTACGGATGTTTTAGGCATGAAACGTGCGGCAGCGAAGATTGTTCCAAAATTGCTAAATTTTGAGCAAAAACAACGTCGCTTGTGCGTAACTTTTTGGCCAAAAACAAAACCGTTATCATGCCTCAACCACCGTATTCACCGCACTTGGCCCCCGCTGACTTTTCCTCTTCCCAAAACTGAAGACACCGATGAAAGGAAAGCGTTTTGCTACGATTGAGGAGATAAAAGAAAAATCGAAACAGGAGCTGTTGGCGATACCAAAAAGCGCGTTTCAGAAGTGTTTCGAGGATTGGAAAAAACGCTGGCATAAGTGTATTATATCTGAGGGGGTTTACTTTGAAGGGGACAAGATAGTTGTTGATGAATAAATAAATACTTTTTGAAAAAATAACGGTTATTTTTTTATCATACCTCGTATACACCATCAGATTGAATGTAATCACTTTCGGAAGAACATCGTAACCGTTTTTTGATATTCCATTTTTAGAATCATTTGTGGTCGAACAGACCACGTCCATTGGAAACACTTTTCATGCAATATTAATGCACGATAGTAAAAGGTCCATTGTGAACAAAATTTTTTAGTTTTTTGTAAAATTATGTTTTTCTTAGTTCTTTCGAGAAGTTATCGATAAGACAATGTTCAATAAAATTTGCATCTAGAACTTAAAACCATTTCAGCTTGTTAATTGAAATCTTAGATTTCTACAAATATTTTTTGCCTTTTACAAACGAATCCTTGAGATTGCTCCTCTTTTAAGTGCAACTATTAATGCAACTATCGAACATTTAAATTTTGGCATTTTCCTTGTTTTTGCGTAACAATTATCTAGAAATGTTAGTGCTTCGAAGATACTAAATAGTAGCAAACCATTGCACTTAATTACTATAATATTTCAAGCCACACAATTGTGTACACTGTACACTGTACACTCTCAACTTATTGCCACTTGCCACATTTCCTATTAAAAATTCGCATACGGTGACTATCACTTCCTTGCCAATTTGCAAAGCTGTTATTTTTTAGTTTTGGTGTGGAGGCTCGACCCACATTGTTACTCATTCGTCTCATGCTAAATGGTGGCCGCTTAACGACCAGTGTTGCCACTCCATTATGATTATAGCCGTAATAATTGCAATTACACCAGACGATTATCACAAAAACCAACAACAAAAACAACAATAATGGCACAACTGCAACTTATGCCTGATTATGGCAATGTAGCTGGAAGGGGCATACATACAAACTACATACACATAAGTACATATTCTACATATACGAGTATCTATATCCTTATTGCAACAAATGTACATATTTTCCTTAATTCTTAAATGTACTCCCCATTGTACTATGTTCATGTGCGTGTGTATGTGCATGTGTAGAATAATGCCACAGCCCAAAATGCACTCTGAAACCATAATTAAAAGCTCATCACTACCGTGGTCGGCGTTCATTTCAGTGGTGCTGCATTATCCATATGGACTTTACTGGCTTTCTCATATATACAATAGCTATGAAATAGTGCACGACTTTTTGTTTTGAATACGCTTGAGCCCTTATTTAGTGAGGTTTGATGAACAAATGCTTGGGTCAAAAAATTAGAGAAGGAAAATGTCGTCGCGGCGAGGTCAAAGTTAAAAGAAAATGCGAGGCAAATTGACAAATTATCCCACAGCTGAACAGAAGTTGCTCCCAGGGGTTGAAATGTAAGGCCGACCCCCATTAAATTTCAATAGCCAACATTGTCATCTCTTTAATGGGCCTGATAAAAATTTATTTATTTATTTATTTTGAAATGGGTTCCCTGTGCTCCCAGGGTGATGCTAGAGGGCCAAAATGTAAGACTTACTTACTTACTTAACTGGCACTACAACCGGTGATCGGTCTTGGCCGCCTCTGAGGATTCATTGGTGAAATATTTTGACGTGGTGGCTTCCAAGCCCGACGCACTACCATTCATTCAAGGCCATGGAGAAGCCCGCCGCACACATTAGTTAACTCACTGACGATTGTCAGATCGCCACGAGGAGGCTGTATGTCGACTTGAAACGTAGAAGCGCAAGGATCGACCATTGACGCACCTGCGACTATCACGAACCTTACCTTGTGTCCTACGCCCCACGCCCCAAGGTCAAAATGTAAGAGGTCTCCATTAATTTTCACTCTCCAACTTTTTTCTCTAATATACTTATTTTATAATATTTTTATAAAAGTCGACCAGCCACCCGATATTAATGAATGAAATTCGTTTTCACGTGGTTTTTACATCATTTTTGTTAAGGGTTGGAGATGAAGGTAAGTGCTTACAGAAAAAATTTTGAAGGAGAAAAATTAATTGGGGTCGATCTTACGTTTTTCCCTCTAAGATAACCGAGAGTTGTGGGACCCCTTTTCATAAAAAAAAACTATTTTGTATGGGAGCCCCCTTAAGGGTTGGAAATAAGAGGGAAGTATGTTCGGGGAAATTAAAATGCCCCTTTAGGTCACACTAGAAACCCAGGAAACCTATTTCTGAAAAATTAAATTTTGTATTTCCGTTTCACTTAAGTGTTAGAAATGGATACAAATTTTGGTCGGTCTTACATTTTGACACTCTATGATCACCGTAGAAGAACGGGAGCGTATTTCATATAAAAGCCGATTTTGTATGGAAGCCTCTTTAAGAGTGGGAGAAGGAGAGACAATGTAGGAGGTATGTTGGAGAAAATGTTGGTCATTAGAAATTAATGGGGGTCATTCTTATGTATTTGTTAACCCTCTAGGGGTTTTTTAAATTTCACCTCGATGCGATGCCACCTTCACACTACGCCACATATTTTTTGGCTCACGCCTTTTTTCAACGAACTTCACAAGATTAAGAGTTCCAGCTTATCCCAATCCTACTTTGAAGAGTATCTATACAACAGAATTTCATAGCAAATATAAATACTTAAGTACAAATATCCATAGATACGTACATATATGTATGGGGATATGGTTTACATACAGTAAACACCGGTTAAGTTCTTCAGCTTAAGATGTTAGGCTTCTGAGGTACTTATGCGGGGAAGGCAAATCATGTACAAGCGGTACTAAGCGAGAAAGTTCATCCAATTATAAGTCATCGAATCTTCCAGTTTCGTTTCAAGATTGAGTTATCCTAATTTCAATAATGTATACCAAAAATCATTTGTATGGTAATATTGAAAATTATCAAGGTCTGATAATAACCCTGCAACTAACTTACTGTTCAAATCTATAAGGTATATTTTTGTAGTTTTGCTTCTGAAAGCCGAAAGTAACGTCGATGATCAATGATCTCTAAAACTAAACAAGGCACAGCTAAAAATTGTTACTCTGAAGAAGTTAAGTATTTGGATATTGGGCTAAAAGCCATTACTATTAAATTCTCTGATGAATTTTTCTCGTAAAGTTCTATCTCGATGCACCGCGGAGATCAAATAAACTAAATTAAAAAAAATCCCAAAGTTCAAAGGACAGTTTTCGGGACTTCCGAATTGTCGTATTAATTTTACAAAAGTAAACTGAGTATATTACGCTTTCAACCCCACCCTATGGAGTCCCTACCCATACCTACACTACTGCCCCAACGTTTTTTCAAAATAAGAATAAATAAGTATGACGGAGATATTAAATCTTCTATTTCGATCTCTCTTCTCGGCTTTTCTTAATTCTTCTTAAATATAAAAAGCACATAATTCTTCGTCATGGCACATTTGGTAGTAGGTAAAATGCAAATCTCGGCACCGTCAAAAAATCTAAAAGTAGGAAATAAAAATCCACCACTTGGCAGACTGGCAACGGCGAACTTCAATTAACAAAATTCCATGAAAAGCTTTTCACCTCACCGTTTGGATTCGGCATACAATTTCAGGTACCTTTCATTCATGTAAAAATACTCGCATATCTCGCATAGGCTCGCACCTCATTCTGATACCATTCTGATGTCGGCTTTAACCGTTTGAATTGGATTGAAACTGCTTAAGTGCACTCTAAATCCCTTCTACCCAGGAGATAAATTCTACTTTCATATTTTATAGTACAGCTGAAAATTTGTATATCTCACGATCTAAGTAGTTTGGTTTCTGTTTGGGGCACCTTCTTTGGGTCTTGTAAGATGTTGTTGGAAAAATAAATTTTGCATCCGATTTCTGATATACGCTTACAAAATATACATATTTACGAGTATATTTATACCACGAATAAATGATATTTTCTCTTGTTTTTCTGCATAATAAACACTCAATTTCAGCAGTACCTAATTACAATATATATGCAACAGCATACCACCGAGCATAGCACCAACATCAATTTCTTCGCCTTTTCAACCACCTCATGTCATGTCAACATGAATTAAATGAATCTATGTATGTATGAAGGAAAAAGACGAAAAGACGAAGAGACGAAACTTGGTTGTCTCCTCGCGACAGTGGAGCAAGCAATGCGCTTCAGTAATTTCATCTTTACCAAAGTTAAAAAGTCATTTAAAACATCGACTGGGCCACCAACATCGAAGTCTCGGCTCTCCAGATAGCAACGTTACTCTATTCATGCATACATACTCGTACATATGCACATATATTTGTTTTTATATATGTACATAATATTTTCAAAATAAAATCAGAGTTTTTCTCGTTGGGAAATGAAAATATTTATATGTACCATATACTCGTACATTTGTATGCATTAGCTATGGACTAGTGGTTGTATGGAGATTCTTCAAAAAGAAATTTGGATACGCCGAAACCCTTAAATTTGTGAGGTTCTATGAAAAAAAGCGTGATGGGATGAGGTTAAGTGGCATCGCATCGAGGTCAGAGTTTAAAAAATGCGAGGCATTACTTCTCAGCTGATCAGGACTCACTCGTAGAGGGTTAAAATGTAAGACCAACCGCCAATAATTTGTAATTACCGACGTTTTTCTCCGACATATTTACCTTCCATCTCCAACGCTTAAGGAGTCCCCATATAAAATTTACTTTCTTTATGCAATAGGCTACTCCCTTAAGGGTTTTAGACGCAGATTAAGCATGTTCGGGGAAAATGGTGTCGATCCTACATTTTAACCCGCTAGCAGCGACTACTGACCAGTTGGGAGGCTGGTCGATTTTCAGAAAAATTGTTGTAGAAAAATGTTGTAGTTCGGATCCACCTTTCATGTTGCCTCTTCAGGATCACCCTGGAAGCAACAGGATCCTATTTCATAAAAATAGGTAAATTTTGTATGGGAGCGCGTACGGGAAAAATATTGGTCATTGAAAATTAATGCGGATTGGTCTTACATTTTGCCCTTTTAGGATCACACTGGAAACATGAAACCCCCTTAAGGGTCGGAGACGGAGGGTAAGTACATATGTTAGGGAAAATTGGTCATTGAAAATGAGTGGAGGCCAGTGTTACATTTTATTGCTCTAGGAGCGACACCTGAGCTATGGGATAATTTGGCGGCTTTTCTCAAATTTTTTTTAACTTTGTCCTCAATGCGACCGCTCTAATCTTTTGACTCACCCATTTTTTCATCGAGCCTTACAAATTTGGGGTTCCGGCGAATCCAAATTGAAAAGTTGTGTACTATTCCATCGCTAATAGCTAATATATGTATGTGTGTGTGTGTGTAGCTCTTTACAGTGTATGTGTGTGTGTGTGGCTCTTTACAGTGTATGTATGTCGGTGAGTGCATGAATGTGAGCATTTTTAATAGTGTTTCGTGTGCCCCGAGGTTTTAATTTATGTCACAAAATTATTTTCATATATTCCATGTAGTATGCACGAGTAAATATGTATGTATAAGTATTGTGGAGTGGTAGGAAGAGGAAAAGGATAATGGAAAGAAAAGTAAAAAAATTGCAATTGCATCACATGTGCGGATGTGCGGATGTGCGGCTTCAAGGAGTTGAACAACGAAGAAAAAATAAATATTAAAAATATAAATCAGAGCATTTCAAATCATGCGCGTACAATTTTTTCATTTATTAAATATTAAAGAAAATCGTATAAATATTTAGACAGATATGTCAGATATGTACTTATGTACATAAACTTCAAAATATTAAACATTGTGAAAAACAATTCGAAATTCTAGTAGAATCTCTGTAAAAATACAAATTACCTATTATGTAAAAGCGTCTTGCTTTGCAGTTTATGGATGCAGGAGGCTGAGTCGGGGCCTTTGGTCTAGTTTTTAAGATACCGCACCCGTTTTTTGGGTTCACAGATAGAATAAATGCTCTCAAATCTGATGTTTTTAGGGCAAGATGTTAACAGGTAGTGGTCGCTGTGGTGTAATTGGTAGTGCGTTGGCCTGCTACGCAGAGTGTTCTGAGGTTCAAAACTCGGCAAAGGCATAGCCAAAAAGTACAAAAAACAATTTCTGATGGCGTAACGTCACCGCCTCTTGGCAGGCAATGACAGACTTACAATTGCCTATTACAAGCTTTTAATATCACCGTTCGGATTCGACATTAAAATATAGGTCCCTTCCATTTATGTTGAAATATAACACGCTCAACATGAGTGCGAAAAACTCGACCTAGGCCCTACATGGGCTGTTGCGCCATTAAAATAAGAAGAAGAAGAAGTTAACAGATTTATATTTTTTAAATTATTATTTAGAAAGCTATAAAAAAAATTAAGTCCTAAGATAAATAATTCTTTTTACTTTGTTTTTTTTTTTTAATTTTAACATCAAAATTTGATCAATTGACAGCTATAAAACTCTTCAAGTTTTCTTTATGCAAAAGAAAAAATATGCCCGCAGACAATAATGTCCGCAATAAGGACGCATGCGCAAATGCCGGAAGCATTTAAGCAGTACGTTTATGCGACTGAAGCTTTTGCGCCACTTGCATCCTCATAGGAATCCAGCTCCAATACTATATACTTGAACTCAAACTCAACTCAACTCAAATAGCCGCATCGAGTACCTTAAGGTCAAATTTAAAATTACAAAACTGAACGACGACAAGGACAATGAATGAAAGCATAACTGAACGAAGCAATGAAAAGTGAAGCATTTCAGCAGCAACAGGAAGAAAAATAAAGGCAGTGGCGAGGCATAACAACAGCCAATGTAAAATCAGACGTTGTCCTGTACTCCTTCTTTTGTTTGTTTTGTTTCGTATGCCATGGAGACTTTTATGGCACTGAATAACGACGATACTCATGCTTCCTTCACAGTTTCTGTGAGATTGGCATTGGTATACAAAACATACATACATATGTACATATGGTACTTGCATATGTGTACGTATGTGTGTGTATTTCTCTTGTGGCAACGGGCAATAGCAAGTAGAGGTTTAATAGCTTCATTTCTTCCTTTGATTTGCTGCATTTGTTGCCCTATGGCAACTCTAGCATACAATTCATCCTCGGGATAGACTTTTTTCTCCCAGAAGCTCGTCTGTGTGCATGGCTCTGTGCTGCTGCTGTGCTGTTTGTTTGCTAGAGCAAAAGGACGAAAAAGAAGAAGAAGAAGTCAGCATAGCCGCAAGGAGTTCTCCCCCATTCACATTGTTCATGTAGTAACTCAAATTTAAAATTTCTGTTCTTAAGTATGGCAAATGTTAAAATGAAAATTAAACTTTAATTTCAAATTTACTAAGAGAAAAGAAAAATCATAATAAAGCCACATACTAGTAACTTTTAACGATTAGCAAAGCCAGAGTTTGAGACGAAACAGTTAGCCAGTGCCAGGATTCGAGATAGTAAAGGATGTTTTTTCTAGAAGTGTGGTTTTCAATCTGGCAATACTTTTTTCGGAGTTGGTCTTTTTGACAGCTGTCACTTGATTTATTCTCAATTTGGTTTGGCATTTCATAATGAATAGACTTACGCCTGAACAATGTTTTCAAATTATTGAAATTTATTATCAAAATTCATGCGCTGTGAAAAAAGTGTTTCGCAAGCTACGTCCATTTAGCAACGAGGCTCATTTTTAGCTCAATGGATACGTGAATAAGCAGAATTGGACAGGCGGCATCAATGAGCCGTACTTCTTATAGGAACCAGCCAAACACGATTACTGCTTTGGAAGCCAACATTGAACGTGTCATTTGTGAAATTCTGGCCGAAATGAGTGAAAAATGTGCCTAAATTGGACCTTCAGAATGGACCACTTGAAGCGTAGCCGCGTACTTAAGTGAAATTATCTTTAAAAAATAAATGGTAGAAATTAATTTATCGATCCAAATAAAATTTTCATTCATTTTTGAAAAATGTCTGTATTTTTTTTCATTTTCAAAAACTAAACTCTTATAAAAATCTCTTGTTAAAAACAATAAAAGGTGGGCGACAACCATTGGTAAACAGTTCTGAGAAATTCGACTTAAATGTGCTTGCAAAATAAAACAATTGACTAAACTCCGGACTACATTGAGTTACTACGAGTATGTTTATACTACATATTTTTTTAATTTTCATTCATTCATTTTCGTTTTCTAAATATGTCATTTATAAAAAAATTCCCAGTTTTTATAGTAACATTTTTACTCGTCCTACAAAGCCGATCTCTACAAATGAATGATAATGAAACGTTATATTACGACGATACAGAAAACGACACCGACTTCACCTTTTTTGTTGCTGGAGGTTATCGGCCGATGACGGATAATTACATAAAGCATTTGGTTTCGATAGCAGGAACTGATTGTGACTATTTCGGCGGTCATCATTTTTGTGGAGGTGCCATAATATCGAGACGGGCTATACTCACAGCTGCACATTGTGTTGTTGATAGGTATGTATGTGTGATCGTTATCTGAAAGATTAAAATGCAACAACATGCATAATTCTTCACAAGCTCATATCATAAAAAAAGAACTACCGATATCAAAGTAATTGCCGGTACACCGTACAGACTGCGGAGAACTGATCATACACAGATTGCAAAGGTCTCCCGCATAATTCGACATAAAAGTTACGATGTTGAACAACATACCGCTGATGTTGCTATTTTGATTTTAGAAAATCCCTTAATAGAAGATGGGACTACAGTACAAGCAATTGGCATTGCGGATAAGGCCCCAGAAGGGGGCATGCAATGTACTGTTGTAGGTTGGGGTAGAATATTAATGGTAAGCACTTTATAAAATATGTATGTATGTGAAAATGATTCGTGTATATTCGTGTTACTTTTCCTAAAAGAATGGTCCATTGGCAAACAAGGCTATTCATGTTAACATTTCCATTTGGGATCTTCGAAAGTGCCAAAGGAAAATATCCAAGGCAACCGAGGGCATGATATGTGCCGCTGATAGGAATGATTTTGAAAAGGATGCCTGCAGCGGTGATTCTGGTGGACCCCTTATATGCCAGGGTAAAGTCTTTGGTATTGTATCATTTGGAGTGGGTTGCGCTACACTAGGATATCCTGGTGTTTACACTGATGTCTGGTATTATCGTGATTGGATAAAAAAAAACTATGCAATTCAGCGTCATTTTAAGTTTCCCCTATGGTTGATATTAAGGATCATCATCACTGTGATAAATTATTTTATATATTATAAATATTAACGAGATGCAATGTTTTAAATAAACCTTCAGTTTTCGCAAAAGTTTTTTCTCCGGAGAAAGTAAATATTTATTTGATTTATTGCGAATATGTAGCACCTGCAGAGAGAACTTTCAAAGAGTGCTCCAGCTTCACAGGGTGTTGGTACACCGAAATGATTGCTGAAAAACAGATTGCACGCTCAAAAAAGTGATGGGTAAACACTATTCCTATCTGGCTATTATTAACTCTTTTCAGTCAAAGCAAGTCCGAACTCCGACGAAGCATTATTGTAACAGAAGCAGAGATAAGAAAAAAAATTTTTTAAAGGCTTTTTAAATACCTACTTCAAAGAATTAATTTTACGGGTTAATCAAACTTGTTTGTTTTGTTGTTCGTTAAGTTTTGAAGAGTTATACTAACCTCGTAAAGAGTTGTATGTTGTAGAAGGGTCATTATGACATACTACAAAAGTTTATATGAATCCTTACGACGAATAATACATACTTGCCTTTTGATGAGTAAGATTAACCTTCGAAATATTTAAAAGGTTACATTTTTTTTATTTATTTATTTTCATTTGCTGATGATATGTAAATTGTACATAGTACAATACATTGTTCTCACATACATGCATACTTACTTACATATATTTTATAATAATTAATTATTATTTATACATAATATAATAAATAATTACAAGAATCAGAAATATTTTACACTAAGACACTGTTTGACTACTTTGTCTTGTACTTATTTCAGCTGGTTGCACATTTTAAATAATTTTTTTATATTTTCATAGTACCGACGAGACATCGATCTTTTCACATTTATGCACAAACAAAATGACACAGATTTTTCTATTGTAGTTCACATTTAAAAATGTTAACTCTCATACTTGAGTAAACATTATATAGGATTACTTTTGTTATTTGTTATTAACTACGCATAGATTTTTAATTAACTCTCTGCGGAGTATAACTTTTCAACACGTTTGCATTAACACTTTTTGGGTGCTATTTCTTTTAAGGAGTAAACTTTAAAATGAAGAGAGTTGATCTCACTTTTCGACTTGTTACGCAACTTACTTTTACTGCTCCTTAAGTATCTAACTTACTCAATACGGAATAAATGTAACTTTTCAGATCGGTTACATTAGCACATATTTGTGAGTTTCGGAGTGAGGTGCAAACTTCGATAAAAGTTGATAGTATGCACTTTTCTGAGGAGTATACTTTTTATTATTGACTTGACGTGGAATCGAGGAAACCACTCCAGGGTCCGGCGTTCAACCACAGCATCCTCACCGTAAACCGCACAAATTTCGGCATCACATAGCTTATTTGTTCAGATATATAACTCATTTTCAAATCAATGTAAGTTTTTACACTAGCGACGAATTACACAATTGTCGCTAGTCAGAAAATGTAGCCTGAAATGCCAACCTTTCAAACATGTGTTCGTTTGACATAATCGGACTAGTGCTGCTATATTTGTGGATACCAACACCAAAATCCGCGGATATTTTTTATATGACCAATATGTAAAACACGGTTACGATGTTCAATGGTATAGCGGCGATGCTGCATTTTTGATTTTGAAAGAATGGTCATTCCGAACAAGGCCACGAAATCGGAGTTCTTTATATGTAGCTGAAATCATACTATATATTGTGTACACATTATTTAAATAATAAATACATATTTAGTATGCATGTATAGTATGTATGCGTATGTATGCCCGTTTGTCATTGTGCTTTTCATCATAAAGAGTATAAAAGCGTGGTATTATATAACGGCACGTTTATGCATACAACATTTTATAGCTCTTTCGCAGCTAATCTGAATGCAAATTAGAATTTTAATTGCTATTTCAGTTATTCCTCGAATATACGAGAGATAGAAACAATGAGAGGGTATGCTAGAGTACAAGTGCTTTTGACACAATGACAGCGTCAACCTGTGACGATGACAAAAACGTTATTGAAATTGATAAAACATGCAAAAAATTAACGTGGTTAAAACAAACGTTTTGACGTTAATCGAATTTGAAAGCGAAAATTTAAATAGGATGTCGGTTGGCGCTGATGTGTTAATGGAATTTTATAACGATAAGCGCGCCGCTCTTTGAGCTCTTTGAACTAAATCAACGAAACGTTTTCTCATTTTTATGTAAACGGATTTAGGACATATTCAGATACGTCACACATACAAAAACATGTGTGTGTATTGTATATATACATATCGCTGCAGTGCAACCAACTATGTAGCTCAAAAGTTAGTTAATTAACTAGTTTTAACTAAAAATTAAAATTCTTTGATGTCATTTACAGGCAACATACTGTTTTTTTTGACGCTGATTTCTTACGATAACTTTTGAGCTAGCTATTGAACTAGTTTGTTTTAATATAGTGTTGAACTAGTTTGAAATTAACTAGTTGCGGACTACAACAAAAAATGTGTTATTTTCAGAATTTATTATAAATATGTTTCTACATCGTTAAATACTATATAATAAGCAGACAAAATAGAACAGAAATTCAGAAAGACTCTTCTTCTTCTTCTTTCTTTGCCATAGATCCCTTATACATACATATCTAAAATCCATATAAGTAAGAAATATTTTAAAGTACATACATATATGAGAATTACACTTTATTGTATAATAAAAGGTGATTTTGTTGCCACTTGGTTTTTGCCGTTTATATTTCTGACAGTTGACATGTGTCAAAGTAAAAAAATGACTAGTTTGGTTTGCCATTTCATCATGAATAGACTTACGCCTGAATAACGTTTGCAAATTATTGTTCGTGAAAAATGTGTTTCGCAAGCTACGTCCATTTTATGGTCGTCATACTACGCCCACAGAGCAGGCTATTCAACCCATTTTGACCATATTTTGCACCAGTTTCATTTTATTGGACATCAATCCACCAAATCGTATCCATATAGTGTGTACCGCAGAGAATATTGCTGCTGTATCCGCCAGTGTTGAAGAAGATCGCGATATGTCCATCCGGCGCCGATCGCAGCAATTGGGTTTGTGTTATTTGACCACCTGGAAGATTTTACGCAAAGATCTCCGATTGCTTGCAACGTCGAATTTTCGGTGAATGGGACTTAGAAAAGCTGGATGAGGATCCGTTTTTTTATCGCAAAATTGTCTTCAGCGACGAGGCTCATTTTTGGCTCAATGGATACGTGAATAAGCAGAATTGTCGTATTTCGTATTTGGAGTGAAAACCAGCCAGAGGCAATTCACTTGCTACCAAGTGCGGTTTACATTACGGTCAATGAAGAAAGGTACCGTTCGATGATAAAAGACTCTTTTTGCCGGAAATGCAAGTATTGGACTCGGCCGACATGTGGACCCATCAGAATGTTGTCACATGCCACATGCCACACTGCACGCGAAGCCATGCATCAATTGAGAGGCGAGTTTGGTGAGCAGTTAATCTCACGTTTTGGGCAAGTCAAATGGCCACCAAGATCGTGTGATTTGACCCCATTAGACTATTTTTTGTCTATAGAGACACGCCAAACACGATTGCTGCTTTGGAAGCCAACATTAAATGCGTCATTGGTTAAATTCCGGCCGAAATGTGTGAAACAGTGTGCCAAAATTGGACCTTCAGAATGGACCACTTGAAGCGTAGCCGCGGGCAACAGTTAAGTGAAATTATCTTTAAAAAGTAAATGGCAAGAATTGATTTACCGATCCAAATAAAAACTTCATTCACTGTGCTTTTTTTTAATTTTCAAAACCCAATCTCTTACAAAATCATCCTTTATTATTGAAAGAAGGTCTTTGTTGTTGCATATACAAGCAGAAAAGTGTAAGCAGTCTTCAAAGTGACCCAGCCTGCGTCAGTTTTGAGCTAGTATCTTAACTAGCACGTTTTCAGCTAGGTACTGAACTAGGTAATTTGCGAGTCTAACTCATTTTTGCACTGCAAGGATGTATGTATGTACGTAGTATGTGTGTGTATGTATTTACGGTAAATTGACTTTTAAATTCTTGTTAGTAATGGCAATTTTGGAAATTTCGTTTTTGTTTGTGTTGCTTTCATAAGAAATGAATTTAAATTGTAGATACTATGTATGTACTTGTGTAATTCATTTCATTTCAAAATATTCATGACATTTTAGAATGCTACATACTGTGTATCTACCTGCAAACATTTCACAAAAATGATGAGAAGAAAATATTAAAAAATAAATGGCCTACAGCGATAATTTCACCAGAATTAACCACAATTTCTTTAATTAAAAATTCTCAACCCTTCGGCAAACACACACACACACACACACACAAATACAAGCAGAAAGTGTGCGGGTGAGAGAGAAACACATAGCCAAATGCAGGGCTGTTATTTAAATAAAGTATAAAAAAAACAAACAAGAATAAGTTTTGCCTGTCGGTTTGACTCTTTGCCTTGCTGCCCACAACATACAACCACAACGAAGCTCAACAAATCTTATTTTACATTAATAAATATCGTTGCTGATCCCTTTGACATCGTTGTTGCCACAGTTTTTAATTTCTTGGCAAATGACCTTCTCCTCGCCTCTTCCCTTCAGCCTTCAGCTTTCAGCTTTCAGCTTTTCCATTACAATTCAAACGCCTTTTATAATTTAATTGCAAGCAAAAAGGAAACGCAAAAAATGTTAAAGAAAATACTCGTAGAAATAAGCAGCAAAGGGTTAATATAGTATTTGCTTAGATGCTAATAGAATTTTTTCGTATTTTTTAATAAATAAAATAAAGTTGTAGGTACTTGTTTGTGTGCACATATTTACATATGTATACATATACATATATACGAGTATTCCTTAACAAATCATTAGCAATAATTTTTTAGCGCTGCTTAAATTAAACCTTCTCTCATAAATGATGGCTTTGTGAGGAAATGCCTTCGGGCGTTTGCAAAGGAAACCGGTTACCATTTATAATTGTTCAGTGGACAGGAGAAATTTTTCATTTTTAGCAGTTTTTGTTGTCGACTTTTTATGTTTTTGTGTGTGTTTGACAAGTGGCAGCAGCAGAATGATGGGCGTGTTGGAAGTTGATTTGGTTTTTTGTTTTGTATAAATATCTCCTTGTCACCTGCGGCTAAATGTTTCATTATTGTTAATTAAAAAACACTTTACTTGCATTTTTGTTTTTGTAATCTGTACTTTATGGTACCTCCTTGTTTACTTATTTCGGTTGGATTTATTGAATGTAATGACTGTTTAAGGTTTGACTCAACTGCAATTACGTGCTGTAACGCTGGATGGTAATAGTACAATTTGTACTATTTGTACCCCTTGTAGTTGGTAGTGTGCGGAACTGCTGGTTCGAATTTCGGTACAATTAAAACTCGGAAATAAAAAATAAAAAAGGTTTTTTTTAATGGAACCACCTCTTGTCAAGCAATGGAAAATCATCGTAAAGAATTTCGTAAAAGCTCTTCAATGCGGCGTTCGGATTCGGCATATAATTGTAGTCCCATTCGAGTATAAACACGAACTGCATAACATGAATGTATTAGAAAAACTCAGCCTAGACCATAGCATAGACATGGGTTGTTTTGCCATTAAGGAAATCCTTTGCTTGCAGAATTCTGTACCAAGGTTCTTAAGAACCTACTGGACAAGTTAAAGTTACACAAAATACATCAAATGTCTTCTTTAAAAATACTAATTAGACTAGGAGATTTATTTAAAACACTTGTAAGCTATTTTTGGCGATCATAAGATAAAAATTGTTGTAAATTTAAAAGAAAATTAAAACGGAAACGGAAGAAGTTTTATTGTGTTAGTGAGCGTAAGTAAGTGTACAAAAGTTTAGAAGAATATGGAGAGCCCAGTAGAAAAGGCGATTAGTTCTCCCCATCTTATGCTTAAATTCCTTGCTGAAGTAAAAAAGAAACAGTTTTTTCGCAGTTGCGGTTAAATTCAGGTCTAGAAATTTTTAAAATTTAAGCACAGAATTCAGATTATAGGTCTCGAGCAGAATTCATAACTAATTTATTTTATTCAAAATAACAATGGCTATTGGTTTCAGAATAAAAGAAAAAATTTGAACGGGCGTCCGATTTATGCAATTTGTACGCTTGTAAGTTTGCCATTGTCTCCAGCAACAATTATGTCGGGTGTCGAACCATGACTATTCAGTCGGAAACTGAACATTTCAAATAATGCTGATGTGAGTCTGCTACTTAGTCCGTTGATCGATAAACGACGAAGATCGCAGAATCTATTCTTTAAAAATATGTCAATAAATGTTGCATATTTTTATATACAGTATAAAAAAGTGTAACAAAAAATACAGTATAAGTTCGTCAACTGAAGAGCAAAGTCTTTTGTCTTAAGAATCTCTCTTAAGTACCACTAAATACTTTTATAAAAATCTCGCTTAAGTACGTCGAAGTACTTACGAACAGCTTTACTTATTTGGAATCAAAAAAATAAAATCAAATATTTAAAATTAGATCAATCATATTTAAAATTTGCAATTTTGCCTCATCGTTAGGTCGTAATTTCGTAATTTTCCACGCATTGCCTAGTATTTGTAATATTAACAGAAACTAACTAATAAAATCTTTTTTTTTAGCAATTAATTAGTATAGGTCGATTAGCATAAACTAAACGACTTATTGCCACATGCTTAAAATTTATATACTAAATATGTAGCTTCATATAAATTTTTAAAATCACATTTACTTACTTACTTACTTAGCTGGCGCTACAACCGATAATCGGTCTTGGCCGCCTCCATAAAGCTTCGCCAGTCGCTTCTGCTATGCGGGCGCTAGCGCCTTGGTAAGGCCAAGTGCTGTCAGGTTGCCCTGCACCTGGTCTTTCCAACGGAGATTAAGACGTCCTCTTCTGCGTGTTCCTCCACCTTGGCTCGAATAAAAAACTCTTTTAGCCGGAGCGCTTTCTTCCATTCGCTCAACATGACCCACTTTATACACTTGACTATGTCAGTGTAGGCTACAGCTCATACAGTTCATCGTTCCATCTTATTCGATACGGAGTATCTTCCTCTCGAACGCTCCTAACAACCTCTCATCATTGATGGTCAATGTCCACGTCTCGGCGCCATATATTAGGACGGGAAGGATGAGGGACTTATAGAGCGTTATTTTCGTTTTACGAGAGAGGGCTCTGCTTCTCAATTGCCTACTGAAGCCCGTAGTAACACCTGTTGACAAGAGTTAATCTCCGCTTGATCTCAAGGCTGACATTATTGTTGGTATTAATGCTGGATCCTAGGTAAACGAATTCCTTGACGACTTGAAAAGTATAATTGTCAACAGTAACATTTTGTCCAAGACGCCTGAAGCCAAACTGATAAGGTCCAATCAGTTTGTTGACGATGCGCTTCAGTCTTTCGCACAGTACGCTCGATAGCACCTTATATGCAATATTAAGAAGGCTTATCCCACGGTAGTTGGCGCAGATCGTGTGATCACCTTTCTTATGGATTGCGCAGAGTACCTTATTTTGCCCAGAATCTCGTGCATGCGTTTTTTGAGCTCTTCGCCTCCGGTCTTAAACAACTCAGCAGGCAAGCCATCTGCACCTGCAGCCTTATTGTTTTTCAGCTGATCTATGGCTGTTAAGACCTCCTCATAGTCAGGCGGCGGTACTTCAACGCCGTCAGTGATTGTGGTTTCCGGAGTAGATTGCGCAGTGGCGGGATTATTGCCGTCATCGCCATTAAGCAATTGCGAAAAGTGCTCCCTCCATAATATCATTATGCCCTGGACATCTGTCACCAGATTTCCGTTTTCATCTTTGCAAGAAAAGGTCCTGGTCTTCAAACCATTAGTCAGGCGTCTTTTCGGACCTCCTTCCTGTCTCCCGCAACATTTCGATATCATTAAACTCGCGTCTTTCTGCATCACTTTTCTTGCGCCTGAAAAGATGTTTCTCCTCCTTCCTCAACTCTCTGTATCGGTCTCTAGCGTTTTTCGCTTCAACAGCATCGCGACACTCTTGGTCGTACCACATATTTCTCCGTCGCCGGTGGTAGCCAAGCACCTCTATCAAGTTGAGGGGTGTTTTGAGATGGGAGGAATACAAGTTGGTTTGCAAAGACTTCGGCTGTCTGTTGTGATTACAACAGCTTTCTCTTTGTACCAAATCGTACGCGATTTGCTACACATGCACGTGTGCAGACCTTGGCTGCAACAAAGTAGTGTTCTGAGCCGGTGTTTGCTCCACGTATTGTGCGTACGACTAATGGCATTTAAAAGGTGAAAATTATAAACAATTTCTTATTGGAGCATAAAAGTTAGTGGCACTTAAGCGAGTTTGGTACTTAAACGAGAAGCATATAAAAGGAGAAATTTCTATGAATATTTGCAGCAAAAAGTAAGATACAGAAAATTGCATGCAATTAAGCGGGAATGGCACTTAAGAGGGCAGGTATTGTATTTCTTTATTTTTTATATTTCCTTACTTTAGGTAAAGTGCTGATCATAAGGGAGTCATTGCTTTCTAAACTTTTATTTTAAAATTTTATAAACAATTTAGCAATGTTTTCACTAGACTTCGTTATATAACATTTCAGAGCTGATGTGTTTAAAATATGTCATTGATTTCAATGTGTAAAAAATGCTGCTGAATTTCATGACTAACAGTCCGGCTATTTGAACCAGAAATATTCGTCCTTGTTTTCAGTAATAGAAAATGTATTTTTCTACTGGGGAGACAAGCAAACTCGCGTTAATTTCAACAAGGAGAGCACATACACACGCACACACACATCGACAACAAAGGAGTGAGAGCGGGAGAAAAAGTGAGACGCCACTCATCATCAACGCGTCATTAACAATTCAACAAAACTTTTATCTAATTAAGAAAACTTCAGCAAAACGTCAGAGCAGAGCAAAGCAGAGAAATGTCGAAAAATAAGTTGAACATTGAAAAGTAACAGCAACAACAATAAAAGTGCGACAAGTACTGAAAGCCAAAAAAACAAAAAAATAAATAAAATAAACCAAAAAACGAGTATCTAAAGCTAAAGAAACAAAAAAAGTAACGGATGGATAATTGTTTTTATGTAAACAACACAGAATTTTCCAAAAAGTACCGAGTAAGTTTTTGCCTTCTTATAAAATTATTAAAAAGTTTTTTAATAAGTACCAAAAAGGAGTAACGTATGCGTACGTGAGTGTATGTGTGTTTGTGCGCAAGTGTAAGGAAGAAGGATTAATACGTTAATGAGGTCTTTGACGAAAGCTCCGGCAAAAAAAAAAGGAAAAAGATATTTAAGAAACTTGCAAAATGAGTTTATCTTATACACACTCACTCGCGTTTCTGTTTATTAATTGAAAGATGAAAGGCATCATTTTCAGACAATGACTAAAGCGTGCATAAAAGAAACTACAACACTGAAAAACTGGGAAAAACTGGGAAAAACTGGAAAACTTTTTGATATGATGCTAATGAATTAATATTGACTTGAATAATTCTTCAAGAGTATGGGTATATTTCTTAATTATTTTTAATTGTGATTTATTGTACAAGAACTCATGATACATACTGATGATGAAGGTGAAATCAGTCATCGGTCTGAGCCATATTCTTTGAGAAGATACTTAAAACGATGATAACGTATGATGACGAAGTGTGACGACCAGTTTTGTCGCATCAAGTAATGACTAAAGCAAAAGAAATATCCTTCGGCATCCTGACGCCCTCCACGTGAACAGGAATTTTTTAGCATAATATTTTCTCTTATTTTTTCTCTCTCTCTTTGGCAACTTTTTTTATCTTTTTGCTTTTGTTGTGGTTGTAGCTCAAGTATATTCCACAATGTACCGCTAGGCGAAAGGAGATTGTACACACAAGCCGCACCGCCGCACCGCCACACCGGAGTTTAGTTAGTGGCCTTGCGGCAAAGTTGAGTCGTCCAACGTAAATTCAGCAACGGTGGGCGAACAGGCGAGTGATAGTATGTAAGCAGAGTGGAGAAGGCGGTCGGCCGAACTACAATGCATTCATATTTACTTACACATACATGTAGGTACAGTGGGACGACTGAATAATAGTGTGAAAATCGCGCTAATTTGAAAATCGAGATTAGCTGAAATAACATTACAAAAATAAGAAAAAAAGATTTGCTGATTTAAAAAAGGATTTTAGGGTGCTTATTCTTAAGTTGAAAAAATAAATTTTCTTCACAGCACCAGGGCCTAGGCCCTCTATTAGCTGATGTGCCAATAAAAGAAGAAGAAGAAGCATTCTGACCATAATAAGTACTCACAAGTGAACCAGTCCAATCTCGGGGCCTTATATTTTGTATCCCCAGTAAAACGTTCTGTAACTATCAGTATGTAGTGACCAGGCTTAATTCAATGATAGATTCACGACAATAGTAGAATTTGAGAATCATAATATACGAGTAACTGCCTTATTTTAACAACAGCTGTCAAGTTCAAGATTTACATTTTCTCTAAAATACATGATTCATCCTGATCTCTCCGATATAGTCAGCATTTTGTAAAAAACTTCGATTGGGAGAAAAGATCATTGACAGAGTTCACAAAAATTCGCAATTAATGAACAATGAAGATGTTTTTTTTTTTTAATGCATTTTAAGTATTCAATGGGTAAGTATGCATCAGTAGTTTTAGAGCTAGAGATTTGCTGTTATAACTTTCTTCAGCAAAAATGTTTAGCAGAACATTGTTGGAGTGCTTAAGAGTGCTCTTTGTTTCCCACTCGTTTTATATTTCTAGCTAGAACAAACTCATTTCGATAACGGTACCATAATTTTTGTATTCGTGAAGCAACTATTGGACAACTCTTTTTCCCCTAGGCTATATTCGGAACAAAAACTAACATATTAATTTTAAAAAAATTGGTTGCGTCACTGGGACGCCCTACAGAAGTTTACTTTTTCATAACATTTGGGTTTTGTGTTTTCAGGTTAGGTTTAGTAATCTTGTAAACCAGAGTCTATAGCAGACATTGCAGGCGTGGCCGAAGGAATTTTTAACGATGTGCTGATTTATGCAAACGACAAGCCTTGTACTGTTCAGTTTGATAATTCTCTGATCCCAGGTGTGCTACAACTGGATTAACTTCATTGTGATCGTTTGCATTTTCAATGCATGCAACGCCCTCTGCAAAATCATCATCTCTATCAAAATATTCATAGAAATTTTTAACGATTTTTGTTTGAAATCTAAAATTTTTGTTTAAAATTTCAAAACTTTACTAAAAAACTGATGGGCTGCGCCCTGTATCAATCAAGTTTGAATCATACGCGAATCAGGGCACTCTATCAATCAAGTTTGATTTATACTCGTGGATACATGTGGATGCATATGTGGATGCTGCCCATCATTTATGTGTATATTAATGTGCATACTAATTTTTTTCATACTTGATTGATAGAGGTCGATGCCCATCATTTCCGTGACAATATTCGCTGCGACAATCATCTTTTACCCCCTCTTAAATATAACAACAATTCTAAAGAAGAAAACTTCAGAAATTAGGTCAAATGCAAATTGTCATCATAGTAAAATGAATGATTCATCGAAAAGAGTTTATCATTAGAAGAACCATGAGGGATAAAACAAAAACAAAACATACTAGAGAAATGAGCACTCTTTTGAAAAGACTCACCACATAAAAAAACAAGCGATTCAAAAATTTAAAAAGTTTATAATAGAGTTAATAAAATGTTGATTTGCTTATGTTCTTCAGTTTTTATAATGATATACTCAAATAACATTAAAGAGCACTCATAAGAGTGTGATCGGATTTTGATTGCTAATTTTTCGTCTGCTAATGTGCGAATATTGCGGAAGGGGATTCCATTGTTTTTCATTCCATTATCGGAAAGCGGATCATCACTCGGCGCTATTCCCCATAACCCCACCATATATCGAAATATCTAGCATGCGAAAGAGTTGTGTGAAAATCTGTGTGTGTAGGTATGGATTTTGCTCAATGGAAATCGTACAGGCAGACAAAAATCTTATCATTTACTTTTCATACATATAGATGGCATAAGCAGAATGCAAAATTACGCCATAAACCGGAAGTACAAATGGGAAACGACAACGACGTAAAGTCGCTTTAAGGACTTTTCCCCCAACTTCCTTTGCAATACGTACGATTTATTCTGCTACCACATCTTCTGTCACTATTTCTTCATGGAGCAATTTTCTTGTATTGAAAGCTATCCAACAAAGACAACAACAACAACACTCCACAAAAAGAAAAAATAATGACAAAAAGAAAGGAAAAATAACAGAAATGAAGAAAATTCATAATATTCATGAGTTTAGTTTAATGAAGTGCCAATGGCAATAAAAATGTTTCATTATGGAAATCCGAGCCAAAAACCGAACCTCAGCTAAGTAAAGCAAAAAGCGAATATAATCGCTAGTGAAACCAAAACATGCGTTCACACTATTTCCAAAGCAGCATACACCGCCGCAAACTCCGGCGTCCTGGCCGTCTGCTTACTTTCTTACTCATCCTGCCTGCCCGTCCGCATCCAACACCTGAGGCGTTTATCTTTTTCCCTGATGATAATTTTTCACTTTCACAAGATGGCAGCGGAGATCTCTGATTCTCGGGATGTGCGCACGCTACTTACCTAACATCCATCTACTTCATATACCTACTACATGCTATCATCTATCTAACATTCATCCTCATTAAAAATACAAAAGTGGTGCCAGCCACCAACACAACTCCAACAGTTCATTTCATAGGAATGAGGGGTAAACAAGGGAAAGGGTGCAAGCACAAACATCCATCTCATCTCATTTTTTTTTTGTTGGCCCATTGCATTTGCATAATGCTTTTGCATTTGTTTGTACAATATTGCATTCCTTCTTCTATTGTTGCTGTGTGGTGCTCCTTTTTCACACACACACACAAACAACAGACACTTACTCACACATATACAAGTAAACAAGCAAGCAACTTTCCGTCTTTTTGACCACCCCCATACTATGTGGGAATATGTTAATGTCAGTTCTTACTTTTGTTGTTACTGTTGCTTGTTGGCGCGATAAGAAATCCAAAATTCAGAACTTTTCTACGAATATAAAGAAAAACTGCGAAAAAAGAAGTCGAACGAAAAGAAATGTGTTTTTAATAAACCGCAAAAGTTTTTATTTTAAAAATTTTTTTACGAATAATTAGTGTAAAAGCGTCAAGATAAGCGGAAAATTTGCTTAAAAAAACAAACTTTGTTTTTCTATGCAATGAAGTGAAATAAATTATGATTAATGCTTTGTTGTACATTAACAAAAAAAATAAAAAATAGTTGCAATAGTTGAATAGTTAAAAAGGAAATTATGAATGAATATCAAATTTGAAGCTGAAATTCGAAAAAATTAAGTATGCATGTATTTGTATGAAACTAAAATATATAATTTAAATTATTTTCCATTTTTTCACTATCTACTATTAGAAGATCCGACGATTCCAATCTACCAGGCAGGATACAAGAAACTCTGCTCGAAAAGGAGTTAACAATCAACTCAAAAACAAACACTCATAGTTTCTTTCATTCTAAGTAGAACACTTAATGGAAAACTAGTAGTAAAACTAGTAATTTCAGTTGAAGCCACATATCCTCGGAGGAAGCTCACCTGAAACTAAGATTGTATGCCTGTTAACATGACATATTGTTCATACAAATAAAACAGTCACCAAACCAAGGTTCACCTATGTATCACCAGTAATAGTTTCGAGGCCAATGGCGCATTCTGTGTTAAACCTATTGCTCAGTATGTTTAGGTAAGTACTACAGCATCAATGCAAATGTTCCCTAATATCTTGACTTCCCCTTGTCTTCCCATGAGAGAAGTGAGCTTTGTCGCGTATACCATAAATATATTAAAGGGTAGCCCATGAGTCACCGGCTCAATGATCAAGCTCTATTCCTGAGATTTTGAATGGATGGTATGTGACCACCAAACAAACTCCGATAGCCAAGCAGTTCTAAAATTCATTGCAGCTGTAAAATATCCTTGCATATGAAAGGCTTTTACTCTTATTAGTTAATTCCAATAGGTAAGAAGAATTAAATGACAACGAAAAAAAGAAACACACACTCCTTTTTCTTTCACGGCCCCGATGTTTTAAAAGATTAAACTCTAACTAACTTTCACACTGACGATGTGTTTAACTTTAAAAAGAATAATTTTATGCAGAAAATGTTAGATGTGTTCACTGTTCTTTAGTGGATTTTATGGAGAGTGTCCTTCTTCAGTGCACATTTGTTCACAGGCAAACCACCAGTTCAGACAAGTGTAGCTAAAATTATGGGAGCATCTGGGCGAATTCTGTTTATGAGATGTGCTTGTAATGTTTTCGCGAAGCAATTAGTCGATTTTATGGTGTGGACTAAAAAATATGCCAGTATGGGATGCGCTGAAGAAAGCCATTGTACGGGAAGGGGCCAAATACCGCAAGATCGTATTCGTGCAGCAGGCAACTCATTTTTTAACCGTTTGAAGGCCATAGTCACTGCAAAAGGTGGCCACATCGAGCTAAAGTGAATGGATTCTAAAATTTTTATTATTTCCACAAACATTTTTGTACCTATACATATCTTGAATCAATAAAAAATAATTTCACACAAAAAAAATATGGTCGTTTAAATAGGTAACAGTTCAATCGCCTAACCCTGTAGTTCGAGAAGCTTGTGCTATTATCTGGGAATCGAGTTTTTTGTATTGCCTTGAAGGGTTTAACCAACCCCATCTAAACAAGTGTAAATAATTTATTAAACACTCGAACTAAAATGCTCGGATACCAAAATATTTATAAATATTTCAGTAATATTTGGATATTTTTATAAACTTTAATTATTTACAATGCATCAAAATACATATGTACATATGTATGTGTTTAAGATGCCAATAAACAAATATTTTTGCAATACATCAGCACAGAAAAGTATCAATTCGCAAATAATATATACCATACAAATACTTAACACATATTTAATAGTTTTTAAGGCTTTGAGTCGCGGAGCAAAACACTGCAATAACAAAAACAGCCAAAGCACACACATCTACAACATTTTATTACAACAAAATAAACATGTGCAATCGCGCCTCTCTTTTTTTCTACTGTCGACGGTGTTTGAGTGTGTGTGATATGTTATTTTTTGCTATTGGCCGCCCGTCCTCCTGCCCCTGCCGCTGCCCCGTGCCGACGCACTTGGCCCAAAACAAATGCCAAATACCAATAAAAATGCATGTGGCCAAAAATGAAAAGTGCCAAAAATTGCAAGTAAATAATAAATTTAAATTGTTTCTGTTGTTTAGAAAATATTGCGTGAATGTTTTGTTTGTTATTCTTTTTTTTTTTTTTTGAGTTTTTGGTGTTTTTGGTGTTTTTGTGAGTGTCGACAACAAATGAAATTGTAAATTCGTGTGTTTAGTTGCAGAACTCAATGCGAAACCAATTGTAATTGCAGCTGTTAAAGGGAAAACAGAAAAGAGAAACAAAATAATAATAACAATAAAGTGTTGATATATTTTAAACATACCCACATTAGGGTGTGGCGGAAAATGCGAAAATTCGTCGAAATATGTACAAAAAGTAAGCCAGTTTTGGACAAGAACCATGAATATTGATCTGCCAAGTATTACTTACTTTACTTTGGCTGACCAATTGCAGATTATGGTTGAGCATACAAAAAAATGTTGCCGCAGTCTTTTACTAGTTACTACTTTACACATACAATAGTTGGAAAGAGTTAAATAGATTACCCCGATAAGGTTTGAAGGGGACAGGGAGGCTTTGCAACTCAGACCATTGAACTACTGTACTCAGTGATGAAAAGTACAGAATAGGAAAAATTTTTAAGATGAGAACGAAAACTCCTATTATACGCTCCCTAACTTTTTAGTTTCTTTAGGAAACCTATAAGCTTCAGGTAGGAGAAAAGAACGATCAGATCTCATCCTAAACACTTCACTGGTCTTTTCGACATTGATGCGACGGCAATGGTAATACTCTATCACATTCATATTCAAAGAACATTCTGGATCGTCGGTGACGCACATGTTGGTCATAAGTTAAGCACGTCTATTGTGTTTTGCGATAAGGTCTCGTGAATGTTTTCTTCCCAAATGGAGGAGAAAGTTTATTGTTCTCTTATTCGATTCTTTCACGAAACACTTGGTAATTTTGGAGGAATTGAGCGTTGCTCATAGAGTAGTTGAATTACATATAAGTAGTTCGAGCCACACTGACGCCAGCTATTGGCTCACGGGTCCGGTGAACCGTGATTTATCAATTCTATGCTCTTTTCGTACACCAAAGTGTTCTAGAAAAGTTTCGTAAAATATATCAGCTTTACCAATAAATCGGAATATTACTTTTAATCAAACCTGGGCATCATTAATCATTCATGTACAAATATAACACGCACAACATTAGTGGATGCGAAAAGCTTGGCCGTCGGCGCTACATGCGGTCATAGTCGACACTGATAAACTGAAGTTCATTGTGGTAAAGGCCACAATGGCTGTCGACCTGTTTACCGGTGTCCTGCGATTGCATTCCCTCTCTCATTCTCCCTCCTGCTTCCTCCCACCTATCAATCTTCCTACCAATCAACACAATGATCTGCTTTCATAGGAGTACACCATGATTGTAGTATGTTTGAAAAAAAAAATAACCATAAAACTAAATTTGAATTTTTCAGAAATAAAATACAAAATGTTTTGACTGTTGTTTTTATTTTTTGACATTTAATTTTTTCGATAAAAACTAAAAGAAAAAATACTTACATTCATATAAATATCTCACCCTTATAAGTATTATACATATATACAGTGTGTTTTCAATGTGTTGGTGTATTTACAAATTTGTTTCATAGTCTGCTAGCTGCCGGTTAGCAATTTTTTGCTGGGATACATCCACATTTATACACGAGTATGAATCAAACTCGATTGATAACGGGCGCAGATTCGTGTATGATTCACACTTGATTGATAGAGGGCGCTGAGTACGAGTCATACTCGATTGATAGAGGACGCTGCCCATCAGTTTCTAGTAAAATTCGTCATTTCAAACAGAAATTTTACATTTTAAACAATAATCGTTAAAAATTTCTAGAGATGAAAAAATGAGTGAGTATAGACTGAAAAAAAAAACCGACCCGATTGTGTAACGATAAAATCTCTAACAAAAATTGCGGGTAGGAGACAGCGAAAGTGTAGACTTCGTGAAAAAAAACCCAAAAACCAGCAGCGAGAGATCACGAGAGTGTAGACTTGATGCATAACAGAATTCGAATTTCATTGAAAAACAATTAGCAAAGAGTCAATAACTGCATCAACATTCATTTGAAGGTCCTCAGATTTTACAGCATCAGGCAGTCATTGAGGTGGCCGAATTCTCAGCTTCTCAACGGAAAAGAAGGACAGAAGATTTACTTGTAAATTTGACTCAAAATCTTTCCTCCGTGGAAAGAAAACAACTTGCATTAGCACAAAAAAACATAGACGAGATTTGCCAAGTTTCTAGTCAACCTGATAATATTCTCGAGTCCTCAGATCGGCAAGTGGTAAACTTTTCACCTGTTGAGATCATACATGCAACCTAAATATTTTGATGATGATGATAATTATAATGATGATGACGATGGTATGATTATAATTATAATGATGTAGCAAATAAATTTTTATGAATATGTGAGTTTGTGAGTATAAATAGTTTGATGATTTTGCAGAGGGCGTCGAGAGGGAATGATGCAAATGATCAAAATGAAGTTAATCCAGATGTAGCACACCTGGAATCAGAGAATTATCAAACTGAACAATACAAGGCTTGTCGTTTGCATAAGTCAGCACATCGTTAAAAATTCATTCAGCCACGCCTTTAATATCTGCGATAGGCTCTGGTTTTTACAAGAGTAATCAACATAACCTGAAAACCCAAAACGGAAATGTTCTGAAGCAGTAAACTTCTGCAGAGCGCCTACTGCCGCACACGTTTTTTTTTTTGCACCGCCTTTATATTGTACATATGCATTACACAAATATTTCCGAATGCATATGTACATACATACCTACATAACATTAGTATATACATACATACATACATATTTGCATTGAAAGGTGTTAGAATAACACCAAATATTTTGTTAAATGCTTTTGAATATTGAATATTTATTGTTAAACAAATAAAGTTTTAAGTAAAATGTGTTGAAATTCTAGGTGAATTTAGAAAACTTCATGCGTCCATATGCCGTATGCGTAATTATTTATTGTTTTCTGCTTGAAAAATAAAATGAATTTCAAATATATTCAATTTATCTTTTTTGTATCTATAATTACGAGAAAAACTAAAACAGTTAAAAAATCCATTAAAACTTCAATTCAAATAACTGTTTATATAAAAAATAGCTTTCATAAGCTCGTACTAGTTATGCAGTATATCTCGGAGACTGCCTTACACCATCCTTAACTAAATTATATAAAATAATTAAAATTTACATTTTAAAATACGAGTACTTTTCATTATACCAGGCACCTGTATGTATTTAATTTAATAATTCAATGATTATATCAAACAAATGGTAAATTAAACTCACAACGAATACACTGCGTGATACCATACATGTTTAAAAGTATCTACATACTATCAGTGGCGTAGCCAGGTCGGGTGACACCCGGGGCGGCCCTAAATGGTGTCACCCTATAATAACCCTCCCCTTTTCTCTTCTTTTGAAATAATTATACTATGTGTAGGTATGTACGATTATTTTTTATTTAAAAGTAAGTAGATAATACAGGAATTCATAAAGATGAGTGAACTTAAATTAATACGTACTTAATTTAAGTCACAAAATAGTTCAAACCTCTACGAGTATGAGACCAATAAGGGCAATTTTTATTTACAGCATGTTCTTCTGAAAGATCTTGGAAGATATTTGTTTACATGGAATTTTTTTTTTTAAATGACTATTTAATTGCTGTTGTAGGAAATTGATGTATGTATGTGAGTACATATTGAAAGTACCAAATTTACATTGCGATATATGAAGCTTTAAAAAAATATTTTAAAAATTTTGCATTTTTTCGCAGCAAATTCTGAAATAACATTGCCGAAATCTAATTTGCTAGAAAATTCGTTTTCCATTGATAAAATGGCTAAGTAGATTGACACATAGTTGAACGTAAATATGATTTAATTGGATTTAACTTTGAAAAACTTCTTTCACATGAAGCCACAGAGACACAAACTGTTAAGAACAATTGAAGAGCTAAAGATACGTTTGAAACAGACTCTATAAAGTCCCATTCTACTTAGAATATCAAGCGTAGTTTAAATTCAATGTTTGCTGCCTTGATTTGTCTACGAAGTCTTTGTACTTCTACTTTAAGTTCTTCTTCTACAACTTCATCGTAGTGCGACGCCAACTTGTTTGCATTTATATTCAGTTCTTCATCCGTGCAAAACAGCAAGACATTTGTTTTCGCAATTTGAAAGATATCGGCTATATCATTGAATGCCATGGTTCGAGACTTTAATTCTGTCGAGAAACGATCGATGCATTCAAGCATCGTCCTCTTGTTTTCTTATTTAGCAGTTAAACCAATATCTCGTTCCGTTTCACAGCATTCTTTTCTTGTACCTTATGCACCGGCTGATGCTTATTCCGAGCTTTGAGCAAATAATACTAGCCTTCTTAAATGCACCTTCCACTAAACATTCCCGCTTTTCTTGTAAAAAGAGAATTAGGGCATTCGATTTCACTATTACTTTATCGATAGTTAGTCCTGCAGTTTGCAAATATTATTGTGTAGCATCCACTTCCTCCAACACATCGTGCAAAAAACAAATGAAAGTATAATTTTAGACATTTACACCTACTTAGGTAATTATAATATTTTGTCCGTTTTTGGGGCATTGCGGGTGTCACCTCAAAAATGGTGACACCCGGGGCGGACTGCCCCCCCTGGCTACGCCACTGCATACTTTATTTAAATATTGCATGTGGGTACAACATGTATATATTTATTGAAAAATGTACTATAGAAGTAAAACTAAAATTATGTATGTCAAAAACTTTACTAATTTTACTCATTTGTATATATGTATCCGAGTATGTCATTATATGTATACACTACATTAGGAGTAGTAAGAGCATTAGCCGCTGGGCTATGGTAATTAATATGCATATCAATTACATACTTACAAACTCATAGTACATAAAATTTTTAAATATTGCTATTAGAAATATAACGATATTTTAAATTATAGCGAGTTTTTATGTGCGGAATAAGATACATACATATACACACAAACATATCTGTGGGAACAAAACAGAGTAGCTTATGTCGAAAATCGATGTTTTGAGATATTGTCTCTCATGTGTAAAATGACTTCTGTTTGGTTTTAATGATATGTTTTTAATATCAGAGAAAGTTAATACATTATTTAAAGCAAAGAAAGTAAAATTTTCATAATTTCATAAATCATTAGATAAGGAGCTTATTTGAACATTATGTTAGTTGTTGGATTGTATGCGATTTACTTTGAATTTATAGAGATATATTATGTTTAACTTTAGTGGGTCAAATTATCAATTAAAAGTAATGTAATGTAACTTAATCAATGAAACATAAAAAAAAAAAACACCTGGAAATGATCTTTTAAAAACCCCGCTAAAGGGTTTGTAAAAATTATTTTAGTTGCTAAGTTGGCACCACTGTCCTTTATCCTAATATGTAATTTAGCTTGTTTACAGTGCTCAATTTTGTAAGTTCATCTCAAGAGTGTTTTGCGATTTTTTGTGTTTCAAGTGGAATTTCGTGTGCCGAATCGCTGAAAATGTTACAGAAGGCTTGCAGTGAATCGACCCTATCAAAACCACGAACATTCAAAAACGGTCGAGATGTGGAGGAAGATTTGCCTCTCTCTGGTCGGCCATTAACGTCTTCAACTGAAGTTAACATCAATAAAATGAAGGAAATGGTGACGGAATTCTTGCCAGATGGTCAGACGGTAAATAAAGAATATTATCTGGGCGTTATGTGGCGTTTCAGAGAGTAAATTCGTCGAAACAGGTCAAGTTTGTGGAAACAAAACTCATGGATTTTGCATCACGACTACGTACCATCCCACAACGCTATCACTGTGAACGAATTTCAGGCCAAAAACTCAACAAAAATCATCGAACAACCAACGTATTCACCTGATATGGTTCCGGCTGACTATTTTCTCCTTCCAAAACTCAAATTACCACTTCGCATCACCTATCACATCAGTCGATAGAAGAGAGAAAAAAGAGAATTCGCGCCGAGAACTGAAGTCGATTCCGGAAAATGCGTTTGAAAAATGTGTTAATTATTGGATTATTCGTTGGCATATGTGTATTATTTCGGAAGGGGCCTACTTTGAAGGCGATGCCATAAATTTGAATGATTTTTAAATATTTTAAATCTATTATTGACGAATTCCCTGTACTGAATGTATGAATGTATAACCGAAAAATATCTTCACTTAAGAAGTTTTGAAGAATGCATTGTTGTTTAAAAAAAAACTTAAGTTATAAAGTAAAACATCATAACTTTGTTTACCTGGTTGAATGGAAATAAACCTTTTGAAAAGGTGAATTCCAATAAAGTAAAAACTCAATTTGCAGTTATGTCGACACAAGCTAATCTGTTTTCTTGCTACAGATATTCATGTACTGCTTGCCTGAGTTCATTTAGGTTAGGTGCACTTAAAATCGTGTTTTTTTTATTTTTACTATTTCCCTGTGTCACATTCTAATCAAAATGCAGTCAGGTGAAATATAAAATTGTGCAATTGCCGGAAAAAAGCTATTAATTTTTTAAATATTTATTTAGTGCAGGACGATGCGCGCATCGCAAGTAGAAATTTGTCGATGACATGATGACGATCGTATCGTTGATTGGCAATCAACGATTTTGTTGTTGGTTTTTTTCTAGTACACATATTTTATAAAAACATACATACATAAATACATACAATAGATACATACCAGTATTATAGGAGAAATTTAAATTCATGTGCATGTACATATGCATGTACTTAAACATGTATATAATAAGTATATGAAGATAAATATTAATCAATATACTGCCACATATAAATCTTATTTCTGATTCTGTCGGCGAAACTTACGAATAATTTCCGTGGTTTTTCTTGAATCCGCACCAATTTAACAATCCTTACACATCAAAAACGCTATTCACTTCACTTGCTAGAGCCGTTATTGAGTATGCATCCTGTCTGGAACCCTCAATATAATCAATATAAGAAAAACTGAGACGGTTCAAAAACAAAATCTTTTTTTTGCACTGAGTAGTTTTTATTGGAATCCTCTTTTGAATCTTCCACCGTATGAACATCGACTAAAATATATTAATCTCAGAGGCGGATTTTAATAAATTGAGGCCCTAGGCAAAAATCAATTTTTGCGGCCCTCTTAAGTTTTTTTTTTGTACTTGTGGCTCAATTTTCTAAATTTTGACGAAAGAAACAACATTTTTGATAGACAAATATTTGGTTAGAAATTATAGATCATTTATATTATTTTTTTTCGTGATTTATTTCTTGCAAAACTATCAATTAAGGAGTCATAGTTGATGTTTCTTTACTAAGTCGCTTTCAATGGCCATGATGGCTAAGTGATTTAATTTTATTTAGCCAAGTGACGTTCTTAGGTAGTTTTTGACCCGCTTAATTATCTCTCACCAGACCCATTTGCAATTTTTAGGATTATTTCAACGTTTGGAAATGTTGATGTTAAACCTTCCAGAATTGACGCATATATTTCAGGCAGTGTTAATATTTTTACCAATTTTACAAAATGAAGGAACTGCTCAACCTGATCTTTGAATACTACATAATTGATTTATGTCAGCTTTACAGTTTTCAATTAAATTTGATACACACGGACCAAATCTTTCTTGAGGCAAATCAAAATCAACAAATATTAAAAAGTTTTGTAATACCTCGTCATAAACTACAGACCTTCTTTTTATTTCAGAGTGTAAAGTATCACAAATTAAGTAAAATGTTTCAACTTTCAATAGTTCTTTCCCACGTAAAATTATGTCATTATCTGAAGTTTCATCGAATTGTATTTTTCTTTTCCTGTTTCGATTTTATGCTGTTGAGTATTCTGTACTACCAGCTAATTCGATTGCTTCTTTCTCCATTTCGTGAAAATATGCATCATCGGTTCGAATACTGAGTATGAATGCTGATAATGATTTCAATAAATTAGTTCCTTTTTGTATGTTACATTCTTTGTTTTATAACGATTTATTGGTGGCATTAATTCTTTGCAATAGAGTATTCCAAAAAATCAATAACAGTGCCGTCTCTAAATCTTCAAAACTACTATGTAATTTTTGCGCCTGAATTTTTGTTATGTGCTTTTCAGATGGGTTAATACAAATTTCACCAATAACGGTTCATATGAAAGAAAAATTTTTTCGTATAGTTAATACAGCTTCAGCTCTGGATGACCATCGAGTGTCACATATACGTTTTAAAGGATGGTTAAATTTTGATCAATTTTCATTAGCTGATCCCATCTCTTTGTCGAAGAGGAAAAAAAGACGAACAAATTTTGAATAAAATCAAAGAATCTAATAGCTTTCGAAGAACATTCTGCAGCTGTATTTCCAACTAAATTTAAGGAATGTCCTGCCCAAGGTACAAAAAATGCCTGACATGTTCGAAGCATTGTCATACGTTTGTCCCCGGAAATTATTAATGTTCAACCCTAATTCGGACAAGCTGGACAAAATAGTTGTTTCTAAATATGTTGCATCATGATGTTCGATCGGAATAAAACAAATCAACCTTTCTTGAATTTGTTGATCTAAATCTACATACCTGATTATAGTTAACTGGTCAGTATGGCTAGCATCAGGCGTGGAATCAACTATAAGAGCAAAATAGTTAGCTCGTTTTATTTCATCAACAATGGAGTTTTGAACACTTTTGCCCATAAGTTCTATGAATTCATCACACGTGGTTTTAGATAAATAATTAACATGTCCAATCCCGCAATTACTGTATTTTTCTAAGTGAACCTTTAAAAAGTCATCAAATTCAGTCAAATATTCAATACAGCTGGGAACATTGCCTTTGGACGAATTAGTATGTCCCAAACTTCCCAAAAGTCTAACTGTAGCAACGACTCGTTTTAATACCTCACGCCAATAAATTGCCTCTTTTTCTATTACTTCTAAAAGTTTGGAATCGACACGACCACTTATTTTAGCACGACGAACATAAGCACACATACAACTTTTATGTTCTTTCGACTATCATGTCTTTTCCAAACGTCTACAATAGTTTTCCAATCGGAATATCCTGAAACTAAAACATTAGATTTTTACTAAATAGTTTACAAGCAAAGCAATAAACAGATTTCGTTGTTTCAGAATAAATCAACCATTATCTTCGCTCTTGGGCTCCGTATATTTTAGTCATATAAAAATGTACATCATTTAATTTTCGGTATATTTGTTGATCATTATTATCTTTATAAAATTTTTTAGAAGATTCTAAATCTCCCACATTTTTGGATTTTGTACAAATACAATGTTCAATCAAATCATTACTAATTATTTTTGGCCATAAACCAATGTCAAGTTAAGATAAGTATTTGTACATTTTATTACTTCACTCTCAATTTCAATCTCTATGTCAGTGGTATTGGCAACGCAATTATCACTTGCACCTTCTTCTACACAAATACTCCTATTTGAAAGATTAACATCGTTATCAGCTACTTATTACTGGTAGTGAAACATTTTTATCTGCCACCGCAGTACTGGTAGATGGAGCATTTCCATCCCAAGACATACATTTTGCAAGGGAGTTTATTTGCTTTTCATTTTTCCTCATTTGAATTTTTTTTCGTAGTCGTTTTTGTGCTCCAGACTCGAAAGTTCTTTTTTTTAAAGTATATTTTTCAATAATTTTTTTTTAAATAAAATGGTATAATTGTTGAGTAAATTAAGAATCATTAAATGATGAAAGCAACAACGTTGGTCTTGGTAGTTTTAAAAAAAACTGTTGGTTCTTCTGAAAATATCAATTTCAAATCAAAATTTAAATTATGCTAATAGAAATACTCAATAAACACAAATAATTGTTCTCAATATTCAAAATCATGCAACGAAAATTTGATGTTAACGCAACAAAATTCAAACAAACAATGAAATGAAATGAATAAAATTTCAAACAAAATAAAAAAAAAAGGAGAAAAATATAATTTTTCTACGCGGCACCACCTCTTGGCAGGCAATGGCAAACCTACAACAGTAAAAATTGCTATGAAAAGCTTTTCACTTCGCCGTTCGGATTCGGCATTAAACTGTAGGTCCCTTCCATTCATGTACAAATATAACACGTACAACATGAGTGGATGAGAAAAGCTCGGCCTAGGCCCTCCATGGGCTGTTGTGCCATTAAAAGTAAGTAAAGTAATATACAAACGCAAAGCTTGCTTATGCTTGGTTCTTTTTTTCCTATTTGCTTTTGAAAATGTTCAAATTTTTATATTAATATCTTGTGTTTTGTGTATCATGTATTTTATTTTGTAACGGCCTACTACAATCGCAAATAAATATCAGCTAATAGAATTAAATTTGAATTGGAGGTTTTAAACTCTCCAAAATTTAAAATCTCTAATTCTAAGACTATTTAATTTTTTTATAATATTTTTTTAAATTTTGGAGGCCCTTATAAATCGGAGGCCCTAGGCAAATGCCTACAGGTATATCCGACGCAGATTATTCTACCGACATTAATAAGCAGAAGAAAAATACTAAATGTAATATTTTTCATGAAACTTTTGAATGATATTTTATCATCTTCGTAGTTACTAAACGAAATAAGCTTCAAGTTTAGAAGCTCACGTTATTTTATTCCTATTAAACTTAAACTATGCAGACCAAACTATGCTCAAAATGAACCTTTTCGTGGAATACATATGTATGTAGAGATGTTAATGAGCATTATAATCTATTCAACATTTCTGATTCTCTGGAATACCAAAACAAATTTACTTAATATACTTAATCTAAATACCAATTCGGATATACGAAGTTCATTACATATTTTCGTGTAAAGCGAAAGTACCATATGTGTAAAGTTACATCGGTCAACGATGCAACTCGGTCGTATTGGGCGGGAGGAGGGATTCGTTCGTTGTTCGTTTAATTATAATAACAAGAAAAAGATAAAAGTTCGTATTTGTAGCTGATTGCTTTGGAACGCTGAAATTAAAATACATTAGGTCACTTTTGTTCTTCTTCTTCTTCTTCTTCTTCTTCTTCTTCTTCTTCTTCTTCTTCTTCTTCTTCTTCTTCTTCTTCTTCTTTTTCTCTTTCTTCTTCTTCTTCTTCTCTTTCTTTTTCTTCTTCTTCTCTTTCTTTTTCTTCTTCTTCTCTTTCTTCTACTTTGTGTTCATCTTCTTTTTCTTCTTCTTTAAGGGCTCAACAGCCTATGGAGGGAATAGGCCGACGTTTTCCCATCCATTCTTGTTCTGGGAGTTATATTTGCGTATGAAAGGAACCTACACAGAATTACAATCTATCCCGAATCTGAACGACGGAGTAAAAATCCGGACTTATACAAATTTTCCGCTTGGAAGTTCACCAGCCAAGATGTTGAATTTTATTTATATTTCGTCTCGAACCCAGGCAGTCTGCATTGCAGACCAGCTCCCTTTCAACTGTTCCATAGATTGTAGTGGAATTAAATTGCTTTATATTGCCCATATTCGGTCTATAGTGATACCACAACTCTAAGTTTAGTTCTATGTATTTATTTTTTGTTTGCACTGTTCTGTTTGGAATATTTACACGAATCATGCATCAACATCTCTGGCACTATAAGGATGTCATGATACTGGCATCCGCTGATACATAATTGGCATCTATGCGCGAGCAGTCAGTGCTGCATTCAGCAACATGAGAAAGGAGTCCTGACGCTTGGATCAACGAACAAAAAGTCACGGCGTCTCGGGCAAAATGTTACTATTTGAAGTCGTCTAGGATTTCGTTTATCTAGAATCCAGCATCCACATCAACAATAATATCAGCCTTGAGATTGAGCAATTAATAATTCAACTCTTCCCAGTAGGCAATTGAGAATCATATCCCTCTATCAATGGAAAAACATATCACTCCGAGACTGGCTTAGTCAACAGCTTTTAAAGTGAGCGGTTTCCGATTGCTAGGCCATGTTGAGTGAATGGAAAAAAACGGTCCGATTGAAAAATGGTATTCTATTCGACCCACGGTGGTGCAACGTGCAAACTAATCTCCGTTGGAAAGATTAGGTACAGGTCGGATAGTCTTACCAACTGGCGCCGGCAAATGCTTAGCAGAAGCGACTGGTGAAGCTTTACCGAGACGGCCAAATGCAATCATAAGTTGCAGAGCCATTAAAGTAATACCAATTTTGCTATTCGTATGAGAATTTCGATTATCGTTCCAACTATGCGCTTAAATACCTTCAGGGGAACTAATTTGTTTCGGTTTAATGGAACGAAATAAATATCTGGCGATAATATATATTTAAAAATTTTAAATAATTCTCTTGTGATATCCAACAATTAAATGAAATGCTGTTGTTGTTTTGGTGGCTGTCCAGGAACACACTTAGTCCAGAAAAACTCATTGTGATACCACATGGTTGGAACTGCAGTTTAACGCTGCTTCCAAACGGCAAGGTGGCAATTTGTTATCACTTGGTGGTTTTGCTATTGCCTACCAGGAGATGTACTTACTTGTATACTTTCTTAAAATTCTCATTCACTACATATCGGCAGGAATGTAAGAAGGTTATGAGAACCAGAGCAAGGCAAAAATCGAACTCGCAACCTCTCGCGGGAAAGTCTAGTGTTCTACCCACTTGACTATCGAGGTCATCTAAGATAAATGAAATAATTTTTAAAGATTACATGTACCTACCACTAAATATTTTTATGGAAATTAAGAGAAAGTTAAAATTTTTATAAATTATTACAAATTTTTAAACTGATCTACAATATGTACATAAGTACGAGTATATGCGATATTAATGAAGTTTATTTGTACACGTGCACGCAGAATACAAAAAGGTAAATGCGCTTAGGGCATATTTAGGATAAAGGTATAGAGAATATGTATAACCGACGAATATGGCCTGGCCATTTGCCCAAGTGACCAGCATAAAATAGTGTGAATGGTGTAAAAATTTAAACGAAATAAACAAACAACAACGTAACCTAACCAAGAAAAGTAGAAACAACATGTAAATGTTTGCCTTAGGACAACAAAAATAACAACAACAGCAAATGCCGAAGGTTACTGAAAGGGGAAATTTATTTTAGCTTTTGAGAATTTTTGTTTTTTTTTTCTTTTTTTTTTGTGAAAGCGAGTACCACATTGAAAAACAGAAATTTATGTATAAAATATATATTATACGCATATAAATAAATGCAGCAAATCATAATACAGACGCTGGCACACTCACTCACACACTCAAACACATATAGATAAAGCATATCTGAAAAATTCACCTCTAGGCCTTAGAGACGGAAGTGAATTTAGTGGGGTTATTTGCGCTAAAGGATGCCTTTAAAATAATACAAATAAATTCAAATAAAATGACGGCGACATCTGCGCTGCAGGCATTCAAAAAGGGTTTCAGCGGTGAGTGAGCGAGTGCAACTGATGTGGCCGACCCCGGCCATCGTGTTGCAAATACATACACACATGCACTACAACAATACATACAACAATGTTTCAAATATCATCATCGTAAATAGCATCAAAGGTGAAAGCTTTCGGCGAATAAAACAATAGATTTTATGTATATGTACATAGATATGTATATATGTACATATTTATGTATGTATATGTATAAGTTTATATGCACGTTAAAATATAGCGAACAAAAATACGAGAAAACGTACGAGAAAATGAGACAATCTGATTAGGTTTAAGTCGACTCAGCTGTACCCTGCTTCTGCATGGTGTACAATCAAAGCTAGTTTTAGATTTGCGAACAAGTTTTTCGCACCTCTTTGGCGAACTAATTGGAAAGGAAATTCTTCAAGTGTTCAAAGAGAAACGAGTGTCTCGTGCAACTATTTATCGTGTTCTCAAAGATTGTCGTGATGGTAAAGAGTCGGAAAATAAAAAGAAATCACCACTAAAACTTAGTGACAGAACAATAAAAAGTCGGTTAGCAAGTGCTAAAAACAAATTTGGTCAATCAACACGGCGATTGTCGCGAAAAATGTTGTTTTTAAATTTTTTATTTATACATTCAACACACCCTATGAATGCAGAGCATTGTGTTGAATGGAAGGAAGATCGATAGGAGGGAGGAAGAAGGAGGGAGAATGAGAGAGGGAATGCAAACACACAGGATACCGATAAAGAGATAGGCAAGTTTTATGCCTTTACCACAATGAACTTCAGTTTATCGGTGTCGACTATGACCACATGTAGTGCTATGACCGCATGTAGTAGCTTTTGCGCTGCCACTCATGTTGTGCATGTTATATTTGTACATGAATGGAAGGAACCTCCAGTTTTATGCCGAATCCGAACGGCGAAGCGAAAAGCTTTTCATAGGCAATTTTTACTCTTGTAGGTTTGCTATTGCCTGAAAAGAGGTGGTGCCGTGTAGAAATATTAATGTTGTTTTTTTTTTTGTCTTTGCTGATGTTCGATCCCTAGACACTCTGCGTAACAGTCCAACGCACTACCGCTACGCTACAGCGAACACAACTGTTTCAAAAGCCACAATCTATCGTATTTTGACCCAAAACGACATGCTCTATCGAAAAAGTAAGCGAGCACCAAAATATACCGCCAGACAACTGTGAAAAATATCCAAATGTGACAAACACAGGTGCAAACTTCATGATTTTGGATAAACAATCTTACTTCAATTTTTCACACCATGAGCTCACTGGAAATGATGGCGTCTACACTGACAACATTGAGGCAACACCAGACAATGTTAAATTTGCCGGGTCGCGAAAGCGATCAATTCTGTCATTTATATCGGCCAATGCTAACCAAAATTGAGGCAGTTCATCGAAAAACATCATTCTCATGACGAACACATCATTCATTGGCAAAAAAAACATTGGATTGGATCAATGAACAAAATATTCAATTTGTAGCGAAAAAGGAGAGTTTTCCAAACCTACAACAGGCGCGTCCAATAGAAGATTTTTGGAGCATACTCAAACGAAAAGTATACCAGATGGGCTGACAAGCTCGGAACGAGCAACAGTTGATGGGTCGAATCAAGCGAAAGTTGAAGGAAGTCGATATGTCTGTCTGCCAGAGTTGAAAGTTCGAAGCATACTAAGGAAAATCGAGGAGTGTATTGTAAATATCCTATTCGATACTTATTGAATAAAGGTTTCTAGCAATATGAACGAATTTTATATTGTGTGTTTGTTTTTCAAATGGCATAGGTTTGAATTTTGCCTGAAAAGTTATGAGACACATGTTAATACACGGAAGCTGTTTTTCATTTCCACCAAAGATATATCAAAGCAAATCCTGAGGTACAAGATAAAAAGTAAACATTAACAATAAAAGTATTATGGTCACTCTATTTCTATGTACATCCACTCAAAGACTGTATCTTATTTCAGATCAATACTTGCGCTTTACCAAATTTTACAAATATGTAAATGGAAAGTCATCATTATCTGGATATTCATTCGCAAAACGAAACTTAGGGCAGTCCGGTGTTTTTCTTTATTTTTTTTGTAGCATACTTCAAGGGTGGTTAATTCGAAATGAATTGTTTAAAGTAGAGATCAGAAAAGGGTGGTGGTGGAGCCGGGGAGGGGGTTTGAAATGAAACACTTATGATTTCAAAAATTCACAAACTGACTTATTTAAAATATAAGGAAAGTTGGAACAAAAACAATACAAAAATATGGAGAAGGATAGACCGGAAGGTTCGAAAGGAATGAATATAAGAATAAAATAGAAATAGTAGGAATAGGAAAAGAAAATAATAGCGAAAGAAAAGAATAGAAAAATGTAAAAGGAAAGGGCCATTAGGGTGGCTTAGACAAAAGGGATATTGCAAAGGTGGCAGCTTAAACAGTGAGACGAAATTAAAACTGAAAGAGACATTTTCTTGGAGATATCCTTTTACAAGTTGCAATCAAAATAGTGTGGAGAAAAACGAAATTTGAAAATCGTGCAACGAATATTATTAAATTTTTTATTAATTAAAAATATTTAATAACTGCATCAGTAAGTTGATTGTTTGGATTTAATCAAACTTTTCGATTGCTAAGTTAATTAATAAATGATTTAAATCTTCGTTTCAAAAATCATGGCATTAATTTTACTGCACTGATTGAAATACGAGTAATGACATCAAGGTTTTCGATTGACATGAGTCATGAAGAAGAGATTGTTGTAACTGCATTGAAGTACATACAATGAAAATATCGAAGAAGTAACTAGACAATGATTTTTAAAAATGAACGAGTACATGCATGCGTACTCGCATGTAGAAATGATGAAGAAATACAGAGACAAATACTTGAAGCCGGCTTCACCTGAAAATGTAATGATTGAAGGATCTCTACAGTTTCAGCTTCAACTCAGTTTTACTTTCATATCCTGCCATTGCCTAAAGGAGACTCATATTTTTGTGTTTGTGAACAACAAACAACAAACACACATACATACAATCACGCATACATTCATACTCCGGCACATGTGCATAAGAATACGTACTTGGAATATTCTCGTACCTGCAAAGGATGCTGATACTGATGGTTGGTTGAATAGATACAAGTTTATGTATGTATGTATGTGATACATAGACATTCATATCTATGGATGTGTGTATGTATGGCTGGGGCCACTTTCTTGCTTTATGGAATCCATCCGCTTGGATCCTCATTTAGATTTTTCAATTTATGCTGTGGTAAGCGAGACGCGCGAACGTTCCCTACTCCTTTTAAAGCCGCCAGCGATAGAAAGACGGATGGAAAACCACGCTTGAATTACTTTCGCTGTCCCTTTTCTTTGCTTTCTTTATGCATTCCTCACTCATTTCGCACAACGACCACATACAAAGTCGTACAAAAACATTCAATATACACATACCTCGTACCTCGTATGTGAATAATTGCACATCAACGTGGGTACTTACATAACATCCATCCAATTCGTAGAGGAAACTGTAACTGTCCTTGTACGGTGCACACATATGCATCTCTATGTATTTACAAGTATACATAAGTACATACATACCATATAGTATATAGGTGCACATGTGTGTATATGCTTAAACGAAACTACATATATACGGATGGCTCCTCCGTTGGTTAAGTAGTCACCACCGTCATCATCGTCATTCTCGTCATTGTTGGCTCGTTTGCCTGCTCCTTTGCTGCTGCTGCCAATGTTGCTTTCTGCGCCGGAAGCACTTGAACGTATCTTACCTTAGGGAATTTTTCTGCTTCGTCGTCTACAATTCCGTTCAGTTCAGCACAGTTCAGTCGGTGTTCAGTTTCGTTACGTTTTTATTTGGTTTTGTTTTCGCTTTTGTCGTTCTTTACCTTCACCGTTGTGTCGTTACCACCATCATCATCTGCATCATCATCATCATCATCATCATCTCCGTCGCCATCATTGTCATCATTAACAGTGTCATTGTGGCTTTTGGCATTTCATTCCAATTTGTTGCTGCTGTTGGAGTTTTCTTGCACTGCGTATATAAAGAAGTAAGTATGTAAGGAAATATTCTCTCTACCTTATTATAATTATTGTACCTGCAGTAAGGAAGTGCATACATACCTACGTATACCTACTCTATGTATATGTATTTATATACGTGTGTATGTATGTTTATATTCTTGCGGTATGTGGTCTACTTACTTGAGTCAACATTTTGTGCAGTGACGTGGTTTTACCCATTTACATAAAGCCCTTGTAACTTCCAGGAAATATAGTAAAAGCTGACCAAGTGATTCCTTCTGATGTACAATAAGGACACGTGGAACATCATGTCTTTACTTGTGGAGCCAGACCGGTTTCTAATCTGTTTTAGGACTAGTTTGTATTTTTATTTTTGTTGGACTGAATTTTCCTCGATTTAGCCATATCCGTCTATCTGTCTTTGTACACGATAGCTGGAATAAAACTTAGGTAGCAATCTCCACCAAACTTGATTCAGATATTTCTTCTAAGAGGTTAAGTTCTGACGTGGTCGCTGTGGTGTAGTGGTAGTGCGTTGGACTGCTACGCAGAGTGTCCGGGCTTCGAATTTCGGCACAGGCAAAATCAAAAAAGGAGAAAAAATAATTTTTCTACACGGCACCACCTCTTGGCAGGCAATGGCAAACCTACAAGAGTAAAAATTGCTATGAAAAGCTTTTCACTTCGCCATTCGGATTCGGCATTAAACTGTAGGTCCCTTCCATTCATGTACAAATATAACACGCACACATGAGTGGATGCGAAAAGTTCGGCCTAGGCCCTCCATGGGCTGTTGTGCCATTAAAAGTAAAGTAAAAAAGGTTAAGTTCTGACAAGGGTAAAATCAAATCAAATCAAATGGACATGGTTGGTACTTACCTTTCATACAAGTGAAATTTTCAATAAGTGATACAGAGCGAATTGAACAAAATTCAATACACATCATTGAAATAGCCTCTTGAACAATTTTCACAAAAATTGCCAACATTCGGCAACCACGCCTACTGGTTCTGTACGCCTACTTCCCATACGAGGGTAATATCAAAGGAAATAGTGAAGCAAATGTAACCAAATTCGGTGCAGCTTCAAAAATAACTATTAATTAATAAAAATTTAAAACAAAGTTGAATGCAAAAGGCTGTTTTCTTTCAGAAGTAGGGTATATAAAGAACGGCAGCGCCCGAACCTTGCTTTCAGTATATTTAATATGACTTTTAATTTCTTCGATCTGATTTTTGAACTGGCTTCTAGTTTGATTTGGATTTAGTTAGTTACAGGTCTGATAATTGTTCTGTAATTAAGCCAAATCAGCCCTCTCGAGCACAGAGATATTCATCTTCAATTGTTGTATGATCATCCAATATTCTAAAAATCTTTCTTTTTGTCAGAAAGATTTTAGTATTGAAACATTGAAGTTATCCCTTTTGATATGAATTTATATTTGGCTCATCAATCACACATATGCAAATGAATTATGTTTTAACTTACGATCTACTCATGAACCTTTTACCTTGGGGCCCAACAAAAAAACTACAAATAATAAAAAGAAGAAAGGAAACCCAGTAAAAACAACAATGTCAGAAAAAGCTATACTAAAACAACCGCAATGAAGAGAAGACGAACAAGACCAGCAAGGAGAATAGCAGCAGCAACAACAATCGCACATACACTCAAACGCACACACACTTTACAAAAAGGATGATTTAAGTTTAGTTACAATTGAAACGAATGCATTTCATACAATTTTCAACGCAGCACACATTAATACCTCACAGCAAAATTAGAGTTGCCAACATAGACATACTAGTATCTTCGTACATTTATACATACATATGTATATACATACAAATGTACATAAATATCTAGAAATACACATGCATCTTGTAAATATGTATTTAGTTAAGTACGGGTATTACAAATCCGTATTCTCGCAGATACTAGTACTTATAAGTATACTTGTAGTTACGGTTTGTTACACATGTGTCATGTGTAACAATGTCACAGCACCTTTAAGGATAATACTGAGCTTAACATAATGATGATGACGAATGTTTGTATTTTAAAGGTGTACAGGTAATATCGTTGCAGTATCATGATACCCGGAACAATGCGAATTACATTTAGGAAGCCTCAAGGCCGTTGTGTTTCGCCATGGCACATGGTACCTTCTTCAAAAAATATGCAACATGCAACATGTTCTTGCTTAAATTGATTTTCAAGGTACTGCACAGTGAATCGATCCCAACGATACAACGACTTGAGAAAAGTCGAAGAAGGCCTCCATTTGGTAAATTTCTTGTGAAGGAACTGCAAATAATAATTAGAAACGGTTTTTGGCTTTCATTGACACATCCTTCGGCTTTCAAAATATCAAATAACTGAATCAAAACAGTGAAATGGGCTAAAAAGAAAGTTCAGAAAAGTGAAATAGCTAAGTTTAAAGTACGATAACTCTGTAAGTACTGGTCCGATCTGGCAACTCATTGTTGCTAATTATTTTATTTAAATATTAGAACCAGTTTCGTATTTGCATTCCGTCATAATGTTATTATTCATTAAAATTTATTGTATTGTCTTCAAAGTAGGACCCTTCCGAAAATCAATAAACAAAACAACATTTTTCAAACGCATTTTCCGGAATCGACTTTATGTCTTCTATAGACTGAAAACGGGTTCCTCGAAGTGGTAATTTGAGTTTTGCAAAGAATGAAAGTGAGTTGAAGACATATCAGGTGAATACGGTGGTTGTTCGATGGATGAAATTTGTTGAGTTTTTGGCCAGAAATTCGTTCACAATGATACCCTTGTTATATGGTACGTTGTCCTGGTGCAAAATCCATGAGTTTTCTTTCCGCAAACTTGGATTTTTCGACGAATTTTCTCTCTGAAGCGCCATATAACGCCCAGATAATATTCTTTATTTACCGTCTGAACTTCTGGCAAGAATTCCGTCACCATTTCCTTCACTTTATTGATGTTAAATTCAATTGAAGACATTGATGGCCGACCAGAGAGAGGCAAATCTTCCTCCACATCTCGACCGCTTTTGAATGTTCGTGATTACATTTTTTTGTTTCCTTTGAACAAGTTTTGATTTTTATGACATTTAGACTATTTCATTAAAAACAAACATTGCTAACTACTTCAATCAAAGACAATTTTGGTTATATAGATTTAGAAGGTGTATATGAAATCGATTCATATTCAGTTAAGCCTTCTGTAGCATTTTCAGCGATTTAGCACACGAAATTCCATTTACAATACAAAATTTGAGACAAATTCTTTGTTCGATATTTTTATTTATTGTAAAAATCGCCAATTACACTTGAGATGAACTGACAAAATCGGACACTGTAAACCAACTAAATGGTGCAAATTTAGCGACAAAAATAAATTTTGGATTCCCTTTAAGCAGGATTTTTAACTGATCATTTCCTACTAAGTACTATACTACGTTTTTGACAAAATCTATAGTAAAAAATATGAGATAAAATATTTTCCATCTTAAGTTGACTTAGGCATTTCACCACACAATCATTCCGTGGGTCAATCGATGAGTGCATTGTCACTGAAGTTTAAAAGACTCAGCGGATTTCAACAGCTTGGCTATTAAGCCAAATGAATGAATCTTTATATCAGCTAGGAGATATGTCTCCTGAAACACCAACTGCGTTAAAGATTTAACGCCTTTTCAGGCCTACCATATTCCGTTTTTGTCATTATTAGTCCTTAGCTATGATTTATCCAGTTCGTGTACCTCATAATTGAATGTCTACTGAATGTATGTACGTTAATAACATATGTACGAGTACGAGCATTTAACAACAGCAGCACAAGTTAGCATTGACAATAACAACAACAACAACAATAAAGTTCATACCCTCTCAAAATCAAAACTGAAATGCAATAAAATAAACCAACAAGCGTTCAATGCACTGCAAAAAAGCGTTAAAGCCTCGTTTGGGGGCACACTTACAAAAACTCCCCATCGATAATCTGATTTTACACCCCTCCACCCCTTAAACAAAACAACAAAAAAACAAAAAATGCATATGAACTGCAAAAAAAACCAGGGTGAAGCAAATATCAGATTGAAACAAATCTTAGCACACATTTCTTGCTTGATAGCATATACAAACTATCCACATATGTATTATTAAATGTGCCTTCATACATAAATACATATGTATGTATGTACATATCTGGCATACTATGTATATATCAATGTATTTTAGATAGTTTGAGCTCCAAGTTCGAAAATTATATTTCACTAGTTAGTTGATATTCTGCCGGCCTGGCTTGCCGGCCGCCTGGTCGCCTTGACTACATTCGTTATGAATTTCGCATACGGCATTGGCATCATTTTTGCATCAGCTTCCGGCGTATTTACGATTCCATAAAACGAAGGAAACAAACGGACGGAACGAACGAAGAGTTGTAGCCTACTACCATTGCCGCCCTCCCATTGATCTTGGCCAAAAGAGAGGAAAAGGGAGAAGCCGCCGCGCCGCTAGGTACCAATGTATGCAAGTGTGTTTGGTGAGATGATGAGGAGCAGTTTCTTTTGTGTTCGCTTTTTTTTTTTGGAGCGCTGCTCTGCAGTCTGAATACAATAATGAGAAAATTTATTTTATTTAACCTGCAGCTAAAGCGCAGCGTATCCGAGTTACCCTCAGGGTGTGTAGTTTGTGTTTTCGCTTTTGGTTTTTACTTGTGTTGTTTTTTTGCTGGCTGGTGTTTTGTACCTTCTTCATCATCAGTCTCATGTGCTTTTGTCGCAAATTTTTTCCATCATCTTCCTTCTTCGTTTTCCTTTTGCGGTCGTCATGTTGTAGAATCAAACAAAGCAGCGGCGGCAGCATTAGCCTCATACTCGTTCAAAATGACCTCCAAAGTACAAAATTTGTATTTTTTGTTGCTTTCTTTTGTTACTGGGAAAGTTTTTCTGCTAGCACAAATATTCTCAGCAGTGCGAGTAGCATCCAGTTTATCGGTGTTCAGCAGACAACTTAACCTCGGGTATTTTATTTGCTTTAATAACAACGTAGAGCTTTGGAGGCTATCCAACATGTACTCGTGATGCATAGGTTTAAATAGGCACATACATACATACATTTACATACACTCACACGTTTTTCATTTCTGGTGTTTGTTTTGGGGACGCATTATAAATCTCCTTGAAATGCGATGATTGCAACTGGTACATCCAGTACAGAATACATGGCAAGAATGTCATGGTAATGGTACGAAAGTTGTAATTGCATACATAATTGATCGTAGCCTCAGTTTTATAAATGACTCCACTTACATTTTTTAGTAAATTCTTTAGAACTACCTAAGTAAGTAGTTTTGATATTTAGGACATTTAGACTACTTCATTAAAAAAACACATTGCTAACTAATTAAATAGATTTAAAAGGTGGATATGAAGTTTCCGGTTCACTGCCATCAGCTTAAGATAGAAAGAAGCTTAAGGCAGTGCCAAACTAGTTTAGAGGGTAAAAAATATGGTCGGATTATGTATTACCGTAAAGCTCAGTTGTTATCCTCAGGCAAGTTGTCACATCTTGAATTCGACTTCGGCGCATAATTTTGCATACTGTTTTTGTTTTCCTGCATCAGAGGTAGATTTAACAAGTATAAATTGAGAACTGCCGATGTCATAAAATATCATAAAAGTTCTAGACCAAAGGATTATCATCATTAAAATACCATCCTTCTGAAATCTCTGGATCCGCTAGTCGACCATCAAAGTGCCAAGGACTAACTGAGAAGAGCGAGTTTCAAACTAACCTTGATCGCAATGCAAAAATTTCAATCATTGTTCGACCACCGTTCTTTACGCGTTCGATTCGGTCATACAAATAGCGTGAAGACTGCGTCCGGCAATTATGGACATTAGCTCGAAATAACTTTCATCGAAGTTTTGCCTTTAAATTCAAGTCACAACCTAAAGGCGTGTAATAAATTATATTTTGTATTTACCCAATGCAAGAACAATAACATTTAATAAGTATGCACATATGTACTTGTACCATATGTAGTTGCATAGGTATATACTCCGAATTCGAAGTTTGCTAACGAAATAATATTTTTCTGAGCAAATCTAAATCATATTGGAAATGGTTTGAGGCAAAGCTTTAAAACTTGTAAAAGCCTCTACATTCTCTACACACACACACACATACATATGTTTGTGCAAATTGCAGAGCTCCTTCCTTCCTTTACGCTTGTTACCACTGTATAGCTTTCTACCTATTCTATCAGCCTCACTTTCTCCCCCTTACTGCCACCCTCTTTCTTTGTCTACCATTTCTTTTAGCAACCACATTCATATGCAAATGAGTATAGTTGTTTGTTGTATGCATAAGGCTAAGGTAATGGATGCAGCTAACTTACTCAAACAGCACCAGCATTAACAGTAACAACAAGAGCACAATCAGCAACAGCAACAGCAACAGCAACAACAACAGCAATAATAATAATCGTGGCGCATTTAAATTGCCATATGGCTAACGGCCAATTGCGGGTTTTAACATGCGCTAAGTATGCATTTTAGTCCAAAAAGTTAAGTTGTTGCAGCTCTTTGCCCGTTGCGAATTTTGTTGCAGCAGCAGCAGCAGCAGCAGCAAGCGCAATTTCTTATCGCTGCCCGGCTGCTTGCTGCAGCAATAATTTTAACTATGGTTATTTTATGAAATATTTGCAGCAACACCACCACTTATTATTAGTATTATTTGTGTTATTTATTTCTTGTTGTACGAGTATATACATACATACCTTCTTTTTTTCTGTTATTCTTTCTGTTATTGTTGTTTCTGTGCTGCTGTGTTTTGACCAAAAGAATGATTTATTGATCTTTTTTGTATGCGGGTGGTTGGCTGGTGGGTCGACTGTGGACTGTAGTTGTGACTTTGACTATAAGGCGGAAGCATACATATTATAAATGAGATTTGGGGTCAGGTTTAGCGCAATGGAAAAATTGAGATGTTAACATTTTTCAAAGTCAGTGGATACGTAAATATGTATACTATACTCATATATAGTTTTTTAGTATACAATTTTTGGTAGACCCAAATAAGTAGAGCTTGCAATAAATTTATGTATAGATATAAATCTTTAAGGACTAAGCACATTTCCATATCAAATATTGAATTGCTGCGTCTTCCCCGGCCATCATTATAACTTAATTAACATATACTAACTTAATAAAACAAGTTAATTTTTAAATTAACTTCAGATGCAGATGTTGTACGCACATACATACTCACAGGCTCGTAGGTAAGTGTGCCAGTCAAAATAACCAGTTTGTTAGTTTACGAGAACCTCCAGAGTGTATGGTATGTGCATATGTATGTATCGCTATGTGACTGCCCTGACAACTGACGGTATTATGCCCAATGGCACAAGCAACTTAGCTGTATACTTTCATATACCCGATTCATTTAAACAGTATCTACGTACGTAAGTACGTAGAGTGTACCATAAGTGGTATACAATTTGTCTCTGTTGGCAACCATTATTAGCACAATTAGTTGCTGGCGCTACTACACTTTTCGAACACTAATTGACTTAGCAGCTACTTCATTTACATACATACATACTGCACGTACTCACACACTCATCCGCTCACTGACTGAAGCACACACACACGCACACATAAACGCTATATGATCTTTATTTCTTTCAGAAGTAATTTCTGCTGCATACAGTAGAGAGCGAATATGTATAGACACTTTCCCCACACTTACTGACACAAAACAAGATATAAACGTTCGTATGTATTGTACCATATGTATTGTATATAGTATAAAAGAGGTGCGTGTATTATGTGTAAAATAATTGCCCCACTCTATACGAGTTACTTACTCTACGAATAGCATACAAAATGTTGCCTCAGGATATCCTCCACCCAAGTGGAGTGGAGATGATCGTTGAAGACACCACTCAGTGGATCGGCCGCTTGTTTTTTGTTTTTCAATCTCTTCATAATAAAATGTTATGGGTGTAAACGTTAGTAAGAAATAATATTAAGAAGGCGCCAATGCAATTTCTTTTTATATGTATGTATATGGCGCCAACAAATTATATACTTACTTACTTTTAGTGGCATAACAGCCAATGGAGGGCCTAGGCCGAGCTTTTTCGCATCCACTCATGTTGTGCGTTTTATATTTGTACATGAATGGAAGGGACCTACAGTTTAATGCCGAATCCGAACGGCGAAGTGCAAAGCTTTACATGGCAATTTTTACTCTTGCAGGTTTGCCATTGCCTGCCAAGAGGTGGTGCCGTGTAGAAATATTATTTTTTTCTACTTTTTGATTTTGCCTGTGCCAAGATTCGAACCCCGGACATTCTGCGTAGCAGCCCAACACACTACCACTACGCCACAGCGACCACAAATTATATAGGGTACATATATACATATAAGTACATATGCAATACACATAATGTATGTGTATATTGATATACAAGGGATCTCGAAGAACGAATATTAAGAACGGGATAGTTGAGATTTATATGAAACCAAAATAAGCATACTTTAAGCCCAAACAGATTTCATCCGAAATTAGATTCCGAAATCGGTTTAAATATTTTACGTACACTTATCAGTTAACATTTAAATGAATGACATCACAGTGGGTCCAATAAGGCATCCGAGTGGAAGTGCGACGCATACACTCTTTATCACACCCATATTTAAGGGTATTAGCGCCCAAAGCAGTTTCCATAAAAAGGGGAGGGTGGTTGTAATTTGCTTTACCTTAAAATCATGTTAAAAACAAAATTTTGTTATATTTTATAAGAGTTATTGTTATATAAATAACTAGCTTCGTTTTGTAAATTATCGAATGCAAAATACTTAAATGGGATGTAAATAAACACCTATTCAACTTTCCGAATTAAATTCACTTTATTTATTGCACATATTTACCGACAAAACTGAAATGAGTATTTTCCCAGGTTTTAAGCTGCTTAGACGCAGAAGTTTCATTTCAGAAACGTTTATATTTATATATATATAAGTACTTATCTCCAGAACAGAGATATGATAAGTATAAGGAAATTAGTTGTTATTGCTGAAATTTGTCATTGAAAAAGGTGGCACATCCCATAAAACCTGCATTTTGATTGTAGGATATCTCAGAAACCATTTGTGGTATGATACTAAGGATTGGTTTGAAGTTATTATTTCATATGGAAAAAATATGGCTAGGCTTGAAAAAGTGAGCGTGGCACCTCCCATGCAAACCAAATTCATTTTGGGGTACATCTCCGGAACTACTTACAGTACAGTACTGAGATTTGGTACAAAGAAGTTAGTTTACAATGCTGAGTTATAGGTGAAATATAGATGGGTTTTAAACGGGGATGTAGCACCTTTCATATAGTCTGAAATTGCGCTAAGGGATATCTCAGAAATCATATTAGATGGTTGATCTTAATGTAGTTTTCGTGTAGCAGGGGGCGAATTTACTATTCCACTAGTTACTACTATTTATAGTATTATTTTCTACTATTTTTCTTCTAATGTTTTCTGCTACTATTCTATTACTTTTTTACTACTTTTATAAAGTGTGATTTTTTAAGAGCTTGGTTTTTGAGAATTCCAAAACACACAGAAATCTTACAACATCTGCACAACATGAGTGGATGCGAAAAGCTCGGCTTTTGGCCCTATATAAGTCATAGTCGACACTGATAAACTAAAGTTCATTGTGGTAAAGGCATAACAGTTGACACAATAGCTTTCTATCTCTTTATCGGTGTACTGTGTGATTGCATTCCCTCTCTCATTCTCCCTCTTTCTTCCTCCCACCTATCAATCTTCCTTCCATTCAACACAATGCTCTGAATTCACATTGAATGAATTGATTGTATCAATACATAAAAAAATATAATAAAAAAAATTAAAAAAAATCTTCCTGACAATAACAAATATCTGTACCAAGTTTGGTTGACACTGCTTAAGTTTTACTCGAGTTATCTTTTGTACGGACATCGACTCTGCTATGCACGCTGATCACTTATATTAAGTATACATACCATATAACTATAAATATGTTTATACATACGACTCCTAATTGCAGGTGCTACAAACTCTACCACCACTCGATCAAAACCAATATACCCTATATAAAAATGTCTGATATACATACGAACGATTGCAGTGAACTCTAAAGTTAACTCAATTTTCTTGGGGCTCTGTTTCTTTAATCTAATGTTGCAGTTCCAAATATTTGTTGACACTCCTATTATAATTATTACTTTTTCACACCTTCCAGCTCACGAAAAGTGTTCGCAATCGAAAAACGGTTTAAAGCTCTAGACTTCGAATAATCCAATGTATCCACCGACGGGACAAAAATATGACCGACCACTTTAATGGGCGTAGAATTGGACTTAAAAATAATAGCACAGTGCATGTAAATACATAGTTGCCGGGTAACTACGAGTATATGAGCTTTTCATTACAGATCACAAAGTTTTCATCTTGATATTTTGAACATTATTTTTGTTATTTTTTTCCTTGAGCAATTTATTTCCAATCATGTGAAATATTACCTGCAATAATAGCTCAAATGGATGGTAATAAGCAAGGCTCAAATCGTTGAACCAAATTTAAAATACAAACTGAAGCATTACAGTAATTTGAATTTGAGACTGAAAACTGGTGACCTGGCTATAAAAGGCGTAGCGCGGTAAAATTCTAGAGGCTTCTAGAAAATCTGTCACGGTAAAAAGCCATCTTTAGAAAAGCAGAATTTCATAGATGAAGCTGGAGCACCGGTCTCGCAACTGAAGGGTCGGGCACAATATAAGTACAGGGCTCAGGACTGACGATTAGAAAGCCCCGGAACGGTATACAGCCTTGTCCACCAGACGAAAATCAAACCACGACCACCCTTCAGTGCCAACCAGCCAAGGTGACAAATAGCATTGCAATCGCTTGACGCTACCGCCAACACAGGCAACATTGGAAGGCCGAATTCTTTTTATCAGTGGGTGCAACACGTATAGCGATGTCAACGGTGGGCGCTAGTGCCCAATATTATAGTGTATAAAGTGTACTATATTTTTTAGAATAAACTGAATTGTTATCGCTGTGGCGTAGTGGTAGTGCGTTGGACTGCTACGCAGAGTGTCCGGGCTTCGAATCTCGGCACAGGCAAAATCAAAACAAAAAAAGAAAAGAAAGAAAATTTAATGTTTCTACACGGCACCACCTCTTGACAGGCAATGGCAAACCTACAAGAGTAAAAATTGCTATGAAAAGCTTTTCACTTCGCCGTTCGAATTCGGTATTAAACTGTAGGTCCCTTCCATTCATGCACAAATATAACACGCACAACATGAGTGGATGCGAAAAGCTCGGCCTAGGCCCTCCATGGGCTGTTGACCAATGGGAAACGTTTACAACGCTTTATATGAATATGATTTTGGGCATGTGGCCTTCACGGCTGGCGCGTCTATGGAGTAATTTGGAGATCTAATTTTCACACAAGTTGTATCTTGTAAGCACGTTAACCAAGATCTTTACGTTAAATTTTCCATAAAACACAAACTTAATTGTTGAGCACGATGATAATCCACAAGCCATTCTCGAAACCCAATTACATCCAAAAGAAGACACCGTTTGGCGCGCTTTATAGTCCGGTGGGAATCATTGGTCCATATGCCTTCAAAAATAATGATTACATTCAACGGTGAACAGTACAGAGAGATGTTTACTAACTTTTTCGGGCCTCAATTGGAAGGCATTAATGTTGCAGGCATGTGGTTTCGGCGCCACATGCCACACAAATGAAAGTAACATTTGACGAACAAACGGCCACATGCCCGAAATCATATTCAAACATTAATGTCGAAAAATTATCTTTAAAATAAAGCCAATTTCATAACTATTAAAACATTTTTGAGTATTTTATTTTAATTTATAGTTCCCCGCCTGTAAAAAAAACACCCGATATATTTCAAAACCTTTTTCCTCTAAAGACTTAAAATTCACCCACAGTTTTTTTACTCATTCGAATTTTTTTTTTAAACCCCAACACAATTTTTCCCCCATCATTGTAGTCCATTTTCTTTCTTTGTATTAACGACAATATTCATTAAAATTTGCATACGCCTCAATGTAACTACTTACCTTCCCACCAGTTTTGCTGATTGGGCAGGCAGGTATTGTATAAAAGAGCGGGAGGAAACGTGGAAGGCAGGCGGATAAGTAAGTACCTACCTGGCATTACCTTGTATAACATAACATTACATTTCATTTACCTACATTAAATAAATACAACGAATTGAAATGAAATGAACTGAAATGAAATAAAATTACTACATACATACAAATGCAAGTAAGTATGCATATGATTGTATTGGTACGAATATGTATGTGTATTTCAATCAAATAGACCAAAAAAAAAAGTTACCAATAACATTTAACTTTCAATTGTAATTTTCGATCATGTCCTCGGGGAAATACGAGGAAAAATTCATTTTCTTTAAGTCAATCGTCAATCTCTCTACAGACCAGAGTGCATTTATTTTAACTGTGCGGCACACAGTCAATGCTATAGCGCCTGTATATGTATGTGTGGTGTGTGGGTGTGGGTGTGTGTGTTTGTATGAGTGTGTGTGTGAGTATGTGAATCTCATCAACGATGCAAGTGGAGAATTTCTCATCATCGTGGCACATCATAGTCGGCCGACGTCGTCATCATCGGCAGCATCATCAAGCAGCCAAACTTTATTCATCAGGTAGAATGGTAGTGACAGTAAGAATCATCGTAGTGGTGACGGTCGGTCGATCGGATCTGTAATGTAGTAAATCACACATTAGCATATAGTGAACACACCCATAAATATACATACTTACAAAAATAAGTACACCACACATACATACATATGTACTATTTCCATTAGCATTCGTAGCGTAATATCTTTTCATTTGTGCTTATTGCATTGCCTTATTTTAAAATGAATTGAAGCCATCCTCAAATCACTCACACACATATTCAGTGCACATGCACACACACATAAAATAGCACTAGCAGGACCTCAATACCATGTTCTTTTGTATGTGCCTGTGTATACATACTGTAGTGTTCAATGTCAGTAAGCAAGTATGTAGATAAATATGTTAGCTAGCATTTTTGCTTTTCATGCTTAATTGAAATGTAAAAACTGTAAACTTTTTTATATATTCTTTTTACTTAATATGCAAACAAAAACTTTAGCATTTCTCCTAAGCATGTAGTAATTTTATTATGATTTTTCAACATCATCGGTTTTTGATTCAACACACACATTTAAAAACCATCAATATGTACTACATACATACACCCTACATTAGTTTTACACCCAATAAAAGAGTAAACAATGTAAAAACTTAGGTACATAGTAAAAATTCTGAGTTTGCCATGAGGAATAAATTTACACCCAACGATATGCGACTGATTTTAACTTCATCGCTCGAGCACAGAGTTTAAACAAATGGAACCCAAATGCTACATAATAATTATAATCAATTAGTTAGAAGTCGTTTTCGGGACACTTCTCAACAGCTCCTCAAGGATGGCCCAGGCTGATCTTTTCTCATGCACTCATGTTGTGCGTGTTATATTTTTGTATATGAATGCAATGGAAGGAAACTAAAGTTTTATGCCGAATCCGAACGGCGAAGTGAAAAGCTTTTCATAGGCAATTTTTACCGTGTAGAAAAATTATCTTTTTTACTTCTTGATTTTACCTGTGCCGAGATTTGAACCCCGGCCACTCTGGTTAGCAAGCCAACGCTCTACCAACTATGCCACAGCGACCACTCACTTTAAAAATGTTCACATTTGAATTTTGAAGCAATTACTTAAATGTTTTCTAGATTTCAAATTACATATTGTACAAGTACAAATATTAAATATTTTTTCTACTGCATTTAACATTTGAAATATTTTGTCTATTTTATTTATTTGAAAAGAAATATAATAATTTGCATGAGTTGTTGTGGTTTTTTTTTCTGAATCATGTAAAATATAAGATTTAATAAAACATATTCAATTTTCAATGTAAATATGTAGATATAAAGTTCAAAAATACTTGTGATATGTACTTATAATGTGTAAACATTTACATGCATATGTTTGCAAGTATGTACAACTCCAACTATATTTCTAACATATTTTATATGTATCATAAATGAAATGCGAAATATAAAGTTTGAGGTTTTAATTAAAAAATGTTCAATTCTGAGAAATTTTAATAACATAAAATGCATGCTTAACTATGTAATTGATTTTCTAAAAGTCCGAATACATAAATATTTAAATTAAAATATAAAACTGTACTAAGATTTTCCAAATATTATTTTAATTGCATAATAGAGCAACGATATTTTATTACATAAATATTAATAAAATTCTGCCAGAAATAAGCATTTTTGGTACTTAATGATACTTACTATTATTATTAGTAGTAATATCCCCGCAGGGTTAAGCAAGTGCATATGTAATACTCCATGAATGTTTAGCATATCGCGCTCTGTGTTAACAACTCGAGGCCTAGACCAGTTTAAAAGCTGCCAAAGACTACACATTTTAACTTTAACGCTGCTGTCACAATTATATGGCATTCCAAAATTGCCTGTCGCTCGCAAATATTCGTATCATGTATCATGTATGCAACATAAGCTGACCAACCCAACCGTACTGGTTGTGGGAGTACAATATTTTTTGTTTTTATAGTACGATTTTCTGTGTACTTTGAAGCCCATGAAAATGAAAAGCGGTGAGTTTCTCCCAAGAACAAAAATGCCACAAGTTAATAAATATCATAATAAAATAACAATCGAAGATGCATTGAAAAATATTTTCTTTTCCTAAATTAAAACAGTAAAATTGTATCTATTACAGCTATTTCCTCGAACAGGGATGTCTAGTGACTTTTTTAATATGTACAATACTTTTGGAAATATTTCTAAGAAACAAAAATTTATATAACTAGTCGGGAAAGCTGCATAAGTTGGGGCGTCACCGAATACATATAGTATACTCGTAAACCATTTGAAATAAAACAATTTGTCACATTGAGCGGTCGGCTGCCTAACAGAAATCAATTTACTGGCTAGTGTTTTCACTAATCAAAGCTTATTCTTGAATGGCAATGTTCTCTCAACATCTTGTCGTCCATTTACACTGGGTACCTGGACCTTGGATATTCAAGGCAACTGCTAGGCCGACGATATAGCCGAGGATCGTTGCTGTACGTTATCTCACCCAACGGCACCGTCGGTGTTCATCTCACGTCTTTTAAATTGTCTATAAAGAAAAACTACTTTGAGGAAGCAAAAATATCGTAGGCATCAGAGCATCTTTACTTGTGGTATTATCGGACTTACCATACTAGCATCAGAATGGTCATGAGACATACATATTTACTACACAGCTACTCAACCTTTGCGGTAACTCCATCGGCACAACGACTTCGGCATGCTACAATATTAGTACTTCTATGCAACGACTTCCTGTCGTCGAGGTTGTAGTGGACTCAGAGAGTTTGCGATATTAGCAATAAATTGGATTGAAACAAAATGCTGTTAACCAGGACTAGGTGCTGATCGGCGTGGTGTCTAACCCAATAAATGGGTGTTTCCTTTTGAAGTGTTTACTAAGCATAACCGTGGATTTGTTGCTGGTAAATATAGATTTATTTATTAATAAGACTTATTAAAATTTTTTCATAATAAGTACATGTACTTACCTGTACTTATATATGAGCAAACAAGTATAGCTGCAATTTATTCGCCAATCGCTCCTAGCAGCGATAACGCGTTCATTTATAGCTGTTATGTATAATTAGCATGTTGTTTACCATCCCTGGTTTCTATAACCAATCCTACTGTGAACTGTCAATAATGAAAGCAGACGAACAATTTCGCGAAGAAATACCAAGGAAAAATGTGTCAAAAGTCTCCCGGAGGAATAAAATTAATTACTTACAAATACAAATAAAAATGTTTTCTAACGCGCAAAGCCGTTACTTCTTCTTTTAATAGCACAACAGCTCATAGAGGACCTAGGCCGAATTTTGCCCATCCAATCATGTTGTGCGTGTTATTTTTGTACATGAATGGAAGGGACCTACAGTTTTATTCCGAATCCGAACAGCAAAGTGAAAAGCTTTTCATAGGCAATTTTTACTCTTGTAAGTTTGCTATGCTAAGAAGTAGTGCCGTCTAGAAAAATAGTTTTTTCTATTTTTTGATTTTACCTGTGCCGAGATTTGAACCCTAGACAATCTGCGTAGCAGGCCAACACTCTACCAACTACGCAACAGTGACCAACGCCGGTTTCACCTATATAATAAAGAAGAGGAATGTCTGTGCTCATATCCTGGAAAATCAGCCGATTTATTGTGAATGGCAACACAACGAAAAAAAAGTTTTAACAACTTGATCGTTTTATTTGCACATGTTAAATTAGTTGGCGAATAAAACACAACTTATGTATTATAAAACTTTCCCTTTTCAAACTGCATAGATTTCTTTTATTGTTATTTCCCGCTGAAAATATGCATTTTTTTGTACTTCTTTTCGTAACCTCAATCTTCTACATAACCAGTACTTTCTTACATATATCCAAAATTTTGGTCACACTGCACATGCAGATATGCAATCAATGGTGAATTTCGGGTTCGGTGGCGACTTAATTGGGTTTCAGGTGTCAACAAATTTAATTGCTGGCTTTGCCCCGCAATATAACTGTAAATACATAGGTTATATGCATGGCAAAATAATATTAATACAAAATTCAGCGTACGCGCATGCGTATATACTATATGTATGACTTACATTGCGGTATATGGCTGGGTGAATATGCATGTCAATCATTTCCATTGATGCATGCACCATTGCACAAATATTATTCTTTGCTGCAATTTTCTTTTAAATTAGATCACCTAACTACAAACAGCTTTTGAATAAAATATCAAAACAAATTACCCAAGAAATAATCTACATCGAAAATGAAACAACAAATCGCTAACTGAGAGAAAACTCCTTGTGGAAAGCCACCAAAAATCTAAAACGGCCAAAAAAGCACACTCCATGGGCAATGCCTAATGAAGCAAAAGCACGAATATTTGCAGAGCATCTCACGGACACTTTTAAACAAGACGATAGTGCAGATGAAGAACTTACAGAACCAGCTGAATATGTAATCAAAACACGAATCCCACATGTCACACCACAAGAGGTATACACTTTCATTAAAAAGGAAATATAATTTTAAAAAATCGCCCGAGCTCATTACAGGCTACGTATTAACACATTTAATAAATGTTCCCAGCTACTGGAAAGTAGCTGAAATTATTATGATTGCAAATCCACGTAAATCTCCACACGAGATTACGTCTATCGGCCAATTTCTTTGTTACCAATGATGTCCAAACTATTTAAAAAAATATTTCTCACGCGACTCCAACCAATCATCGAAAAATGTAAGCTCATTCCAAGCCACCAATTTTACTTTAGCTCTAAACACTCTACCGTTGAGCAAATACACAGAATTGTCAATACTATTGAACAAACATTTAAAGAGACAATGTTTTACTCGGCCGTTTTCCTCGACGTGGCACAGACGTTTGACAAAGTTTGGCACGAAGGACTTTTGTTTAAACTAAAATCAATACTGCCAATACAATATTATGAGGTAATAAGTTCATACCTGACAAATAGGTTCTTCAGAGTAAAACAGGAAGATGCATTTTCTCTCTAAATATGATCGAAGCAGGTCTACCATAGGGAAGCGTCTTAGGGCCCCTTCTCTATCTATTATTCACGCGAGACATACCAACAACTCCAAACCAATTTACTGCTACTATTACTGAAGATACAGTGCTTCTCGCAGTGGGCCAAACAGCAGAATAAGCGTCTATAAATCTTCAAAACGCTGTTGAAGAAATCGCGAAAAGGAACAATATGTGGAATGTAAAATTAAACACAACAAAACCAGTTCATACATATTTTACTTTTAAAAGAGCTAGTTGCCATCCAATTTACAGAAACTATGTCCAAATCCCCTACTCAGATACAGTCAAATATCTGGGTATGACTCTAGATACAAAGCTTCGATAGAAGCATCAAGTAGAAAATCAAATGGGAAGTAAAAAAAAAAGAAAAGAAGAACTAGAAATAAAATTCAGAAAGCTTTACTGACTGCTAGGAAAAACATCAGCTCTTTCAATTAGCAGCAAACTGCTTATTTAAAATCAGATACTCAAACCTGTGTGCAGCTATGGCATTCAACTCTGGGGCTGTGCTAAACATAGCAATCATACAAACATTTCAGAACAGAGTACTGCGATGCATGCTCCCTGGTACATAAGAATCAGCGATATGCACAGAGACCTAGGCATTGCAATGGTATCCGACGAAATCAACCGACTTGCAACTGACCACAAGAAAGGGTTAAATATGCATAGAAATGAGGAAGCCTGTAAACTACTGGATGCGGCTGACTTACACCGACGATTTAGCAGAATTAAACCCTGTGATCTCGGAGACGCAATCAACTAAAAAATCCAATGGGAATTATCTAGTTTAAAAATTAAATTCAGTAATATTGTTGTTTTGAAGACCTCAATAATCTAGAGGGTAGAGGATTAGACTTTCACCCGGGAGGTTGAGGGTTTGATTGACCGAGAGGGTGTTACTTTACTTTACTTTTGATGGCACAACAGCCCATGGAGGGCCTAGGCCTAGCTTTTCGCATCCACTCATGTTGTGCGTGTTATATTTGTACATGAATGGAAGGGACCTACAGTTTAAAGCCGAATCCGAACGGCGAAGTGAAAAGCTTTTCATAGCAATTTTTACTCTTGTAGGTTTGCCATTGCCTGACAAGAGGTGGTGCCGTGTAGAAAAATTATTTTTTACACTTTTTTTTTTTTTTGATTTTGCCTGTGCCGAGATTCGAACCCCGGACACTCTGCGTAGCAGTCCAACGCACTACCACTACGCCACAGCACTCACGACCGAGAGGGTGTCTCGCAGTTAATTCTCATAAAACTTCATATACATATTTCTATGAAGTGAATTATAAGAAAGTGTACAAGTACACCTCTTGGTAGGTAATGGCAAAACCATCAGTTGATAATAAATTGCCAGCCCGCCGTCTGGAACCGGCGTTAAACTGTAGGTCCAAACATGGAATATGACCTCGTTACCCTACACTTATCCACTTAACCCTTCTCCTAACCCTTTTTGGCCAAGTAAAATGGTGACAACATTTTGACTATCGAGTTCGCCCTTGGTTTTATTATGATACAAAACGATTTTTGAACAAATCCATTTCTGTCCTAATAGACATTAAGAGCACGGAGCTATTTTTAGCTGGGACATAGTGACGTTCCCAGCGAAACCAAATGAAGTTGGATTCACTTACCTCGAGTTGGTGATAGTTTCAACTCGTTTGGCATTCCAATTTGCCAGCTCTTTGACCAATCGAAATGTGTGTTCTCAGTGCAGACAAGTACATCGCACTTGTTTAAGCTTTAGTACCAGGCGCATTTACCTACAAAATTCATCTAGGTCACCCGGTGGGTATTGGTAAACAACGTATACAAAAATCATTGGTAAGGCGAAGGTAAATAGTAAATTTGCTAATTTACCTGCGTATTTTGTGAAGCTATTGTTTTTACTAAGTATTTGCAAAATAAAAATATGGACCAAAAATCCTGTCTGTCATAATCTAGTTCAAAATAAAACATTTGGTCTAACGAAAAATTCATAAATATAATATTTATCGTTGTTTTTTTGTAGAATTGGATAAAGATGTAGGGAATTGATTATTTGTTACGATAAGTAAAAATACTTATGCATTTTGAAAAAATTAAAATATTCTACTTTTCCAATTGTTTACATACATATTTCCTCACCTGAAAAAAGACCAGCAAAAAAGACTCCAATTTATATACATATGTATAATCCTGACTTACCAAGATCTCTTTGCCTTCTGCTTCAAATTTGATCTTTATCGATGAAAGCTCATTTTTTGGACCTTCCTAACGTAATTTAACAATATGTAGAAACATAATAAGGTAGATTTTAAAAAGAAAATTAATTTGACGAGGAAACTTACATTACATCAGTAATTTCTAGGTTTAAAAATAAGAATTAATAACTCACTCAATATTTCTCACAGTTTATTATTTGTCTGCATATATTGTGGGTCGCTGTGGCGTAGTGGTAATGCGTTGGACTGCTACGCAGAGTGTCCGGGGTTCGAATCTCGGCATAGGCAAAATCAAAAAGAAAAAAAATAATTTTTCTACACGGCACCCACCACCACCTCTTGGCAGGCAATGGCAAACCTACAAGAGTGAAAATAGCTAGGAAAAGCTTTTCACTTCGCCGTACGGATTCGGCATTAAACTGTAGGTCCCTTCCATTCATGTACAATTATAACATGCACAACATGAGTGGATGCGAAAAGCTCGGCCTAGGCCCTCCATGGGCTGTTGTGCCATTTAAAGTAAGTAATATTGTGGAACACCAGCACAAAGGGTGGTGGACCCTCACTCCTATACCACGTGCAGACCGAAATTACTGAGCAGGCTTCTTGTGCTACAAAATTCCATATGCTAAGATAATAATTTTTGTTACGCAACCATAAATATAGTCGATTCATGAGATTCCCCCCAAAGGGATGACGTTGGCTTTTGACGTATCCGTATAATCGATTGTAGAAAAAATTTCAGTGCTTATGTCCAAGAGTTTTTGGTATTATCATATATACGAGTATATACATACTTTATAAAGCTTAAAAAATATTCAATAAATCATTTTTGATGATCAATATTCATATTATGTATAAAAGTATTTACTTATGTCTGAGAATATGAAAATAGTATTTATTTACATATGTATATCAATGCACTATATAAAATTCATGAAAATGAAATATGAAATGGAAATAAATGGAATTAAAAAAATAGTAAATAAAAAATTACATATTTTATATTTCGCATATGTAATCTTTTCATTTTTACGAGCATGAAAAATGATTTCATAAGTATTTCATAGTTGAAAGACAGGAAAAATCCAAACATAGCCCAAAGGTATTTTCCAGTTAAACAACACTCACACACACACACACACACACACACACACACACACACACACACACACACACACACACACACACATTCACTTGTAAAAACTTGCACACATACATACTACATACAGGGTGCACCATCTTTCACGTCGGTATGTAAACATTGAATATTTTTAACATTTATGTATCAACCGATAGACTTTGAACATGTTTTTGAAAAGTTAATTCAGTACAATTTCATCCATGAATCGCTTCACACCGAAATACGCGCCGAAATAGTGACGCTATACATTGATAATAGTCGTTCAGTTGTGTTAACTCAACGTGCATATCGTCGAAAATATGATGGCCAATAAGCACCGTCTGACAACACTATTCGTCGTTTGGTGTCAAATTTCGGTGAGCACAGGACAGTGCGAGATCGTCGACAAGCCATTCATTAACGCCCACGACGTTCCAATAAACTGGTTGAAGCGATAAGAGAGATTGTTGCCGAGAACCCAAGTGTGTCGTATCGTCACTGCGGTCAACATTTTGGCGTCAGTGGCACCACCTTGCCGCGGATTTTGAAGTATGATTTGCATTTGTTTTCATATAAAGTACAATTGACTCAAAGAATATTGTCGACAGACCGTCCACGTCGCTTGTAATACGACCAAACATTCACTCGGATGGTTGAGACTGAAACTGATTTTTGGAAGGAAATTTTGATGATCGACAATGCCCGTTTCACACTCTTTCACACAAGCAAAATTGCCGCATTTGGGGAACGTAGAATCCACACGAGATCTATGAAACACCATTGCATGACCAAAAAGCGACTGCTTGGTTCGGCGTTTACGCTAAAACCGTCATTGGCCAATTTTTTTCGATTGGAATCGATATCAGGTGATGTTGGCTCATTATGTCTGCCCACAAATGTGTGAAAAAGGTCTGGTTTCAACAAGACGTCACACAACAACATGCCACACTGCCAAACAATGGAAGTCGATAGTTTTTTTTAAGTTATTCAATATTCGCATAGCGACATAAAAGATGGCGCACCCTGTATATATTTTTAAACATTTGCAAAAAGTGAATAACTGAATGGAAAATACTCGTACAACCAAAATGCGCTCTTACACACACAGGCACACATGGATAAAATTGTATTTGAATAGACTTTATGAGATTCTCATATTATATGTATGAATGTACATATGCATACACCCACACACTCACATTCGCTCACAGTCATTCACGTACATTTTATAAAAAGAAAATCCAAAACACAAGTCAAAGAAGAAAAAACAAAATGTAGGTATGTAATATTTTAATTCGACATATTTTCAGAGTACAAAAAAGTTATCTCATTCTCTGCAAAAAAACTGAGTTTTGTTTCAAAATTAGTGAAATATTATTTTCAACATAGTCGAATATAAGTTTGCACTATTTTTAAGTCTTATGGTATATAGTATTTGTAACTATTAACTGAAATCAAGAAAAATTCCTTTAAAATAAATTTGCTAAAATTTACAGTACCAGACCAATTTCACTGTGCCTGATTCGTTAAACTTCGACTGGTTACGAACTATAACTATTCCCAGTCTGCAATACTCAGTGTGATTCAGTTCGAACGCCGAGCAAGTTAATGCTCAGGGAATAAATTATCTTCAAAATATTCTCCCAGATTTCTTATTAATAGTTTAAACCTTGTAAACGCCACATACTATTTCACCTCCTCTTCTTCTTTTTCTTAATCCTCTAGATCTGAAGCAGGCCTCTACACGGCCGTCATCAAAACGGTTGTAATACGCACCCGAAGTACAGTTTATCATATCGTATTGGGAATTCCCAACTCCCAAACTTTCAATGTAATGAGCCGAATAAGATGTGTATTACAACCGCTGGAAACAATCAAAGTAAAAAATGTTCGAAAAATACATATAAAAACAAATAAATAAAATACTTCCGGTGATACTAACTAAAAACTTGCTAACAGAGAGATCAACAGCGGTGGATTAATTGTACAATGCAAGAGTAAGGAAGCATGTGAGCAGGTGCAACAAAAGATTTCGGAACAAATTGGAAACGACTATGATCTGGAGAAAACGCAAGACAAAAAGTAGAAAAAGAAACTATTTAAAGAAACTATTGGTATAACAGAGAGACTAAGCAATGATGGACTAATTGAATGTACAAGTAAACAAAACAACAACAATTGCTTTGAGGGATCCCGACTTCCCGACTTTGTAAAACCACGCCAATTAAATTTTTGAAGTTTTTGAGAACAGGTCTGTGCTTTTTACATCGATATTTATGGTGTGTATTATAGTTATTTTAGATCAATCAAAAATTTGGGCACTAGAGTGTTAAATGTGATAGCTTCATAATCCACAGCCACAGGTACAAGCCCAGTAAACTTCAAAAAGTTTAAATAAAAAACAAAAGAAAAATAAATAAAATGTTTGTTGTTTACTCTTATGACACGAAATGATCCAATGGAACTGGTGTGAAAGTAATTGAAAATAAACTAACTTTCAATTAGTTGAAAATATATGGTATACAGAGAGGGACCAATTGATTTATTCATAGGACATCACAACTGTAAAAAACGTTAGTTCGCTCCATGAATAAAAATCAATATGAAACATACTTATGTATTAAATTAATCGAATTCCTTATAGGGATCTAATTGACGTCTGACATCATAAAGTACCAATTTGTAAACAAATTAAGTAAAAGTATATAGCAAACTTGTATTCCCCTTTCGGATGTATGCAATGTAGGGTACCACCTGCAGTACGTAAGTAAAATTTCAAAAGCATAATATTTTACTATTCTTTGTATAGTATGTGGTTTCATATTTCACACACGCACACACAGATACAAAGTTTTACATTGCATTGTTTTATAATTATTTTATAAATTCATAGTAAATTTTAATTAAATCTTAAAGTTATGTAAGCAAAATTGGTGTACGATTGCACATACATTCACTCTCACCTCGCACAGTGGGTGTAAATTGAAAATAAAGTGATCTGAGGATTGCTAAAAATCAGCATTTAAAACACTTTCACTTGGATTTATTACACTTTTATAAATTTTAAACGAACAGCGATAGCAAGTTGTAAAAATTTAATATTGATTAAATATTAATCAAAATTTTAAACTTGTTACATTTTAGGTTAGAGCCTAACCTTAAGAACAACATTTATGCTTAAATATGGACAGTCAAGCACTGACGAGTATAATAGGAAATAACTCCGAAGCAGAAATGTAATTTTCCTCATCTAGTGCAAATTTATCTCGATAATGACCGCCATTGTGACTTTTGAGTCACCCTGTAAATTCATTAATATAGAACTACGTTGTAGCTACGGCAATGACATTCCTCGACATTTTGCACTTGACTTTTTATTTTGCTATTCAAATTGTTTAACCCCAAACAATATGTACTAACCTCGCTGCTCGCTAAACTCACATTCACACACACAGATGTAGAAATAATTGAAATAAATGGTTATAGAATTTATTATTTAAAATGCGTCTCAATTTGCTGCACCACACTAAAGTTTTTCTTGCCATCATTTAATATTATTTTTTGTTTTCATATTACTTGCAGTTTCATTTTCTAGCTGATTCCTTAATTATTTAGAAATTTACATTTAAGAATTATGAAAATATTCCTTATCAGCTTGTGGTTTTAGTACCTAAGCAATGTGAATTTCCAAGAATTATTAAAAATATTAATAAGAATAATGACTCTTACTAACTTACTTAGCTGGCACTACAACCGATGATCGGTCTTGGCCGGAGTATCTTCCTCTCGAATGCTTCTAACAGCCTCTAATCACTGATGGTCAATGTCCACGTCTCGGCGCCATATATTAGGACAGGAAGGATAAGGTACGTTATAAGAGCATTATTTTCGTCGGTCGAGAAAGGAGTCGGTCGAGATAGGCGTCTGCTTCTCAATAGTCTACTGAGCCCGTAGTAACAGCTATTGACTAGAGTTAATCTCCGCTTGATCTCAAGGCCGACATTATTATTGGTGTTTATGCTGGATCCTGGATGGACGAAATCCTTGACGACTTGAAAAGTATAATAGTCAACAGTAACATTTTGTCCAAGACACCGTGACTCTTTGTTTGTTGACAAAAGGTATTTCGTTTTGTCCTCGTTCACCACTAGAACCACTCAACGAGACTCCCTTTCCAGGTTGGAGAACGCTGCACTGACTTCTCGAGCTTTTTTGCCAATGATGTCAATATCATCAGCGTATGCTAGCAGCATGACACTCTTGTAGAAGATAGTGCCAGAGATACTCGAATTATTTTCTCCAGCATAAGATTAAAGAAGTCACACGATAGGGACTCACCTTGTCTGAAACCTCTTTTTGGTATCAAATGGCGCGGAGAGGTCTGTCCCAATTTCCACTGCGCTGGTAGTGTTGGTCAGTGTCATTTTGCAAAGACGAATGAGCTTTGCAGGGATACCAAAATTAGACATTGCGGCGTACAAGTGATCCCTAATCGTGCTGTCGAAGGCGGCTTTATAATCGACAAATAGATGATGGGTGTCGATCTGTTTTTCTCGGGTCTTTTCCAGGATTTGGCGTAGTGTGAATATCTGGTCGATGGTGGATTTACCAGGGCTGAAGCCACACTGATAAGGTCCAATCAGTTTGTTGCCGATGGGCTTCAGTCTTTCGCACAGTACGCTCGATAGAACCTTATATGCAATATTAAGAAGGCTTATCCCACGGTAGTTGGCGCAGATCGTGGAATCACCTTTCTTATGGATTGGGCAGAGTACGCTGAGATTCCAATCAGTTGGCATGCTTTCATCTGACCATATTCTGCATAGAAGCTCATGCATGCGTTTTTTGAGCTCTTCGCCTCCGGTCTTAAACAACTCAGCAGGCAGGCCATCTGCACCTGCAGCCTTATTGTTTTTCAGCCGAGCAATAGCTGTTAAGACCTCCTCATAGTCAGGCGGCGGTACTTCAACGCCGTCAGTGATTGGGGTTTCCTGAGTGGGTTCTCTGCAGTGGCGGGATTATTGCCGTCATCGCCATTAAACAACTGCAAAAAGTGTTCCCTCCATAATATCATTATGCCCTGGACATCTGTCACCAGACTTCCGTCTTCATCCTTGCAAGAAGAGGTCCGGTCTTCAAACCATCAGTCAGGAGTCTTATTCTTTCAACGAATTTTCAGACGTTTCTCCTCCCTCCTCAACTCTCTGTATCGCTGCTTAGCAGCTCGAGTTGCAACTGACAGCAGGGTGGCTCTGTAAAAAGCGTTTTTCGCTTCAGTAGCGTCCACTGCGGGGATATATCATTAGGTTAAGGGATGTTTTGTGATAGAAGGAGTGCGAGTTGATTGGCGAACACTTCGGCTGTCTGTTGCGATTGCAACTTTTCGACATCCAGCTTTCTCTTTGTACCTATCAGTACGCGATTTGCTACACATACACGTGCGCAGATCTTGGCTGCAACCAAGTAGTGGTCTGAGTCGATGTTTGGTTGCACGTCTAGTAAACTGGAAGCGTGCCTTCCGTCGATCACAGCGTGATCAATCTGGTTTCGTGTGTTTTGATCAGGGGACAGCCTTATGGATATCCTTATGTCAGTCTCATACCATTATCGGTGGCTTTGCCGTGGATACTGAATTTTCCGATCGTCGGACCAAAGAGACTCTCCTTGCCCACCTTGGCATTACAGTCGCCTAACACGATTTGAATATCATTGCGGGGGCAATGCTGATAAGTTTTCAACATTAGGGGGGTTCTTTGTCCGAGGCTTATTTTGAGAGTTCATTGGTGGGTATTTTAACGTTGCAAGCCCGACGCATAACCATTCATTCATTAGTTAGCTCACTGACAGATTACAGATCGCTATCCAAGGGACGCCAGGAGGGGGCTGTGTGTAGACTTGAAACATAGAAGCGCAAGGATCGAACATGGACGCACCTGCAACTGTCATGAACTTCACCTTTTGTCCTACGCCCCAGGCCACCCAGAGAAAAATAGCTCACTTCTTAAAAAAATGCTTTATATATACTATATTAGGGACAAAAGTAATGTCACAATGTGAATGTGCCATAATTTTTGGAAATGGCGTTAAATTTCATTGAGCTTTGACTTTTATGTTGTAGACAGATAGAGAATTAGTTGACAATAAGCAATGGAGCGATACACACCGCCAAATACAAATGTGCATCATTTCAGGAAGTGGTCATTTGACCGATATCATTTTTTCCACTTAATGTTATAAATTTTACATCTTCAAATAAACTTTTCGTGAAAACAGAACCTAATTTTTAACAAAATGGCAGCCAATTCACATTATGACATTACCCCACCTTGTATGTAAATGTATTATGTAATACTTATATTTTCATTTTTAGTAGTCGAACACCATTGCGACTTTTGGCTCACCCTGTTCAAATTGTTTAAGCCCTTAATGGGTCGTGTATGGATCTTGTGATCCATCGTTCGGATTGGTACTCCTCAGCCATTTTCCAATTGATTATACATTACCTATTATGAATGTTTTTAATATGCTTATCTCATGCGATTTATTTTCGTTTTACTTAATACATTAGTTGGTATATTTATCACCGAAATAATTATCGGGTAGCACTAAAATAAAAATGCATTTAACTTTAACATTGTCTTTTGTAGCTACTTAACTATGTCTTCTTTTATATTTCTTCAATCCCTAATGGGGCATAGGGCACCGAGCACGACTGCGGTTTTTAGGTATCGTCTGTAGTCTACTGCACGTATTTTAAATTAAACCGTCCTTCTCTTTTAGCCTTCCAAGACTGCGTCCATAGTTCACAAACGGGTTCTATTCGAAAGCTTTTCGAGCGATGCATTTATCATTTTTACGGAGAGTGTCAGCAATCCACCTTCCTTTTTGCTGTTTTATATGTTCACCGATGAACTCCATGCGTGCCTTAACTGCATAATGGTGATTTTGTGTGGCCATTAAAAACAAAATACACTCCTCAGGCAATGGTTGACGCACAACCTCCACTGTAGGGATGGTATTTTTAGCAAGGCTCAAGATTTTGATTTTACCGCAGTTTAGTTTAAAGCCAGCAGTGAGCGCCTGATTCTCTAGAGACGCCATCCTAGCCGATGCGCTAGGAAGTATATGTCACCAGCATAGTCCAGGTATTGTACGAAACTAAGCACGTTCTACCTGAATCCAAAGTTGCTGTAAGGTTTCAGAGCCGCTTCCAGTATACCTCCAATATCCAATAAGAGGAGCACTGTTGAAAGTATGCAACCCTGGCGCACTCTGCTTTGGATTTCGAACACAACTTATAACTGTGTACTTTACATACAAACATACTTTTAATTATTTTGTAATAAAAAATATCCATTTCGGACTCATTAAGCTACATTTTTATTATATTTTGAGCCACTTTTGGATGGCATTTTCTTATTATCATCATCATATTGTGTCCTTTGGCTTTTAACTTCCATATGACCATATGAACTTCCATGAGTTAAGGACAGTCGTTACCAGTTATTACATCATAATAACACGTCTACGCGTTGAGTCTTTCACAATTATAATGGCCTAGGTTCGAAACTAGGCACTACAAAAAAATAAACAGAAAATATAAATATAAATTCAGTCTAAACTTTGCTCAGTAATACTGTTTCAACGAATTTATCATTTTATAATTTCTGAGTTCTAACCGTAAATTAGATGCTGGTAAGTAAGTGAAGTGTTCTTCTTTTCAGTGTGTATTTATTTATTTTTAGCCGTTTTTACATACTTCTGAAAATGCGAAATATTTCATTTCAGTACCCAACATAAATTTCAATCAGGCAGCACTTTTTCACTTTTATCAAACAGCAGATTTTTGAAAAACAAATTTGGGGAAACATGTTGCTCTTCCTGATCCAATGCCACCTAGATCAAACATCTGCGATCATAGTGTAAAAAGCTTGTTTTTTAAAGTACTATTTACCATACACACATACCCTAAGCCAAAATATTGAACAATCTGCTGGAATTTAGGCAAATACACAAAAATATTTGTTACACATATAAAAGGATTTCCCTACAAATAGGCCAGATAGCTAACCAAAGAAGAAACCGCCTGTCGCCTAAAATTTTAAATATGATCACATTTTTGAATAGCTACAATTCTTTGTAGACGTTTTCGTTTTTTATGTATGTTTGTAAATAGAAAGCTGAGAAACTTTTTTTGTTGTTTTGTTTTAATGAATTGAACTCAATGTTATGACTTTACTTTAAATTAAAATAAAAGATCGTGTGCATTTATGTTAGTTATTTACTTAGCCGGCACCACAACCGATGATCGGTCTTGGCCGCTTCGGCAGTCGCATATGCTACGCGCGTGCTGGTCCCAGTTGATAAAACCAAGTGCCGTCAGATCCTCCTGTATCTGGTCCTTCCAATGGAGATTAGTACGCCCTCCATGACTCAAATAAAACACGCTTCTAGCCGGAGCGTCTTCTTTCATTCACTCAACATGACCCATTCCATTAAAGTACAAATATAGCACGTACAAAGCTCGTCTTTGGCGCTACATGCGGTCATAGTCGACACTGATAAACTGAAGTTCATTGCAGTAAAGGCATAACACTTGCCACAATGGCTGTCTATCTTTATCGATGTGCTGTGTGATTGCATTCCCTCTCCCATTCTCCCTCCTTCTTCCTTCCATTCGACACAATGCTCTGCATTCATAGGGGTGCACCCCGCGTGTTGAATGTATCAAAAAAAAAATGAAAATAATTTACCCAGCCAGCAAAGCCGCTGGATTTTTATGCGCTCGACTATGTTAGAGTTGGCGTACAGCTCATACAGCTCATCGTTTTATCTTATTCGATACACGTCGTCCACGCATATTGGACCATAGATCTTCTGGAGTATCTTTCTCTCGAACGCTCCTGACAGCTTCTCATGACTAGTGGCCAACAACCACGTCTCAGCGCCATACATTAAGACGGAAAAGATAAGGGATTTATAGAGCGTTATTTTCGTCGGTTGAGAGAGCGTTCTTCGTTTTAATTTCCTACTGAGCCCGTGGTAACATCTGTTGGCAAGAGTTAATCTCCGCTTGATCTCACGTTAATGCTCAAGACTGATGTTAATGCTGGATCCTTGACGACTTCAAAAGTATAATTGTCAACAGTGGAATTTTGTCCAAAACGCCGTGAATCTTGGTGTGTTAACACAAGATATTTCGTTTTGTCCTCGTTCACCACTAGACCCACTCGTCGAGATTCCCTTTCTATATTGGAGAATGTTGCATTGACTGCTCACGGGTTGGTGCCAATGATGTCAATATCGTTAGCATATGCGAGCAGCATGTCGCTCTTGTAGAAAATAATGTCAGAGATGTCGATGTTTGCAGCTCGAAAATTTTCTCCAGCATAAAGTTAAAGAAGTCGCACTATAGGGGAAATAGAGCGGAGAGGTCCGTATCAATTTTCACTGCGCTGTTGGTGTCGATTAGTGCCATTTTGAAAAGACGATTGAACTTTACAGTGATACCAGAATCAGACATTGCGGCGTTCAAGAGATACCTAATTGTGATGTCAAAGGCGGCTTTATATTCGACGAATAGATGATGGGTGTCGATTTGTTTTTCTCGGGTTTTTTCCAGGATTTGGCGTAGTGTAAATATCTGGCCGATGGTCGATTTCACCAGGCCTGAAGCCACACTGATAAGGTGCAATCAGTTTGTTGACGATGCGCTTCAGTCTTTCGTACAGTACGCTCGATAGAACCTTGTACCATATGTACAACGTATTAAACTGACTTGTTATGGCTTGAAAAGATATTACTTAGTAAAAGTATTGATTTGATGTTGAGTACACTTCTGAGTTCGATTCTGAGTACTACATAATATCGATTCGAACTGAGTACAAGTATCAATTCGATACTAAGAACTTTTGATTACTGTTTACTTTTGAGTACTGAGTACTCTTGAGTACTCAAAATCGATACTTTCTCTAATAGAGTACTACCGATTATTTTGAGAATTGAGTACATACTACTATAAGTATTGGGTCAGACCAACTCTACTTATTAATAAAAACGATTAAAAGTTGGTATTAATAAGATAAAATAGGCGCAATTTGCACTTTATTTTCCAACTTCTGCTATTTAAACGCAAGTTACATATTCAAATCCCCCTATACACACTTACATACGAAACGACCCTATAGATGAATTTATTACAAATATAAAAACTGTAAGCAATTCCCTAAAGTAAAGAAAAGTAAGTTGAAACTCATTTCCTATTTGAAAATTATAAAACTATTTTTCGGTCGCAATTCCAAGAATTGCAACTGTACAAATAATAATTTGTTAAATAAATTGCAATAAGCAAATTCATAAAATACGGTCGCAATTCCAAAAATAGCAACCAATATAATTTGTTAACTAAATTGTCAATAAATATATTTTTAACAATAAATGCACTTCCGCCCCATTTAAATTAAATTAAAAACTGCTTACCAACAATTTATTGAACTGCTTATTGAACTTTAAGAAGACTGTTAATGCAAATAAAATAGAATTAAAAACTATATATAAAACATAATTAATAAATGTAAAAGTTAGTCTAGTTCTACCATTAAGAAGTGAAGATTAAATAAAAGTGAAATTGTTTTCTTTTAACTTAGAAAAGGTGTTTTTTTTATTAATTAACGGAATTCAAATACGAAAATGGCGCAGTCGGTAGGATCCTAGTGAGTAAAAGGATCCAGTGAAACGAATCGAAGCAAAAATAATTCTTGTACAGTGGACATTTTTGAAGTGAATCACCACTATAGTGCAGTGAACATTTACAAATATAAATAGACACTACAAGAACAAAACAAAATCAAATAAAAATCTGAGAATTCTACACTTAGAAAAAGTGAACACCACAAAATAAGTGAACATTGATGTCAAATAGAAACCACAACCATTTTTTAAGATTATTAAAGACAAATCCTAAAAGACAACGAATCTTCGACGAAAATAGGACAATGGAATAGAAACCCACAATACCAAAATAATTCAGGCCAATATAGGCAAAATAATAATTCTAATGCAGGAAGGAATAACAGTTTTAATAGGTTCGGAAATTCAGGCCAATATCGCCAGAACCCATTTAAACAAGTTGCAGCTGAACCCATGGAGGTTGACAGTATAGAGAAAGTTAATAATAATATCCAGAGGGTCGGGCAGGTAGGACACCATAGACCATGTTGCAGCCAAAATCGCTTGGAACATACTAGGCAAGACCTAAACGCACCTAGGGAGTTTAATAACACAGTACAATATAAGAGAGAGGATAAGTTTTTTCAAAGACAGCCTCTGACTTTTTACCCATCATAACAATTACTATTAAGGGAAAGAAATATACTGCTCTGATTGACACAGGAGCAAATCTAAGTTTAATTGACAGTAATATAAAAGACTTTAACAGAAATTTATTAGAAAGACCCATTGAATTTAGCACAATAACAAAAAAAGAGGTAATTAGATTCGAAATAATTACTGACCCACCTGATGAATTTAATCTGGCAGAAAATGCAAGAATTAAATGGAAAATGACAGAACTGAAAGGAAGAAAATACAATTTTATAATAGGAATTGACCTATTAAATTGTTTTAATACAATAATAAACCTAATAGATGGTTATATAACATTTAATGATAAAATAACACACTTCTTATTAAATCCATATAAAAATCTTCAAGTTTGCACATTGGAAGGAATAGATTTTGATTGGAATAGAATCCAATTAGATCACCTAAATAAAGAAGAACACCAAGAGATCATAAAGATTCTGAACAGATTTAATAGACTATTTTTCAAGGAAGGCGACCAATTGACTAGTACGATGGACACACATCATGAAATCAGGACAACGACCAATGAACAAATTAACGCTAAACTGTATAGATATCCGCCACAGCATGAAGCAGAAGTTAGGCGACAGATTAAAGAAATGGAAGAACAAGGAATAATTAGAAAAAGTTGCTCACGCTACACAAGTCCACTGATCGTAGTACAAAAAAAGATAGACAATTCTGGAGAGAAGAAATACAGAATCGTAATAGACTATAGAAAATTAAATGAAATTACAATTGATGACAAATTCCCATTACCAAACATAGACTCAATTTTGGACAAATTAGGACGAGCACAATATTTTACAACACTAGATTTAGCAAAGGGGTATCACCAGATTTTGATTAGAGAAAAGGATAGGGACAAGACAGCTTTTGTGACACCGCACGGACTGTATGAATTTATAAGAATGCCGTTTGGGTTAAAAAATGCCCCAGCGACATTTCAACGACTAATGAACGAGACATTACGAGACTTTATTAATAAGACATGTGTAGTATATTTAGATGATATACTGATATTTAGTACATCCCTTAAGGAACACGTAAAGGCAATAACTGATATTTTTAAAGTGTTAGAAAAGGCAAACTTAAAAATTCAAATCGATAAGTGCAATTTTATGAAAAAAGAGACAGAATTTCTAGGACATATACTTACAAAAGAAGGACTTAAACCAAACCCAGAGAAAATAAAAGCAATACAGTCATTAGAAATCCCAAAAACAGAGAAGCAAATAAAAAGTTTCCTAGGCTTAACTGGATACTACAGAAAATTCGTAAAAGATTACGCTAAGGTAGCTCAACCTATAACAAAATATTTAAAGAAGGGAGTAAAAATAAACACAAAGGATCCAATGTACATAGAAGCTTTTGAAAAATTAAAATCTCTCATTACCTCACATCCAATCTTGAAATATCCAAATTTTGAAAAAAAATTCACACTTACAACAGACGCTTCGAATTACGCAATAGGAGCAGTTCTTTCGCAAGAAGGACATCCCATTTGTTTTGCTTCTAGGACATTAAACAACCACGAAAGAAATTATTCAGCAACGGACAAGGAATTTTTGGCAATTTTATGGAGCGTAAATTACTTACGACCATATCTGTACGGACGAAAATTTAAAATACTTACCGATCATCAACCAATTAAATTTTTGCACACAAAATATAAAGGAAAAGATATGTCACCAAGGCATCAACGATGGCTCTTAAAATTAGGGGAGTATGATTTTGATATAGAATATATTAAAGGCAAAGAAAACAGAGTAGCAGACTTTCTGAGTAGAATAGAAAATCAAGTAGATACGGAGCAAGAAAATAAAGAAATTAATTATTTTAATATAATAAATAATGTAGAAGATGATAACACATCCATGGAAACGGTTCATTCAGCAATAGAAAATCTGCAGGATCACTTTTATATTAAGGAAGAAATAGTAAATAAGTATAGAACACAGATCATACTAACTAATAACAAAATAGAAGAGTGCAAGATAATACACAACAAAAGAATACTTTTTATAGCAGAAAGCGATTTTGGAATAATGGGTGAAATATTCAGAAAATACATTACAAAAGGAAATATTGGAATATATTCAGAACTATCCGAACGAAGTTACAATGTAGTTCAGGAAAAATTAATAGAAATGTTCTCTAATGATAGACAAATAAAATTTACTAAATGCACGATAAGAGCTCAAGATATAGAAACAGAAACTGAAGCGGTGAAACAAATATCATTTTATCATGTGAGAGAAAGTATACATTCAGGCATTCTCGAAACATACAATCAAATTAAATATAAGATTTACTACCCAAAATTATTAGATCTGATTCAGTTAGTAATTAACCAATGTGATTTATGCCAGGAAGTAAAATATGATAGGAATCCAATTAAACAAAAATTTGCGGTTACAGAAACACCATCGAGTAAAAATGAAATACTACATATAGATACCTACGTTATGAAAGGATTTCAATTTTTAACCATAATAGATAAATTCTCTAAGTTTGGTGCAGCTTATCCTTTGAACGATAGGAATCACATAACTATAATCGAACAACTAGAAGACCATTTTACTAAAATAGGAAAGCCGAAGAAAATCATAGCAGATAATGAATTTAAGGCGACAAGGATAAAAGAATTTTTAGATAGTGAGAATATAGAATTACATTTAACTAAACCCAACACCCATACAGGTAATGCTGATATAGAGCGATTACATAATACAATAGCAGAGAAATTTAGAATGATGTATAAAATGAAAAAAGAATTAGGAATAAGACAACTTATTCAGAAAACGGTTAGAAATTACAACGAGCGGTATCATTCATCTATTAAATGCACACCCAATGAAGTTCAACAAGGAAAAGTCAACGAGGAAAAGATCAGAAAAATTTTAAAAGATAACAAAAGAAAACTAATAGATAAACTCAACAGGTTTAGAGAAGAATATAGAGAAGAAAGAGCAGAAGGATTTATAAAAAACTATAAGGCAGTCAGGCACAAGGAACAACCTAAATATAAGAAAGCAAAACTAGATAGGGTACATCCATGTAACATTAAAAGACCTCTAAAATTTTCAGATGTTGACTATATTGATAACACTTCTACTGACACTGCCGACTGAGGGATTAATAATAACAAAGCGACTTACAGAACAAGCAGGATACGTAGATATATATATGAAAAACCAGGAGATTGTTAAGGAATCGGACATAATACTACATCTAGTAAACTTAGATGAAATAGAAAGCATACTGGACACAATGACAGACAATATAGTTTTAATGAGAACTAAAAATAAAGATATACTTCAACGAGAACTATTAGACGCTAGAAATAAATTAGGTACTTTGATACCAAAACAAAACAGACAACGACGCGGACTTATTAACGGAATAGGTAGCATGTCAAAATGGCTATTCGGAACTATGGACGACGAAGACAGACAGAAAATTGAAAAACATTTATTTAAGATTGACGAAATAGAAAATAATAATGACCAACAAGTTATCATTAATAATTATTTTAATGAAACCATAAATAACTTAAAAATAATTGTGAAAAATGATAGAAATATAATAGAAAAAGAATTAAATTCCATAAACAAATTTCTCGAAACTGAAAATGAAAAAAATATATATTTAGAACAATTATCAAATATACAACTTATTAAAAATAAAATAGAACATTTACAAGACAATGTTATTTCTGCACAATATGGAATGGTACATCCAAATATTCTAACTAACAATGAAATAGGAAAATATGAAATTGATTATAATAAATTAAAACACATTCAGATAGGAACAACATACTTTAATAATTCATGCCTAATTTTTGGTATAAAAATACCCAAAACATTTATAACAGTTAGGCTAAGATATATTGTTCCACTACCAAACAACCACAATGAAGAAATAAATTCAATTAGTGAACAAATTATTGAATTTGAAAATAAAACATATAAGTTTGAAGAAGATAAACATTTAAAGAATTTAAAATTAAGTAGTCACTGTATAATAAAGAATGATTGTCAATTAATAAAAAATACAGACCTAGAAATTTTACAATTAGATATAGACACAATATTAATTAAAAATGCAGTAAACATCAAAACGAATCAAACTTGTAATTTTGAAAACATTATACTAAATGGAAATTATTTAATAAATTTTAATAATTGTTCAATTAGAATAAAAGATTATTATTTTTCAAACGTAATTGAGAATATAGAAGAAAAACAAATTATTCAGAATATTAATATAGCACAGAATTTTTCATATAAAATAACGTTTCAAGAAATTGAAGCCGCAAACATAAATAATGTAAAAAATATAAAAACATTAAAATATCATACTAAGTTAACATACGGAGTTAATATTGTCATTATATTTGTAATACTTACTTTAATTTTAATAATTATAATAAAACACAAAAATGTTAAAATAATATTAAACAAAAGAATTCAGGAGAATCCTAATCTAAAGGAGGGAGAAGTTACATATTCAAATCCCCCTATACACACTTACATACGAAACGACCCTATAGATGAATTTATTACAAATATAAAAACTGTAAGCAATTCCCTAAAGTAAAGAAAAGTAAGTTGAAACTCATTTCCTATTTGAAAATTATAAAACTATTTTTCGGTCGCAATTCCAAGAATTGCAACTGTACAAATAATAATTTGTTAAATAAATTGCAATAAGCAAATTCATAAAATACGGTCGCAATTCCAAAAATAGCAACCAATATAATTTGTTAACTAAATTGTCAATAAATATATTTTTAACAATAAATGCACTTCCGCCCCATTTAAATTAAATTAAAAACTGCTTACCAACAATTTATTGAACTGCTTATTGAACTTTAAGAAGACTGTTAATGCAAATAAAATAGAATTAAAAACTATATATAAAACATAATTAATAAATGTAAAAGTTAGTCTAGTTCTACCATTAAGAAGTGAAGATTAAATAAAAGTGAAATTGTTTTCTTTTAACTTAGAAAAGGTGTTTTTTTTATTAATTAACGGAATTCAAATACGAAAATCGCACGCAACTGTGCGAGTACATGGCGCTAAAGCAACACAATAGTATTCGAGTAAAATCTAGCTAAGATTTCCAATTTAAAAATAGATCACTACCCGCAATACTTAGTTAGTTCGAATAGAAAACTATTTCATATTCCAACAAATTTTTGTTGGCTAAGAAAAAATAAAATAAAATAAAATAAAATATAATTTTTGGAATATTTGGCAAGGACGTTTATTTAAATATTTGAGGTCAGTGAGAAAGAAACTAAAAGATTTCGAATACCAATGCTAAGTGAAAGTTCATTGTACCAACAAGCAAATAAGGAGCAAGCTTTAGATTATTTATCTTAAGTTAGCAGCATTTATGAAATCATGAAATACACGAAATAACTAAATACGAAGAATTGACGAAATAATCAAAATCAACACATTTTCGTACATGTAAAATTGAAATGAACTTGAGCGAAAAGTGAAAATTTCTGGAAAATATGTACAACGTACATAAATAATTACTTTCTTAAAGATTCACTGATAATTGTAATTTGTAAAAATGAAAAAAAAAAAAAAATTGTTTTTATTTACAAAATTATTATAGTCTAATACGCATTTCAGCTCCTAACTAAATGACAACAACACGCGACTGTATTTGCATATACAGGGTGGACCATTTGTAATTTAGAATTTAATTTTTGTGTAAATAAGAAACGAATCATTTTTTTCATTTTCGTTTTTATTATTAGAAAGTAGAATCCTTCCGGTTAATTGTGGAACACTATTTCAATCAAATGACTTACTCGGCTGGTCTTGCAGTAGCTGATACGATCAACCCAATTTCTCGGTATATTTTCGATTTGCATTGTACCGATGGCTGCACCCATTTCGTCCTTAAGATCCTCAATCGTTGCTGGATGGTAAGCGTAGTACTTATCTTTAACGCCTCTCCATCAGAGTCAAATCACAGCTGCGTGGTGTCCAATGCACATCACCAACACTGCTAATAGCAGTTTGGTGATGTGCAAACGATCGACTGGTACGGCTTGCGTGACACGGCCCACCATCCTGTTGGAACCAAATGTTGTCTAAGTCCATATCTTCTAAAAAAGGCCACACAATCAGTTATCATTGTGCGGAAGCGCATACGATCCACTATAACACATCTTCCTTCCTCATTTTCAAAGAAAAATGGCCCAATAATACTGCCAAGGTAACCCTCGTTGAGAGTGCATTGGCTTCTCAACAATCGGGCATGGATTTTCTAAGGCCCAGATGCGACCATTTTGCTTATTAACGTAACCACCGAGATCAAAGTGAGCTTCGTCAGAAAAGATGATTTTTCGGTACAAATGCTCTCCCTCTTTTAGCGAACCGAAAACGTTCCGCATAGTCATGTGGCGTCAGCTGTTGTACCAATTGAATTTTATACGGCTTCATACCGAAGTCTTTCTGAAAATTTCGCAACAAAGAAGTGCGTAAAATGTTCAATTCCTGAGAACGATGGCGAGTTGATGTGATTGGTTCTTCTTGCATATTGTGAGCAACAGTAGCAATTTCTTCGGTTGTGCGCACTGTGGGAGTGCGAGAACGTGTTGTTTTATCCAATAAAGATCGAGTTGCATGCACACGTTTCACAAATTGTGTTGATGGCGTTTCTCTTCTACTAACTTTTGAACGTAATTTTCTAAGTATATTTTTAGTATTTCCCAAAGTTATTCAAATTTCGTTAACCACAAATATAAAATTAGTTTTCACTCAAAATAATCAGTAGTTCAAATTCCAAATGTTAGTTGGACCACCCTTTATTTATAGTATATGTATACTCGTATTTGTACAGTGGAAACCATAAAATGAAAACAAAATTAATTTAAGACATGATTCAATTAGAATTTATGTGCATACATATGTAGTACATGCTTACATATAACAACAGTATACAATTTACTTACATATGTATTCATAATAAGTATGGTATGTATACTTAAGTGTATTTGAGCTTGACATTGAACTTAGTGAGGTATCACTAGCAATTGAAGATAGCTACTTTATATTTGTTCATGTGTAGTATATAAATTAATTAATTTTAAAAAATAAACTCTTGAAACATGGTGCATAAGTACGAAAAACGTAGGTTTTCGAAATCTATATTTAGTTTTGCAGATTAAACCTATTGGGGTAAAACGAAAACTTTTCCGCGAAATCATTCATTTTAGTAATGATTTCTTAAAAACTAATGCCGATAAGTCGAGATGAATTTGTTGCTACGTAATCGTTTATACTACATGCTTCTAACACTTAAGACGTTTTATCACTGTAAGTATTTGATTAGACAGTGCAACGAAACTCCTTTTCCAGGAAAAGTTTTGAGTTGGTTTGAGAGTGTACCTTTATGGAAATTACCACCCTTTCACTTTTCACTTTTTATGCATTATTCAGTTATTTCGGTAATATTTATCAAGGATGAAACCGAATCAATGTAACTTTCCGGTTTGGGTTTTGCCAAGTGTATCGGTTTCGGCTTCGGAATCGTTTTTCAACATTTTTTCGGGTCTCAGTACCGGTTTCGTTGACAATCACACATTATATTATTTACATACTAAATAATAGGTAATCTTTTATGCTTTGCAAACTTACTTGTCTTTTCGATTGTACAAAAACTTTTATTTGTTCGAGTACATTATTCAATTAAATGCCGACAGGGATTGTCTCTTAATCTCGGCATGTTGTTTCGCAGGTGAAGAAAAATCAATAAATCCGAAATTTGCCGTTTATCACTATGAAAATTTGAAAGTAAAGGAAGACAATGTATCATTTACTTTATGTGTTAGGAAATCGTTAAACCGATATGCATAATCAGTGTTGCCAGACGTTCTGAGTAAAACATCTCCGATGAGCGGTGCTACAATCGGCTACAATCACTGCCATACAGACTGGGGTAAAAATAAAATTAAATAAATTTGTAAATATAGGGAAATCGGATCCCTTTATAACGATGATCGATAAAATTTTACTCAAAACCGATTTAAACCGGTTCCAGTGTTTGAATCGGTTTGAGTTTCGTTCTTTATCAGATGAAGATAACAGTTTCAGTTTCGGTTTCGGAAACTGAGTCGGTTTAAAATGGTTACGATTTCGAATTTAATTCTAGGATACACAAAAATGTGAGCTACCTCAATTCCAATCTCGCTTGAAGTTTCATTTATTGACAAATATGGAACTCAACTCATAAACAAAACTTTATATTCGTATAAGAAAGATGTTTATTTTAGGTTTGTTCTATTAATTATAAATATTTACAGGGGTCTCCATGGGGAACGAGGCAATTGCGTCAATGCTCGAAAACTGTCAAATTCAAACAAACGGTTTTCGCGGAAGTTCACACAACAAAGAAGAGAAAGAATCGATATTTCGCCTTCCATGCCACTTTTTTCAGTACATGGGGTTGATATTGTTTACAGGTCTAAGACAGATAATGAAGTAGAGACATCAGATTCTTATAGAGAACTAAATGGTTTAATAAGGACAGTCTCTGGAATGTAACTTATCGCAACAGTTAGACAACTTCCCTGCTCTCTGGCATTCACAATGGACCTACAGGTCTCGGAGTGGAAGTGTGAAGCAGATCCACACAGGCCTTCTTAACCTAATTTACAATCAAATTGGTTGATAAAGTCTCTATTTGAGTTATGAGTTTCTACAAAATTTATTTGAAAATTGTTAATTTTCCCCAAAATATTAAAAAAGAGTAAAGTGAAAGCAAAAATAGTATTACTCATGAAAAATATTTAAACATTACTCGAAGTAAAGATGAAGGCAACAATAAATAGCGAGAATGGTTTTATATTTTAAACTCTTGGCTATCTTGCTACATTTATAATTACTTAGATATGTCTGCTTCACGTATTTTTTGAGCAGCTACAATCGTGTAAATCATTCATCGGAGACAAATATTCAGTTGTCTGCATCGGCAAATCTCATAAAAATTAACATATGTACTTATATAATATAACTTAAAAAATCATTAGGTACTTTTTGCATGTGCACTTTAAGTCAAATTTTCTCATTATTATAATGGCATAAATTTAAATTGCTGTAAGTAGCAGATCTGATTCAAGTTTACTCTTCAACTCTGGAATGTAACTTAACAATTGCATATATAAATGGTTAATATGAACAAGGTGGGCCAAAACTAATGTAAATGTGCCATAATTTTTGCAAATAAGTAGTATCAAATATCATTGTGCTTTGACATTTATATTTTAAACAGATAGAGAATTAGTTGACAACAAGCAATGGAGCAATACATAGATCGGGCAACGGTGGAGTTTTTGACCCACCACTTGCCGGGGTATGTGACCTCCCGATTTGGCGAATTGAAACGGCCAGATTGCCAGATCTGAGCCGCAAAACTTATTCCTTTGAAGCGTTTTTAAATCTCGCGTTTACCACAACAAAGCACAAACCTTGCAAATCTGGAAAGCGAGCAGCAACTCGAAATGCCTTAAAACGAGCACAAATATGCATCAATTCAGAAGGTGCTGATTTGACCGCTATAATTTTTTCAACTTAATGCCATCAGTTTTACACCTTCAAGTAAACTTTCTGTGAAAACAGAGCTAAATTTTTTAAATTTTTAACAAAATGATAGCAATAAATATGAACGTACTGTTCCAGGTGTAAGAGCCGTACGCTCTTCCTTAAAAACAATTGCTCTTGTTATTCCTAGTTGCAATTGCTGCCAAAAACCGTATAAAATCTCAAGCCTTTCATTAAAAAGACCTCATGTATAATGCCAACCGACTTACCAAAACAAATAGCAGACAGTTACAGGTGGACAGGCCAATCTTCTCCATGAACTATTGTAGAATTCGTTGCTTCTCCCTGCTCATTCCATCTTCCCATCTTCCTTACCTAATTAGCACGGGATTTCTGGGAATCTTTCAAATAATTTGGATAATCTTTCAAACATTTCCTGCATTCATTGTGACCGTTCACGAGACATTGAGGCTCAGTGGGAACTATTAAAACAACAGAAAAACATCTTCCCTAAAATCAACAGAACAGTCTGTCTTTTGAAGGCTGGCATGAAACAACATTATTTTCAATACTCAATAAAGTTTATTCATTTATTTGTTTAGGTACTTACCATCTGCAGTACATATTCACCAGATGTTCCACAAATTTCATTCTTAATTCGATTCGATTTGTATATACTATATACAGCTAGTACATTGTTTTGTTTTTTTTTTATATAAATATTTTGCGCATTTTCGAATATGTTCGCTGAATTGTTTTATTTTTATTTATCCCGTACTTAACATTGACCCAGATTTGTGAAGCATACTTTAAAAGATATAGACACACTTTCGAGTAAACAATTCATTATTTCCAATTCACATCAAGTCTGATTAAATTAAAACGCATTTACGTGAAAAACAAACATGTTTTCTGTATAAAATAATAATATAAAACAAAAATTTATTTACAGATATTATTTATTTTTTTCTACATATGCTCGTTGAAAATTTAACTTTCAGAATTTTCCAGATATTATTATTTTAACTATAGGTACATAAATTAAGAGTTTAGAAACTAAAACAAAAATCATAATAATAATAATAATAATTAATATTTTGAAATTAAATCTTATGACATCAGCAAATAAAAAACTGAGATGATTTATCTAGTAGTTTAAACTTAGACTAAAACACAACAGATCTCTCCATTCTGACAATCTGTAGCTGGCATCATCAACTGCTTGGGACATCTGTCCCTGCATACACCCATATGTTGCTTGCAAGGTGCTGGCCTGTCCCTTGGCACTGCTCGGAAAGATGATGATTGATAATACACGTTTGAATGTTTTTAATGATTTTTTTTTTTTTAATTTATTGACGGAGAAAATATGGGTTTGTAGTTTTTGTAATACAGTGTATAGATGATAGCGGATGAGAGCGGAGAAAGGACGAAAGAACGTAGAAAATAGAAAAAAGAACGAATAAGAAAGAAAATCCAATTGAAAATGTGCTCACTTTACTTTCGCTATTTCGTTCTCGTTCTTCTACTTTACATCGATCGTCTGTCTACATTAAATGTAAAATAACAACAAATTTGGTTTTTGCTTTGCATGTAAAGTAAACGAACAATACGGGTATAAAGTAGGTCAACGAGAGAACGGATCACAGAAAGTCGGAGGTAATATGTTTTTATGTGAGGATAGGATAATTTTAAAGGATTGTAAATAATAAAAGGTTTGTGTGTATGTGTTTGTATATTTTATTTGTATTTAGTTTGTGTTCGTGTATGTGTGTGTTTTATTTTTTTGATTTTTCTTTGGGAATGGTGCACGTTTTAGAATAATTTTGTTTTCAATTTCGTTCAGTTTTAACTATCGAAAAGTTTTTTTTATAAAAAAAGTGTTTTTGTTTTTATTTGTTGACAATTTCATTGATAACTTACATTCAAAGCAACATTCGACTCCTCGATGTGAGTTGGATGGGCACAGTCCTTTATTTGTTGTTGGTACTTTGCAATCACTGGTGTGTACACATAGGCCACCAACAAGGGCACACTGCCGATCACCTTGATACACTTTAACCCCATAATACACTAAAATTGGAGAGTAAAAAATGAATGAATAAGTTAAGAATATCATCGCCACAGCATATACGAGTACACATACTTATTTATATCAGTATGTAACTTTGTACTGGATGCATGCACCCGCCTAATTTACTATTAACGATGTAAGTTATCAATTTCTGTAATGCACAATATACCCAGTTAATAATTTGCATACAATGATAATGGCAAAGTGACACAGTTTTTCTATTAATGTCGCAGCCACGCATTATTCGCACTTTTTCTTAATATCGCCCGCAGAATCATGCCCGATTTCGCCTTCGATGCGCCACGCAACATTGAACGCAAAGTTCAACTCAAACTGAAAACCACCTCTAAAAGGCATTTCTAATAATTATTTTTTTTTTACAATTTTCCTCAGTTCATTAAACCTATTGCCTTCGTAATATAAGTACTAGGTTCAAGAAGGGACAATAAATGCTAATACTTAATACCTTATTTTATGTTTTAAATTACGTTCGCGAACCAATTGAAGTTTTACAAGACAAAGAAGTACTTGAGTCCATTGACCTTAATTCATTAATGTACGAGTATATAAATATGTAGTTACACGATATGAACTCTTCAAAAGTAGGTTAATATTTTGTATTTTATTTACCTTTATTCAAAAGTAAATAAATTTGATAAAATTGAAGATTTTATTGATTGATCAGTGAGAATTGATGAAATTAAGATTATTGAGTTTAATTTTTGAAGGTTTGAACTTTTACACAATTAATCATTTGCTTTACTTACTTTTAATGGCACAACAGCCCATGGAGGGCCTAGGCCGAGCTTTTCGCATCCACTCATGTTGTGCGTGTTATATTTGTGAATGAATGGAAGGGACCTACAGTTTAATGCCGAATCCGAACGGCGAAGTGAAAAGCTTTGTATAGGCAATTTTTACTCTTGTAGGTTTGCCATTGCCTGCCAAGGGGTGATGTTGTTTTTTTTTCTACTTTTTTTGATTTTGCCTGTGCCGAGATTCAAACCCAGACAATCTGCGTAGTAGTCCAACGCATTACCACTACGCCACAGCGACCACCTAGTACATGAAGTACAATAATTAAAGCAAAATTAATTTATAGTCACAATTTTTTAAATATAGTCTAAGCTCTGCGAAAGAGTAGTTCAATTTATAGATTTCCTTACAAGCCATTATCAACTTAACTATCATGGCCGTAGTCAGGCCTACGAATGGGGGTACTAAGATTCCCGAAAATTGTTATTAGCAACGTTGGCAAAGTAAATAAAATTACGGTGCGTACGGTCAAGGAAAACAATATCTTGTTGAGCAAAGGGTCCGATATTTCTTGTAGCATAAGCAGTAATATCGAGTAATAACAGTGCTGTCACCGTGTCAAAAAAAAAGCTGGTCGCTTAAAAGCCTCATCCACGAGTAGCTTGATAACTGTCTGCAGGGACACTCCATCAGATTGGTGGCAGATGCTTTCGCTTCGGAAGAAAACATGTGGGAAAACTTGTTTATCAAATACAACACAGCCAGCCCCTCTAGTGCTGCAGTTGAGCAGTCAGTTCTATATAGTCGTAACACATTTGTTATAAAGGTTTTCGAAACAAAAAGTTAACTTTAACGATTAACAAAATTAAATTTGTGTTTAACGGTTTTCAGGTTATCGAAGTTAATTTCATGATTAACGATGTCCAGCGCAGCTCTGATGTATAGTGATGTTAGAGATCATTCCTATTTTACTTGTATCGCGATCCATAATATTACATGTACATATATCTATTGCTCTTTTTTTTATCTTCTACCTGATCTAATCCTATCTCCCTAAGGAAGTTATGTAATATATCCGTATCTATGGATGCTCTCTTTTAGGGATGTGTACTCGACAATGCCTAAAGATATATTTTTTAAATATATATATATTTTTTAGCTATTTTTGCTAGAACATTTTCTCATGAGTTCCAGGCCTAATACTTCTGCCAAAATTTCATCTTCGGATCGCAATTCTAAATAATTATAAATTTATGAAGTTCTAATCTAAGTAATGGTTCTGATATATGAGTAAGGTTTTTTGAGAACAAATAAAACTTAACTTCGGGAATGATAGAAAAAATTATTAAAAAAAATTATTTTAATATTTTTTAATTAAACAACAGTAAACAAGTAAAAATGAAAAAAAAAACCATTAGAACAACAACTAAATTCCAAAAAACAAAAACGAGTCAAACAAACCGTCACAGTGAACAATGCCGCGGAAGCGAAATCGATCGCTTCATTCTAGATCAGTCACTCTGGAACACACTGTACTTAATTAATTCCATTTTACTTTTTCGCAACATATTACTTTTGGCTGCAAAAACAAAAATACAACTAAGTAATCTCAAAATTAATTTCAGATATTACAAATTGTAGTAATTTCAGTATTATCAATATCTTTTTGTGAGTATTAAATTACTATATCAAGTATTAGGTTATTTCACGCTTAGAAAATACTTGCCATAGGATTGACAGCTCTTCAATCAAAGATTCAAAATCCATATTTTCTATTGATTCCAATTTTCAGTACATACATATGTGCTTACCATATGTATTTTACATATAACAAAATAATTCACGTGAACAAAGTTACGCCCATTAACCCAGTTTAAATACATTAGTGTACTCCAAATATACTCCAACGGAATATAATTTTCCAAATTAACACACTAAATTAATTTGCAATTTAGTTAAAAAGGTAAAGTTAAAACTTATATTACATTGAATGAGAAGTATTATCTCTAAAGATTATCAATTGATAAATCAAAATAAAATTTTAATTTAAGAAATTCATAAACAATACTGATTGATAGTGATTAACTTAAAAAAACCAACCGCTTAGCCTCACGAACAAAAAAAAAGTTATTGTACCTTCGAAAAATGAACCTGGATTTGTTTTATAATGATTCCAATAATATTTCGGATCCAACAATAACGGTTCGTGAGCTGGATTGTTATGAAAAAAAATATCTGAAAAACGTATATTGTAACTTTTTTAGGCTATCTTTTGCTATGGGGGAAAATTAAAGCTTACAAATAACACAAGGAAACAACAAAAAAAATACTCAGCCTACAAATTATTTTGTTTGAATTGACTCTGATTCTCTATCTTGAGAATCGTTATATAAAAAATACACTTGTTTACTAATCTACTCTAATTAAACTGTCTTTTTTGAAGTATAACATGAGAAATACTTACCGTTGTTCGAGCTTTTAACTAATTGTACCTTATTCATAATTTGTGAGTTTTAAAAAATACCAGTTGATTATATTATTTAATTTATTAAGAGTTATTGTTACAAAAAGTATGAGTTCTTCACGCAAGTCTTTTGTTAATAATCCCGACCATTTCTACTACGTGGTGATATGTGGTAAATTTTGTCAAGAAAAGCAACGAATATAATATGACTTTGTAAAAAAAAAAGTTATGTTGCATATTTCGGAAAACAACTTGGACAACCAGACAAATGATGGGTCCCACATAAAGTTTGTAAGGCTTGCCTGGAGTCACTTCGATATTGGAGTCATTAGAATGCCGATGACATGGTCAGAGCCACGAAACCACCTTGATTATTGCTACTTTTGTGCTGTGAATGTTAGAGGTATGAACCGATACAAAAAGCGCTCTTTCCAGTATAAATGGATTTCCTTTATCTCAAAAAGTAAAGTCAATTCAACAAATATATTAGTATTTTCATATTCAGCAGACCAAAATTATCTATAATTGATTAACAAATTCCATGCCACAGAATCAGTGTTCCCCTGTGTTATCAATTGAATTTCGTTCGAAAACAAAACCATATAAAATTTGAATTTCGGAAATTCATAAAGATTAATACTTACTGGTACATATAAACTTGTTTGTGTTATGTACATACATATCTACATTAAAGCGTCTCACGAAAAATAAGTGGTTATACCCTTCTAAAAAAGAGCCTGAGTTTGTTTTATATATAATGATTCCCAAAATATTTCGGTTCCAACGATAACGTTGGATCGTTATGACAGCAGCTCTAAAAATCGTATATTGTACGGGGGACTTATTTCAGGCTATTTTTTTAAAGAAAATTAAAGCTAACAAACTATAATTACTTTCTAAAATATGTATAAGGAAATATCGAAAAATCTTTTATTTTCATAAAAATTGCTTAAAAATATCTCAGGAAATGGCAGCTTATTATCTCAAGTCGATTAGCAAATTAATCAAAAATTATTAAGGAGATTCTAATCATATTGAGTATCTATTATTTGTGAGCTATTATTATTCCACATTTTCATAAAACAAGACTAAATAAAAAAAAACCCATACAATACAACCATGATTTTTTTATGTTTTATCAAAATGATCCAACCGCTGGAGCCGTACTTAATATTTGGGGAATAATCACAAGATAAACCGAGGTTCATTTTCAGAAAGTTACAGAAAAAGACTTTTTTTAATGGAATATCAGGCGCTTTAATGTACTTATGAGTATGTAGGTGCATACGCACTTAAACACTTATGTATATGTGTGTACTGTGGGCAAAAAGTAGTAAGACTTTTTAATTTAAATTTCGCGCGGAAACCCATTCATCAAAATATTATTTTTTTAAGGTTGGTATGACTGTCGGTGACATCTGTGCCAAATGTCACATCAAAATAATCATTAGTGATTAGTATACGCTTGTCTTTCTGAAGTACAAAAAGTGCATTCGGCGATTTTCACAATAAGTGAAATTATTTAACAAAGAAGTTCCATTACATTTTGTGTGCGGAATCAAATTTCTGGTGCCGAAACGTTCAGAATGTTGCAAAAGGCCTTCGGTGATAATTGTATGTCGCGAGCAAGTGTTTTTGATTGGTACAAATTGTTCAAAGATGGTCGAGAACGCGTTGACGACGAACCACGTTCAGGACGGCCATCAACATCAACTGATGATCAACACGTCAATAAAATCAAGGAATTGGTGCTCGAGAATCGACGATTAACAGTCAGAGACCTTACTGGCATCGTTGGAATATCGGAAGGATCAGTGAAAACCATTTTAAAACATCATTTGGGCCTAAGAAGAGTGAATGCACGATTGGTTCCAAAATCACTGCATTGGTTTTACGAGACCATTTTGCCAAAAATTCGACTGATATCGTTCCGCAACCACCCTGCCACCCTATTCGCCTGACTTAGCACCGTGTGACTTTTGGCTATTTTCTAAACTCAAAAAACCGCTTCGTGGACACCGTTTTGAGTCAATTGAAGACATTAAACATGAATCGCTAAGCGCATTGAAGGCTATTCCGGAAATTGACTTTAACAACTGTTTCGAGAATTGGAAAAAACGTATTGGGGCCGGGGGGGATTACTTTGAAAGAGACGAAGTAGATTTGGAAGAATGAATAAAAAAATTTGAAATTATGAACAAAGTCTTACTAACTTTTGCCCACAGTAGTATGTATTTTTATTTCTGGAAAGAGCTCATAACTTTTATCAATATGTAAATGATTATGGCACTTTGAAAATTGAAATTGAATCCCATGACTGGCGGACGCTGTTATGAATTGTCAATTAAATGAATGATTATTCTTATGTTGCTAGCAAGTACAAAATTCTAATAATACAGAATTGTGATTTATCAGTTCCGGCAAACAGATATACGCCCCTCGTAGCATCAAATCATGCGTAAAATGACGATTAAATCAATGTAGAAGGAAACCCTTGTGGTCGCTGTGGTGTAGTGGTAGTGCATTGGACTGCTACGCAGAGTGTCCGGGGTTTGAATCTCGGCACAAACAAAATCGAAAAGTAGAAAAAAAAATTTTCTGCACGGCACCACCTCTTGGCAAGTAATGGCAAACCTACAAGAGTAAAAATTGCTATGAAAAGCTTTTCACTTCGCCGTTCGGATTCGGCATTAAACTGTATGTCCCTTCCATTCATGTACAAATATAACACGCACAACATGAGTGGATGCGAAGAGCTCGGCCTAGGCCCTCCATGGGTTGTTGTGCCATTAAAAGTAAAATAAAGTAAGAAGGAAATACCCGACGTAAAAATGTTATACATTAACTAAAATATTGTATGATTAATGTGGTGCAATTATTTATTTTTGTAATACAATTATTGAATTTCAAGAACTACGAATGAAATGCCCGGAATGAATATTAAATAATAACACTTTTAATGTTGGACAAAATTCGATATTGTATATGGTTTTTGAATTAAATAATGATGAAATTTTTGCAAGTTTTTTTTTGGCTTTTGAAATTTAGATATAAGATGTTTTTAAGTAATTTTGAATTTCGATTTATTGTGCAGAAACAATTAATATTGTGCAGCTTGCATTTACATACAAAGGCTAAATTAGTATTTAGCTATTGTTTATTAGTAGGCAATTTAAAATTTCTTATGGCTATAAAAAACTCCGTTAATTTTATTAATTTACTTAATAAATGTTAAATCAAAAAACATATTCAACTCACTATTATATTGGGGAAACTCATCAATTTCGTTGTCCTCAGTACCGGCACAAATGCTATTTATCGAGATCAGAGCGATCAAAAGGAAGCCAATTGTATATAGGAAACTTTTCGATGACATTTTCTAATCTGTTATGTTTATGTACTTATTTTCTTAATACTTAGATTGACTTTGTATTTAAGTATATAATTCCAATATTTCTCGAAAAAGTCAATGTTCTTCTTCCAAATAATATTTTTATTTTCACAAATTATGAGACGATATCGGTTTACTTGAAAATAAATTTAAAAAACTCTTTCACTTTTCACTATTTCCTTTTTTCTATTTTCTTAGTCAGTACACTTCTTCGTAGCTCGTTTACAACTGAATGTTCTTAATTATTTGATGTTTCTTTATAAATATAAATTTTCAAATCTTACAAACAAACCGAATACACAATAAATAAATAAATTTAATTATTTATAATTTTGGGCACGTACATATGTTTCTCAGCGTGATATATTTTAAACACAACTCTCCGCAAAACGAACAATTCGATGAATGAATATGGGCAGAGCGCGAGTGTAGCAATGAAATTAACAACAAGAAGAACAGCAATAACGGCATAGCGCAATACTCATATACTCGTCATGCTCCACAATGCTGGAGATAGTGTAGTAGTTGAAGAGTACTCGTGAGTGACCGAGAGAGTGTAAGAGATATTCTCATCGAAACTAGGGAACGTCGTTAAAGATCGCTCGCTACTGAATTCCGCGCACCAATTCGCACGCATCGGTCGCATCGCGCGCCAATTCACTTTAGGAGCGCGCCTCTTTATTATTATTATTTTTTTTTTTTTGTGTACTTCCTCTGGAGCATTTGGATGGAAATCAATGTATTTGTTGCATATTAACAAAAAACAAGAACAACCAATATTTGTTATTAATTCCAAAAAACCAAAAATAAATAATGAAAGCACACAAACACATGCTGACAGACGGACACACACAATGTATCCCAGTAGTAGAATGGAGTAGGTTAGACGGCATGGTATTATACCATTGTGAGGCAGTCTGTTGTACGCATATACAACGGATTTTGAGCAACCCATATGCAATACATTAAAAGAGAGAAGATCGTTACGCTCTCTGCCCATCTCTGTATTAAACCTTTCCAAAATTCCGGTAGAAGGGATGTAAACTTCGAAGAGGAAGGTTAGATATAAGGTTAGTTATATATCATAAGCAACACAGCCGAAATTAAAAATCAATATAGGTAATACATTTTATTTAGCTTTTTCCCGTTCGTTGATCATTAATTTATTTTAAAGTTAATTTCAGTTACACTGAACGAAAATATTATGTATTGTCTTTTGCAATTCTAGGCAGAATGGAGTTCTCAGTTTTAATCAATTTCAACTCAAGATATATTTAACAAAATCTAATTTGACGAAAAAATTAATTTTTTAATTTACTAAAATTTTAATTTCAACTGCTCACAAGTTTTCACTGAACAAATATTTTTCAAGGGTAGCATCCCTTCAAATGAGTTTTTACTTTTCTTTCTATCTTTCTACCAACAAAAATTGGCCTTGAAAGACTTTGGAAAATATCGATCAAAGAAAATTCGTCAAAAAGAAAAAACAAATTTAAAATACATCTAATTTTTTTGTGTATTTTTTCATAACGCAGATTCGCCTCATAATTGGTATACAAAAAATTACCCTGCATTTAAGCTATTTATCACATTTGAAAGCTCGGGGAAATCTTCTTCTAAATTGAAGCGATAAAACATTGCAACTTTATACTCTAAAATTCAACGCGGCGTGCAATATCGCACCGGAAATATTTTTGTCAGATCACCAAAATCGCCGTTAGAAAATATAGAAGCTTTCATTTATATACCGAAACATGAGGAAACAATGTAATTCTTCTTCAAAGGGTATATTGAAAAAAGTGATATTTCATATTACATTTTCTTTTCCGATAACATTGCAAATCTTTTAAAAAGCGTATGCCTCCGCGGTGACGCAGAAAGTATCTAATAGACGGAACCTTGCAAAAACACCAGCCGCGCTCTGCCACGAGTCCGCACGCGTAAATTCCGCGTCTTGTTGACCACTTCCATCTATTTTTTTAATAAATTTCAAATAATTTTTTGGCATTATTTTTATTTTTTTGTGTTTAGCAATTTTTTTTTTTTTTGGATGACATTTTCTAGAGCCGAAGTTTACTAGTTTGAAAACTGCAAAAGCTACACCGCAGTTATTTACCATTTTAAAATATGATACTTATCCCAAAATCTATACTATACAATATTGAGTTAATTCATAATACTATATATTCGATTTCTCGTTAATGGTTAACATTTATGGCGATTCTGCCACTGGGATGGATGGAGTGAAATATTACAATATAAAAACAATTGAAAATCACAAACATAGCATTATGTTTTTGTTTTAATAACCACATTATTAGGCTGCAACGTGACTTTACCATACTATACATCATACTTCATTGAAATCAAGTGATCTTCTCGATAAAATAAGATAAGAATTTGTGGGGTAGAATTTGGAATGCCTACTCCGTGCAGTGGAGTGAAGTAATTGATAATAAATTTATTTACTATGACAAATAACAATTACTGTATTATTATACAATATATAAGTATGTACTTATATGTATATATATATATGTACACACATAAATACATATACTAGATACAGTTGTGACAAAAAAGTAGCGCTGGCTAAATAACAAAAATTACAGATACCAACTCGTAGCTCTAAGCCAATAGTAAATAATGACAAATTTGTAGTGGCATTTCAAATATTTACCATTACTTACAAAGTGTGACAACTGTTAACTTTTTCTCTATGTATGAGAATGAATTTTGGCTTATGGGAAAGCTTGAATCATAAGTAGAAAACTAATTTCTTGGATTTTTACAGAATCGTCTGTGTTTTGAGATATTCGCAATAAAAGTTTATTTGATTTACGTAGCTAAATTTTATTTTTAAATTAATATAAATTCATGTAATTAAACAAAACGTTAAAACAAAACGTAGCAAAATAATTGCTAACTTGGTATGATGAATTCATTTTCAATTTCTGACATTTATTTTGTTCTAAAACCTATTTCAACTGAAGCAAGTGATTAGCGTACCGCAAAGGCCATTGTCTACAACCTTATTGTATTTTTGCTGTAAAATTTTTAGCCGTTTTTAAATTTTGCGCTCCACCAAGTTTCTCATTTTCATTAAATTCTAAAATAACCATAACAAACCGGTAATACTCAATAATGAAACAATTAACTCTGTACTTTAATTTCTAGTTAAATATTCAGTCTCATTTTCTGATAAGTATAGTAAAGCTTCAGAAAAATAATATGTAGCAAATGAAAAATATATGTATACTTAATTGAAAAAATGTTTCTTTTAAAATTTTACAGTACAGTAGAATATATACTACTAATATGTATAGGATGTCCCAATAAGAGCGCCCAATTTAATTTTGTGCCATTTTTATTCTGAGTAATTGGAAGCTCTGAAATTTAACTGCCTTCGTCTACGATTTTTCCGAATATTCAAAATGGAGCGCCTAACAAAGGAACAACGAAATATCATTGTGACAATGAGGCCGGAAATGCATTGACTGTGAATAGCATTCGTTGCAGGAACATGATAACGGAATTCTTGTTACCTCAACTGTACGGTATGGGTCTAGACGACACATGGTTTCAGCAGGACAGTGGCACCTGCCACAACCGCTATCGAACACCAAGATCGGGCAATTTAAAGCCGTGCGTTTTGCTTTCTTTGGGGTTTTGTGGAAATCCACAAACTATTTCTGAGCACAAGGCTGATACCCAACGCGTCATCTGTGTGATAAAGACACATCTTTCTCAAAATGTCATCTAAAATATCATTCAAAGAGCAAGGATCTGTGATCAGAGACGCGAGAGCCATTTGCCAGGATATCTTTTTCCTATTACAACGCAATAAAAATATCACCACTCGCGTTTTTTTTTTAATTAGGTCGTGCACTCTTATTAGTTCACCCTTTATATTACAATATACATACATACATGCATAAACTTACATTTCCAAGCAAATTATTCAGGGGCGGTGTTATATTGTTTGCCCAAATTTTTCCTTATGCCACTACTTTAATTTTCACCACAGCTGTAGTTTGTACGAGTATTGACAAATGCCTTCAACGTTATTGCATGAACTCATGGCGATATGGAAGCGAACTACACATATTCTGTGATAAATGAATTACAACTTTTTGCAAAACAATAAAAAAATATGTATATGTAATCAACTTACATATATGACTTACAAATAAAAATGAATGAATACATAACATAGGAGTATTAGAAAATTTACATACTACGTACGGTATGGTAAGTATGTATATCCTACTAGCAAACGTACATGTCTATGAATGAGCTTAAAGTAGAATGAAATCAAGTTAATCTACTATATTTACGAGTAAGCACTAAAAATTCCCCGTTTTGTAGTTGGTAGTTAAAAATACTTGACTGAGTTACAAATACATACATACTTAGGTACTATGAATGCCTACTATATGTGTGTACAATATGTAGGTTCATATGTAATGTAAATGAAAAATGTACACGCATCGCATACATATTTTGAATTGACAAGTACTTATTGCTACTTTAATTTGCTAAAGTCCTAACATGCATTTTAAATTTTGACAGCAGAAGTTCCAACAAAAGCAGCATTTTCCAGCTCAAATCTTCGGAGTACATATTGTTTCCAAAATTTGTTATTTAAACTAAAAGAACAAAAACGCAAGTTTTCGATAAATCGCACCGTAGATAAGCAAGTGAACACTTCTCCCTCTTCTTTTAATGGCACAGTAGCAAATGGAGGGCATAGGCCGATCATAATCCATCGAAAACAGGTTTTTCAAAATTAATTTTTAGTGCTTTCGAGAATTAAGGCAGCGAACATTATGTGCTTATGTACGAATAGAGTAGGTGCTGATGTCAATAACAAGCGAACACATACAATGTTGTCGGACATAGCGTTTGCCTAAAAGGCCCACCATTAATTAAAACTTAACATGTAAAGTTCGTACAAAGGAAGTACAAGAATAATTTTTAAATTGTTATTATTAACATACAAAAAACAGTAGAACTCATCCCATTTGAAACCATTTATTTGCTCAGTTAATTTTCCAAGTTAACAATTTAGTTTTACTTACCATTTAATGAAATACGTTGGACATGTTGTCCAAACTAAAGTTTGAACTTTTTTTGAAAAATTATTTTTTACTTACTGATCTAATGGGGTTTTCAATACGGACATAACAATTTAGTATTTAAATAAAACAAAGAATAATTGAGATTTTGGACTGAAATTTACACATATTATATTTAAGTACGGAATTCAATAACGCTGATAAGACCACCGCGAGCACGTTTACAGCGATCGATTCGTTGGGGCCAATTTTCCACCACTCTGCCACATATATCGGCCGCAAAGTTGGCAATTTCGCATTCAATATATCCATAGCGTTGGCTTGTTGCATTGTTGTTGGCTTATTGGCAGAAACCAACAACTTAACGTAACCACATAAAAAAAATCCAAAAGCGTTAAATCGCATGAGTGAGGTGACCATTCGACTGGACCATTTATCGATATTACACGATTACCGAACTTCCCCTACAATAGATCCATATTGATGGAACCACATATCACTGATGTCAAGTACATCTAATTCTGGCCAAAAATAGTCCTCCAACATGGCAAGGTAGCAAACTGCATTGACCAGAACAGGGCGATAATTTTGATCGACGAAAAAATACGGTCCAATAACACCAGCGACATGAAATCCACACCACGCGATTACTTTTTGTGGATGCAATGGAATATCTTGAAGCACACGTGGCTTTGTTGCTCTCCAATAATGCATATTTTGCTCATTGACAATGTCATTAAGCAAAAAATTAGCTTCATCGCTGAAGATGGTTTTTCGATGAAATTCCGGATTATCTTCCAATCGGAGAAGTTTCTGCGCTTCAGATGTCCACAAGGCTTCCCTTATTTTGTTAATTTGACCATGTAAGGGTGTAGGCCACGATCTTTAAACAAAATTCGCCACAATGTGAACTGAGAAATTACCAATTCGACATTTGTGGTAAAGGCATAACATTTGCCACAATGGCTGTCTATCTCTTTATCGGTGTCCAGTGATTGCATTTCCTCCCTCATTCTCCCTCTTTCTTCCTCTCATCTATCGATCTTCCCTCCAATCAACACATGCTCTGCGTTCATATTGTGTATGTTGACTCGAATTTATCCACTATAGGACGCACAGCTTGTCAGGTTTTGTCAGGCGATTATTACGAATAAAAATTGGAGTAAGCGCGCTCTAAAAGTAGTGGCCACCGATTCAGAACTTCGGTAGACTTTTCAATGATTTCCAAACGTTGCTCGTTCGTGAACTTCACATAATGATAAAAATATAAACCTTGAATGACGGTTTGATATAGCCAGAAGGGTTCGTTTTTATTATTTTTTTAATCATGGAATTATTAATGTTTAGTACAATCTTGTCATATAAATAATAAATTATTACTACGGAGGATGCTTGCTAAAACGTGTGTGACATGCAGGAATCATTATTCTGTTCCCTAAATTAGCCGTCTGAAGATTTCAGCACATGAATTCTTTTAAGACATCTTAATTCGTGCATAGTAACTGAAAGTCGAATGGCTTCAATGTTGATGTAGTCTTCTTTCATGTGTCACAGCGTGTTCTTGAATGACCCGATCAAACCATTTGATGTTAAGATCGTTGTGAAGTTCTTGGTGTGTGACATATCGATATGCATCAATTATTGCAAGTAGAAATTTATTTTGGCTGCGTTGTATGATTTGCCTAATTGACATCATCCCCATAACTAGATTCCTTACGTCCAAATCGGCTAGATTATTGTTAAATATATTATCCGTTTACAATTTAAGCTGAGTTTGGGGTGTTTCCCTACCAGCCAGCACATTTCTTTTAGTCTTAATTGGAACTGTTTACCTTTTTGTTTTTGGCGCTTCCAGTTTAGTCGTGAATCTAGATGCAACCCTAGATACTCGAGATCCATTGAGGGTAATGTGTAGATTTCAAATATTTTTTTTCCGCGACTTATATGTAACATAGACGGACTTGGACTCATAAGTTTTATTTTCCAATCTTTCGTCCTTTGGCCTATCTTATCTAGAGTTTGTTGCATACATTTGACTGCTTCATTTTTCGATTCATCTGATGCTGTTACGATTGTTTCGTCAGCCGTATAAAGTAGATAAAGGAGCGGCCCTAAGGCGCTAACTTCTGGTACTCCGGATAAAATGGGATAGAAGCTCGAGCAAGCCTCCTCTTGCTAAACCTGGAATTTTCGCTTAAATAAATTCGATTCGAGTTTACGGATAGCAATTTGTTAATTTTGTATACACTCAGTCAAAGCTTGGGAGGCGTCAAGAAAAACTGCTTGGCAGTACTTCTTTTCCTCGAATATGATATCTCGGTCACTGTAATTACTCGATGAGTTTGATATATGGTAGAATGCCCATTTCTGAACCCAAACTGAAAGTCTAGTATGCGTACTAGCGATTTTAGACGTCTCAGTAGTAGTTTCTCGAATAACTGTGATGTAGATGGTAATAATGATATTAGCCTATAGGATACTGGTACGGGCATGGTTCGAAAACATGCATTGAACAGGTATGTCAGCATGATAACTGCTTTGCATTGTATTTCCTTCAACAAACCAGGTGAAATATCGTCATTTCCAGGAGCTTTTTTTTAGCATTCATGTGGTTGTCTATCCCCTTGTGCCACTTCCAGAGCAGTGAATATTTTGATAGCTGTAACTGTTTGACACGCAGGTGTAGGGTCAATACTCGTCAGAATATCATGTGGAACACTGAAGCTCAGCTTATTCTTCATTTTTTTCTGGCCCATTGACGTTAGGTATTTATAATTTGAAGCACTTGCACAATTGTCGACATTACGGCTGATAGCTTTTACTCAGCTAAACTCATGCCAACCAATAATCCAACCATCAAAACATTTTACAAACGTATTTTCCGGAATCAACTTTAGTTCTCGCTCGCTCTTTTATGTCTTCTTCCGATTGAAAACGGTTGCCTCGACGTGGTAATTTGAGTTTTGGAAAGAGCAAAAAGTCAGCCGGAGCCATATCAGATGAATACGTTGGTTGTTCGATCATATTTGTTTTTGGCCAGAAATTCGTTCACAATGATAGCCTTGTGAGATGGTACGTTGTTGTGTTACAAAATCCATGAGTTCTCTTTCCACAAGCTTGGCCTTTTTCGAAGAAATGTCTCTCTCAAACGTCGCATAACGCCCAGATAATATTCTTTATTTACCTTCTGACCATCTGGCATGAATTCCATCACTATTTCCTTCACTTTATTGATGTTAGCTTCAGTTGAAGACGTTGATGGCCAACCAAAGCGAGGCAAATCTTCCACCACATTTCGGCCGCTTTTGAATGCGCTGTACCACTCATATGCACGTGTTTTTGATAAAATCGATGCACTGTAAGTCTTCTGTGACATTTTCAGCGATTCGGCACACGAAATTTCATTTGCAATACAAAATTTGTGCCAAATTCTTTGTTCAATATTTTCATTCATTGTAAATATCGCATAACACACTTGAGATGAGCTGATAAATTCGAGCACAGTAAACAAACTAAATGACAGATCACGTCAGGATAGTGGACAGTGGTGTCAACTTTGCGACAAACAGCCCCTTTAAGCGGGCTGTTTAAATGATCATTCCTCGGTACATTTTGACACAATGTATTAATAATATTTTTTTATTACACGCTGAAATAATTCGTCATATTTTAAATTAATGTTTCAATATTAAAATAAAAATAACAAAACTTCCCTCAGGCGACGTACTTTGTAATTATTCCATAAAAAAAAAATTTAACATTAAAACTTGAAATGCTTATTTCGTTGAAATTCTAAAATATGTATTAAAAACAACTTGTATTTACATGCGTTTATATTAAAGAATATTAAATAGTACGTCATAAATTTAAACATTTTCGCATTCTGGGCAGAACATAAGTACATACATACTCCTACATATTAAGTACTTAAAATATAATAGTTAAGTATATAGTACTAAATAAAAAAAATTAAGTATAAAAACTTATCGAGCCTTCTAATTTGTAAAACAATTAGCATATTGTTTAAATAAAGCTGTCACTGTTACGGGTGTTGTGACAATCGAGCCAGCACTGTATTAAGTTATTCATTTTTATGTACCTACTGAATACCAACTTTACTTAGCTGATGCAAATAAAAGTTCAGTTATGGTTTTGTTTCAGGTTTAATTGTATATAAAGCTGCGTACTAAAGCTTTTGAAATGAGCTTTTAGACTTTTACCAGTGTTGCCATTGCTTTAATTTTTACCAAATGAAATGGTTAAGTAACTACGATTTGTTTTCAAATGGCATTCAATCGTTACAGCACATTTTTGCAATTTTGTTCATCTTTTACAGTAAATGTATATTTTCAGATAAATATGAGGTCGAAATAACTAAAACTTTTGATTTTTATTTCGTATGTATTCGGTGTATGGTTTGGTTAGGGTACCGACCTTGGAAATCTAATAAAACCAAAATTAAAGTTGTAAAGTTTGAGTATTTGGTAAAATAAAAAGAAATATATAAGAGTAATATTTGTTGTCAAACAATGTGTCAAAACAAGTTTTGAAATCCAGCTGATTTTAACTTTTGTCGTACGTTGCTCTCGACGTACGTGCCCTATCGGGCCCAATCTCACTCGAAATCTTAAGTATGTATGCTCACACTTGCTATGTCATAGCTTAAAAACGAAAGCGCGCTGGCCATGGAAAAAATAGACAGCTCACTTTACAGTTAAAATTTTGATGATAAATATTTTTTGTGAATTCACCATCTACATGAGGTTAAGGTGAGCTGCCGAATCCGAACGTCGAAGTAAAAAGCGTTTCTTAGCCAATTTGGAAGGTTTGCCATTGCCTGCCACGAGGTGGTGCTGTGTAGAAAAATAGTTTTTCTACTTTTTAATTTTTGGCTTGTGCCCAGATTTGAACACGGGACCTCTGCATAGCAGTCCAGCACACTCCCAACTAAGTAAGAGAGGTAAAATACGGTATAAATGTAGTAAAGTATGAAATTCTATGTGGGCAATGATATTGTACTCTTGAAGGAAGATTCTAAGAATTAAACAAGCTGTACAACGTTCAAGGTCTACTGATACCGATAAAAATTTTGAAAAACCGACAACGATAAGAATGCAAGTCCCGATGACAGTACTGCAGACGGCACTTTTGCCGAAATCAATTGTTTTGACCCATAGTTAATTTAAAGATCTACGAGAATGGGAAGCTATTGAAGCAGTATTTGGATCCAATGCTGAACAAACCAGTATAAGACTGTGTTACCTCAACAACTCGTGTCGCTTCTCGAAGCCCACCATCAGAAACTTTATCTTAAAAACAGACGTGAAATGAAGGTATTACACTTAAATTCTTATTGATATCAATGATTTCTGCATTTATATAGCCCATTTCATATCACGAAAAGATTCATATTCCCCATACACATGGGTCCTCACAAGATCTTTTTTAATTTGCTAATCTTTAAAAGTTTAGCGATCTATGGCGGCAATGCTTGCTTGGTTTAAAGAATATAGTACATTAGAAATCATCCAACACTAGATTACTGAATGTACTTATAATGATTCTGATAGATATGTACTATACCTAGTATATTTTTGGGTATATAAAAACATGACAATGGCGATGATTTCATAGGAAAAATAACTTTCATATTTTGAAATTACTGTTGTCAAGTCAAACTGGTAGTGTCATAATTGACATTTATCTACTACTAACTAATTTTTAGCCAAACGGTGGTAAAATTTAACATAAGTACTACAAACATTTGGCTCGTTTGCTGCAAGACTGTCCTAAATAATAAATTATAAATTTCGAGAAAAACACATTTAAACTTCTCAATTTAAGCTGCGTTTTATTGGCCATTTTGTTTAACTTCTTCTTCTACTGCGTGTTATATTTGTACATGAATGGAATGGAAGGGACCTACAGTTTTATGCCGAATCCGAACGACGAAGTGAAAAGCTTTGCACAGTAAATTTTTACTCTTGTAGGTTTGCCATTACCTGCCAAGAGGTGATGTTCTGAAAAAATTTTTGTTTTCTACTTTTTTTGATTTTGCCTGTGCTGAGGTTCGAACCTTGGACACTCTGTGTAACAGACCAACGCACTACGCCACAGCGAGCACACCGTCTTGTTTAACATGTGTCAATAAAACGACCAAGTTGTTAAGTCCATTCTTCCATGTATTGTTATTCACAATGAAGATGCAGGTGAAACATTTCACGAAATATCGCTAACTATTGAAATGATTGCCCGTCTTTGAGGTTAATCGTCGGAATTTTTTTTTGGTTTTTACTCTTCGTAAGAATGTTTAACAGCGAGAAGACAAATAATGGTATTCCTGCAAAGCTCATTCGTCTTTGCAAAATGACACTGAAAATCGACATCTCCGGCACTATCTTCTACAAGAGTGTCATACTGCTAGCATACGCTGATGATAATGACATCATTGGCAAAAACGCTCGAGCAGTCAGTGCAGCATTCTCCAACCTGAAAAGGGAATCTCGTCGAGTGTCAACAAACAAAGAGTCACGGCGTCTTGGACAAAATGTTGCTGTTGACAATTATATTTTTCAAGTCGTCAAGGATTTCGTCCATCCAGGATTCAGCATAAACACCAACAATAATGTCAGCCTTGAGATTAAGCGGAGATTAACTCTTGCCAACAGGTGTTACTACGGGCTTAGTAGGCAATTGAGAAGAAAAGCCCTCTCTCGACCGACGTAAATAACGCTCTATAAGTTCCTCATTCTTCCCGTCCTAATATATGGCGCCGAGACGTGGACATTGGCCATCAATGATGAAAGGCTGTTAGGAGCGCTCGAGAGGAAGATACTCCGTACGATCTACGGTCCAGTATGCGTGGACGACGTGTATCGAATAAGATGGAACGATGAGCGGCATGAGCTGTACATGGTTCGCAGGCTGGGTCATGTAGAGCGAATGGAAAAAAGCTCTCCGGCTAGAAGGTTGTTTTATTCGAACCACGGTGGAAGAACACGCAGAAAAGGGCGTCCTAATCTCCGTTGGAAAGACCAGGTGCAGGGCAACCTGACTGCACTTGGTCTTATCAAGTGGAGCCAGCGTGCACATAGCAGAGGCGACTGACGAAACTTTATAGAGGCGGCCAAGACCGATGTTATAGAGCCAGCTAAGTAAGTAACTAAGAAAACAAATAATGGCAAAAATATTTTATTGAATAAAATAGTCTAACAGGTATTAAATTATAGAATTTTCTATAAATAGAAAATTATCAATAAGGTGTTGAAAATAAATAGAATTAGCAGATCCCTAATGACAGAGCTGACCTCTTTATTTACATATATTTGAGATTTTATGAAAATTTTGTTATTAAATAGAAAATAAATTTTTTTTTTGTTTATTTAAATTTTTAATTATTTTTGTTTGTTTTTCGACAATTCCTACATGTATAGGTATATATGTATGTATTGTATTGCATGTGTTTTATTTCTTATGTCGAACTGTTCTTTTTTTCGTTACTGACAGTTCACGGTAAGGTGTTTATGCAAACCAGGGATGTTAAGCAACATACTTAATAGCTATACATAGCAGCTATAATAATATTTGTTATATATATGGTTTTCGTTGTTGCTTTCCCATAAAATTATAGCAACTAGTTATACGTAACTACTTATGGTAGTTGATACAATTAAAAACGACAAAAACTTTTCTCATATGAAGAGTTAATAAGATACAGTTATGATTTTTTTATCTCGTTTCTTTTTTCTTGATTTATCACAGTCTTGCAGCAAAGGAGCGATATGTTTAATTAACTAATGACATCAATAATGAGTGATGGTGAAAAGTTAGCAAAAAAAAACTAAAAAGTGATAATAAAATCAAACAAAAACCAAAATTTTGCACCTGTGCTAATTTTACGCTTGATACGAAACGTCCAGATTACGTCAAAGCGTTATGATGATGTCACAAGCGAAAAGTGTTTTTTTTTAATACATAGTGCAATGAATAATATTGTTTATGAAATTTGTGTAATTTGTTGTCAAAATCAGTATGAGTTTGGAAGGAATTAATCACCGACAAATGCGAGTATGATCCAATAATTCATAGAATATTTTTTCTGCTTATCATAAATAGTAAAAATAATGTGAATCATATAAAAAATTGCTTATTATTTTAAAAGGACTTTCGAAACCTTTACAAGTATTTCTAGTTAATGATTCTATGAATTTTTGTTATGAAACCTAAGTAATTTCTTATCATTAATTATGTAGCTAACGTGCCAATGTGATAAGTGTCATTTGACAGTAAGATTTTCTCCTTACTTCTTAGTTGTTCTCATTGCTCATTGCTTTATAACATTTGATTACCAAAAACCGGGGAAAAAACAAAAACAACATGTGGGAGTGGAATATTAAGAGTTCTCCCTTTTTTTTGCTTACCATAATGCTACATCATGACCGTTAAAATATATACGCGTTTCACGTAATAAAAGCCTTTTTCGGGTTTTCTATCGACACTTTTTTTTGATATTTTTTGATGCTCATAAAAATTTTTGAAATTTCCATTTTTGCGAATTGACTGAAACTCAAAGCCCCCTCTTAAATTTAATGCAAAACTGCATGAAAATAAACTGCCAAATTTCATAAAAAGTTTGACAAGTTATTTTTATGTTACCTGCTATAGTCGCCCCATTTACACAAGTTATTGCTATGTTCATATTATGTATAACCGGCACTTTGCACTTTCACGAAATAAAGATTAAAAAAAATAGAAAATAAAAAAAGTATAGCTAAGTTAAGCCCGCATTTTCTAATTGTATTAAATTTTTCTTTTGTTTTTAGTTCGTTCTTTCAATTTAATTTTGCATTTTTCCTAGTTTTTAGGTCCCCAAAATCTGCTCTCTGCTAATGATAGTCTCGGGTGCACTTGTTAGTTTAATTTTCACATGGAATCCATAAAACAACATATCAAGTCTGTATTGGAGCAAAACCCAATTTCTTTGATATTTAAACTATGGGAAAAGTTTCCTCGCATTTGTGCGATAACAAAACAGAATATTTGTAAGGCATAAAGAGAACAATGTGACCCAAACATAATCTCTTCAAACATATTAACTATTGTCTTTTATAGGAATGGAAATAACGCGAATAATAGCTTTTTGCCCTCAGTTACCCGTAGTAACTGGGGCAGTTATGGCGTATAATAACTGCCATAAATTCGAAGAAGATAAATTAACAATTCTTCTGTGTATCTTCTGGCAAATCATTCTCTTGTGAAATTGTTGAGATATCTAACATACAACTAAGTACTCTCCTGAAGTTGTGCAATCGTGCACTGGTACACTGGAGCTTTATAGCCGAGACAAAAATGTGCTTTTACTTATTAAATGAATTCAATGGTAAAACAAACAATCAATTATCCTAACCTGTTTTCAATGCAGAAATCAATTGCATATGTGTGCCTGGTGTCACTATCAAAGCCATAAGCCGAAGGCATAGCGATAGTTCACCTAGGGCATCCAATACCCCGCGGCGGATTTACCTGTAGGCAGATTAGGCATTTGCGTAGGGCCTCCAAAATTAAAAAAATAAATAAAATAGTCGTAGAATTTGAGATTTTAAATTTTGGAGAAATTTTTTAAATATAAAAATTTGAACATTTTCAAAAGCAAATAGGAAAAAAAGAACCAGGAATAAGCAAGCTTTGCGTTTGTATATTACTTTACTTACTTTTAATGGCACAACAGCCCATGGAGGGCCTAGGCCGAGCTTTTCTCATCCACTCATGTTGTACGTGTTATATTTGTACATGAATGGAAGGGACCTACAGTTTAATGCCGAATCCGAACGGCGAAGTGAAAAGCTTTTCATAGCAATTTTTACTCTGGTAGGTTTGCCATTGCCTGCCAAGAGGTGGTGCCGCGTAGAAAAATTATATTTTTCTCCTTTTTTTTATTTTTTATTTTGCCTTTGTTTATTTTGTTTGAAAAATGCAATTTTATTCATTTCATTTCATTGTTTGTTTGAATTTTGTTGCGTTAACATCAAATTTTCGTTGCATGATTTTGAATATTGAGAACAATTATTTGTGTTTATTGAGTATTTCTATTAGCATAATTTAAATTTTGATTTGAAATTGATATTTTCAGAAGAACCAACAGTTTTTTTTAAAACTACCAAGACCAACGTTGTTGCTTTCATCATTTAATGATTCTTAATTCACTCAACAATTAGTCCATTTTATTTAAAAAAAAATTATTGAAAAATATACTCTAAAAAAAAGAACTTTCGAGTCTGGAGCACAAAAACGACTACGAAAAAAAATTCAAATGAGGAAAAATGAAAAGCAAATAAACTCCCTTGCAAAATGTATGTCTTGGGATGGAAATGCTCCATCTACCAGTACTGCGGTGGCAGATAAAAATGTTTCACTACCAGTAATAAGTAGCTGATAACGATGTTAATCTTTCAAATAGGAGTATTTGTGTAGAAGAAGGTGCAAGTGATAATTGCGTTGCCATTACCAATGACATAGAGATTGAAATTGAGAGTGAATTAATAAAATGTATAAATACTTATCCTAACTTATCCTGACTTGACATTGGTTTATGGCCAAAAATAATTAGTAATGATTTGATAGAACATTGTATTTGTACAAAATCCAAAAATGTGGGAGATTTAGAATCTTCTAAAAAATGTTATAAAGATAATAATGATCAACAAATATACCGAAAATTAAATGATGTACATTTTTATATGACTAAAATAAACGGAGCCCAAGAGCGAAGAGAATGGTTGATTTATTCTGAAACAACGAAATCTGTTTATTGCTTTGCTTGTAAACTATTTAGTAAAAATCTAATGTTTTAGTTTCAGGATATTCCGATTGGAAAACTATTGTAGACGTTTGGAAAAGACATGATAGTCGAAAGAACATAAAAGTTGTATGTGTGCTTATGTTCGTCGTGCTAAAATAAGTGGTCGCGTCGATTCCAAACTTTTAGAAGTAATAGAAAAAGAGGCAATTTATTGGCGTGAGGTATTAAAACGAGTCGTTGCTACAGTTAGACTTTTGGGAAGTTTGGGACATACTAATTCTTCCAAAGGCAATTTTCCCAGCTGTATTGAATATTTGACTGAATTTGATGACTTTTTAAAGGTTCACTTAGAAAAATACAGTAATTGCGGGATTGGACATGTTAATTATTTATCTAAAACCACGTGTGATGAATTCATAGAACTTATGGGCAAAAGTGTTCAAAACTCCATTGTTGATGAAATAAAACGAGCTAACTATTTTGCTCTTATAGTTGATTCCACGCCTGATGCTAGCCATACTGCCCAGTTAACTATTATTATCAGGTATGTAGATTTAGATCAACAAATTCAAGAAAGGTTGATTTGTTTTATTCCGATCGAACATCATGATGCAACATATTTAGAAACAACTATTTTGTCCAGCTTGTCCGAATTAGTGTTGAACATTAATAATTTCCGGGGACAAACGTATGACAATGCTTCGAACACGTCAGGCATTTATAACAGTCTCCAAGCTAAAATTAAAAGTTACAGCAAAAATGCTGTTTTTGTGCCTTGCGCAGGACATTCCTTAAATTTAGTTGGAAATACAGCTGCAGAATGTTCTTCGAAAGCTATTAAATTCTTTGATTTTATTCAAAATGTATTCTTCTTTTTTCCTCTTCGACAAAGAGATGGGATCAGCTAATGAAAACTGATCAAAAATTAAGCCATAATTTAAAATGATATGTGCTGAAGCTGTATTAACTGTACGAAAGAATTTTTCTTTCATAGTTGTAGCTAATATCTTTGCGGGTAAATACTTCTTGTGGGTGTTTTTGTTTCTGGAGTCGAATTAAGTGCGACTTTTTAGTTTTTGGCCCATATCTTATAAAGGGTAAGGAATTTCTACTTACTGTCTTCAGCATAGTTGTAGCTAATATCTTTGCGCACAAGTATATAAGATAGAAGATATCGGGTAAACACTTCTTAATGGTGTTTTTCTATCTAGAGTCGAATTAAGAGCGACTTTTTCGGTTTTTTGCCTATACCTTATAAAGGGTAAGGAATTTCGACTTACTGTCTTCAGCATAGTTGTAGCTAATATCTTTGCGCACAAGTATACAAGATGGAAGTTATCGAGTAAACACCTCTTGAGGGTGTTTTTGTTTAAGATTCGAACTAAGTGCGACTTGATTCGGTTTTTGGTGTATAAATAATAAAGGGTAAGGAATATCTATCTTTATATAGTGCACATAGATATAAGCTACAACTATGCTGAAGACAGTAAGTAGAAATTCTTTACCCTTTATAAGATTTGGGCCAAAAATCGAAAAAGTCGCACTTAATTCGACTCTAGAAGTAAAAACAGCTTTAAGAAGTGTTTACCCGATATCTTCTATCTTATACACTTGTGCCCAAAGATATTAGCTACAACTATGCTGAAGAAATTCCTTACCCTTTATAAGATATGGGCCAAAAACCGAAAAAGTCGCACTTAGTTCGACTCTAGATAGAAAAACAGCATTAAGAAGTGTTTACTTGATAGCTTCTAACTTATACACTTGTGCCCAATGATATTAGCTACAACTATGTTGAATTAAGATATCGGGTACATGTGGTGCATACATATTACATACATACATATGTACAAATTGTACTTATGTATGCTGGTTTTTTGTTTGTTTGTTTGTTTCATAGGTACCACAGAACTCAAGTTCTTATACGGTCTGATTCCTACTGGCGAAAACCACTTACTTCCTCTACTACAACTATCTCCTCGGCACTACCATTAGACATTAATTCGCGGAGCTGGTTCAGCATGTCGTCTTACTCCGTTGTTGGTTATGTCTATTTCTGAAGTGCCACCAGTTGTTGACTGCTGTTCCCGACATCTCCTGTGTTCGCGATCTGTTGTAGCCATCGTTCAGCATTTCGCCATCGTTCCACATCCGTAGCGTGGTTATTATATTTTTCGCTGTATTGTGAACATCAGTCCATTTCTCAACTGTCAGCTTTTCAACTGTCGACTGCTCACTAAATACTCTCTCCAGCTCTTCTCTGCCTCTGTTGAAACGTTGATAGTGAAAGAGGATATGCGTTGAGGCCTCTGGTTCGCTCTGGCTTAGACATATGTAGGCCTTAAAACCTCCATGAGAAATTGGGTGAGATAAAAATTCAGGTCTCTGTACTTCCGATATATCAATTTTAGGATATTTGGAATTAAGTTACCATTTCGACGCAACACCTCGATCGCGAGTAAGTCGATGTGTAAGGGAGTATTTGTTGTTATCAATTGCAGTTCTGTCATTTCGGAATTTTCGATCGAAATTATAATTTTGATAAAGTGTATTGCTTCGGAGTGATATAGAAAAAAGTGTAGTAATAATAAACATAAGTAGTGCTTTCATATTCGTGCATTTGTACCTAATTTCCTTACCTACTTATTGTTATTTATATGAAATAAGGGATGTCTCGACCATCAGACAATTGACGTCACCATTTCAGAGTTGACTCAAACCTTACCCCAAAAATACTGATGTGATTTTCACCGGAGTTGTGAGATTTACACAAATCGCCGAAACCAATTGACGGAATTTACGCAAAAAACAAAAAAATGGATAAAGGCAAATGAGTTCAGCAAGCTGATTTAATATTTCAATAACCGTCATTATATAAAATTGTGTAGCCTTACTTACAATTTATTTTTACCGATCCATTTTAACGTATTCTAAAAAAAGTAATCGAACACAAAAGGGAAAACTAACAATGGAATGTGATCGCTGTGGCGTAGTGGAGTAGAGTGTCCGGGGTTCGAATCTCGGCACAGGCAAAATAAAATAAAAAGTAAAGTAGAAAAAATTATTTTTCTACACGGCACCACCTCTTGACAGGCAATGGCAAACCTACAAGAGTAAAAATTGCTATGAAAAGTTTTTCACTTCGCCGTTCGGATTCGGCATTAAACTGTAGGTCCTTTCCATTCATGGACAAATATAACACGCACAACATGAGTGGATGCCAAAAGCTCGGCCTAGGCCCTCCATGAGCTGTTAAAAGTAAAGTAAGTAACAATGGAATGTGTTTTACAAAGGTTAATAAAAAGTTGAAGTACCTTTTTCTCAGAATATACGTTTTTAGAATTATGCCAGTCTTGTAGCAATTGAGCGTTATAGTAAAATTTGATGTACCTAGAAAGTTATAAATACTTATGTACAGTTGAACAAGGTCACAACGGAAAATCGAAAATTCCGGTTAACCGAATTACCCATGTTTATTGTCTTTTAATATAATTATTATTAAAAACTAATAGCCTTTTTTGCACGATTAATATAAGCAAATAGAAAAACACAAAAAAAAATTTAAAATTTTCTCCTTCACGGATACTTAATCACGGTTTATAAAAGTAAAAAAGCTACGCACAACTTTAACTATCCCGGTTAATAGATGTTGCCGGTTCATGGTGTTACAGGCAATAAAATAAATATTTCATGCAAAAGTGTTAAAATTGGATAATAGACACGTCCATCTATAGTTCAATGGCAAAAATCGGTTTTTGTGATATCTATCCGTGATGAAAATCATACCAACAATCATAGAGATTACGCAGTATAATGAAATTTCTTTGCAATAATATTACTAAAAAATTCAGTTTTTTAAAGTTTTATTCGGTTTAGGTGTCTTTAACTACATACTATATATCATATGATGTTGTAGCAGACCATCGGTTTTTCTGATCTCTTGCTTATGTATGAGAATAGTTCTTAGTTATGCCCATGTTTAATAATGACTTTATTAACTCACCCAGTATGCAGTTAGGAATTAAGTATATGATAAATTCACTTGGTTTCTGCTAAATAGCTTTGATGAAATACTCTTGGCTTGACCGCTTGCCTGCTGTCATCGATTTTTATACCCTACACACATTGTATACAGGGTATATTGGTTTTGATTGAGTGACGGTTGTTTGCAATGCCCACAATTCGGCGTCGTATCGAAAATCTAAAATAAAATAATGCCAAATTCAAATACTTACTTTGCTTTTAATGGCACAACAACCCATGGAGGGCCTAGGTCGAACTGTTTGCATCCACTTATGTTGTGCGTGTTATATTTGTACATGAATGGAAGGGACCTACAGTTAATGCCGAATCCGAACGGCGAAGTGAAAATCTTTTCATAGCAATTTTTACTCTTGTAGGTTTGCCATTGCCTGCCAAGAGGTGGTGCCCTGTAGAAAAATTATTTTCTACTTTTTGATTTTGCCTGTGCCGAGATTCGAACCCCGGATACTCTGCGTAGCATTTCAATGCACTACCACTACGCCACAGCGACCAAATTCAAATAACCTCGAAAATAAAAACTGTTTACATTGGGCAATGGAAATATGAAATATATAGGAATTAGTAAATAGAACCAAATTCCGTACACACTGATTCAAAAATTATTATCATTGGCCAATAACTACGACTGCCTTCCACACATGTTATATGCTCAAAGGACAATATAAAGGGGAGCTGTAGGTATAACGAGTTAGACGGATAAAAAAAAATTTCATGCAAAAACCATAAAAATATTATCCACCATTGAATGCAAAAAGGTGTTTTATTTCAGAGAGTGCATAAGAAGATTTATAGCTCGGCCACACCCGAACTTAGCTTTCAAACTAGTTCTCGTTGTTGTTGGCTGGAGATCTCATACTTTAGTCATTGACAATTAGGTAGTTAATTCAATTAAATTCTTATAATTTGTGTTTGTGCTGGCTGATGCAATTATTATTTGAGTACAACCTAGAGCAAAAATTATAATTTTCGTTTGTTTTTCAAACTGATTTGACTCTCTGATGAAATACAAATATACTGTGTAAACGTGCATACAGAAAAATAAGTCCTGCAACTGGTAAAGTATGCCAAGGTGAATTCGATCCATTCTTTTAATCATATAACACAATTTTATACTTACAGTAGATATTTTAAATTACAAGTTTGCAATATTTTTTCTATGACTCTGTTGATTTGAATATTTTATTAAATGTCTACATGTTAATAAAGTTAATGGGTTTGGACATGAAAATGTCATTTATACGATTGCTCGTTTATTATATCAAAATATGTAATTGAGTTTCATAGCAATAACTTTTCAGGCCAACGGTGGGACTTGAATAGTCGGACACATTTTCAATGGCAGCAGAATGTGTTAATTTAAGCTTAGCATTATTTCAGTGACAGCTATATATAATTTCTTTTTTGTTTTCTTTTAATGGCACAACAGCCCATGAAGGGCCTAGGCCCAGCTTTTCGCATCTATTCATGTTGTGCGTGTTTTTGTAAATGAATGGAAGGGACCTACGGTTGTGTGCCGAATACGAACGGCGAAGTGAAAAGTTTCTCTTAAGCAATTTTTATTCTGTAGGTTTGCCATTGCCTGACAAAAGTTGATGGCGTGTAGAATAATTGTTGTTATAGTTTTTGATTTCAGGCCAACGGTGGGACTTGAATAGTCGGACACATTTTCAATGGCAGCAGAATGTGTTAATTTAAGCTTAGCATTATTTCAGTGACAGCTATATATAATTTCTTTTTTGTTTTCTTTTAATGGCACAACAGCCCATGAAGGGCCTAGGCCCAGCTTTTCGCATCTATTCATGTTGTGCGTGTTTTTGTAAATGAATGGAAGGGACCTACGGTTGTATGCCGAATACGAACGGCGAAGTGAAAAGTTTCTCTTAAGCAATTTTTATTCTGTAGGTTTGCCATTGCCTGACAAAAGTTGATGGCGTGTAGAATAATTGTTGTTATAGTTTTTGATTTTTGTTGAGCCGGGATTTTAACCTCGTACACTCTGCGTAGCATGTTCGCGCACTACCAACTACACCATTGCGACCAGCTATATAAAACAATAACTTTATATTCGTATAAATATACTATAATGTATTTTATTATTTATGTTTTGGGACTTATAAAGTTTTCACAATAAAAAATAGCTTACTTAGCTGAATTTATACAATAACTTTTTAGTATCATTAAAATCACACTAGTATTAAACAAAATAAAATTAATAACTATTTATTGGTAAGGGAACAAATCTATGCACTGACCCATTGCTCCGCATACCACCCTAATGAAAGACAATTTTGTAATTTTTTTTTTAAGTTACAACACAACGATTTATTGTAGCATTTACAACATACCACATGTAAAACAAAATACAAATTTAGTGTAATACATTGTGCAATTAGTAAATTAGTTTCTAATTAAATTAGAATACAAATTTAAGATCCATATGTTCCCAAATAGGCGCCGCAATTGGAACAAATATGGTTTGCGTTCTTGCAGGAATCCATGCAGTATGGAATGCAGCAGCAGCAACTGAAAATGCACAAACATATACACGTACATATGTACTTAGTATATATAGTAGTACTACATATATGTACATATAACATATTGAGTATATATCCATTTTATTTTCTGGTATTCACATACATGAAACGCTACCAAAAATAATTGATATTTATTAAATCGAAAATATTTTTGCTCACTCTTTCAATTACAGCTTCAATAAAGATGACCCATACTCAGACAGAGCTGGGCATTGTTAATTCCAACAAACAAAAAAAAATACCGAAAGTTAACTTAAATCTTTAAGTTTTAGTTTTAGTCTCCAAAAACACTTAAAGAAAAGTGTTACGACTAAGTAAGTATACAAAACAGACATTCAATTACAACAGTCTAGGGATGGTTGTGTTGTATTTGATAAACAAGTTTACACATACTTTTTCGCCCGAAAAGACTGCTGCCTCTGCCACAAAATTCTGTTAGTTATCAAAAAAAAAAAAAACAAGGATGATGTGTCTTGATTTTTTTGCTGGATGACATCACTGCAACAATCATCAGCATGCTCGTTCTTACTGCTTGTGCTGCACGAAATATCGACCTCCCTCTTTCCTCATCGAGACCATGGCTTCCTTGACTGTTTCTTTACCTTACCGACCTTCACTTCTCTAACCACATAAGATGAAACTTATGGTGGAAGGTAGCAGTGAGCTGACACACCTTCTTAGTTATAACAGTTAATAGAAGAAAATTAACGGAATTTAATCAAAATTAACGTAATAATGTCATTAATTAACGGAATAACGATATTTTGCCAAGCTCTGCTACCAAAGCATACCGGTTGAAGTATGTTTGATCTACTAGATACCACCAAACAGCTTTAAAATAGTTTTCTAAATATTCGAGAAAGGACGAAACTTCTCCTCTCCCGGCACATTCAGCAAAATAACATCTTTTTAACTCGTTTCTCTTTTCGTAAACCAATAATCAATTCTTAAAACAAAAGATTTACATTTTAAATCCTCTGGTAACTTTTTAAAAATGTATAGACATGATAAATCTGCCCCAGTTACCCCTATACAATTTATGTATGTGTATGCCAGTTCCAGGATCTTATAAAGACCATATTTAAGTTCAAATTTTAATAATTTAATTTCTTCCACATAATATTTCTAGTGACTTTTTAACCCTAATCCGATACACCCTTTTGAATCTGCAATTTAATCATATATGTTCACAAGCTCATAGTTGAATAATTGCTTATAAACATAAAATTGCTACTTACGTTGCCACTAAGAGAATTGTCGCTATCAAGTGCGTCTTCATGCTATTCTTATACTCAATTCTGGTCATTTGCCGTGCATGACACGACGGGCATATTACCATAACCGGATGTGGTCCGAAAACGGTTCCAAGACCACCTAATGGAAGTAAGAAAAAATATACAATGAATATTTAAGTATAATCTTAAATTGTGTAAGAAACAGCATGCCAAAAATGTATAACAATAATATTTGTGCAAAATGATTAACCCTAGCCTGCATGCCAAGAATCGTTCAAAATCACACTTGTATATATATTGTGCGAACTAAGTGCGACTTTTTCGGTTTTTGGCCCATATCTTATAAAGGGTAAGGAATTTCTTCAGCATAGTTGTAGCTAATATCTTTGGGCACAAGTGTATAAGATAGAAGATATCGGGTAAACACTTCTTAAAGCTTTTTGCTTCTAGAGTCGAATTAAGTGCGACTTTTTCGATTTTTGGCCCAAATCTTATAAAGGGTAAAGAATTTCTACTTACTGTCTTCAGCATAGTTGTAGCTTATATCTATGCGCACTATATAAAGATAGATATTCCGTACCCTTTATTATTTATACACCAAAAACCGAATCAAGTCGCACTTAGTTCGAATCTTAAACAAAAACACCCTCAAGAGGTGTTTACTCGATAACTTCCATCTTGTATACTTGTGCGCAAAGATATTAGCTACAACTACGCTGAAGACAGTAAGTAAAAATTCCTTATCCTTTATAAGATATGGGCCAAAAACCGAAAAAGTCGCACTGTATTACATTATACCATACAATTTGTAGGTACTTATATGAATGTGGTCGCTGTGAATTAGTTGGTAGTGCCCTGGCCTGATACGCAGAGCGTCCGAGGTTCAAAGCCCGGCACAGGAAGTATCATAAGCGATGGCAAACCTACAAGAGCAAAAATTGCCTTAGAAAAACATTTCACTTCGCCGTTCGGATTCGGTATAAAACCGTTTGTCCCTTCCATTCATGTACAAACATATAACACGCACAACATGAGTGGATGCGAAAAGCTCTGCCCAAGCGCTCCATGTGCTGTTGTGCCATTAAAAGAAGAAGATATGAATGAATGCAAGGGGTCTACAGTTTAATGCGGAATTCGAACAGCGAAGGGAAAAGCTTTTCTTAGACAATTTTTACTCTTGGATGTTTGATATTGTCAAGTGGTGGTGCCGTATAGAAAAATTTGTATTACATAAATATTTAAGTTTTGAACCCGGACACCCTGCGTAACATTCTAAGCTGAAGGATTAGTATCTTCAAAGCCGCGTACTTAGTTGCAGTTCAATTATTGAAAATTGCTATTAAATACATACATTTTAGAATTCTTTAGAATCGTTATATTTATGAAGAGGTAACAGATGTAGGTGGCAAAGCGGAAATTGTCACGAAAATGAAGGGCCAGCACCCTCTATCTTATCATGCATGAAAAACTGAGGATGCATACAAATAAATAATGACAGTATAATATGCATTCACTATGCGCCCTCTAGAAGAATAACCCACTTTCCCTCTATCGATTGATAGAGGGACCCTCTTTTCCTCTATCGATTGATAGAGGACGCTGCCCATCAGTTTCTAGTAAAATTTTACATTTGAAACATTTGAACATTTGAAAGAATGAGCAAGTATAGACTAAAAAAAAATACAAGGCATAAACAAATGGCGATTGTGTTACGATACAATCTCCAGCAAAAACAGCAGCTAAGAGACAGCGAGGGTCAGCCATTGAGGTCATCGAATACCCATGTGCCCAACGAAAGATAAGGGCAGAAGATTTACTTGAAAATTGGCCTGAAAATCAGCCCTCCGTGGAAAGAAATCAGCTCGCATCAGCACAACACAATATACTTAGACGAGATTTGCCAAGTTTCTAGTCAACTTCATAACATTCGTCAGTTCTCAGACCGGCAAGTGACTAATTTTCCACCTGTTGAGATCATAAAACCTGAATATTTTTATAATAATTATTATATTAATGATGATGATAATGATGATGATGGTAAGATTATAATTATAATGATGTAGCAAATAAGTTCTCATTCTCAAGGAATATTTGCACAGGGCGTTGCATACATTTGAGATGCAAGCGATCAAAATAAAGTTAATCCTGATGTAGCACACCCGGGATCAGAGAATCATCAAACTGAACTATACAAGGCTTGTCGTTTGCATGAATCAGTACATAAACAATTTCAATACATGTTCGTTAAAAATTCCTTCGGCCACGACCCTAATGTCTGCTACAGACTCCGGTTTTTACAAAATTTCTAAACCTAACTGGAAAACTTGTGATTGTATTCAATCTCTCATTCTCTCTCCTTCTTCCTCTCACCTATCAATCTGCCTTCCAATCAACTGAAGAAGTAAACTTCTGGAGAGTGTCCCACAGATGCACACAACTTTTTACATAATAGTTAATAGCCGCACACTTTCTATGTAAGCATTCTATTAACAATAATAAATTAATGTGAAACCGAAAATATAAATCAAAGGTACATATTTTTGTGTTCACTTTTCGTGTGTATGAAAAATACAAATGCAGAAGCGTAAAAATTTGCATACTAACTTGGTTGCACAGCAAACACTTGTTGTTGGGCCGGCTGAATATCCAGAACTACCGATTCGGAGGCGCCGCCCTGTTTGTTTGAATACATACCAGCTGCCGGCGGTGCTGTTCCATCCAGGTTCATTTCTTTTTCTGATGACATTATCGATAATAATTTAATTTTAGTTTCCAAAATTCCAATTTTTTTTTGTATTAGTTTTTGCACCCCGTCGAATTGTGTCCAGCACTCTCAGATACGTGCGTAGAACTGTCTCATATGTGCTTGGTCAAACTAGAAAATATCTGTTCGTTCGTTCTTTTTCAATTTGCTTTTTGTGGTTTTTTTTATTTTAATCTCATGATGTACTGGATGATATGATGTCGAATAGAGACAAAAAGCTTTTACGGTTTCGTTACCCAAGACGAACTCGAAACAACATGTGTTGCAGAATTCAATTTATACATACACAAATGTTTATATACATTTGTGGATATAAGAAGATGCTCCTTTTGCAATTTTTTGAAATTCGTCACCTGATTTGGTACAAGCAAGAAAAAATTATTTGTATGAACAATGGGTAAAAAGTTTAATTGAAAAAAGAGGTTAATTCTCGAAATGAATTAAATTTTTTTTTTTGTTTTACCAATACCTAGTGAAGATTTGCGACAGGACGAACAGGCACCGTCCTTGGTATAGTTGCCCCCCACTACATCATGGGTATCGTGGGACATAGTTACAGAATTCGAGCATGTGTATCGCGTCACTAACTTACCCTATGACTCTGTCAACAGGATGTGTTTAATGTTTTTGGCCGATGACGCCCGTAAACCACAACAGAAGATAGTACCAAACATGTATGCACCACCGTTAGACACTGATCGCCCTTCCACCGCTGAGTCGAAGGGCTCAAGTTGGTGTTGACGGTGCGGCTATGTATGCGAACAATGGAAGTCAGAACCTGAGCCCAGAAAAGTCCTGGCGAAATGGTACTGGAGCCATAACATGAATTTGAATGCTCTGAGCTGAGCTGCGATGGGACGATGCTGTGCCACGGCTTTCGGGCTACTCAGTAAGCAGACTGAAATCTTACGAAAATGCCGGTCCGGCTAATGTCTCAGCTGTCGCCGTCCCGGTAAAACCTTGGCAGGCCTAGTTGTAGGTTCGAGATACGTCAATATTAAGTTGGTGTTACAGGTTCGGTTGAGTTTGCTCCCGATTTGCGCTGACCTGGCTCTGAACGCAGGTATATTGAAAAGGAGACTTGCTCGATTGCCAGATAAATCCGGCAATAAACAGGTTAAAAACAACAACAAAAATATCGGCATCACTGGACCTCATCGACTTGGAATACCATGATATCAGGAAGATGACAAGTGCGGCTACTGCAGAAGTCGGCTGAGCACTTGGAGACTCCAACCGGAGTATCCATCAGCATGGCACAGCGACGTGCCATCGCAGATAATGATGTCACTAACCTCCAGCACAGCAACAACCGCATCAGGAAGGCAATGCTGGAAATGGAGATAAGCGATATGGAACAACTCGTATCAGCAACAACGGCCAACACCAAGGTAGGTGTACCGGAAAGAAGTGTACTTTTCGAGATGCTCAGAGAGGCTAGTATTGCACCATCACCCTCGTCTAAGAGCGTGAGAGTCCACACGTGTCTAGACCTGGAAAAAACAAGCGCAAAATTAACTGCAGGAAAAAAAACTTGCGGCACGGTAGAGACGCATCCGGTGGATATGAATTCAAAGGAAAAGATATCTAATTCTAAGGAGCCGAAGAAAACAACATGGACCGTGGTAAGGCGCAAGGATACGAAGAAGGCAAGAACAATAAGAACCAGGCTTGACACCATCATTGTGTCGAAGGCAGGAGGCGCAATGTATGCAACACCTTACGGAAGGTCAAGACCTGCGACAATTTGAAAACACTGGGAGAAAATATCAAAGCCATACGGCGAACGGCGAAAGGTGAGCTGCTACTTGAACTCAAAAGGGAACCATAAAAACAAACATCTACATATCAGGCGGCAATACGAAAGCCGGGGATACTGCCCGATCTACCTGCATGCTGAATACAATTGGAAAACTTCTGAAACGCATCATGGCAAACAGGCTCCATAAGTCACTTGGAAAGCCGGGAGGGCTCCCAGTACGTCAGTTCGACTTCAGAAAAGGATGGTCCACCGTTAATGCAATACAAGCGATGAACATAGCACGCGAAGCTACCAGTGGCAATGGCAAGAAAAAGTACTGCGCATTCATGACTTTGGACAACTCGGCGAGCTGTACTCAGATTATGAGTGCATTACAAGGATTTGAAGTACCGGAGTACTTATTGCAATTAATAGCAAACTACGTCGAAAACAGGGTATTGGTGTTTGATTCCGATGGCTGCGTGAAACGGTACCAGATCAAGAGAGTGGTTCCGCAGGGTTCAGTGCTCGGACCAACGTTGTGGATCGTAATTTATGACAGAATCCTAAAACTGGATCTCCCCGAGGATACACCGAACAACGATAGTGACAGTAGCTAAGGGTGAGAAGGTGGCTGAATAGTTCGACGTTGGAGTTGGCAGCGCAGAAGATCGAGGTCGTGCTACTGAAGAGCTGGTCACCAAGGCAAGGTATCGGACTACGCTATTTGCATCATCGCAAGTATAGTGCCAATTGACTAACATGCACCAGAAATGAAACGGCTATATGGCAAATTTGACCAAAGACCAACGAGTGCTACAAAAAAAGAGAATAGGCAGCGCTCCATTATGAAATGGAAGGAAAGTGGGAGTTATCCGAGAAGGGTCGATGGAATTTCAACCTTATAACATAAAAGAGTGGATATCACGCAAACACGATGAACTGAATTACCACATAACGCAATTGCTAAGTGGCCATGGGTGTTTCAAGCAGTACCTACATATGTTTAATTTCGGAGAGAAAGACCCGTTTTGCCCGTTTTGTCAGAGATAGCCTCTGGCGAACCTCCTTCTGGAATCAACTTGACAAAGCAGATACGTAAATACCATGAAAACGCTATACAACGCAGAACGTGCGTGTAAAGCTGAACGAATAGTAAATACCGGAAATGAGGAATATGCCAAATATATGGAGGCAGTAATCGTCAACTGATGATGCAACCAGACAGATATGGACAGAACCATGACTAACGATTGATCGTTACGCTCATAACGTAATACGTAACGGTGGTTTCGGGACGAACATCCGTACGCAAGAGAGGTGGTTTTAGCGTAAAAATGTCACGCACTGACTAAGGTTTTTATGCTTTCCAACCGTTAAAAAAAAAAAAAAAAAAATTAACAAATACCTCATGGGCAAAAAAATGGGAAATGGTATACTCTTATAAGAAATCTTCAAAGCTCTCGCCATAACTGGGCGTAGAACCGTAGGAACGAATTAAACTTTAACCAATTATACCAGTAAAAGGAACTCACAGCATTTGTAGAAATCTGATACAAGTACATAAGAAAGTAAGTAATTTCAGATTTGTACAAAAACTTACACAAGTGTAAGTTTTTCCATAATATGTACTCACAGTAATATGTAGCTATGTTTTGTTCGCCAACTAATTTAAAATGTGCGAATAAAACGACCAAGTTGTTAACTCACTTCTTCGTGGTGTTGTCATTCATACTTACTAAATCTGTTCAATAGCACTGGCAATTGGAAGTGATTTTCCAGTACATAAGTATTTCTCTTTTCGCAGTTGCTTAATGGCGATGACGGCAATAATCCCGCCACTGCGGAATCCACTCCGGAAACCCCAATCACTGACGGCGTTGAAGTACCGCCGCCTGACTATGAGGAGGTCTTAACAGCCATTGGTCGGCTGAAAAACAATAAGGCTGCAGGTGCAGATGGCCTGCCTGCTGAGTTGTTTAAGACCCGAAAGGTGATTCCACAATCTTCACCAACTACCGTGGGATAAGCCTTCTTAATATTGCATATAAGGTTCTAGCGAGCGTACTGTGCGAAAAACTGAAGCTCATCGTCAACAAACTGATTGGACCTTATCAGTGTGGCTTCAGGCTTGGTAAATCCACCATCGACCAGACATTCACACTACGCCAAATCCTGGAAAAGACCCGAGAAAAACAGATCGACACCCATCATCTATTTGTCGATTATAAAGCCGCCTTCGACAGCACGATTAGGGATACCTTGTACGCCGCAATGTCTGATTTTGGTATCCCTGCAAAGCTCATTCATCTTTGCAAAATGACACTGACCAACACCACCAACGCAGTGAAAATTGGGACAGACCTCTCCGCACCATTTGATACCAAAATACTATCGTGCGACTTCTTTAACCTTATGCTGGAGAAAATAATTCGAGCTGCGAATATCGACATCTCTGGCACTATCTTTTACAAGAGTGTCATGCTGCTAGCATACGCTGATGATATTGACATCATTGGCAAAAACGCTGGAGCAGTCACTGCAGCATTCTCCAACCTGGAAAGGGAGTCTCGTCGAGTGGGTCTAGTGGTGAATGAGGACGAAGACAAAACGAAATACCTTGTGTCAACAAACAAAGAGTCACGGCATCTTGGACAAAATGTCACTGTTGACAACTATACTTTTGAAGTCGTCAAGGATTTCGTATGTCTAGGAACCAGCATAAACACCAACAATAATGTCAGCCTTGAGATCAAGCGGAGAGTAACTCTTGCCAACAGGTGTTACTACGGGCTCAGTAGGCAATTGAGAAGTAGAGCCCTCTCTCGACCGACGAAAATAACGCTCTATAAGTCCCTCATCCTTCCCGTCCTAATGTATGGCGCAGAGACGTGGACATTGTCCATCAATGATGAGAGGCTGTTAGGAGCGTTCGAAAGGAAGATACTCCGTAAGATCTACGGTCCAGTATGCGTGGACGACGTGTATCGAATAAGATAGAACGATGAGCTGTATGAGCTGTATGAGTTGTACGCCGACACTGAAATAGTCAAGCGTATAAAACTCCAGCGGCTTCGCTGGCTGGGTCATGTTGAGCGAATGGAAGAAAGCGCTCCGGGTAGAAGGGTGTTTTATTCGAAACACCCGGTGGAGGAACACGCAGAAGGGGACGCCCTAATCTCCGTTGGAAAGACCAGGTGCAGGGCAACCGGACTGCACTTGGCCTTATCAACTGGCGCCAGCGCGCGCATAGCAGAGGCGACTGGCGAAGCTTTGTAGAGGCGGCCAAGACCGATCATCGGTTGTAGTGCCAGCTAAGTAAGTAAGTAAGTAAGTAAGTATTTCTCTTCATTATTATATGTATGTCCTTGCGCGCCAAAAATCAATTTTAATTATATTTGTAACTCACTTATTTTCTCCGGCCAAGATTTTGACACATTTGCCCTGTGTTTTTTGCTATATTCATTATCTATTCAGCTTTTGTTGTTTCCCATACAATTGTCGCTGCTAGTTAGTTATACATACCTAGGAGCGAGTGGCAAATAAAGCGTAGCTAATACCACATCTTGTAAACGTTTAATGAAACAAAAATGCAATAATATTATATGTTGAAAACAACTTTGTGCCAATTTATTACATTTATTTTTTGATTCTTGGAAGTTCATAATATAGCGAATAAATTTATGGTTACAGCATCTAAAATTTTCGGAATTTATTGAAATATTTAAAAGAGAATTTTGTGCATTGCCATATTGCGTATGGAACAAAAGACTAGATACGGGTATAAAGTTATGTATAAAATTAACAAGCAATAACTGTTACAAATATTAGGAAATACATTGTTTTGTAATAATATCTTTAACGCTCATATACTCCCAGAAAAGCGTTGCAAGAAGGACAATAATGCTCGGCATTACGTGCGCATTTAGTACAATATAGACAGCAAGCGCAGGGCCAGCAACTAAAATAAGGTTTTTATTTATATATACATTAGAACAAATACAAAAATGTTTAAAATACTGCAAATTGTATAGGTAATCGTATGAACTCACGCAAAAAAGCACAATAGTAGCGCAATAATATGAGTTTTCGTAGATGCTTTGGGCTCGACTCTTGTGGTCACCTGTTTTCTGCATCTGTGACACAATACAGAGCACGGTTCAGGTCCAACTGGTGTAGACATAACGTAATCAATATTACTCTTTAATTATATGTAATGAGAATAAGCTGTAAAAAAGAATTTCAATTAAGTATGATGAATCCTTAAGGTAATGAATGTAGAATATATAGGGATCACCCTTAATTTTTGGATCCAAAAACAGGTTGGGTACGTAAATCTATATATGCACGAAAGTCTTCGGCGTCCCACAGCTGTACATTTTACCATACAAATGGAAACATGTGTGGGCTATTTGTCGACTTGCTCGATTTCTCATATGAATTAAATATAATATAAAATAAATAATAATGAAAGTTCTTAAAACATTTGCTTACAATGTTGCGAGTATTTTATTACGATTTTATATACATACATAATACGTTTTTTAATATTCTAATGAAATTTATTCGTACTTCGATGTCAAAAAACTTGTTGGTACTAAGTAGTTAATATCTAAGTATGTACGAGGTATGATCAAAAAATAACCGTTATTTTTTCAAAAAGTATTTGTTTATTCATCAACAACTATCTTGTGCCCTTCAAAAGAAATCCCCCTTAGATATAATACAGTTATGCCAGCGTTTTTTTCCAATCCTCGAAACACTTCTGAAACGCGCTTTTTGGTATCGCCAACAGCTCCTGTTTCGATTTTTCTTTTACCTCCTCAATCGTAGCAAAACGCTTTCCTTTCATCGGTGTCTTCAGTTTTGGGAAGAGAAAAAAGTCAGCGAGGGTCCAGTCCGGTGAATACGGTGGTTGAGGCATGATAACGGTTTTGTTTTTGGCCAAAAACTTACGCACAAGCGACGTTGTTTTTGCTCAAAATTTAACAATTTTGGAACAATCTTCGCTGCCGCACGTTTCATGCCTAAAACATCCGTAAAAATTGCTTGGCATGAGCCGAACGATATGCCAACATCATCAGCAACCTCTCTGATAGTGATTCGACGATTATCCAAAATCATTTTCTTCACTGCGTCAATGTTTTCATCGGTTGTTGACGTGCTCGGGCGACCAGGACGAGCATCGTCATTGACATCTTCTCGCCCTTCCTTAAACCGGAACCGGTTATACCACAATTGAACTTGTGTTCTGCTCATAGTAGACTCGCCAAAGGCCACAGTCAACATTTCAAATGTCCTTGCGCACTTAATTTCATTTTTTACACAAAACTGAATACAGTTTCTTTGATCCATTTTTTCGAATAGTAAAAAATCGAAGAGCACACCAAAACACGACTAACCTTTTTATCTATCAAAAACAAACTGACAATCCAAAATGGTTTGTATTGCCAACATATATAACAGACATGTGTACCAACATAACAGAAAAAAGAATGCGAAAATCGAACATACGTAACTCACGAAATTTGAAAATAACGGTTATTTTTTGATCACACCTCGTATGTTTCAATGTCAAGCAATACTTATTCTTAAATAATAAATAAATGAACATTTCACCAGCATTGAAGTATCTAATCTTGTTGTGCTGTATAAATAAATACATATGTGTTTGGGTAAGCTTTCTAAATTCCTTTGTTTCTATATTTCAAATCAAATTTAGTTTCAATATGTTAAACAATAGATATACTTAGTATAAAATATATAAAATTTTTATAAATTTAATTTGAATGCTCTAAATTTCACAGTCATTCGCAGCAACCAGTTAGTCTCCCTTGTAGGGGAGCAAATTTTTATCCCTCCTACTTCTAAAATATTCCTTTAAGAGGGGGTTTCCCCATAAACGACGTCACGTGCTAGTCCAGAGCAGACTGTGTGGGATGATTCTTAAATGTTTAAATCTAGGGCGAAGTTCGGATTATAAATCAAAGAGGACTCCTATTGGGCTTCTAAATATGTGTACGTTAGGAATCTTATTTTGTACCCGAAAATGTAGCTGAAATTCCGAGCGCGCGATTGGAACACAAGGCGTGTGATCTTTTATGTCGGTATGTAGACATTGAATAATTTTAACATTTATGGTATCAACCGATTGACTTGAGTACTCGTACATATGTTTTTGAAACATGTACAATTTTAACCATGAATCGCTTAACACCGAAACAACGCGCCGAAATAGCGAAATAGTACAGCAACATTGAAAATAGTCGTTCAGTGGTGTTAACTCAACATGCATATCGTCGAAAATATCGTGGCCAACAAGCACCGTCCGACAACACTATTCATCGTTTGGTGTCGAATTTAGCTGAGCACGGGATAGTGGAAGTTCGACGACGAGTCGTTCATCAACGCCCAATACGTTCCAATAAACTGGTTGAAGCGGTAACCGTGCTCAACATTTTGGCGTCAGTGAGGCCACCTTGCGGCGCATTTTGAAGGATGATATGCATTTGTTTCCATATAAAGTTCAATTGACTCAAAGAATATTGCCGACAGACCGTCCACGTCGCATGAAATACGGCCAAACAGTCGCTCGAATGGTTGAAACTGTACCCGATTTTTGGAAGGACGAGGCCCATTTCACACTCTCTGACGTCGAGATCCATGATACACCATTGCATGACCAAAAGTGACTGCTTGGGCCTTCGTTTTCGCCAAAACTATCATTGGTCCATTTATCTTCAGAGAAGGCAAACAGTGTATGGGAATCCATATCGGTGGATGTTGGTTCATTATGTCTGCCCACAAATGTGTGAAAAGGGTCTGTACTGTTACTAGTTTTAACAAGACGGTGCGCCATGCTACACTGCAATTCCCTGGACGTGTGGAGCCAAAAAATGGCAACCCAGATCTCCAGATTTGACCCCTCCGGACTTCTTTTTGCGGGGTTACTTGAAAAGCAAAGTGTACGCCAGCAAGCTTCAGACCATTGACGAGCTCAAAGCAAACATTCGTGCCGAAATTATCACTATACCGCCCGAGATGCTCGGAAAAGTGACGGAAAACGTAGCAAAAAATGCACATTTTACTTTTAACAATAACGGTGGCCACTAGTGGTCAAAAACTAGTCTAAATAAATTGTAAAAGACCAAATTAAATAAAAATACCTGGGTTGCGTTTTTTAAAGTTATTCAATATTCACATACCGATATAAAAGATGGCGCACCCTGTATAACGCATACAATAATACTTACTAGTACCTACAAAGTAACCTTGTAAAGGTAAGTTTAAAAATTGTAACTATTTTAATACGAGTATTCAATTTAATGTCAATAGCGTGAATGCAACTGCATGCAGCTATAAAATCAATTCTTTTTTATCAGTACATTAACATCTGATATCTATATCATATAAAAATGTATATTTATGACTAACATTTCGTAGTTCCACATAGTATGTACTCGTATGTGAGTTTTGTGTACGAGCACATTTTAAAAAAGTTACACACGCTTCATTTGTACGATTATGCCTTATGCCTTACCATAGACATAGTACATAGATACTTTTAGATTGGAGATGTTACCAGTGCCGAGTGTAAATTGATTGTGTTATTAAAAAAAATGCTCCTAAATCCTCATTCAAGGTTAACTATTTTTGCACAACATAAAACAGAAATTTGTAATAGATGCTCTACATATATATGCTACAATCAAAATTATGACTCATATTTGATTATGAACATTGTAGCTTGGAAAAAATTCAAATTATGTAAATACTGACGACACCCAAAATTTTACAATTATACCATACCATATATACATTATACCATATATTATACCATTAAGTTCACTTTATTCCTTTTTATTTCCTTGGCATATACACAAGTATAATATATAAGTAATATTATATTTCATATAAAAATTAAATTAATATTAAAGTAATATACGAGTATATTCTGCTCTTAATTGAAGCATAAGGCGACAACAAGTCCTCTCCACTATCTTCTGTCTGGTGCTATTCTTCCAATTTCTCGCCATGGGCCTATCGCTGCACATTCTGCACCTGCGTAGTACTCTGTGGCTTCCGCTCAAGAGCCATTTTGGCTACATCGCTTTCTTCTTTCCGCAAGGTGTGGCCAATTCAACTCCATTTTCTCCATATCTATATTTACTTATATTGACAAGCTGTTGGTGAGAGGCAGGAGATCATCGTTGGTGATGTGATTGTGCGGCGCCATAAAATTTGACACACTGTGCGTAGAGCAGACACTTGTATTTTGTGCAGATGTTGTCTGACCCTTTCCATGTCGCCGAATAAGTTGAAAATTAAGTAATGTTGTAGCCGAGCGAGCCTTGCATATTCGCGCTCCCACATCGGCATCTGCTCTTCCATCCTGCGTAATGATGCTACCAAGATAGCAAAACATCCTCATGTCTTCAATGATAACAAGGGTACCGCCAATGTTGACTTTAAGCACTCCCAGTCTTATAAGTTAAATCATAGCTATGCTAATTTAAAGCCTGATTTTGCCGGCGATGTCAAGGAGTCCTTTGAACTTTTTCTTTATGTCCGCTAGAGAATGCGCCATAAAGCACAAATCATCGGCATAGTTTAGATCATCCAGTTTCTGAAACGGTCTCCACGGGATTCCATCTGGCGTGATCCTGTTTGTTGTTGTTAGAACGCTGTTTGTTGTTGTCAGAAACTGTAATGAATAGTAGCAGCGACAGCACAAAACCCTATCTTTCGTTATCTTTACGAATCATGATATTTCATTTCAAATGTCTCTAAAAACAATTATTCTATGTATAAGTAAATGAATTGTGTCGCCGTGGTGTAGTGGTAGTGCGTTGCGCTGCTACGCAGAGTATCGAGGTTCGAATCTCGGCACAGGCAAAAACAAAAAGTAGAAAAAACAATTTATCTACACGGAATCACCTCTTTCACTTCACCGTTCGGATTCGGCGTAATACTGTATTCATGTACAATTCCATTCATCGACAAATATAATACGCACAACATGAGTGGAAGCGAAAAGCTCGGACTAGGTCCTTCATGCTCTGTTGTGCCATTAAAAGAAGAAAGAAGAAGTACTTATCAAAACGAATATCGATGTTATCGGATATAAGAGAAGAAGAGTATTACGGACACAAATATGTTTATGGGAAACGTATGAAATTGTCATTAACGACAGTCATTTAAAATACGAGTGTGATTTCAAGGAACACGTGCACAATTCTTTACGGACATAGCCAACGTGATATCTGCTTGACTTGACTCAATGTTGTTGTATGTTGTATAATAATAATACCATGGTTTTATATGCGCCTTTCTGGGAGTGTCTTACGTATCTGAATGCCAAGTTAATATACGAGTATCTACTTATACGTAAATATACAATATAGGACAATGTAGAAATATTATATACATACATACATACATACAATATGTGCACGTGTATGCATACTTACTCGTATGTATGCGTACAGTTAGCTTTTGATGAATTTTTTGAACATGCGTGGATGCGAAAAGCTCGGCATATGCCATTCATGGGCTGGTGTGTCTTTGAAAGAAGAACGAATTTGAACGAAGTTCAAAGTAGTTCTTCTGCTATCCAGTTTTATCACGTCATTTTTGTGTATTGTCAATTATCAAGGAGAGAAAAAAAGTGTAGCTTTGGAGCAATAAATTTTAAAGGGACTGCTGCATTCCAGTAACACACATCAGCGTCTGTATACTACAAATTCATACGTTACACAAACACACACACACAAAGGCAAACACATACGCGTACTCGTAGCCACTCACATTACATGCACTTGCTGCTTGCTGTTCAAAGCTTTTGTTTTTCTTTGATTACTTTTAATACCATACCATAAACTTTAACATACATGCTTAACAGTAAGGAATAATATTTTCATTCAACCTTTTCGAAATGTTCTTGTGTTTTCTATACTCCTTCCACATCATTTTTTTCAATTATCCTAGTTAATTTGAATGACTAATGTTAAATCAAATATCAGTCACATAACTAAATACATTCAAATACCTAACATGAAAGCCATAACTCTACCCAGCATAATAACGTTAACATTTCATCATGCAAATAAATAAGAAAGTGACTCATATAATATAATATAAAAACGATTCTTTCCCTAAACAATACATATAAAAGAAGATTTCGTTTTCTTTTGTATTTTCTTATGTATTTTTGAATTAGATGCTTTCATTTGTTTCTTTCTTTTTCATTACATCATCAACACAGAAAAATCAGTCGTTAATTTAAATGAACTTGGGTAACGAAGTAGATACCATACCATAATTTGAACATTTTTCCTAAGTTTAAGTTATTTACACGAACGTCAATAATGATAACACCATTCCTAAAGAGATAGCACTTCTTTTTTTTTGCCTATAGTTATGGTATAGCTAGTTTTTGTATGTATTTGTGTATTCACCTACATTATAGAAAGTATTTTACAATATATTCTTAACAATGATAACAAAATAATATTGAAATACGCGGTACTCAGTTGTGGTGCGATGAAAAACCGAATTTATTTTGAGGAGATGCAACAAATGTAAACTAAATTTTGCCAATGACAAAATAAACTTTTCATACTTCTGAGCTTTCTAATATTTAATGTGCAGCACGTTTCAGCAACAATGTTGCTAAGGTCTACCTTGTTGCTAATTCTTGTGTATTTGTTTCCAACCAAGCTTTAATTTTGTTTTGCATTTACTAGTTGTAAATCAATGCCATCATCATTACCTAGTAAAACACTTCAATGTTTCAAACTTTCTGTTAACCATTTTTTAAAATTGAAATTTTCAATATAAAAAACTCAACAAAAATGTGTCAAAAATTTTCTACAAAATGAAATAATAAATATAATTAATATAATAAAATAAATATAAGGATTGAGATCGCAAAAATCTTAACATATATAAAACTCAATAATTTTTAAACGGTTGGTCTTAGAGTTTTGATATTTTTTTAAAATAATTGATAATATTTTAGAAATTACAGAAAAATATAACTTTTATAGTTCTAACCACTATTTATGAACTCGTGGACCTTTTTCGGTAAGCCTTCCATTAGAGATTTGATAGTTGTTTCAGACACCTTTTTGGAGCAGTTTGCCCATCTCCTTTTGAAATCTTCGATATTTTGGGACACCTTCTTTGTGCTCTTTAAGTTTCTTTTCACAAGAGCCCAATATCTCTCCACTGGTCTTAGCTCCGGACAATTTGGAGGATTGGCCTGTCTTGGTACAAAAACTATGTTATTACTTTGGTACTACACCAGAGCTTTCTTGCCGTAGTGACATGATGCCAAATCGGGCCAAAAATATGTGGACACATTGAGCTCTCTTATGAAAGGAAGAAGCCTTTTTTTCAAACATTCTTTGATGTATACTTCGGTATTTATTGAGCAACTGCATATAAGTAGCGTGGTCGCTGTGCCGTAGTGGTAGTGCGTTGGACTGCTGCGCAGAGTGTGCGGGGTTCGAATCTCGGCACAGGCAAAATCAAAAAGTACAAAAAATAATTTTTCTACACGGCACCACCTCTTGGCAGGAAATGTCAAACTTACAAGAGTAAAAATTGCTATGAAAAGCTTTTCACTTCGCCGTTCGGATTTGGCATTAAACTGTAGGTCCCTTCCATTCATGTACAAATATAAGACGCACAACATGAGTGGATGCGAAAAGCTCGGCCTAGGCCCTCCATGGGCTGTTGTGCCATTAAAAGTAAAGTAAGCATATAAGTAGCTTGCCACACCAGGAATTTTTTAGGAAATTTTGTGTGCTTTTGGATTCTAAACTGTTCTTTGACATTTCCTCGAGCATTAGCAACATAAAAATTTTGACCCGGAAGCTGCATGAATATTTTTACATGAAATTCGCTTTTAATATCCGAGCCCTACTTTTGGCGTCTAAATTTCTTGCAGCATTCCTGTCTGGAATTTTTTGGACTTTATATGATTTCAAACCTGCATTGGCTTTAACTTTTCGCACCAAATAGTCAGAGCACTGTGCTAACCGGGTAGCTTTTTTAGCAGATGTGTTTGGAAATCTTTTCAATATGCTTTCTATTTTCTTGGCTTTCCCAATATAATGTGGTCCTTGTCTTCTTCCCGAATCAGGTTTCCTATCTATGGTCAAATTCTCCTGAAACTGTTTAATAACATTGTAAACAGTTTGACGGCAGACCTTCAATTCTTTGGCTAATTTTTTTTAGGACCAATTTGGATTTTTTTAAAATTTTTAATAATCTTAAGACGTACTTCTTTTCTTCACTCATTTTGATCAAACTCACAATAAATCGACATGTTTGTCATTAAAAATAATAACTGACATATTTTTCAAAGATAACTAGATCAAAGAAATTTTTAAATTTTACACCCAAAAAAAATGATTAGGTAAAACGTGTGTTAAGATTTTTTCAATCTCACTCCTTATTAGTACTCCCATATCCTTGAATTTTAATTTGTACAAGTATTCAGAAAATTAGTAATTCCTTGAAAATAGAAATTCTTTGCTTATGCTCATGAGTTTTTGGGGTTCAAGCTTGTGATGAACCGATTACTATTAGGGTAGGGCGAGGTAATTCTGGGCTGGCACTTTCTTGTACTCTTTGACGTCGTTTTTCTCACGGACCGTGTACACGCATTTCTCGTAACTCTCTGAGTGCATCGAAAAATTTCATTTATTTTCTGAATTGCTGATATTTTTTGCAACAACTAATACCGATGAAGTGAATTGATAGTGAAGTTTGGTCCTTTCTCTTTCATTCCGTACAAAAAACTCCCATGGTTTTATACTACGTTAACATTGAAACAAAAAACCCGACTCGGGGTAATTATGGACACATGGCGGCAAATATTGGCATTGTATTAAATTGTTCTTTTTGTTTTGTTTTGACACTCGTTCGATGAAAAATAAGTTGGTTTTTCGATTTTTAGTCATTTTGTTGTCAACATGCCACGGAACTTACTTTACTTTACTTTTAATGGCACAACAGCCCATGGAGGGCCTAGGCCGAGCTTTTCGCATCCACTCATGTTGTGCGTGTTATATTTATACATGAATGGAAGGGACCTACAGTTTAAAGCCGAATCCGAACGGCGAAGTGAAAAGCTTTTCATAGCAATTTTTACTCTTGTAGGTTTGCCATTGCCTGCCAAGAGGTGGTGCCCTGTAGAAAAATTATTTTCTACTTTTTGATTTTGCCGGTAAAACCGATAAACCTGCTCAAACTTCAGAAAATTTATTGGCCGCATTGTTTGAACTGCGATTCTGAATATTCTGACTAAAAATGCTTTTTTTATCATTTGCCATCATTTTTGCATTTTGAATAAGTTTTTTAATGTTTAAAAATAAAAAAAATAAAAATTCCCCTAAATTACTCTTTTGTGACTATAATTACCCCGTCGTGTCCAGACTTCAAATCGATCTAGAGACACTTTCTTGCGAGTTTTTTCGGATACATCGGTCTCCCCTATCATTAATCGTAACCGCAGGTTAATAGGCGTTTTACGATTAATGTTGCTGTAATTGTAACAGCTATAAATAGAGTCAAGAAGTCTTGCATTGGGCTTATACAGTGCAAGGTTTCTTCGTTGCAGGGATATCAAAGTTTTGCAATTCTGTTGCTTTTGCAATGAATATGTTAAACTTAGACAAAGAATCCCCCTAATATGTTTAAATTATGTGTGCCAAATGTTGCCTTATGTTCAAGGCTAGGAAGTAGCCGGCGTCAGTGGGATGTGTCCACACTGAGAGTGGGGTCAAGTCTGTTGCATGCTGTGGGCAGGAAAAGAAGTGAGTTTACTCTCATAGTCGGAGAAGTGAAGGCCACTGCCATAGGCCCGTTGAGGCTTGACATGTAGACATTCAGCATGCTGCTCCATTTGGAAATGAGCTGTAGAAGGACGCAACGTGTTTTCCTTGGGACACTTCTTTCTATACCACTTATGGATGGTGGACGGCGGTTAAGCACTATTTTTGGAGCATATGCAGCTTTGGCCATAGTTAGTGCTGCCCTCTATATGAAATCGTGGTTTTAGGTTGATAAATTGCGTCAAGTCAACCCTGTAAGGTCAGGTGTAGTGGTTGTTAGGCCCGTATTGGGATGATCTTCTTTGTGGCATGCGAGTAGGAACGGTCGCGAACCGTGTGTTTTTGTTCCTTGAATTTGAGCAGTTTGGGCTCTTTGTGTGTCATGAGGTATAGCAGCCTGTAGTGGTGGGTACAGCTTCGTTTTGATATGCTTACAGGTTCTTCCAATTCATATTACTAATAAGTGGAGTCCAGATTGGTGCCGCATGATTCCCTACTGATATATTCTCTTTGTCCTAGCCCCATCTGCTCGTCGCCTGAAGCGATTGCGTAGATTGTTGGTAAGGTTTTTGAAAGGTGTTGCCTTCGATGTTCATATCTATAATTTGTAATACAGTTCAGTTTTCAATTGAGAGTAACCGGCGGTTATTCTAGTTATCGCACAATGTGATTATTGAAAAATTTGCAAATACATATCATATTACATTTTATTTTCTAGCGTTTATACAAACTAGCTTGAAGAGCAGATTGACTTCAAATGCTATGCATTTTGCTCAAAAATATAATAGCTGTTAATTTTGCATATGTTATAACCTTTCAGGACTTAACCTCGTATGTACGGGCATTGAAATAGTCTAAAAATTAATTTGAGGTATGCCAAATATAAAATTTGGGACCATTCTTTTTGTAAGAAAAAATAGGACCGCTCAACCAGGCAGAAGAGACCAAAATATAATATATCCTTCCAATTTCGCGGCCTTTTTATTTATCTCTCCTCTTTCGCTTTTATTTTTGCCAATAAACAATTATTTGATTCTTGTTAATATTTTTTTATTCCACATTTTCAAATAACAAATTTTTTCGATTTCCTTGTCGTGTTTCTTTAATTAAATTTAAAAGTCGAATTTCATTTTGCAAGAGAATTGTAAAATTAAAGAAATCACTAACTAAATCAACTTGGTTGCTCAAAGATAAAACACACTGGCGACAATCAACGTGAGTGCTCTACATATACAATTTGTTCCTTGCATATTGTTTAAGTAAAATAGCGGAAGTTAGGGATACTTTAACTACGTGATAGTACAAAAAGTGTTGAGGAAGCGTATATAAATGCATCCTCCTATGCTTTTAATCTTCCGTTTGTGTGTTTTTTTTAAGTGCTTGCCTAATTTAAATTTAAATTCTATTTCATAATTTTATATATTTAAATACAATATAATATTTAGAAGAACGAAGAAGAAAAAATCAAATTGTACACATGAGATATATTAGTTACAGAATATGTATTTTTATGCACTTCTATAATCAAAGGGATAAACAATTAAATCGAGTCGAAGTGGATAACATATTGCTGCCTTAATTTGCAAAAGCCCGCAACACGCATTTACTGCAGATGGTTACGCTTAATCATAATATCATAATCCATTAAAAAATCAATTTTGAAAAACTTAATTTAATTTGGCTTTTGCAAATTAAGGCAGCTATATGTATTTCTTTCTTTTTTTAAATTCTCTGGATTACATTTTTTGTAAAATCAAAATTACTAAAATTAAATAAAAACCTAATAGAAGAAATTCATAATTCTTTATCAATTTTTAGAATATAAATATATATTTTTAAATTACAAAAATCTGCGCTTTAATTTGATTGAAAAAAAAACGGATTTCGAAAAAAATAAAATTGTAACTATTGAATTAAGTTCAAAAACAAAATATTATGGTAGAAAATGCTTGAGTAGCATTAATGAAATTGACATTTTAATTGGTATAAAAAACAAATGGATGAGCATATAGGAATCAATGCAGCTGAAGAATCTCATGCATTAACTCAAGTATTTGTGTGAGTGTATGTGTGTATATATGACAGCAGTCCTCAACAACGTAATGTTGTAACTATTTAATTGCCCAGCACATGTACATCATCCTCCTCCTCTTCCTCTTGTTCCTTTTCACGTTGACGCACTGCAACCGCCGTTTCAACCAACAGGTACAAACATTTAAATTTATCTTTATCATCACGTATAATACCTAAAATGAATAGTTGGAAATTATTATTACATAATATTGTAATGTTAACTAAATTTCATTGAGATAGAAAGTATTATGACAAATATGTAATAGTTAAATTTTGAACTAGCATTACGAATGAAAAATGTAATTTGATATTTATTGAAGATTTCAAAGCTACAGCGTGTAACGCTAATACTGAACTAATATCATTGGCACTAAAAAATTTAAAACTAATGGTAGTTAAATTGAATTTGGATTAAAAATTAAGTGCTAATTAAATGTTATCAGTAAACTTTTAGTTCTAATGCTAGCTTTAACTATCTCATTCGTTATCAACGAAAAATTTAAACCTAATGCTAAGTCATTTAAATATTGCATTAACAATTTTTTATTGACATTGTAAATTTTAATGTTATCTCAATTTCAGTGGCATTAACGAGTATATGGCTAATGCTAGCTCAATTATGTTAGTACTGAGGCTTTTAATGCTAATTTATTTTTATTTATATGAATACGTTTTTGACGGCATTGCAGCAGCTCTAACCTTTTATCATATGATTACCAGGATGTACGACTTGTGTAGTTGAAGTGATTATGTTGTTATTATTTGTCGAATTATTATTATTATTGTTGATGTTGTTGGCAGCATTTGATGTAGCTGATGTGGTCACTGTTGCTTCTGCACCAACAGTAGCCGCTTCTTCAGCTACTTCGGCCGATGTGACAATAGCATTGACATTGGCAGCAGCTTGAGCAGCTGCTATCACATTATTGGCTATGAATATAGACAAAACAAATAAATTAACTATCGATTTAATAGAAAGTCAGAAAACGTTATCGCTTACCAATTGTATTTGTATTTGACGCTGTTGTCACGTTTGCATTTGCAGGATGTGGCAGATGGGATAAATGGGGATGCGGCGCTGTGGTCCAATATGTTGTATTTGTTGTGGTTGGACTTGTTGTTGTTACTTCCTCGGTACTGAAAACAGTCCCGTAAAAACAAATTTTTGTTGAAAATGCACACACAATTATGATAACGTTCGTTGCGAAAAATTTGTACATAAAGAAGATTAGGAGGGTGGTTGTGTTGTTGTTGTAAAGCGAGGATTAAGAGTAGATAGGTAGCAAGTTTGTAGTAGTTTGAATTTTTTAAACAAGTTTTTTGTTTGTAGTAAATTGCAAAAATTGGAACCAACATTAAGCCAAAAACAACAAAAAAGAAGAATACAAGGGGACGAAAATAAAAGAAAAGAAAAAAAAAATTTTCAAAAAGAAGCAACAATGTTGTAATAATTCGAAAAAATGTGGCAATACCGCAAATTTAAACTAGCACACAACTTACTTCATTACGCTCTGCCATGCGTCGCTGTTCTCAAATTTGCTCTCTTCTTCACTAGGCGCTTCACACGAATCATACTCGTTAACGCTATCGTCCTCAGATCTAGAATAAATGGACAACAAGAATTAGGATTAAAAAAGGTAAGCACACGAAATGATTAAATTTTAAAACAAAACACTCTAAATCTATGCTATTTTAAAAAAGAAGCAAACAACTCAATAGCAATAAATAAAATGGTAAAAGCAACAAATCAAAAAATCAACGACGACTGAGTACATCAACCTAGAGAATGAGAATACCTCATGGTATTGAAATGAGCATTCGGTGACGGCACAACATTTTTCTGTATATGAAATATTTGATTTAATGTTTGTGAATAAAAATATTTAGCATTTGCAGGATATTGCGTTTGATTGGCAGCAGCATCGGCAGCATTAATTGAAAACGATGGAGATCCACTAACGGTAGTAGTAGCAGCTGAAGCGTTTGCAGCAGTGGCGGCTGTTTGCATATTTGAAACAGAATATTGTGGCGGTGGCTGTATCTGTGCAGCAGCGGCTACAGCTATCGCTGCTGCATGCCGCTGTTTGGCAGCTTGGATTTTTGCTAATATTTTTGCTTGAATTTGTGGATGCAGGTTTTGGAAACCTTGCGGATTTGCGGCAATTGCTTGTTGCCATCTTGATTGAACAACACAAATTGGACATAGAGTTAGAGATAGTGGCAGGGCGATGAAAAAGGATTCAAGCATTAGCAGCACTTAAGTTCAAATTGTAATCATAACAGCGCATGTGCTGAAATACACTTTTTCTAACGTAATTTAAATCGACATTATTACGATTTTAATTTCGGTGGCAAGTGCATTACAGTACATGGCATAAAGTCTAAATTATGAGAAGACAATTACCTATAAATAACACTATCGTCATATTCCATATCTGGTTCAACTTTGACCATATGACCCCCTGGGGTCTGCACAAAATGACCCAAAGCGGTTAAAACATTGGCAACGCCATCATGCACTTCATCACCTTCGACTTCTTCAGTGGCGCCAACGATCTGAAATCAACGGAATACAATTTGTTCTATTAAAATATTCGGCAAAAGACTTACCACTTCAGAGGCAGGACTACCGGTGATTGGGTTTGGTGCATTGCCGGTGGTATTCATATTAGAATTCATGGTTGTGTTCATTGACGAATTCAGCTTCTTGCCACGACGAGAGATCGTAAAATGCAATGGATCATTGCCTTCACGACGTATCATTTCAGGTAGAATACGTCGCCGTGCATTTATAAACCAATTACAAACCTAATACAGAAAATTGCATTCAATTAAAGTTTATACTTGTAGTCTTACACGGATTCATATTCGCTTACCTGCAGCACTGTCAAATTTGCCTCTTGTGATAGTGTGAACTTTTCCGCATCGCTTGGGTAAGCGTTGTAACGATGCTCGTATAACCAACGTTTTAAAATTTTAACTGAATGCTTTGGCAGATTGCCACGTCGCTTACGCATCGTTGTTGTATCCATATTGCCATCGCTCGACTCCATCATAATGTCTTTGAAATCTTTTACATCGTGCATATCGGACATATCGTGCTCCGTGATATCTTCCTCAACTATACTCTCATGATGGTGTTCATCGTCATCATCAGCCTCGACCACACCCAGCACCGTAACGCCATCATGGTCAATGTCTTCGTGGCCATCTTCAACACTTGATGTGGATTGGAAGCGTTCACGTGCTAATAAACAAAGTGAGATATTAAAACTGCACCTTTGGATTTTAATATATGTGTTATAGCAAGGGGAAGAGGGACAGTGAGAGAATGGTTTACATGCTAGACATTGCGTTTAGAAACTAAATTTCAAAATAACGCCTCAATGGCGTTATTTAATTTTCTTTCGAAAAAATTGTAGCGGATTTTACAAGGTATACCCTTCCGCATTCAGGTCAATTTCTTTAGAATATAAAGCCTTCACAAATTAAATTAATGACTTTGAGAAGCTGTAGCGGGTTTCTTTAATATTTTCCTTTGAAATTAAGAGCCAAAACATACTGTATAATCCGTGAATTGGGTCTACGACTTGGCAATGCTGAGTAAAGTCCCCTTTCCTCCAGTAGTGAATTACTAGCGCTCAGGCAAATTTACTATGTTCATATACTTCTGCTAGTGTCAAGAAATTGTCAGTGCAAACGTGATGAATTTCAGCTATATATATTTTCTGCACACTTTTCTAACAAACAATATTCTCCGCATTAATTGCAAAAACAAAAAAATTAATCTTAACTTTATTATGACTTTTCATGAAACTGACATTGCCAAGTCAGACGAAAATGGGCAAGTTATAAAAAATGTGTCAAATTACGTAATTTGACGTACATGTATATTCTGGGAGCAACGTCTACAACGACAATTGCGACGACAGTAGAAAAGTCAAACACAGGCAGACGAACATAAGAAAAAAAACGCGGCACAACTAAATCATAACACAAGTGAAGTTAGTTTTAACTGTTAGTCTTAAACTAGAAATATTAAAAGTAAGCAAACTTTATACCTTCGTGGGCAATAATTTGTGCTTGTATTTGAGCTTCTTGTGCCATATCCTGAATATCCTGCCGTATTTGCCGATCCAGAGCCGAATTCACCTCCTCCACTTGATGGTGCAAAGTTTCACGAGAAAGCATTTTGCTTGATATTTGGACGTTGTATTGCTATTTATTTATCGACTTGATTTGCTATAAATTATTAAATTTCCACCTCGTATTGTCGTGGTTGTCGTTGCAAACAAGCAACAATCATTTAGATGTGAAAAATAAGCGTGGAGACAAAGGGGAAAAACGCGCGTCGCCAACCTACGAAAGCAGAGAAATGTAAAATTATAACAATTTCTGTTTGAAAAAGATAACAATTATTTTATTTGTGAAACACCTACAAAATTTCTTTTTGTGGAATTCGACGTCTTTCAAAAGAGTTTTGAAATATTTTGTACAACTTTTAGAAAATCTTGACTTTTTTTTTCGACGCCTTTACCTCGATTGCTATGATTTTTCGAGTTTTTGCGTTTCGTATCGATTTCGTTAATTTCTCAAAGTATATTTTCACAGAGAAGGTTTTTTCCACAGCCAGTTGCTGCGTTTAGTTAATTTTTTATTTTTCACTTTAGGTACAGTAGTTTTCCGGTTACAGTGTTTTGACAACCATTTGTATACAAAACGTTGAAAATGTCAATTTTCACTATGATTTTTGATTAATTAAACTTCAAAGTACGTCGTGTGTGTGTTTTTTCCTTCATCTATAGAAACTTCAAAACTCGTATAAATCCAAAGTTGGTACCTCAGCACTTGACAGCTGTCATCGCACGAGTGAGCGAACATACAAATTTATGTACATAATTGACAACTATTATGCGATGGTTATATGCAACCTTCATTTGTGTGAAAGAGTAAATATGATCTATTTTATTAGGCAAAAGAACGCGCTAAAATTGTTCGTTTTTTCAAAATGGCGGAGGCGGAACGAAATATGTTGGAAACGAAGTAAAGATATGCAGGCAGGGTTGCCAGAGCCTGTTAAGCAAAATTCGTAATTTCAGATAGGAAAAAAAAAATTGCTTCCATTTTTATACTTACTATACTATATACTATACTATAATACGTACTTACTTAGTTGGCACTACAACCGATGATCGGTCTTGGCCGTCTCGCTAAAACTTCGCCAAACGCCTCTGCTATGGACGGACTGGTAAAGCCAAGTGCAGTCAGGTCTCCCTGTACCTGCTGTTTCCAACGAATATTAGGACGTCCTTTTCTGCATGTTGCTCCACCGTGGCTCGAATAAAACACAGTTCTACTCGGAGCGCCTTCTTCCATTCGCTTAACATGACCTAGCCAGTGAATCTCCGTCGATACACGTATACGGAGTATTTTCTTCAAGAATGCAACTAACAAATTCTCATCATTAGTAGTGAATGTCAACGTCTCAGCGCCATCATTCCTGCCCTCGATATCATTAAATTCACGTTTTTCTGTTTTTTTTTTCTTGCGCCTGAATATACGTTTCTCCTCCCTCCTCAACTCTCTGTATTAGATCTTGGCAGCTCGCGTTGCATCTGACTGCGAGGTGGCTCTATATATTTCGTTTTCCGCGTCACTTGCATCGCGACACTCTTAATATCCATCGACGGTGGTAGCCTAGCACCTCTTCAGCAGCCGTACGCATAGAGCAAGAAATTTTCGCATATATCATCAGGTTGAGGGGTGTTTTGCGATAGGAGGAGTGCGAGTCGATTGGCAAAGGCATCGGTTATTCGCTTACATTTCTTACAATTCTTATAACATGCATATAGATAGTATTTATTTACCTAAAAAATTAATTACATTCCACTTTACACTTTAAAAACATTCATATTTAATGAGATTTTAGTATTTAAATGTTTAAATATAAGATTGGAAAGGTTTAAAATTTTCCAAAATATCATTTTGAATGATTAAGTTATAGCAAACAATTATTTAATAACAAATATTATTGCGAAAATAAAATACATACACTCTGATATGTCATTCCGATTTATTTATTTTTTAATTTGGAAAATTATTTTCCTATTTAATATTTGTTTTTATTTAAATTGACTTTAGAAACAGTTTGTTTGCTGAGGAAACACAGTATTGCACTAAAATATGTGCATATTTAAACTTTTAAGTTCTTCTTCTTCTTTTAATGGCACAACATCCCATGGAGGGTCGAATCATCCATCTGGCAACGGTGTACACGGAGAGGGGAGAGAACGAGTTCATTCCCTCCGGCCCGTAGTTTTTATAGGGGCTGTGCCAGTTAGACCATTGCAATAATAAACCGTTTCGCTTCAGCTAATGCATGTATGTCCAACTTTCTTTCATACAAATAAAGGGTCCGTAGTAGATGATCACAACCTTCATCCCGGTGTCCGCATTTTTTCTTCAGAGCCTTGATTGAGCATCATATGCAGGACTGTTGTGTTCAGATGAATACAATCATGACGAAATTTTTTATTAAAAACGAACGGTGGAATTGGAGTTTGACATTTAATTTTTTTCTTTTGCTCGGAGAGAAAACTTGAATAAATGTATTTATTTTATTCCTTGAAATTTTTATTTATTTGTGCTTTTTAATCAAATCAAGATTATTCTCCTTGATTTCCAAATATTTACATGAAACAGACATTACTACGCCAATTTTTATTTATTAATTATTTGATTTTGCCGTAAATCTTGCATCTCTTTCTTAACATATATTTTTCTACCTCTCTCAGTCAAGCAGCCGCTCATGAGCGTGTCTGAACACCTTCGTTTATTTTTATTGATTTGTCTGATGTTTTAGTAAAAAGAAAAATACACTCAGAATAATACAGGTAGACGCAAGTTTGATCGTACGAGGTTTAGTTTTCTTAATATGAGTTTGAGAATCCATTGAACACAATTTTAGTATATTTAATGCACGTTCAGTATGAATTACCAGCAAACATCTTTAATTTAAATTAAAGAATAAGACATAAAATCAAATATTATCAAAATTGGTACTTAATTATTCGACAACCATGAAGTATTTACACATGTATGTATTAAAAATCTTAGCTTTTATTAAAAGTAGCAAATGTACAGTAAATAAAAGTAGAAAATGTAAATTTCCAATTATGTATTTATAAACTCACAGCATATGTCTATTACCTAAATTAACAATTTGAACGATCAAATGACATTTTCCAAATTATTTACTGTGTAAGGGCGCATTTTATTTGAACGCCGACATTCCTCACAATTTAAATGATGTTGGCAACCATGGAACAATTAGTTAAGAAGAAGAGCACAAAACGAATTACGGAAATGACAGAAACCATTTGACATTTTCGATCTTAAATTTTATTTCAATGACAAAATGTTATTTATTAAATAAACAATTGCATATTATACAATAGCATTTCCAAACAGCAAGAGTAGGACTTTATTTTTGCATAAGTAAGAATTCTACAAAACAAGATGGCGGACGTACGTACAACGTTCTCACTCCAATTATTAATATTTGCTTCATAAGTTCATCTTTTGCTAAATACAATTTTGTTTGTTTACAAATTTCAACTGACAAACTTTGAAGTTAACTATCTTCTATCTGCGTTAGCAAGAAAACATACCAAACAGATGTCGTCAAATGTCAAAATGAAATCTCGAAAAAAACATAATTGCCAAATTGACATTTTGACAAAAATAACACAATTTCTTGTTATTGTTTACACTAATTTGGCGCAAATTTACCTTCAATAAAATCAATATAATTTTGATGATTATCTTAATTGATTTAAGTTTGTAGCAATGTTTTTACGCGTTTATACAATTTTAGCACCACAAATCGAATAAAACTATGTATGTATTGTGTTGGCTATGGTTATAGTGATGGGCGATACACATCAATTCATCAAAAACATCGATATTGTGGTTTCGATGCAATGTATAAGCTGCCGATGTAATCATATCGATGTTTTTCTTCGGTTACATCGAATGTTATATAATTTATAAGTTAAAAAAAAAATGTTAATAAGAATTGCACTACCTCTGGCACTATCTTCAACTGCGCGAGCAGTCAGTGCAGCTTTCTACAACCTCGAAAGGAAGTCTCGTCAAGTAGGTCTAGTGGTGAACGAGGAAAAAACGAAATACCTTGTGTCAACAAACAAAGAGTCACTGCGTCTTGGACAAAATGTCACTGTTGACAATTACACTTTTGAAGTTGACAAAGATTTCGTTTACCTACGATCCAGCAATAACTTTACTTTACTTTTATTGGTACAACAGCCCATGGAGGGCCTAGGCCGAGCTTTTCGCATCCACTCATGTTGTGCGTATTATATTTTTTACATGAATGGAAGGGACCTACAGTTTAATGCCGAATCCGAACGGCGAAGTGAAAAGCTTTTCATAGCAATTTTTACTCTTGTAGGTTTGCCATTGCCTGCCAAGATTTGGTGCCGTGTAGAAAAATTATTTTTTCTATTTTTGATTTTGTCTGTGCCGAGATTCTAACCCCGGACACTCTGCGTAGCAGTCCAACGCATTACTACTACGTTACAGCGACCGCATTAACACTAATAATAATGTAAGCCTTGAGATCAAGCGGAGATTAACTCTTTCCAACAGGTGTATTGAGAAACAGTGTCCTCTATCGGCGACGAAAATATCATTAAAAATAAGGCCTTTAAATATTATTTTAAGTTCGTCAAAAATTAGGTGACGGTATTCAGATCACATTTTAGTACGAACATGAGAGAGTGGACTCTTCTCAAATTAAGTGGACGCTTTGAGGCTAATGTGAACATGGTCAAACGGAGCGACACCAACGACAGTTTGGTAAATAGAAATTGTTACAGTAATTGTCTAGACGCCTGAGTCACATAGAATATTTTTGTTTTTTTTTTGCAGTTAAACGTATTCTCAAAGGTCTTAGAGCAGCACACGTGCGCAACATCATTTCAGCCTTCACATGTACGAGACTCGTTTCAACTGATCAGCTGCACATTAGAGCCATTGTCTGATGCATATGAAAAATTTAATAAAAATCATATTATTAACACAACTAAAAAAATGTAAACTAGGTAACTCTACATTGTAAACGAAAATTGCCGATTTGACAGCCGAAGAAGCGAATGCGAAAACTATTCTCTTTTGCGTTATTATTCGTTAATTCTTAATTTATGCAAAATTCTTTTACATATTTTGTTTTGAGTGCTTATTTCTTTCAGGGTTGAAATATATTTCACTTTTATTTTATATTATTGCAAAAGAATGATGTTCGAAGAGCAGAAAAAAAAAATAAAAACTAAAATAGGCAATTATTGTTATATGTAGGAGTCTATATCTCTTATTAGACAAATAAGTCTTACGGATAAGAACAACAAAGTTTTTGGTCCTAAATTAGGATTTTGAGGGTGTGTAAGAAATTTGGAGAATGCAGACATTACAAATTGTCTAGGGCAAAGTAACTCGACTTTTTTTCTTACAGTGTAACTTATAACAGAAGCGAAAATTAAAGCAAATATTGTCGTTCTGTTTGCGGAATATGAACTTAAATAAGATCTTTGGATAAAGCAAAAACAGCACTTTGAGTTCAGTTCCTGGCTTATCCGCAATGAATACTACAGAAAATTGCTAAAAGTATACCATACAACTGTAAAAAAGGACTAAAATTGTTTTCAACCCGCAATTGTTCCTTTAACACCTTCGCAATAAATTCGTGCATCAAAGATATATTTTCTGAATGGTTTTTAAAAAGTTTCTTAAATATAATAGAGCGGAATAACAGTTTTGAATCACTATTGTTGTTAATATAAAAAGCCATGAGTTTCTCCATCGATGTGCTGGAAAACATCAAAACATTGTACGAATCTGAAGCCGATGAAGATCCAAATTTCCTCGAGGGGGTGCTTAATGACTTTCCGGTAGTAGCTCAAATTGAATCACCAAAAGAAGATGGTGAAGAAGTAGAAGATGAAATGGAAATAGTAGCAGATCCTTTGGAGGAATGTTTTGAAGATGCGAAAGCTGAGGATTTTGTTGGAGAATACAATGAAGTAGACTATCTCAATGCAGACGAAGATGACGAGCCGTTGAATAATTTGTTGATTGAAATGGTTGAGGAAAAGCGGGCAAAGAAGCGAGCGCGAATTAGCACAGATTTTAAAGGTCGCAATGGACATGTGTGGAGCACAGTAAGACCAACAACAGATCTTTCTGATATTCTTCCAACACAGATTCACCAGCCGAAAGGTAAGGGACCTGCGTGCACTGTCAGTAATCCATTAGAAGCGTGGCATCTGTTGATTGACGAGCGCATACAAATCAAAATATTGAAGCAAACCAATGAAGAAATAAAGAAACGCAAAAGTAAACTGCCACATCAACGTATTACAGATGCAGTGGAATTGCGTGCTTGGTATGGTCTAAATTATCTCTGTGGGCTGTTTCGCAATTCAGCTTACAATGGACCGTTGGAAGAATTGTGGACACTGGAGTTGGGTAATGCTATTTTCCGTGCTACCATGTCGGTGAAAAGGTTCGAATTTTTGGCCGATTGCATACGTTTCTGTGAGCCACCGATAGGCAAAAGGCGTAGAACAGGCATGGAGCTAGTGCTACAACTCTGGGAAAAGTTCTTAATTAATTGTCGTTCGTACTATACGCCTAGCGAAAATTGTGCAATCGATGAGCACATTCTGAGCACAACAGATGCTAAATGCCCCTTCTCGCTTACCTTACCGCGCAATCCGATGGAAAGTGGCATACGGTTGGTCACCCTTTGTGATGCCAAAACACTGTACATGTGCAATGCAGTGATTGCCATCGATGCGACTCCCAGTGAACCTGAAGTGTTGCACTTAATTTGCGATATAAAAGGCACAAATCGCAACGTTACACTTACAGAAAGATACACGTCGCTGCAGTTGGCTAACAAGTTGAAACAATATGAGTTAACTGTAGTGGGTTTGTTACCGGCCACCGCCAAAGAGATTCCGTCGGAAATGGTGCAAGCGAAAACACAACGAAAATTGTATGCTGGTGATGCTACGCTCACCTCCGGCATAAGTACTACGGAAGGCTCAGCGGGATTTATGCTGACAAGCGGCATTGCACAAAAAGTGAACGCAAATAAATTATACGAGTTAACTCATCCATGCTGTCAGCGTTTCCAGCAACTGGCTAGCATCTATAGCACTAGCTTTTCAACCCCTGTTTCACACTATACTTGGTCTTTGCATTTCTTTCACCTTATACTCAATTATGCGGCGCTGAATTCATGGATTCTATTTAGGTTATCAGCGAAAGGTGAGAGCAAAATACTACAGCGGGATTTTATGCGCCAGTTGGGCTTGTATCTAACACAACAACAGTTAAAGCGTCGCTTACAATCAAAAGATAAACTCTCGATTGCGCAGCGGTTGCAAATATGTGAAATTTTAGGTGAATCCAATGAGAAACTATTATCCAATGCCACATCTGACGCAACGAAAGCTGTTAGTGCGGGCACCATTCAAGCGGAGACATCGCAATTGCCTCAAGGTGTGCATCTATTGCCCAAAATAATGGAAAAGCGACAGCGCTGCCGTAAATGTCGTGGTGCGAATTGCCCGAAAACGCGTTCACGCTGCCAGCAATGTTTGCGCGCACTCTGCCACCGTCATTTGATTACGCGATGCGACGATTGCACCGGAGTGCAACCTTTACCGGTTCTGGAGAAGGAAGATGATGAGAATGGTGTTTAGGCGGGAATGATAATATTCATACATAATCATATGTAACTAAACCACATTTATTTTGACTCGTTTTAATTAATTCATTTACACTTTTCAACATTTTTATTGAGATTTAAATAAATTGTGCAGTAAAGAACAATATTTTAAAACATGATTGCTTTGTCTCCTTTTTTCATTATTAACACAACATTTGTAACATTTTAACGAAACTACTTGGAAATTAAAGAGGTGGCTTTTTTCATCAGCTACTTTATTCAAAACCAACGAACAAACTCCAGCAAGTATGCTAAAATTTGTACTGAAACTCTTTGATTGGGGTTTTGAGCTTACGTAGGGCAGGTTTTGCCACAGCTTCGTGCGTCCCAGGTTGATTGAGGAACAGGCTTAAGAATTGCTCATTTTGCAGTTCGCTTAGAGGCATTTCCAGTTCACTGCATGACTTGACAATTTCAGCACAAGCTCGTAAATCGCTACGCAAATCTGCAAAATAAATTATTTATTGTGACGCCATGCTATATGGGTATGCAGCACTTACACTGATAGTTGAATAATAAACTCAGACAATTTCCACAGGCTTCTCTTTGGTTATATTGCAGGAATACCTCAATCAAACGATGGACAGCATCCACATTGTTACTCCTTAAGAACGATGTACTTAAAGAGCTGGATCTGTAAGCAGAATATTATGATACTGAATTGCTTATACTTCATGTGACTCCTACCTTCTGGCCACAAGTTGTTGCAATTCCGTATAATGTTCAAAAAGATCAGCGGCCGATTTTTGATCACAAAACCAATCACTCACAAAACATTGCTTCCATACACATGCCACAATAAATATATCTTTATACTCGGTATAAATTGCACGTGCCACTTCCATAAGAGACACTAAGACGGCCTCACTCTTTTGCACCAAAGTCTCTTCGACAATAGTGCGAAAAGCGTTGCGTATCATACGACGTCCCTCCTCTGTTTCAGAACACTCGCCGTAGCCACGATGCAAAGTCATGAGAGCCACATCAGCGCCACCGCTACGCCATAATGCCATCGCTTTGAATGGTGCAAAATCGGAATAAATTTTTGCCAGCGGATTCTTTTGCGAGCGACATATCTCTGCAAAGGATTCTATCTGTTGCAAACGACATAACGAACTTAAATATTTCAAACAAGCCACGAGCGTTTCGCTGGAGGGTAATTGTTTATAACGTATGCATTGCCGAATAAGATATAGAAAGTCCAACTTGTTTTTAATCTCCACGGTGGACAGAAGCAAATTATCGATTTGTGCCTGCGACAGAGAACGTATGTCGAGCCCGAGTTGCGGTGAGCGTATTGCTTGTAAATCAGCTTTTAAACCTTTGGACATAATGCCAACGCTTTGACTGAAGCTTGTATTGTGAGCTGAGGTAACGGCGGCTGTGCTGCTTGCCATGTTATTATTGCTATTCGTTGTCGAAACAGTGGTGTCTTTCTTCTTCATTAGGCCATTACGCAACTCCTCCCACTTCTTTGTTTTGCGATGGACGAGCTCACTGGTGAAACTATCGATGGCATCCATTTGAATTGATTTACGCTGCACCTCCTGCTGTGATTGCTGTTGCAACGACGGCCACAGAAAAGCAATGCAATTTTGAAATCTTTGCAGTGCTTTCGGTGAACTGGGAGTTGTGGCTGAAACTCCGCGTGTCAACAGCGCCATAATGCTACAGCAGATTGGTTTTTGATAAACGATTATTTTTGTGATTGTTTATAACATTTAAATGACCTTTTTCAATTTCCGCTGTTTATTAAAAAAAAGAAGAGTAATAAATATGCAGTACATACAAACTAGAGATGCAAAAAAAAACCGATAAATGAACCGAATAATTGTTTTTTTTTATAAAATTGTTTTTTTATCGAGTATTTTTTCCATCGTATTTAATCCAGCGCCAAAAATCGTCTTTTCACTAAAATGCTTATTAACAGGTTAGAAACGTAAAATGAATACCTAATTTAAAATGTGTTATATTTGTAATTTATTAATCGATTTACTCTCTCACAAAAATTTACTTTACAGGATGAAAATTATTATTGATTAATGTATTTCTAATACTCTCTTGTGTTTTATTTGTCTCTTTTCTTTGCTAACGGTTTAAACAGAGGAAAAAACACTGATAAACCGAAAACCGGTTCTATTTCTTTTTACTTTGCATCTCTAATACAAACCTCAATCGACTTGTTTGACACATATCAGCAGTTGCAAGCTGGCGCTGCCAGATGGTTTTTCCACTGAAATTGTGCGAATCCCAACAGTAATTACGAGGGTCAAAATATCATACAGTGATTTACCTGCAGCAATTTTTATTGAATAGAAATATTTTTCTAAATTCTTTGTTTTAGTTTGCATGGTTTGTTCCTGGATGTTCTACGATCACTAACATACCAGTTTTATTAAATTATTCCATTTCAGCATACTCTGATGGTATCCAATTTAATAAGAAAAGGTTTGATAAAATGTCTCTTAATATTGGGTCAGATAAAAAGTATCCGCAGTTTTCCCGATTATGTCATACCAATACAAGTTTGAAAGGTGGTATTTCAGGCTATATTTTGTATGAAGGCGGCTGTGTTATTCGTCGCTAGTGTAAAAAGTTACTTTGATTAGAAAATGAGTGAGATATCTGAGGAAATAAGCTATGCGATTCTTTATTACTATAGAAAAGGTAAAACCGCTACAAAAAAACACGAAAAATTTCTGCGGTTTACGCTGAGGATGCTGTGAGTGAACGTCGGACTCAGGGGTGGTTTTCTAGATTCCGAAAATTTCGATATCAAAGATGGTCTGAAAGATGTTTTGAAAGTCACTGAAAAAGCCGATGAAATTCTGCAATCAAGCGATGCAATATCTTCCAGCAATGCTCGGTTGTCTTAGCTCCTACGCGGGATATATGAATGCGTCTACGTTTGCGGTAGTCAAATTACGAATCTATACTTGTTAAATCCCTTAGCTCCCAAGGGGAGCGGAAAAAATGCTTCTCCAAAATGCGCATTGAATCAGTGAAGCTTTCCAAGGATACCCCGTAGTAAGATCTACATCTACGAGTATTTCATTAATTAGATACACAAGCTGTCAGGAGAAATCGGAGACACTTATACATCAACCACATGACAGATTTGTGGGTACCAGCCGCGGATACTTTCAATAGTTCAAAAAGTAAATTTGCTTGAATAAGTCTTTATTGTGGATTGAAGTTTTTTAAGTGGATTGAATCATTCCTCAGTAATAGACTGAACTATTTGGTTATTGACAATGTTAAGCCTAATGATAATCCTTATACATCTACCTCGGGTTTCCCACAAGGTAGCATTTTGTGACCATTTTAGAACTTGTTAATGTCTAATTCATATATTTATTTATTAAAGAATCTCATTGTTTTTAAAAATGGCAGATAAAATTTCCCCAACAGTAATGTAATTAAAGAGGGATTTTTTGCTACTTGGTTTTTGAGCATTTAAGTGAGCATTTAAGTGAAATTATCTTTAAAAGGTAAATGACAGAAATTGATTTATCGATCCAAATAAAAATTTCATTCACTTTTTTAAAATTTCTGTGTTTTTTGAATTTTTAAAAACCAAACTCCTAAAAAATCCCCATTTATACTTTGTTTAAACATACATTTTTACAAGTCAGTTAAACAATTATGGTCGCTGTGGTGTAGTGGTAGTTAGTTGGACTGCTATGCAGAGTGTCCGGGTTTCGAATCTTGGCACAAGCAAAATCAAAAAGTAGAAAAAATAATTTTTCTACCACCACCTCTTTGCAGGCAATGGCAAACCTACAAGAGTAAAAATTCCTATGCGGATCCGGCATTAAACTGTAGGTCCCTTCCATTCATGTACAAATATAACACGCACAACATGAGTGGATGCGAAAAGCTGGGCCTCGGACCTCCATGGGCTGTTGTGCCATTAAAAGTAAGTAAAGTAAGTTAAACAATTATCCTGCATTACTGAAGTTAAATTTAAAATGGATTATTTAATACTTACAAAATTTATTTTAAAATATTTTGTTCTGCATTCAGCTCCTTTTACAAAACTACAGTATTCTATGTACAGTAATTTTGTCAGCTCACGCAGTAATTTCATAATAAAAAGTTAACATTACTGAGTGTGCTAAACAATATACCGTATACAGAAAAAAAATTAGAGACTTTGTGAACTAGCTAAAAACAATGTATGGCAGCCATACACTGTTGATCGATTTGGTGGAATTGAATAAGAAATTGGAATACTTTTTAAGATTTACAACGAATAAAAAAAAAAAAACTTAAGGTTTCCTTTACAAGGCAGTGTTGTCTGCATATTCTTGCAGTTTTAAGGTATGAACATAGTTACAACATATCGGCGTAAAAGCGTATCAGCGTATAAACGCTGTCCAATAAGAACTCATACATATAATCATATGGAATGGGACAGAGTTGCGAACGGTATTTTTATTTTATATAGGTACAACGTACGCTATTACGCTGCTATTGTGATTACTGAAGTTCATTGTGGTAAAGGCATAACACTTGCCACAATGGCTGTCTATCTCTTTATCGGTGTCGTATGATTGCATTCTCTCCCTCATTCTTCCTCCCACTTATTAATCTTCCTTCCAATCAACACAATGCTATGCATTCATAGGGATACACCCTGTGTGTTGAATGTATCAATAAAAAAATATATATATCTTTAGGCGCTCTACACTTAAAACCCGCCTGATAAATTTACACGTATGTATGAATTAGTCGTGATTGGAACCTTTGCAGACGACACTGCGGTCTTAGCTGTCGATAAATATCCTTCGAACGCATCCCTCAAACTACAAACGGCTGTTAACGCAATATCTCAATGGCTGAGAGATTGGCGCATCAAAGTAAACGAAATTTAATCGATACGGGTTACATTCACCAATAAACGTGACACATGCCCGGCGGTATAGCTTAATGCAGCCAAATACTTTGGATTATATCTTGATAGGCGCCTCACATGGACATCACATATCTTTACTAAGCGTAAAGCGCTGGGATTACAACTTAGAAAACTCTACTGGTTAATAAACAGTAGCTCGCAACTATCTCTGGAAAACAAGCTTTTGCTTTATAAAAGTATTCTGAAATCAATTTGGTCCTATGGTTTAGAGCTGTGGGGAACAACAGCTAATTCAAACTTAGAAATACTACAACGTTTCCAATCAAAAATGCTCCGTATAATAGCTGGGGCACCCTGGTACATTACCAACGTTCAGCTACACAGGAACCTCAATGTTCCCACAATCAAAGAGGAGATAAAACTAAAATCTAGATCATACAAACAACGCTTACTAAACCATTCTAACGAGTTGCTCACAAATCTAATGGACACTAGAACAGTTTTCAGCTGACTTAACAGAAAAGCTCCAGAAGACCTCGTTGACTAGATACTCTCAGCTCAGAACATCCCGGTCGACGCCGACTTACCAGTAGAACATATCCTGGTCGATGCCGACATTTTTAATTTATTATTTATTTATATAATTTATAATAACTTTTGATTGTATTTTAATATTATAAACTATATTGTTGAAAGATTACAATTAATAAATATGAATTAAAAAAAAAAATGTATAAGGTAAACAAGTTAAAAATTGTTGAAAGTTACACGCTAAGGGAAAGGTTTACCAATTTTTTCATGTCTGACACGAATCCCCTTATTAAAATTATTAATTAATGTAAACTGGCTGTATCGGTGATCTGATGGATTCGTGTTTTTCTTTCGGCTCTCATCTTGGGTAAATATGGTTTGTTTGAAAGGATGCAATCGAGTTGAAAGAGAAAACCAAATAAATACTTATAATATATACAAATATGCCTTTTTTTATTGATACAAACAACACTCAGGGTGTACCCCTATGAATGCAGAGCATTGTTTTGAATGGAAGGAAGATTGACAGGTGAGAGGAAGAAGGAGGGAGAATGAGAGAGGGATTGCAATCACACAGGACACCGAAAAAGAGAAAGAGATAGGCAGCAATTGTGGCAAGTGTTATGCCTATACCGCAATGAACTTCAGTTTATCAGTGTCGACTATGACCGCATGTAGCGCCAAAGGCCAAGCTTTTCGCATCCATTCATGTTGTGCGTGTTATATTTGTATATGAATGGAAGGGACCTACAGTTTTATGCCGAGTCCGAATGGCGAAGTGAAAAGCTTTTCATAAGCAATTTTTACTCTTGTAGGTTTGCCATTGCCTGCCAAGGGGTGGTGCCGTGTATAAATTTTTTTGTTGTTGCTTTTTTTATTTTTATTTTTTTTTATTTTGCCTGTGTCGAGAATCGAACCCCTGACACTCTGCGTAACAGTCCAACGCACTACTACTACGCTACAGCGACCACAATTAGACCGAACTAAGTTGAAAATAATAAGTGGTACATTTTGATTTTCGGTTTTGTTTTCGAGTTATGCTCCCCACTTCACTACAATAAATTTAACACAAACATTAATGAAAATTTTTTTATCAAAATTCGCGAGCAATTTTTCCTTTTAACGAAGTATTTACTTTACATACTTTTATTTTGTTGCCCCCAGTGATTTTTTCACTAATAACTAATAATAACTCAAAAACTAAACCCTGACTTTCTAACTAAATTCTTACAAAGTCAAGGACTTTTTTTGTTACGGCTAAAATCGGTATAGCTCCGGGCATAAGTTATGTATGTATATTATGTATACCCACATAAATATTATATATTTATGTAAGTGGCTGCAAAAATTTGCAAGTGAATTGCAAATGAGGAGCGAATGCATATAAAACCGGAAAAAGTGAAGAAGATTTCACCAGCTGTGTGTAGGTATGTGCGTGTGAAGTTGTGCCAAGGAGCACATTGTTTCCATAGTTAATCGAATAAAAAAATCCACTTTACACACGAATGAAAAATGAATGATGAATTTGATTAAATTGCCAAAGCATGTACGAGGTGCGGACGAGCGCATGCGAAGATGAAAGGGGTAAATCTGATAAAGTTATAAGTGCGAGAAGTGTGGCAGCGATTTACACAAATGCGATGGACGACAGAAAAAAGCTACTTCACTAATAAAAGCAGCCGTACAGCGAAGTCACAAGAAACTGTGTAAGCTGTGATGTTGCAAAAGAAAAAGGAGAAATTAATTTATGATGACAGTAGCTAAAACGGAATTTCAAGGAAAAGCGGCACATGCAAGAATACTCTTTGTTGTTACAACTAGTACAAAAGTCAATGGCGGTTGTAAGGCGGGAAGAACTTACAGTGGTGTGATGATCAAAAGCAACAAAATCACATAAATTCTCTTAATAATCATATGGATATGCAATATTTGGTTTTATATGGTAAATCAATGAATTGGGAATAAAAATAATATTTCCTTGAAAGTAAAACATATTTTACAACAAAATTTTAGTTACTAGCTGCGCTAAACTAAATAAACTCTTTTGTAATCGTTTTAAATTTGTTTTTTTTATATTCGTTGCAGCACATTTGTGAGGAGTCGATTATGCCAGGGGTACCTCTCTCTAATTTGGATTCTGTCTCAGATCCATGGATTTTTCGAACAGTTAGTCAGTTAGTCACTAAACGTTTCTGATTCCAGAGGACCTGACCCTGCTTGCTCAGTTCCAGAAGTATTATTGAGAATTTCTCTATCACATTCATCAAAGACAAACAATTTTAGCTCCCATTCTTAGCTGTGGCTAAGAACAATGAGCAATTGAAAGAATTTCGCATGAAAGACCTTTGATATGCACAACACTGTAAGTGTAAAGTCAATAAGTAAGTAATGTAAATAACATGTACAAATTTCGCAGCAGCATAACAAACAACAACAAAACCATCACTGTTATGTACAATAGTGTTGACAGCAAAATAATAAAAAATATGTCTAGTAAATTATCTACAAAATTGTAACAAAAAAAAAAAAAAATTGCCGCGACTTTTTATTTTTTGCGAATTTTTTTTCTGCTTGCTGTTTGTGTTACGGACTAAGGCGGAGTTTACGTGAAAACAAATTTACCGCAAAATTAGCAACACTAAAGGATAACAAATAACAACAGGTAACAATGACAGGCTACATCTATAGCAACATCATTGCAACAGCAGCAACAGCGACAGCAGCAGCAGCAACTACGATATGATAAAAATATAAATGAAAACCAAATTTATGCGCATAAAAAGTGCCGCGACTAGCATAAAATTATTATTATCATGGGTGTCCACTGACAGGATACGGTCGCAAGCCAACAACACCAGCATGTAGCTGTCATATTTTTACTATGCGCTGCAGTGGTTTTTCTTTTTCTACTGTTTTGCTCTATTTTTGTTGTAAGTATGTTTTTTCCTTTTATATAAATTCATTTCAAGCGCGATATTTTTGTGTAGCTATTTGTTTAACGCTTTGCACACGTTTTCAAAAGTTGGCTTTGCCACTTTTTGAAATGTACTGCGTGCCTGGTTTCAATCTCCCTCAGTTCCTTTCTTCCCTTTCTCCTTATGTCGCTTCGTTTGACCCTAAACACTTTTAACTTTTTGTTGGCAACACACAGCAGACTATTTGTTGCTTTTATTTTATTATTTGTTGTTTTACTCGTACCACTCGTATCTCCAGCTGCTTAACTCGTTTATACATATTTTCACTAGATCAACAAAACAAAATACATATTTATGCATGCATATAGTATACAAGTAAGTATGTATATGTATGTATGTATGCATAAGTATAGTAGAAAAACTGCAGCAGCATAGTATCAGCAACATGCAATGCAGCCTTTGTGCTTCTACTTTAGAATACGCTTTTGCTTTTCTATACGGTGCAATCACGAAATATTGGCTTCTTCTCTTTTGAAGCTGAAGCTATTTGCAGGCAAGAAGAATATCAACATGAAGATCAACTGATGTCGGTAAACATCTGATGATTGCGCTCACTCTTGCTTTCGGCAACTTTTTTGTAGATGTTATTTTATGAATGTTCCTTTCTCGGCTGCTTAGATCGTCTGATTGCTCAGGATAAAGTGATTCTGCAGCCGCCATATTTACAGACTAAGTCTTGGCCAATATCATTGGAGCATTCACTTTTAATACATAGAAAAAGGCAGATATGAGAATACTAAGCTAACCGTCCGCTAAACCCTAAAGCCCTTTATCAGCCTTAAAGCTTGTATTCACAGTATTTGTCAGAATAACTTTATGCAGTATGCTGCTACGCTGCATTAAAGCTTTGCCAAATTCCGAGAACATCTAAAAGCAACTTTTCGACAACGAAGTATTTTACAGCAATGTATTTTGCAGCAATTAGTTAGGTACCAGCACTGCAGGGTCAAGGAAAGTATGTATAATAAATTTAATGTTTTTTTACATGAAAGTTTATTATAAAATAAAATGACGGTTATTTGTGATATTGTTGGCGAAAGCTAAGCAAAATCATTGTGTGAAGGAGATGTGTCATCAGGGTTAAAGATGACTAAGATGACAAATAATCCTTTTGACCGGCTTAACGCATTTAGTCTGACCTTGCCTTTTTCAGAGGTATTCTGAAAACTAAGGTAATTTCCTAAAATGGCATGTATGCCAAATAAAAAGAATGAATGAATTAGGTTAGTTTTTAAACAAAACATACAAAAAAGAAAATATTTTAAATTATAAGAGAATCACAAAAAGTTGCAATTGAGAGCTGGAAGTTGTCGCTGTGGCGTAGTGGTAGTGTATTGGACTGTTACGCAGAGTGTTCGGGGTTCGAACTTCGGCACAGTCAAAATCAAAAAGGCGAAAAAAACAAGTTTTGTACACAGCACCACCTCTTGGCAGGCAATGGCAAACCTACAAGAGTAAAAATTGCCTATGAAAAGCTTTTCACCTCGCCGTTAGAAATGTTTTTATTTAAGTATCAGCATAGGGAAATGTAAATCTGCGCAATGAAATTGAGCAGTAAGTTTTGGGTCACTGATTTCGTAACTGGCGTTGAATTTGTTGGGTTGACTATAGTTTATGAGATATTTGAATATGTATATTAAGTCATAGCTGCGTCATTTTCGGACATACTTTTTTAAAATAATATATACAATTATTCTTTAGAAAAATATTGCAAACATGAAGCACTTAAAGTTTTTTCAAACATTTCCATTTTTATTGGCACATTGGTGCTTCATGTTTTCGGTTATAATTCCAACATTTCAAAGTTCTTTTAATAATGATTTTAAATTCAATGATATGGTTTTTGGGTAGGTAGGTCCCTTTTATTCATCTACAAATATAACACGCACAACATGAGTGGATGCGAAAAGCTCGGCCTAGGCCCTCCATGGGCTGTTGTGCCATTAAAAGTAAAGTAAGTAGGGTTTTTGGGAAATGCTTTTTGAAATATCAATTGGAAAAATCCTCGCATGGAACACTTCTTACTTCTCTTTGCTGATTTTCTGGTTTTATAGTCAGGCCTATCTATATTGGACGTTTTTTGATTTTTAGTAAGAGTTTTAGGGGACAATATTTTGAGCGATATCAGCTAATTTCACTCAGCAAGCCACTCAGCCATTTCTGGACAAAGGAATGACTTTCCAATTGGGCTAAATCATTGCAGCCACTGAACCAAATTGAAAAGCATTTTTGTTTAAATGATGCATTGTAGGTAATTGAAACATTTAACAGTATTTATCGGTATTCAATAAACGTCTGGATTTCAGGGGGAAAGTGCTTTAGCCATCTGCCAACATTAAGGTACTACCTAATTCGAAACATTTTCTGTTGGCTTCTTTTACGAACAAATTTGCGAATATTTTCACTCTAACTTTTAATTTTTTCATATTTTTTCTTCGTTATAAGTTTTCCCTGCGTTTGGTACATAACTTACATGCCATTGCAGTAAGTAAAATAGGTCCTTCCCCGTTGGATCCGCTACTGTCTACATCGCTACCTGAGCGTCAGCTTTTTGCCCATCGACATACTTGCAGTCGGGTTGCACTTTATCAATGTCATGTAGATATTTTCGAAAATAGCTTTGACCAGACATGAACTGTGTGAGGTAGTAATTGTAATCGCTAACCGTCTGTTCATCCAACTGGTCAGGGATTAGATTGGCCACCTTCCACGATTTTCGGCGCTCTACCTTTCCTGCCACTGTTGCACTGTCTGCGACTTATCATCGTTGATTACTATTTATATACCTTTATCAGGATCATTATCATTGCCAGCATCACATCATCTGTCGCTTTCATTACAATCAAAGCAGATTTTGCGTGTTTCACACCATATTTATGCGGACAAGTGTTACTTTGATACATTTTATTTTACCTTTGACATAGCATACTTAGTACTATGAAAAATTTTGATAGTTTGTTAAGTATGTAATGTAAAATTTATGTATGTATGTGTGCTTGAAAATGTCACGTGAATGTGATGTCATGGAGGTGGTCGTTCTAAAAATGAGTTTGAATGTGCAATGAAAGACTTAAAATTTATGTTTATAATTATATACTTAAGAAATGTAAGTTTAAACGACATAAAATGGTTATATCTGATATTAAGCAAAAAAAAAAAAAAAAAAAAATTACATTTTCTGTCAGCTCTTTTATCAGTTTTACCATAAAAGCGACTTCCGATTTGTTAAGTTTGTTTTAAACTAAATTGACTATTACATTTTCCTCTTCCACATGAACTAAATTTCTTTTTATTGAGGTTCTTATTTAAAATTTGTATCATATTCTAATTGATTGAAAAAACAAACAGTTTTCAAGATTGAGAAAAACACTTTTCAAGTTTCAAGTTTTCTGGTAATAGGCATAACAATGAAGTAATGAGTAGCTATCAGATGTAGAATAGTCTAAATTTTCAGCAAATGCAATTGAAAACTTATGTTTTCTCTTTTAAATCTCTTAAAATTTGGATATATTAAATATAAAAAGTATATCTTATTTTCTTCTTTTAATGGCACAACAGTACATGGAGGGCCCAGGCCGAGATTTTTTTCTCCACTCCTGTTGTATTTATACATGAATGGGAGGGACATACAGCTTTATGCCGCATCCGACCGGCGAAGTGAGAAGCTTGTAGGTTTGCCATTGCCGAGACACTCTGCGTAGTAGGCCAGTGCACAAACAAACTACGACACGGTCACCATACGTTTTTTTTTAACTATTTGTTATAATGATAATTTTTTTTATGAAAATACACATTAAGAAAAATGTTTATAAAGGGTGATTTTTTAAGAGCTTGGTTTTTGAAAATCAAAAACAACTCAGAAATTTTACAAAAGTGAATGAAATTTTTATTTGGATCGATAAATCGATTCCTGCCATTTACTTTTTAAAGATAATTTCACTTAATTGTTGCCTGCGACTATGTTTTAAGTGATCCATTCTGATGGTCCAATTTTGGCACACTTTTTCACAAATTTCGGCCGGAATCTCACCAATGACGCATTCAATGTTGGCTTCCAAAGCAGAAATCGTGTTTGGCTTGTCCCTATAGACAAGAGACTTAACATACAGAAAGACCCACAAAAAATAGTCTAACGGGGTCAAATCACACAATCTTGGTTGCCAATTGATTGCAGTAAAACGTGAGATTAACTGCTCACCAAATTCGCCTCTCAATTGAAATATGGTTTCGCGTTCAGTGTGGCATGTGGCATTCGACACCGTCCTGTTGGAACCACATGTCGGCCGAGACCTATTCTTAGATTTTCGGCAAAAAAAAAGTCTGTTATCATCAAATGGTAGCTTTCTCCATTGACCGTAACGTTGCGGCCTTCATCGTCTTTGAAGAAGTACCGCCCAATGATGCCGCCTGCCCATAAGCCGCACTAAACAGTGCATTTTTCAGGATGCATTGGTAGTTGGCTAGTCTTCACTCCAAATACGGCAATTCTGCTTATTCACGTCCATCCATTGAGCCAAAAAATTAGACAATTTTGCGATAAAAAACGGATCGAATTTTGATAGTAAATTTTAATAATTTGCAAACGTTGTTCAGGCTTAAGTCTATTCATGATGAAATGGCAAACCAAACTGAGCATTTTTTATTTTGACACATGTCAAAAATCATGCGTGATCTATCCGAAATATTAACGTCAAAAACTAAGTATCAAAAAAATCACCCTTTACATTCAATCTTCAAAGTAATGGCCATTGTTAGCTACACATTTTTCCTATCTCTCTGGCAAATTGTGAATGCCTCGCCAAAAAAAATTTTTGTTTTTTGAGTTAAACCAGTCATCGAGCCATTTTTTCACTTTTTTCAAATTTTTCACAATTGGTTTTTCGATTTTCTTGCTGTCTTTCAGACAATTCATGCCGCACCCATCTTCCCACATTAAAAATCAATCCCATGGCTTTTAAACGTCGAGAAATGCATTGTTGGGTCACAATTAATTGTTCTGCAAGTTGTTCTTGTATTTGATCATCATCCTCATCGAGTAAAGCTTGCAATTCGGCATCTTCAAACTTTTTCGGTGGTCTTCCACGTTTTTCGTTTCTCACATCAAAATCGCCACTTTTAAACTTATTGAACCACTCGTTGCACTGTGTTTTGCCTAGAGCGTGCTAGTCGTAAGCTTCCACAAGCCTTCGATGAGATTCAAAAGCTTTACTTACTTTTATTGGCACAACAGCCCACGGAGGGCCTAGGCCGAGCTTTTCAAAAGCAGAAAATCAATATTTATCAACATTTTAACGAGCGAAAAAAAAATGTTGTTGCATGAAACTTGATTGTTTATGAACTGAATATTGTTGACAGAACTAAATGCGAAGAAATGGCGCCAATGATTTGGTTAGACAGAGTGTATAGTTTTACCTAGCGACACAGATATGTCATCACTGGTTTCATACTTGTACACTTGGTATAATCAAACAAACCAACTTCCATCCCCAAAAAATTTTGTTTTCTAGTTATTCCCTTTGTCTTTAAAAATTCCGGGGAGTTAGAACGCTAAGAACGTATTGTATTACTCGCACCGGAAAAAGAATTTCCTTGTGCGGTGTTGCCATTGAGCGATTGAATCAGTTAACTAAAAGGAAAAGTTATGGAGTGGATATTTAAAAATAGTAGTAGTAGTTTTGAAGAACATATACTAAGTCTAGACCTTCGTTGCTACATTACTGATTACTGAATTTATGCTTCGAGTCTTTTTCATCATGAACAAAGTCACACATAAAGTTGATTTATGTTTCGAAAAAGCTGCAACTACATTGATTGGCCTATTTAACATTAGAAACTGAGTTGCCAAAAGTGCAATGAGCTACTTAATAAATATATGCACCTATATGTAGAGTAAGTAGGAAAAAGTGTTGACTTTACAATAGAATTGAATTACAGAAAAATGGTAAATCAAAATAAGAAAAAATGCTTGGCTAAACAACGTAAATTATGCAAAGTTGATTATTTGTACAAGAAAGTAAACTCGGATGGAGGAAAGCAAATAAAAAATAGAAGGAGTAAACTATAAAAAATAAGCTTGTGGCAAAAATTAAAATACTTTTTTTTCCTAGAATTTTTTACGTAAAAAAACTGAAAAAGAAATAATAAAACAAAATGAAAATAATGCACTTTTAAGCGGTTTTAGTCGAGTTGAAATGCAAGCAAACTATTTTCTTTCTTGCTGAATGCAGTTGCCCTTTCAACAATGAAAAATTTGCATAAACAGCTTCTTTTTGTTGCAGCCAGTTTCAGCTGTATGTGTGTGTGCGTTTCTTTATATTACTTAAGTAGTGGCAATCCGGACGCATAAATAGAAGAAGATTTAAAGGAAAGAAGCTTTTTGTTATGCAAAAAGAAAAATAGGATTGAATAAAAGAAGTTCATCCACACAAAAAGACAAACTAGGATAAGTTACTTAAAAAAATGAAACCAAGTATAGAAGCCAAATTTTGTGTTACTCATACGACATGGTGGTTGGTGGCACGTAGGCAGACCAAAAATACAACAATTACTGTAACATTTATTTATGAAAAAGTTTTTTAATTTAACAAATGCAGTCGCATTTGAAAAAGTTAATTAATATCATTAAGCCAAATGCAAATAATACAAATTATATCAACATAAAAAGGCAAACAAATTCGCTGAAATCTAACATCAAGTCTAAAATAGTGCTGTAACGGATGCCAGGTTCATGGATACGGATGCGAATGTTAAAAGCTGACATTCATGAATGCAGATGTGAATAAAAATCAACAATACATTTCCGACTAAATGGGAATTCAAAATGGTTTTTGTGGGCCGGGGCCAGTTTCCGAAAAGCGAGTAAATAACTACTACATTCATAAATATATGCAAAACCCAGAAAAAGGCACTGCCTGGAGCAATATGTCACAAACGAAAATCTAAAATTTTTATTTGAGGTTGTATCGATTCTAAATTTTAAGGGGACTCTAAGATAACTTATAATAAATAGCGGACAATTTCTTTAATAAATTTCTGTACAATTTAGGAGGGAAAATGATTTTTGGAATCAGCACAAATTTTCGATCTAGAAAAGTTGGTATTTGTGCAGACATTCGTTACATCAACAATCAAGAGTATGTTCAACTCCAGCTTCTTGCCATTTGCAAAGTAAATATATCAATGAAAGCCCAGCGCAGTAAATGCGATTAAATTGAGAAAAGTAGTAAGAAACACAGTTGGCAACATCGTGCTCGCAGCAGCAGTTGTCGTGGTTGCCGCTGCCGCACAATTGCACGCATGAATGGTCAGACATTTGCAATTGACACTTATTGCTGCTGCTGTTGTTGGCTTTTGTTGTTTTTCCAACTCGGATGTTTATGTTTATATTGCTATGTATGTTTTGCAAACAGAAGTAGTAACTGTTTGTTGTTTTATTTATTATGCTTTTAATGAAATGACAATGCATTTCAGAGCACAGCATCTAAATATGCATTTAAATGAAACTTAATAACATAAAGAACGTAGCAGCAATACGTTCTTGAGCTAAAAGTAAAGAAAACATTAAATATACAACACATTTTCACGCACATAAGTGGCATAAAAGATTCATATAAAAAACAAAGATTGTACTATAGCATTTACATATGCACATAAAAGGAAATCAATTTTTGATTAAGTTCAACTTCCGTCTGTGCTCGTACAGCTGGAGCAAATTTGTTGCACCTGATTGCCAAAAAGAATGCAATAGAAATATAAAAGAAATATATAAAAAAAATCAAATTAACTGCAGTTGGAAAATACACTGTATAACCGAAGTATATAGCTAGTTATATGTAGGTATTTACATATTATATGTATGTATGTACATACATATGTACTATGTACTTTGTTTGTATGTACGTTGATATGTAGGTATTTATATTAGACTGTCCTTTACATCCCATTAGAATTTTAGAATAAATAAATTTCAGGTTTCACCAAGGACCTCACTAGAATTTTTTTGGAAGGATAAAATAACCAAAAACTTAAAATTTTTATACAATTTTTTTGGACGAAACTTCCAATTTTGTATTCAATCGCTACATTAAAGCCACGGTTCCGTCCTTTGGAATCTAATATCGTAGTACATGCTAAAAAAGCTTAGGTAGTACCAGGTGTACAAGTATGAAACCGGAAATGTTATCTTTGTGTCGCTAGGTAAAACTATACGCTCTGTCAAACCAAATCATTGGCGTCATTTCTTCGCATTTAGTTCTGTCAACAATATTCAATTCATAAACAATCAAGTTTCATACAACAATATATTTTTTTTCGCTCGTAAAAATGTCGAATTTTGTGCCTACAAACTACGATATGCGGACACCACCGATTTTCTGTTTCCAATTGAAGAAAACTGCTTTAGAATCTCATCGAAGCTTCCACAAAGCTTACGGTTAGCATGCTCTAGCAAGAAAATCGAAAAACCACTTGTGAAATGTTGCTAGCCAGGTACAAAAGAAAGTCATATCTTCATCGAATTGTTACTGGCGATGGAAAATGGATCTATTTCGAGAATCCCAAACGTAAACAATCATATGTTAAGGCTGGTACACCGGGATCAGTGTGTTTTCTGGGATCAGCGAGGTGTTATCTGGTTTGACCTTCTGAAACCAGGTGAAACAGTTACTGGTTAACGCTACCAACAGCAATTGGAAGATTTGAACCGTGCTTTGAGCCAAAAACGTCCAGAATATCAAGCTAGGCAACAAAAAGTGATTTTTCTTGATGACAATGCACCATCACATCGAACAAAACCCTCCCCCATGCGGCTTATTCAACAGACTTGGCTCCATTTGACTACCACTTGTGTTCATCAATGGATCACGCACTTGCTGAGCAGCACTTCGATTTGTACGAAAATGTGAAAAAATGGCTCGATGATTGATTTGGCTCAAAAAACGAATGGTTATTTTGGCGAGGCATTCACAAATTGCCACAGAGGTGGGAAAAATGTGTAGCTAGCAATGTCCACTATTTTGAATATTGAATGTATAAGAATTTTTCTTAAATAAACGTGTATTTGTGTTTCATACTTGTACACCTGGTAAAACTAAAATTCTTGTGGTACCCTTGTAAAATTAATAGGGTTGTATTATATCCAAACTGAGTTTCAACGATTCTTCGGGGAGGATAAGAAGGTGGGAATGCAAAAAATTTATTACTTTTTTCGGAGAAATAGAAATAGTGTGAGGCATGCAAGAGAAATAGAAGCACTTTTAACATACTTCCATTGACTGCATCTGGGCTACTGAACCGATCGGGAAACAATATGAGAGAAAGGTATTGGCGATTCAATAGCCTTTAAGTAAGTTTAACTTAAAATTATCGGTTGATTACAATTCGAGATATATCTGAAAATGTGAAGCTACATCCAGTAAGTTAAACAAATTCAAAATTTTTTATCAGAAATAACGCTTCCATAATAGATTTTCAAGTATGAAATTCTTGTTCAAAAGACAAATTTACATAACAAATAATAACTGCTTTACAATTTTATACTGTGGATGACATGTTAGAAGTGTTCCGTTCATCTGTCATCCTTCTCCCTTCTGAGACCCTATACTCACTTCATAGCGCCTCGACCGTCATCTCATAATGAACTCTATTACGAGATTCTCGGTTGATGTCGTTCCAGAAGCAATGCGCTGCCTGCAATTCTGCATCAATAGAATGCAGGTGTTGGTGGAGAATTCAAGGTATTTCCAAATAGTTCATAGCATACCAAACGCCGCCTTTTGCGGTGACTATGCTGCCAAGGTAGTTGAAGACTTATACGAACTAGAAGGCGCAGAATTAGCGCAGTAGACGCCGCCCATCACTTTAGTTTTACTGATATTGGAATACAGTCTAGGTGCACGGAATTTGGTATTGATTGCATCTATGTCTGCTTGAATTCAGGGTACCTGGCTTTAAGAGACATACATTGTCAACTTACTCTGAATACCGTTTCTACCACCTAGAGTCGAACGCATTACGCCGTCGAAAACAATAATGAAAAGTATTGGCGACAGTATGCAGCCATGTCTCACACCTGTAGCTACTTCAAATGGGTTTGCCAGTTTTCCATTCGATATACTGGCCTTCATTAGCTTTCACATTCTTTTGACGTGAGTTGATTGGTTTGTTCATTGGACTAGATATTCTTAATTTTAAGAGGTTCCGGGACAATATAGAAATTTTTCGCACATTCTTTCAATACTTTGGAGTAGAATAAAGCAGGATAAACGTGCTATTGATTTGATTCAGATGCTATTGATGATGATTCAGAGACCAAGAGGGAGAGGGATTAAGGTCAAAAATAGTAGTTAGTACAAGTTGTTCTGAAACATAGGAAAGACTTTACTAAGAAGAACCGCAAAGTTCTTGCACACATGTAATTTTAAAGTTTTAGTGCTGAGTTAAAATAAAAATGTCCATTATTTTTATCAGTGTTTTTTTTTTATAGGCTTTAAAGAATTTTGTTTTGCGCTCTCTCTAAGGTCTTAAATCATATTTTTACCATTTAAAAAGGTCGCTGCTTTCATACAGGCTGTGCGCAATTTAAAGTAGCTTGAGGGACGACTTAATACTAATTAATTATAATAAAGGTAAAATTTAAGAGCCATTACTACTTGATGAATCTACTGCGGTGAATCCTATACGTAAGAAGGTGAGAATTATAAAATTTTAACTTTTTTGAGACACTCTAATGTACATGTACAGGGTGCGCCATCTTGTATGTCAGTATGTGAATATTAAATAACTTAAAAAAGGTATTTTTATTTAATTTGGTCCTTTACAATTTTTCTGGACTAGTTTTTGAATACAACATCAATCAAGTGGCTGTCGTTATTAACCAAAGGAAAAAGTTCCCTTTTTGCTGCGTTTTCCTTGACTTTTTCCAGGATCTCGGGCGGTATAGCGATGATTTTGCAATACGAATGTTTGCCTTTAGCTCCTCAGTGGTCTGAGGCTCGCTGGCGTATACTTTGCTTCTCAAATAACCCCACAAAAATAAGTCCGAAGGGGTCAAATCTGGTGATCTGGGTGGCCGGTTAATGTCGCCATTTTTTTACACCACACTCTCTGGCTGTATGCCAAGAAACGTGGACGGTCTGTCGGTAATATTCTTTAAGTCAATTACACTTTATACGGAAAAAAATGCAAATCATCCTTCAAGATGGTTTCACTGAGGCCCAAAATGCTGAGCGCGGTGACGATACGACACATGTCGGTTCTAGGCAACTTTCTCTCTTACCACTTCAACCAGTTCATTGGAATGACTTGGGCTTTGATGAACGGCTTGTCGACGATCTCCCACTGACCCGTGTTCAACAAAATTCGACACAAAACGACGAATAACGTTGTCAGACGGTATCGTCGACGATATTGAGTTAACACAACTGAACGACTATTTTCAATGTACAGCGACACTATTTCGGCGCATTGTTTCGGTGTGAAACGATTCATGGTTAAAATTATTCTGAATTGACGTTTCAAAAACATGTTTACTCAAGTCAATCGGTTGATAAATGTTCAAATTATTCAATGTTTACATACCGACATAAAAGACGCCGCACCCTGTACATTTAAATATATATTTATTTATTTTTTTATTATTATTTTCATGTAACATTAAGCAATAAGTTGGATAATGTTGAATTGACATTTCAAAAACATGTTTACTCAAGTCAATCGGTTGATAAATGTTCAAATTATTCAATGTTTACATACCGATATAAATAATGGCACACCCTGTATATATATACGTGTTTATGTATAAATCGATACTTCGTGTGTCAATTTGTAAAATGCTAATATGCTGGCGATTGTAATTGCAGAATGCTCACTTCAGTTTCCGTTAGCATTTTCTATCGAACAAAGAAGACAAAGAAACAATAAACGAAATAAAACTGAAACAAAATTGATTGTAAAATTACAAAATTCCAACATTTGGCAAAAGAAAAAACAACGTAAATTCATACAATATACTGCAGTATTAACATGCCGAAATTCATGAAAATATTGAAAAAAATTTAATATACAGTAACTTAACGCCAACACACACTTATCCACTTATGCATGTACATATGTGTATGTGTGCACGAGCATGTAGCATATGCATGCGTGTTTGTGAGTTTTGTGAAGTAAGAAATGCAAATGTGACAGTATCACTGGCGACATTTACTTCTTTGCACGATAGCGAGTATACATGATGGTGTTAAAAAAATAATGGAAGCGTAAAAACGAAAAAAAATATTTTCGAAATTATACATCTACATACCATCTTTACGTGTATGTACTAATATATCTATATGGCTGTGTGTGTACGCACGTCACAAAACACAGTCACATTAAATTTACGAAACAAAACATCAGCATATGCATGCTTGTACATAGTAAGTTTACCCGAATTTATACAGAAATATGTAAACCCATACATATGTACTTTCCTCTCTTACATAAGTACATACGAGTACATAGATCCTTTCATATGTATCTATATGCACTTGTATGTTTATCAGTTTTTGTTTTTCATGTTTTTATACACTTCATTCCATTTTCTTTATAATGCAAACAATCTGACATTCAATTTAAATTCCTTCACAAAATAATTGTGCATTTACGGACATACACACACATACAAAACACTTGCATACACGAAACGCATTCACAAACATTTGCATTCACTGGCGCAGCAGTTGAGGCAGTAGTAGAAAGGAATCAGTGTTAATATTTGTAAAGTTGCTGTAAGAATTTGCTTTATTTTTTTTGTTTTTTTGTCTTTTGCAAGAGTTACCAATTTAAGATCTGAAGTTTTTATTTACTTATTTCAAAATGCTGTGGAAAATTACAGTGTTATCATTGAAGTTTAGAGTGGTTTTTTATATTTACGTCGAGGGTAAAAGATGATCGTCGCAGCGAAAATTGTCACGGATATGATGGGCAGCGCCCTCTATCAATTTAGTTATTTCATACTCTATCAATCGATTATGAAAAAAACTAGATTGATAGAGGACGCTGTCCATCAGTTTCTAGTCAAATCAGTTTCTCTTCAAATTTAAAATTTCAAACAAAAAAATTTATAAATTTTTAAAGCTGAAAGATTGAGTATGGATTGAAAAAAAATGCGAGGCATAAACAAATGTCGTTTGTGTTATGATAAAATCTCCAGCACAAATTGCCGCTGAGAGACAGTGGGAATGTAGATTCTGCTATCGAGAAAAAAAAATAAAAAACTATCACCGAGTGATTGCGAAAGTATAGACTTCCCAAGCAACTTGAGGCACAACAGATTTCGAATTTCATTGAAAAAGAACTCGTAAAGACTAATGCGAAGAGACAGCATTAACGGCAAATGAGTTCATTAGAACCAATAATCACATCAACACTCATGTTCCGGTGAAGATCCTCAAATTATACAGATACAGAACCAGCATTGAGGTGGGCAGAAGATTTACTTTTATTTTATTTTTTAATTGCAAATCTTTCCTCCGTGGAGAGAAAACAACTCGCATCAGCAAAACAAAACAAATACGAGATTTGCCAAGTTTCTAGTCAACGTCATAACATTCATGAGTTCTCAGACCGGTTGAGATCATACAACCTGAATATTTTGATGATGATAATGATGATTATTATACTAATGATGATGGTAAGATTATAATTCAAATGATGTAGCAACTAAAGTCGTATGCTTTCAGTATGAATATTTTGAAGGGCATGATGATTTTGCAGAGAGCACTTGAAATGCAAATGCATTGGAAATGCAAACGATCAAAATTAAGTTAATCCACATGTAGTAAACCTGTGATCAGAGAAAGATCAAATTGAAGTATAAAAGGCTTATCTTTTGCTGAATCAGCATATAAACAATTTCAAAATATGTTGGTTAAAATTCCTTTGGCCATGCCTGTAATTTCTACGAAATTCTCTGTTTTTTACAAGATTACTAAACCTAACTTGAAAGCCCAAAACGCAAACGTTCCGAATAAGTAAACTTCTGTAGGGCGTCCCACTGACGAACACAATTTATTTTCATTTGAATTTTAGAGAGTAAGTAGTTAGGGCTGGAAAAACCATCGACATCTATCGATTTGTATCGATACACCAGTTAGTATTGATAGTTACAGATGTTATGAATGATATTACTATAGTAACTTCATTGTTAGTGTCAAGCATAGACAGCATGAGTCGGTGTATTCGCTCCTGCTCAATTGACGTCGACGTCTCTGCTCAGGCTTATGGAAGTGAAAATTACCGGTGTTTGTCGATTTTTTTTTCCTGATTTTCCCAACTGCCATTTTCATGTTTTGATGATTTTAATAAGTTGTCAAATTTCCACTTTCTAATTACTACTTATTTGGAGTACGACAGTGTCTTGACTATTTCATCTTTGGTTCGTTGTATTCATTTGATCCTGTAGGGTGGGGTAGGGGTTTTAATTTTTAATTACATAAATTTGAAGAAATTTTTCTTCATTCTAAGTACTTACCATATTATTATATAATTTTGTATCTCAAAACCACTTGATACTGCAGAAAGATAGAAAATATGAGATAAAATCAATAAAGAGAAACATAAAAATAAAATAAAAGCTGATTTTGATAAAGTTGAATGAAGCATTCACAATGGCAGGCAAGTACTCGTATTAAGCAGAAAGAGTCTATAAATTTACCAAAAAAACTACATTTACTTATAACAAAAATATACTACATATATACTATATGTACATACATAAAATATATTGAAATGTTTTGTTTGCGTACTTGTTGTAGTACTCGTATGCATTTGAGTTTAATTTCGGCAATGCGGCTGTTCTTTATATCTATCCATCAGATACAATGCACAATAACAACACCAGCAGATGCTTCTATCAGTACTACTGCATTTTGCTGTTGCAATTTTCAAGTATTTACTTGCGGCTTAATTCCATTGTTTATTTTCTCATCTCTTTCCCCTCTCTACATACGACTATAAGTAGTATAAATAAATAAATAAATTCAACAAACGACAACTCACAATTGTAAATCTTTTAGTTTCGCAAATTTCGCAATTGAAGTTTTTCAGCATCGCTACATTCCTCAGCCTCCGTGCTTCATCTCCTCGTACCAATTCGCCTGATTGCCAACATTTTCTTGCGATTGATGGCAACAAAAAGCGAATTGTTTTTCAACTTTTTCATTTTAATACATGCTACTATAAATCCAGTATATGTATGGTATGTACAATGTGCATGCGAGTATGAGCATGCAGAGCTACTAGTTACCTTTCATGCCTCCGCTTCCCAGCAATTTTTTTTGCTCTGTGGCTGTGAATTTTCGTACTACAATATTTGTGCACTAAGCAAACAATTAAACTAAAAACACCATTGTGGTAGAAAAAACTGTTACTGCCATTGCTGCTGTTGTTACTGTTGTTCACTCAAAGGATTTGAGTTGTTTTCAGTTGTTGCATTTCATACCACATGCCAACCTAAGGCGACTACGCCTGCAGCTTATGCTTTTAATAAGTTTTCACAAGCTCATTGAAGTAGGTAGCTCCAGCTGAGGCGAGCTGCGCTGCGCTGTGTTGGAATTTGTGGCTGCACCTACTGTTGTTGTTACAATTGCTGCTGTTGCTGAGTGCTGCCTGCCACCACAATGCCTTTGTGCGACTTTTGTTACAAGCAAAACATTTCCTTTTTTCCATTTGGCTTATGTTTGCACGACGAATTGCTTAAATCGTTGTTGTTAGTTCTTTTTCCTTTATTTTGTTTTTATTATTTCTTCATTATTGAAACTGCTGCGCGTCGGCGCTTGTTGCCATTGTTCAAAATTGAATTACATTCGAAATAAGCCGCAAAGGAAGTTTGCACTTGCTCCTCTACTACTCCAACACTTTAACTCGCGCTCGCCTCCACTCACTCTCAGATATTCGCTCATTCGTTTTGGCAGGATGCGGTCGTGCGGCGTTGTTAAGTTTTAATTACTTCGTCAAAGTGTTTTCTTCACTTTGGCGCAAGTGGCTGCAATTGTGTTGTGGAAGTTTTTTTTCCTCCTTAGGTAGCGGCGCAAGTACAGCGCCATGGCACGTTTGCCAGAAGATTTGTTAAGGCTGAAATCAAAAAGAAAAAACAAGGAAAAAGAAACGATTATCGCAAATGGATTCATTTTGTAAAAAGAACTTAGGAAATATAGCTGCCTTCTTAAATTAATCTAATTAAATTAAAATTCAAATTAATATGTATGTGCTCGTATATGTTGATATGTTTAGTTTCTTTATTGATTTCACAATCTAACATTGTTCTGGCAAAGATTGCATAATTACTACTAGTTACTAAACATACGCGGTCAACGCGTAAGCAATGACCCTTCCCGCCTGGAGATGTGAGCGCATTCTATTTATATACCAGCCACCTGAGCACATATACCTTTAAAATAAAAAAAGAAATTAGTCTCTCTCCTTCTCTCTCAGTCATTTTCACCTTCTGAACCCATTCAAACACTTTTCCTGTCTCTCTCCCATCTTCAACATTTAGAAAAATGCTTGGGTCCATTAAATCTGAATCTGTTTTTCATTTTCCGTCAACACGTTCAAATTCAAGGTCAAACAAAGATCTTGGTGGTATACCACAGTTTCTACTCCTTTCCCCTTTCATAAGCGTTTTCATTATGATTTTTTTTGGAAACCATCAACTCTCATCTTTCGAAAACAATACGGAAAAGTATCGATATGACTTCGGAGAAAAGAACAAACAAAAAATTACAAATGTAATAACAAATGTAATAATCATATATTTTTTTTTTGTACCATTTTCCATATCACTGTGTGCACTGAAGTGTTGGGGGGAAAATGGACAACAGATTCGTATTTAATGGACCTAAACCCATATAAATCCGTTGACCGATTTCATTCTTAAATTTCTTGTTGCACAGTATAATTTATGTAGATTTACATTTTAAACTTGAAAACTTATTCTGCAAAGGATAACAGAGTATTTTTAGAGCATATTGAACATAATATCAATGCTATTGCATATTGTGAAGAACAGCTTCGTTGCATTTAGGACATATTAGGCGAGTTTTTGTTCCTTGTTGGTCACTTCCATTATATATGGGATAATTAGTGGAATTAGTGTAAGGTGCCCAAGGTACCCGTTTTTATTTTTAAATACTCTTTTAGCACTAATTTTTGCCGTAAGAGCACAAATATCAAGTAAATTGTAAAATACATATAGCTAACGACCAACAGTAGTACTCTTCCAATATCTGGCTTGATATATTTTTATCATACATAAAAGGCAATTTAAATTAAAGGGAGTAACTTAAAAAGTCGCTCAAACACAATTTTTGCAAAACTACAACATATTTATTTTTTGTAAAACGTTATCTAAAAGACATTTTAGGAGATTCCAGTGAGCTTTACAAAGAAAATGTGTGCTACTGCGGGATAAATTTGTCTCATGATGGGTACATAAAGTTTAAAAGAATTGAAATCAATTAAATAGAGATATTAGCCCAGATGTAATCAATTACTTCAATAAAATTCGCATGATTCGTCGAAATCAATTGTTTATTAGATTTGTGGTAAAATGTGGTGATGTGTGTGATTTTACCCAACGAAGCAGGTAAATATTTTATTCAAACAATATGTGCACTACAGTACGTATGAGTAACATTAAAGTTTCTAACCATATATGCACTACAGTTAATCTTAATTTATCAGCCAATCTCCATTTTATTTTTGTATGAATGAATTACAAGTACATTTTTTTAGACTCCAATTTAGCTTTCTGCCATTTTCGTACATTGAAGAAATTTACAATATTTTAAAATTCACTCAACCCTAAAGAAGATTTCTCTGAATTTCACACAAATAAACATATAAGCTGTGTGAATGTGTATTTTTTAAAACATTGTCAAATATCAAAGTGACTTTACTTACTGCCAGAGGGATGATGATGCATGCAGTGAGATCCAGATCACACCATAGAGAAGAAAATACTTGACAAAACAAATACTGTCGAATGTGTAAATGTATTTGATGAATACGAATGAAGCCAAAATAAATAAAATATGTATGTACATATAGACATACATTTGAAATATGCACTTGTTGTTGTGAAAGCGAGGCAACGAATCAGAAGGAAGGACAGGGAAGTAGCAGTGCTTGAGATTTTGTGGAAAGGTAAAGAAAACATATTTACTTGAGGTTAGCAATGTTGAAGAAACGCCAAATCGAAACGTGCTAAATTTGGAAACTGTGGCATGTTCTTAAATCGTAATGAAGCAAGTAGCAAATCACGAGTGAGTATTTTCGTTGTATGTAAAATACTAACTTTCTATTTAAAAAGAAAATTAAATTGGAATTTAATGAATTTTTCAATTATAGCGGGACATACAATAAAAGGTATGCACACACACAATCACATAAACAAATACAACATTCAACAATCCAGTAGAAGAGAGTAGGATTGAAATCAGAAGACTGTCGTCGGCAAAACATGAAGAATCATCAGTTGCTGCGTTGTCTACTCTTGTGTCAGGCCCATTTTGCTCTTACAATTTGATAGAGAAAGCAATGTAAGGGCTGGAGAATTCACAACTTACTAGAAGAAAAAGACGATGAACAAGCAACAGCGGATGAAATATCACATTGTTGAAATGAGCAAGAGACCGAGTGAGTGGGCGGAGAGCAGGGAAGTGGATGTCTGATAATGAAACTGACATGAAGACGCAATGACAATTACAGCATGAATCGAAATGCAAATGCAACAAGCCACACATATACATACAATACACAACCGCACACAGACATTCACGCATACATAGAACTAAGCACTTTAATATACAAGTCAACATGCAAGTAGCGTCGTATGTCATTTGGCCGACTCCAAAATCGTTATATTCCAGCTGCAGCGGTAGAATATAATAAGGAAATAAATGCTGCCGCAGGCTAAGGTTCTTGTCATTCCTTTAAATTCCTTTACGTTTCATTTTCCTTTTATATTATCAGCAAGTAGTTATAGGAAAATTAAGTTGTTCAGAGACAGAAAACATGTCTGTGGAATTCATGCTTCAAGAAGCTGTTGCCATCAGCAGGAGTTTGGGAGAGAGTATCAGCAGCTAGCAGGAAGTAACCAGTCAGATAAATGGTGTATGGTGCTGGAGCTCCCACAATGATGTGCCTCTTAATGCCTATTCCCTTTTGAGTTTTACTTAAATGCAGCCAGGCAAGGCAGGCCAGGGAGGCAACAAAGGCGCCGCGGAAGCCATCCAGTCAGTTAGTTACTCTAATTTTTTCGGTTAATGTTGTTCTTGTAAATGTTTTCGACTTTCAAATTTGATGAATGAAAATACAATATACATATTTAGTGTGTAGTAAATTTTTTCGTTGTATTTCTTTACTATTTCTTCAAGAATTTCTCATGAAATTCTAGCTTGCTTTTAGAGTTACTTTATTTGTATTTGTCTATTTGCTAAAGTATTGTGCCTCTTTTTTTATTATTTTGTTGTTTGCAGCTTCTTTTCTTGTCGTTTCTTTTCTTTCTTGGGTGTTGTTGTTCTTTATCTCCTTTGGGAGCTTCATTGAGGCAAAGAATTCAATTTAAAAATCGCAATGGAGTTGATTCTCTACATGTATGCATGTGTGTGTGTAATTGAATTTGTAAGTGTGTATTTTTCCTTTTACAGCAGCATTAGTTTAGTTGGAGTTGTATGAAATGTAATGGAAGGAATGAATGTTTTGGTATTTAAGATATCAGTAGTTTCATTACTATTTTCAATGATTAAATTATACGTAATTCAAATGTTTTTTATAGAACTTTGCATATGTAAAATACGCTTAGCTGTAGGTGATTAAAAAAAAAGTACTGATTACAAAAGCATTTACGAAATCGGGTCTTTGTTAGAGGTGGGAAGGCTGAATTTTTATCCAAAAGTATCCAATTGAGCCTCTTCTACTCCGATTTTGTCCTGGCAGCACTTTGATTACTGCTTATTGTTTCCAATTTTCTTTATTATTCTCAGAGACTGTCTCTTTCTCTGACTCTGGTGGAGATCTTGTCCCATGGATGCTTGAATACATAAAATTTAGGAGCACCTCGGCCGATTTTGAGAGATCAGTTATTTTAAGTATGTGTAATTCGTAAAATTTAATAGCTTTATATGTATTCATGCAAGAATGACATGAAGAATTCAAGATTGAGCATAGCACAGGTTCGTCATTTCTTGGAATACCTTATTCTTATTTCTCTCCGTCAAGTGGAGACGCATTATAGCCAGTCAGATCACAGCATAGGGTCTGGTATGACGTACATACGCAATAGATTTCATTTTTGACCAAGCATTGCACAATCTATTTTCTATCATTCTTGGTATGCATGTAAAATTTATACTGTAAATCCATATTTTATTTACAGTGGAACATTGATAGGAATATTGAAGTGTTTCTAAGAATATTGAAACACAGTCTTAATTTTACATTGCATGTCACATGGAAAAAGCCTTGAGAGTTAACAATAAAAAAATTGTCCCTAAATAACAACAACAGTAACGAAGAAGGACATAGAAAGCTGACATTACACATAGATGCAGACATACGTACAGATATCACATATCTTACATTTGAAAGCGGATAGAAAATGCAAGTATCTCAAGTATTTGCTTATTTATTTCTCTCTTATTTAAGATGAAAAAAATAGAAAGACGAAAAGGAAAATTTGCTTAAAAATTTTGTAAAAAAAATATAAAAAAATTTAATATATAACAAAAGTGCTAGTAGCTCATGTGATTTCTTAGCTTAAGAATGCGATTTCTAACTGAAAGATACAAATTCTTATGTTCGAAAAAAGGAATACATATGAGACAGAAATTCAAGTTACTAAAATAAATATAAGTGAATAAAAATAAAGAACAAAAACAAAAAACAAAAAAAGAACAGAATGAAATGTGAAATGGAGAAAAATTCCAACTTGTATTGCAGTCATGCATGGGCAAGGAATGTTAAAGCGAATGAGCTTATATTATGCAACAGCAAGCACAACAACAATCTCCAACAGCAGCAGCAGCAGTAACAATAACATCAACAACAATGCATATTGCTGCAGATGTTTGCATAATACACACACTCGCCACATTTATGGAACAATTCAACTTGACTCGGCCCTAAGCGCAGCGACAACACCATTCCAGCAGAGACAATTTCCAAGATGTCCACAGATGTGTGCTTATACACATATGCACATACATATATCCTTCAAGAAATATACATATACATATCGCTACCTCTATTCTTCAACCACGTACAAAGAATTTTGGATGAAATTGATTTTTTTTTAGCTTACATTGTATAAAATCACCTACGAATCCACATTGAAATAAGTTCCCAGTGAGTTTGTTGAAGACAAACAATGTTGAGCCAGTTCATCTGAAATTACTAGGATAAAATAAAATATATCAACATGAAAATTAATGCTTGATATAATTTTTAATATATAATTTACAGACTTTTTTGACTTTTTATACATATAACACGTTCACATATCGACACAAATGCAAACACTTACAATTACAAAGATAAATAGGTGTGTACATATGCAAAAGTTATGCTCTGAAATATTATATTATTACAAATATATATGAAACTTCAGAGAAAATGGTAAAAACTTTCACTGTAACCAAAAAGTACAGCAGCAACAACGACAGGGAAAAAGTTGCAACTGTAATTGGCAGAAGCAGACATAAAAAAAAGCAGCACGAACAACAACAACATCAACAACAATAATAATAACAACGAGAATAACAATAAGAAAATCCAGTTAATGTTTATTTATAGAGATTACCACTGTGCGATCGTTAGTAGAAATGTTTATGCAAAATAATAACAACAGAAAATCGTTGTATGTATGTATTTATATACATATATATTATTTTTTGTGTGTGAATGCAAATAGTAGTAGCTGTCCCATTGTTGCTGTTGTAGCAAACTTAGCACACAATGTAAAAATATAAAGAGAATTACTTGTAGTTTTATGAATAACAAATGCATACGCACACACACACTTACGTACAGAAAAGTTTTCACTTGCAACTGCAACAACTTTTCTTCGTTTCCTAGTTTCCAGTTAAAAAACGGTTTCAAGTGTTTCAACTTAAAACTACACTCAATGCAACGCATATGCCATATTTGTATGTATGGGTGTGTGTGTGTGTGTGTGTGCATTTCCGGTTGTCGGTTTTCTATTTCCGGCATTTGCATTTCAATCGCATAACTTTTCCAATTTACTCCATGGAAATCATGGCAATTATTGACATAGATTTCACTACGCTTTCACACTACATACTACCCATTCACATTCATACATACATATAGTATATACAAATACATGCATACCGAGATACATATGTAGTCCCTATGTAATGCAGAACTAAAATTACTACTGAAACTAGTACTACTCCTACTACTACTTCTGGAAGTATTATAGCAAAAGTGAAAATCTTAATTTGTATGGTATTTTGGTAAATATTTTTGGGAATATTTTTACTTCATATCATTTCTCCACCCCTCTCTCTTTCTCCTCTCTCTCCATTTAGTAAGTAACAGAAATTTTGGCAAAAAGTTTGAGAGAAGTTTCCAGTTGATGCAATTAGTTTCATCATTAGTTGAAATTTGCAACTTTTGCATAGTTAGAAGCAACAATAACAGTTTACATTATTGTTGTTTCTTGTTGTTGGTTTGTTGCACATTCCATACAAATATATGTATCTTCGTTGCTAACAACAACAACAAGAACAACAACAACCGCTGCTTAGCATCTAGCATGTGCTTGTGTATTGGCTGCCCACTGCTGTTGTAAGCAGCAACGGCAACAGCATAATCGAAGTATGCAAAATTACTTCACTACCAGCTCGATTTCCATAGATTTGCCATTGGAATGTATGCACTAAATTAGTTGTTTTCGTGTGCTGTTTATACATAAATGAATTTTATGCCAGTAGGCAGTATTAAATTTCACAAGTAGTTGCTACTTTAAGTTATACAATGGAAATTTGTACTTACGCAAAATAACTACGTACACAAAGTTTTTGAATAATTCTATGTAAATATATAAGTATGTACATAATAAATATTTGCTCTCATCGAACGCAACATGAAATATTAATTGAAAATTTGATAAGCGCGGTTGTGAAGCCTTCAATAAAAAGGCACAGAGAGAGAGAGAGAGATTTAACATTTGATAAAAATTTGTAGATCTATTTACCTTCTATGTATGCAAAATATGTAAATTGAGTGACTTTGATAAATCAAAATATAATTTTATATTTTCCGATTAAAATCAAAATCTGGCATAGTATGAACCTCTAAATCCTATGAACCTAGTATATGCTCTTTTTTGGAAAATTAAAATTTAAGTCAGTAATTAGAAATCTTAATTTCATACAACATTTTTCGGCATGGAGCTCGTTTTGGATGGCAATGGAAAATCTCCAATAGTAAACATTTAAAATAAAAAAACTACGCTCTTCACTGGTCGGATGTCGCATACTGACGTGCCCTTCGCTCTTAAGTAAAAGTGACACTCATCCGTAAAGGGTGTAAGGGCGAATGATTTGATCGAATGAGCTAGCGTTTTTTTCCAAAATCGTTTTTTCTAATTGCAATGAATGAAATAAAGAAATAAATTTAAATTCATAATTGATGCCCATGTAAATCATTCTATGCAAAAAGAATGACGATATCATCTTGATGTCTGGGCCAGTTTTTTCGGATTTACGACCATTCTATGGAATGGCTAATTCGACTCCGATATGCATACTGATCAGCAGGTCTCCTAAATTGAAGCTTTTGCACCAAAATGCATATTTTGCATATCTCTCTACTTTTCTCGATATTTTGGATATTTAAGGTAATCATGCATTTTTTGGCATATTCAATGGATTTCATTCTATCATTGACCAGTTGAAGGGCAAAGATGTAGAAGCAATGTGATGCAGAACTAATTTATTTATTTATTATTTATTTATTTATTAAGCTTAGTACAAACGAGCAAATTACTTAAAATTACTTAGATCTATACTTAATTTAGGGGGAGGGATTTTTTCATTTATTTTTTAAGGTACATGAGAACAACATGTTGTTATTTTTTCAGCTTAAATTATACTTAAAAATAGTTAAATACATGGCTTAGCAAGAGGAGGAAGGGGAATAGGCTTTAAACAGAGCATTCTTTAAGCTAAATTTGCTATGGTGAAAGTCAAAAAAATTTGGAATGTCGTTGGCTATTCGAAGCATTCTAGACATTGGTTTGTTGCCGCCATAATCTGTTCGGTGAGGAGCAACGGGGGACAGTCAATTGGTGAACAAATACTGTATCGGCGGTTTTTCGGCGTATTTCAAGGGGGCAAGTTAAAGGGATCAGACCATGGTAGGCCATGCAAGGCATAAATCTGCGTTGAATTGCTTCAATTTTAAGGGAATGGGTGTTATAATAAGGAGACCAGACTTGGCTAGCATATTCAAGAATTTGCCTGACAAATGTAAAATAGAGAGTTTTTTTTTACATATGGGTTTGAGAATTCTTTGGAGCAGTTTTTCACAAACCCAAGAGCAGAGTTGGCCCTATTTACAAGGTCATCAATATGGCAACGACAATTTAGCTCCTTATTACAGATAACACCCAAGTCTCGTAACGAAACTACAGAGACGACAATGTTATCGCGTATAAAATATCTCCTAGGCAGTAAAGGAATTCGCTTTCTGGAATATGTTATGAATTGACCTTTACTGACATTGAGCTCGAGAAATTTTTATCCCACCAATTTGAAAACTTATTCAAGTCATCTTGTAGTGGGCGATAATCAAGGGGTATTGGCATGTGTCGGTAAATTTTCATGTCATCAGCATAGATACAGAGCTGAGAGTTTTTGATGATACAATCTACATCGTTAATTGTGAGGACAAAAATCAAGGGACCAAGGTGGCTACTTTGAGGGACTCTGGATGTGGCAACAAAGGGTTCAGATGTGCAATTCGCTATGTGAAAGTGTTTTTCTAGTTCTAAACCACAATCACCGTAGACCGTAACAAAGGCTTCAGGAGCATCGGAAAAATTCGAAATGTATCTGACGAATATTTTCCCCTTCTAAACATTTACATTTCAAATTCTATCCAGTATTTGGAGAGATCTTTCTCTGTTTATTTCATTTTTCTTAGTGGAAACCGCAGATATTTTATATTTATGGTATTTGAAAATGTAAAATAAATATATGAGAATATACCATAAACGTGATTTTCATTTGTGTTATTATTTATATTTTATATGATTATTAAAGTTTGATATGTTTGGAAAACTATCACATTGCAAAATGTATTCGATTATCAACCAGAAGCAATATGAACCCGCAGTATCAAACTTTGCTGGGTTCCCGGATATAGCTTAATTGAATGTAACGATAAAGTAGACGAACTGGAGCGAAACACTTTGGAAATGTAACTTAGCGTAGCAGATGCTACAATTCTGCCACCGATCGGACAGTTGTTCAATGTTATTGATAATATATTGATACCAACCGAGCTTGGAAAAATAGAAATGACTGCTTCATTGTGGTTGGACCTAAACAAAAATCGAACAAAGAATCTTCGGACCCTAAATAGACCATCAATTCGTTTAATGTCAAGGGTGATGACGGGACACTGTGCCATTGGAACTGTGCTCCAAAAATTGCAAGTAAATTTCAACGATTATCGATGTAGAGGAAATCGAATTAATCCAACATTTGTGGATGCCCTGCATTGGTTCTTCGATAACTTAACAGATATATCTGTGGTAAAGATACGGGATTTGCTGAAATTCGTGAAGAATATCGACTGGTTTCAGTCTGGTATTGTGCGAATTTTGTTCGTGGTAGAGTATCAAAACGCACAAAATGTAGTGGAGTGGAAATTATCACTAATCGGATCAAACACTCTTCTTAAAACTAAAATACCCCTCGCATTTTTGAACTTTTTTTTTACATACTTTTGCTCCAGAGTCCCCTTATAAATAAGGTTCAAAATATGATTCCTTAACCCGAAAGAACCCAGGTTAAGAAAATTTCAATAAAATCGGTTGAACCATAGATCAAAAAAGGTAAAATTTGAATTTTCTCTTGTTTAACTAGCTTTTGATCCGGAGACCCTCAGGAATAATTTGGGATCATAATTAGAAATTGGTTTCTTGATCTAAACAAAATTATACTCAAAATTCCAATTAAATTGTTTGTTAGATTTTACTTCGGACACCTCTAGGAATAAATTTAAAATCAAAATTAACACTTGTAATATAACTTTTTACCCAAAAACTTTAGTGTACAGAGTTTCGGTCTATGTGGACCGACCGAGTGCAGTTGCGATGCGGTACAAAGAAAATTACAATTCTCTCTTGTTTTAATTTTGCTCAGAAGCCTTCTCAGAAATAATTTTGGATCATTATTAGAAATTGGTTTCGTGACATAAAAAACACTGGTACTCAAAATTCCAATAAAATTGTTCAAATTGGTTGATCCATAGATGACACTCCAATACTACAAAAAACTCTACTTTTGTTAGATTTTACTTCGGAGAGCTCAAGGGAATAAATTTAAAATCAAAATTAACACTTGCAATATAACTTTTTGCCCAAATACTCTAATGTACAGAATTTCGGTCTATGTGGACCGACCGAGTACAGTTGCGATGCGGTACAAAGAAAATTCCAATTCTGTATATTCATTTTTATTTACATTCGTTTTGTTGAAATTGGCAAATTTAGCAAAAATTTTACAAACTAAAATTGAGAAAAAGTCGGTCAAGTGGGAGTTACAACAGTTCCCTGTATAGCGATCCACTCTAATACATATGCCCATAAATTTATCATCACATCAACATATCGCTGATAAATAAGCACAATTTTTAATGGATTAACATAATTCATTTTGATTTATATTCAAATGTGATTGATTTATATAAAATATTAAAACAAGTAATCATTTGCTGCAATGAAAGAACGATTTAATTTCAATATCCCACATTGAACGCAGTGGAGCCATTAAATTAATAATATACAATTTCAAAGATTGCATTGACAAATATTAAATGAATTCAGTTTTTATAATTTGCAAAATCAATTCTAATTAAATGCTCGATTAATTTCTATTCTCGATTATTATTTCGCTGAAGCATTAAAGCAACAATACATAGAAGCTGTCTTTAATATTATTTTTAGCTATAAAGCGATAAGCTCTTAAAGCTCATAGAGTAATAAAAGTGTAACTACATAAATGAAATCAATATGAAATACGCATACACGCTAGTAATTTTTGTTGTTGCTGCTGTTGTCAACCTGCTGTTTCCGGTCACTGAGGTATGGATGAGTTGTTGAGTTGAAATATGTTTATTATTATTTAATATTTTGCGCTTTTATAAGCGGCTGTTTCCTTTTTGGCTTTTGGTTCGGCTACCTTCAGGCTCGTTTTGCTTCCGTAAAATTTAACTTGGCCATGACCACCGCTGAGGACAAGCACGAGCTAACAGATGGTATGATACATATCCGAATTTGCGCGGAAGAGACTGACATATCCATGGAGGAATTGCACAAGTTCCGTCATCATGATTTCAACAACACATCGGAGGCTACGCAATGCTTTACTCATTGCATTTACCAGCAAATGGCCCTCATACCCGATGACATCTTTGTGAAGTGTGATTTTATACGCGCCAAATACATCAATGACCCCAAAGGAACGTATGGAAATTCATGGAGCTAACAAGTTTGAGACTGCATTTAAGGTACATCAGAGCCGTAATGAGGTATTCGATGTTGAGGAAGCGCCACTGGAGTGTCGCAAACTATTATGGTACGCGTCGTTGGCGATAATGAAAGAAGCTTCTCAAATCGATGCTGCTGCTTCAGTTGATTGTGGTAAGTTCTTTCAATTAAAATGTGCGTTTAATGTGGTTTGAGGGTAAAGTTAATTTTTGGTAGATGAATTTTTAACGAGCTCTAGGCCAAAAAACGTTAAGAATTCATCTAGTATAAATCCGAAGGCCGTTAAATATTCAAACAATCTGTTAATTTTTGGTGATGCTTAATGAAAATCGTCTTTTCATGTTTATTGAGTTTTTAGCTTCGTTTTGGTTCATTTATTTCTTGTTTGTTACTGCATTATAAATTGTTTATGTAATAAAGTTATTTCGTATTAATAATTAAAAATGGCAGAGTGAGAAATTAGTCAGATTCATTACATAAAGTGAAGAGGAATGCCTCTGAAGCTAGCATAAATTTGTCATTGAAAAAGTTATAGACTTACAGGCAAGCGCTGGCCAATGAGTGGGCGGATATCGATCCTTCTGAATCTTATGTCAAGTTTTATAACTATTACGAGCTGGAGAAGCAAAAATCTGTTTTTTTGTTCATCCTCGGCATTCAGAGATTCAACCAGCTGTTATCCATCTAAAATTTCCAAATCAATATTGATCCTTTGAAGCTAAAATTCTTTTATTTGAATTACTAAATGCTGAGAGCTTCTAGAATGGACTGTTTGGGGCACACTGGGTTAGACCTTTTTCGCTACGATGTCCGGTTTCTATTGCTGGCAATACGTGTTTTCGCAATTCTAATTTTTAATCTTTATTTTTAGAAGTAATTAATCGCTAAAATGTTTAACTTAAAACATAAGTTCTTTTCAAATTGCTGTTGAATGTTTAAAAATTTGAAATTTAACATGATTTTAAATGTTTTTTCCCTCCGTCTATGTGAATTGGTGATGTTGTATCTAGTGTTGATATTAAAACTGCGGACTTGTTTGCTAATTTTTTCAAATCAACATTTAGCTTCGTTTAGCTTCAATGACAATGACTCTTTCCCCTTCGCCATTGATTCGTTTAATACTATTTTTTTTTCTGTTTTCCAACCATAGATGCTCCAGATGTTCTTCACCACCTTAAGTCTCTTGCGCAGTCTGGGCCCGATAATATTCCGAGTTGCACATTAAAAAATTATGCCGAACTTTTATATAAACCTCTTGCCATAATCTTTTACAAATGTTTAAAATCAGGTTATTTCCCTGTTTGCTGGAAAGAATCTTTTATTGTTCCTCTTCATAAAACTGGTGTTAAATCAAATTATAGAGGTGTTGCTAAGTGTGTTAAGTGTGTTACCTTAGTTATTTGACTTTATAATTACTACTCAAATTATGCACTCTGATACAACATTGATCAACACATCGCAACACGGGTTCCTTAAGGGGAGATATACAACGACGAACCTTTTAGTATTCACTACATGTGTAATGAATGGATTTATTGATGACCAACAAATTGATGTTTTACTTATATATTGATTTCAGCAAATCATTTGATAAAGTCAATCATGGCCTTCTGATTAAAAAGCTTGGTTTGATTGAATTTCCGCCCTTGCTTTTAAGATGGATGGAGTCATATATCAATAACAGAAAACGAATATTAATTTTCCGAAATGCCGTATTAATAAGTCTTGCTGTTATTTTCGGGGTTTCACAAGGTAGCCATTTGGATTGTTTATTGTTTCTTCTGTTCATTAATGATTTGTCGTCTGCAATTCGAAATTGAAAAATCATAATGTGTGCTGATGATGCAAAGTGGTTCTTGTCTTACAACTCTATAATTCAACTAAAACGTCTGCAATGTTACTTAATCTATATAAATTTAAGTTTATATATATTATACTCTTTACGCTCTGAATAATGTATTGATATTTGTTGATTTGAGTGTGACTATGGACTTCAAATTAAGTTTTAACTGGCATATCAACCCTAAAAGTGCTTTAGCGTTTATTAGACAATTTATTAGTTTATTTGTTTGTCCGGGGTTCGAATCTCGGCACAGGCAAAATCAAAAAATCAAAAAGTAGAAAAAATAATTTTTCTACACGGCACCACCTCTTGGCAGGCAATGGCAAAACAACAAGAGTAAAAATTGCTATGAAAAGCTTTTCACTTCGCCGTTCAGATTCGGCATCAAACTGTAGGTCCCTTCCATTAATGTACAAATATAACACGCACAACATGAGTAGATGCGAAAAGCTCGGCCTAGGCCCTCCATATGGTCTGTTGTACCACTAAAAGTAAAAGTAAAAAGTTATTATTTATTAGTTTCTTAGGCAATTTTTACTCATATGTAGGTTTGCCATTATTGCCTGACGTTGGTCAAAAGAATTTAACGACCCTTATACAACAAAAACGATATTCACTTCAGTTGTTATACCCATTCTTGAGCATGCATCTCCTGTCTGGAATCGTCAATATAAATGCCACATACATAAGTAAAATTGAGTCGGTTCAAAAACAATTTCTTATTTTTGTACTGAGAAGTTTTTGTTGATTAAAACTTATTAATCTACCGTCATTAATAAGCAAAAGAAAAATGCTGAATATAAAATTTTTTATAAAGGCTTTTGAATGACATTTTATCATCTTGATATTTTCTAAACTTTAATATACCCTGTAGAAACTCATGTTATTTGATGCCTGTTAAACTTAGCATATGCAGAATAAACAATGTTCAAAATGATCCTTGTCGTGGAATTTGTAAAGATTTTAATGAACATTATAATCTATTTAGCATTTCCGATTCACTGGAACACATCAAAACCAACTTACTTATCATACTAAATCGATAAAAAAAACTGTTGACTATATATTTGTAGTTGTATGTAATTCCTATTCGTATAATAGCTTTGCTCTTGTTTAATCCACCTTAAAATGTTTAGAAATCAAACTTATTTATTTGTTATGTAATAAATTTTCAGTAGTTTAAGAATTTTTGTATACCTAGTCTGCAAGATATTATCAGTAGAATAAAAAAAATACCATACCATATAAACATATAAACATATACATATATCTGTATTCAGTAAGGACTTGTATCCGGTTGACTTAATAATAAATAAAAAATAAAAAAGAGATGCCATACCCTGCATTTATTATCTTGAAGCCTTTCAACTTTGATGCCTGAGGAAAAAGTGGTTCGCTGTGAAAAGTTAAACATTTTTGGTCTTTATACCACTGCCGGTCGAATTGATACTGCTCCGCTGGCTGGTTGAGTGTTATTTTCTTATTTGTATGTTCTATAAGGTTTAAACAGCATTCATTAAATTATTCAAAATTAACAAGAATGAAAATAAAAACAGCAACAGTGCAAATAAACAACAAATGCCAATTTAATGGATGAAACGAAAGCGAACGTACTTAATTCCTATTAGGCGCAACTTTATTTTATACAATCTTTGCATATCAACGTTTACATTTCAACACACACGCACACACACATAAAAAACTTAGATACTATGCGTTATAGTTAGTTTGTGGGAAAACGAGACAAGTGGATAATTGCAACGATGTAGAAACCAATAAAAATCAAATGTGGTAGAAAAATGAAACCATTGCGTTTCAAATTACGCACTTTGCGTTTACGTTTACTTCTTACGATTTACGTTTACATTGCTCTTGTTGTGGTTAACAAACAATTGCCAGGACGTGATTTGACAATTTCATTTTGTTAATAGAACATAGAACTAAATACGGAGAGTGAGAGAGAGCCGAAGCTAGAGGGTGAGAATGACAGACACACTCACACTCACACACACACACTCAAAAAGTATGTATATTTAAAATGATGAGAATGAAACCGTGCAGCAGGACATTACCAAATCACATATACCCGCACACACACACACACACACTCACTCACTCAATGTTAAAACCATGAACACGTGCGTATAATAATGTTTAAAATGCGTTTTCAATAACATCGCATCATCGGCATCGTCGTCGTCGTCGTCGTTGATTTTGTTGTTTACTTAACGCTTTTTTTTTTAAGACAATTTGATTGAATTTATATTTTTGTTCTGCTTCTTCTTTTTTAAGCTAAAGGCAATTTGTTTGTTTGTTTGTTGTACATAGAGCGTCTTTGAACATTATCAATGATGAGAATTGAAAATTATTTTGCGTACCTATTTGGCAGAATAAATGTTTGCTTTAACAAAGTGGAATAAGTTACTGCTTTACATATAAATATATTCATAACGCGGCGAGCAATGCAGAGGTGGAGAATGAGCGATATTGACGTGTTTGTATTTATCGTAATAGTTTTTAGTCTTAAAGAAACTTTTTTGCTAAAAAAAAAATTTGTGTAAAAATATAAATTGTGGCAAGACTCTCGGAAATAACTGTTCTGTAGTGCTTCATATTGAGTGAATAAATCAAAACAGTATCTTATGAGCTCTTCACGTGAGAAGAGCTTTTGTCGTTATAAATTGAATGGAGCGATAGGTAAATTAGAATGTTTAAAGACGTTTTTCTCGAAATTTATGTTTTTGAGTTATGGCAGTCTTGCAGCAATCGCGTAGTTACATTTATTGATTGATTTTTTTTATCGCACCTATCAGAATTTATTTAGGTGTGTAGAGCGATGAGTGTGTTCAATCTAGTGCATCATAACTAATACCAAGTTGCATGTAAAAATGTATATAGGCTAAAAGTGTAAATAGGCTAAAAAGAGAGTTCAGAAAAGTGAAATAGCAAAGTTTCAAGTACGATAACTCTGTAAGTACTGGTCTGATCTGGCAACTCTTTGCTGTTACAGGTAGTAGACATCTCTGAGAATCATAAACAATTTTTAATCCATTGCCATTTCTTCATTATTCAACTGTTGTAACGTCACTAAAATGAGTGCAGAATCGGAAAAAAATCGTTACAATTTACATTATTTAAACAGAAAAATGGATATTATAGTATGAAATTACGTAAAAGACGCACCTAATTCTGGTCGACCATGCACCGAAAAAGTGGACGAAATTCTTGAAAAGGTGGAGGAAGACCTACACATAGGCAGTCGCGTCATCGCTACGGAAATTGGCATTGCTTACCAAACGGTTTTGAACCATTTAAAAAAAAGCTGGCTATTCCAAAAAACTGGATATTGGGGTGCCACATAATTTGAGTGAAAAAATCTTACTGACCGCATTTCACTATGTGAATCTCTTCTGAAACGGAATGATCTCGAACCATTTTTGCACAGTTTAGTTACCTGGTGGCGAAAAATGCATAACATATGAAAATAATGTGCGAAAACGATCATGGTTAAAACGAGGTGAGCCTGCCCAAACCGTCGCAAAGCTGAAACTGGGATTGCAAGGGTGCTGTGTACTGCGAGCTGCTTCCGCATGGCCAAACGATTAATTCGCAACTGTACTGTCAACAATTAACAAGGTCGAATGAAGCGGTCAAGGAAAAACGGCCGAAATTAGTCAACAGTAAGGGCGTCGTCTTTCAGCACGACAACGCTAGACCGCATACTTCTTTAGTGAATATGCCAAAAACGAGTCCCAGGAGCAGAAACCCCAGAGATTCTTTAAGGATGGTATTATGGTTTTGCCCAAAAGATGGCGAGATGGTGGTCAATAACAATGGAAACTATTTGATTGAATAAAGTTATTTTGATATAAGAAAAAAATTTAGATAAATTTACTCACTTTTCTGAACTTCTTTTTTAGCCTACCTATTATTATGGTATACGCATTCAAAATGAAAGTTCTTGAAAGCAAGAAAGTTCTGTTCTGCATAGATCCTTATTGCTTTTCTTATTAAGGATGTCGGTCTTTGGTTTCCCAAATAAGCCAAGGCATAATTTATTCTTAAAGAAAGGTAAAATTAGTCGTCGCCGTAGTAGTTGTAGTAGTTGTTAGTGTGATCTGGACTGGTGGTTTAAATCTTGGCACAGACAAAAAAAAAAAAAATTTATAAATTAATTATCTATACGGTAATTTCTGCCAAGAGTAAGAGAGAAACTGCTTAAGAAAATCTTTTCATTCAGATGAATTAACGATGACGAAGAAAGTTGAAACCCATGACTGCGAAGTTTTGCGAAAAAGAAAGTCTTCGGTGTTCAAAAGAGGTAGATAGAAAGATTTATATATGTAGTATAGTTTCAAGTATAATCCATCTCAAATCAATAACATTAAATTTACCTGTAGAATTTAATGGTAGAAATTACTTCCTCATATAAAAATAAGTACACTCAAAGACAACTATGGACTAAATATAAGAAAAGCTGTAATAAATCAATTTCATTCGTTGATGAAAGTGTGTTAAGCTTGAAAATTCTTGAAACAGAAACGAAATTTTTGTACTTTAACTCTGTGTTTTCTCTAGAATCAAGACCACCAATTGATTTTTTCAAGACTGAAACGAACATATTTTGAGATAGTTTTCTGATTAATTAAGGAATTCATTCTTGTTTTCAGATTGTTGCTATTTAATTTGAAGAAATAAACTTTTATTTCCGGAAATTTTTAGATCAGAAATTACGCAAAATATTTCGATATGATTTTTGTTGTTTTTAAATCAAGAATATTGTGCTCGAAAAAAATTCAGTTTTGATTTTAGACAGTCGATATTTATTGAAGATTTTTCGAACTTAAACGAAATAAGAGGTTCCAAATTTGTGATTTTTTTCTCATAGTAACTTACTTTACTTTTAATGGCACAACAGCCCATGGAGGGCCTAGGTCGAACTTTTCGCATCCACTCATGTTGTGCTTGTTATATTTGTACATGAATGGAAGGGACCTACAGTTTAATGCCGAATCCGAACGGCGAAATGAAAAGCTTTTCATAGCAATTTTTACTCTTGTAGGTTTGCCATTGCCTGCCACGAGGTGGTGCCGTGTAGAAAAATTATTTTATCTACTTTTTGATTTTGCCTGTGTCGAGATTCGAACCGCGGACACTCTGCGCAGCAGTCCAACGCTCTACCACTACGCCACAGCGACCACTCATAATAAGTATAATATTTAAATATTAAAATAAACATATTTAAATTATATTCATTAAATATCAAAATCTCTTTTCTTCAAAGAATTTAAAACTTTTATGCTTGCATTTATAAACGTAAGTACTTGCATATGTACAATACAAGGTGGGGTAAAAGTAATGTCATAATGTGAATTGGCTGTCATTTTGTTAGAAATGAAATAAATTGGGTTTTATTTTCACGGAAAGTTTATATGAATGTGTAAAATTGATAACATTAAGTTGACAAAATGATATCGGTAAAATTTTAAGGCATTTTGAATTGTTGCTCGCAAAATCTGGCTCCAAATTGATGATTTCTTCTCCAATGTTGGCTTTCGTGACTTGCAAGGTTTGTGGTTTGTTGTGGGGGAAAATTAGATTTCAAAAAGCCCTAAAGCAAGAAATCTGGCAACGCCACATTTGGCCAGATTTGGTCAGCCAGTTCAAATTGCCAAAACGGGGTATAACACGGCCCAGAAATTGGTTTTCACATTTACATACATACATGAATGCCAAAGCATAAGTATATTTACAAAAATTATAAAAACATTCAAATTATGATATTACTTTTGCCTCACCTTGTGTGGGTATGTATGTGTTTATATAAAATTGCTACTTTACTAACTTGAAAATAAAGCAAATTGTAGGTATTAGTAGTGAAAACATAAGCAGAAGAAGAAGAAGAATCAAGCAAGAGAACATCAAGATTCGAACATATTCCGGAGACATGAATCTACTCTCAAAAGAACAGAACGACGACATGTCAAAACTTTCACGACATTAAACGAATTGTACGCCATATTTCCACATATTACATGTTCGTCGCTCTTACGAACATTTGTGCAACAACGCACACGCGGTGGAACAGGCTGGCTGGCTTGGTGGCAATGGCAATAACTAGTTGTGAGTAGTAGCTAAAAGGGATAGAAACAGAATTTGTTGGTGGTGGGCATAAAAGATGTCGCCTAAGAAATCTTTAAACGAAGGATAACGAATTCACATACATTTGTATACTGTAGATATATACTCTTACATATTTATACTAAAAGACGATTGTGGCTGACACAGACAAAAAGATGTTAAGATATGCAGGCTCACACAGACACCATATCGACCCAGCAGCTAACTGACATACTCACATTCCAACTCAAACCCACACACACACACACAAATACAGAGCAATTTATTCTTGGAGAAACGATATACAAAAAGATGCGCAGACAAACATTTGGCAAACATTTTTTATTTTAATTCTATTTTGTCTTTTGGTATTTGTGTGTTTGAGCTGTGAACGGAGAATGAAGTGAGTTAGGGGGAAGAAAAAACTTTTATCCTAAACAGATGTTGAGCTCAGTAAAATTACTTGTTTTTACGAAAACATTTCCCACAAATATTTGAAGGAAAATGTGCAGATATGAAAAATTCTTTCTATAAATTTCATAATAGCATGATGATGAGATCATGCCACTTTCATCATGCCTGCTTTTTTATTTCCTTGCTCAATTTTAAGCAATTGTGCGTTGAATAGAGCAGCATAACGTTTTTGAACACCTGCAAACTTCTATAACTTCTATAAATTGAGTGGAAATTTCTAAGCTTTCTACTTATCGGGATATAAGTACTCTACATAAAATAAGATTAAAATTATTGATTAATGATTGATTAATTTAAAAATATCTCATCACGATTAGTGCACTACAATTGGTGAAGAGAGTTTCTGAATAGTAGCTTTCTGGGGATAGCGAATACAGCAGGTCACGTGACCATCGATACTGATATAAAAAACGATAGTTGGTAAATCGTGAAATTTGAAGTTTGAAGTTTGAACTGAGTGTGATGGCATCCCAATCATTGTTTCTAATGCTTGCACATCGTATCTTCTTCTTCTTCCACTTTGGCTAGTAAGTAATTACAATTTCTCATTGCCATTAAGCAGCTGCGGCGAATATTCTCTTCATTCAGGCCTTTCAAATAATTTCTAAATTGTATTTTTTCTAAGAATTTTCGAAACTGAGTTTTCGTCATCAAACGTCCCGATATCTTCACATGAACGCTTTGCTACCATACCCTCCCTTTTGCTTTCAGTTTACGTCCGAGTAGACGTTATCAAACCTTGCTCTTGCTAAAAGTTGAATGTCTGCTGGATAACTTATAACAATTAATAAAACATTTTAATACATAGTTTACATTATTCCCTTTATTATTATATGAATTGAGGAACTAGCGAAAATATCGCATAGCATACAAATATCAACGCTTTGTAATTCAAATTAATAAAATACGACTACAAACGGAGGATGCTAAACAAAATCTCCAAGAAATTAACCTCATGCCGCCGCTCAATTGTCGCTGCATATTCAAATGCAATACAACTCAAGCAATGTCTCAAGATTAGGCATAATTATGCAATTTACATTTCAACGCTTTTCCAACAATTCACAAAAGAGTTAAATTCAATAAAAATTTATATTCAACCACAAAAATAACGTAAGAACTTCAGAGCTTCAATGCTCGAATTTCAGATCTCTAGGAAAAAGAAATAGAAATATATAAGAGAATACAAACTCAAAGGAAATGCAATGAAAAGACTTATGCAAATTGGAGTTCAACCAAAAACTTATAGCTAAAAAAGAGAACGTGAGAAATGCATAGAAAATATTCAAATTCAAGTGTGAATATCAAAGATACTCAACTTCCTGGGCGTAATTGAAGGCATGAAGGCACATGCTAAATAAAGGAACCGAAGCCATTCTCACAATTCTAAAATTCAATTTCATGCCGCGTGACACAAAACAAAAGATTTGTCTACTATCTCTCTCTCACTCTCTCTCTCTCTCTCTCTCTCTCTCTGTCAATTACTACATATATTCATTTCTTTCTGTATAATTTTTGCAAAAGACTCCACAAACATTGAATTTTATTAGTGTATAAGGGAGCGTAAAAGCTGTTGACAACTGAAAATTGAAGCAGCAGCAGCAGCAGCAGCAGCCGTAAAAGTAAATGACGAAAAAAGAAAATGAAGGTTAAGTGGGGGAGGGAGAACGGTATTGGTAGTGCACAAGTCAAGAAGTGCCTTCAAAAGTGTTCATAGAATATAATTTCAAATTAGCCGCTTTTGCTTTTATCATATTATATACCATAAGCTACAATTGTTTTAAAACAAAAGGGGAAAAGCCACTGGAAAAGCACTAGCATTAATTTTGGCATTTCAGTGTCATTCATAACAATATTTTTTTGAATTCACTACTTATATAACGACTGAAAATTTAACACGTTGCAAGCCCATAAGCATTGCCGCCATTACTGTCGAATGAGCTGAAACTTGAGGTACAAGTTTATGATAAAGTAAAGCATTTCATTTTCAAAGAAAAGAAGAGTTGAGTTGAGTTAGCATTGTGTGCATAGATAGATCTAGCTTAAGTTTTGGAGAAAAAATCGGATATTCTTTAATACTGAATATTGAAAATTAAACTATTTTTGTTTTTATTTCTCATCTGTCAATTGTTAGAGTTTAGTTTTACTTTTTTTTGTTTTTTGAAGTTTACTTCTTTACAATCGATTTTATATTTACGAGGGGCGGAAATTGTCACGAAAATGAAGGGTAGCGCCCTCTATCAGTCAATTATGAAAATATGAGCATGCATATGCACTACATACACATAAATATATGCATCCCCTATGCGCTCTCTATCAATCGATAAAGGAGTCCTCTACCCACTTATCGTTTGTTAGAGGGCACTGTTTCGCATATGATTCATACTCGATTGATAGAGGGCGCTGCGCTCGAACAAAAATTTTACAGTTCAAACAAAAATCGTTAGAAATTTCTAGAGCTGAAAGAATGAGCTAATGTAGACTAAAAAAAACAAGCGCGAGGCAGAAACAAATGGCGATTGTGTTACGATAAAATATCCAGCAAAAACTGCGGCTGAAAGACAGCGAGAATGTAGATGTCGGCGAAAAATGGAGGTACAACAAAATTCAGATCCCGCTATCGTGAAAAAAAACCCCAAAAACCAGCACCGAGAGTGTAGACTTCGCAAGCAACTTGAAGCACAGCAAAATTCGAATTTCATTGTAAAACAACTCACAAAGTCTAATGCGGAGAGACAGGATGAGTGGAAAATGATTGACACTCATGTCAATGGGTCCCGATGATGGTCCTCAGATTATTCAGCACTAGGCAGTCATTGAGGTGGCCAAATTCCCAGCTTTTCAACGAAAGAGAAAGGTGGAAGATTTAAGTACTTGAAAATTTGCATGAAAATATTTCCCCGCGTGGGAAAGAAGAAACTAGCATCAGCACAACAAAACATAGACTAGATTTGCCAAGTTTCTAATCAACCTCGTTCTCAGACCCGCAAGTGGCAAATTTTCAAATTTTCCACCTGTTGAGATCTTACATCACGAATACTTTCATGATGATGATGATTATTATAATCATGATAATAATGCTGATGATGGTAAGATTATAATTATAATAATGTAGTAAATAAATTCGCATGTTTTGAGTATAAAAATTTAAATTTTGAAGAGGGCATTGCATGCATTGGAAATACTAACGATCCAAATAAAGTTAATCCAGATGTAGCACACCTGTGTTTAGGCAATCATCAAACTGAACTATACAAGGCTTGTGGTTTGCATAAAGCAGCACATAAACAATATCAAAAAAATGTTCGTCAAAAATTCCTTCGCCACGCCACGGACTAGTTAAAGCGCTCATAAACCTGGGCAAATCGCTTCTGTGGACAGATTTAAATCATATGCTTCAAAAGATAGGATTACGAAAAATAAAGTAGCAAGATTAGCCCAAAGATTTTTGAAATAATACTATAGTTCCCATAAAGCTCTTGATTACGCCCGAAAAGTCATGTGCATATAACGACTGCTTATGGTTACTTTTGGATACTGGTGATTTACCACTCATAGAAAGGTAAGCAGAACATATTTTACGGCTTGCCAACTGGGGTTTGTGAGTACAAAACCAAAACAAACTTGATTTTATAAATATATCAAATCAGAATCTCCTATTGCTGGTCAAACTAGACACGTAGGTATGGATATTAAAGTGGGCCAAAAAGCGTTTAAGTTTTTGTAGCCGCGATTGATACATTGTTTCATTATGAGGGTATCTTCCACCATAAACCGTTTTCTTTTTATCACAAACACTACTCAAGAGCTGAATGGTGTGCAAAATGTATCTTTTCTAGGTTCTACCCCATTGCAAGTTGGAAAAGAAAGAGCATCAACAAATATTAGGACCTGCATCATTAGATGTTTAAAACCGGAGCCGCAAGAAAACTAAATATATGTTTTTTGGGTGAAATTAACTTTAGCATTCACTTAAATCGCTAGTATATCAGACATTTTTATCATCTGATAAGTGCTGTTTTTGGAAAGGTCTCGCTTAGTAAGATCTATTGATTAGCATCATTGTTGCTAAACCAAACATTTTTAGAAAACAAATTCTTTCAGACTATTCAGCTCACGTGGAGTGTGCGCAATCGCAAATGTGGTTAATGGTGCTAGAGACCCAATGACCCAATGCATCAATCGCTGGCCGAAAACATTCACATCTACGCTCACCTTAATGTCTGTTTGAATACCTGCATTTATTTATATAAATGCAGGAAAAATATTTTAATATTTAATTTAAATAATAAATCAATTTAAAATAAATTCACAAATATTGCATATTCGCAATGCAAAAAGAACAAAGTATACGCGCTCATATTCAAAAAAAGAAAAAAAAAATTATAATAAATAAATACGTGTCTTGATTAAAAAAAACTTGTCAAAGGTTTAATTATGCGCCATAAAATTTGTTTGCTGTACGAATGGAATTGCAAAATATTAAATGATACAATGTCTTTAAATTGCAGCAATTCGATTAGTAAAATTTTATTGGCCGAATTAATTTCATATCTCACTCCAAGTCAAGTAACATTCTGCTTTTACATTTCTGAATTTTTCACGTAACATTATTATCCCAATTAAAATCGGTAATCGCTGCCTGCCTTCACCAACTACCTCACTACATATGCTATGATTTGTCTGCACCACACTTCAATTTTCAACTGCAACTTATTAATTCACCAGCTACTACGATAACAAGCATTAAATGCTGCGTCGTTGACGATAGCCGCCATTGGATGACATTGTAGTGGAGCACCTGCTTAGCTAACAGCTTCTTGAGTTTGGTTATAAATAGCAAAATTTCATTGGAAAAACGTAAATCAATTGAAATAACACACCATAATGGCCACAATGGCTTTGTAAAGTAGCAAACTAGCAGCAGCAACCGCAGTGAGTAACGTAAACTCGACGCGAGACCACAAAACTCAACCGCATCTATTAAAATTCGACGAAGCGTAAATGTATTGCAGGGATGTAGGTGTGTGTATAGCAGCCCAGCCTACCCCTATTATATGTACATACATACATATAGTATGTACACCCGTGTACATATCTCATCTTGTTGAGGTCATGATGAAATCATCATCGATTCATGTGGTCGCCGCAATGTTCCCAATTAAAGCTGCCAGGGGCAAAAGTTGCAAAAGTGACTTACTTTTGCAACTTTCACACTCATCAGTGATACTTAAACTTTTTAGTGCATAAATAGCAAATGGAAAAGTTTAAAATTCCTCAGGTCAGGAAAATTGTTCGCACAATTTATATTATCTTATCTTTTACGCTTACCTTACCATAGAATAAAAATTGATGGCAAAAGCATGAACAAAAAAAGCAAACATGCAAACTTCAATTAAAATATCCTTTGCTTAAGTAATAAAGTTTTAAAATTAAAGTTTTCTTTTATATTTAAGAATCACTGCCCTCGTAGCAGAAAATTTCTGCTCCTGGAAATTGACGAACATTTTTGAAGTGCTTAAAAGGTTGGGTGAAAAAATATGGGTATTGAATTTTGCACTACCTTGAATGCCATACCGAAAATTACGCTATGGTATGAATTTATGTGTTGAAAGTTATACTAGGTATGACTATTTTTTTAATAATTGTACACTTTTCTATTCGCTTCATTCAATTTGAGGAATTGAATAAATTTTGAAAGCATTGATATAAGTGATTTTGTTAATAATAACTGAAAGTAACCAAGAGCCACTTGGAATTTTAATTATATTTATGGCACACAATTGCAATCATTTTGTACATATGTATTAAAATTATTTTCAGTTCTTTGATCTAACGTTGACGATGGCAGAAAATTTGAATACCATGACTATCGACCACTTCATTTATTATGGTAGCTGTTTCAGAAACAATAGATTGCAAAACCTTTATGGGAATAAAAATTATTAAACTGGATGGAATATGTATAATCCCATTGCAGAACATGTTTTTACAGTCAGCGTAAAATGATTCGCCTTTTAAAGTTTGTTCGCCCATGAACGGATGTTCTGGGGATACTTGACCGAAGGTTGGCCGCTGCCAATTTAAAGGCCCTATGTTCAGTATAAATATTATTTAAACTTGTTTGAGAGTAGCAAAAGCTACAGTATCAAATGATGGACCAGTATCAGACCGACCCTTGTTATCATTGTAAATACAAGTCCAGATGAATTGAAATTCACTATTAGTGCTGAAAAAAGTAAAAAGAAGTTTGATATAAATGACCGCGTCGCAAATCATATTAGGTTTAATTTATTGAGATCACATTTTCTTTTGACTATGCACAAAATTTATAGGATGTTAGGATGTATGATGATGACCGTGGATATGTTGTAAAAACTATTCTCATTCGAAGTGCAATGATATCACATCTCTATATGATATAAAAGCCGGTGTTTCTCAGGGCAGTGTTATGGGCCCAATGTTATATTTACTTTTCACTGCTGATTTGCCGACAACTGATGGAATCGGTATTTGGAACCTTCGCAGACAACACTGCTGCCTTGTCAATTGATGATGATCCTGTCACTGCCTCACTCAAACTCCAAAAATGTTTAAATAAAATATCCTTGTGGCGAACGAAACCAAGTCAATGCAAGTAACATTCACAACACGGTGCAATACTTGCCCACCTGTGCAATTAAACGCAATACAAATCCCTCAAGCAAACAATGCGAAGTACCTTGGAATGCATCTGGATAGATGCATTTAGGTCTTAAACTGAGAAATATCTTCTGGCAACTCAATTGTATTTTACAACTATGTTGCGAAAACAAACTGCTCCTTTACAAGACGATCCTTAAACCCATATGGACCTACGGCATACAACTGTAAAGTACAGCCGCCAATTCAAATGTCGAAATATTGCAACGCTATCAGTGCAAAATGCTTCGTATGATTGTGAACGCAAATTGGTATGTTACCAACTTAAAACTATGTCGTGATTTACAAGTCCCTTTCGTCAAAGATGAAATTAAGGCCAAATCTAATTCATACAAAATACGAATGTTGAACCATCCAAATCAACTAGCATCTAAGTTGATGAATTCGCAGTGGACTTTCTCCAGACTAAAACGAAAAACCCCTCAAGATCTCATAATTTAAGGTGAAAATTGCGAAACATAAATATGTAAATGTACTTAATACTGTAAAATATGGGAGTGTCACTAGACACTCACAATGCATGTTTGCTTCTATTTTTATTTTTAATTCTATTTATTTATAAATCTGTTGTTAAATGTCTCAAAGACAGCTTGCTTTATATAATAATAAAAAGTAAATGAAATATAAAAAAAATTCTAAGTTTTCGCGGACTAGCTGTCTCTATATCAAAAATTGTCAAGATGGCCGACTCTTTTTCTCTTTTTTGTTGTTGCTGTCATAAACAGTACTGCAATACATAGGTCGATTTTCCATTTTCCATACAGAGTTGCGTAGGTGAATTAAATTATATCGAATTTTTGTACTAAATCCTCAATAATTGGAATAAAATAAATTATCACTATTATTTTAAGCTTGCACGTTCACTTCTGTATAACATTGGCCTGGGATGCCTGTTGAAGGATAGCCCGTGGATTTCAGGGGAAACGGTCGCCAAGATACTTTACTTTCAATGGCACAACAGCCCATGGAGGGCCTAGGCCGAGCTTTTCGCAACCACTCATGTCGTGCGTGTTATATTTGTACATGAATGGAAGGGACCTACAGTCGCCAAGATAATTTTCATTAAAAAAAACTTAAACTTACGCATACAAATTCATCAGTTTCGGTTCAGTTTTACGTGCAGTTTCGATGCTCTTAAGATATCATCTTTAATTTGCCTTTGACTTTTTTACAAGACTGCGTTTGTCATCGAGTAAGCTCATCACGACGACTCAATAGATTAGTATCGGTTCAACTATTTATGAAATTATTTTTAAATTATTTAACTCTTGAAGTTTAGTTAAGTTCAATGATTCTGCCCTTACTGTTTTCATATGTAGTTACCTACTACTTAATAAAGGAGAACATTAGAACATTATTAGATTTTTGTTTTCCTTAAAACATGTTTCATATGCTACCTGAAACAAAACACAGCAAACGCAGACCCAGACGAAGTAAGAGGAAATGTCGAAAATGTTAGGAAAACTAACTAAAATAGCAATAATACTCACAATAATGACATGACAGAAATAATAACAATACCGCAAAACTAACAACCACTAACAACAACAAAAAACAAATAAACAAACAAATAAAAAAGTTGAAAATTAAGACAAACCAAAAAAAAAATAAACAGCAACTGCAAAAATTGTAAGTGAAATAACAAACATTGTTTTCCTTTGACATAACTCATTAACCATAAGAGAAATGATGACGAAAAAATAAAACATAGAGCAAAAAAGGAGAAAAAAAAGAAACGCACATTGAAAATGTGGAAGAGAATATTGCTGAAGAGCAAAGAACATCGTCACGCAAAAGCTGATAGCAGACAAATTTGTAGAAGGAGGGCGCATTCAACTTCGCTGAGCGGAGGCTGAAGTACAGTGCATGGAGCAGTTTGTGAAAGTATGTAGTTGAGGAATCTGCAATAGAACGACATACTTCATTCTACACACTGTCATGTGCTCAATGCTCAACTTATGCAAGCACAATACTTTGGGTTCGCACAATGCATTTATTTACCACAAGTCAGAAATTCAGAGACCGCACAACTACATAACTACTTCGCAAATAGAACAACAAAAACGGGAGCTACAACTAAGTAAATACATACATACAACTTCATTTATATATAGGAGAATAAGAAATATTTATGTACTTCCTTGTGTATTTCCAAGACACTACTGCTGGTGCTGCTAGAGAATTACTAACTATGAAGAAGATGATGTGAAATAAAGAAGTTGACAACTTGAATATCACGTTTCATGCGGATAATATTGTTAGCTGTAGCAACGACTATATGTGGTGCATGGCTCACATACAAACGCAAGTGCACGCAGTGAATGAATGCTGTGTTATCGTATTTGTATAATAATGAAAGTTAAGAATATAATATACGAGATATGTATTTAAAATATAATACATATAATATGCCGCTTTGTTTAGTAAAAGCAGATGAGTACGAGGAACTCCACTACATTTTTAAAAATGACAATAGGAATACGTACAAGTAAGTAGTCGGAAATGAGGTTAATTGCTTTCTTTTGCTAAGTCACGGGATTTGCGAGATTTCTAAATTACGCTTACAGGAACAGGGAACGTCAGGTGCGTGTGTCTGGTCTGTTTGAATAATACAAAGTTATAGTTGTAGTTTATCCAGTATCAGTTATCAGGATCAGCCTTAGTAATTTTGTGTTGGACTTCCGCAGAAGGAACATTCCATAAAAAGCTTTCTACACTATTCTTTGCGCCAATACTAATGGAAAGCAACGCATCAGCTTTGCTTGTTAATGTGGTTGGCAGTTGTGGAATTAAATGGACTTACAATAAGCTACACTCAAAGGGATTACATGAGATTTGAAAAATTGGGAGCGATGTGAGAGAATACAAAAATTCTCATTCTCATTCTGGATTTAATTTCTAATATTACTTTAAAATATGATTCAGAGATCTATAAACCAGAAAGTCCGTAAGCTTCCTTAACGATTCTCCTCACTTGAATCTTTTCTCCATAAATGCTTTATTGCGTGAAGATTTTTGTTTCTGATATTCGTTTCACTGATATTCATTTCAGTAGGATGTGACATGACTGAGACTAATGGGAGCGCTGTAGTCAGTACTAGCCATATTGCCGCTTCTTTATTCGGTTCTACCAGTAAATGGTTAAGAACTATATTCAAGTTAGTGGTTTAGGGTTTTGATCAATAAGTTTCAGTTATTCGCAAGCACGTCAGTTGTTGTTGTTCCAGCGGGTTAAATCTGTGTCCATTGTCACATATATGTATCAAACATCATTTTAGTTGTCTGCGTCTGGTACGGTCGAGGTGAAGGAAGTGAGCCACTTCAATTGTTCTTGTCCATAGTGAGAATGTCGTAAGGTTCGTTGGGTTAAGTGTACTGCTAAGCAGGTATGTTGTTTCGTGTGGATTTCGCTCTCATTTCGAGCACAAATCCATGGCATCGTCTCTGATTCTAGCCCCAGCCTTATCTAAGTTGTGCTAGGCTACATCTTGTTGACATTGAGAGCTGCTGCTCTTCTTCTGCCACCGGTGGTGGTCTTGTGTTTACGACATGGTTCGGTCTTCAGCCTTGTGAAGCTGACTGAACTGATTCTGTGTTCAATAGTTTTAAGGCGGTTGAGTAAGCCTATTGGTGGAACGGTGGTTGGTTCAGGAATCTATTTACGCCTTCTTTGTACTTAGTCAAGTCTGTTCGTATGGTTCGTGGAGGTGGAGTCGACTCTGTCAGAGAACTTATTTATCAGCCAAGGCTTTATTTTTCTTTTGTCTTAGGCGATTGCAGATGTTGTTTGCATGCTTGGCGAATGTGACCAGTTTATGGAACGACTCTGAGGTACCTAAACGAAGATTGGTGGTAAGTCACAAAGCCCAGATCACGTCATTTGCTATACCTTCTTCAGGTTTACGACAAATAATTTTATGAAGTTTTCTTCATAATTTGCAAAAGCTCGTCAAGCTTTCTGCCAGCAAGTACAGGAGAATAGACAAAACCAGTATTGATCTCACCGTGCTTTCCAGATCCGGTGTCGTTTTAATGTGGGCTAATTTATTTCCATTAAAATTATTGTATCAAATGACACAAATTCGTTTCGTTATTTGATGCATCAGCACCACAAGTCAATTTAACAACCAGTAGTTGTCAAGCGAAGCAACTTTGAAATATTATTTGAAAATATAATGAACGTGGCAACATCAGTCATTGTTAAGTATTATATGTTGTGTAACATAACAATAATTTGTTGTTGTCAACATTCGTTGTATTGCTCTATAGCTGCGAATTGTCATTGCCATTTATGACTGTGTTACTGCTGTAGCTGTTGCTTATTGCTGTTGGTTGTAGCTCTGTAAAAAGCACTTCTGCTATTGTCAATGTTGTCATTGTTTTGCGTAATTTGTTACAATATTTCATAAATAGAAAAGTACTGTACGTCTCCTTAAACCAGACATCATCTTTGGCAGTACTTTCCTAATAATACCGCTGTGAATATCTGCAGTTATTTTCGTAATTGAGCAATGATTTTATTTTTGTTGGTAGATATTTATGACTACGTTTCATGTACGCTTCTTTTGCGTTGTTACCATCTTTCGCGAAACTTGAGTAATGATTGGAATTTTATGGTCCATCTGGATTCATTAACTTTTCGTTTGCTTTTTTGCTTTTTTGTTTCTGTATTCGGTTTTCCCATGGGTGGCATGTCGGTGATGTACTACAATTGATATGTTTTGTGGTAATACAGTGATTGTTGCAAGCGTCTGACGTTTAATTATTTTTTATTGAAAGTAAATTATTTGTTGTAGTATAAGCTTTATGCACATTAAGTAACTATTTAATTATACAATACATATTCAAATAACATTAATTAACATTCAGGAGCTGCGATCAGATTTGATATCATATTTTACTGCGCAATATTATCTTACTGATTAATGTCAATGAGTCAATGAGGGGCTAAATGACTCACTGGAACCGATGTGTGAACAGATTTTTGTAATTATGTTTAAAAGAAGTATCCTTTTGTTATCATTTAGACAATCAACTAATATAGAGCTCGTGGGAGTGTAGAATGTATAATATGTAAGTGGTCACCACTGCGTATGAGTATTATCAATTAGTATAAATTATTTTATTCCATTCTACCGAGATTACGCTAGTAGAACTAGACTCGCTAGCTGTTCCCGTATTTTGAAGTTGTAGGTAAACTACAATAGTAGTGGTTAAAATCTGTTAGCGTGTAAAACTTTTTATTATGCCTTTTAAAATGATCACATTCACCCCGACTATACGAGTACAGTATTTGAAAAGAGAAAAATGTTTTGTCATTGTCGACCAATAGCTGTACTTGTAAAAATTCTCTTCCACTTCATATAATGGTAGGAATGAAAGAAGATTTATGAGAATTAAACAACAGACCAATACGGGAATCGAACCCGCTAGACTATCGTGAAGACTCGGAACTTCTAGAGTTACTGAAAGCAAATCAAACTTAAACGCTTGAAGATTGGTCGAAAGTGTCAAATTTTGTAGATCGACCGTAGTTATGTACCTACGGTTCTATCTGTCCATCTACATATATTGCATTTGCATGCAATGATAATGATTCAAAAATTTGGAAAGGTGAGAGAAGATTGTAACTTCCGAAAGGATATATGTTTAACAAACAAATTTGTTGCTAACACCATACTCTCGTCGAGTCTAGTAAGTATATGCCCTTGTACGGTTATGAATATGAAAATTGTTTCTTGTCTCCTCATTGTGGGGATATCACAATTTCGCAAAGTTTAATGGTTTTTGAACTGTCATCCACCAAATCAAACACAATTCCATATTTATGTGAAGTTTTCAAATATTTTTCTATGCAGGTATATGCAGTTCATGAATATATTATCATATTTCAGTAGTTCTGAATTGAGTGTAGTCAAAATGATATGGGAATACTTATTTCGTTAAATTCAGAAGATTATTTAATTTAATATTCTACATTTTTGCCTCCATACTCTTCTTCGATCGAATTAATCCTGCACCGAATCGTTGATACACTTTATATTGAATGTTTTATTTACTGATGACAGAAAACTTTAATATTGACATGAGATAAGACATGGCATAAGATTATGACATTTATGATATGAGAATATGATGTGGACAACATGCGGTAGATACTTCCCTGCAACAAACAGCAGACCACTTGCCGAATGCATGGAAAACTACTATTATGTATTCGGTGTACATTTTGAAAAAAAAAAAAATAATAATACCTTTGCTCCATAACCCATAGTCAGATCACTTAATAATACCTTTGCTCCATAACCCATAGTCAGTGGTCCGAGTGACTCCCACTAAACTTGAAAAAATTTAATAAATAATTTATTTGTTAAAACAAAGGATACACAAAAAAAATCTAAAAAAAAATATTATTTGTTATATATAAAATGTTTCAATGTAACCATGTTTTTTTTTTACAAATTAGTAAAGCCAGTGCAAGCAAGACCAGTACCAGTACTGCTCCTGTCCAATGACAAGCCTGTGTAAAAATATTTAGTCTGTTCTCATATATTTAGACTAGATATGTAACCAGTTGTAGTCCTCCGAGGTTTATTGAAATACTAGTAGTGTAATACTAGACCGGTTAGTTACAGGGTTGTTTCTACTGCTTGGAATAAATACATACTAAACATACTTATTGTAAATTCATACAGACATTCATCTGTGTATGAACGATAAATGTGTGAGAAATTTCTGGTGTTGCATGTGATTTGATTATTCTACTTACGTAAGGATTTGCGGTTTTAAAATATTTAGACAATTACAATTTAATTAATTTACTAATTAATGGTTAACAATTTTATTTTGTTGTTTTTATGTGATAAGTGAAATGTAAATATGAATGAACCAATTAATAAATATTGATTTATGTCTGTCATGGTTAACAAAGAGTACCTACATACTTATGTTAATCGAAATACATACTTATACATAGGTACATACTTATATATATTCGCACATATGAAACTTAAGCTACCGCAGACTGCGACTGTAATATAAAGTTGATCATTTAGTGAAGCAGTGAATCTTAATATGAAATAATTTCATGAAGTAATTACAAATAAAGTAGAGCCTCCAAGCTTTTCTAAGTTCTTACAGAAGACTAATTTATAAGTACCAGTATGTTTACGAATAGAAGAAGTTGAGTCAAGTTCTTAAATTTCTTATCATTTGGCTCTATGTGAGCGTAATCTTAGTTTACTTTACTTTTAATGGCACAACAGCCCATGGAGAGCCTAGGCCGAGCTTTTCGCATCCACTCATGTTGTGCGTGTTATATTTGTACATGAATGGAAGGGACCTACAGTTTAATGCCGAATCCGAACGGCGAAGTGAAAAGCTTTTCATAGCAATTTTTACTCTTGTAGGTTTGCCGTTGCCTGTCAAGAGGTGGTGCCTTGCAGAAAAATTATTTTATCTCCTTTTTTTGACGAGATTCGAACCCCGGACACTCCAATGCACTACCACTACACCACTGCGACCACTGTGAGCGTAATCATATTTATAAATTTACTAGTATCTAATCTTTCATATTCCTGGGAGCTGACCTTTGACTTTTCTATGGACTACATTAACTGTTGATTTCTCTGATGAACTCCACTGACACTTGCCTTTAACTTTCTTCAATTTTTAGGCCATCGAAACGTTAAATTGGATCTTTCTATGATCCATGACGCTCGTCTAACCGAACAGGTTTTACTATGCACACTTATTGCTATCATAATAAAATCGGATTCTCTTCCATCAAAGTGACTTTGTGACTTTTTTCATTCGCATTCAAATAAAACACAGTTACTCGTGCTTGTTTATTATGGATAACATTAAAAAATGGGAGCAAGAAAAAATTCAAAAATTCAGTATTTTTCTTTTACTCACTGAAGGAATGAAAACCTCAATCCTTTAAGAGAAGTTACCTATTACAAAACACAATGGTTGAAAAGAGGAGAAAACAATAACAAAACAATAATATGGAGTAAGTAAAATAAGAAAAGGAAAACCGGAAATAATAATCAACTACAAACACTCACTTATTTTACACACAAACATACAAATGTAAGAGGAATGGCACTGTGAAAGCAGTGAGCGGTGCGCAATGCCATAGAACATCATAGTCAAAGTTCTATTACGATTCCATTCCATTCCATTCCATTCCTGGCAGTAGCACTGGTGTGCCACCAACTACTTATGAACTGCCGCTGCTACTCCAACTACAATAGAACTGAAAGCGATGTGATGCTGATGAATTTTCAACATCACGTACATGTGAGCAACGAACGTGTTCCTATTGCGATGTAAGGAAGCGTATGAGAAACGCTTCGGCATGTAGAATTTCAAGATGTTGAATGCTGCTTGTGCTGGTGGAGGGAGGAAGCGAAGCAGGGGAACAAAGCAAAAGAAGATGTATGTATTAAAAATAAATATGTGAACAAAAAGAAAAAAAAAAAAAGAAAGAAGTAAAAGAGAACAGCGATGTAGACGTTGTTGTTGGTGGATGTGGATGAGGATGATGCTGCAAACAAATGAAGAAATGTAAGCAGTAGTAGCAGATACTGTTCGGAGCACGGTGAGGAAGTAGACGATTATGAACGAGATGAAGAGGAAAAAGAAGACGTCTCTATGAAATGCTATGCGTTGTGTGGTATCTGCTAGAACATAAAAGTGAACAGAAAGCGACAAGACAAAATGTCATTTATCATTTTTAGGATCATGAGTGTTTTATTGCAATTAATCATTACACACACACACACACACACACACCGTTGAAACTGAAACCAAACCTCGATATACAACAAACGTGAAGCAACTAACTAGTTTCACATGCAAGCAGTTTTGGCTACATGGAAAGGTGCGACTACATACATACATACATACATTTGTACATGTACATGTTCAATTCCATGTGAGATATTACGTTGCATTTGGCAACAACTACAATGTGCACACAAACTACATATTTTTAATAGTAAAACAAATTGTATCTGCCTGCAGAAGAGGCAAGTGTGAATGGAGTAAGAGATTCTGCTACGAAACTGCCAACTCATAAACTTCAACTTTATCACAATTAAATGATTTTAAGCATTTGAACGTGATATTAGTTTGTCTATTTTCTGTGCATTCTTATGTACATGCCTGTGTATCTCTCGCACTCTCTATCTGCTACTCTCTTTAACTGGCCTCCTCTCTGCGAGTGTCAGTTTTATGTTGCTACGTCATGGATTTTTAGTTCTGCTTTCGTGTTAACCTTTCTTTGATTTCAATTGATGTTGCGGTATAAATCTTGATTATTTGCCTCATGTTTGACTCTCTTGATTGTGTTGGACACATACATACATACATATACATATATGTATAAATCCATCACTCGAAGTGGTACGGATTTCCCATTCAACCGTATGCTTTACTAATTGAGTCATTTGTTTTTACATTACCTCGTCTTTTTGTCATCCTTTTTTTGTTTTTAGCTATTATTGGTATCTTTTTTAAATGCAGATACATACCTTATTTTTTGTTTATTAAAAGTTTTCTTCTTATTAAAGTTTTTATTGAACAATATAAATTAATCGTATATCCTTAATATAGAAAAGGATGCAAATTTGTGAGGAATATTGCTTAATATATTTTACGCTCGTTAAATGAAATATCAATTACTTAGTAGGGACATAAATACTGTTACAACATTGAACACACCCATTCCAATAGTAGAATTGAACATACCCTGTTATTACCACATAGGTTATGGAAGCTAACCTTTATAGCGTTAGTCTGTAACGGAGATTCAAAATTGTGTCAGCTTTTACCATGTAGTGGTCAGATAATGAGAACCGTATCGCTGTTATAGCAATTTTTAAGTGCGAAATGAAAAAAGGCGATACTGGAAATATATATCCACGTGCAGTTCACACGCCGCAAGTCATCAAAGCCGTCAAATCAATAATTCAGCGAAATCCACTCCGAAAACAGAAAATCGTAGCCCGTGAGATAGATATCGTGCAAAAGTCCATGATTCAAATTATTAAAAAAGACTTGGGACTTGATGCCTTCAAACATCGCACCGGAAATTAGTTGACTGCAGCTTTGGAAAAATTCAAACGTCTTTTGGTGAATCACGCTGATAACTTGCACAGAAAAATCTTGTTTACGGATGAAAAAATTTAGCAATCAAAATGAACGGTCATCTAAGGATCTGAACTGATCCCACGGGTCGGAAAGGGTCATCACCCAGCTTCAGTCATGGTTTGGTGGGGTGTCTCTTACGATGAGGTCACTGACTTTCATTCCTGCGAACAAGGGATCAAAACTTCGGCTGCTGTTGGAAGCTGTTGGAAGCTGTTGTCAAATCAATTAACCATTCCCGTGAACCAAAACCAGCCGTGGACTTTCCAGCAGGATTCTGCGCCAGCCCATAAGGCTAATACGACCCAGACCTGGCTTCAAAACAATTTGCAAGCTTTCATTTGCTCTGAACAATGGCCGTCTGGCAGCCCTGATCTGAGCCCACTGGATTATAAATTATGAACAGTTTTAGAGGACATGGTTTGCCGCAAAAGATACCCCAATATTGATTCTCTGAAGACTGCTTTGATTCGTGCTGTCAGCACTTTTCCAAAGGACGAGGTGCGTGCAGTTATTTATGATTGGCCAGTACGACTTAAGGCGTGCGTGAAGGCCAAGGTGGGCATATCGAATAAGTAATTGCTTTTTATATATAATATATATCAATAAATATATATCTTAAAAAATTGGTCCAACAAAATTAATTATTTTTAATTTTATAATATCAAATGTGTGTAATAGTATTTATGTCCCAACTAAGTATAAGTAAACTAGCGCCCTTAATTTCAATAAATGTTTTTGTGTTAACATGAAACTGGGTAGATTTTTTAAAACCTTTCTCTTACTTGGATTTTAGACAAAATAGCAGAATCTAGCGTGATCCTTTCTTTTCACAATGTGCCTGGAAAGTGTAAAATGTTTCACTTCCAAGATCTCAAACTTTAATAGCAATGAAATGACTCTAATGTCTAATGTCTGTCTTGATTTAATTAAATTTCTATATATTATTTAGGATGTTCAAAAACAATTTTTCCATAAATTTATAAATTTTTAATCCACAACCTAGAGACTATTACTTATGTTCCATTGCCAATTGGACATCTCTCTAAACGAACGCAAGAAGCCCAATGTCAATGCACTTAATAAGGAAAACACAAACGTAATGAATGTACTCGTGATTACTTTTAAATTAATTTTTTTGACAAATATCTTCTTATAAGTAGCACGATCATTTTTCATTCTTCAAAAAGTGTCCGTCTAAGACAGTGGTCCGAGAGAATAGAGAATATATTGTACTCCATTGAAAGAAATTTTACAACATTGTAGAAGATTAGTTAAGTTTTATGAGAGTCATGAAATTTAATGAAATTAAAACTAAAAGATACTATAAGTTCGAACTTTATATACCCTATACACCATCTGAAATAAAATACATTTTGCGTTCAACGGTGGAACAAATTTGTATACATTTTTTATGAAATATTATCTTTATCATCTTAACTCACTATAACATATTTTTCTGTATTTGTACCAGTAGCTCCTTTAGAATATTGTTAATTTTTTTTATTGCACAATGAATATAATTTTGTCATAAGTTATATTTCAAGGTTAGTTGAAGTCTAATGTCTCCAAAATTTGAAATTTATATAGCTTAAAATAATAAACAAATAACAAAAAAGGAGTTGAATGATACATTTGGGTTAATCACGAAATGGTGTATTTATGCATTTAGCTACAAAGGTGCATTTTTATGGTATTATATTATATGTCCTTTGTATACACATAGTACCATAAAAAGCTTTTAAATGTTCGAATAGTTAGTATAACACTTTTCTATTGAGCGCGACAGTTGTACTGTGTCTATTAAAGCATTTAGTTAGATACTCTTTAATTCTCCCTCTCTCTCTCTCTCTCTGTTTCTCTATTTTCAAATCAATCCATATGTTACTCTTATTTGTTTTTACGACAAAATCAAATGTTAATGTATGTATCAGTATGTATAAGTACATAGTAGAATTACGAAAATTCTTAACATCATTATTCTTATTTAGTAGAATAAAAACCAAATATTATTATTTAACTAAGCCATATATTATAATAATTTAATTGAATTTTTAAAACGAAATTTTTCGAAATTAACTGATTTATTTCAAATGATAGAACATACATATGTAAATCTGTATGAGACCGGGTAAATTCAATTTGATTGCATTCATTAAATTTAATACGATTAATTTAATACAATTAAAACTGATGCTCTCACATTTAAAGTTTCTTTTGTCTTATTTAATTGCATTTAATATAAATAAATTGCTGCCGGCTTTTTCTTGTTTATGGACTCAATTCCTTGTTTTCTCTCTTTATTCATGTGAATACAAAATGGAAATTTCCTAGCAAATTGTTCTCATTAAAGCGTAGAAGGGTATTGTTGATGCAGGACTGGACTCATACTCTGCGTCTTGATTTCTGTTTCTGTTAGCGCATTGACCCACGATGTTGTCGCTTCCTCTACCGCAGAAACAACTACAACAACAACAACAACAACAACAACAGCAACAGCAGCACCCAAGTTGCATCACTATTAAGGCAAAAACAACAACAACATCAACATCAACAACAACAAGAACAACAAGAAATTTTCAAAGTTTTTCGTTTTATTTTGTTGTATGTCTACTGTTACACACACACACACACACACACACACACACACACATACATTCATACTATACATAAAGCACAAAAGTATAGAGCAGAAATATTCGAAAGTGGCATACCACTTTTATACAAAATGAGATAAACCACATTTACTCATGACGTCATTGAAACTGTACAGTATTATGCAAAGAGCATAGTTGAGATAATGAGAGAGGCACAAAGAGCAAGAGAGCTTTAATGCAGTGCGAAAGCTTTATTGTACTGAGGCATTTGAAAAATATGAAGAATATAAGATTATAGGATTTGCAAAACACATACATACATACTTTATTGAAATCACTACACACATTTGGAATTTCGAAATAATATTGAGAAATAAAGACGGACGTATTATTGAGTTGGATTTTATTTCTTCTGTTGAAAGATAATGCAAACGCAGGCATTGCTTTACGCTGAATGTTAACCTCAAAATATGTATTTACTGGTACGTTCCAGCTGTATTTATATCAACTATTTTTCCAGCGCTAGAGCTGGCTGTGCCATCATGAAATTGAAAGCAAGAGCTGGCAGTCAAAGCACCGAAAAGTGAATGGTGTTAAATATTGTAATTTGGAAGTAAAGCTGGTCTGAACTATAATAGGAAAGGAAGACTATGCTTATTCTTTGTAAGAATAATCAAATGTTTATATTTTTAAAGAGAGTATTAAACACAAAATTTGAGTCAAGATTTATCTCACTTTATTGTATGAGTATGTGTTGGTGATTACCTTAGAGGTTCGAATAACGGAAGTGGTGGTGGTTCATTTTACTCAGAATATAAATTATACGGTCACTCTAATGACTGGAGTTTCTTCACAAAACTTTAATGCTCCTCTATGTCATTACAAATTTAGGTCTAGAAACAAAAAATTAACATTGAGGTTTCACTCCATCCATTTTCAAGGATTTAAATGTGTAATAATAAAAATAAAAATAATCTTCTTAATTTGTGATTTTTATGAGTAATACTTAGTAATTAGTATAAGTATTACGATTCCAGGTTAAGTCCTTTGAGTGATATTTATATGCTATTTTTAAAAGGGATTCACACGACTAATGTGACAGATCGCAAGGTACAGGTCCATTAAACTACAAAAATATACATACATGTATGTATAATCGCATGTGACCGAACAGTCAAAGTGGGTTTAGAACTTTTCCTTTGTTTCCTTTCTTTAAGGCAGCATTCTTATGTCATTTAGAGTTGCATTCTTGGCAGGCAATGGCAAACCTACAAGAGTAAAAATTGCCTATGACAAGTTTTCACTTCGCCGTTCGGATTCGGCATTAAACTGTATGCCCCTTCCATTCATGTACAAATATAACACGCACAACATGAGTGGATGCGAAAAGCGAAAAGCTCGGCCTAGGCCCTCCATGGGCTGTTGTGCCATTAAAAGTAAGTAAGGTAAAAAAAAGCATTCTTATGTAGGGGCATTTTCTTATGAAAATATAAATTTTTTATTTAGAGGATAAATATTAAGTTTGATATCTGTAGAATACGATGCTGTTAATGATTGTGGTCAATTCTTAAAAATGACGTCTGGCTTCATCAAAATTGAAAGTGCAACATCATTGCTTTCGACTCAACGACGCAAATTGCGAAACAGGAACATGTTTTTCCACTTCCGAAACTTTAAATGCGATTGTCTCGTTAACATTTTTAATTAGTTATAAATCAGTTTACACGATTACTCTAAAACTATGACCGATCATGCTCATATAGCACACACGTTTTTATGATACTTATGCCCAATGGATAAAACTCTGAGCGATGAAAAATTATTAAAATGAAAATGTTTTTGACTGGTTCAAAGTTTGAAATTTTGCTCGAAAAAATGGATTTTTTGGTTTTGAGTTCAGTCAATTAATATTATTTTTCTACTAACGTAAGTTAATGCATGGCCTGTATACTGTTTCAGATAATCCTACGAGGTGTTGGAGTGTATACTGCATTCGGATAGTTTTACGGCGACTGGCTAAATCTCTGTCATTTTTAATTTTACTTAAGCAGTAGAAATCATTTTTAAAACTACAATTAAGTATACATACCATATAAGTATGTACAATGAAAAGAATCTATGACCCTAAAAAGATATATACATTGCTTACTCTACAAAAAGTACTGAAAATCCATTTTAGTCGATTTTAGTCCCACTTAAAATGCCTTTTAATTTAGGTCCAACTATGTATAATCATGGCTGAGATATTTATCAGGAAACAGTAGGAGCGCATTGTGTGTGTAATTTAAATAATATTAGTTTCATGAATATTCAAAGAGGCGTGAATATCTCGCTTGCATTTCATTTATATTTAATATTCAGATTAAAGGATTTCCAACAGCATTTCCACCACATTGAAAACCGGAATTAAGTATATCATAACACACCAACTAATGTTGTCATAATACATAAATGTATGCGCAGATACATACATATGTATGTATGCCCATTAGGGCACCTCAAGCTTTTGTTGCTATTCTCCGGTTAAAAATTCACAGCGAAATACTCTACAAATATTAAATAGTTTTTTTTTATGGGAATATTTTTTGTAGACCACAAATACAAGAAACGATTAGGTTCTGTAACGTGCGATTGATATATTTAGGAAATCATTATAATCAAATAAAACAAATTTAATTTTTAGAAGGGAACAGTAAAAAATTTTATTCTTGCGGCGCCTTAATGCATTAGCGAGCAATGTGGCCATATATGGTATAAGTTTTGTAAGCTTTGCCCAATTACTACATGGACATAAACATTCAAGTAAAAAAGTACATAGCGTTGATGGCGAAAAGGATTTGAATGTGGGATAAAATTAGCATGTAGATGTTTGCTTTGTATGTAAATATAAACCCGCAAGAAAAAACTAGAAATGCGAATTGGTATTAGCATTTGTTTGAATTGTGTTTTTTGTGTTGAGCACTTAGTAAAAGATGGCAGTCATTTAGAGTTGCATTGAATGAAGTCTCTGCAAATTAATAAACTTTTCTGATTACAGTCTTTGATTTCATTTGAGACTTCTGACTTTAAAAAATTAATTCACCAGTTCTTTTGACTTCAATGACTGCTCATTGATTACTTTACTTTACTTTACTTTACTTTACTTTTAATGACACAACAGCCCATGTTGTGCGTGTTATATTTGTACATGAATGGAAGCAACCTACAGTTTAATGCCGAATCCGAACGGCGAAGTGAAAAGCTTTTCATAGGCAATTTTTCTCTTGTAGGTTTGCCATTGCCTGCCAAGAGGTGGTGGCGTATAGAAAAATTATTTTTCTTCTTTTTGTTTTTGCCTGTGCCGAGATTCGAACCCCGGCCATTCTGCGTAGCAACACAACGCAATACCACTACGCCACAGCGACCACTCATTGATTAGAGCAGTAAACTTCGGACTTCTAGACAAATAAGTCGGAAATCACTTAAATGGCTTCACATTATTCATCAAATCGCAGCAATGACTTCAAATTTGTTTGAAGTCTTGCAGTCAATAGAGATTTCACCGTCAGTGAGTGAATTCAGTTATTGAATGATAAAAAATATCTCCAATATCTTTTTCGTGCAGCTTATGGATATCGAATATTTCGCATAATATATATACATTTTTTCCATATTTTTCAAGTTATCTTTAATCATCGAGTCAGCCGACGTTCTTTCATGAACTTTAACAATCAAAAATTCAAAAAATAAAAATATTAGATTTTATTTTTACTTGCCAACTTTAAGACATGTAAAAGAGGTAAGAATTTGTAACGATTCATACTGAGTGATGATAGTTTTTCCACACTATTTCTAATGATTTAAAAAGAAAGTGCGAAATTAAAATATATAACTGGCTTTTGTTTATAAAAGCCTAAACCACATTTCAACGAACCTTTTCAATAATTTAGAAATATTTTTCACAAAATATTCCCTTTTGGTCATCTTTGTTTTCCCACGGATAATGATATTTCACTTCCATTGCATAACTTTTGGAACTTTATAGGCACAAGTTTCGTTCATCAAAAGGGGTCTTTTCCCGCCTTATCACTTGATTTTGCTGAAAATGTTAGTCATCCGATAAATAATTATTTCCCGTGGCCTACAAAGGTTTCAATTGACTTCAAATACCTCAAATGACGTAAACTGACTTAAAAATGTTCGACTTGAAGTCCATTAATACTTTGTAGAGATCAGGATTGCAAATGAAATACTTCAAATTATGGTTTCAAAAAAATTACTTGAACAAAAAAGGATAAGTCATTGACTTCAAAATAAGTTATACTTCGTGATCTTCATTCTTCATTCACCAAAAGACTTAATTGCATTCACTTTTTTTTTTAAAAAAAGGCAATTAACTTGAAACCTTAAAAGACCGCAATCTATGGAATCATTTACTGCCCCTCATGTCATCTTCTTACCCTACACTCTATGAGCATATGAATATGAATAATTGGTTGATAATTGGACTATGTATTGGACTATACGAGTATTCACTATAAAGTGAATCTAAACGACAATTCAATTAAAATTCACTAGCAATTTTCACATATTTACTTGTTTAACCCTTTCTGAAGGAGCTGGATGGAGCATGAAAAATGAAAATGAACAAAAAGAAAAATTAATTAAAATGAAGTTGCCGCTGCTGGTGCGGCTGCTACTCCACTTGCTGTTGCTGCTGTTTGATTCATTAAGAAAATATTTGCGCAATTAGCAAACCGCAAACTTTCACCCACAAGCCTATCCAATTAAATACATACTTACCATATGTATGCACATACTCGTACATTTATTTGCATGTGTGTATGCGCATATACGAGATTAATTTTTGCCGCGTACCAAGCACGCAATTTGAACATGCGAACGCTCTGCAATTTATTAGCTGCCAATAATTTATAAGCAATCTTGAAGATATTCAGATAAGTATTAGTATTGTGCAATAAGAGCAGCAGAAGAGAATCAAGTAGTACCATATGTAAACAGTCAACAATAGTAGTAAGGGGTAAGCAGGGCAGGGCAGGGTATGGCAGGGTATGGCAGGGTATGGCAGGGTATGGCATAAATCTGTTTGTTATATGCACATATTTATACTTTTCTTTGTCAGTGCTAACAAGCAATCTGTCATACTCTTTGCATAATAACAAAAGCATCATGTTTTAATTGTGGATGCATGATGAACGAAACTCTATTTACTGACTTACACGCAACTATAGCAGCTGGAAATTTATTATACTTGGAAATTTAATATTATGTAACAAAATGTATGTATGCCAGTGGAGAGCGTATCGTTTCTATTTCTAAGTAACTGTTTATGTGGTCTCATAAATTTTGGCAAACTTTTCTATTAATCGGCAAAAAAAGTAAATATATCGCCTAGAAATTTATGTAAAACTAATTAATCTACCACTTTCAATGTATGTACATTGTTTTGGGTTATTCACTTAAGAAATAAAATAAGAATTATTTATATATTTTTAATTAAGACTTGTTAATCGTATTGATTTAAAATGTAAACGTAATTGCTGAAAATTTTGATCGACGGTAGCCACGCTTCCAATGCACTAGACGTACGCACAATACGTGGTGCAAACATCGACTCAGACCACTACTTGGTTGCAGCCGATGTCTGCACACTTGTATGTGTAGCAAATCTCGTACGGATAGGATCTAAGAGAAAGCTGGTTGCCGAAAAGTTGCAATCACAACAGACAGCCGAAGTCGTCGCCAATCGACTCGCACTCCTCCTATCGAAGAACACACAACTTGATGATATATATATGCGCGCAGTGGACGCACATTTCCCGCTCTCTACGTACGGCTGCCGAAGCTAGGCTATCATCGTCGATGGAGAAATATGTGGAACAAGTTGCGATGCTACTGAATCGAAAAACACAGTTTATAATCTGGTGACAGATGTCCAGGGAATTTGAGATTATGAAGGGAGCACTTTTCGAGGCTACTTAATGGCGATGATGGCAATAATCCCGCCACTGCGGAATATACGGAAACCACAATCACTGACGGCGTTGAAAGGCAGCCGCCCGACTATGAGGAGGTCTTAATAGCCAACGCTCGGCTGAAAAACAATGAGGCTGCAGGTGCAGATGGCCTGTCTGCTGAGTTGTTTAAGAGTGGAGGCGAAGAGCTCACAAAACGCTTTCATGAGCTAATGCGCAGAAGGTGGTCGGATGAAAGCATGCTAAGCGATTGGAACCTTAACTTACTCTGCCCAATCCATAGATGTGTGCCAACTATCGTGGGATAAACCTTCTTAATGTTCCATATAAGGTTCCATCGTGCGAAAGACTGAAGCCAATCGTCAAAAAAAACTGATTGGATCTTATCAGTGTGGCTTCAGGCCTGGTAAATCCACCATCGACCAGATATTCACACTACGCCAAATCCTGGAAAAGACCCGAGAAAAACAGATCGACACCCATTATCTTTTTGGCGATTATAAAGCCGCCTTCGACAGCACGATTAGGGATCACTTGCATGCCGCAATGTCTGATTTTGGTATCTCTGCAAAGCTCATTCGTCTTCGCAAAACGACCAACACTACCAGCGCAGTGAAAATTGGAACAGACCTCTCCGCGTCATTGGATACCAAAAGACAAGGTGACTCCCCATCGTGCGACTTATTTAACCTTATGCTGGAGAAAATAATACGAGCGACGAACATCGACTAAAAGGGTGCTTTATTAGAGCCACGGTGGAGGAACACGCAGAAGAGGACGTCCTAAAGACCATGTACAGGGCGACCTGACTGCATTTGGCCTTATCAACTGCCGCCAGCGCGCGCATAGTAGAGGCGACTGGCGAAGCTTTATAGAGGCGGCCAAGACCGATCATCGGTTCTAGTGCCAGTTAAGTAAGTAAGTAAGTAAGTAAGTATTAATTAAGTTATTTATTTAATTAAATTAGAACGTGTGAAAGATGCTTTTAGTTAAGTAAGTAAGTAAGTATTAATTAAGTTATTTATTTAATTAAATTAGAACGTGTGAAAGATACTTTTATATGTCGCAATTTTGACGACCAGATAGTTGCTTATCAAAATTAACTGAAAAACATTAATGTTACGAATAGCGGTGAAGTGATCAAAATCGACCTCGTGGAAGAAGCTTTAAGTACAACGCTCGACCGCCTCGCATCAGTTGGAGGAAAATATTGTTGATACTGTACTGTACTGTAAATACTCGTAAGTTAAAGCTTTAACAGCGTATAGCTTCTCGTTTGCACACGTATTAGAATCTAGTTAGTTAAGTAGTTTAAAAGCTTTAGATGGTCGCTTTAAGAAATCTTTCTGATAAATATGGGGTGAAGTTAAAAATAACATCCAACCACAATCACATCCAGACCAACAAACAAAAAACACTAAATCAAATAAGAACAAAGCAAACGAAAAGAGAATTATTGTATAAAATAAAAAAACAGATTTACAAGTTAAAATTTTTATGAGTTTGCCATATTTGCGTGTACTTTTCACATATTCTTCCTCTTCATCATGAGAGAGAAAAACAGAAACCAGAAAAAAAGAAAAAACTTAAAATAAGAATATTACGAGCGTTTGTTATTGTGGCGCTTACCTTGGACACCAAAAGATAACAAGAAATCTGGCCAAAATGGCGCGACAACAAGTTTCGCCAAACAAGTATCTAACCGCCAAAGAAGCATACCACGTAAACAACACACAGACACAAACATCTATCTACATAGTACATATACATACACACACACACACACACACACACGTAAGCCACGCACACAATTCCATAAATACGTACTATGTACATAAGTATTTATCTAACTACCCGATGCGAAGGAGCGAAGGGTGTGAAAGGTAACGAAATAATAGTCAAGACAATTTTTTATGACAGTTGTTGTTTTTGGTATTCTTTTCATGTTGTTGCTGTTGTTGTTGCTGAGCGCTAGAATGTCATCTTTTGTGACGAATGGTTTAAAGTTTCCTCTTTAGCAGAATGAAAGATTTGTGTCGGTGTGAATGTTTTCGGTTGTGTGTATGTGTATGTGTATGTGTATGTGTATGTGTATGTGTATGTGTATGTGTTCGTGTTTCATTTGATTTCATGTTATTTTTTTTCTTAGCTTAAAAGTTGAGGAGGGCAGTAACTGGAGATTCATTCTTTTTATTATTTGTTTGTAGAAAAGTTGTGAAAAAAGTTGAACTTGATGGATTTTTGATGATTAAGGAAATTTTAAGTTGTGGGTCATTGTTTTACTTAGAATTTGTGTGTTTTAGTAGGGGGTGGAGCAGAACTTTTAGGGTATAATATTTTGCTTGCTTAGTCTTGAAAAAAAAAACTCTACTCATTTTTCTGTATTTAAGTATCTAATTTCAATTTTTTTTCCTTTTGTTACATTATTAAATAAAAAATAATAACAAAAAGTTTAGTACTTAATAAGACTCGCTTGTGTAAAATTTTTGCATGATAGCAAATCAGAGAAAATACACAATTATTCATACCAGTGATGGCATTGGAGCTCATTTTCTTCGAATTGAATCGGAATCAGTTTACTTTGTCGAAATTGTACTGAAAATATTTGTCAAATGTTCCTTTTTTCTAATTTACAATTAAGATTTCCATATTAAATTTTTTTAAGATTTCAGAAAAATTATATACATACAGTAATCTCCGGTTAGTTCAACTACGCTTAATTGCGTTAGAAATATTATGTTTTTAGTTCAAAATGTACTGAAATTACCCGGTTAATTGAACTATAAAATGTACATTTTCATCGATGCAATTAAGCATAGTAATACATAGTTGGTAAAACGTATTGAGTAACATAAAAACTGAGAAAATTAAATTTTAAAATATTAAATAATTAATAATAATTAATAATAATTGAAAAGCTGAAAAGCTGAAAAGCTAAAATAATAATGAAAAGCTTTCCAATTCGCCGTTCGGATTCGGCATAAAACTGTAGGTCCCTTCCATTCATGTGTAAATATAACACGCTCAACATGAGTGGATGCGAAAAGCTTGGCCTTTGGCGCTACATGTGGTCATAGTGGACACTGATAAACTGAAGTTCATTGCGGTAAAGGCATAACACTTGCCACAATGGCTGTCTATGTCTTTATCGGTGTCCTGTGTGATTGCATTCCCTCTCTCATTCACCCTCCTTCTTCCTCCCACCTATCAATCTTCCTTCCATTCAACACAGTGCTATGCATTCATAGGAGTACACCCTGAGTGTTGAATTTATCAATAAAAAAAAAAAAATTAATAAAAAAAAATCGATGGCTAAACGTTACCTTTTCCTTATAAAGGTTGTCCTGAATTATGAAGCTTAATGAAGATGTTTTTCTAAAGCTTTACTTGATGAATTAAATCTCACACAAACTTCATCAGATTAGGTTAAGAACGTGTATGTGGATTAGATCCACACTTTCAGTTGATGTCCTAGGGTCATAGCGAATGCCCAAGGGCTGTACTCCTAAAAACATTTGGTTCTCTATGTGCATGTAGGAGATCCGATATTTCTATGTAATTTCGCTATCGTTGTTAAGCTGCTCTAGACGAGACGACATTGCCTTCAGACAAATGTCATTGTGGCTGTCGAATTTTGAAATTTTTTGTGATCGAATTACTAAATATGTATAGTTATTAGTATTTACATTTATAATGTTTACCTCAATTATATATTTTTTTTTGTCATTTTCACAAGAGTGCCGTCGTAAAATAATTTACTGTACTAAAATATGTAAATAATTTGCAGAAACAGCTGATTTGAGGTTTTCGTTTTTTAATAGCCACCCTGTGTCACGTAAAATATATATTTTACATAGATACTAGAAACGAATACTTTGTCGCTAGATTTTTGACATGTCTGAAGACAATATCATGTCGTCTGGAAGCAGTTTTAGCTTCTATGAAGAATCTTGACCCCATGCACTTAAGTCTTTTCTTCTGCAATTTTGGACTATGTCCAATTTAAACATTCTGACAACTTCTGCGTAAACTACTTTTTGGAATCAGTTGGAGTCGTACAAGGCCCCGTGATGACGCCTGTAAGCACCCGTACTTGGGCCTTGTTAAGCCCTAAAAGAACTGTTGTTCTCCTTCTGTCTAAACATAAGGCTCTTAAAACTTTACTGTCGGCTTCGTTGGTCCAGTTTGCCGGTGTGATTCTTAATAGCTCGCGTATCGGAGGTTTTACTGTGGCGTGGGCTTCGCTGGCGCCCATATCACACTTTTTTCTGACCATCTCTTTCACATATCACGCACATATTTTTCTTCTTTTAATGGCGCAACGGTTCGACATAGCGGCCACAAAGCTTTGAAATACTTTAAATGTACGAATTGAGATTATGATTAATAATTGTCTTTTATATCTTCTTGATTTGTAACTTCTATAGGAAAAATTACGCATGTAAGTATAACATGCTCAGTATGCGTGCGAAAAGCTCTGCCTAGGCTCTCAATGAGTCGCTTGATAATATCAGTATTAGTGAATCATGGCATTCCTTTCCTTTTCATATGGTATGTCCCGGAAAAGAAATTCAATGCTTTTGGTTTGCGTTGAAAAGAAGGATGCAGGATGCAGTTTAATTGTAAAGGCTTGACCAAATGAGGCGCAGGAAAGTAAACGTCAATTTGACAGGGACACCATGTTTGTTTTCTGTCATCTTTATGCCATTTTGTTAGTTGAATGTTTGTCATTTATTGCTATGGAGTCATATTCGATTGAAGACCGTATTAAGGTTATTAAAGTACACTTCAAAAATGGTGAAAAAATATAAAACACGGCCTGCAAGATCATGCGATTTAACACCGTTGGACTTCTTTTTATGTTGATTTTTGAAAAGCAACGTCTACGCAGATTACTTAGCCAATATTCAGGACCTAAAAAACAACATCATTACCGAGATAAATGCCATACAAACGTCCCTATTGGAAGATTTCATCAAAAATGTTAACCATCGAATCGACGTATGTAAAACTAGCCGTGGTAAACATTTGAGTGATATCATTTTCCATACATAAATGGCATTGATGAACCTTCAAAATAAAGTATCCAGCTTGATTCAAAAATAAGATTTTATAGTTTTAATTTGCGTTCCTGCTTCCTTTTTCCTCATTTGGACAACCCTCTACAACGATTTCCGTATAACAATCATTTTCCATTACTTTTTGCATTTGTAAATCGGTTCCAAAAAAGCTCATTACTTGCACAGCACGTAATGAAAGCGATTAAATTTTGCTGGCTGTAGGGTAACAACGAACATTGTCGTAGAAATTACATAAAACCAGTAAAAGTATGTGCGTATGTGCTAATTGCACGAGTATATACCATTGCAACATAGTCAAGCAGCAAATGGTGTCGGAAAAACAGCTGCAATAATTAAACATACACCCTTTTATATAAAATTGGTTAGTAATTGAAGTGAGTTCGACAGTGTGTATCTATCGATGTCTTGTTGGAGAGCGCACGGGGGCAAAAACATCAGCAACAACATCCCAAGTAATAGCACCAAAATTTCTAGCGCTATTGTAGTAAGCACAACATTTTGTTGAATATTTATATGAACTTTTGCCATAAGTCATGCAACAACAATAGTTAAAACAAGAATACCAATAATAAAAAAACAACAATTATTAACAAAGCATAGACAGTAACAACAGCAGTAGTAGCAGTAGCTGCAACATACGTACGTACATACGTTGCAATTTAGCAGATACTACTTTTTGTTGTTGACTTTGTTGTGTTATTTTTTGCTGTTGCTGTTGTTCTTCTCATTTCATGTTTAACACAACAACAATTTTGTACAAGCACAACAAACACGTCAGCATACAGTTAGACGTTTTTTTTCGATGCATCTATGTATGTTTCCTATGTGCCGGTGAATGTGCGTGCGTATTATAACGAATACAATGAATAAAAACTCATTAACATATTTGCACATGACACTTGGCTTGGTGTTGCCACATGAACATCGACAGAAGTAGCAGAGCAGCGAGGAACATCAGTGACAACATTTCTGTCAAACTGCCAAACATTGTGCATTATGTGCACATATTCCTTAGTTGCACAGCAATATTCTGTCACTCATTTATTTCAATGCTCGCTTTACCTCCAGGCATCTCAAGCAATTTACCCTATTCCAAACCCAATCAACTGGAGAATGTGTTTTGCATATGATTGTCAGGAGAGGTTGGAAAATCTTCATATTCCTCCCTCTAAATAAAAATTAGAGCTAGTAATATCGTAGTCCCCTCAAGTCTCATCCTCTTAGAACCTCAAGACTCATGCTTTTAGAATAATAATAAAGTTGAAATTCCATTTATGTCGATTACTTCGACATACATACATACACTTGTTCTCCGTTATAGCCTGAAAACCACTTTCGTGTTAACTACTGTAAAAATTTTTCGCCAAAAAAAAAAAAGAAGAAAATATACATAAATAAATATAAGTAATAGGCTGCATCTTAAACTGTGCTATATACTAAAAGAGAGATAATACCCACAGCTGCTGAGGGTATTCGAAAGCAGTTTTTCCCCAAATTTGCCAGAGATATGAAATATTAAGAAATCGCCTTCATTAAGTTCCTAAACCCCGTGCGTATTCAAGATTCGATACATGGTTTGAAAGTTTTAGAACAAGACGAAAACGATTATATTTCAAAATGTCACAGCAAACAGAAACAGAAAAATGTAATACATAATTCAATTTGTCACATGCGGGCATATGGACACTTTGACAGTTAACATATTCTAAACGAAGAATTACATACATACTCGTACTTGTACTATATTTCCCTAATTTTGCATGATAACCGCAGAAATATTATCGCGCGCCAAGCTACCATAACGTAGAAAAAAGTATATGAACTTCAAAAAATGCTGTTTTCTTTAGTCTTTAGTGTAAATTGCACAAAACGGTGCAATTTTTCAAAATTGTGCGCCATAAGCTATCGTCCCTCGTGCCGTTTGCTTACTTAATGCACCAAACAGCAACCGCAGTAAAAAGTGCCAACACGCATTTTCACACATTATCCACAAACACACACACACACACACACATGGAATACACACGCATTCACACTCTCTGAAGTGTTGCGTGAAAGTTTTCGCTGTGTCTTTTTCCTTTTGCTCCATTTTTGATTTTTATGTTTGCAGCAGCTTGTGTTTTAGAAGCGAGCGCTCTAATGGTGAGAATGCTGAAACGCTGCGACAATGCCAGCGGCGTTGCTGCTGTAGTCGCTGCGCCTGTTACTGCTGCAAATATGACAACTAAATACACTTTCATTAAAATTATTATTGTAGAAAATACTTTTTGCAGTTGCAATTGTTTTTCGTGTTTCGCGGGGCGCTCATTTCTATAGGGTAGAAGAACAAGAGATAGAAATGAGTGCAGAAAGGGACATACATACATACATACATACATACATACATACGTACATACAAACATACATACATCCATACATACATAAGTATTACATATAGCAATGGAATGCGTTGCTGTGCTTTTCCTGCTGTTACTGCTATGGCTGTGGCTGTTGTTGCTGCTGTCGATGTGGTTGTTATTGTTGTTGCTGCGTGTGGCAAGTGGCAAATGTACTGAAGCAAAAAAAAAAAAAACAAAAAAAAGACCTGAATGCGAAAAAAAATATTAAGTAAAACAGTAGGGTTCCAGATGAATGTGTATGTACAAATGTAAATATGAGCGAGTGTTTGTCTATGTGTTTCTCTCTCTCTCTCTCTCTCTCCCTCTCTATCTCTCTCTGTATGTGCGCGCATTGCAATGTTGTCGAAATGAAAACATTAAAAATTTAATTGCGATAATACAAGTGCATAAAATGTTAATGGAGTGAATGTAATCTGCTTGCATACAAAATTATATCAAGAAAACGAGAAAAACAGAAATGAAAATGAGCGAATGAATGAAATACAAGAAACGGGAGCAAATGGGACACAATCAAGGGAATGGAAAAATTAAACATGCGTAAAAGTATGAGACAAATATTTAAGTTACTACGTTGCGGCTTGAGTGCATGATTGAGTGTTTAGGAATTTATGCACACGTATTTTAAGTTGAAGGAAAATATTCCATATTCCAGCAGTTGTAATTTAAGTGAATCGAGAAATCAAAATTTTCTTCAGGGTAATTCACTCTACGCAATCTTTTAATTGGAAGTTTTTCATTCATTTATAGTTTCTACAAATTTTGCATTAGTAGATTTCCGATCTCATGAATCTCACAATCTTTAGATTGCTCTGATCATTCTTGTCAACGTCTTTACTCCATTTCCCCAAATATATCTATTTTCCGTGATATATTGAAATTTTCCCATATACTTCCAATACATATGGTACATAAATCAGGTCCTAAGCAAAATGTAAGTATGGTCAGTATGAGCCTGTGATCCCATTTCTAAACTCCCAACAATTCGAAAGTTGTTTCGGAAACAGGTCTCTGAGAAACTGTGTTTCCAAGTAAATGATATACAGTCCATTCATCAACATGGTTTTATGATAGGTGGTAGGTCCATTATCTTACTTTACTTTACTTTTAATGGCACAACAGCTCATGGAGGGCCTAGGCCGAGCTTTTCGCTTTTCGCATCCACTCATGTTGTTTGTGTTATATTTGTACATGAATGGAAGGGACCTAGAGTTTAATGCCGAATCCGAACGGCGAAGTGAAAAGCTTTTCATAGCAATTTTTACTCTTGTAGGTTTGCCATTGTCTGCAAAAGAGGTGGTGCCGTGTAGAAAATTTATTTTTTTCTACTTTTTTTTGAAATTGCCTGTGCCGTTATTCGAACCCCGGACACTCTGCGTAGCAGTCCGACGCACTACCACTACGTCACAGCGACCAGCTGCCATCCGAACGGCCATTCGAAGTAATTTTCCATCTTAATTTTCCGTCTCCATCGGCTGTTCAATCATGAAAACGAGCCTGGTGTCAAAGTCAATGCGACTTATTATCGGGAAAATGTTTTGGAAGCTGCTTTAAAGCCGTGGGCATGCATACTAGTACATTTCGGTCGTACACCATGGACGTTCCAACAAGATTCGGTACCGTCTCATAAAGCTCGTGTGAACCAAGAATGGTTAAAAAACCATGTTCCACACTTCATTTCGTCCACAGAATGGCTTTCGAATTCGCCAGATGCAAATCCGATGGACTATTCCATCTGGGCCATTTAGGAGAGCAAGGCGAGGACTAAAAAATATACCAGTATGGATGCGATGAAGAAATTGTACGGGAATGGGCCAAAATATCGCCAGATCATATTCGTGCAGCATGCAACTCATTTTTGAACCGTTTGAAGGCCATAGTCAAGGCCATAGTCAAGGCCACATCGAGCTAAAGCGAATGGACTCTAAAATTTTTATTATTTCCACACATTTTTGTAATTTGAATCAATAAAAAATAAGTAGTTTCACTCAAAACAAATATAGTCGTTTGAATAGGTAACAGTTCAATCGCCTATCCCTGTACTACTTAGGATTGAGTGATCTTTTGGCTTTAAATCTTCTTGTTTCATAATCTTTTGATTGTTTTAATTTTTTTCGCAATTTATTTCTAAAAGCTCTTACTTCCCAAACGAGTTTGAATACTTCCACTTTTCTGCTGTTTTAATCGTCTCTGAAATAGACTCTTCTCATGAATTAGAATTTTTCCGGATAGCTAAAAATTGTATTTGCCCTTATATGTAAGTAAAAATACTGTTATTAGTATTGTAAAATATTTCAATTGAATTAAAGATTTCAACAATATCGCCATGGTATCGCCACTGCAATCTCAATACGCTGATTACCTCCTCTTCACTTTTTCAAGACTCTGATACTTGTGCATTGCATCTCTGCGCGAGTTGTTTTTATACTAACTATAATAAGTATGTATGGATAAATAACATTGAATACTTACAATCAGAAATACTTCAGGAGCAACGCCAAGCACTTCCTGTTTTTGTTTTTCAACAAGTTTAAGAGACTTTTTCCTCTAGTATTACGCCAGCAGCCGATGCTGCTGTGCTGTGTTTATTGTATTGTGTTTAACTTTTTTCTTCCTTCCACTTGCATATATTGTATACTTATTATTTGCTTGTTATCTTTCTTCAGGCTTTTACCTTTCGTACATTGACGCAATCTTGCAATTGTATATACAGAAAAAATATGTAAAGAAAGTAAATAAACGACGATACTTTTGCAACTTATGCGCGCGTAGCTAAAAACGCTCATGATCTACATAAGTAGCTACCTATTCAAAAGTTTCTTCTTTCTTAAGTTGTAATGATTTCTGCCATTCTTTAAAGCAATATTAATGATGATCCTTGAATTTGTTGAAGCTTTTAATCCAGGGTGAAATATAAGTAATTATAGTTCCGTTATCGAACTCGTATGGTCCATTTGAAGGTTTCGCGATGTTGGGTGTTCAGACCTGTCTTAGTTACTGTGGGTGATCAAAGTGATACGCAATTGTTGGTATGTGGGAAGAAGTTGAGATTAAGCTCATGAAAGTCCTTCTTACAATCCTGAAAAAAGCATTTCGTGGCAGTGCTGTTTCATGTCATGATAATAGATGCTATCAGCGCCTGGTGAATTTGATCGATTTCGTTTACTATTTGCTATGTATTTTCGGGTATAAGGACAGGTCAAGCCTAGGCCGAGCGTGAGTCTTAAAAAATTATAAATACCGTCGGGGTACCGATGAACTTCACAGTCACCCACTCTGGAACAAATGGTACAATTGACTTTTCTCAATTTCTTAAGCCCAATATAAGTAGTTAGGGTGGGCTCTAAAAAGCCTAATTCTCCTAGGCCCTAGCCTAAAACCACTTAGTAAGTTCTCTGTTTTCTTGTTATTCGAACAGGTTTTCAAGGAACACTGCACACATTGCACAGTGTCACGGCTCCATACAAGCTGTTGACAAAAATATAATATGACAAATTGTTGTAAAGCAACTAAGTTTGGCATATTGGAGATTTGGAGCAATTTAATAGCATGAAGTAAACATTGGCGTTTTCTGACCATAACCACGCCTACCTTCCATAGTACCAAAACCGTTGAACTGTTGTTTTATATAAGATATAATAATCAAATGTGATATTTTGATATTTATTATAAACACAAAGCTAGATTAAAAAAATTAGACCTAATCCGACCATGACCAAGCCTCAGTTCCATAGCAACAACATTTTTGACTATGACAATTTCATAAGTTTTGTGCTACATAATCAAAATAATTCTCATGAAATCTTATTGTAGGAGAGAGGCGGTGGGGGGGGGCCTCACAAAAAACATCTGAAATGAGAAATTCTGGTAGTCTAGCAAATTCAATCATTTTCGGACAGCCATCGGCAGATGATATTCCAATAATTTTTTATTATTAAATTCCTAAGACTCATCAAAAAAAATTTACATGTGTTTATTTAAAAGATTTCTGAAAGTTAGACAATTTCTCCCATTACGGGTCCATTAATTTAATCAAAATTAATGTAGGATCAACATATACTCATACACTCCAAATTTCAAGAAAATGTGTAACATATGTATGTACCATATATAATTTACCACTACCATTAACAAAAACCAAACTTGCACTCACAAAAACCAAACTTAAATTTTTTATCATTAAAAAATTATATGGGATAATTTTGAGAATGTTTGAAGATGCAAAGCTCCTAAATTATGTAATAAGAATTTGTTTATAATTCTTTTTGTCCCTTCTTAGGTTATAAATTAGTAGATTTGGAGGTGGGCTGTAAGTATATGGACATTCAGTTTTTTGGACCATTGTACTTTGCCCTTTACCTGTATGAGAATCAATCCTGAGGCTACTGGAACTTCAGACTAGCACTCATTCACTAGGCCTCCGGGGTGGCCTTCATAGTACTGGTATTTTAATTCGTTGTGCAAATAAAATCTCACGGATTATTTTTTTTTGGTTTTTGGCCATTGCCACGACACTCTGCTGGGGGTGAGAGGAGGCACTCACGGCTTACCCCCTTTTCAATAGCATATAGCCTGTAACCCACTTTACCCAGCGGATTAACATGACAGTACTCGGTTAGGCTAAGGGTTAAAGATAAATTGATACAACTTAAATATACGCAATCATAAATGAAATGCCTTTAATTTTTAAAGTTTCATAAGAAATTCTAGCTAATGAATAACACAATGTAAACAAAATTATTAAAGTACTATATTAATTATTATACATACATACTTACATACATATGTAGCGGTTTTTCCAATATTATTTATTCTTTTGGGAAATTTTCAAATAACTTACAAAAACAAAAAAAAAAAAAAATACAATGAAATGAAACAAAAATTTTGTAACAATTTTAATCCGGCAATTTATGCAGGGATTTACAATGTTGACCATCTGTGGGCAAAAAAAAAAAAAAAAAAACACCAAATTGTTGTTATCTAAACAAGTTGTTTATAAAGCGCCACGCTTATTGAAGAGGTGGCAGAGGAGGAGGTGAGCTAACCTTGATTCATTTTTGTTTATTTTAAATTACTGCACGGAGGCAGTGGCAGCGGTAACGGCTGGAGCAAGTTTGAAGTTGGAACTGAAGCAGCTGCAAGTTATGTAGGTGTAGATAGACAGACAGCAGCAGCAAAAGCTTAAAACTTTGCATGCCAATAGACAGTTGAACACATACACACACACATACACGCCGATGCTCATGATAAAAATCGAAAATTTCCAACAAAAAAGTTTTTGGGGGTTTTTTTTTTGTTTTTGTTACAGGACACCAAACAATTTATTATGGTATTAGAAAGTAATTCAAGTGAAAATTTTTACCTGGTTGCTGCTGTTATTGTTGCCGTTCTACGCAAGCAATATACTTGCTCTTCAACACCTCGCACTAGAATACATATACATACATATAAAGTAGACTCATACATACATATGTACATGTTTATATGTATCTACTATCAAAAACAACTGTGGTTGATGGTGCTGCTTCATTCTGCTGCATCTGTTACGCTGCTGCTATTGATATTTGCTGCTTGCCCGCAAAAGACCGAAAATGAGAAGGAAAAATCACAGCAACAGCAAAGGACATTCACAATGTGAGTTTAAGGCGATTAAAATGTCAAACACGCCAAAGTGTTGGGGGGAACGTTGATAGGTATTAAAAAAAAAGCGGTAGTGGTACGCTAACCGTAACAGTAACTGTGAAAACGTTATATGAGTATCGCAGTGGCAACATTGCTTAAGTACTTTTGAATAGCAATAAAATTGTAAGTAGGTAAACAAGTAACGATAGAAAGAGAGTTACACTTACACTCACAAACGCAGTGGTGAGAGCAAGACAATAGCAGAAGCAAGCGCGAGAGAGAAAGGGAGAGAGAGCGGCTGCGTCATACCTCCCAGTAGAAGTTAGGATCAGCGATTACATTACTGCCTGTTACTTGTGCATAGTAGTGCAGCCCCTTGAACTCGAAGATAACGGTTCTTGAGCATCTCATATGTATTACATTGGAAGAGAGTATATTCTCTATACTCTTTGCCTATTACTATTCCTTTGTCACATAGCTAGGCCTTAGAGTAATCGTCTTGACCTCCAAAAAGAGTAATAAAGGAGGACACGATTACCGTTCGGCCTTTTTGCTTCTACAAGTATGTAGAAAATTATTTTTATTTGCTATTGTTTTGCTCTTATGGTAGTTATATTCTACTGTCTTCATACATATACAGGGTGTGCCATATTTTTTGTCGGTATGTGAAAATGGATTACCTTAAAAAGATATTTTTATTTCATTTGGTCCTTTACAATTTTTTTGCACTAGTTTTTAAACACAACATCATTCAAGTGACTGTCGTTATTGAGGTAAAGCTATGATTTCGCAACACGAATGTTTGCCTTGAGCTCGTCAATGGTCGGAGGCTTACTGGCGTATACTTTGCTTCCCAAATAACCTAAAAAAAAAGAAGCCCGGAGGGACTTAAATCTGGCGACACCACACGTCCACGGGATTTTCGTTGCAGAAACTACATTGTTTGATTGCAGTATGCCATGGCGCACCGTCTTGTTGAAATCAGTAACAGTTCAGACCTTTTATTGGCAGACATAATGAGCCAACATTCACCGATAACGGGAATCATCGACTGTTTCGCCTTCTCTGAAGAAAAATGACCCAAAGATGTTTTTGGCGCAAAAGCCGGCCCAAGCAGTTACTTTTTGGTCATGTTATGGTGTTTCATGGATTTCGGGTGGATTCTTTGTTCCCCAAATACGGCAATTTTGCTTGTTACGGCGCCATAGAAGGTGAAATGGGCCCCATCGGTCATCAAAATTTCCTTCCAAAAAAAAAAAAATCAGATTCAGTTTTAACCATTCGAGCAACTATTTGCCCATATTCCATGCGACGTGGACGGTCTGTCGGGAATATTCTTTAAGTCAATTGCACTTTATACGGAAACAAACCTCCTTCAAAATGCTCCTTCAAAATGCGCCGCAAGGTGGACCAAATGCTGAATACAACACATGTGTTTTCTCTCTCTCTTACTGCTTCAGCCAGTTCATTGGAACGTGCTTGTTGGCCACGATATTTTCGATGCACGTTGAGTTAACACAACTGAACGACTATTTTCAATATACAGCATCACTATTTCGGCGCGTTGTTTCGGTGTGAAACGATTCATCTTTAAAATTGTACAGAATTGACGACATATTTACACAAATTAATCAATATTTACATACCGACGCGGAATCAAAGATAAAGTTACTGTTACTTTTCGTTGTTTTGCTACTGCATGCGTTGACTCAACCTTCTATTGTTATTGTTTTGTCTGAGGACCGAGAATAGTTCTTCTTTATTGCTCGCTTTGGATTATTAAAGGAGTAATCTTTCGAGGAGTAATTCGAAATTGTGCAACTGGGTTGTATTACTTATATACGTATGAGAACGTGAAAAGTGTAAACTGCAATCATGATAAGTAGTGATAGAATTGGTAAGGTTATATGTGTGTTTGTGTATCTATATGCTTTATGGTTGAGGTGTAATAAGCAACGATATCAATGGGCAACAGTTCTGCTGCAGATCTAGTCTACTTAAGTTGTTGTTGTTGTTGCTGCTCTATAACTGCTGCTGATGTCAACATATATATATTTTAAGCTTATTTTTTCTTTTTTGTCTTTATCAATTCTGTTGTTTGGCATTTAAAAATAAGATTTTGTTTACTCATAATTTTTTCATGTTTCCCCAATAAAGTAAACAAATAGAAAATCCAAGTTAATGCTCACAATTTAAAAATCGGCATTACATTTTTCACTTGGAACACTGGGAGTGTTCAAACTGGAAAACTGGTGTGCTGGTACTAGTTTTATCAACAAGTATAGAGTTAGAATAGTTTTCAGCTAATATTCTCATCGAAAGAAGATGCTTCCGGAGATCTATGCGCATTATTTTTATTTATATTTCGTTAAAGAAAAATTTGAATTAAGTAAGCGGTACAAGTTCTAGAAACAGATTGTCAGAAGCCATCGCTCTCTTTTCCAATTTTCATCAAGGGTGCTTAAGGACTTTATTTTGTTCGTCAGCTTTTGCGCAACTTAACGTATTAAGTATTTGAATATGTAATAGCTGCTGATATTTTCTAATTTAAAAGTTTATAAATACAATTTCTAGGGATTTAATAACGTAATTGAATCATTTCATAATGCGAATACGTAGCACAATCTCTATCTCCCACTTTCTCAATGAGCACAGCCTTCTGCCGTCAGCAGCATTTAAAATTGAGAAGCATGTGTAAACGTTGCGTAGAAGCATTGCGGTTTAATTGGTTACAAAAGAAAATGAAATACATCAAAACCGCATACACACACATAGATATACGTATGCATGTAAACTGTTTTGAGAACCCAATAGAATAAAATTACATACATGTGAATGGCTTCACATCAAGCTGAAAATCGAGATATTACCCCACAGATGATTAGAAGTCGCTTCTAGAGAATTAAAATGTAAGACCGACCCATATAATTCAATGGCTAGTTTTTCCCCAACGTACTTACACTCCAGCTGCAACCCTTAAGTAGGACCTCAAATAAAATTTTAATGAATTAACGCCTCCCACTCTCGCAGGGTGATCCTAAATTTGCAAAATGTTAGACCGACCTCTAATAATTTTCACTCTACAAAAGTTTTCAATATACTTACTTACACCCCCTCAATAGTCGAATTAAGTGCGCCTTTTTTTGGTTTTTGGCCTATAACTTATAAAGTGTAAGGATTTTCTTTCTACATTCTTCAGCGTAGTTTTAGATAATATCTTCACGCACACCTTTAAAATATATAAAATATCGTGAAAACAACTCTAGATAGTGTTTTTCTTTCTAGAGTCGAATTAAGTGCGCCGTTTTTTGGTTTTTGGCCTATAACTTATAAAGGGTAAGGATTTTCTATTTACATTCTTCAGCGAAGTTGTAGCTAATATCTTAACGCACACAGCTATAATATATAAAATATCAAGAAAACAACTCTAGAGGGTGTTTTCGTTTCTAGAGTCGAAAAAAGTCGCACTTAATTTGACTCTACGACTTTTTTCGGGTTTTGGCATATAACTTATAAAGGGTAAGGAATTTCTATTTACAGTCTAGAGCGTAGCTGTAGCTAACATCTTTACGAACACCATTGTAACATATAAAATATCGAGAAAACGACTCTAGAGGGTGTTTTTGTTTCTAGAGCTGAATTAAGTGCGACTTTTTTCGGTTTTTGGCCTATAACTTATAAAGGGTAAGGATCTTATATTTACAGTCTGCAGCGTAGTTGTAGCTAATATCTTAACACACACCGTTATCATATATACAATATCGAGAAAATGACTCTAGAGGGTGTTTTTGTTTCTAGATTCGAATTAAGTGCGATTATTTTCGGTTTTTGGCTTATAACTTATAAAGGGTAAGGATTTTAAATTTACATTCTACAGCGTAGTTGAAGTTTACGTCGCGGAGCCATATATTTGGACGGGAAGTTCATATTTATGACGCCTATTTGTGGACGTGACAAATAATTAATCAAAACCAATATACCCTGAACAAGACCGCTTTTAGAGCGTAGTTTGGGGGTTCACACTTTCGAAAGGGTGAACCCTTTCAACGAAATGTATTAAACTTCATTTAGTTAATTATAGGCTTTTTATTAACAGCAAGCTGAAACGGCAAACATTGTATTGGGCAACAGTTGTAAAATTTTTTTTTAACACATACTTTATTACTAAATTGTGCTCAATGTTTTTTGTCTCTCCATTTCTGACATTCAGCTGCCCGTGGGAGAAGCATGATAAATCTAAACCACATTATTGCATAGACTGGCCTATTGCATTTCTCTCCATTTTTTCCTAAAATAATAATAATTTGAATGGTTCTGATGATGGATTTAATGCTGGTAAAACAAATTTTCCTTACGAACAACACATCCCTAAGGTTTCATTTTTAAAATTTAGAGCATTTAAAGCATTGTATTCTTTATCCATGTTCAGAAGCGGATTTTAACATGTTGAGGCCCTAGGCAAAAATCAATTTTTGTGACCCTCCTAAGTTTTTTTTTTTGTACTTGTTGTGCGTGTTATATTTGTACATGAATGGAAGGGACCTACAGTTTAATGCCGAATCCGAACGGCGAAGTGAAAAGCTTTTCATAGGCAATTTTTACTCTTGTAGGTTTGCCATTCATGCCATTGTATTCATGTACAAATATAACTCGCACAACATGAGTGGATGCGAAAAGCTCGGCCTAGGCCCTCCATGGGCTGTTGTGCCATTAAAAGTAAAGTAAAATTCTGTACTACCAGCTAATTCGATTGCTTCTTTCTCCATTTCGTGAAAATATGCGTCATCAGTTCAAATACTGAGTATGAATGCTGATAAAGATTTCAATAATATGTAACATTCTTTGTTTTATAACGATTTATTGGTGGCATTAATTCTTTGCAATAGTGTATTCCAAAAAATCAATAACAGTGCCATCTCTAAATCTTCGAAACTACTATGTACTTTTTTCGCCTGAATTTTTGTTATGCGCTTTTCAGATGGGTTAATACAAATTTCACCAATAACGGTTCTTATGAAAGAAAAATTCTTTCTTACAGTTAATACAGCTTCAGCTCTGGATGAACATCGAGTGTCATATATACGTTTTAAAGTATGGCTTAATTTTTATTCAGTTTTCATTAGCTGATCCCATCTCTTTGTCGAAGGGGGAAAAAAGACGAATAAATTTTGAATAAAATTAATGAATATAATAGCATTAGCAGAACATTCTGCAGCTGTATTACCAACTAAAATTAAGGAATGCCCTGCCCAAGGCACAAAAACAGCATTTTTGCTGTAGCTTTTAATTTTAGCTTGGAGACCGTTATAAATGCCGGACATGTTCGAAGCATTGTCATACGTTTCTCCCCGGCAAATATGTATGATCAATCTTAATTCGGACAAGCTGGACAAAATAGTTGTTTCTAAATATGTTGCATCATGATGTTCGATCGGAATAAAACATATGAACCTTTCTTGAATTTTTTGATCTAAATCTACATATCTGATAATAATAGTTAACTGGTCAGTACGGCTGGCATCAGGCGTGGAATCAACTATAAGAGCAAAATGGTTAGCTCGTTTTATTTCATTAGCAATGCAGTTTTGTACATTTTTCCCATAAGTTCTATGAATTCATCACACGTGGAATTAAATATATAATTAACATGTCCAATTCCGCAATTATTGTATTGTTCTAAGTGAACCTTGTAAATGAAAAAGAATAACGGAAAGCACAGATAATGTATATAGGAAAAGTGAAATTGTGCTCAAATGAGATCGAGAAAGTAGCAAAACTAAACAGAAAGTTTGTTTAAAGTTCTTTAAAGCTGTTACTCTTACTTTGTAAAGTGTGTTGTGTAGCTAATCACAACAAAGCTGTTTACACGATTTACACCTGAGTTGCCAGCGAGACCCAAGTCGCCGAAATCAACCATATCGATTTATGTACAAACTCGTCATAAGCTTAGTCTTACTTTACTTTACTTTTAATGGCACAACAGCCCATGAAGGGCCTAGGCCGAGCTTTTTCGCACTCATGTTGTGCGTGTTATATTTGTACATGAATGGAAGGGACCCACAGTTTAATGCCGAATCCGAACGGCGAAGTGAAAAGCTTTTCAAAGCAATTTTTACTCTTGTAGGTTTGCCATTGCCTGCCAAGAGGTGGTGGTGGGTGCCGTGTAGAAAAATTATTTTTTCTCCTTTTTGATTTTGCCTGTGCCGAGATTCGAACCCCGGACACTTTGCGTAGCACGCAACGCACTACCACTACGCCACAGCGACATAAACTTAGTCATTATTCATTATATCTTTAATTTTCAAATTATAAAGATTTTGAATTTTTTTTTTTTTCAAACACTCTACATTTTTTGATACGTCATTATTCATTATATCTTTAATTTTCAAATTATAAAAAGATTTTGAAATTTTTTTTTTTCAAACGCTCAAAGTGCTCAAACATAGAAACTCGACATTTTTTGATACGTTTAATCTGGAATAGACAGTGGGTAAATAAATTTTGCAAAAAAAAAAAAATATAAAATTTTGATATTGTAATGGCAAACGAAAAACTACTTACAGAAATGTTCACATTTTGTTCTAGAGCAAAAGTGAAAACCAAAAATTCAATTACATTTTGCGTGTGCGGGTGTAATTAAAATAATGTTCGTTTTTTGTTATTTTTTTTCGTTGCTTTACTTTAGTTTTAGATAATGCGAAAGTTTTCAACACTTTAATAAAAAAGTGTGTGGTGCGGTAGCTGCACTGCCACACAAACGCACACGCAGACAGGCACACACATAGAGATATACGTAAATAGAATTCTAATGAGTACTTTACACTGATAAATATGCAGCAATTTTAGCCATAAACCAATGACACTAACAGAAATTTAACAAACATTCTCCTACATACATACTAACATCCCTCTTTTAAAGACACACACACACATACACACACATACACACACATACACACACACACAGAGTCTACACTACTTTTCCTGCCCACAAAAACTACTATGGACCGACATACGCTTCAATGGTCTAACCGCACACACCGTCACCCTCTATTTGATTTTTGTTAGCTACTACCTTTGAATGCATGTATGCATGTATGCATGTATGCCTGTATGTATATATATTTGAGGGTGGATGTGTGTGTTTGGAACTCTCGGCAGCAATTAATTTGTAATGAAAATGTTTTTGATGCAAATGATGTGCGAATTGCAATTTCATCGCAAATGTTATTTTTTTTTTTGGGAGCGGGCAATTTTTGTTGTTGTCTTTACTTAACTATTGAGCAGAAACAATACTTATGCAAATTTTTATGTAAAAGTAAAGAGTTAGAAAATCTCCTACTTTCGTTGGGTCATAAATTGAATTAATTACATACTTACTTACAAAGCAGGCAGTTAGGGTAAAGAGAAATAGCAAATCATAGCAAGAAAACTGCGCTACGCTGGAAACTGTGTCTTTAGCATGGCACTGATTTATGTCACACAGCGTTCACGGAAACGTAAATGGAAACGGAAACAAGTCGACGACGACGACGACGACGCCAGCGGCAACGATGGTGACGTCGGCGTTTTGTAAGTGAAACCGACGTACTGAGTTAATTTTGGAATTAAAAAGTTTTGTCTACTTCTACAGCAAAAGAAATAAACCAAAAAACCTTTTCTACATTTTCATATATTCATAAGTATGTATGTAGAATATTTTATATGAATACATAATAAAAACACATACATACTTACATATATATTCTTTATGTGAGTATTATTATTGTTGTTGCTGTTCGTTTGTTTTTGTAAGCATCGAAGTGCAAACAGTAATTTTAAAATAAAATAAAACACTCACATTTCCAGGCTTCTTCGTTGTTCCCCCCTCAAAAAATGGAATATTTAGAATAAAGAAAAAAAAAACGATAATAAATTTAAAAGCAAAAAAGTTTTAAAATTATTTCTGAATGCGTAAGTGAAACCGCATATACGAGTATATACTATATATGTGCACGAATAGAATCAAATGGACATACATATACAAATCAGACAGTCCTTCGTACATACATGTAACATGTATATATGTGTGTGTGTGTGTGTGTGTGTGTGAGGGAATGTTCGTCTGCAATACATCCGTAAATTTGTACTTTCGGCTGCTGGCTTTGTTCTAAGTAAAATGTAAGTTCTCGTTGGATGGCGGTTTATGTGGTGGAGGTGTGTAAATATGTGTGTGCGTGTGTGGTTCTACATAGAAAGCCGGCGAAAAGTTTAAGAAAACTTTTATTTTATAATCTTTTATATGTGTTGTCAAAAAAATATTTACATAGATACTTGCAAGTACTTACAGAAATATGGACCCAATAGAAAATCGTAATAGCTGTTTTGTCTGAACCCAACAGAACTTTGAAACAATGTAGAAGTTTTTATTCAACTCCTGCAATCAGAAATCACTTTCAGATTTCGCAGGTTCGCACGAAAACTTCCTTTTACATAAGTTCATGTCTAAATTCATGCTTCTGACTTGGCTTCCATAGCTCTATACTGGCTTCAGTATTTGATTGTAAGTTTATTCTCATCAGAAAGCTTTAAACTTTTGCTGATAAGCCATTTTAATTTTTGGAATCTTATATTGAGTTCTGAGGCTTTGATGTTGGTGTGTTCTTTCCATTTAAAGCTTGGCTTTTAGCGTCATATCCAAGTACTTAGCACAGTTAGTATATGGAAAGTTGATTGAAAAGATAGATAGATGCTGGTTCGTATAAAATCTGTTTGCTTGTAAAGTTTACGGTGATCGATTTCTTTCATTCAATTTAATACTCCACATTCTAGTACATTGCATAACCACGTCAATCGATGCTTATAAAAAATTAAAAAGACTGTAACTCTATCAACATAAAAGTTTTATTGAAAAATGTATATGGTACCTGTATTGTCGAACTACTTACCTGATATTTGGAAAAAAAAGTATTAAAATATATAGTAGCATTTTGGTTTGAATTGCTTTTTGAAATCGGTTGATTATTATAAAGGATTTTATTTTCAATTTTTGGTAACGGTTACGGTTAGGGTAATGAGAATGAATCGGTAACGTTATTGAAAATATCTGCGATATTGTCGATTTGGGTAATTTTGGTCACTCTGCGGTAATTTTTTTTGTTGATATTTTTATTTAGCTTCAAACAAAAAATTTGAAAAGATGAGGTCGAAATTTTTTCATTCATACGTTCAATCTGGATTGGTTGCCATCAAACTTAATAACATTTATCTTTTACTGTACTTTGTTGAACAATTTCCAGGCCGGTAGCGTGTGGTAAAAGTTAATTTTAGCATGTTTCCAGATTTCATACATTCACATGGTCGAATATTCAAGTACCAGGCCATAGCTGCATTATATTAGTAGTTTCTCACCTCTTAGGTCTTTCTTCTTTAAATCAATCTGAAGAGTTTTTAAAAAAATTGTTCGGACTCGGCTGAGAAAAATGTTAACCTCTGTGTACATTTTTTCTTCTTAAATTTGTTTTTGATTTTAGTTATCTGAGAGGAGAGCGTTGTCTTGGTGAAATATAACTGATCTCCGATTGAGTACAGTGGGCCCTTTACGCGAATTTTGCTCTTAATATGGTAGTAGATCTCAGCAGTTATCGTCTGCTTAAGTGGAAAATGCTCAGAATGGACTAAGCCTTTCGCAACCCATCATACGAACAGCAACACTTAAGGAGATGAAGCCCAACTCGGTATTGTGCTGGTCTGTCATTTGGACTATTACTTAGCGCCTTTTGTCGGGTTGCTAGATTGGTGGATTTTATTTTCGATTGAATGAAAACAAGCATGGTCTAACTCTACACTGCGGTTAATCATTTGCGTAAAATGAGGAATATCCATAATAATTTTGTGTTTTAAAAGCTAAGTGCAAAAATTAACAGTTAACCACTTTTTAACCATACTCTCTGGTTAAAATTCAAAACTTTAAAACAAGCTGTCCTCAGTCCACTAAAAAACAACTAAAATACCATCAAACAAACAAAAAATGAAAAAAAAACAAATAAATAAACACCAAATAAACAGAAACATAAAAAATATTTATAAATACAACAAATAAGCAGACTGTCAAGTCATAACTTTTTGACATTTCAGACTTAATTGAGACTATCTAGCAGTAGCAGAACTAAGTACAACATTTAATGCTATTATGTATTATCATTACAAAACCTGAATACATACATACTTATGTATATATTTTGATGTTGATGGCGGCAGTTGACGATGGTGTTGTTGATGTTGACGATGATGGAACAAGAACTTCGTAGCTGGTTTTATTCTTGTTGCTGCCGCTGCTGCATGAACGTAAATTATGGCGTCATTTTCAACGAGTTAATTCGCATAATTTCATGCTTTGTTATGCGGTTATATTACTGTGATATACAACACACATACATACATACATATGCATATGCATGTATTGCAATAACACTAAAAGCAAGCGGCACTACGAAAAAATGATAAAAAATGTAAAAAACAAATGTATTTAATTGCCATAAGAGAGAGAGATAGTGAGAAAGAGAGAGAGAGAGAGAGAGAGTGAGTGGAAAAGAAAGCGCCACAACTTTAATAACAAAAGTAAGTAAGTGAAAGCAGTCAAAAAGTGTTGCTTATGAAATGACAACAGCAACGACAACTACCATAACAGCGAAACTACGTACTTACAACCTAGCCAAAAAAGTTAAAAGAAATTATTTAAATTCATTTTATTTTGAATAATTTGAAGGCAACGATTTTTTAATTTTTTTTGAAGAAAAACTTCGTGAGCAAGGTTGTGAATTGAAATTCTTTGAAACGAAAATGTGACAGTCATAAATTTTTAGCTAAAAACCTAAAAATATACCATAGAGTGGATTCTTCTGTGTTTATTTCTATTTGGTTAAGTCATCAAAAAGCTGAGCATATGTATATTTTTAGGGTTCTTTTAATTAAAATTGTGTAGAGATTAGCGATTGAAGCCGTTACCCTTACCGTTCCTGATTCAATCGTTACCATTATCGAAAACGATGTTACCGGTATTGCTCAAAGTAAAATACTCGATAATATTGTTGCTGTAGTCAACAAACAAACTCCTTAAAAAACAACAAAATATCAGGGATTGAAAACATTATCCTTACCGTTACCGGTTCAATACCGATTCATTCTCATTACCTGATAAATTCTTGCTAATATTTATTCGAAATATTTATTCGACATAAGAAAGCATTACTGATATAGTACCAAACTCCTTAAAATCTAACTAAATATCTTAATACTTTTTAAATGTCAGGTGAGTAGTTCGGCAATATAGGAATCAATTTTCCAATAAAAAATTTGTGTTTTTGTAAGAGTATAGTCTTTTTAATTTTTCGTTACCAGTAACATACCGGTACACCTTTATCGATACCAATTCGTAATCGTTATCGTTAACGATCTTCGTCTCTGTTTCAACTCCTGCTCAATGCTTTCCAAATATCAGTTGAGTGGTTTATGGCAGGCACGACAGTACAGCTACTAGTATTTCAATAAAACATTTGTGTTACTGTAAGAGTTACATTTTTGTTTAAATTTTTCATTTCTTTTCTTCATTTAATGCAACAACAGCCCATGGAGGGTCTAGGCCGAGCTTTTCGCATCCACTCATTTTGTGCGTGTTACATTATGAATGGAAGGGACCTACAGTTTCATGCCGAATCCGAACTGCAAAGTGAAAGATTTTCTTTGGCGGCTAGCTTTACTTCTTGAAGGTTTGCCAATGCCTGTCAAGAGGTGGTGCCGTGTAGAAAAATGTTTTCTTCTATATTTTGATTTTGCCTGTAACGAGATTTGAACCTCGAACACTCTGCGCTGTAGGCCAACGCACTATCAACTACACCATAACGACCACGGTGTACCTTTACCGTTATAAATTCGTCATCGTTAATGTTACCGATATTCGTTTCGGTTTCAATCCCTGTTTAAAAAATGTTATGTACAGTATCAAAGATTAAAGTTTTTTAAGTGTCTAAGCAACTTTCCAACGTTACTGTAACTAGTTAGATACTGTTCCAAATTCACTGGGATTATAAGTGGTACTGCACTCACATGCAAAGATCTTCACTCCACAATAACGATCTGGTAGGTTCTACAGAACTCAAAAAAAGCCTATCAGAGTACCAAGAGGCTGTAACAAAGAGAAGTCTTGATTGGGGGACAAAGCTGCAATGATATGAAGAACTTAAATATTTATGTATAGTACATACATATACATACGAGTACGTGTATTTAATCATCTATGTAAGTAGTTAGTAGAAAATGGAAGAAGTAAAAGCAATGCTCTACATCTGGGATATAGAGGGCTTTACCAGCTCCATAATTTTCTTAGTTATTTTTATGTGAAATGGTTTTTCGCTTTCGAAATAACAAGTTATAGAAGCAGTTATTATCAAGAAACTCGGACATTGCTTCCAAAGAACAACTCATTGAAGCGTTTAGCGTTTCAGAAATAACAACACAAATTTATTTACTTCACACATTTTTTTTCATAACAAAGAAATTTCTACATTAAATTTCATGAAGTTTCAATAAATGTTTGATTTTATAATTTTGTGGCTGTTTATGGAGACATTTCCTTGAGTGTTGCGAATGGCATCCGTTGCACTTTCAATGTAAATAAACTCTCGCAAAAACCCATTAAAAATATGAGTTAATGTGTGTAGAGCGAAAGAATGGGGTAAAATTAATGACAGCCATTTTTAAAGACGTAATTATGCAAGTGAAACTACCACAAAAGCAACAACAGCCACAACAAAAATAGCAACAATACAAATACAATGATCATAATGGCGGACAACATTACAAAATACAAACACAAAATTTGTTTGTATGTATATACTTACACACTGACAAATGGTTTCCATTAAAGAGCACATTCATATACACACACGCACGCACACACATGAATGGTATAAAAATGTAATACTTAGTAATGTAAGTATGAAAGCAAGTAGTAACTATGCAGTAGTGTAAATGGGTTTGATGCTGACTGCTGCGCAAATAAGTAGCAATATTGCTCGCGCGTGTAATTTCAAACATTTCATTTTTAAATCGCAATTAAGTGCAAGCGAGTTTCTTTTTATGACATTTGCCAAATGCAAGTTCGACCCAACCACCCACCTACACCTCTCCACAATTCATTTCAGTCATTTCATTTCTTCTCACATACCGTTATTTTTCATTAATGCTTTGCTTGCCATAAGGTTTTTTTATGGATGCTTTTCAGTTTTAAAGTAGGCATCTCTCGCACCTCCCACTCTTAAATATGCAACTCTCTGTTGTTGTCAATAAGTGATATTTTGTTGCTGCTGCTGATTTTCCTGGCATCAGTTTGTATCCTATTTACATTGGTTTACTTATGTAGGCAGCATCATCGGAATGAAACAACAACAGCAGGAGCAGCAGTACCAGCAGTAGCAGCAGCACCCAGCACCAACAACGACGACATCAATAAGTTATCCTGCATTTCCGTTTCCTCCCATATTTCCCATATTTGCTGCTTCTCATTCATCTTTTGGCGCTGCTGTTGTTGCTCTTGTTGTTATGATGTTGGTGGTGTATTTTATACGCAGCGATGACCATATTGTTCTGTTATTGCTGTTTACATTGCTGTAGTTGATGTAGTTGTTGTTATACTCATCGTAAGTGAAATGAAATGTCATGATGTTCAACTTGATGTCGAACACAACAACAATGCGAAAAGCGAGAACACAAAGAATATCACCACCAGTGCGCCACTCCGCGCCGCACCGCATCGCTTTATTCCCTCCCATTTCGCTCAACTCTGACTGGTAAATTGTTGCCACAATCAGTAGCAGTAATTTTTCTACTATGTCATTTTGTTGAAACGGAAAAAAAATTTTTACAGCATATTTATTTATTTTACCATTTTATTTTTTCACTTTAGATATTATTAAAAAACTTTTGTAATTAGACTGATACAATAATGACAGCTCCCTGCCTTGAATTTGCTTTTTGTGGCGCTATTTGAGAAGAGACTGAGAGTGTGAGTTGTAGATGATGTGAGAGTTGTGGTGGCCGCGCGAGTGTGTGCGGGAAATAGACATTGAGAATTTATTAAAAATTTTACGAATTCGAACGATTTCTCTTGATTGCAAAAGTTGAAATAAAAATGATTATTTTTCTCTACACGAAAATGGGCAGAACATTTTTATATTCCTATAGAAACTTTAAGAAAAATTCCAAATTGCAAATTTCCAAAAGAACCACAAATTTTTTGTTCAAGGTTTGGGATCCAAAAGATTCAGAAGGCATATTAGAGACATTCAAATTACTTTTTAATTCACGACCAACGATTAATGGGAACGAAATGGGCTTTACATACCTTTTATGTATGTATGTATTAGGCGAAATATGAGAATAAAATTTTGTGGCCCATAATATTCGTGCAGTAATTAATAAATTTGTTCGGTTAGGTCGAAAATTCGGATACAATTATGAGTAATCGTTTTGGGCGCAAAAATCTTTTGAGTCAGCTTTGCAACTACTTTGAAATTGTGAAGTCGCGACGTGTAATGGTGGAAACGAGAGTACTTAATTAATTTTCGCCTGGTTAAGTGGTTTTGTGGTGTTGCTAATAAAGCTTCTTGTTTTATTCTAAATTGTCGCTTAAGGCGTTGCAGTTTCAGCAGTTTCTACAATTCTACGTAACAGCGGAGAAGAGCATATAAAAGAAGAAAATGAACACCTTACACCTACGTACACTCTCGCACACACAAGTGGTAGAAATCAAGTAAGTATGTAATATTGATCGTGTTGTTGTTTTTGCTTCAGCCCAACAGAGAATCTCAGGTATGTGTGACAGGACAATGTATTATTGTTGTTGTCAGTTTTGTGTAGTTATGGCGAACTTTCTTTCAAAATGCAAAATTCTGACAATGAGCACGTGGTATATATTTGTATGTATGCATAAGTGTGTGCGACACAAACACCTTTAAACCGAAAAATAAGCTTAATGAAATAACCCAGCAAACCAAATTCTGAGTGCTGAGTGATTGCATTCCCTCTCTCATTCTCCCTCCTTCTTCTTCCCATCTATCAATCTTCCTTCCAATCAACGCAATTCTCTGCATTCATAGGGTTACACCCTGTGTGTTGAATGTATCATTAAAAAAAAACAAAACAACAGGAATGAATAAATGAACACCCTCACCCCGCTGTGGTGTAGTGGTAGTGCGTTGGACTGCTACGCAGAGTGTGGGTTCGAATCTCGGCACAGGCAAAATGAAAAAGTAGAAAAAATAATTTTTCTACACGGCACCATCTCTTGGCAGGCAATGGCAAACCTACAAGAGTAATAATTGCTATGAAAAGCTTCTCACTTCGCCGTTCGGATTCGGCATTAAACTGTAGGTCCCTTCCATTCATGTACAAATATAACACGCACAACATGAGTGGATGCGAAAAGCTCGGCCTAGGCCCTCCATGGGCTGTTGTGCCATTAAAAGTAAAGTAAAAGTAACTCACCCCCAAAAATAGAAAATATAAAAAAAATAAATAAAAAAATACCTCAGAGCAAAATCCCCAAATACATAATCCCCAAACACGAAATTCGCTTTTTCTTGTGAAAGACGTTTAAATTATGTTTAAAATTGCCGAAATTGCGTATCGCATATTTAATTTTTTTTTGGATTTCGTCGCTCTCCCATGAATTTTCAATGTGTAATTAATAATATGGTCGCTGTGGTGTAGTGGTAGCGCATTGGACTGCTACGCAGAGTGTCCGGGGTTCGAATCTCGGCACAGGCAAAATCAAAAACTAGAAAAAATAATTTTTCTACACAGCACCACCTCTTGGCAGGCAATGGCAAACCTACAAGAGTTAAAATTGCCTATGAAAAGCTTTTCACTTCGCCGTTCGGATTCGGCATTAAACTGCAGGCCCCTTCCATTCATGTACAAATATAACACGCACAACATGAGTGGATGCGAAAAGCTCGGCCTAGGCCCTTCATGTGCTGTTGTGCCATTGAAAGTAAGTAAAGTAAAAGTAACTAACAATATTGCTACCCTATTTTCGTGAGTTTTTGAGCCCAATTGTTGATTATATCTACTATATCTACTATATTTTCATATCATTTTCTGAGATTTCTGAGAAATTGAGTCGTGTATTATAAACATTAATGCGAAAGGAATAACCACGATCATAGAACAGGAAGATCATACGATCCTTTCTGAACCAGCCATGGTTCCTCATCAGTGATCTTTATGGTAGATAATTTTTTTTCAAAACTATACAACTATGTAAAAACATTAATGCCAAAGGAATAACCACGATCATAGAACAGGAAGATCATACGATCCTTTCTGAACCAGACATGGTTCCTCATCAGTGATCTTTATGGTAGATAATTTTTTTCCAAAATTATACATATATGTAAAAACATTAATGCCAAAGGAATAACCACGATCATAGAACAGGAAGATCATACGATCCTTTCTGAACCAGCCATGGTTCCTCATCAGTGATCTTTATGGTACATAATTTTTTTTCAAAACTATACAACTATGTAAAAACATTAATGCCAAAGGAATAACCACGATCATAGAACAGGAAGATCATACGATCCTTTCTGAACCAGCCATGGTTCCTCATCAGTGATCTTTATGGTACATAATTTTTTTTCAAAACTATACAACTATGTAAAAACATTAATGCCAAAGGAATAACCACGATCATAGAACAGGAAGATCATACGATCCTTTCTGAACCAGCCATGGTTCCTCATCAGTGATCTTTATGGTAGATAATTTTTTTCCAAAATTATACATATATGTATGTATATACTTATATATAATATAAAACGGAATTACAAGTCAATATTATAACTAAATAGTATTTTTAAACATTTTCCAAACTCTTGATGCAATATGCACACTGACGAGTTGAAAGAAACGCAAGATCCTGAATTTGGCAAAACTTTATTATGGTGAGCTTAGCCGGGTTTGATACAATTTGTATCGGATCAATTTTCAAATAGCAGTAATAAAATAATCACGTTGGCCTCATATTTATAGAGAAATATCCGCAATAAAAGTTATTAAAGCTTTTTGGGGAACAATCTTTTTTAGCTGGGCACACATTTGCTATGCGAAAATAAAGAAATTTACATCTGCATACACAAAAAACAAGGAATAATCGTATCATAATTGGAAATATAAAAAAAACTAGAACAACATAATAAAAAGTTCTTGTTGACGATGGGATGCGCAACTGTTGGAATGCAGACTAACAAACGAGATACTTTAGAAATTTCATAACATATCATACATATTTAGCCCATAAGGACAAACGAATATTGAGTCAGCATTCTGCATACCATTACGAAAATAACCCAAGTATTCAATACAAAGTTTTGTGGCTTTCTCAGTTTTCAATTATGATTATACACTCACACACACAAACACACAATGTTATTCTAAATACTACCAAATACTAACAATTAATGGCAATTTGCTACTATACTAACTATTTTTACAAAAACCACAACAACTTTACTTTTATTGTAAAAAATTGCTTTGGAAACATTATTAAAAAGCAACGCAATTTTTGGGCCAAAGAGCTTGGTTATCTCTAGGTAACTTCCAATTTGATTCTAAGAATGTTCCATGTGCGGTTGTGGCTTTCTCGTTTAGTGTTAACGTACACCTTCACATGGCATAGCGTATCTAAGTAAATACTGAAAATTAAATTCAATTATTTGGGTGTTGTTCTAAAGGTATATCAATTTTGACCATCGGAATACATATGTTTGGGAATACGATCTCTAAGTGGAAGCTAATTGGCGTGGCATCCCGTATCGATTCCGCTTGAATCCGGTTGAACTTGTAATTGAAGCTTTTCCATAGCGACTGACTTTGATATTTCATTTATTCGCAAGTTGCGAGTATACCGTAAACGCCGCACTTTTACTTTTATGGAATTTTTACTTTTCTCCAGAGTCCTATCAGGAATAATTATAAGTTGAAATCTAATCTTTCTTGTCTTAAGAAATCCTGGTACACATGGTTTCAACTCAATAGGTCAGCCCAGGGGTCTTCAGCATAAGAGCAAATTCAACTTCGCTTAATTTTTACCAATTGCTAAAACAGCAATAATTTTACATACAATTTTAAAATCAAACAAGTAAGTTAGGACTTTACTTCTTCTTTAATCTAACAGTAGCCCATTGAGGGTCTAGGCCAAACCTTTCACATCCATTCATGTTGTGCGAGATAAATTTGTACATGAATGGAAGAGTCCTACAGTTTTATGTCGAATTCGAACGGCGAAGTGAAAAACTTTTCATAGACAAGTTTTACGCTTGTAGGTTTACCACTGTCTGCGAAGAGGTAATCCCGATTTAGAAAATTTTATATCTTTTCTTTTTTCAATTTTTGCCTGTACCGAGATTCGCTCATTCTGCTTAGCAGACTACTACAACACACTAGCAACTGCTCCACCGCAACTTTACACTTACTCAAAAAATCTATGATCAGCGCTGAGTATTCTCCAGGTAATACAGGATACACTAATATTTTACCTAAACTAAACTTGAGCTTGATCACTATAGTAAAGACCATATGTCTTTGGTTCCCACTTCAAAAATTATCCTGCCATCTCTTCACTACGATATTTCATCAATATCATAAACACGTTTTATTTATTTTGTCACTATTTCGACTTAAATTAGAAGTCATCTTCAGGACAATTAAAGTTACGAATACAGGCAACATACGTTTGCGATTATCTAGTTACTACTGTTTATTTATTCTCAACAAATAATAACTGTCGATCGCTGGGTTATGTTAATAGCAAAACATTTCTGGCAACTTCCCAATTACATTTCACACTATATGTTTACACTAAAATTGTGTAACTGTGATTGACTGTATTGTGCGCTGCTGCAGTTGTATTTTTGGCATAGATTTCATCGCTGTCACGAACATTCTAGAGCTCTTTGAAGTTTCTAGATGATGCTATGTTCTACGTCATTAGTTAACATAGCTACGAACAATTAACACGGCCACGAACCTCGAAGTTTTTTCGTAGTTTCTATTCTAATACTATACATTCCGAAGTCGCTAGATGGCGTGGATGTGCAATAACTACATACTTGTCTGTATATCTCTGCAGATCACTACACATATAAATAAATATGTGCGCTTGTTTCTATGGAAATAATGTAAAAATATGTATCATATTGTCTTTTTAACATGAACTTACTTTACTTTTAATGGCACAACAGCCCATGAAGGGCCTAGGTCGATCTTTTTCGCATCCACTCATGTTGTGCGTGTTATATTTGTACATGAATGGAAGGGACCTACAGTTTTAATGCCGAATCCGAACGGCGAAGTGAAAAGCTTTTCATAGCAATTTTTACTCTTGTATGTTTGCCATTGCCTGCCAAGAGGTGGTGGTGGGTGCCGTGTAGAAAAATTATTTTTTCTACTTTTTGTTTTTGCCTGTGCCGAGATTCGAACCCCGGACACTCTGCGTAGCAGTCCAACACGCTACCACTACACCACAGCGACCATGAACATATATATTAAAAAGCAATGAATACCATACTTTTGACTCTGAACTATTTGAGCGATGGGTATGACGTATATATTAGCCAACATTCAGAAATAAGTTGTACTTGCAAGACATATGTCGATCAAGGATTTAGAAGGTTATTTAAGGATAAAGCCTTAAAATGCTGCTTTTTGTATATTTTCCTTCAGAAATATTTTTGATAATATTTTTTCAAGAAACTTTGAACTATTTTCTTTTCTTTGACACATGTTGTCCTTTAACGAGTTTGTTAATTAATTTTCCATAAACTTGTTCTCTGCCAAATGAACCAATAATAAACAAACGTCACATTTGTCCATAACTTTTATAATATACAATTCTGTTTCTTTGAGCAAATATAAATACTAATACTTATACTCGTATTAGTATATTTAACATAGCTATGTATAACAAGGATTAACAAATAACGTAAATTAATACATTTTCTTAAGCCTTTTTATCTACTAACAACAATCGATCGATATTTCAGTAATTACTAACAATAACAATAAAATGAAACAAATCCAAATCATATTGTAATTTGTGCAATGATAATAAAATTACAATTTACAAATACTCAGATTATTGCCAATACAAACACATGCATGCATATGCATATATGTATGCACATATACTTGCATACATATATATGTATACGCAAATATATTGTAATAATGCAGTGAACATCATTTGATTGACTATCAAATACATTACGATCGATTTATAAGCAACGCAATCCAGTCATAGATACACACATACATACATACATACTAATTTACATATGGATAGACACTTGTTTGTGTAAATGCATGTGTGTTTGTGTTAGCATGTGTGGGTGCGCTTTAGAGAAGATAACGTTTATGAATATGTGTCTATATGAATATAAGATAATGCCGTTGCTGTTGCCGTATCTATGGTAGCTAAATATTTGAATATCAGCATGTATGAAAATTGCAAAATATGTAGTATTTCACTTAACAAGTACGAGCTGGTGGATATGTGTGTATGTATAGGAACATATATGTGTGTATGTTAACAAATATTTACCAATGTATGCTCTTGTCTTAGACTCAAATTCATTTGTAAATGCTCATTTGGTGTGCATAAGTTATATAAATACTTACCTATACATAGCTACGTAATAAGTACATAGTATATGCAGAAGAATATGCTAGTGTTTGTATCTATTCAGTCAAACACTCACACATACAGAACAATTTGCATGTATATAACTTGAATATACATTTAAAAGTACATAATTGTGCCAGTTAAGTGATGCTTTTTTTTTACACAAAATTTCGTCGTCTATTTTCAGCTCACACATTCAGCTCATTGCTGTCGCATGTATTCTGATGATGGTGGTACCCACACACATACACACACACACGTAGCCGTAGTATACTATATTAATAAGTATCTATACATGCAATCTGAATATCTTCAGCTTTCAAATAAATATCTTTTTTGGTGTTGGTAGTTTTGCTTGTTGTTGTGGCTCTGTTGCTACCAGTAATGTGATGCACATTATAAATTAACTTTATCCCATTTGTTTCTTGTCGAATTTTTTCAAAATTTAAAATTAGTCATGCGAATATTTTTTTTTTTGTTAGTCAGTAAAGAGCGTTCGACGTGGACGGTCTGTCGGCAATATTCTTTGAGTCAATTACACTTTATACGGAAACAAATGCTAATCCTCCTTCAAAATGCGGCGCAAGGTGGCTGAGCGCGGCGACGATACGACACATGTGGTTTCTCAGCAACACTCTCTCTTACTGCTTCAGCCAGTTCATCGGAACGTGCTTCTAGACCACTATATTTTCGACGATATGCACGTTGAGTTCACAAAACTGAACGACTATTTTCAATGTACAGCGTCACTATTTCGGCGCGTTGTTTCGTTGTGAAGCGATTCATGTTTAAAATTGTACTGAATTTCAAAAACTTGTTTACTGAAGTCAATCGGTTGATAAATGTTAAAATTATTCAATGTTTACATACCGACATAAGAGATGACGCACCATTCGACTTGGCGCTTTTCTATCTGCTACACAATTAACGGTGCAAAGTGTAATGTGTTATTATGCTCGAATTAATCATAAATACACAAGTTCTTCAGCATCCGGCAAAAGGGAATACATGCAATGTCGCAGAGATAACGTTTGAGTAGTTGTATCAACTAAACATTAAGAGAGGAAGTTATTCTCACTTACTAGACCAACCAACGACTATGATTGGTCAATCGAAAAAATAGAGACTATGTTTGTTCTCGCTTACTTTCACCTGTATGCTTTGTAGACCGAAATTAAAAATTGTAACCTTTTTGTTTGTTTTTCTATAAATTTGATGGCATAAGTTTTTTAAACTAAATACTACATACATATGCGTGTACAAGGTGGCGCAGAGGTAATCACCCGATCTCCTAAGGCTATAAGTTGTATTTTGTAAATGCAAATAATGGTTGTATTTAGAGGATATGGCCTGCAAAATTCGACACCTAAATTTGGACAGTCTCAAGCAAGCACTGGGGCACTTTCATTGATTGCATTGGAATTTTCGGTAGAACGACTGCTTCGTGGCCGGCGGTGCCTAGGAATGTCACGTTTTGAGACAGTCTACCTATACAAGAGACGATGTTTGTCTAGTGTTATGTTCCATGATTTGTAGGCGTGAATTTCTTATTCACAAATGCTAAAGTCATAATGACAGATGCCACTTGCAAAAATGAGTGCATTATCCAATAAGATGATTACTTGTGTGCCACCTTGTACACATCTAAGTATTTAATGTACTATGAACTAAACGTACAGCGAACTTTAATGTTTACTTCAACATGATGCTGATGATGGTGATGGCTGGGAAGCTTTGACTGTTTCTCCCCAAATGAAAATTGTGATTCTTTTGCAAACCAAAATAATAATGACATAATGTAGTAAAGGAAAAAGCAACAACGTAAAAAAAATAAACGCCAGTCAGTCTGCGATTTAGAAACCATTTGTCAACGTGAGACAAGGTCAACAGATTTACATTTTTACCTATGAAACAAGAATTTGAAATTCGTTGCTAATACAAATTTGAGCTGCTTCCTTTTCTTATTATTTTTACATTATTATGCGTTTTTTTTTCATTCAGGATTTTGCTTGCGTTCTTTTCTTATTTTTTTTATTTTCTTTTGCAATCTTGTCGGCATATCCAAATGTCATTTTGACATTTGTTCGTGATATGAGCTTAAATATGAATAAAGTTGCCAACTGAAGCGGCTCGCAAATATATGCGGAGTAACTAAGACTCTACTTATGTAGTATATAGAGATATAAAACTACTTCAGGCTACGGATAATAATAGCAGCAGCAGCAGCAGCAGAGGCAGCAGAGGCAGTAGTGGCAGCAGAAGGAAGACTGAAGGAGAATGTCAAATTGCCAACGAGACAGAAATACAAAGACGAGCAAGCAACCACTGACGATAATAAATTTTATATTATTTTTTATTTTCGCTGAATTTGTGGCAAAGGAAATGAAAAATTTACATAATTCAAAAGCGCATTTTTATGACAAACAAAGACACTTAGGCATTAGCTGAGGAACAACATTCAAATTAGCTGTGTGTATTTTCACGATTGTTATGGCAATGAGAATAAGACTCTTCCGCATTCACTTAAGTGTTTACGGCCAATGGTTATCATAGTTAAGTATTTATTACCTTAATTGCCCTGGATACTCGCATACATAAAAACTTGGAGTATTTTCTGGGTAAACGTTCACTTAATATTCGTGATAAAATTAATCTTTTGCTTCTTCGTCTATGGTAAATTACAATACATTTATCAAAAGAGCACATAACCTTGTGGTCTGCAAATTATTTTAATATCCTCTGATATATTTACAAACCTCATGTAGAATCACTTCAATTTTAATGCCCTGCATGGTTGGTTATTGTAAAGTCAAGGTTAAATATCAAACTTGACATAATACTTAGAAGCTTATATGAAATACTTATGGTAAATATATATAGACACACACAAATGTACAAAGGTACCCAATGTTGTCCGGGAGTTTGAGAAGGTTGGTTAAAAATCATACCTCAGTATACGAGTAGAGTTTACCACTCATGAAACATAGAAAATAAATTCCTACAGCACTGTTTGGGAATCGATCCTGAGGCTACTGGAACTTCAGTCTAACACTCATTGAGTAGACCACCGAGGTCGTCACTTTAAAATGTGCACTAGGATTTTTCTCATAATTATAAGACTCATTACGATATGTTTGTTTGCAATATTTCTGAATTCAGAAATTCTATTCACTTGAGAATTCCTTAATGAAAAATATATGCACTTTCTGAAAATCGTCAATCATTATTGACTTGGCAGAAAGAAACAATGTCGTGATTAGCCATAGACAAACAAACTAAGAATCAATTACTCACACACACACACACACACACACACATACATACGTGTTTTAAAGATTAATAGTTGTAGTTGCATTCGTATAGAATAATCAGCTATTTTTCTAATTAGTTTGAAGCACTCAAACAATATACGATAAGCAGTATACATATGTACATAATCTGACCAACCGAACTGTTGCCAGTAGTACAGTACTGTTTTTTGGGCAGTTGCTTTGTACTGTTGTTCGTTTACCGTAGTAATTTTGAAAAACCATAGCAAAATTATCCATTTCGCTCAAAACAGGTATAGTACTTTTACACCTCAACAATCATTACATAAAACATACCTTTCCAAAAACAATAAAAAAACCCCATTTTTCTTGCCTCAGCACATCAGTTCTAGTTGTGCTTGAAAATATAGCATGGACAGTTGAAAAATCTTGCAGCATATTAGATGTGAAGTACAATTTGTACTACAAATGTAATAATTGACTATGCATTTTAATTTTTAAAAAACAGTACCCATACTTTTCGTTACAAATCGGAAAAGGGAGAAGTATGACTTTAAAAAGTCGACTAAAACTATCGCCAACATTAACGAAGAAAGCGACAGTGAGCTTTTTCTTTGCAATATTAAATTGCGTTAATTGTAATTAGTTTTCTCTTTAATGAGAAATTGATCTCTGCCATATTCATTTAACTTCTATGAATCCATTTATCTGAACTGCAGTAAGTTTCTTACTTAATTTACTTTTAATGGCACAACAGCCCATGGAGGGCCTAGGCCGAGCTTTTCGCATCCACTCATGTTGTGCGTGTTACATTTGTACATGAATGGAAGGGACATACAGTTTTAATGCCGAATCCAAAAGGCGAAGTGAAAATCTTTTCATAGCAATTTTTTACTCTTGTAGGTTTGCCATTGCCTGCCAAGAGGTGGTGCCGTGTAGAAATATTATTTTTTCTACTTTTTGATTTTGCCTGTGCCGAGATTCGAACCCCGAACACTCTGCGTAGCAGTCCAACGCACTACCACTACGCCACTGCGACCAGTTTCTTAAGTTACTTTAAATTGGGAGGTGTACTTTTATAAGTAATATTTTTAAAATACACTGCGAAAAAAATTGTGGTCCATAATTAAGCTCGGTTATAGTTATTGAGTATCCTTTGAGTACCACACTCAAGTTTTCTTGAAAGCAAATCAAGTTTGCAGGCGAGAGAGGAAAACGAAACGAAAGACGAGAGAAAAGACGAGGGGAGACTTGCTCGTACCGGCAAGTTTTCTTTTGTGCTGTTCCTTCTTTGACATGTCAGACAAAGTAATAGCAGAATTGGTCAAGAAATCTTGCTGTGCAAGTGGTAAGACCAAAATGGAATTGGAAACTTATTTGCCGTATCGAAAAGGGGACTTATATCTCTTCTTATTTCGTTTAAGATCGAAAAATCTTAAATAAATAACGCTTGCCTTAAAATAAAACTGAATTTATTTTAAGTACAATATTCCTAATTTAAGTTTTGGCTTTAAATATAAGTTTATTTCTTCAAATTTAAGCTGAACAATCTTAAAACAAGAACGAATACTTAAATTAATCAGAGAACTATCGCAAAATTAGTATGTTTTAGTCTTGAAATCTGAATTGGCGGTCTTGATGCTTCTTCTTTTCTTTTAATGGCACAACAGCCCATGGAGGGCTAGGCCATTCATTTATGTTGTGCGTGTTATATTTGTACATGAATGGAAGGGACCTACAGTTTTAATGCCGAATCCGAACGGCGAAGTGAAAAGCTTTTCATAGGCAATTTTTACTCTTGTAGGTTTGCGATTGCCTGCCAAGAGGTGGAGCCGTATAAAATATTGTTTGTTCTACTTTTTGTTGTTTTTTTGATTTTCCTGTGTCGACATTTGAACACCGGACACTCTGCGTAACAGGCCAATGCATTACCAACTACGTCAGTGTGATTGTAGGTAACACATATTCTTAAAGATAGAACTAACTAAACAATCCTAAAATAAAATCTTTGCTATTAAAATCAGAATTTCGCTAACAGACTTTCATCAACGAATGGCCTCGATTTACTTATTACCGCTTTACATAAATTTAGACTGTCTTTAACCTGAGTGTACCGTATTTGTACTGTTTTTGAACTTCAGGCTTTGTACTGTTTTCAGCTCCATGGCCTCGATTTACTTATTACCGCTTTACATAAATTTACCGAATTTGTACTGTTTTTGAACTTCAGGCTTTGTACTGTTTTCAGCTCCGAAAGAGTAGTTCACGTTAAGTAAGTATTCATAGCATATTCGAATATAAATTGATTAGCTTTAATAATCCACTAGACCATCAATTGAGCAGCTGCTTCTTGCCTTAAGTGATATTTTAATTTCACAGTCATGAGTAATTGATTATGAATATTTCAATCAAATTGAGTAGGGACTTTGTTTTTTGTTGCAGGGTCAAGCAGGTAACATTATGTTGTTCAGCTGTTCAACTAGGTTCTGCTAGGTAATAGATAAAGAAGTTTTGCTTGTACCTTAGAATCTGTGGTATGTGAGTATGGATGAAACATATCTGTATTATACATCGATAAACAATATAAGTATTTCTAAAGGTTTTTCTGTATTTTATAGGAGGTGGTGGTATCAACTCAGTGAGGTATTCTGGAACTCTTGTATCCTTTCTGCTTTATGAATTGTAATTTATAGATACTCGCAAATATTCGTATATATTCAAATATCGTGTGGGACAGTGTGTAATCAGGAACAACAAAGAGAATTCGGTGAATAAGTTTTAACCTAATGGATAGAAAAGTGTTCGGGAAGAGGAATATGAATGTGATTAGGGTCTATAAAGGGCTATATAAAAACAACAATGCAGTGCATCGAATTTCCATGAGAAATTTCACAATTCTAATGTTTACATTTAAGAGAATATTTATGTATGTCGAATTAATTAAAGTGTATGTATGTACATCGATTGAATGAATGGAGATTTATAACCGATAGACATTATATTGATGAACAAACTTTTCATGCATGTGAGTTGAGTTCTCACATACATATTTACAACCAACGGACAAAGGAAAGGATTCAATTCACAGCATCATATCAGTATCAGTATCTAGTACAAGTCTCTTTCGCAACTCCAAGCACATCATTGATAAAAATTCTGTGGTAATGTTACGGTTGCATTACATAGTGACACAATGAAATATTTAACGCTTGAAAGAATCAATAACGATTGATCACTAAATTGTGTTGGAATATGAAGTGAGGTAAGTAATTCTTATGTTTAACAGTAAATTCATTAGCATTATCCATTGTGCTTAAAATACATACATACTAAATATATACAGATATGAATTTGATATTAGAATTTGCTTTTGTTTCGCCACCTACCTCACTCTACCACCTTTCTCTCTACGTCTCGGCTGCCGCTACTCTTTTATTGCAGTAATTTATTAGGATTTTGCTTTTACATTGACACTGAGACATATAACAAATATTCTTAATATAAATATATGTATGTATATATTTAGATTTCTATGTGGTCTTTGGCAATACAATGCCATCAATTGATTCTGACAAAAATACATTAATTTTTATATGTATTTGTACTCTTTTATACTTTAATTTTCTTATTTCTTCTTGTTATTTATTTGATTATAAGAGCAAATGGGTTTGAGTGTAAGAAATATGTATGTTTCTTTTTGTGCGGCAGGTTCACTCAATTTAAGAACTTAAGTTACTTTTTTCTAAAATGCTGCCATTAATTTTCGTGCGGTTTCTGCTAAATATCAACAGAAAATGTTTAAATAAAATTCTCTTTAAATCAACACAATAATGACGAACAATTCAGAAAATAGCTGCGAGGCACTTATAATAAATACCCTGTAGGGCAACCAAATGGTTTCAAGTTAGTCGATAAACTGGTTTACTGAACGCCACAACTAATCCTACATTTAGCGATGAGGAAAGAGATCGCTAACTGGTTTCTTTAACATTGTGCTGTCGTAGGTGCAAGTCAATTTCCCAATCTAGCATATCATTTCATCTCGTTGACAGATAAAATTGCATCTAGTTATGGTATGTAATAGACAGATGTTTTTGGCATTATTTTTAAACAATTCGAATTTTGAGTAAGATAAATGATGTTTTTGGACTAGTTTGCAGGCCAATCGAATTTTTCTACTTATGTAACCAGTTGTTAACAGATTTGAAAATTAACTAACTGTATTTTTTTATTAAATGTATAATTTTAATTTGGAAAAAATTGAAAGACTTTTTTATTTCTTCCAAATTAGGCAGTTCATATTCATAAGTGTTCTTTGTAGCAGCTCCCTTATTTCAAAATCAATATATGGAAGTGAAAAATATAGTTAAGTAGATGAGAATTACAAGACAATATTTTCATTGGATAGAATTATTGAAAGAAGTTGTTTTTGGTTGCATGTAAATACAATAAATGGCTCATCTTGCATCAGTATTCAGCCTGTATCTTAACTTGCTCGTTTTTGGCTAGGTAATGTAAAGGGCGTTAAGCTTGGGTTTTGAAAATTCAAGGAAAGACAGAAATTATACAAAAGTGATTAAGATTTTTATTTTGATCGACAAATCAATTGCTGCCATTTATTTTTTAAAGATAATCTCACTTAAATGTTGCCCGCGGCTACGCTTCAAGTGGTTCATTCTGAAGGTTGAATTTTAGCACACTTTCTCACACATTTCGGCCGGAATCTCACCAATGACGCGTTCAATATTGGCTTCTAAAGCAGGAACCGTGTTTGGTTTGTCCCTATAGACAAGAGACTTAACATTGCTCCACAAAAAATACTCAAACGGAGTCAAATCACACGATTTTGGTGGCCAATTGACTGCACCAAAACGTGAGATTAACTGCTCAACAAATTCGCGCCTCTCAATTGATGCATGGTTTCGCGTGCAGTGTGGCATGTGGCATTCGACACCGTCCTGTTGGAGCCACATGTCGGTCGAGTCCAATTCTTCCATTTTCTGGTAAAAAAAAACTTGTTATCATAGATCGGTACCTTTATCCATTGACCGTAGCGTTGCGGCCTTCATCGCCTTTGAAGAAATTCAGCCCAATGATGCCGCCTGCTCACAAACCGCACCAAATAGTGCATTTTTCGGGATGCATTGGTAGCTGCTGAATTGCATCTGGCTGATCTTCACTCCAAATACGGCAATTCTGCTTATTCACGTATCCATTGAGCCAAAAATGCGCCTCGTCGCTGAAGGCAATTTTGCGATAAATACATTTTTCACAGAGCACGAATTTTGATAATAAATTTCAATAATTTTCAAACGTTGTTCAGGCGTAAGTCTATTCATGATGAAATGGCAAACCAAACTGAGCATTTTTTACTTTGACGCATGTCAAGAATCACGCGTGAACTGTCAGAAACATAAACGTCAAAAACCAAGTAGCATAAAAATCACCAAGTCACAAAAAACAACATACTACTTAGGTAATTTGTGAGACTAACTCATTTTTGCACTGCAGGGTGAAAAGATGCCAATGTACACATAAATACAACTCTTGCGTTATTTGCAAATATTTATTTGTGTATTCGTGTGGCTGTGTGTGTTTGTATGTTTGCAATAGCACAGCAAGCGAGCGGCATGCATAAATCAAAGAAGAATTTTGAATCATTGATTAGGATGCAAACATCTCTAACACATACGCACACGCCCTGTACTTGTCGTGTACATTCAATACAAATACAACACATACAATATCTCATAGATACATATTAGTATGTATTAATATAGTGAAAAGAAAAAAAATTTGTTTATGTCCTGCGGGAATCAAAAGTTACACGCACAAGTAGCGTTGCATTTCACGCAAAGGCATACACACACTTGCACATACAGAAATTGCATGCGTGTGTGTTTAAATCATAAAACGCCATCGGAAATGACGGCGAGCGAGATGTTGTTGATGAGAAGTAGCTAGCGGATGTGGAGTAGGAATCGAGTATACGCGTGTTTGTGTGTGTGTGTGTGAGTGTGTGTGTGTGGCTGTGTGTGCATGTAGTATGTGTTAGGGTCGAGGAAATTGCAACATTATGAAACAAGTAATTGTAGATTATGGCAAAATATAAGCATTGATGAAGTGCCGCCATATTACATATGATGAATTATGATTCAATGCTTACAATTGCTGATTAATATCACGTGCAGCTACATGCACTGTGCATTAAGTATTCTAAAATTCTCATCATTTAAAAACTGCTAGAGACATACGCACGTCACAATACATACTGCATACATTCGCACACAGATATTCGTTTTTTCATAGATATTGCTTGGAAAAACCACATATGTATATTCAAGCAACACATACTTACATACACACATACATATCTTATTCGGTTCAAACCCGTGTGGATAATATTTTTCATTGTGCAAACTTAAGAACTTACAATATTTCAATTTCTGTGTTGAGTTTAAAAATGATTTAAAATAAATAGCGATGCCAAATTGAGTTGGTCGTTGTGTCCTAAGTAGTTGCTAGTGCGTTGGCCTGCTATGCAGACTGTCCGAGGTTCGAATCTCAGCACAGGATAAATCAAAAAGTAGAATAAACTCTTTTTCTATACGGCACCAGCTTTTGGCAGGCAATGGAAAATCTACAAGATTAAAAATTGCCTACGAAAAGATTTTTACTTCGCCGTTCGGATTCCACATGCAATCATAGGTCCCTACTATCCATGTACAAATGTTACACGCACAACATAACTGGATGCGAAGGGCTTCGCCTAAGCCATCCATGGGCTGTTGTGTCATTAAAATAAAGAAAAGTAGATGTCATATTGCTGTAAGCTTTTAAACAAAATTTTAGTTCAAAATGGAATCTATAAATTTCTCAATTTAACTTAGGATGAAAAAAAAAATTCCTTTAAATCAATTTCCTCATCGATCAACGTAGTTATTTTGTTTTGATTGTTCCATGATTGTTGTTGCAAAATGTAGGAAAAATAAAAGCACATGTGTGTCCACTATCCAAGTGCATATCTACTTACTACATACATGTCGCTCGTATGCTGCAAGACTGTCATAACTCAGAAATAATAAATTCTGATAAAAACGCATTTAAACTTTTCAATTTAACTTTGTATAACTCCAGACAATTGATAACGACAGATACTCTTCTCACATGAAGAGTTCATAAGATATGAGTTTCACATGCACGACAAGCACTAAACAGCAGATAACTTAATTCAAATTGAAATTTTTTGTTTGTTTTATGACACTCTTGCAGCCAACGAGCCTGTAGATTGGAATTACTTACTCGTACCTTTATTGTAAATTTAATTGTTGGGTTTCTGCTTTATCGGCTTTTTTTTGACATTTTGTGTCTAGAACTTTTCGGTTTTTACCATTTCCGGTGCCACAGCGACCGAAGTCAATGCTGAAGCAGCAATGGGAAAATCATGAAGCACAGCATGTTTTCTAATTTGTTAAAGCTTCATTTCCGGTTTAGTCATGCATGTTGCCAACATTGAACAACAAAAATGTTCAAATGATTTTCATCTCAATCGAAAGTATCTCTTCCTTTTTATTTTCTGGTCTTAATTTTAAAATATATTCGTTCATTTATTCGTTTGCTAGTTTGCTTGGAAACTGAGTTACTACAGGTTGAAGGAAGAACTGAAACAGAAGTAAATTTGAAGAAGAAAGAGAAGAGTTTCCTTAGTTTTTTTTTTCACTGGCGCTTGATGAGCAATCAATGTGTTTCTTTCTATGTGTATACTTTGCTATACATACCTATACATACAGACAGAAATCTGAATAGACATATGTATTTTGTTAACTAGTGTGTTTTTGCTTGTTTTTTACTTAGAAATTTTTGCTTTAATTTTCTTATGCTGTACTCGTATTTTCACAAATTCTAAAACTTACGTTTGTCTACGCTCTGCTCTCATTTTCTTTTGTGAAGTTTTGACTGTCTGTGACTGAAAAAATGTGCGGTTCTATTTTACAAATTAAATCAATTTAAAGTTTACTTTAGCCACAGTAAATTCTTCGTTTATTTGGTTTTTTTTCTTTTATTCTTTTTAGCTCTTAATAAAATGCGGTCACAGCGAAAAAGTACTTTAAAATTCTCTTTGTCTATTTGTTCGAGAAGAAAATGTATTTAGCTGACGTCACCATTTAAATAATATAAAGGCGGAATGAGCATAAAAAGGAATTGAATTAAATTTGAATGGCTTCAGAGATGAGAAGAACAATAGCGTGCACGTGAAGTTTCAGATATAAAGCTTTTCTTTGTGCTGCCATCTCTGAACGGAAGTATTAAATGCTATGTAAATTTTAGAGGAAATCTTTAACAGTGATTGATGTAGAGTAGATGGTGCATTCAATTATCGAAAAATGATACTGGAATATTTAAATAAAAGTGACTTAAGAACTTTTACATTTTTTGCCAGTCATTTATCACAACAAGATATTCCTACGGGAACCTACCCTAAACTTCAGGAAACATTTTTTGTATTCTACCCATCCATAGCGGATTGAATAAATAATAGGGAATTGAGGGCTTTGACGTAGAGTTCTACTCGGACGGCCTGCAAATCACTTTATGATATCAGTAAAAATGGAGCCAGAATAATTATCTTTTTCCTGACAGTCAAGCTGCTAAGTATTAAATCCTTAGATTCATTTACAATTATGGTAATTCTACATTAGTTCTGCAATGCAGGGAGGAACTCGCTTTTCTTGGTCAAGGGCTAGAAATTAGTATGGGTGCCAGGTCACATAAACATCGAGGGTAATGAGAGATCAAATGAGGTGTATAGGTTGGTTTCGACACTTATTACACGCATTACCGCTATTAGCACAGTCTACTGGAAGGTGACAGACTAAATTTACCGTTCAATAACTCTTCAGAGTTATTCAGATGCAAAGGCTTATATTAATTACAACTTCATCCTCTACCGAAACCGAAAACAATACGTAAATAACAAATGTGGTATTGTGGTATTAAAACGGAGCTAATTACGCTTTTCCGGTGAAAACAACCATTTAAACAACAACAACAACAGTCACCTATCAGGATATATGTATACTACTGTGGGCAAAAAGTAGTAAGACTTTGTTCATAATTTTAATTTTTTTTTATTCATTCTTCCAAATCTATTTCGTCCCCTTCGCTTGGCCCCAATACACTTGTGCCAACGTTTTTTTCAATTCTCGAAACAGTTGTTAAAGTCAATTTCCGGAATAGCCTTCAATGCGCTTAGCGATTCATGTTTAATGTCTTCAATTGACTCAAAACGGTAACGGTGTCCACGAAGCGGTTTTTTGAGTTTAGAAAATACCCAAAAGTCACACGGTGCTAAGTCAGGCGAATAGGGTGGTAGGGTGGTAGGGTGGTTGCGGAACGATATCAGTCGAATTTTTGGCAAAATGGTCTCGTAAAACCAATGCAGTGATTTTGGAACCAATTGTGCATTCACTCTTCTTAGGCCCAAATGATGATGTTTTAAAATGGTTTTCACTGATCTTTCCGATATTCTAACGATGCCAGTAAGGTCTCTGACTGTTAATCGTCGATGCTCGAGCACCAATTCCTTGATTTTATTGACCAGACGTGTTGATCATCAGTTGATGTTGATGGCCGTCCTGGACGTGGTTCGTCGTCAACGCGTTCTCGACCATCTTTGAACAATTTGTACCAATCAAAAACACTTGCTCGCGACATACAATTATCACCGAAGGCCTTTTGCAACATTCTGAATGTTTCGGGACCAGAAATTTGATTCCGCACACAAAATTTAATGGAACTTCTTTGTTGAATAATTTCACTCATTGTGAAAATCGCCGAATGCACTTTTTGTACTTCAGAAAGACAAGCGTATACTAAACACTAATGATTATTTTGATGTGACATTTGGCACAGATGTCACCGACAGTCATACCAACCTTAAAAAAAATAATATTTTGATGAATTGGTTTCCGCGCGAAATTTAAATTAAAAAGTCTTACTACTTTTTGCCCACAGTACTATATCCACTTACATGAATATTGAATAGATGTGGCTTGATAAAATTCCAACTACTTCTTGGAGTGTTAATGAAATGTACAATAAGTATTATTAAATTTTATAAATTAGAATTATCACAATATATTTACATACATAAAATTGTTACGGAACCCTAAACGTAGTAATACAAAATGATAACAAATCACATTTAACAGTTTTGCTATAATTTAATGATATTTATTTACGCATACATATGTACATACATATGGTAAATAATGCCCATACATGTTTCTTATTTCAATAAAAATAAATGGTACACTCTCATGAAAATAGAAAACAGCTCCAGGAAATATACAGACATAATTAGAAATAAACTATGTACATATCCTATATATATATATATGTATTTCAAAATATACAATAATAATATTAATTTATTTCTATGTACACATGCATTGTGAAATGAGCATAAAAACAAAGAGATGATACTTTCAATGAAGCGTAAGAAAATAACAAGCTGCAAAAAATATTAACGTCTGTGCCGAAGCCTTAATGCTCTACACCTGTTCCTCAAGAAGTAACAACTATCGCTTAAGCTTACATACAGCCCATGACTGTATTGGCGATTATAAGCATTTTCTTGTTTTCTATTTAAACTGATCTCTTTATCTAAACTTGGCCAAGATATGGCAAGAATTTAGTTTGGAACAGTGTTCATATTTTAGGTGCAATTGTCCATAATTCCGAAATTTTTGATCTTCAAGGTACTCATACTTTAGGCACTACCGAAGCATTTAGGTACAATTTGTGATCACTCCGGTGAATGTACTCGAATGTGTTCTTACTGCTGTTCTATTTACAGACAACTTTTTTCGTGAAACTGATTCTTGCATTACGAATTCTTTGAAGAATAAATTCTGAATTTTACCAGTTAAATAAGTATATATTACATAAAAAGTATTAAATATTTCAAAGTCGTCCGCAAATGTCAATGTTTTAATGCAAAATCTAATAATTTTTGAATAATTACAATATTATTTGTTAGCTTTTATTTATATAAGTAGTTATAGAAAAAACTGAATGCAATACAAATGACGAATTTTAAAGGTTTTTCAAAACCATTCTGTTTCAACATCTAAATGTAGCCAACAGCATTCACCCGAAGTTCTTGAGGAAAGAAGTGGGATAGTATGACGTGTCCTTCATTGCTTACCACTGTGCATAATATGGGGAACATCTGATGGCTTCGAATATAGCCCCTTATTATTTCGCCTGATCATTTTTTTGGTTCTGGTCAAAACCTTTTTCGTCTGATTAAAACCAGAGCATATTCGGGATTTAAGGGTATTTTAACTTGTTTCAAAGTGGTTGTGCCCGAATGAATCGTTGTTCTCCAGTTTGTGTTGACATAAACTCTCCTATGCGTATCACATAGGACTTGCACCGGATGTCTTCGTGGACAATGCGACTGATTGTGCGTTCAGAAACTGGAAGGTCTCTCGATATGGACGTTTTGGACTTTAAAGGGTCTTCGTCAATAATGCCCTGGATTTGCTGCACAAACTGTGATGTTGTAAGACTGACTGAACGTGTCTCATGTTTTTTACGCCTGACAACACTTACCACATTGCCATCAGATGCTTACAATTCTCGACTCGACTCAGGAAACAAATGATCGGGCGAAATTAATAACTTTCGAGACGTTAACAGCATATCGATTCATTTCCTAAGTCAGCTTATATGATCGGAAAGGAAAAAGTGATAAAAAAAAGTGTTGCTGAGAAGTGGCAGGCACATATGCGTATGTCCTCAAATGCCTGCCTGTGGACATTTGGACTCTGTAGAAAAACATATTTTATATCATTTTAGGTAAAATCAGACTATGAAAGTATAATTTTCACTCAAGTAGTTTGGTTACTTTCAATTACCAACACTGATTTGGAAATATCTAACATAAACCGGGTTGCACTGTACGCGATGTTTTTAAAGAAGGGTCTCACAACTTTTTCGGATTTCTAAAAAAACTTTCCATTATCTCTTTATCTATGAAAAATAATATACCATGTGGAGCATGTAGGGTACCAAAACCTTGTGCGTGTGCACGCGTACACACATATGTATCTATAGTTTTAAGTATACAATATTTTCAAATAATATTGTGTTTTATTTAAATTGACTTTTGCAATTTTCTTCAAAGTTCTCCTTTTACTCATTGCTGTTATTCTAAACATGTGTAACTATCAATATCAATTGATTTTTATCTACTCCTATAAGATGCAAACCTATACAAATACATATGAACTTTTGTGGACATTTGGACTTCGTCAACAATACACATCCACATATTCATAGATATGTAAGTATGCACACATGTGCACCTATATAATGGTATGTTGGGATATACATACGTACATACTCTTAGATATACTATATGTAGTACATACTTACTTGCTTTACTTATTTTTGTGTTACTTCCTACTCTTCTACTCGATTAAATGTTTCTTTATGCTTATGTATATGTTTACGTTGCCATTGCCCTCAAGTTACATTTTGCAAAAAGATTGTTGTCTTTTTATTTCCATTGTTTTTATAACCATTCAATTGTAAATCGATTGACTTCAATTTCATTCTTAGAAATTACATAAACACTCACAAACACACAATTTATGTGGTTAGAGTAAATATTCCCTTCAAATATTGGCATTCTGTCAGACTTAGCATAAAACTCATCCCATCTGGCATCTGAAATATTCTTATTTTATATTACTTTTTAATGTGAACATACTGTATTTATCTTGTTTTACATACTTAGCTAATTAATTGTACATATGTATGTATATGATAAAGTTGTTAATTTTAGCTCGCTGATAATTGAACTTATTCTCTACTTATTTACTACGATCTTTTCGCAGGCAGTACCGAAATTAATGTTTCGACTACTAGAACCGGTGATGTAATAAATCCGCTACAAAAAAAAAAAAAAAAAAAAAAAAAAACTTATAAACTAAGTATAGACTTACGACTACATATATCAATTTCCTCCTTAAATTTATATGTTAAGTAAAAAAATCGAAGTGAAAAAATGTTGCTCACGAAAAACTTGATTCGTAAATTCGATTATGAGTGTATAAAAGTTTGTCAATTTATCTTGTGCATTTGTAACCTTTTCGTTTCATACACACCCACGTACAAAACATACACACGATTTCAATCCACAATAACCTTGCATAATTCAATGATAAAATTTCGAATTTTGCAAATTTGTAGAATAAACCAAAAGAAATGAGAAATTGGGAACAAACTTCCATAAATTCACAAATATATTTACTTCTTACTAAGAAAAGAAAAAAACGCAAATTCTACGACAGAAAAACCACAAACGGCATTAGAATGCAGCAATCATATTCAATGGCATATAATTGAGGTTAGAGTTTTATTATTGGCTAAAAGAAAAAAAAAAAATAAAAGAAAGAAAACAAAACTAAAAGGGACATTGATACGATGAATAAACCTCATACCGCTAACTCTGGCGACTGCATGAGCTTGCGGTAAACTCGCACTCACCTCCTCCAATTTTACCTCCGTCCGTTTTCTCCACACCTCTAATCGCAAATGTCAAACACGTTCACTGTCTCATGCTGGGCGATGATATGATTCAATATTCTTAGTTGCCTGCCTCGGCCACCGCTGCTGCCATCGTGTTCGACACACAAAGGCGTACAATTTTCTAAAGAACTGATATACAGAAAATAGCAAAAGTTTTTCCATTCAAGTCTTTTCCAACTTAATTTTTTGTGCTTAACGTACTTTTCTGCTCTTGTAGACTTACTATACTTGAATATTAAAGTTATGCTGTGAAGATAGTTTTAGGCGTACGTGTGGAACGATTCCCTAAATACGAGCGTAAGTGCCATAGAACATACACCATTCGATTGGTGGCAATCGAAACTTTGACGACGACGACGACGACGACGAGTATGACGAGTATAACTAAATATAATTGAATTTTATATCAATGGAATTGATTGTGTGCATCATCGTCATCAGTTGATTGGAATTCATGCATCTGAATGAAACAATGAATGCAAGCAAGCAAGCAAGAAAACATATTTGAAGACAAATTAAGTATCTAGTAAATCAAGAAATTGGCTTAGCAAAGACGTGATCATTTTCAGTTTCGTACAAATTCGGTATGCCAATTCTTAACGGAATCTTCAAACATGATCCACAATCTTCGCAACGTTTTCAATGTTGGTTTTCCAAATAATCCCGGAAACGTTCATTTTGGCGAGATGATGGTTAATGCCAAAATTACCATATTGTTGGTTATCGAGTGTAGATCAGCGGACACCTGCAGTATGGCTATAACATAGATGAAAAAGTTCAGCAGGCAAAACACCAGGGTTACACCGAGTACCTGTAGAAGTCCCCAAAATAAATGTCATACAATAATGGCAATGGCAATAATTTTTGATGAGCATGCAAAAGAAACGAGGATTAAGTAAGCCACGGCTTGTTTGTAACATTTTTAATTTAAAAGAATATGTTTAATATCAACAACAAGCAACAAATTGAAATTGATTCTATTGAACTCGGAACATGTCGTGGTTCCGGTGAGAATTGATGAGAATCATTAATAAGAACGTATTAGCTTTAAAACTTTACTCTTAGCTTTTTCAAACCTTCAGTTTTTCATTTCCTTTCATTGTTATAAAGAGAATTAACGTAACATAAAGGAAATTTATGAGTTAACAAAATATTACTTATGTACTTTCAATTTGATGGCTTATTGTCACATGAATGAATGTGAAAGTAAGTAAGTGTGTATAAGTATTGTACATATTCCAGTTACATCAGTGTCTATAAACATTCTTAATTATTCCACTAAAATAAATTCCCTTTCATATTTATTTTACTGAGGCGTGGGGTGAGACGCAGTGAAATTTACTAAAGTTCAATTAAAAGTTCTTGAGCTTGGTCGTTTCTTTGACAAATGAAATACGTAAAGGTGAAATGGTGCATAAAGCAGGGAAGGAGGGAGTGAAAGGGAGAGATGGCGAAAAGAAGTGCAGAGTAGCTACTTTAATTTAACTGTTCCGACACAAACACTTGTAAGTTGAAAGACACAACAAAACAATGTAAGAACGTTCTTTGACACCAATCAAAGATAAGTGGGGATTTAATGAGGTAAATCATTTTGAAATTGAGATGAAGATTGTGGTAGCGAATTTCCAGTCACCTCGATAATTTTTAGACTGTACTCCAGGAATTTGAGTGTTCAAAGTTAAGGATATTCGTTAATTTTGGAGGGACGAGATATTTTAGTGCAATTGATTCGATTCTGTTTTTGGTCTGGTTGATAATTCTCATTCATAAACTGCTCACATTCGATATGAAGTGAATGAGAATTATAAGAAAGTTTTAAAGTACAGGTAACCAATGGCAAAACTACAAAGTGAACGTCAAATTCTAATCCGGTCGTCCGCAACCGGCATTAAACTGTAGTTTGGCCTAAGAGTATCCACAGCAACTCTAATCTAACCTAACCTTGTGGTCACTTTGTTTGGCAACCTCGCTCGCTCAACTCTCCCTTTCACAAGTGATGTGATGCTGACTCTGTGAAGAGGAGAATGCATGGCATGTCTGCGACTGTGTTTAATGCATGGATGTCAAAATTTGAGTCTACGGGTGATATCTTAAATAAATGCAGGGTCGCAGGATATTTGTATAAACGTGAATATCGCCAGCATCGTAGAATGTGCGCACGCACTTAATATAGGATTGGGAAGTATTGAAAACAGTAATGGCCTCTGGGGCAATTCACTAGTGTGGAACGGAGATAAGAATGAAATGCCGTCTCAACTTCTAATTCCGCTTCAACTTGTAGTAGAGAATGCTGTGGCATACAGAACTTTTAAAATTGCAGTGATTCAGCTATGGCCAACACGGAATCCCGATCGAAGGCAAATCTTATTACGAGCTTGCAGGAGTTGGTCCATTAGAGAGAGGATGTTCTTTGGGCTCTTTATTGCAGCTGTTGTTACAGCATAATCACTACTCATTAAAGAAGATTCTAAATCATAAAAACTAACCCCTTTTGGGCAGTTAATTACGTTGACAGCAAAGAATCTAACAAAGTCAAGGGTTGCAACCTAGTAGGAGTCGTGAGAGTTGAACAACAAAGTTTCACTTAAATTTCCAAGTACTGCGTCCATTCATTATTCACTCCTCCATTGCATTCAATCATTCGTTGTCCATTAACATGACGACCGTCTGTCTTTATTGCAACATCCTCCACTTAATATGTATATAAATTTCTTAACTATGCACACAACTTTCAAGTCATAAAAATATTTTTTCCTTGATAGCATCAAAGTTTATGCATTAACAAAACAACTATGTACCTATACATACTATACAAAGAAAGAAAGGTGAAAATTATAGGTATGCACTTATATCATATACCTGAATACATTGCAACTACCAACCTTCCATCAAATTTATTTTGCAGCCTTTAATTTTAAATGTCATCCATGACTTCGTCATCACGATTGCCACACATCATCAACACGCCAAAGCAGCAGTAGTAGTAGCAGCAGCAGCAGCAGCAGCAGCAGCAGCAGCAGCGATGCGACAGCAGCGTTGACAAGAAAAGTGCGCACGCCAAAATTATTATGCAAGTACGTGTGAAATGAGCGATTGTGTTTCTATGTATGTGTGTATATGTATGTATGCTTTGCGCATTTGGTTGGTTGTTTGGTTCGTTGGCTCTCGTCTCGAGTTGAGAGTTTTTCATCATCAAAAGTTGGCGAAGCTTGTATGCTCGTTTTATAAAAAGCTCTCCCTCTCTCTCTCTTTCTCTACGCTAATAGCATCGTATAAAAAACATTTGGCGGTACAATTTTAGTTGTACACTTATGAAAATGTCTGTGTATGTAAGTGTGTAGGTGCGTAGCTAAGTGAAAGCGTTTTAATGCATTCCTTATGAGATACTAAAGTATAATGCATGCATTAATTTAAATGCCAGAATTGAGCACTGTGGAATATTTAAGTAGAAGATCGAGATTATGAAAGTTGGACACATAGAATCAAGAAGAGCAGTCAGTCATCGTGACGTGAGTGTTGGAAGATTGATCCAACACTCAGCTGACAACAATTTTATAGAATCGATACGATTTAACGAAAAGTCCACAACCAGGAAAGTATGTATGATGTCCACAGTGCCTGAGCTGATATCGCTCTACATACTGATTAATTATTTTAAAGACGTATGTACTTATAAAAAATTTTGCTTAAATATCAGTTGGATCATTTCTACTATTTCTATGCTTTCTATGCTAGCGAGTACCTTTCACCGTGGGAGGTAAAAGACATGGCATATACATACCAACGGAGTGATAGTATTTTTCTAGCGTAATGTTTAAGCTTAAAGCATAATACTTATGCAGCACCGATTTGTGTTACATATTATGCTGTAGTTTACGAAAGGGACATTTTTTATTAAATAAATTTAATAAAAATCAAAGTTGAGCTCACTCTCGATGCATCTGTTCGATTCGAGGACGCTCTGCCAACACTAGAAGAGAGACGAAGTGTTATCACAAAAAGTATATTTCAAACCACGTTAAATTCGAAATCTTAGAGTATTAGTACTTAGGTCCCACGCAGTGTTCACTGTATAAGTCGATTGAGCCACTGTGTCAAATTATTAAGGCAAATTCCAAAACATGGCAACACTACCAACATACTTATATATCGTTACATGAAATTTTCGTTTATTATGCTACATGTGAAAACTAATTTTTTTTTTATGACAAAAAGTTGCGAAAAAAAATGCAACGAGAAACTTGAAACTAAATATGTCATGCTCTTAAGCTGTCTTCTGTGTACGTCTGAAGTTTCATATGTATGAGTATGTAGACAAAAGTGTAAGAAAAATGTGCTAAGGTAGATGGATGGATGAGGATGCCTTTGATGAGGTGAAAAACTTCACAAAGTGACATTTTTATCGTAAAAGTAATTTATTATATATGTCTCTACACTGCGAAAATTGAGTTAAATTATATTAAAGTATGTACGTATTAATGTAAGTTGAATTATATGTAGCTAAAGTAAAAACTAATATCGTCAGTTGCATAAAGTTCGTTTGAAATTTAAATTGCACAAGGGCAGGGAAAATACATAGTAATGCGAAGCAGTGTTAAGCAGTGAAATAAAATATAGGATTAAACTTCTTGATTATATTTTTTAATTAACGTCTTATTCCTTTTAATTATCTGGGTTAAAAAAAAACAACAAAAATGGAGGAAGAAAAAAAGAAAAAAGAAATTCAAGATCTCATTATGAATTGAGTTGGTATTAACAGTTTTACTATTTTTACTTGGTCATTACGATAATCTATGCATAAAGCATAAGAAATGAGCGGAAAATATGAGATGCGAGTGATTATATAAAAAACGTCGAGAAAAAAAAACAAAAAAACTTTGCTGGTATAAATTAATGTTGCACTGCAACGAATGTACTCTCTTCGCATAGATACTCCTCGTATTATGGTATGCACATATATTTCGTATCAGCCGCATATAACGCATATATAGGGTGTTTTTTTTTAGAAGTGTGGTTTTCAAGAAGAAATAAAACGCATATAATTTAATGTTATGGCAAGTGGCCGCCGCGGCTGGTTCGAATAAATTCCAGCCGAGAGGCCCAATTTTCGACAACATTTTGCAGTAATTGGGGCCGTATGTCAGTAATAACGCGCTGAATATTCTCTTCCAAGGCGACAATCGTCTCGGGCTTATCTGCGTAGACAAGCGACTTCAAATAACCCCACAAAAAATAGTCCGGCGGTGTGAAATCACACGAAAAGTTTCCCTCAATAAATTGATTGTTTCGTTGGCTGTATGGCTGTATGGCATGTAGCGCCGTCTTGTTGGAACCAAAGCTCGTCCACATCAACATCCTCCAATTCACAATTCAGGCACGAAAAAGTCATTAATCATGGCTCTATAGCGTTCACCATTGACTGTAACCTTATCACCGCCTTCATCTTTTAAGAAATATGGACAAATGATTCCCTCTGCCCATAGAGCACACCAAACAGTGACTTTTTGAGGATGTAACGGCGTCTCAATAATGGCTTGTGGATTATGATCACTCCAAATGCGATAATTTTGGTTATTAATGGGTACGTTCAAACAAAAGTGAGCTTCATCGCTGAACTCTTGTGACTTCTTGTGAAAGTCGCGCGAACCGAACCATTATTTTGGTAATAAATTTGCACGATTTGCAAACGTTGTTTAGGACTAAGTCTATTGATTATAAAATGGCAAACCAAACTGAGCATAAATCAAGTGACATCTGTCAAAAAGATCAACTCCGAAAAAAGTATTGTAAGATTGAAAACCGCACTTCTAAAAAAAACACCCTTTACCATATAGGGGTGGTCGCACAACGTTTAGGCATCTTTACTAAACTGCAGTGGAATGAGATGGAAATAAAAATTTTGTGCAAAATTCTAAATTCGAATTCTCAATCTATGTAGGATTAGGTTTAACTAGCCTACAAAACTTCAAAAGTTTTGCAAAATCATTACTAAAGTGGAGTGAGATGGATATAAGTAGTGTATGCACTAAATCTTTCTTATGTTCGAAATCAAATTCGGAGATTTTGTACAAATTTGGTGCAAAATTTTATATTCAAATTCTAAATTCAAATTCTCAATCTATGTAGGATTAGGGTTAACTAGCTTACAAAACTTCAAAAGTTTTGCAGAATAGTTACTACTTGACCCAAACCATTTTTACCGAACCGAATCATCTGCAGTTTGAATTACTTGAATCTAACCATGAACCAAACCATTTCAAACCAATGGTTATTGTACCACTCAAACGAATCATACTGCAAAATTTTGTTGGTTTACAGCCCTGGCAGGAAGACTGTCAACTAAAAGTAGTTAAGAACATTAGGAGTTCAATCAAGACTATCGCTTAGTACCTTGAAGTAGAAGTTTCAGCAAACTGTTTAATAGAATAGTTGAGAAGGAATTACTAACTTAGCTGGCACTACAACCGATGATTGATCTTGGCCACATCGATAAAGATTCGGCAGTTACTTTTGCTATGCGGGCGCTGATGCCTGTTGATAAGGCCAAGTGTAGTTAGGTTGCCCAGTACGTGGTCTATCCAACGGATATTAAGACGTCCTCTTCTGCGTGTTCCTCAACCGTGGCTCGAATAAAACAGCCTACTAAGCGGAGCGCTTCTTCCATTCTCTCAACATGACACAGTCAGCGAAGTCGCTTAATTTTTATACGCTTTACTATGTATGTATACAGCTCATCGTTCCATCTTATTCGATACACATCGTCCACCCATATTGGACTATAGATCTTACGAAGTGTCTTCCTTTCGAATGCTCGTAACAACTTATCATGATTGGTGGTGAAAGTCCACGTCTATGCGCCATATATTAGGACGGGAAGGATGAGGGACTTATAGAGCGTTATTTTCGTTAGTCGAGAGAGGGCTCTGCTTCTCAATTGCCTACTGCAACACTTGTTGGCAAGAGTTAATCTCCGCTTGATCTCAAGACTGACATTATTGTTGGTGTTTATGCTGGATCCTAGATATACGGAATCCTTGACGACTTCAAAAGTGTAGTTGTCGACATTGACATTTTGTCCAAGACGCCGTGACTCTTTGTTTGTTGACACAAGCTATTTCGTTTTGTCCTCGTTCACAACTAAATCCACTGAAAGAGACTTCCTTTACAGATTAGAGAATGCTGCACCGACTGCTCGTGCGTTGGTGCCAATGATGTCATTACCATCAGCGTATGCTAGCAGCATGACACTCTTGTTGAAAATAGTGCTAGAGATGTCGATGTTCGCAGCTCGAATTATTTTCTCCAGCATAAGGTTAAAGAAGTCGAACGATAGGGAGTCACCTTGTCTGAAACCTCTTCTGGTATCAAATGGTGCGGAGAGGTCTGTCCCAATTTTCACTGCAATGGTGGTGTTGGTCAGTGTCATTTTGCAAAGACGATTGAGCTTTGCAGGGATACCAAAATCAGACATTGCGGCGTACAAGTGATCCCTAATCGTGCTGTCGAAGGCGGTTTTATAATCGGCGAATAGATGTTGGATGTCCATCTGTCTTTTCTAAGATTTGGCGTATTGCGAATATCTGGTCAAGGGTGGTCTATGAACCTTCCAAGCGTGAAGCCAATCAGTTTGTTAACGATGGGATTCAGTCTTTCGCACAGTACGCTCGATAGAACATTATAGTCAGTATGAAGAAGTCGAATCACCTTTCTTATGAATAGGGCAGAGTTGGCTGAGATTCTAATCACATAAGCATGGCAAGCTTTCATCCGACCACATTCTGCATAGAAGCTCATGCATGCGTTTTGTGAGCTTTTCGCCTCCAGTCTTAAATATCGCAGCAGGCAGGCCATCTGCACCTGCAGCCTTATTGTTTTTCAGTCGAGCGATGGCTTTTAAGACCTCTTCATAGGATCTCGGCAGTACTTCGACGCCGTGAGTGATTGGATTTTCCGGAGCATATTCCGCAGTGGCGGGAATATTGCCATTAAGCAGCTACGAAAACTGTTCTCTCCATAATTTCATAATACCCTGGAGAAGCTGCCACTAGATTTCCGTCTTCATCTTTGCAGGAAGAGGCCCCGTACTTCAAACCATAAGTCAGGCGTCTTATTCTTTCAAAGAATTTTTGGAACTCGTTCCTGTCCCGTAACATTTTGATATCATTGAACTCACGTCTTTCGTTATTTTTCCCTCCTCAATTGCTCCTCTCTGTATTGCTCCTTAGCAGCTCGCGTTACAACTGGCTGCAGGGTGGCTATATAAACTGCGTATTTCACTTCAGTAGCATCGCGACAGTCTTGGTCGTACCACATATTTCTCCGTCGACGGTGGTAGCCTAACACATCTTCGGCAGCCGTACACATAGAGCGGGGAATGTGCGTCCATTGTGGGCATATATCATAAAGTTGGGTGTTTATAGGAAGAGTGCGAATCGCTCGGCGAAGTCTGCGACTGTCTGCAGCTTTTCGACATCCAGCTTTCTCTTAGTTTCTATCCGTACGCGATACATATGCACGTGGGGTGACCTTGGCTGCAACCAAGTAGTGGTCTGAGTCGATGTTTGCACCACCTGGTTTCGTGTGTTTTGATCAGGGGAACGCCAAGTGGTCTTATGAATATCGAGATGTTGAAATCTCGTGCTAAGTACTAACTATCATGTTTCGTGCGACGGTGAAGTCGATCAGTCTCATACCGTTGTCGGTGGCTTCGTCGTGGAGACTGAATTTTCAGATGGTCGGACGAAAGAGACTCTTCTTGACTACCTTGGTATTAAAGTTTCCTAACACAATTTTAATATTGTGGCTCATAAGTTGAAAAGGCATAAGGAAGCTTATAAATGCGCAAATGGATGTTGATTGGATATCTCTCCAAAAGGCTTTTCCTGAGTAAAACCAATAATGAGCCTGATAGCCTTTTACCCTTATCACTACAAACACTATAAACAAAAGGCTTCTCATAGAGGCTTCTTTTAAATGAACACATTGTACATGTCGTTTTTGCAGAGTGTCATAAATCAAAAAAAAAAAAAAATAACATTCAAGTTAAGTATGCAGAAATATCCGTTATTTAGTACTTAATCTTTTGTGGAAAATTATATGTGTATCTTAAGAACTATACGAGACATGTAAATTGAAAAGTTTAAATGTGTTTTTCTCGAAATTTATGTTTTTTGAGTTGTATAGACAGTCTTGCAGCAAACGATATGTACATATGTAGTTTGTTTCAGAAGAATATGGCCACGAGGAATAACAGCTAAACTCGAGATGGAAAAATCAAAACTTCAGGTTTTTTGAAAAGTGTGAAAAATATGTCATAACTCGAGTTTCGCTGTTATTCCTTGTGGCCACAGAATTTTAATGCACATAAACAGATATTTTTTTTCGCTCTCAATTTAAAAACGACTACTGTGATTGGCCAATTAAAATAAGAACATACTTAGTTCAAAATGTTTCGGTGGGAGCGTATATATCTACACCAACGGGAAGAGAAGCGCTTCTTGATGTACACTAAAGCGCTCTCTTGTCAGCAGTAAACGCTCCCTCTTTACAGTACAGCTCGTACAGTTTTTACATTGCATGTCATAAAAGGGATCACTAACACCAAGCTACCAAGAAGCTCTTAAAGAGCGCTTTTAAAAAGAGCAAGAAAAGGATGGCAGTTATGAGTACAGAAATAAAACTCTGAGGTTAATAAAAATCGGTTTTCACTTGCTCTCTGAGAAATTTTTAGAAACAAATGTTTCTCAATCTCTGAGTGACAGTGCCAAACAGCGAAGCTAGGCGAAGCCGAGCTAGTGTAACATAATATTTAAATTAATCTGCAAAATTAATTATGAATAGCTGCAGGAAAGAAGAGAAAATTATTTAGGTTAATGCAGTTAGGCTTTTAGTTGTGGTTACTGTTACCTTAATTCATTGTATGATTTAGTTTTACAGTTGGTGCTTTACATCAGGGATGGGCAGAGATTTAATGTAGTCTATTTAACGTGTGCAAGGGACTGCCCAACAATACTATTTTTCTTGCTGATTTTTACTAGATTTTTGTTGTGTATATTTTAAAAAAACATATTTTTTTGTAACGAATGTCGATTCAAATTGAACTTTAGTTTTTGAAATCAAACTAATTGTTGTGTATATTCACTTCTTACATTCACTTGCATTTCCACTATGGCCAGTACCTCTCATTTTGCTCCTTCGTCTTCTGTTTTCTGTATTTTGTTGAAATCACATTCCATTGCACTTTAGCTTGGTTTAATTGCAGTGTCTTCCCTTCTCAATGGTTTCCTTTCATTTCCGTTGTCGTTTTTTTTTGCATATCATTTGCACACTATTCACCATTAACGATTCAACAACATTCAGCACCATGCACTGCTTCGCACACCGCCGTTCTTTCAGCTTCTGCCACCACACATTCCGTTGTGGTGCTCGAATGATGCCATTCTCCGCACTCATTCTCAAAATATTCTCTTTCTCTCTCTCTTTCTCCTGATATGTGTTCTTACATCCAGTGTTGCCAAATCTTGGATTTCAAAATCCATCAAAACTCCTAAAATAAAAACAGTTTTTTTAAATCCACCAAATTTTTATATTAACTTATCACATTTTTCTACTTGCTTTTTATAATCAATTTGGATAAAAAATAAATTTGGAAACAAAACTATTTAATTGGACATTTCTACATACACTTCTTCATTGCACATGCCGAAATTTAAGTTATACTAAAAAATAATCTGTTGTTTTGTGAAGTAACTTGCCTCGTAAAATGCGCAGATTTCATACGACGCGAAAAAAAATTGCTGACGCGCAAATAGCTTTGATGTATTGATGTAATTCCAGTTTTACTGGAGCTGCTAAGGTGCTGGTTAGACTGGTGTTCGCTGTTCGACGAACACATCATATTTTTCTCTCGTGCTCGGTGTAATGGTTACATTGGAGTTTGTTACAGAGTTGCATTTTGTCGAAATTCAGTTTTTTTTAATACTATATTGTTCGCAACGGCAACACTAAATGGTATACCAAAAAACTTTAAACGGTTTCATCAATATGGGGTGTATATTAAGTATAATAATTATTGAAATAAAAATATTTATTGAAATAAAATTGAAAAATTATGAAAATAAAATGAGTTTTCTTCAATAGTGTTATGAATAATATATTTAATATTAACTTTTAAAAACTATAAACATTCGCAACTTCGCTTTTCTGCATATGAAAATAGTGATGTGCAGGTTTGCATGTTTTACTTCTATTTTACATACATTTTTGTAATTTTTTTGTAGAATAACTCATTGACACCCTGAATACTCGGCGTGCTCGGGTACAATTCACCCAGCATATCGTGTTCGCTGTTAGAGTGAGTAAAAACTCCTTTTACGTGTTAGGGCAACAAACATCAATTGCATGGTGTTCGCCGAGCAAAATTTTAATATAACCACAGCCTAAACAATGTTGTCAAGTCGCATTGTATTTTAAAAAATCCACTAGATTTGGTGGAAAGATAAATACATAGTTGGAAAAGCACTAATTTGGCAACACCGCTTACTCATACTCTTCTCTTTATTGTTTTTTTATGCTACATAGTTCGCTTTCTGTATACACTCGCTCGTATTGCATCGCTGTGCTTCGTTACTTTTCGCTTGATGCCAACGGAACAACATCCGTGGCTAATTAATTCAAGGACTCGTCTGTTTTAAATGGCTTACAACGTGGATTGCAATTAGACATGGTCTACGCTTCTACTACTTACAAATAGATGGCGTTGTTATTATGTAGCCTGCAGTTGCAATACTAGACCCTTCTTGCTCTCGTCCAGAATCTATGAGAAAAAGAATTTTCCCCATTTTGTTTTTTTTTCCAAAGAGAATATTTTACTACATTAACAGTCTTCTGCTGCTGCGTCAAATGCTTGTTTATGTTTTTTTTCTTATTGTTAGTGTTTTAAATTAAATGTTAACATTCTGTTTGAAAAAGCGATGAAAAACGGAAGGAAGCATACCAAAAACAAAGCACCGAATGAAAATTTTAAATTTGCAAGTTATATTGTTGCATCTGTATGTGGCTATGTAAGTATGTATGTATGTATGTATGTATGTAGATCTATGTATGTGCACAATTTCGGAATTAAACTGAGCTCTCTGTAGCAACAACTCTACTATTATTTACTTTGTGGTGCTATTGTAAATTTGTTAAAATTCCTTCCTTCTATCTTCTCCACTCTCCTGGTCCCTATTTCCTGTTGTACATTTGTGTTTCTCTATGTATAGAAAATAGGATGTTCTAATTTGCATATGATGTCGTTGTCGTTTTTGGGATGCCGCCACTAATTCTGGTTCTAAATTGTCATTGACAGCAAGCCACGAAAAAGAGAAGCGGAAATTCATTTTGGTTTCGGTTTGAAGTGGCTCAGCGGCACATATCTGTATTTAATTCAACTCTTTTTGCTTTGCAATTTTAATTATCACATTTTGTGCTAATTTATTAGTTTTATTTTACTCATTTATATTTAGGAATTAAATTATAAGCAAACATTTTGCAATATATATATAGTATAGTACATGATCTATCCCACAAAGCTGTGCAGCCACCCAATGACAGAGAAAAGCCTCCACTCTTTATTTCCTATTGTAGAACTGAGAACGGTCAAATATCAGTACAAGATTAAAGTAAATAAATAAAAATATGTTGGCACCTTCCACCAGCGGATCATAGAGGGGAAATGTGTTCGGGGATGAAAACGCCATTCTCCACCAATAACTTAACCTTCTGCTTCAACTGAAGGAGTTTTCAAGGACCGAAAATATGTACCTACCTTAGCATACTTAAATTAATTAAGAATCTGCTCAACTAATAATTTTTCTTGTAGCAGTATAGTATGGGAAACTGAAGCACAACGCGTTTTTCATATGATACCTGATGAATTTATTTTTCTGTATCTCATAACTTAAAAAATCAAAATTAACATGGACTAAAACTGCTATGTTCTTGCAGCATTTCACAGATCACTATCATATATTATCATTAGAGTAGCATGTGAGGTGTCACCCCCATTCGACCAGCAAAGACATTTTATTCAATTGTTGCTATACCATAAAACTTATGCTTGGATGGGTAACCTGCACTATCTATATCATTCCACTGGCAACCAAAGTTTTAGTGCCAACTCCCAATACTGAACCATTACAAAAATAGTTTCGGAAATATAGCTATTCAAAATCCAGGGTTGAATTATCCAAGCCTATCCATAGTATTCCCACAGAATGTAATACCAAATTCGGGTTATTCGAAAGGTGCCACTCCCCTTTTCCCAATTCATGGGTGTAGCATGTCATAGTCAACCATCAAGTTTGTGTCTGATCTCAGTATATAACAATTTTTTTTACATATCGCAGCTTAACTACAAAAGCGGCATAACTCATAAAGTTTTAATATTGACGTTTTGATATGAAACAGTTCGCAGTACACATCTCTAACGATTGTGTTCGTCTTCCTTCTCATTCGCTTTACAATAACCGTTATGTCGCTTTTTATGTCATGTGTTTAAGCACAGCCGATCGCTGTTGGGCCCCATTTCAGTAAATAACAAATTATGTTAGTGAATGTGGTCGCTGTGGCGTAGTGGTTATGCGTTGGACTGCTACGCAGTGTGTCCGGGGTTCGAATCTCGGCACAGGCAAAATCAAAAAGTAGAAAAAAGTAGAATATGGTAGATTCTCGTGCTGAAAATGTAACTCATACGCTCCGTTGGCAAATTTATTTGCGAATTTCACTTTGAGAGCTAAAACTATAACTTGCTAAGTTTGATTAATTAAATTATAATTATATGTTTTCTACTGTTTCATATTACTTTTACTTTACTTTTAATGGCATAACAGCCCATGGAGGGCCTAGGCCGAGCTTTTCGCTTTTCGCATCCACTCATGTTGTGCGTGTTATATTTGTACATGAATGGAAGGAACCTACAGTTTAATGCCGAATCCGAACGGCGAAGTGAAAAGCTTTTCATAGGCAATTTTTACTCTTGTAGGTTTGCCATTGCCTGCCACGAGGTGGTGCCGTGTAGAAAAATTATTTTTTCTACTTTTCGATTTTGCCTGTGCCGATATTTGAACCCCGGACACTCTGCGTAGCAGTCCAACGCACTACCACTACGCCACAGCGATCAACTGTTTCATATTCCTTATTTGTATTTTAAAATTTACGGATGTTGTGTATAAATCTGGGATACGGGATACTTATGGGCTGGAGTAAAGCTTGGAGGAGGATTAACATAAAAAACCATTTCTTACTTCCGACTGTACATAGCAAATAGCTATACCCACGTAGTTAGATTCGAAAAATTTTGAAATGTCATTTCCCTCAAATCTTCGTTATGCAAAACTTAATTACATAATTTCACTTATTTCGGACACTCATTCTTCTTTCATTCCAAGATGGTTTTGAAATTTCGCTTCTATTTCAGATATCACTAGCATCGATGATTTACTTATGCTATAATTGATATTCCATAGTTCCGTAGTAGAAAAGTTTGACATTTTCAGAAAATAACTGAGCACTTACTATACACAAAGAACGGAAGATGGCATATGCATATTCATTGATTTCTCTCTCCCACACATACTCTATACATACGTATGGATCGGTGACCGACGCAACCGCTTTACACGAAAATATGTAATGAGCCGCGTATATCCAAATAGGCATTCTTTACAACTACAGATATGGAATCATCAGCTGTTTATTGATTTAATATGTACTGATTAAGTAAGTTTATTTTGATGTGTTCCAGAGAATCGGAAATGTTGAATAAATTATAATGTTCATTAAAATCTTAACATATTCCACGAAAAGGATCATTTTGAGCACAATTTGTTTAGCATATGCTAAGTTTAATAGGAATAAAATAACGAGAGGATATTCTATAGGGTATATTAAAGTTTATTTCGTTTAGTAAATATGAAGATGATAAAATGCCATTCAAAAGTTTTAAAAGAAATGTTATATTCAGCATTTTTCTTCTGCTTATCAATGTCGGTAGATTAATAAGTTTTAATCGATGTTCATACGGCGGAAGCTTCAATAGAGTATTCCAATAAAAACTCCTCACTGCAAAAATAAGAAATTGTTTTTTGCAATATCATTTATATTTACAACAAGAATAGTTTTTTTTTGTGCTTCTACTGCAAATTTATAAATAAATATTGATTTGTGGCCTTTTGTACTTAGGATGCGATATACATATGTATGTACAATTACTACTTTTGCACAACCAAAACTACATACTTAGCATGACCACAATAGGTAACTGAATGCCACTTGCCGCTTAAACTTTCAGAAAATTATTTTGAAGTGTAAATATCACTTGAACTTCCAAGTATGTAAGTAAGTTGTGAAGCACGAGCTAAACAAAGTAAAGTTTTTTTTTTTAAAACTCAAACCATGAACAAATATGTTGGTATATAAAAAAATTAAAAAAATAAATGTTAAATACCCAAAAGTATGCAATCAATCAGCAATCTACTGCAGAAAGGAACGAGTTAGTTGTGTATAAAAAATCAACAAGTGTCCAAAAGAAAAGTTGTTGTTCACAAAATGCAGCAAACTGTAATATTGTCGCATGCACATTGCACTGTGCATAAATCGAAAATCAACAAAACCTTGCTGCTAACATTCATTACGAATTAGCGGTGATGAAGCGATAACTACATATGAGGAGTACATATGCAGTAGCAGCAGCAGCTGCAACTCATTGAAAATGTAGCCGATATATGAAGTACTTTTGTACGAGTACTTTATGAAATGTGGTAGTTTCCTATTTCAAAGTTGATTTCACTTAATGGCAAATGCTTCTCAACTCATTTTGATATGTACTCGTACTTGTTTCTTTTTATTAGGAGATATCCTCATACCCACCCATAAATTAAATTCATTGAAGCTATGCGCTCAAAATTATGATGTTGATTTTCACATTACACGAAATTTAAAAGCCGGCATACAAAATGATAATATTTAATAGCAGATTCAAAGAAAAAAATGCCTTGTTTGAATGTCTGAAAGGATCCTCTTCATGTTAAATTAATATAATTCCTGGAGTCCAACCGATTAACCGGCATCGGTATTTGCTTAAAGTTATGGGCTCGGCATCGGTTTGACATCGGCCAATATTGATCGTTCAAGCTTTCTTTATGAAATTGGGGATTGCTCTTTTCCAAATCTGTAATTTCGCCTATGATTTAAATTTTAAATATACATAACTACCGATATATTTCCTACATTTATTTGGGTGCTTGATCCTGTTAAAGATCTCAAAAATGTTTCAATTCAAAGCAAACCAATAATTTCCTGGTAAATTTAGCACATCTTTGAAATTTAGTATCAACAAAAAAAAAAAAAGAAAATTAGTCTTTCAAGAGATGCAAATTAATATGTTTAACTTTTGCATAGTATTGAATTAGTTGGTGTATGTGACAGCATTGCGGCGGTCGGCGTCCACCAGGAGTTAGCAATCCTTTTTGCCTGCCTGCTTGTCAGCGTGCCTGCCATGTACGTTGTCAACATCCAACCAACGAACGGTAGTAACTCATAGTGACTGATAGCGGAGCTTGGTGTAAAGTTTCGTGAATATGATTTCAAGGTTGAGTGCACATAAACAAAATGCAGAGTGGAAAAGTAATTAAAACTTTTAGTCAAGAATTTTCCACTCACTCTCTCTCTTTTACTTGCATAGTCTAAGCAGACCTGCTGTCTCAATTTTGTGTACTTGTATCTCTCTGTCTCTCTCACTCTGTATCTCTCTACTTTTTAGTTCTTGTCCTATCAAAGTCACCGTTGCAACACATTTAGTGCTGCATACTTTAAATGACAAATTTATGCGGAAATGATAAAATTGTTGATAACTTTGTTGGATATAATCAACTGCGTCAGCGTCGTCATTGAATGGTTGATTAGTATTTGGAAATTTGTATTTCAATTTGTGGTTTAAATAGGAATTTCCTTTCCATTTTGGAAATTGACCAAAATTAAACCATTGTGTGGTTATCGCATATACATACAAAAACCAAAATAAAGAGTCCGTATTCGAATTTTATCAATTACTGCTACTTCAATATTGGAAGTTTATAATTGCAGCCAGAGGGAGCCGCCCTGCGAATTAAATAACAGAACAATTTTTAAAATTCCAATAATAATAAAATATTTGACACCGAACAATTCATTACTCAATGGTGATATTAAGCCTGGCTTATATTACAATATGATCTTAGGTCTGTTTTAAGAAAGCGCGTATATTTGGACATGGTTTGTCCACTATTCTGCGTGTTGAATTTCTAATTATTTCCCCGTATGAATTTTCGTTGGATTTTTACTTTAATTCTTTGTTTTTTGAGTTTTGGATAGTTTTCCAGTTTTATTTTAGGCCTGCCTTCTTATGGTTTTAAGTCTGTTCTTGTTTTCGTTTCTGGTTTGATTTTGGTTCCGAAAAGATCCTGAAAGGAGCCACAGCCAGAAGAGCAGAATTTTCGATTTAATTAAAAATTTATTCAAATCAACGTTTTCACCTTGCTTTGTTGAGAGCAATTTATGTATGAAATCCTTAAAGAATTTTACCATTTTAATATTTTGAAGATTAATTATTTTCGAATTGAAATCTCCTAGCAATGGTATAGGATTTTCAGAAATTATTTGTGGGTAAACCACACTTGCGCTTGAAATAACAAAAATAATAAAATACTTAAAATAAAGAATAAACCGAATGCATGTGACGTGTCGTGCGAGATATGTGCATGTATGAGAGGTGATGCATGGTGGTGGTGGTGGTGAGACAGAAACGGAATCAGTAAAAATGCTGCTGCATGAATGTGATTTGTGTAGCGTTAAATTGCATTTCAATTTTAATCGCATAAAGAGGACTTTAATTTCCGCTTGTCAAAGAATTGTATACGGCTGCTGCTTGCTGCTTGTGCTGCTACTACAACAAAAAATAATAAAGGGAAATTTTCTCGTAGCGCTAAGTTGATTGTCGGTGGCAGCAGAAAGCGAATGATGACTGTGATGTTGCTGATGATTATGGAAGTGATAGTTGGTGTAAGAGGCGACGAGGACGGCGTTAAGCGATTGCAAATATGAATGCAATTGGGGATTTTAACGCATCAGAATGTGTACGTACTAAAATACCAATACAGAAATAGCGGCAACAGCGGCAACAGCGGCAGCATTACATTATGTACATTGCTGTTGTTGTTGTTTATTGTAGCTAGTATTAAGCTGCTTCTATTCCCTTGCTACTGCCGGCACTTCAAGTGAGCACATGCAACACAAATTCCATTTGTCCAGTTTTGATGTTTCGCCTGTTTTCATGTTGAGTGTGAATAGCAGTTTCAAGTACACACACACACATACACACCCACACACACACACACACACACACACACACACACACATACAAAAGTACATTCATTTTTACAATACAATTATGCCTGAGGCCTGCTGAGCGTAAACGGACCAAAGAGGCAAGACGTTTTAATCCGCCGCAAAAGGATAATGCACGCGTGTACTCATGTGCATTAACGCGGACAAAATTGTTGGCGATGATGCTCGAGATTATGATGATTGCTGCGTTCGTGACGGTGATGAGAAGGATTCCAGCGATGAACCGCACAAGCACATTCACCTACAGTTACATGTTTTGTGCATATGTAGCGTAGTAGCATCACGTGCGATTTTGAATATGGTAGACTCTCGTGCTGAAAATGTAACTCATACGCTCCGTTGGCAAATTTATTTGCGAATTTCACTTTGAGAGCTAAAACTATAACTTGCTAAGTTTGATTAATTAAATTATAATTATATGTTTTCTACTGTTTCATATTACTTTTACTTTACTTTTAATGGCATAACAGCCCATGGAGGGCCTAGGCCGAGCTTTTCGCATCCACTCATGTTGTGCGTGTTATATTTGTACATGAATGGAAGTGACTTATAGTTTAATGCCGAATCCGAACGGCGAAGTGAAAAGCTTTTCATAGGCAATTTTGACTCTTGTAGGTTTGCCATTGCCTGCCACGAGGAGGTGCCGTGTAGAAAAATTATTTTTTCTACTTTTCGATTTTGCCTGTGCCGATATTCGAACCCCGGACACTCTGCGTAGCAGTCCAACGCACTACCACTACGCCACAGCGATCAACTGTTTCATATTCCTTATTTGTATTTTAAAATTTACGGATGTTGTGTATAAATCTGGGATACGGGATACTTATGGGCTGGAGTAAAGCTTGGAGGAGGATTAACATAAAAAAACATTTCTTACTTCCGACTGTACATAGCAAATAGCTATACCCACGTAGTTAGATTCGAAAAATTTTGAAATGTCATTTCCCTCAAATCTTCGTTATGCAAAACTTAATTACATAATTTCACTTATTTCGGACACTCATTCTTCTTTCATTCCAAGATGGTTTTGAAATTTCGCTTCTATTTCAGATATCACTAGCATCGATGATTTACTTATGCTATAATTGATATTCCATAGTTCCGTAGTAGAAAAGTTTGACATTTTCAGAAAATAACTGAGCACTTACTATACACAAAGAACGGAAGATGGCATATGCATATTCATTGATTTCTCTCTCCCACACATACTCTCCTCCTTTCCCTGGAGGCGAACTGTTTCTCTCTTCTAGAATCTATAACTGAACAGTACATAGCGGGAAATTAAATTTGGTAATCGATTTCTGCTTTTAGCCAATTCAATTTTATGGTATTTACTGATTGTGAAACTAAACTGCAAACAAAATAGCTTATTGTTATTGTTTGCGCTCGTTGCTGCTGCCGCTGTTGCTGTCGCTGCTGCAGTCGCTGCTGCTGTTGATGTGGCATTTCCTTTGTTTTTCTCATCGACCATTGTGCTGTTGTTATTATATTTGTTGGCTTTCTGTTTCGTTCGGTTGGTTTTTGTTTTGATTTTATTTTGTTTTTTGTTTAGCTTAAGTAAGTAAGTGCTTTGACATTTTTCGTCTGCATGTTGGCAGCATTGGTGCGGGTTGCTGCTATTTTGTGCGCCATTTTGTGTCAACATATTTATGCTTATTGGGTTCTTTTATGTATGGGTATGCATTTGCACATTTGCATGTGCATATCATGCAAACAATTTCGATCATGGAAAAGCACATCTGCGATAACCGCTGAAGACTCAAATCAATATCATCGTTCATGGTATAGTTGTCGCCCTTCCATTGGGTTCACGTCCGACTTTGCAGGCAACAGCCATTAACGTAAGTGAGGTACGCACAAGTTTTGTCGAATGCTCTTAAAGAGTGTTCCTTCTTTCACTTTGAGTATTGTGAACTGTGAAGATCTTGAATGTAGTGTAAGTTTTTCAGCATAAATATTTATCGTTAGAAAGTTGTAACTACAAACCTACAGATGAGCTGGGCATATCTAAGTATATATGGATATATGTGCGAATGCAAATATGCATGTGTGAGTGTAAATATGTACACTGCTCTCCACCATATTTTTTGCAATTTTAATATGTAGAAAGCGCAGTTTTATGCTTATACATAAGATTGGTAACATTTGTTGTTGTTGGTACACTTGCTACTGATGTATGAAATCACAAATTTCACGCTGCACCTACCCCGAATTCGCCAATTTTCACACTTCACTGAATTCTTATTTTTACGTTTCACTTTGTTTTCTACTTCATTTGGCTGCTGTCGTTCATAAAGTCAACAATACAATTTGCGTTTGTCATGTTTATTGTCTGATTGCATATATTGTAGATTGTGCATAAAAAGGGCGGATCCAGGAGGGGTAGGGAGGTGCGGCATTCACCTACCATCAAAATGGCGTAACTAATTTGGTGTCTTTAGGTAACAATATTTAAGGTTAGGTTACAGTGGCTGGCCTACAGTTTGGCCCGTTGTAATACCACATGGGCTGTATTCACAGTTACCCCAATCTATCTGGAACCTCAACTGAAGGAGAGTTAGATCATTTGGTAGTTTTGGTTAACTTTTCTAAATCCTTGATTCGTTTACCTTGGTCAAGGTAAACGATAGATAAATAAAAAAAGGTGGAAAATAGGTTCCTCCTCCCTCTCACCGAGGCAGCTCCTGCAGAAATAGTAAGCTGCTTGTTCCAATCTACTGGCATGACTAAGTATCTATCAGACAATGTCCAGTGACTATTGCTACAATATTTCGGATATATTTTTTTTGTGGGTTTGTGTGTATGTGTATGTTTCTCTCCACCTACTGGTTGCAATGATAATTATTTGGCTCTGTATGTTAAATTTGCCAGCTACCACAGGTATACGAGGGTTCTGGACTTCGTGAGAAGTATTGAATGTTATGCCTAGTCTTGTTAGCTGCACAGTTTTATAATACCCCGCGATATCACTATGAGTCGATCCTCAGGCATCCCCATCCACCCTGACGTCCAGTTGGGATAATTAAAAAAAAATTATAGGAATTCCGGGGCTGAATACCCTCTCTGCCTATTCCTGTCTGGTAGAACTAAGCGTGATAAACTAAACCTGATATCGAAAGAAGTCTTTGCTAGAGTTAGTCGAAATCTTTGGGAATTGTGTTACTCGTATGTTGGAGTATCATAGAGTGCCCGTTTCTAGAGTGAGCCGTTGCACAGTGATTCGTTCCATAGACAAAATTCAAAATATTCATAGTTTCAAAATCAAACAAATTTAGTATATGAATTTTAAAGGTAACAATCCAACTATGAAAACACCAAAAAAAAAAATAATAGGTGTGGGAGTTTTTTAGTAGTTTGAGTAAAAAGTTTGTATCTGAAAAATATGTTTTTAATGATATCCTGCCGAAAGTTCCAGTTTTTGGAGTTATTTTTTAATCAAGATTTGAAAAGCTAAAAATTCTGCATAATATGTGAAAATATGCCCCTGGAGGTTTTCTCAATATTAGAAAGCACGCACCTTTCTTATTCGGAATATGCTAAAATATTTTTCGATGTATTCCGCAGTTAGGAAATAATCTAATTTCAAAATGGGTTAGAACACGTTTTATTCGACAAAAATTGGCATTAAACTTTTTTTGTTATACCTAAAAGTATGCAATCATGTTGAAAAATAAATAAAATTTATAATTTTACATTAATATCAAATTTAGTATTCTACCATTAAAGGTTTACAATAAAAATTATTTTATTTTCCGAAAAGTCCAATATCAACATAACGAAATACTTATAACTCACTATTCCACTATACTTATAGCTTGCCAAATAAGACGAAAATTGTAACTTTAAGCATAGTTTGTGGCGAAATCGAAACAGGTTAATTGGAATTGATTGAGTTTAACATCCTAAAATTTACTAACACACGAAATTTCATTGAAAGCAGAGTGCTCCTTCTAATTTCGTTCCGTCGTTGTATGGGATTAAATCACTGTGCGATGGTTGGTGAGATTGTGTTTAACCTTCTGGTCACAGTTTTTTCTGTATACTTACCCGCAAGATCCGAGGAGAGCAGATGGAGAATGGTTTCTAAGGCATTGGAAGCTGCAGTTCTGAGCGCACTTGTTGTCATTAGACACGCAATTCTACGCACCTTAGCTAAATGACTGCAGTGGGCCTCCTTTTCCAGGGATGCTCACCATACCATTACATCGTTAAGCAGTGTGACTACAGCTCTGTAAAGCCAGAGAACTGCGTTAGGCACTTCTGAAGCAGTAAAGCGCGGCTGTGGCTTTTTTTACACCTAGCCATATATTCTATAAGTGATTTAAACACACACACCACATAAGTCCCATAAGTACTCGCTTTGGTAGGTATATCTACCTAAATAACGAAGCACATAAAAATGATTAACATGAATAGCCCTGTCTGGCCGATCTACCAAATTTCGTAGTAATTTCTGGTACAAGGAAATGGTACAAGGATATGAAAATTACCATGTCTACATTCTATAACTTCGTAGTAGAAATTTTTATTGGTGAATTGTACTCATTTACTCTCCCTCTTTCCTCCTCTCTCTCGTTCTTTTACATTACCTACTGTAACCATGCAAAGAAACTTAAAAATTTTATTTCTTAACATTTATTGCCATTTTAAAAATAAATAAATGAAAGCAATTTATTTTTGAATGTTATCAATGACAAGAACAGCGACAACAACACAATAACAATAAAGGCAACAACAAACAATTCCTTTACAAACATTAAATTATTTAAGGACAAATGAATACAAGCAGGCACAACAACAAGAGCAGACAAATACCTCCAAATAATTGAAAATGGTTCAGGGTAGATACTCAAAAGAAGACGGGGAAAAAACAAAAATTGAAGCAGACTTTTCTCGCAAAACAACAATAACAGCACCGTGGAAAGGCCCAGCATTTCAAGAAGTCATTGCATTTAATCAAGATTGCAAGGTAGCAACATAAAAACAGCAACTTTCTCAACAATTGCAAAGAAAATATTTTTTCCCTTCTAACAGCAGGAAGCTGAATAGAAGGAGGGGGAGGGGGGTGGGGGAAGGAGAAAGAGCGCGAGAAGGAGAGAGGAAAAACTTGAGTAGGCTCCTCCAATACCAACTTACAATAAATAGATGATAGTGAAATCAATGCTTATTGCTGCTGTTGCTGCAGTTGTTGTTTTCAAACTGAAACTGAAAAATGTTGCATTACATTTTTTTCCCCTTAGTTTTGTATTTGTTAATTTTTTTAAATGGAAACTCCAATGGAACAGCTGCTGCAGCCGGTGCCGCATTTAACATGAAGCTGAACTGCAACTGACAGCAATAGAAAAATAATATCTTTAGAGTTGCAATGTTGCAAGAAGAGGGAGAGAGCGAAAGAGAGAGCGCCAGCGTATCGTTACATTATGTTACGATATTTTGGCCGGAAGTACAGCTGCACAAACTTTGCAATCATCCCATTTGTCATTTCCGTTCTATGGTATTCGGCAATTGTTGTTGTTAGGACCATTTACTATAGCTGCTGCTGCTGTTGTTGCCATAGCCGTCATCATTGTTAGAGCCCGCGGTGGCCGTGTTGGCCGTGGTGATAACGGTGTTGGTTGTGAATGGTTATTGATGTTGCCTCGAACTTTGTACATTCACATTCATAGCAGCAGCAGCTTATTGTCTGACGAACAACAAAACAATATGGCAAATGTTTAGAGTTTCGTTTAGTTAAACTTTTATAATTTCATTACAAAATAGCAGCAGTACGCTTTAATTTAATTGCTTTAATTTAAACACTCGTGTTTTGAGTTAGTTTCTCAGAGAAATCGAGGAGTTTCAAAAGCAGAATATATCTATATATAAGTAGTTATGCTAATATACTTCAAGAATATTTGTGACCGTGTAGGCTTGCCTTAATTTACTTAAGTTTTACATATTCAGCCTCACATGTGGGTCATGGTTATCGCCACAGCATCGAAGAAAGGTCTCAGAACACACAAATCTCTATTTGTCTTTTTTGAGTAAAAATAAAGTGGTTCCCATAGTTAGACCTAACAAACTTTCTAAAGTTCAAATTCTCATGCATTTCAGTATTTTGGCCACGAAACCCGAAATATGCAACATAAATGATAAAGACTATCTTTGTCCTCTTAAGAGTGCCGCACTACGCACTACAGCAAAACTTAAACTTCAGATTAAATCAATAGGTAAGTATTTCAATCAAAGACAAAGACAAAGACACACAAATTTTTGAATTTCATACACAACTGCATTTGCCATGATATGGATACAAGATTGGAAGCAAACCACTTATTGGATTGCCTTAAGCCAATATAACTTCAAAAAGAATTAAACTTAATAAATTGCATTCAATCTGATTGTTACGATGATGAAGATGAACCCATCGTTTTGCTTGAAGTCTGTAAAAATGCTAAATACAATGCGGCGTATTTATTGAATACTTATATAAAACGGAATAAATCGTTGTAGTGCGTCATGTGGAATCTCTCATTTGGATATCCTTGGGGTGAAATTAAGCAGCTAAAGTAATTAGTTCTCTCTCTTTCCTTCTGACAGACAGATTTGAGTGATAGCAATCGAATCGAATCGCTTCCCAGCGGAAAATTCATTATTACGTTATCGATGATATCACCATTATTACTATATAAGGGGTGGTTTTTTTTTAGAAGTGTGGTTTTCAATCTGGCAATACTTTTTTCGGAGTTGGTCTTGATTTATGCTCAGTTTGATTTGCCATTTCATAATGAATAGACTTACTCCTGAACAACGATTGCAAATGGTGTAAATTTATTACCAAAATAATGGTTCGGTTCGCGCGATTTTCACAAGAAAATTTTGTTCAGCGATGAAGCTCACTTTTGGTTGAAGGGGTACGTTAACAAGCAAAATTGTCGCATTTGGAGTGATCATAATCCACAAGCCATTGTTGAGACGCCGTTACATCCTGAAAAAGTCACTGTTTGGTGTGCTCTATGGGCAGAGGCAATCATTGGTCCATATTTCTTCAAAGATGAAGCCGGTCATAATGTTACAGTTAATGGGGAACGCTATAGAGCCATGATTAATGGCTTTTTCGTGCCTGAATTGTGAATTGGAGGATGTTGATGTGGACGACCTGTGGTTCCAACAAGACGGCGCTACATGCCATACAGCCATACAGCCAACGAAACAATCAATTTATTGAAGGAAACTTTTGGTGAGCGCATTATCTCGCGTCGTGGGCCTGTGGCGTGGCCTCCAAGATCGTACGGTTTAACACCGCTGGACTTTTTTTTGTGGGGTTATGTGAAGTCGCTTGTCTACGCCGATAAGCCAGAGACGATTGACGCCTTGGAAGAGAATATTCGGCGCGTTATTACTGACATACGGCCCCAATTGCTGAAAAAGTGGTCGAAAATTAGGCCACTTGCCCTAAATCGTTTTTAAAACATAGTGGCAAATCCTATTCTTTATAATGAAGCTAAATTCTTGGCTATAACATTAAATTATATGCGTTTTATTTCTTTTTGAAAACCACACTTCTAAAAAAAACAACCTGTAGTATTCAGACCGTACCTCCACACTTTTCCATCCTATTTTCACATCACTTTGGCACAGGAGTAGCCTTCACATCACTTTGACACAATCAATCGGTTCGTTTCCACTTATAAGCTAAGTGGGATAGTATATATTTTTCTATATTGCAACACCTCTTGGCATTCAATGACAAACCTACAAGAGTAAAAATGGCATAAGAAAAGCTTTTCACTTGGCCTTTCGGATTCGGCTTAAAACTGTAGGTACCTTCCATTCATGTACAAATATAACTCTCACAACATGAACGGATGCGAAAGCTCGGCCTAAACGCTGCATGGGCGGAAGAATAAGTGTGCACCAACATATCTCCCTCAAGGAAAACATGATTTCCTTATGTATTTTGCCATTCTAAGCATGATGGCGTTTTTCAGTTTCCTCTGAGTGCAAGTAACAAAGGTTTCCTCTTCTCTGGTTCCTGAGATAAGTAATTACAAAAATTTTGTTTATTTCTTCTAAAAATATCTTAATAAATATTTCAAAACTTGTAAATACTACCGGCAGTTTACTTACCATTTTGGAAAGTTCGCGAGTGTATGGATTGGAATTACATTAGATTTGAGTAGTTGATGACGAGGAAATAAGTCGCATTCATATTTTAATATTTTTGGAAATTAATGATAAACGAGATTTAGTAAAAACTCGCCTAACAGGACAAAACAAAAAAATTCCAGCTAAGCTACTGGGCATGTACCCACACTTTCCTTTCCATTTCATATGCAAAAATCCATGCCCGAAAGATGAAGTGAAATTTTTCGCATAGTGTAATAAATATGGAATGCATCACAAAATTTTAAATTCCCCGTATGAAAAATTCCTCACAGAACTTTTCATTCCGGAGAATTCCCCTCGAGTTGGCATTCTTGATATCGACATATAGTCGGTGTTTAGGCTTGTAGTCATAATTTTAAGATTCATTATGTTTAAGGTTATTTTTTGTAATCCTGGCAACCCTTACCAGCTCGATTTTCCTTTCGTAAGGTTTGGAGAGAATAGCGGGGATATTTCGGCAATCTTTAGACATTTTACCGAAATGTTTAAAGAATTTTATTAGCAAACAACCCAACATTTCGAAGACCCATTACCCGACATCGCTACTCAAAGCATTAAGGAAAATCGAGGTGGAAAAGGTACGCCCCAATTATATTTTGATAATAAATAAATCTTGATAGATCGTTTACTGCTGCTTTTCTTTTTTCGTACCGGAAAACTGATTTGATTTGACCGTTCTCATTTTGAGATGGAGACTTTTCTGAGAAACTGCTTGGTGGCTATTCCCCGAGATTGACATAACTTCATATCACCGCAGATGTGAAAGGCAAGTTCACGATGTAACGACCTTGATTAGTCGGTGTTGCCAAATCTTGGATTCAACCAATTTATCGACTAGCTTAAATCAGTTGGTTATGTGGGTTGTCACTGTGATGTTCGATCACGTCACATTTTTCTATCGTGCTCGGCCTGTTGGTTACATTAAGCTTGTTGCAGAGTTGATTTTGGACGAAAAGGAGATTTTTTTTTCAATACTTGTTTGTACGCAATGGCAACACTAAATGGTATACCAGCAAACTTTAAACAATTTCAATATCTCGCAATGATGCAAAACCATTTGCATCGTCAATACCGCTAATATAGTGTATTAATAATTTTCATAGTTTTATAAAGAATAATGTCCACTTTTAACTCCTAAAAATATTGGCAGCCTTTTCATATTGTTTTGTTCATTTGTTCTTGTAAAATAACTCATTGCCACCCTCGTACTGGGAGTGTTCGGTGCTCATTACATTGATCATATCGTGGTCGTTGTAAAACAATACCATGGTGTTCGCCGATACCATGGTGTTCGCCGAGCAGAATCTGAATTGAACCTCGGCCTTACGGGGTTGATATGAAATTTTTCGGTTCTCGATTCGCACCACATTACAATGTAAATGAAATTTCGAAGTAGCGTGTTTCTCAATTTACGACTACATTACGATCAAAGTACTTTTGTAGGGGAGCGGAACTTCCCTAAAGTGGGAGTTGCGTTCGATTACACTAGCCGCAAGAGCCAAAAAGTCTACAAGCGTCTAAGCGTAAAGGAACGCTTCGATGATATTAAATAAACACGCGAAAGTTTGATTTTAAGCGTCTGCTTTCTTTAATAGTTGAGTATCGAATGACCAAATAATAATTATGATAGTTGATCTTAACAAGTAGTGAGCGATAAAGGGAGATTACCGTTAAATGAGTGATAAAGTAAATGAAGTTGAGTGATCTCTCTTGATGCATTACAGTGATGGCAAAAATATAGTTAAAGTAAATAAATGCGTTTTTCACACAATATGTAAAGAAGAAAAAGGATATTAACAATAACATAGAATGAAAAGTGATGAGCATATATATATTATGTAAATAATCATAATATTAACAATCAGCGCCGTTACACTTTGCATTTTTTATCATTTATGTAGAAATCATCTATGATTTGCTGAGTGGTTAGTTGAATTTACTACTGGGTTTTTGTTGTTGTGAACAAAAAACATTGTACCCTAAAGTATAAAAATGTGTGAATATTGGTAATTTTGTGATTGATTTTAAATACGTAATATATGAAAGTTTGTAGAATATAATACATACATATGCTAAAACTGATGATAAGATTTTCGTAATTCAATTAAATAATTGATTGTTAGGTGTTCATATTTAGCTGTTCATATACTTATTTTAAAGCAATCATATCTCAGAAATCTTATTTTGATCTATGTAAGTGGAATACACTCATATCTTTTCCATGAATTCAGTAGCCGTACCATATATGCAAATAAATACATGTACTCCTTCATCATCATCTCCATTATATTACCACATCGATATTAATCAGAATAGTTATTTGCTTTTACAAATAATGGAGAAAAATAAATAAATAAAGAATGTAAGATGGAATTGTGAAATGTTGAGCGATTTACAATGGCATTTACAATGGTAACAATTCAAAAGTTTGGCTGAAGTGAGGCGGCGACCCCATGAGTGGCTGCATATGTACATACTCGTCAATGCTTCTATGAAAGTGTGTTTACTTATGTCTAGTGTGGGAGAGATGCATAAAGTTTGCTACAATGAAACTTTATCATTCTTTCATTTCAAAAATGTTTGCACTAAAGTAAACGATTTTGCGAAAGTTTCGATTCGGAATATTACATGTGTAGAACTCTTATGTACATATGTATTATGCAGACATAAGAGTACATAGAAGTAAATAGGTAGAACTTAAGTAATATTTTATAGGTCTCATGGAATATAAATGTTTGCCAGGTTATCATTCTAAAATCACAATCTTTGTGCATTTATTGAAGTTTAGGATAGGTTAAGAAAGGCGTGTTTGGATCAGCTCAACACTTCCACTCGGAGACCTGTAGACTGCTCCACTCAGTTATAACCGAAGGGCTGTTCATATTGAACCATCATATTAATGCGGAGATATCTGATATCTCTAATTTCGTTATCTCTGTTAGACCTGCAAAGAATCTCGACCTCATACAATGAAGTCTTTTCTTTTGCAGTCTTGGACATAGATATATTATCGTAATATATTTGTCAAAATCATTGACATCGCTTGTTGATTTAATCCAGAATCAAATCAACCTTAGATTTGGGTTAACACATTGTCTTGTTGTTCAGTATTTTGAAAATCGCTTATTTGCTAGAAAGACTCATTTTCGTAGATATTAATGATTACGATTTATCTACCGAATTTGGATCTACTTTCCTTAGTTATTAGTTAGTATACATTCTGAAAAGTACCGGGAAACGTTCATTTAAAACGCCAATTAAAAGGGAATGTAAAAATTGTTTTTGTCGCTAAGTTGGCACCACTGCCTTCTATTCTAACGTGAGCGCGATCTGTTATTTAGTTTGTTTTCAGTGCTCGATTTTGTCAGTATGTATTGCCAATAGAATTTCGTGTGCCGAATCTCTGAAAATGTTACACAACACTTACGGTGAATGGACTTTATCACAAACACGGGCATAAGTGGTACCAAGTTTATTGAAAGAAAACTCATGGATTTTGCAACGCGACAATGCAATATCTCGCAAGGCTGTCATTGTGAGCGGGTTTCTGGCCAACAACTCAACAAATATCATTGAGCAACCTTATTCACCTTATTCACCTAATATGGCCCGGCTGATTTCTTTCTCTTTCCAAAACTCAAATTACCACTTCGAGGCACCAGTTTTCAATCGATATAAAAGAGCATAATAAATAACTTATAACTTTTATACATTGGGTGTATCAACGACGTGTACTGGTGATCGTAATTCATGCGGAATTTACTATCCACCTGCGTCCTCCGCGCCTCAATCGAATGCAATTTAGAAATTACAATTTTTTTTTTTGAGTAAAATTTGTATAAGCTTATACTAGAATCTGAAAATTATTGAATATTATTCAAATATATCATCAGCACCCAGAACTTTACTATCTTTTAAATTGCTGCTGTACCAACACATTGACGATATAATATTATTGTGCGGTTGTTACGATTTCGCTTCCGGTTAAATTGACGGGTATGAATGCATTGATCCTTGCGTGCGTAACCTCACACGAATATACTTGAAAAACTTTCAAATTAAACATTGAACTGGTGCTCTAAAGGCAAACAGTGGGTCGGGTAATGCCGAAAGGAGGGATAGATGGTTGGTTGGAGAGAAAAAGACCACGCGAATATTGCAGCAGCAAAACTTTGTGCAGCGGCAATAATGGCAACAATAATAGCAAGCATCAGGCAGCAGAAACAGCCTGAAGCTATCATTTTCGATTGAGAAACTTTTGCGTTGAAATTCGATGTGCACACTGGCGCATGCATGAAAGAAAAAAGTGGTTAGAAAGAGATAGAAGTTCTGCGCTCTCTTTCTTACTAATTTACTTTTCTACTTGTTTACCTCGCACAATCATTTATGCTTGCGCCGCCTGTGTAAACATCCATGATGTAACTGAGTGTGTGTGTGTGCTAAAGAGAATTATATTAACAATTACTGGTAGTTTAATGCTGCTCTTATACTCTGTTGGTGGCCGTGGCGTAGTGGTAGTGCGTTGGACTGCTACGCAGAGTGTCCGGGGTTCGAATCTTGGCACAGGCAAAATCAAAAAGTGGAAAAATAATTTTTCTACACGGCACCACCTCGTGGCAGGCAATGACAAACCTACAAGAGAAAAATTGCTATGAAAAGCTTTTCACTTCGCCGTTCGGATTCGGCATTAAACTGTAGGTCCCTTCCATTCATGTACAAATATTATAACACGCACAACATGAGTGGATGCGAAAAGCGAAAAGGTCGGCCTAGGCCCTCCATGGGCTGTTGTGCCATTAAAATTAAGTAAGTAAGTTATACTCTGCAGCTTTTATCATTATTGGACCATACCATTGAATTGTACGGAGTTAAATCGAAAGAAATTTCTATTAATGCATATTAAAAAGATGGGTAAATTCATGAAGTTCCTTAAAATTTATATTGTCAATATTTGGCTGGACTTTGAATTAAAAATAACAAATAAAATTATTCATGCATTATATCAGTGGGCACAAACCATAATAGCTTAACCTGAGTTAGGATAAAATTGAGTTTTTAGTGCCATTTGTATCTTTTTTAAGATGGCAATTTTTGTAAGAAAGTTAGAAAAATAAAAAACTGACTACTGATTTGCAGTGAGGATTTGAAACTTTAAACTGATTTCCCCAAAAAACTGTAATACACACTTAGGCGGTTATGACTTGTGGCCACAGAATATGTACCATATGTACGCATGCAAATATTTCCTCTCCGTCTCATCCTTTCTCACTCCTATACAAAAATATTTTTCTGTCATTCAACAAGAAATTTAATTACACAGCTACATTTGATTTGATAGCGTTGGACATAAACATACACACACAAAGCACACTCACTCATAGACATTAACACACTAAATACAGGGTGAGGCAATTGGATTGCTATAAATCAAAATTTCCGTTTGATTTTTTGGCACCTGTGTGTAGAGAACTTGTTTTGAAAGGCTCAGCACAATGAAATCAAGGAAGTCTAAAAACGAAGCTTTCCTTTTGCAGGACCACTGGCTTTGGGGTATTATAGAATCGAGATGTTCACACCACAAATTATGTAAGTGTGGATCGAAAATGGCGGTGAGTTCTATAAGATCACATTCCATCATCATGACACGTTCACCGATAGCTGCAGCGCCGATATAAGCCGAAGAAAAAAATATTGAATTTAAAAACTTGTATTAAGTAGTTCGCATAGTTGAACTCCGATTAACCGTGGTTCTATTAACCAGCAACATTTATTAATCGGGATATTCAAAATGTTTAGTTAACCGCGATTGACTCTATTACTTATCCGTGATGGAAAATATTTCAAACTTTAAATATTTTTTATAATTTTTATATGCAATCACCCTGTACATGTGAAGTTACAACATGGGTAACAACATGCAACACATCATTGCATTGTACCTTGGAGGCCACATCCGTATCATATTCTCTCCTCTCTAATGGATATATTATTGAATTACTGGTGTACTTATGCACTTCCGGTATGTGTGTGGTTGGTAAGTAATATGTAGATACGATTTCGTTGTGGCCATTTGAGTCAGAAGGGGCGGGGGAACAATATTAATGATGAAAGCAGCACCAGCAGTGCCATTGGCAATAACTCTATCAACGTGAATTGTGCATCGGCTTTTCTGTTTATAATTGCATTGAAGGACAGCACTTAATCATTTAAAGTTAAAGGCAATTAGTTTTGCCATTTTTGTTTGTTCTTTTTTTGTGTCCTTATACATTGCAGAACTTATGAAAGTATAATTTAAATTGATTATGCATTAATTTATTATTAATTATTATAATATCTTATTTGTAATAATCTATCAAATTTTCAGATACTGACAAATATGAATTCAGAATAACAATTGGAAAATAATTGCATGAGTGGAAAATTGCTATTGAGATCTTAATCGTAACTTAGCCAAGGGACATTAACACGAAACACCACACCTTTTTTATACCCATACATACTCATAATCTCAAAGAGAAAAAATGGACAACAAATAGAGTCTGTGTCTGACTCTCAGGTGTAAATTTTTATATGTAAGTACTCCATCGTGTGGTATATACGAGGTATGATAAAAAAATAACCGTTATTTTAAATTTTTTTGAAAAGTATTTATTTATTCATCAACAACTAACTATCTTGTCCTCTTCAAAGTAATCCCCCTCAGATATAATACACTTATGCCAGCGTTTTTTCCAATCCTCGAAACACTTCTGAAACGCGCTTTTTGGTATCGCCAACAGCTCCTGTTTCGATTTTTCTTTTATCTCCTCAATCGTAGCAAAACGCTTTCCTTTCATCGGTGTCTTCAGTTTTGGGAAGAGGAAAAAGTCAGCGGGGGCCAAGTCCGGTGAATACGGTGGTTGAGGTATGATAACAGTTTTGTTTTTGGCCAAAACTTACGCACAAGCGACGTTGTTTTTACTTAAAATTTAGCAATTTTGGAACAATCTTCGTTGCCGCACGTTTCATGCCTAAAACATTCGTAAAAATTGCTTGGCATGAGCCGAACGATATACCGATAGTGATTCGACGATTATCCAAAATCATTTTCTTCACTGCGTCAATGTTTTCATCGGTTGTTGACGTGCTCGGGCGACCAGGACGAGCATCGTCATTGACATCTTCTCGGCCTTCCTTAAACCGGTTATACCACAATTGAACTTGTTTTCTGCTCATAGTAGAGTCGCCAAAGGCCACAGTCAACATTTCAAATATCCTTGCGCATTTAATTTCATTGAATACAGTTTCTTTGATCCATTTTTTCGAATAGTAAAAAAACGAAGAGCACACCAAAACACGACTAACCTTTTTATCTGTCAAAAGTAAACTGACAATCCAAAATGGTTGGTATTGCCAACATATATAACAGACATATGTACCAACATAACAGAAAAAAAAATGCGAAAATCGAACATACGTAACTCACGAAATAACGGCTATTTTTTTATCACACCTCGTACATAACTTGTTTTTGTAAGTAACAGGCGTAACCTTACTTAATCGCCTTCATTCGATGAAAACTTCGAGGTTTACAATCAATTTTTAATCATTTAGAATAGTCAGAGGGAACAGTCTATGGAACACTTATGCGGCAGATTGGGAAGGTTGGAGTGGCTTTCCTATAATAGAACATATGTACCTACTTTGGTCAGATTGGTCCTTTAACTTTTTGTAGTTTTTTTTTAACTTCTCTAGCTGCCTGCTGTCAGCAGATTCATAGTCAGCTAGGCTGGTGAAGAAGAGTAGACCTAGGGATGCTACGATGGCTACAATGTTATCTTCAAAGGCGTTCGCCATCGTTCGATGAAAGTCGATAAATTTTTTGCACAAAAAGCACGAGTTGAATCTGGTCGACATGTGGTTTCAACAGTATGGCGCTACATGCAACACAGCATGTGAAATAATTGATCTATTGAGAGGTGAGCTCGGTGAGCGTTTCGTGCCAGTGAGGTGGCTAAGGTTAGCTTACCTAAATCGAGTGATTTGACACCTCTGGCCCTTTTTTTTGTGGGGTTACTTGAAGTCACTCGTCTATGCTTATATAGCAGCGTCAATTGCCGTCTTGCAAAACAATATTTCCTAAATGCGTCATTATCGAGATATCAGCTGATACCTCAAAATTCGACATCTCGCGTGGGTCACTTACAACGTAGTCGGGGATCAAAATTTATATGAAATAATCTTTCAAAAGTAAATGACAACAAATGGTTTCTGTCTGTACGTATTTATTTTATATACTTAAGATACCTGTAGATATTAAATAATTGATGCACTACCACACATTGTCACTTGGGGACTTGACACTTTTCCATTACGTCACTAATTAATTTATTTATTTTCATTGAACTATTGGGAATTGTTTGCAAACTGATTTTCTAATAAATATTGATTGTCATGCTGAGCTGAAAATGTAGCTACATGCACAAGTAAGTATAAATTTGGGTGTGTTGTACACATATATTTACAAATTTTCACACATACATACATACATACATACATACATAAGTAGTATGTACCTTAGTGCACTTATTTGCAAATGTCGATAATTTCAACAACATTGTTGTAACTAACGACATTGAGTTGTTAATGTAAATATTTATTTTATAAGCACATATGTATATTAAAATTATTTTAATATTTGTGTCTCATCAATTATTTACAAAACTATTATATTAACTACTTCAATTAATTTTCAGCTCAAACTTACAGTTGCAGAGTATTTTCTTAACGTGTGTTATAGTCAGGTGCATAGATTATCAGCAGACAACAGACAACAAAGCTTTGAACTTCAAATGCACAGATAATTTTTAAGGTTCTCTAAGGGTCAACCTAAAATTTCAGTGAAAACATCCAGACCTGCGTATCAAAATATACCATAGTACTTATATGCATAAATTTCATATAGGCCCCCCCAAAAAAATGTTGTTCACTTCTGAGAAGAAGGTATTTCGGATAAGCAGGTAACTCAAATAATACTCTTTTACAGATTTTGAACAGTAAAGACGTACTTTAGTCGGTACCTTAAGTTTTATCTGTTGTTGAAATTAAATAAATTTTGATGGAATGGTGACACACCTTCCAGTTACAATTTTTGCTCAAAAAGTGAAAGTGAATTGCTGGACCAGCAATACCCAAAGCGACCAGATTAGCCTTAAGTACTGTGTGGATTGATGCTGTATATTTGATCACCTGGGAAAATACACAGAACATTTTGTGTTACTTGTGGGACTACCGGATCTCACAGAATATATGGCATGAGATCAACATAAATACATCCGTTACGAGTGCCACAGTTTGAAGTGGGGTGAAGTGGGGTGTCACATGACACCCCACTTCAAACTGATTCATAGGTTAGTTTTAATTTGGCAGCCATTAGTATCACACGTGTTTGGTGTTTCGCAATAAAATGAAAAAAGAACAATATCAATCCGTAATTTGCTTTTTATTTTTGGATGGAAAAACATGCGAAGAAATAGAAGCGAAGTTGGATGCTGTCTATGGGGACCCTTCACCATCTATGACAACCGTAAGATATTACATCTGTTTTTGTTGAAGAGCGCCCAGGCCGCCCGGCAGCCGTGGTTACCGAGGAAATCGTTGAAAAGGTCCACGACATGATTCTCGCTGATGGCCGAACGAAAGTACGCGAAGTAGCAGAGCCCGTAGGAGTGTCGTACGAAACGGTAATTAATATTTTACATGATAGGTTAAACATGAGAAAGGTGTCGGCCCGATGGGTGCTGCGATTGCTCACGGTGGGCAACAAGCATATACGGAATTGTTGCGGCCAAATTGCATGAATTGAACTACGAATTGCAGCTGCACCCACCGTTCTCGCCCGACTTGTCTCCCTGCGACTTCTTTCTGTTCCCCAACATGAAAACGTGGTTCGACGGGAAAAAATTCAGCTCAAACGAGGAGGTTATCGTCGAGACAGAAGCGTATTTTGCAGAATTTGACAAATAGTATTTTTTGGAGGGGTTAAAGAAATAGCAGAAATGTTGGGGAAAAAAAAAATTTTTCAAAAACTTGCCCCTTCATTCCTAACACGGGTACTTATTGATCTACCCTCGTACTTTTTAGGATTTTTCCTACTGTATGAGCATACAAATAAAATTTAATGTTAATCTTCACATCATATCTTTGAGGCTAGCTCACTCCCATTTTCCCTGAGCTAAGACTGAAGCATTGCTGATGTGCAGCGACCTCCTCACATGATATGAGCCTTGAAGAAGTTGGAAGTTCGTTGTTACAGTTCAAACTTAAAAAATTCTAATTTGTTATATCGCGTTTGGAACTTGAAGCAACAAATCAAACTAAGTCGTATCTAAGTCCCCGAACGCAAATTTATATTCTGAATGCACCTCAATGTCGCAATACGAGTTGGAAAGAAGTCAATCAATGAAGCGTTTTAGTCGGTGACAGAGATGAAATTTTATTCTGCATATGGGATTTAGGATTTTGATACCATGTTGGCACACTGCAGAAGCGTCTCCATCATTCAAAGTAATTAAGTATATTGGCATGCCTCTTGGTAGAAACTAGTGAATACATCATTATTATAAAAAACATATGCGATTTTTTCTAAGTACAGAATCAACATATTACAAAGCAAATCATCTACATATTGTTGTACACATTTGTTGAAACCTTAAATACCTTCATAAATCCATCGAAAGTTTAATGCAAATACTGGAAATGCCGCACATACTTAAATAAGAAAAGTAAATTCATCTTAAGATTCGATGGAATTTCTGCTTGAGACATTTGTCTCAAACCAAATCGATTTTCATTGTGTGCTTTTTCTTAGTTTTTTTTTTAATTTTTATTTTCAGATATTAAGTTGAAATTGTTTATTTGTGTTTATTTAGGCTTATAGCCAAACAAAGACAAAGACAACAACTATAAAAAAGAAAAATAATAAAAAGAGAAAATAGATAAATTCTGTCACACACGCACAAACGCCCAGAACATAATGCAAAAAAAAAAAACATATTTACAAACTACTATGCTATCACTATGGAATGCTACCTTCGTGCCTTCCTCCCTCTGCTTACGGCGAACGCTCCCTAGCCGACCCATTGACCTCTGTTTGCACCCAACGCCCCTTTCGCTTCCTCTGCAATCGCAACTACTTATGCTGAAAGCGTTTCGATTTTACTTCCATTTTCTTTTCGATTTTTTTTTCTTCAATTTGATTTTTCATTTCCGTTGCAAACGAGTGTGCATGTGAGCGCATGTGTTTGTTAGTGTGTGCGTGCGAGTGTGTGCTAGTAAGTACATTTGTGTGTGTATATTATTTGCACACACACTTGTATATTTGCGTTGATTTTATTGTGAAGCGCCGTCAACTTTCAATTGATTGTAGTAAGTTTGCAACATTTACTTTTCATCTTCAGCTATTTCTTCAGCTTCTGCATCCTTCCTTTCCGCTTCTGTCTCCTCCTCTAACCTCTCATTTGCCATTAGACTCGTATTATGAGTTTTCTTAGGTACTACATATTTACTTCTTATTTTGTTTATTTTTGAAATTCAACACAGTTTTCTGCATTTCGTTTCGTTACGTTACGTTACGTTACGTTACGTTTTTAGTGAAAACTTCCTTTTACTTCCTTCTTCGTTTTCGCCTTTTGCTACGTTTTCCTTTTCTATTTTCCTTGTTTTCTGTGATTTCCCTTACAAAATGCCAACAAAATATCACAGTGTGTGCAACTGTATCGTATTGCATTTGTGTGCATGAATGTGACTCTGGTATGTATGTCTGTATGTGTGTATATGTGCATTGTACATCTATAGATATTCATCGATATAGTCGTGTGCATGGTGCTGGTTTCTTGACTACTTCCTTTTGCATTAAGTTCTATGGGCACATACACACACTAATAAACAAACAAATACACATGTGAGTGTATGGCGTTGCTATTGAACACTGATATCCTTGCAGCAGGCATGGCAAATGTCCTGCCATTTCCAAACATGAAATGTGTGATTTTTTGTTTCTTATTTGTGTTGTTTCTGATGTTGTTGCTGTTTTTCCTGCTGCCCCTGTCATCGCTCATGCTGTTGTTTCCATTGTTTGTTTGCATTTGAAGTTTACTATTGGTTCAATTTTCAATTTGATTTGAAATTTTTTAACCCAACAAGTAGATTTTTTATTTTGTCAATCATTTGTGTGTTTGTCAATGCGAATATCCTGTGTTTATGCATTTGTATGCAAATATATTTAGTTTTTATTTCTTTTTGCTTTTGAACCTTTCGATTTTTGAAAAACTGCGAAAAATTTCTATAGATATATTTATTTTTTAAATTTTTTTGTTTTTTATTGGTTAAATGCACATATGTGGTTTAGATTCTTTGTCTAATTTTTTTCGGAAGTGTCCTTGATAACTGAGTATTAATATTGATAATTTGAACAATGAATTGATTTCAATTATTGAATCACTGATTGCAGAATGGTCAAATAAAATAAAACCAAAACGCAAGTAAACAAAATGTAAATGATTGATTCAACAAAGTAACTTTTTTTTTTGATTACATAAAAATTTATAAACTGTTGACTCATGGCGATTTTGCAATCAGGGATTCAATTAAATAGTAGCATTTATTATTTATACTTAGTAGGGACATAAATACTGTTACAACATTGAACACACCCATTCCAATAGTAGAATTGAATATACCCTTTTATTACCACATGGTTTATGAAAGCTAGCGTCTATAGCGTTAGTCTGTAACGTCTGAATTCAAAATTGTGTCAGCTTTCACCATGAAGTGGTCAGATAATGAGAACCGTATCGCTGTTACAACACTTTTTAAGTGTGAAATGAAAAAAGGCTGTACTTTCAAAACGCTCCGACCACTCGGGATTAGTCGCATGTCGTCTACCGGTGTATAAAACTGTTTGAGGAGACTGTAGATATCAAAGACCGCCACAGGTCAGGTTCGCACGCCGCAAATCATCAAAGCCGTCAAATTAAGAATTCAGCGAAATCCCGTGAGATGAATATCACGCAAAAGTCCATGAATCGAATTATTAAAAAAAACTTAGGACTTGGTGCCTTCAAACGTCGTACCGGGCATTTGTTGACTGCAGCTTCGGAAAAAAATAGGGTAGAACAATCCAAATGTCTTTTGGTGAAGCACGCTGATATCTTGCACATAAGAATCTTGTTTACGAATGGAAAAATTTTTACCGTGAAAGAAAAATTTAACAAGCAAAATGATGGGGTGTATGCACGGTCATCTAAGGAAGTATCTGAACTGATCCCACGGGTCGAAAAGGGTCATCACCCAGCTTCGGTCATGGTGTGGTGGGATGTCTCTTACGAAAAAGTCACTGACTTGTATTTCTGCGAACAATGGGTCAAAACTTCGGCCAAAGTTTACAAAAGAAACCGTTTTGGCAACCACTGCTGTGAAGCCACTTAAACATTCTCTGTTCCAAAACCAGATGTGGACTTTCCAGCATGATTCTGCGCCAGCCCATAAGGCTAAGACGACCCAGACCTGGCTTCAAAACAATTTGCCAACTTTCATTTGCTCTGAAGAATGACCGTCTGGCAGCCCTGATCTGAACCCACTGGATTACAAATTATGGACAGTTTTAGAGGGCATGGTTTGCCACAAAAGATACTCCAACATTGATCCTCTGAAGACTGTTTTGATTCGTGCTGTCAGCACTTTTCCATGATGTTATAAAGAAGACATAAAGAAGGATATACTAGAAGACGCAGCCGTGCGATAAAACCCGAACAATAAATTTTAGATGGGAATATGAAAGATAGCGATTTGTAGAGGTTCGTTTGCAAGGAAGAAAGAGAGAAATCGAAAAGATTTAGAGATAAAGGGAGAGTGAATAGACAAATTAGAGACCGAGAGGACTACATACATATATGTATGAATGAATAAAAGAACGAGAGAGAAAACCAGCGAGAAAAGATATGGTGAGAAATTATGAAGATCAGCAGAGAGGTATATGGAGAAAGAGTAGGGTTAAAAGATTGAAAATTGAGTCTTTCAAAAATTTAGCAAGACATCTCTTTAAAATATTCATTTATAGCTGATTACAACTCTTATGTAGTCACACAAAATGACCTAAGAACTGTAGTGCATGAATACACGATAATGAACAGTGTATGCATATTACAGTTCATTCATTGCGTTCATGTTGTCGATAACAATCGTTGACACCAATCAATTCCATTAGCAATTTTCGATTTGTACATTGCTCTCATTTAAACATGTACACATATAAATACATCCATACTATCAGTGGCGTAGCCAGGTAGGGTGACACCCGGGACGTACCTAAATGGTGTCACCCTATAATACCCCTCTGCCCTCTTCTTTTGAAAGAATTATACTATGTGTAGGTATGTACGATAATTTTTTATTTAAAAGAAAGTAGATAATACAGGAATTGAATTACTAGATGAGTGAACTTAAATTAATCCGTACTTAATTTAAGTCACAAAATAGTAAAAACCTCTACGAGTATGAGACCAATAAGGGAAACTTTTATTTACAGCATTGTTCTTCTTAAAGATCTTGGAAGATATTTGTTTACATACTACTTTTTTTTAAGTGAGTATTTAATTGCTGTTATAGGAAATTGTTGTAAGTATGTGAGTACATATTTAAAGTACCAAATTTACATTGCGATATATCAAGCTTCAAAAAAAATATTTTAAAATTTTGCATTTCTTCGCAGCAAATTCTGAAATAACATTGGCGAAATCTAATTTGCTAGAAAATTCGTTTTCTATTGATAAAATGGTTAGGTCGCATATCCTAGATTGACACATAGTTAAGCGTAAATATGATTTAATTAGATTTAACTTTGAAAAATTTCTTTCACATGAAGCCACAGAGACACAAACTGTTAAGAAGAATTGAAGAGCTAAAGATACGTTTGAAACAGACTCTATAAAGTCCCATTCTACAATAAAAGTTAGAATATCAAGCGTAGTCCATTTACTTGCGACTTAAAATTCAATGTTTGCTGCCTTGATTTGTCTACGAAGTCTTTGTACTTCTACTTTAAGTTCTTCTTCTACAACTTCATCGTAGTGCCACGCCAACTTTTTTGCATTAATATTCAGTTCTTCACTCGTGCAAAGCAGCTAGTCATCTGTTTTCATAATTTGAAAGATATCAGCTTTATCATTGAATGCCATGGTTCGTGACTTTAATTCTGTCGAGAAACGATCGATGCATTCAAGCGTCGTCCTCTTGTATTCTTCTTTAGCAGTTACACCAATATCTCGTTCCTTTTCACCCGGCATTCTTTTCTTGTACCTTATGCGCCGGCTGATGCTTATTCCGAGCTTTGAGCAAATAATACTAGCCTTCTCCAATGCACCTTCCACTACACAATCCTGCTTTTTTTGTAAAAAGAGAATAAGGGCATTCGATTTCGCTATTACTTTATCGACAGTTAGTCCTGGCGTTCGCAACTATATTTGTGTAGCATCCACTTCCTCCAACACATCGTGCAAAACACAAATGAAAACAAATGAAAGTATAATTTTAAACATTCACACCTACTTAGGTAATTATAATATTTTATCCGCTTTTTGGACATTGCGGGTGTCACCCCGAAAATGGTGACACCCGGGGCGGACCTCCCCCCGCCTCCCTCTCCCCCCCGGACTACACCACTGCATACTATACCATATCTATGTTTCTATGTATGTGGGAAACCACATCGATACACCGCAGACGATGAAAGGTTAAATTTATACATGCATACACACATACAAATGTCGTGCAGTTTCTCGATACGCATTTGCAATACTTCATACAGTCGTCGACGACGGCATATATTAACACTTCATTTACACAACGAAATACACGCAAACACACATTGCAGGCCATGCCAAAAGCCGAAATGTTCATGAAACTCTTAATACCCTAAAATCGCCTCTCGAATACTTACAAGCGAAACGAATTCGTTTCGATGCGAAACGGAAATGATGATGGCAACAAAGACTGTGGTGAAATCTTTGATACATATACAAACATGCCACATTCACACAAACACACACTCATATGCACAGTAGAGGGAGAGCTGTTGTAAACACATACATACATATATCAAAAAATGGTCAACACTTAATTTCCTCTTTATCCTTGAGTGAGGACATATTTTTGTATGTGCATATGTGGATGCTTTCGTTGTTGTTAAATGTTGTTATTGTGGAACTTACTTACTTGTTTTTTTCGTCGCTGTGTTCAATTCACGCTGTGTCCACCACAAAAAAGAATACGCGACAGCAAAAAATGGTTTTCTTATAAAATCACAATTTCGTCTTTCGTATTTTATGCATTCGTTTTTTCGTGGTCTTAGAAAAACACAAAAACACATCATACATACTTACATGCACGGACACCAACACATACACACATACGAGTACATGTCTACTTTATACTGTACACTTGTACTCGTATTTCATGGCGTTTTTATTTAGAGACGTGTCAATTTTTGTAGCATTTAAAATAAATGCTCGCTCGTACTACGTAAAAGTCGTTATTTTCTTCTGCTTTGAGATTTGCCGTAGTTGTTATTGTTGCTGTATTGGATATACGAACAGCAGCAATGAACAACAACAACAAGATGCAAAGCTAAATGGAACCAGTATGGAGTAGTCGAACATTATGCTACATATGTACGTATATCCGAGATCATGCCTCTCTAGCCGCACTACTTCTACGCTCCTCTACCACAAGTAGTTGTAGTGTGTGGGCAGATATGGATTATATATATATGAGTATGTATGTACTCGTATGCGTGTGAAATTGTTGGTAGAAAATCTTTAGTGCCGTTTATGGTGACATTAAAATCGATTTACTTGTACACACATATGCAGAGACAGACACACAAACACACATTTTTATTGCTAGTTGCATGTGTATGTGAGTAGCTTAAATAAACAATAAATTTTTTGAGCCCACAGTGCACTTAATCGTTTAAATGTCACACATATCCATAAACAAACATATGCACATAAATGCAAGATTTATTTTATTTTAGTATATATGGTACATAACAATATATTACCTAAATCGAAAGTTACAATGATATTAATTGCATAAGTCCTATGAAAGATTTGTAATGTGTGATAAAGAATTAACCCTAGTAGAGATGCGATCCTCAGCCCGCCGGTATGCGCAATATGTCGATAATTTAATTTTCTCTCATTTCTCTGTCTTCGGTATGGCCGAAGCAAAGCCATTCCCCTTTCGTCTTGCCTCTATCACCGTGAAAATCTCTTCGTGTGTAAATCCAGACATTCTTGGGGCTAGGTGAATTTTATTGCTGGAGCTGGGAACTGGAGACTTGAAACGAGAAGTTTGGTGGGCACATTCGAAGTTTGTAAAGTGGCATTAGTTGCAGTCCGGTTCATTCCGATCAAGTCTCAAAAGATTCAGTTAAATATTATAGAGCACTGCGATGAAAAAATATACTACAAATAATATTTAAATACCTACATATATTGTATCTTATTTTATTCGGACTATTTGGTAAGTACTTTAAGGTGCCTGAACTTTCCATAAAAGTGTGGTATTTAATACTTAGTCAACTTTCAACTGTATTTCTATAATTTTAATATTTATGAAAATTTAAATTACTCCATTTATTTTGCATTGCTTTTGTTGCAAATGGATGATTGCATGTTTATATATGCAATTAATCTGTTGCAAATAGCCACGGGAATTACAAAAATGAACATGAGAACAATAAAATTAAATTTAAACCAAGAAAAAATCTTAGTCAAGGTGGCACCTGTAGGTGTCAGGGAAACATCAGAACGTCTCTTTGGTGGAATGAAGACCTAAGTCGACGCAGAGAAATGAATGTAACAATCTTCAACAATGCTACAAACACAAATACTTTCAACCATATAAAGACTGTCTCAAAGAATATAAGAAATTTATCAGAGAAGCTAAGAAAGTATCTTGGAGAGATATCTCTAATTCTATCGAGACAACTAAAGACTCGGCCCGCTTAAGTAGACTCTTATCTGAAAAACACTCCTGCCCATCCTTTCTAAGGAAGGACAATGGGGGAATGCAACCGGTTGAACCTTCAGCTGAATCTTTACACCTTCAAGGCTACTCAGCTTTCATTGAGAGCGATGATTCTAGAGTTCAAACAGTTGCAAGAGAACTATCATCCAGCAAGTAGGAACATCATAGCCTTGAATTACTCTCGCCAAGATGGCTTGTAACCAAGCTACTATCGGGGGTACAATAGACCTTCAAGGTCTCTTTACATATTACTTTCATAATTAATCAATTAACCAAGTCATAAAGCTTATGGTCTAGTACATTTATAATACAGGGGAACAGTAAATTTGCGCACATAGATTTAGATTTTAGATTTGGATGCAGACACGGGGCGATAGGATAGAGGTTAAGTGGATAAGCGTAGGGCAAGGAGGTCATATACACCGATTGGGCCTACATAATAACGCCAGTTCTCAACGGGATGGTTACAGTTCGTTATCATTTAGTGCTTTTGACATTGCTTACCAAGGGGTGCACTTGTACAATTTCGTATAAATCATATTAGGAAGGACTATAAAATGTTTTATGAGAATTAACTACTAGACCAAGATTAAAATTTAACCCGAAACCTTCCGGAAAGTCTAGTGTGCCACCCACTAGACTATGGAGGTCTGCGCTCCGAGCTTAAGGAGTTCATTTTAGTAAATGCGGGGTCTTACTTACTTTACTTTTAATGGCACAACAGCCCATGGAGGGCCTAGGCCGAGCTTTTCGCATCCATTCATGTTGTGCGTCTTATATTTGTACATAAATGGAATGCGGGGTCGCTGTTCACAAATCTGGCGTTGAATATCAATCCAGCAAAACTGAAATTTCTTTAATATTTGAATGAACCGTTCCTTGTGTATAATAAGTCAAAGATTTTCCATTTTTCAACTGATTTCCAAAAAAATTTATTTGCTCTTGATGAATAATAGATTATTATAATGATGTACAAATCTTTAATGAGGGAGAACAAATTTAGAAATTATAGCCGACAGCTTGAAAAACTTGGAGCTTAATGTTTTCTGCTATAATTCCTACCACTCGACAAAATATGCAAAACTTGTTTTTTTTTTTACTACTTTATACTTTTTGCTATGGCGGATATTTTTATAAACTTCTTCATGTTAACCAGCGTATTTTTAATTTTTGGAAAAAATTTGAAAAACATGTTAAAGTGATCCCGTATAATTCGAGTACCATGCAAATCTAGAGACAGGTTTACATATAAACATATTTGCATTTTCCTTGTTGACACAAGGTGTTCCGTTTTGCTGCGCTGACTGCTCGAGCGTTTTTGCCAATGATGAGCTAATATGTCTATATGTATCTATCTTCTCAAAATATTGAGAATACTATACCAGATATGTTCCATTTACATAAACAGAACTGATATAATGATGAGTGGGTGGGATTGAAAAATTTGGTGTGGCACGCACATTCCATATAACTTGAATTGTATGATATCTCCGGAACCATTTGTGGTATGATACTAAGAGTTGGTATATTTGCCAATAGCTATATGTACAAATATAACACGCACAACACGAGTGGATGCGAAAAGCACGGCCTAGGCCCTCCATGGGCTGTTGTGTCATTAAAAGTAAAGTATATGTGGGGAAATTATGGGTAGGACGTTAGTTGATAATGCCATGTTGCTGCGAAAATATAGGTGGGTTTTTAAAAAGGAGGAATGGCACCTGTGATATAGAGTGGAATTCTTCTACACTTTTACTATTTTTCTTACTACGTTTCTATTACTATTTGGTACTACTATTTCTACTACTGTTTCTACTACTATTTCTGCTACTATTTCTACTACTATTTCTACTACTATTACTACTACTTTTTCTAAAATTTGTTCTACTAATGGAGAAAATAATATAAGCTGCGAACATCGACATCTCTGGCACTATCTTCTACAAGATTGTCATGCTGCTAGCATACGCTGATGATATTGACGCTCGAGCAGTCAGTGTAGCATTCTCCAACCTGGAAAGAAAGTCTCGTCGAGTGGGTCTAGTGGTGAATGAGGACAAAACAAAATACTTTGTGTCAATAAACAAAGAGTGACGGTACGACATCTTGGACAAAATGTCACTGTTGTCAATTATACTTTTCAGGTCGTCAAGGATTTCGTATAGTATATCTAGGATCCAGCATAAACACCAACAATAATGCCAGCCTTGAGATCAAGCGGAGATTAACTCTTACCAACAGGTGTTACTACGGGCTCAGTAGGCAATTGAGAAGTAGAGCCCTCTCTCGACCGACGAAATTAACGCTCTAAAAGTTCCTTACCCTTCTCATCCTAATGTATGCCGCAGAGACGTGGACATTGACCATCAATGATGAGAGGCTGTTAGGAGCGTTCGAGAGGAAGATAGTACGTAAGATCTACGGTCCAGTATGCGTGGACGACGTGTATCGAATAAGATGGAACGATGAGCTGTATGAGCTGTACACCGACACTGACATAGTCAAGCGTATGAAACTCCAGCGGCTTCGCTGGCTGGGTCATGTTGAGCGAATGGAAGAAAGCGGTCCGGCTAGAAGGGTGTTTTATACGAACCACAGAGGAGGAACACGAAGAAGAGGACATCTTAATATCCGTTGGAAAGACCAGGTGCAGGGCAACCTGACTGAACTTGGCCTTATAAACTAGCGCCAGCGCGCGATTAGCAGAGGCGACTGGCGAAGCTTCTTAGAGGCGGCTAAGACCGATCAACGGTTTTAGTGCCAGTTAAGTAAGTAAGTAAATAAGTTTTTGTAGTTTAGTTTGGTTTGCCCATGTCTGGGCATGTCTATGGATGTAATAGGAAACAATACAAGATATTGAAATTAAACTTCTGTGTCTAAGGGTACTGCGTAAAAGTTATCTTTTATGATCATCAAAGTTACTTCTTTTTAAGTAGCAATTTATTTTATTCTTGCTATCAGAAGATAGAACGAAGAATCGTTTCCTTGCAATTGCTTTTATTATACATACGTATGTACTTAAATATTTTCATTGTTCGGCAAATGTGGCTTATAAAACTTAACATTTAATTCAACGATTTTATTAAGTACATGCACGAATACAATGCAAAATTAACGTGATGAAACACGTTGTGAGTATTGCTTTTAACACCAGCTATTTCTAAAGGTTCAAAACAATAAAGAACATTGCGTGACCACATCACCGCAGAGTGCGCGTGTATGCGATTACCTGAGTGCTTATGCAGGCTTGCATGTACTTATGTATAGGTTCGTTTGCATAGCACTGATTCTTTTAGATACCCACTCAATATTTCATACATAGATTATTCACTTGTATGCAATGTTAAGAGGGCAAAATGTTACCAAACAAATAAATTTGCAATCATTTATGTTATTGGTACAAGTGAATTCGAAATTCTATATTTTATATTCATGTATAGTTATACGAACTAGTGTTCATCCATGGATGTATATATGTACTTGCATATGTGTATGTCTTTGGCTGTACTTTAGCGTAGCCCACGAGATTTATTTAATTTAAATCAAAATATTCTCTCACTATTTTGCACTTTAAGTTGCAATACGAAACAAGTCTGTACATAGAACTCAGATCAGGAATTTTTTTTTTTTTAATTTTAAGTGTTGAATGTAGTTACTGAAAAGATAAGGTGACTGGAGACTAAGGACTTGTATATTATTATCCATAATAATTACATTCTGGCAGGAAGTAGCAGACTTATAGATTATCTTATAAGTTTCAAGCTTTATCAAAGATGTGACGAAGAGCTGAGGGCAGATGTAGAGCAGAACGGAACGGCAAATAGATATCGAAGTTAGTTAACTCAATGTAGCTCCCTCGATGTAGACGTACGCACCGGTACTATTTACCTGAACTTTACCTTCAACTTGAACATTTTTTTTGCATATCGAATTAAGTTTGGTAACTAACCAGTTTTATTATAATCAAACTATTTACATTGAATAGTTAACTATTCTTCTAACTTCCACATGTAGTAAGTATGTTTAGAAATTACTGTACATATGTGTGTGTCTGCACTTTGACATGGTATTTTCTTCTCACTTTCTCTCAGTCTCTCTCACTCGCTCTCTCTCTCTCCCTCTCTCTCCCTCTCTCTCTCTCTCTCCCTCTCTCTCTCTAACTATATTTGAGGCGTTTTATTTTTTCTTTCGATTTATATACAAATGATTTTTATCTAACATTTACAAATATTAATTCTCTCACCACTATTTACTTCCATTGCTTCATTGTATGTAAGTAAATGCTTTTAAGGTTGTTTTCTGTCAGCTCAAAAAGTACTTTCACACATACAGACACGAATACACTAGTGTATTCCAAGGCGGAAACGAAAGAATTAAAACTCCTTTTTCAACAATTTCTGAATCCGCTGGTGCATACGAGCACGCACACACACTAACAGAAGTAAGTACATACATAGTACTTGTGTGTATGCACATGCTTACGTGTATACAATCCCTTTGTACGTAATCAGAAGTAACAGCTGTAACAACAACAAGAACCAAACTTATATATGTATAGGTATGTATGTAGGCAAGGATTTGTTTGTTTGTCTCTGTGTATTTTACTCACTTTTAACTTTTAAACTTTTTTATTTTTTCATGCATTGTTGTTGTAATGTCAAAAAAATCAACACTACCCAAAAGGACATGCTGCTTTACATCGTACATGCATGGAATTTCAGTAGGTATGTGAGTGCATGTGTGTGTGTGTGTGTGTGTGTGTGTGTGTGCGTGAGTAAACCGAATATGTGTGTGTACATAACTTTTAATTATGGTTTTAATATGTCAGATTGAGTTGGTGCATGCGGTGGAGTGCCGGTGGCATTCGTTGACTTGAAAGTTACAACAGTGTGGATAGAGTCTGGTAAGTGATGTAGTAAAATATTTAAAGGCAATTGAACATGAAATCTTATTTTTTCTTGTTTAAATTATAACGGATGACTAAAAGTAAATTCACCTTAAGTAAAACAGCTATCATCTAAAATTCATGAAGCAAAGAAATGGAAGCCAAATATCCTTTTTGTTATTATTTCATCAATATTGCCAGTACCAGAGAGAATGATCTGGGATTGTATGTATGTAATATATTAGTGTAGCATCAACAATAAGTAATGAGAAAATAATGTTTTTCCTTAATTAACTGAGAGTATGTACATATATATAAAATAATTATTACTTTTTGCCTGATGATGACATTGGTGATAATGTTTTTGTGAAGAAATTAGTTAAGCTTATAAATTAACCTAAAGCATGAAACTGCTTTTGAGAAATATTGGTATTCTATTGTATAGGTACACAAACAAAGTTTGCGAACAATTTTCTATGATTAGGGTGAATCGAAAATGTGTTCGCCAGCCTGGAAAACCTTCTACAGAAGAGATTAAAATCTGCGTATAGGGTGATCCATCCTACCACATTAGACTTATAGTTATGAGGACCATCTGCATACCTGGCACGATATTATACTAACCAATTGAAAAGTATCGTGCCACTTCGTTATCTACCTCCCTTCTTCTTTAAATACTTAGTACTATTGTGTGCTTGGAGGCGTTGAACTTCAGAAGAACACTAACTATCGATTGCCAATGCCAGCCAACTAATCTATGCATTCATTGTGCGGTGGTGTTAACTTTACCTCTCTCTCTCTCTCTCTCTCTCTGTCTCTCTGAATTTATTAAAACCAATGATAAAAGTATATTGTCAGTAACAGATATTCTTATAATTTTCGTTTCCGTTTTTTTTTATACATATGGCAATTTTCATAGTTTTTCTGAATCAATAACATTGCTTGTTGTACTTAAAAAATGATTGATAAAAGAATAGTTAATTATAGACAACTAAAAACTATGATGAATTGCTTTAGCAAGCTTTTTTCTTCTACGTAAAAATATAACAAAATTAAAACTTCGATTTCGCTTTGAAAATGATAAATCGAACGTGGCCGACGTGCTTCAATTCAAAAGCAATTCAAATTTCAATTTTAGTTTCACAGTTTGAGTGACGAACACGCAAAAGTGCGTCCACAAAATTCGTAATCATCAATGCGTACTTGATAAACTGACTGGCTCACAAACTGACAAACTGACAGGCGAACATACCACACACATGCACACACACGAATTCACTCAAACACGTAAGTAAACAAACAAACAAACTAACCGGAAGTGCGATATGAATAAACTGACTGGATGAAGAGGAAACAGAACATTTCTACGAGTATTTATGTATATATGCATAGATACAAAAAAACACACTCACACATAAACAGAAACGTCCACATATACATACAAATGTATATGAAAAGGGTAGTTGATGCGTTTTCGTGCGTGCAAGTATCCAAATACATACGTGTTCGAACGTTTGTGTGTGTTGGTGTGTGGGAACGTGCGTGTTTGAGCGTTTGAATAAATTTACAATTGTGACGCCATATTGAAAGGAACGCTCCGCTGGATCCGGTTCTCATCATTGCTGTAATTAAAATCGTACGCAGATGATTTTGAAGCTGCCTCGCAGTTGTCTGTGGGTGATGTTCTATGTACGAGTATGTTTAGTTTGGAGCGCAAGTGAATTGCCTTACATATGCATGTAAGTATGTATGCATAAGTATATGTATGCGTTTACTTACATATGTACAATACTACCTAACTACGCATATGCACAAAAACTACACAACATCAGTATGCGGGCTTAAATGAAAAAGAAGGTTTAACGCTGGAAATGAAACCAAGTTCCTTAAAGTTCTACTATGCATGACATTCAATTAATACATTCACACATAAGTACATATGTAAATGGACAACATACAAATGTATGTATGCACATGTATACTTTAGAGTATTCTTAATAATACAAGTACAAATACTTGTATGCTGTAGGCAATCTTGTTCTTTTTATGCCCTACGATAGTGGGCATGAAAAGATGAACCCTGAAATTATAATGTAATATTGGAAAACTCTTTTAATGGCACCACTGTCCAAGGAGGCAGAGGTTGATGTGTTTGTTCTATTTGAAAACGAATAAACGGAACACACTATGAACTTATTGCCTTAAAGCTTTTCTTAGAAATTTGCCCTCTTTGACGTTGACATTGCCTATCAAGAGGGAGCTTCTCTTTCGAGCAATTTTTCATTGTTCTATTTTTGCTTTTTGACTGTGCCGGGTTTTGAACTCGGGCGACCAGTAGCCCAGCACACTACGAACACCGCTACGGCCATCAATTGTGGAAATGCTTTCGCATGCTTGCATATATGGATAAAAAAAGTAGGCGTGGTTATTGCCTTGTGATGATAATTTTCGCATCAGTTATTTTTGAAGTTATTCTGTGCATTCCTTTGATATTGTCTTTGAATGTTTCACCTATATGGGAAGTAGGCGTCACTTTTGCTCAATGTTTACAATTTTCAGAATATTTGCGCAACAGTTTATTTTGATAATATCGAGTTTTGTTCAATTCACTTTAGAATTACCTTCAGTATCATTCTTTGACCATTTCACTTATATGGGAGGTATCATGCCCCCTTGACCGATTTAGCACATTTGAGAACTTGCTTGATACAAGCTCCAAAAACGAAAAGCACAGAACCATCTAGAGGCTACAGAATGTACCAGAATATTCGTTATTTAGACATAGAGCAGCAGTGCCATCAATAGACTTAGCAATTTACTATGCCACAATGGTATGGAACTATGTAATACTCCAGATTGTCATGCTAACTACTACTGCCCATACACGATTCAACATCATCATCAACCGATTGATCAGCATTGTGGATGTTAGGCTACAGACGCCACTAACTTGTTGACGAAAATAATATTTAGTTGGTTTTCAAAGACTAAGCATACAACGATTTTGAAAAAATTTTGTTTGATGATAAAGTCAGTTTTTATTCTCCGCAATACCGTAAGGTATCTATGGTATTTTTTGAATATTTCAATCCAATTATCGATGTTGGAAGTGGAAGCCATTTAAATTATTTAGTGGAACCTTTTATTGAGAAAGAATAAACAGTAGGAACTAGAAAATCGGCACAATACGCATTTATGTATTAAAAATCTATGTAAGTATATTAAAGTGAGCCCAAATATAAGAGTAAACAAGCATTATTACATTTTCAAAAACGGTGCCGCATACAATTTAAATTTGTGTTTTTTGGAGTGAAATTAACTGTAGCGTTCAGTACGATCGTTCGTATATAAGAAATTTTTAAACGAAGAGCCTTCGCAATCATAAGACGGTTTATAGCGCTAAACTTCCAATGAACCACTTTTACTTAATTCTATGCTTTGAAGATTTCGGTTCCAGCTGGAATTTGTGAAAAACTTTTGTTATTTGAAAGCGCAGACGTCGAGGAGCCCATGCAACCAATTACCCTTTGGACACAACTTACCCACAGATTTGTCTTTCTCGAAATATCTGAAGGTATAGTAAGCTACAAGAAAATATAAACATAATGAATGAGTAAATATTTAATTTCCACTCACATTTTAATATTGCATTTGAAAGCAGAAAATTATGGCACCACACACTCATGCGCCAGCTTTAAGTATAAAGTTACCATAAAAGCGCAGTAGCCTTCGATAGCAATGTAATTTCAGCGGCGAAGAAAGAATTACGTTGTTAAAATTAATATTTCAATTAATCGAATATCTGCAATATCCGTACTAAAATAATCGATTTTCTGAATGGAGTCGGCTTTGACCTCTCTACCTAGATGAGAGGGGCACGTATAGGGGCGCAGGATAGTTAGACTTCACTGTAATAATAATAAACCGTTTCACTTCAGCTGAAGTAAGTATATATGAAGTATACTATACATAATAAGTAAGTTTATTTTGATGTGTTCCAGAGAATCGGAAATGCTGAATAAATTATAATGTTCATTAAAATCTCAACATATTCCACGAAAAGGATCATTTTGAGCACAATTATGTTATGTTTTATTTATGTTAAAGTGTATTTCGTTTAGTAAATATGAAGATGATAAAATGCCATTCAAAAGCTATTCAGCATTTTTCTTCTGCTTATCAATGTCGGTAGATTAATAAGTTTTAATCGATGTTCATACAGCGGAAGCTTCAATAAAAACTCCTCAGTGCAAAAATAAATAATTGTTTTTGAAATTGTTTTTTTGCAATAATATCATTTTTATTTACAATAAGAATAGTTTTTTTTTTGCTTCTACTGCAAATTTATAAATAAATATTGAATTGTGGCCTTTTGTACTTAGGATGCGATATACATATGTATGTACAATTACTACTTTTTCACAACCAAAACTACATACTACTGTGGGCAAAAAGTAGTAAGACTTTTTAATTTAAATTTCGCGCGGAAACCCATTCATCAAAAAATTATTTTTTTAAGGTTGGTATGGCTGTCGGTGACATCTGTGCCAAATGTCACATCAAAATAATCATTAGTATTTAGTATACGCTTGTCTTTCTGAAGTACAAAAAGTGCATTCGGCGATTTTCACAATGAGTGAAATTATTCAACAAAGAAGTTCCATTAAATTTTGTGTGCGGAATCAAATTTCTGGTGCCGAAACGTTCAGCAAAAGGCCTTCGGTGATAATTGTATGTCGCGAGCAAGTGTTTTTGATTGGTACAAATTGTTCAAAGATGGTCGAGAACGCGTTGACGACGAACCACGCCCAGGACGGCCATCAACATCAACTGATGATCAACACGTCAATAAAATCAAGGAATTGGTGCTCGAGCATCGACGATTAACAGTCAGAGACCTTACTGGCATCGTTGGAATATCGGAAGGATCAGTGAAAACCATTTTAAAACATCATTTGGGCCGAAGAAGAGTGAATGCACGATTGGTTCCAAAATCACTGCATTGGTTTTACGAGACCATTTTGCCAAAAATTCGACTGATATCGTTCCGCAACCACCCTGCCACCCTATTCGCCTGACTTAGCACCGTGTGACTTTTGGCTATTTTCTAAACTCCTAAAACCGCTTCGTGGACACCGTTTTGAGTCAATTGAAGACATTAAACATGAATCGCTAAGCGCATTGGGGCCGGGGGGTATTACTTTGAAGGGGACGAAATAGATTTGGAAGAATGAATAAAAAAATTTGAAATTATGAACAAAGTCTTACTAACTTTTGTCCACAGTAGTATGTATGTTAAATTTTGGTTCATAAAATACAAAAGGTGTTAAAGAATGCGGATAGATTTTTACGAAAAATCGGCTAGTATTAAGTATTATATAATATCGTTCTTTTCTTTTAATGCCACAACAGCCCTCGGAGGGCCTAGGCCGAGCAACATACAGTTTTATGCCGAGTCCGAACGTCGAAGTGAAAAGCTTTTCATAGGCAAATTTTACTCTTGTAGGTTTGCCATTGCCTGCCAAGAAGTGGCGCCGTGTAGAAAAAATGTTTATTGTTTTACTTTTTGATTTTGCCTGTGCCGAAGTTCGAACCCTTGCGAAACAGTCTGCGTAACAGTACAACGCACTACCACTACGCTACAGCGATATAATATATTGCTTTAAAATTTAAAAGCAGTTTGAAGAAAAAGCTTTTCGTGTAGAGACACATTTCGAAAGTAAGGGCCGTAGTTGATAAACCCCCGGGTCAGTATTTTCTCTCCACTGCCCTGGCTAATAGTGAAATTATTATTCTCGCCTACTTTAATGTTTACACAGCTCTGGCGAGTTAATTAGCACACTCTATGTTCAGAAAATATGTTGTGAAGTAATTAAAGAGAACTCGCAAATTTTGAAGGAAACTATTGTAAAAAGAAGAAAAAAGAAAAATTTATTTTGCAATATCATATTATTACTTTACTTTTAATGGCACAACAGCCCACGGAGGGCCTAGGCCGAGCTTTTCGCATCCACTCATGTTGTGTGTGTTATATTTGTACATGAATGGAAGGGACCTACAGTTTAATGCCGAATTCGAACGGCGAAGTGAAAAGCTTTTCATAGGCAATTTCTACTCTTGTAGGTTTGCCATTGCCTGATTTTGCCTGTGCCGAGAATCGAACCCCGGACACTCTGCGTAGCAGTCCAACGCACTACCACTACGCCACAGCGACCACATCGTTTCATTGCAAAAATTCCAATGGAGGTAATCTGAAAGGAAAAGAAGAATATAATTGGTATAATGTGACAAAAATAAAATAAACTTACCTAATACATATTTTATTTTTTGTAAAATTTTTATATTTTTTTGAAAAAGGAACTCTTTTTTTAACGTGTCAGAAAATTTTAAATAGCATCGTTATCGTTAATAAATTATTTGTGTTATTAACAATAGTAAAGTAGACTTCCTTCAAAATTATGTTAAGCTAATAAGTTTAAAAACGCTATATAACTAAAAATATTCCGATTATTGGTGAGGGTATACTAGTTAGTTCGCCAGAGCTATGAATAAAGGCGTATTAAAGTTGCTATTGCAAGCACAAATTCAGATAAAGATTGAGGCAATTTTGTTTTACTTCAATCTCTAACTAGCAGGCAGCAGATTTATTATTTTCATCGCATGCTTCACAACTAATAAGCCAATCATTTCAACAATAGCAATGATGAAATCTGATGTCTTCAATAGTTAGTTATAAGTCATTAAATTGATGTTTCTACAATACCTAAACAAGCGCCTTGCTACTTTTAGTTCAGAATTCATTTTGACACGCCTAATTACCCAACACAAATCTGTGAAATACAACAGCGCAGCCATAGCGGATGTTGAAACATTTATGAAAAGTTTGCAATTCGCTGCATAAGTTTTAAGCGGCTCTGCAAAGTTGTTCTCTTTTACTTCAGTTTACTACAATTATAAATTTTTTTTTTGCATGTCAGGGTGTCAATGTAAAGTGACTTTATAATTAGGAGAATGAGTAAGGGAACAAGTGAGAGTGTGATAGAGAAGGAAAGCGAGAGAGAGAGAGAGAGAGAGATGTAAAAAGACATGAAAAAATTTCTGAAAAAAAAATGAATGGAAAAATAAAACGGATAAAAATTGAAATGCAAAAATAAAATAGAAAAAAAAGTTACGAATCTCATAAAACTTTCGCTGCAGGAAATGAAAAATTTTCGCTAATGACCATGACTACCAGGACGAGAGACTCAGGACATGTTGCAGAAAACATAAAAAAAAAAATATAAACCAACTGACTGTCTGAAAGAAAATGCGCCAAACTTCACTAAAAACAAAGGCGGAAGTTATTGCAGAAGAACAAGTAGCCCATGAAGCCGAAGTAGCAGAGTAAGGCAACTTGGAAAGTAGAAGCATCAGCAGCTGAAAAAAAGCTATGATTCTGATAAAACTGATTGGTGCCAATTATGCAGTAGTACATAAAGTATATAAAATTAACTTTGATTGAATTTCAAAAATATGGAAAAACAAACAAGTAGCACAGAAGTGCAGGGCTGGCTTCACTTAAAGTATAAGGACATTAGGTTTTTGCTTAGCGCAGTTAAGATATTTAAAGTTTCAGCGTTGCCCAAAAAACACGCGGCATCTATATTTCTGATAAAGTCACGTTATGCAAATAATTTTTATAAAATTCACGCTGATATCATATCGCGATTGTCCAACAAAAATGGAGAAAAGAGAAAGCTTAAGGTATTCATGATATAGCAGTAATCCAACGCGGCATGGCCCTCCATGGAGGCTAAATTATTTAAGGTGTGCGTTTTTTCTCTGTACGAGTTTGCCGGAAATATTTTCAACTCACATAGCTACACGCATATACACACATACACACAAACACACATACACACACACACACACACGCATTTTCATGTTACAATCGTGTGCTGAATTTTTATGCAAACGTATTTCTCTTTTTTAGGAAACTATTTTTTGCCTTACAGCGGCACACACATTTGAATTTTGAAGAATTTTCCTCAGATAAGGAATTTTATGCAAAAAATTTAACTTACTATACATTACTAATGAAATATTTATGCAGTTCGTACGCATTCATGTGGAAAAATGTTTCTGCTGCTCACAAGCTGAGAAGGTCAACCCGCAAAAAAGAGAGAAAATACCAAAGTGAAAGTCATCGTTTTCAGGGTGCATTGATATGGAACTGTGTATTTTTAAGTGGGAGTTTGCTATACTTGTTCAGGCTTGTATGCACCTACATGTTCATACATATGTACATAGGTATGTATGTGCATATATATTATGGTGTCAAATGCACAGTTTTCATTTCAGTTTGAAATTTTAATTTTTAGTTCAGTTGTCTCACAAAAACAAAAAAAAAATGCAAAAGATTTATTGAGGAATTTCGCGCTAGGCACTGTAGCTTATTATATTTACTATGACATTATTGCATCGGTTATAATTCAATTTAAATTTGGCTAACCTAAGGGTTAAAGAGGTCCATTAGGGTGACCGGCATTTCATTTCTGTGCCTCGAATGAATACAATTGATTGGTTGGTTTGTTTCCTTTACACCTGTTAATTAATATTAAATGATGGTAAACATGAAAGTAACTAGTCGGAAAGTAACTTCGTGAGCGCCTTAACTTAATTACCCTACACTGCCCCTGAAATAGAACACCTTTTCGGCTTCAACGGTATGTTAAATTTCAATGTCTTTTGCATGAAATTTCTTTCATCAACCTAATTCACTATACCAAATTTTATCGTATTTGTATAAACAGAGCTTTTCATAGTGCCCTTAATATTTAATTTGTAGATAAGGTAGGCGTGCTTACGGCCCAATAATGCTAATTTTCTTCACCGATGTTCTGCGAGCTATTACAAGTGTGCAGTAAATTTGGTTTAACTTGTCTTTCTATTTCCTTTAATATTGTTTTTGTATGGGAGGTAGGCGTGGCTCCTGCGCAATGTGGGTGCGGCAGCAATTCGTAGTTCAATTCATGCAATTTGGCCGCGAAAATTCCGGATGTGCTGGTGCGTTATCGTGGTGAAACAGCACTTTCTTCTTACACAAATGAGCCCGTGTCTCCTTCAATTTTGCATCGAATCGGTCCAATAATTCACTAAAGTACTGCCCCGTTCGTTCTTCCTTTCTGCCAAAAAGTCCATGAGGATTATTTCCTTGGAATGCCAAAAAATCCTGGCCATGACCTTTCCGGCCGATGGGACCGTCTTTGCCTTCTTCGGAGCAGATTCACTCCGAAAAATCCATTGTTTTGACTGTCGCTTGGTCTCTGGTTCCAGGTTTTATCATGGTGACGACTCGGTGCAAAAAGCTCCTGCGAATTTCGCTTATAGAGTGGTCGCTGTGGCGTAGTGGTAATGTGTTGGACTACTACGCAGAGTGTCCGGGGTTCGAATCTTGGCACAGGAAAATTCAAAAAAAAAAGGAGAAAAAATAAATTTTCTACACGGCACCACCTCTTGGCAGGCAATGGCAAACCTACAAGAGTAAAAATTGCCTATGAAAAGCTTTTCACTTCGCTGTTCGGATTCGGCATTAAACTGTAGGTCCCTTCCATTCATGTACAAATATAACACGCACAACATGAGTGGATGCGAAAAGCTCGACCTAGGCCCTCCATGGGCTGTTGTGACATTAAAAGTAAAGTAAAGAGGTCAAAACACTGCTTCGACATTGACAGCGGTATCCGTTTGTTGACCACCGTAAGCAATCGCGTCACCCATCGGGCTGACACCTTTCTCATGCTTAACCTATCATGTAAAATATTAATTACCGTTCCGTACGACACTCCTACGGCCTCTGCTACTTCGTGCACTTTCGTTCGGCGATCAGCGAGAATCATGTCGTAGACCTTTTCAACGATTTCCTCGATAACCACGAGCGACCAGCCTGGGCGCTCCTCACCAAAAACAGATGTACGACCACGTTTAAATTCGTTGAACCAATATCTTACGGTTGTGAAGGTAGATGGTGAAGGGTCCCCATAGACAGCATCCAACTTCGCTTCTATTTATTAGCATGTTTTTCCATCCAAAAATAATAATCGGATTACGGATCGATATTGTTTTTGTTTCCATTTTATAGTGAAACACGAAACACGTGTGATACTAATGGCTGCCAAATAAAAAATAACCTATGAATCAGTTTGAAATTTAGTGTCGGTGTCGTGTGACTGATGACAGTACATGACGGTAATGCCAACTTGAATCTGCAACGCCATCTGTCTTCACATACGGGTACTTTCTGATCGACCCAGAAATATGTTCATACCTATGACGCACAGTGGTTGAATTTCATAGAAAAGAAGAACAAAAATAGAAGAAGTCGTCGTTGAGTCTGAAATTTTGGTACAGGAGGTGCTTTTGTCAATCCAACGTCTAGTTGAAAAAACTGCCCATCTAACACATAACCAAAGTTACCAAAAGTGGAAGGCATCTTTGCATAATCTCAGATTTTGGTACCGGAGATGCTTATATCAATACAATGACTGGGTGCTAAAATAAAAATATTCACCCACAAACACTCCCACTACAAACGTTTATATTGATGCATTGTGAAAGTCTATCATTTTCCTCACTCTCCTTGTTTAGGCCTGGAGCCATAATTTTTATGTTCATTGGGTTTAAGTTCATTTTTTTTTGTAATCCTGGCAACCCTTACCAGCTTTATTTTCCTTTCGCTAAGTTTGGCGAGAATAGCGGGGGTAATTCGTCAATCTTGAGACATTTTACCGAAATGTTTAAAGAATTGGTATTACTAATCGAGAAGCCGAGAAGAAAAGATGTCCACCGCAGCAACCAACCCAACATTTAGAAGACCCGTTACCCGACGACGCTACTCAAAGCACTAAGGAAAATCGATGTGGAAAAGGTACGCCCCAATTACATTTGTAGTTAAATAAATATTTTAAGAACGCTTACTGCTGCCTTTCTTTTTTTATACACGATACTTTCAACTTCCCTCGAGATCCCCCCTCTTTCGGAGACGCAAAGCCATCACCCCTTTACACTCCTCCTTCATATTTACGCCCCTTTCGCCTTACACCTCCCGCACCACAAAAAAAAAAAATAATTATTAATATGCAACTTTATAATAATGTTTGCTAAGGTGAGTATTTCAAATAGTGGAATTTTTATTTATAGATTTTTACATCAATTTAAATTAACATTAATTTAAAGTTGTAAGATTAAGATTCTTGCAAATTATAATTTTCTGGCAAGTTACCCATAAGTATGGGTTTTAAAAATTCGTCTAATACTGTCAAAATCCTAAGAAGCGTTTACAAGTTAGCTTAAAGAAATTAATAACCGAATTTGAAAAGTGTAGCGTTAAATTAGTAAAAAAAAAAACCGGAACTCTAAACAATTTTTTGAGCACTGTGCTCGAATTGGAGCCTTTTTTTTCGTGACAACAGGGGCACGCAGGTGGTAATCCTAATTCGAGTACGCTAAATTTAATGGTGCCAGCTGATTTAATACGTTAGAAAAAAACATTTGGAAAAAGTTTAAAAATTTTAGGCTATTTGTATAATTTTAAAGTTATTTTTAATAAACAACATTTATTCGATTATTTTCTTTTTTTTTAAACTGAAATCATAGAATCAGAACTTATAGAATTCATATAATTTTAATGAAAATACTTCGAAAAAAAGATGTTTGGAAAAAATTTAGTCGATTTGATTTTTAATATTGATTTTCCAAGAAATTATTAATAAAAAATTTTTGTTCTCTGATTCTTCTACCTCTTGTTAATTTCAACAAATGCCACCCAAAAAACTCGCAAATTTTTGCCGCTGTACAAATTATCAAGCCTTGCTGTCACTTGATGGAAGCGCTCATCGGATTCGGCTGGAGTTTGTTCGGCGTATTTTTCAACATGGCTATGTAAAAAATTAATTTTTACTGACATTCGAACATTTGTATGGTGAAAAGCAGTGAGTACTATATGTCCTCAATTAGTATGTGCCAATATTCGAATCTATAAATTCCAATATCATTCTCAAAAACCGCCTTCACACAATCAGTCTGCATCTCACTGATTCCACTTTCAAATCGTTGGTCCTTCATCAAACGATGAATTTCTAGTCCATTGAGAACTCCTTCAACTGATCAATTCTTAAATTCAAATAGATTCCAATCCAATGTATATGTGTGCCAACAATCTTATACTACTTTTGTATGTTCCCATCTAGGCCAAATCGCGTAGTTTTGGTAAATGGTTTCGCCTGAAAATGCAACCGTTCACGTTGTTTCGTGTAACAGTGCATTGCTTATTTCTTGCGTCTAAAAAGTCGTGGAAATATATTTAATTATTGCGACGTATTTCGGTTCTTACCATTTAAATGCGAAGATAATCAAAGTGATAGAAGAAATATTTAGAAGTGTGATTACAGTGTTTTGGAGAAAGCGTAAAGTGTTAATGGATGACGCTTGCGATAGTTACAGCTTCATTGGCTTCAGAACATGAAGTGTGTTGGAAATAATGAAAATACAGCTGATATTAAAAATCAATGAAACAAATAAAAATGTATTTAAAAGGAAACCAAAATTCTTCTTCTTAAATATTATATTCATAGTGAATCATCTGATCAAATTCATTTCAGTGAATGAATCGCATTCGATTTTTCGCTCAGTTTCGATGCAAATTCGATGAAATTGCATTATTTTCGTGTTTTTATTTGACATTTTTTATTATAGATATGCTCAATGGGAACATAGCAATACACATTTTGAATGCATACGCATATACCTACATACGAGGTAGTGATAAAAAAATAACCGTTATTTTCAAATTTCGTGAGTTACGTATGTTCGATTTTCGCAGTTTGTTTTTGACAGATAAAAAGGTTAGTCGTGTTTTGGCGTGCTCTTCGATTTTTTACTATTCGAAAAAATGGATCAAAGAAACTGTATTCAGTTCTGTGTAAAAAATGAAATTAAATGCGCAAGGACATTTGAAATGTTGACTGTGGCCTTTGGCGAGTCTACTATGAGCAGAAAACAAGTTCAATTGTGGTATAACCGGTTTAAGGAAGGCCGAGAAGATGTCAATGACGATGTTCGTCCTGGTCGCCCGAGCACGTCAACAACCGATGAAAACATTGACGCAGTGAAGATCACTATCAGAGAGGTTGCTGATGATGTTGGCATATCGTTCGGATCATGCCAAGCCATTTTCACGGATGTTTTAGGCATGAAACGTGCGGCAGCGAAGATTGTTCCAAAATTGCTAAATTTTGAGCAAAAACAACGTCGCTTGTGCGTGTAAGTTTTTGGCCAAAAACAAAACCGTTATCATGCCTCAACCACCGTATTCGCCGGACTTGGCCCCCGCTGACTTTTTCCTCTTCCCAAAACTGAAGACTTCGATGAAAGGAAAGCGTTTTGCTACGATTGAGGAGATAAAAGAAAAATCGAAACAGGAGCTGTTGGCGATACCAAAAAGCGCGTTTCAGAAGTGTTTCGAGGATTGGAAAAAACGCTGGCATAAGTGTATTATATCTGAGGGGGATTACTTTGAAGGGGACAAGATAGTTGTTGATGAATAAATAAATACTTTTTGAAAAAATTTAAAATAACGGTTATTTTTTGATCATACCTTATACTTATGCACATGCTTATATGTAAACTGATGTATAGAGATGAGTTTTAATTTATTTACGCTTATAAATAGATTTTTCCAGCCCGCACTTACCTGAGATTTTGCTGTTTTCGAATCAGCACTAAACTTTTCTCAAGAAATGAAAATGCGAGATTGCCAAAGCTTACGTCGAGTGAGCAAAATGACGGGTATTCGTATATCAATCAAAAGTTGTTTGCATGAATAAGACTGGCATAAAAAAGGGAAATATGTATACGTGAATCTAACTATTCAATAGCGACTTTCAATGGTAAGTATACAGCAACAAAAATGCAATGCGAATTAATCGATATCTGAAGTACAACAAAAACAACAACCATAACAAATAGTAGACAAAATGATGCAAATGAAATGAAATGCCAGAAAAATGTATGTATGACTCTTATAGATAGTCACACACTCACTGGGGGGACATTCTTTCATTCATTCGTTGCAATTCGTATGCTGCTGGAAAGACAGCACAATATTTCTATAAGATTGGAACCAAGCAATTTGACTTTGTGCTCTCTCCAATTAAATGGCAAACAATACATAAATAGAAAAACTGATTGAATTGAATGAATAGAGTGATCAAATTTGGAATAGTAGGACTCTATTTGCAAGCAAATATTAAAGCTGATTGCCAATGGCCCTACAATCTATTGAATGGAGTCATTGAATGAGTTTGAGATGATGTACTTAATGCGTTTGCAGGCAATTACTTGTTAGATAATTTTTGAGCAGATATTAAATAATTGAAAATTACACAAACTAACATTGCGCTGGCCTTAGTTCAAGAAGCTGAGAGACAGTAAGTCTGCGTCAGATGGTAAGCGCCGCATATAACCAAAGCTAAGTGTTCCGCAGAGAAAACCGCATAGTATAGTTATGCTCGTGTTTTTAGTTACAAATCTACACAAAAGTGAAATGACATCTTGAGAAGCAAGCAAATAAACAGACAGGCAGGCAGACAGGTGGACAGTAGAAGCAACTGTAAACTACTATAAACACCGCAGCAGCCTCTAGCACACACAAGTGACACCAACGATTTAACAGCTTAGTTGATGTATTTACATTACCAACAGCATCAACCTCTAGGTATCAGTCTATGTTGCTCTGCTCTTCATTTTGAAATTCAAACTTCTACTATTGCCTTCATTTACACTCTGGCTGACGTCCACATTTCCAACCACATTTCCGGCTGTTGAGGTTTCACTTCCGTTTGCTTAGCACTGACGCCGCCAAGTTGCGGTTCTTTTATCGCATTTTGCATTTCCACTCTACAGGTGCAATTTGTGTGTGTGTGATTGTGTGTGGTTTAATTAGTGCAACTCATGTTTATTTTCCTTATGGTATGTTCTTAACTTATTCTTAATTTTATGTTTATGTCGCCTTAATTTTAATAGCTAATTACAATTTTTAGTTTTTCGTGTTCTACATTTTCTAATTACATGTGTAAATAATTACGTTCTAAGCCATTTTAGTCAAATATAATGAGAATATTAAATAATTTTTATACTATTAATTTTCAGTTGATTTTATCAATAAAAAAATCTTGTTGTCGCAGACACTGATTCAGTATATTCTAAATTGGTTAAAAGAGTATCGTTGAGTGAACGAATGCGAGAAGAAGTCAATAGAGCGGCGGAATGAAACAGGAAAATAAAGGGGTTTGCTTCGATTAACAGCTCAGCGTTTACAGATATTAAATTCTTCAATGGTATATCAAACAAAACTTTAGTCGTACAAAGGCTTAAAAATCATTCTAGAATCTGGATACCATGTAACTAGACTGTGGCGCACACTGTAACGACGAGTGCTGACAAAAATTAAAAAAGTAATGGTTGTAATTTAATGTAGATCTCTACTACCGATTTCAAATACTTAAAAGAATTTTGAAAAAATATGTACCATACATATACTACTGTGGGCAAAAAAACTTTGTTCATAATTTCAAATTTTTTTTATTAATTCTTCCAAATTTATATCGTCCCCTTTAAAGAAATCCTCCCCGGCCCCAATACACTTGTGCCAACGTTTTTTCCAATTCTCGAAACAGTTGTTAAAGTCAATTTCCGGAATAGCCTTCAATGCGCTTAGCGATTCATGTTTAATTTAATGTCTTCAATTGACTCAAAACGGTGTCCACGAAGCGGTTTTTTGAGTTTAGAAAATATCCAAAAGTCACATGGTGCTAATTCAGGCGAATAGGGTGGTTGCGGAACGATATCAGTCGAATTTTTGGCAAAATGGTCACGTAAAACAAATGCAGTGATTTTGGAACCAATCGTGCATTCACTCTTCTTCGGCCCAAATGATGTTTTAAAATGGTTTTCACTGATCCTTCCGATATTCCAACGATGCCAGTAAGGTCTGTGACTGTTAATCGTCGATTCTCGAGCACCAATTCCTTGATTTTATTGACCAGACGTGTTGATCATCAGTTGATGTTGATGGCCGTCTTGGACGTGGTTCGTCGTCAACGCGTTCTCGACCATCTTTGAACAATTTGTACCTATCAAAAACACTTGCTCGCGGCATACAATTATCACCGAAGGCCTTTTGCAACATTCTGAACGTTTCGTCACCAGAAATTTGATTCCGCACACAAAATTTAATGGAACTTCTTTGTTGAATAATTTCACTCATTGTGAAAATCGCCGAATGCACTTTTTGTACTTCAGAAAGACAAGCGTATACTAAACACTAATGATTATTTTGATGTGACATTTGGCACAGATGTCACCGACAGCCATACCAACCTTAAAAAAATAATATTTTGATGAATGGGTTTCCGCGCGAAATTTAAATTAAAAAGTAGTACGCCCACAGTAGTACGTCGCAGTGAACTTTCATGCCAATTTAAATAAAACGAGTTTCTTCAGAAAAGTTTCAAATTTTTTAGATCTACTTTAAATTACTATAACTTTATTGTTTTTTAAAGGAAATAAGAATTTTGGCATATAAAAGTTTATTATATATATTTATGTCTTATTGGCTTTGATATAATTATCCTTATTCACCGTTACTTGTAACCCTGAACTGCCAACAATGAGAAAAGAACAACAGTTCAATTTATCGTTGGAAAAAAGTGAGCTGATACTATATGCACTGAAAGATCACGTCCAGCTACCAACACAACGAAGAAAAGATTTAACAACTTGGCCGTTTTATTCACACATCTTAAACAAGTTGTACGAATATAACAAGGCTAACATTGGTCGCTGTGGTGTAGTGGTAGTGCGTTGGACTGCTACGCAGAGTGTCCGGGGTTCGAATCTCGGCACAGGTAAAATCAAAAAAGTAGAAAAAATAATTTACGGCACCACCTCTTGGCAGGCAATGGCCAACCTACAAGAGTACAAATTGCTAAGAAAAGCTTTTCACTTCGCCGTTCGGATTCGGCATTAAACTGTAGGTCCCTTCCATTCATGTACAAATATAACACGCACAACATGAGTGGATGCGAAAAGCGAAAAGCTCGGCCTAGGCCCTCCATGGGCTGTTGTGCCATTGAAAGTAAGTAAATATTGGAGTGTATTTCTGATAAATTAATATAAAAAGTTGCAATGAATGTTAAATTTTTCAAAATTACAAAATACAAGAGCTTATACTGAATACAGTTAACTCCGATTAAGTACCTCAGCTGAAGATGTCAGGCTTTTGAGATACAAAAAATTGGGAAGGCTCTTAAAAGGGGAAATTTCTATAGATATATGCAGAAAAAAGTAGCAAACTACATGCACTTAAGCGGGAATGTCACTTTAGAGAGAAGTATTTAACCGGGGTTTACTGTAACCATAAGGCAGATATACCTATACATTTATATAATAAGTACTTAAGTACAACATTACAATATTCTAGTCTTTTTGTCTCTGTTTTTGCACAGGTTAATCAAACTTTTACCATTCGTAATTTCGAATTTCCTTTTTTCATCGTACACTAATTTTTAGTGAAAAATATTAATTTGTAAGAGTTCGTACAATTATTTAAAATTTTAGTTAATATCACTGGTAACGCACAACTTTACGAGTACATGCAAAAATATATTAATATATTTCTTTAAGTAGTTTCGGTTCAACTTACGTAGAGGCTAGAAAGTGGAAGAAGCTATAACCCTTAATTTGGGTTATAATCTTTCTTTCTCCTATTTCTTAGTTAATGGCACAACAGCCATAAGTAGGAGGGCCTATGATTAGTTTTTCGCACTTATTCACGTTGTGCGTGTTATAGTGTCATGCCGTATCCGAACGAAAGCTTTTCTTAGGCAAAGTTCAACTATTCTGATAGTTAGTGGACAATGAGGGAATTTTGGATATAAAGACTGAGTTCCTAAAAGCAATGGATGCGGCATAAGTTCCAAAAGTCGAATGCAATACTGTAGATAAAGTCAACGGTTTCCTTTACTCTTTACTCTTGAAGCCATTACCTGCAAATAATGTCACTTTTTCTTTTTTTCCCACTGTTCTTTTTCTGTAGTGTTTTTTTTTTTAGAAATCAGCGATGTTAATCAATATGTTTAGTATACATAACAGATATAAATTTTTATAAGCGTTATCTTTGCAGTTTTTTTTTGGTTTTTCCCACACAATTATCGCTGCTAGTTATAAATGACTGTGGTCGCTCAGGCAGAGTTGATATTGTATTGGCCTGCTACGCATAGTTTCCGGTGTTCAAATCTCGGTACAGGCAAAATCAAAAAGTAGAAAAACTATTTTTCTACAAAAGTAAATTGCTTATGAAAAACTTTTCACTTCGGACTTAAAAGTTTAACACGCACAACATGGGTCGGCCAAGGCCCTCCATTAAAAGAAGTAGAAATTATAAGCAACTAGGAGCGAGTGGCGAATAAAACGCAGCTAATGTTATGTTATGTTAAAAAGCAGAAATTTAGTAGTATACTAAAAATGCCACGTGTTAGAGAAACTCGGCAAATGCCAATGAGTTCAGCGCATTTTAGTTATGTACATATGTACAAAAATATATCCAAGATAACTCTTTTAGGTACAATCGGACAGAAAAATGTTAAATTTTTACTTAATTAGGTACATTTAAACAATTTCAAATATCATTACTGATTCATACTTGCAAACAAATTGTATTTTAATATCAAACAATTGCATTAAAAATTAGTGACATATGTAATATTTCTAATTTCATTTAAAAATAATATATGTGTACAAATACCTTTTGTAGTCTCATTAAAAATACGAAACACACTTTAGCCTAGCTTTAGCAAGAATAAATACAAAAAAAAAAAAAATAAAACAAATACTGGAAACCCAGAAATGCAATTGCAATCTGTTACTTCATTATTTTGCCACATAAATAAAGCCTCTTGTGGCCTTCCTAAAAACATACATATGTACATACATTTATATAGGTATGTATGTATGGTATGTACATATATCGATGTTAATGCTGTTTAAGTCTATGAAGTAAAACATGAAAAGATTATATGCAAGAAACATTCTCTCATGTCTTCAAGAGCGAGCAACGAAGATGGCACAAAGTTCGTCCTTCCTCTTTTAGCTGGCAGTCAGCAGCAGAGGAAGAAGAAGCATTTGATCACATCGTACCTCGTACTCGTATGTATACGAGTTTGTAAACATGATTTCTTTTTTCTACTTTCAAGGAAACTTTTGAATGTATAAAGTTGTGTTGCTTGAAAAAAATTTAGAACTTTGTCACACATTTAAAATGTGACATAAAAAAAAAATAACAGAATGGGCAACTTTTTTTTTCGTAAACCTTTCGAACACGTAGTATTTCATTTTCCCCAAAAAAGAATTTCTGACGAAGATGACTCTCAAAATTATAATGAAATTTAAAAACTAATACGTTATTTTTCACATCGAGCAGTAAAGTTTGTTTGAGTCTGCCCGAGTAATACCAAATTTGCCTCTTGATTATGGGTTGGCAGACACAAGCTTGCTAAAGATTTTAAATCTGAAAAATAAAAACATCCAAGCTATTTAAATATGTAGAGTATTTGTGAGCTCCTCTAGCAGTTACCTTAAAATAGGAAGCATTTATCATTTGTTGGAATTCCAACGGTGATGCTAGTTGTCAATATTTCAATAAGTAGTATTTGTGTCTGATACATTTTAACTTACCAATTATGTGTACTCTCTCATCAAATAAATAATACACAAATGCCTTTTTTGCTACTCGTTCATGGAGATTTTCTTTAGCTTTTGACGTTTTCGATGAAACTTCAAAATTGTAATTATGCTTTTGATGAAAGCAACAACAACATTAATAGTAATTAACAAGAGCAGTATAAAATTAAACAAAACAAGAAAGTAACATGTTGACTGTGCGAAAAAAAAACAGCGACAAAAAATAACACTGCAACAAAGACAACAACAGTTAGAATAAGAAAAAGGAGAATAAGTAGAAAAAGAGAGAAGTAGAAGAAGATAGAAGTAGAAGAAGAAGTTCATCGAGACAAGCAACCGGCATTAACAATTGAGATTTGCACTTTTCTTAAGTAACTGAAAAGGCACGGCAGCTGCTAACGCCATGACTACCCGCGGCTCCTTTGTAGCTCCTGCACTCTTGTGCTCCTTTGCTTATTTCTCTTCTTCCTTTACTCCTTTAATAATAATGAAAATGAGTGAAGAAAAAAATCTTATAAATTAATTTTATGCAACAAATCCTAAGAGAGAGAAAAGGAGAGCGAGAGAGAGGGAGCTAGCGGGTGAGGAAGATGGATAGAGCAAGGGAACTACTCTCTATTCTTTTTATATTTTCGCTGTGTTTTAATGTATGTACGTTGGTGAATGCATTTATACATATACTATGTATGTGTTTGTGTGTGTGAATGTGTTTGTACATAAAAGATACTGCTAGGAAGACATTTCTATTCCAGGCGACATGCAATTCAGCTTGTGAGGATGCGTTGCCTTTCGTGTTTTATGAAGTAGTAGAGCTGCGTTAGTGCAGCAGCGACATCGGAAGCGGCATCACTTTACATGCTTTTAAGTATCTTAAGTGCACAGTGGCACGATAAATTTTAATACAGCGTGGCAACAATCGATTAATAAATTCATTTCGACGGGTTTTAGAAAACATGTAGAGCACTTTTTTAAACATTCTGGAATGCTCTTCGGTTTATTTTGAAGACTCGCAATATAATGTGGAATAGTTTTAATTCTATTGTACGAAAGAAGAAGGAACGGAACGCTTTTTACCCTAATTCATTAGGAGTTTTAATAGGAAATATTAATGTATATGGAACTTACCCTGAACTCTTGAAGCAGGGCCCTCTCTCGACAAACGAAAATAGGACTATGTAAGTCCCTCATCCTTCCTATCCTAATATATGGCGCAGAGACGTGGACATTAATCACAATGATGAGAGGCTGTTAGGAGAATTCGAGAGGAAGATAATTCGTAAGATTGATGGTCCAATATGCATGGATGACGTGTATCGAATAAAATGGCACGATGAGCTGTATGAGCTGTACGCCTACACTGACATGGCCAAGGGTCATTTTGAGCGAATGGAAGAAGCGCTCCGGCTAGAAGGGTGTTATATTCGAGCCACGGTTGAGGAACACGCAGAAGAGGACGTCCTAATCTCCGTTGGAAAGACCAGGCACAAGGCGGCCTGTGCGTTGTTTGCTCAGCTGATGCACATGGATTACGTTTAAACCGCTGACTTTCTCTACAGTATTGCATTTGACTTTTGGAACTTATGACTTTGCATCTATAACGCATCCGATGCATTTCGGAACACAGTTTTTAACTTCAAAATTCCTTCATAAGCCACTTACTATCAAAGTATTAAACTCTGTTACATTTTTCAACGCAACGTCACACTGTGCATCATCAGGGAGTGACAACAAAAAGATAAACAAAAAAGAAACGGAAACTAAACTAAAGAGGATGTTGGCTACAGAATTTCGCGGATTACTCCCATTTCAACGCATAGTGTCGACATCAGCTTCAGCTTTAGAATTAAAGCAATGAAATTATTGCAGTATGCGTTCGTTGTGTTGTGTTGCATTGTGTTAAATTGACTTGGATGGAGTTGGTTTGGCTTGGAATGGCTTGGCTGGATGGATGGATGCTTGGAGTTGGTTGGTTGCTTATATTTATTTGACTGCATACACTAGTTGGCTGCCAGTGTAGTAGTTGCTTTGCGTTAAGCTCCTCTTACTTAAGCAGTGCTGTCATTTACGTTGCGTTGCGTTTGAAATTACACCCAAAGGGATACTAAAACTCTTTTTTATGTGTGTATGTGCGTATAGGTGTGTATTAAGCTCACAAGCGTATGTGTGTGCTTGCTTGCGCTAAAATGTCGGCCGTTCTGCATGCCTGCTTGCTGCATTTGCCAAGTAAATTTACTATCGTTTCCGTTTTCGATACACACGCACACACACGCACACACACGCACACACACACACACACACACATAGTGGGTACTTATGATTTTCCAGTTTTACATGGTAAAAATAATTTCGTTATCCCTGCAACTTAATGCTTACTTTAACTTATTTTACTTCTTTGCCGCTTGCTCCTCGCTTTTCATGTTTTCCTTCAAATCAGCTCTGTTGCAGAAGTTTTCATTGTTACAATGCCAGCTCTCTTTAGCTTTAGTCTTTTTGCCGCTGCCGCCTATTTTTCAACTGATTTTCTTTATTCTTCAGCATCTTCGGTTCTTTATTATGCGCACTCAGCACTAAATTTTATTGTCAGTTTATGTTCTGCTAAATTATGTATTATTTTTTCTTATCCTTTTCTTTCGTTTCGTCGTGTTTTCTTTTCTCTCTTCTCTTCCTTTTCTTCTTGTGTTTTTGTCCTTTCGACTTTTATTTAATTTTTGCTATTTGTGTTCTCTTTTTATGTTTTATTAAATATTTTCAACTTTGTAGCCAACAGCAGACATCCTTGCTGGGCGTGTATGCGTGTGTGTGTGTGTGTGTGTATGAGTGAGCAATGGGATCCTTGCAATGAAATAATTAACATTTCTACCGCTTCTATCGCCGCTGCGTCTTTTGTAATCGTTCCTGCTGTGGCTGCTGCTGTATTTTCAGAAATTCTGTAAATTGTCACTTGCAACTAGCACAAATGTCAGTAGTGCAGCGTTAAAGCAGCGGAGAAAAAGGAAAACATTTATAGCAGCTACTTTGACGTAGTAGAAGAAGGAAGAGGAGGCAGAAATGCCTTCATCATTGAAGAAAGTAATGATTTTTCCTATTTTAGCCTTCGTTCTCACAAAAATTAAGACAAGAAGCAGTAATGAATTAAATTTTATGTCACTTGACTTTAATTATTCGGACAAACTATTTTAATTTCTTAAAATTTTATTAGAATGTCAAGATTTAAATTTGGTTATGCTTCTGCGTCTGGAGCCTTATTAAAAAGTTATAAAGTTTTAAACATCTCTGTCGCATTGGCTTGCCTGATACTGATTTTTATTTTATGATGATTACTATAGTTGGTACTTTCATGGTTTCCCATGATTATTTGTTTCTCATGATCGTCAGTTGACTTCCACGAAGTCAGATATGCTGGATCAGACTAATTTTCATAAAGCAATCCCTCATTGTAACTTACGTGAGCAAAGGGAGAGAAAATAAATCGGGTCTTTTCAATTGCTTTGCTGCTACTTCCACCTTTTGGTTTTCTGTTTTCTTAAATTTTGTTCACATCAAAAACTTGTAAAACGCGATCCAGTTGAAGTTAAAAGCAAAAATTTGTTCATAAGTTCTAAAATTTTCTTGACTCTTTTACTTTCGATTTTTGTTTTTATTTCCTTCATTTGCTGCACTCTTTCTAAATTATTTACGAATTACTTTACTTAGCAAAAAGTCAAACATAGTGCAGCCGAACAAACAAAGTATTTGCACTAAATATTTTTGGTGAGATTGTTGCAGTGAGTGAATGAATAAGAAGAGGAAACTGATTTATTTATTTATTACATTCGTAGTACATTTTCTAGTAACTAAATACATACATACATACCATACATATATAGTGTATGTATGAGCAGTGTCTGTATGGAAGTTGTTGCTTTTTCATCACCAGTAAATAATTGTTTGTTGCCAAATAATGCTCGTGTTGGTGAGGAGAAACAGAACAAGTATAAAAGTGTATGAAGCAGAATTCATTATTAATTCACCACTAACAAATGCAACTAATAAAATGCTTCAATTAAAAAAAGTTTACAATTAAGTCAAACAAAGTTTTGAGGTTGTGATAGCAAAAAATTGCATATTTTTGTATTAATTGTAAACTCACTGGAATGGATGACTGATTGTGTGGAATGTTATACCAAAATTTGTATTTAATCTCGTCAAATGGTTCGATGACAACTGTGTCATACTCCTTGTTGGGAAGGATATTTCGAGATCCTGAAAACTCTCAGAGCTACTTTAAATCATCACCATCAACAAATTCTAAACTAGGAACTTCTCTTAACTGCATAATATCATAAATCTGTGACCATTATACATCAAGAAAGAAATAAGATGAAAATCTAAGGTCAAACGATGCCAATCTTTTTTAAATATAATATTTGCATGATCACCATGACTACCTCCTGGGTCATGGCTGTAATTCGATGTTACTAGTTTTAAAATAATAAAAAAAAAATTGTACGGGAGCAGGTGTGGATATTGCCCAGTATTGATTTTTTTTTATCAGAAGTTGTTCTACTTTAATATAAAAGAATACCGAATGTGGTGTAATTTGCTTCAGTATTTCTTACAATATACTCCTATATTGATGAATTTACACTTGTAAGACAGGTTTCACCCCCATTTAATCGTTTCCGTCTGAACTTTTGAGCGTGACCTGTGCCCAGCGATGCCTGCAATAAATTGGGTTTAGAAAACTGGTATAATTAGACTAATTTTGTGGTCGTTGGACTGCTACGCAGAGTGCCCGGGGTTCGAATCTCGGCACAGGCAAAATTAAAAAGTGGAAAAAGTAATTTTTCTACACGGCACCACCTTTTGGCAGGCAATGGCAAACCTAAAAGAGTAAAAATTGCCTACGAAAATCTTTTCACTTCGTCGTTCGGAATCGGCATTAAACTGTAGGTCCCTTCCATTCATGTACAAATATAACTCGCACAACATGAGTGGATGCGAAAAGCTCGACCTAGGCCCTCCATGGGCTGTTGTGCCATTAAAAGTAAAGTAAGTAAACTAGTATACTTAATTGTTTGAGCTGTTGAGCTAACGGACACACGGCCATTGCTACTTGGTTTTTCTACTTTTTGATTTTGGCTGTACTGAAATTCGAACCCTGGACACTCTGCGTAACAGTCCGACGCACTATTACTACGCCACAGCAACCACAAGAAAGATGTGGTCGCTGATGTTTAAAGAACATCGATGTTTAAAGAACATCGAAGCAACACCATTTATTTGAATTAATAAAGCTCCAAAATGATTTTTGGTTTAACTTTGTGCAAAATGTATTGGTTGTATAAAAATATGTTTAGGCAATTAAATTCATTCACATACTTAGTAGGAATATTTAGCTTTAGCTTCTATATCGTTTGTAAAGGACAGATGGGTGATTTTATAAGAGCTTGGTTTTTGAAAATTCAAAACAACACAGTAATTTTACAAAAGTGAATGCAATTTTTATTCGGATCGACAAATCAATTCCTGTCATTTACGTTTTAAAGATAATTTCACTTAAATGATGCCCGGGGCTACGCTTTAAGTGGCCCCTTCTGAAGGTACAATTTTGGAACACTTTTTCACACATTTCAGCCGGAATCTCACCAATGACGCGTTCAATGTTGGCTTCCAAAGCAGAAATCGTGTTTGGCTTGTCCCTATAGACAAGACACTTAACATAGCCCCACAATAGTCTAACGGGGTTAAATCACACGATTTTGGTGGCCAATTGACTGCACCAAAACGTGATACTAACTGCTCAACAAATTCGCGCCTCTCAATTGATGCATGGTGTTGCGCGTGCAGTGTGGCATGTGGCCTCAACCTGTTGGAACCACATGTCGGCCGAGTTCAATTCTTGCATTTTCAGCAAAAAAAGACTGTTATCATCGATCGGTACCTTTCTCTCATTTACCGTAACGTTGCGGCCTTCATCATCTTTGCAGAAGTACGGCCCAATGATGCCGCACCAAACAGTGCATTTGTCGGGATGCATTGGCAGCTGCTGAATTGCCTATGGCTGGTCTTCATTCAAAATGCGGTAATTGACAATTGTACTTATTCACGTATCTATTGACCCAAAAATGAGTCGCGTCGCTGAAGACAATTTTGCGATAAAAAAAACGGACACCCATCCAACTTTTCTAAGGCCCATTCACCGAAATTACGACATGTGGTAGGTCGCCTGGCTTTAGTTCTTGCACCAGCTGTATTTTGTATGGCATTAATCCGTGATCTTTCTGGTGCGAAATTTGGTCACAATGAGCTGAATAGCCTGCTCTGTGTGTCGATTATGACGACCATAAAATGGACGTAGCTTGCGAAACACATTTTTCCCAGAGCACGAATTTTGATAATAAATTTCAATAATTTGATAACGTTGTTCAGGCGTAAGTATATTCATGATGAAATGGCAAACCAAATTGACCATTTTTTTTCTTTGAGACATGTCAAGAATCACGCGCGAACTGTCAGAAATATAAACATCAAAAACCAAGTACTTAGCAAAAAAAATCAACCTTCATTTACTATTTTCAATTTCTTTAAACCACTGTTTCTAGTGTACCACTGTAACTGGTGTAATTTTTTAGGTATGAGAGAGGAAAATTCTTATTTTTTTTTTTTTTTTGTTTCGCACTAAGCACATAGAACAACGTTTTCCAATCTGTTTAAAAGATCAAAATCACATAAATCAAAATTAAACTATCGATTAACATTTTCAGTAGATATAGAAGGAAAATCATAGAACTGAATTTAAAAAATTAGCGGAATATGATGCGTATTCGATTCAGAAATAGGATATAGACATTCAGTTAAAATAAAAGTATACTGAAATTAGTGAAATTTATTTTAAATGTAACTGATTAACAGGTCACGCTACGCTTACTTATTTTGTTTTTTACCACCTCTTTGCTGAGCCTGGAGGTGAAAATCGTTGTGGTTAGCCAATGTCGCATAGCCTAAAGTTGAGCGATGTGTTATTATGTAATATTATTTTTTTTTGTTTATATGTAAGAGCACGAGTTGTAGCACACGTGAGGCGGCATTGTCTGAAATGCATTTAAGTTAATAGCGCAATTCATCGAAATCGTTACAGTTGCAACTACATAAAGTATAAGAGCATTTGTATGTACATACATACATATGTACATATTTATGTGTGAGTAGCATAAAAGATTGGCAGCTACTACACTTGCTTCATTTGGCAGTGGTAGCCGCAGAAACAACAACAACATTAGCAAGCATCAGCAGCTGTTGTGTGTGGAGTTCACTGCTAGTAAAAGCCATTTAAAAGTTACGTGCTTGGATTTCAGTAAATATCAGTGAATATGCCGTCACCTTCGAATTTTATTATTTTTATTTTGTCACTGGAAACAACCATTGCGGCTACTGTTGCTCTGGTTGCACCACGGGCTATGAGCATTTGTGATGCTTGGATGATTCTGTTGGTTGTAAACGTTGCCTACGCGTAACCTACGTCCGTTGTTGGTCTGTAGATCGCTCGGTCGCTTGTCGTGGTGTCTAGTTGTGGCTGCATCTTGGCCAGATTGTCACTCTTGATTTTTTACTTACTGCTTTCCTTAAATTTTTACCAATTTTGTGCGCGTCTTATTCAGTGCTGCTATGCTCTTCCTTTTTGCTTTCCACAAAATTGCAACGTTTGCCCGAATTTTCCAGCAGTTGCGGCATCATACAACATGCATATGTATGTGTACTTATGTGCTTTACCGTTAACATCACTTTAGCTGTCGACATCGCACATAATTTTCACATGAACGATAGCCTAATATAAAAATTTCACAAAATCGTGACCAGCAGCACAAGTGATTGGTATATGAGTATATGAGAGAGTGAAAATAAATATAGAAAGAAATAATTTGAAGCCATTGATGGCATGAAATGTTTACGGCATAGAAAAGCTTAAAACTAAAACTTCTTTCTTTCATTCTTCTTTTAATGGCACAACAGCCCATGGAGGGCCTAGACCAACTTTTTTTGCATCCATTCATTATTTGCGTGATATATTTTTGTACATGAATGGATGGGAACTAAAGTTTTGTGCCGAATCAGAACGGCGAAGTGAAAAGCTTTTCATAAGCAATTTTGCCTGTCACGAGGTGTAGCTGTGTAGAAAAACAGTGTTTCCTGTTTTGATTTTGCCTGTGCTAAGATTTGAACCACGGACACTCTGCGTACCAGCAAAATGCACTAGCAACTACGCTACCTATTTAGCAACATACATAGAAACTTAAAATTTATATAGTACAATACTAAAATTTTTTTATACTAACTTCTTATGTGTTTTTTAATATTTTTTATTCAATAAATATTTTAATATTTTTTTACAATGTCTTTGCTGCATTGCAATAAAGCAACAATACATTATGTATACTGTCTGTAAATGAAGGGAAAATATTGTATAAAAAAAAGACACCACAACAGACGAAGAAGCATAATATTTTTGCTTACTTTAGCGCATTGACAATGGTTATGTTCTGTTTAAAGTAGAGAGATAATACATAGATAGATATATTACAAAAAAAAAAATTAAAAAAAAATAATCTTAAAAGCAACCAAGAAGGGATTTTATGTTGAATGAAAGATAAGTAAACAATTTCAAGTAGCATTCAAAAGGCTAATGTTTGTATTACAGTATAACTTTTTAAGATTAAGATTTTTATTTATTTATACTTATATTTGTAAAACTGCTGTTCTACACACATTTTAAAACTACATCTAAATATAACATTTTCTTATCTAAATTCAAGCAAATATTAAGTATGTAGTAATTATAAATTACTTATATGTAGCTCATTCAGTTGATAAAGAAACTTCTAGACGAAATTTGAAAGCTTAAAATCATCTGGTATTCCAATTGGCTCCATCCTCTACCATAAGTGGACAAGGCCAAGTAGAAGCAAAGAGAAATAATCAGGATTAGAAGTACTTAAGTGAAAGCGAGTCCAATTGCAAAAGAGTTTCCACTTACCACTTACCTTTGGTCTTATATACGAATTTTGTGTGAGAAATGTGCTGTGCTTCAACATCAGCTATTTTACCTTAAGGAAAGCTTCAAATTGCGCTGCCAGAATAGTAGTTATGCAATGTATTGTGCTGGACTTTATATTGTCCACCACTGCGTATGAGTGTTTTTGCTTCTCATACAATTTTTACCCTCGTATCTTGTGACGTATGTAGTCATAATATTTGACTTAAACTAAAAATATGCATGCAACTTGATTTGTTACAAGCGCTTGTGTTGTCCGTTTTCTGTATTTGTGAGTGTGCGTGCGCGCGTACCTTGAGTGTAAGACAATGAAAAGCATCATTTACATTTTATGAAACGCTCTGTCTGAGACTAGACAATGTACTTTACGTGACTTCATAAATGCATTTTTATACGTATCCACACAGATGGAAACATGCTCATGCATATATGCAAAGCACAGACAGAAATTCGTTCATCCTTTTATTTCTGTTTTATTTTGTTTGACGAGAATAAATGTAATTTTAAGCAGCTACATTTTGACTGCAATACAAATGTGTTTTTTATGCCACTGCTGCAGTAATCTATTTTATTTTTCAAAAGCATTAATTTATGTGGAACAAGAAAGTGGAGAAAATAATGTTTGAATCTAGTAACTAACATTAGTACTCGTATATTTTGTTTGCGTTTGAAAGCATAATGCCATATTTAATTCGTCATAAAAGATTTCTATGTCCATTATTGACGCAATAATATTTAATCAGTTTCCGATATGGAAATAAAAATCTCTTCTCTATTTTATTGAACCTTAGTTTGTTGCGTCCTTTATCTGCTGCATGCTACGAGCTGAGTTTTATATCAAAAACTGTCTAGATCTATCCGATCCTGTACCGTTTTACTTGAATTCGCGCTGTTGCCAAATGAATAGATATTTTGTATTCACGTTTCTGCATCGAAGGCTCAATGCATCCGAAATACCTTCCATAAGCTATTTTTTCGCGTCATGCTACTTTGTCTTTCGCGTGATGACATTTACTTCAGGTTATTAGCTGCCCACAGAAGTAAATAAACTAGAAATTTTTTTATTATATTATATTACATACTCTAAACAAGGACATACAGCCTCTTTGGGTACCAATGCGAGTGTGTATTGAGGAAACATCCTTATGAGAGAAGGTTAATTAAATTTACTGTCTATGCTATTATATGTATAAGCATATGTGTGTGTGTTCATACGGTTATGTATGTGTGCATTGCATACGCAACGTAGTAAATGTAATTTCAACGTGGATAATATTCAATTAAGCATACATAAAAGAGTGTCGCATGCTCTTTAGTGTAGATGCGTGCACACATGAAAAAGAACGATGACTAACGGTTTGACAGACAAGTACATACAAGAATGTGTGTTGGCGACTATATATATACGGCTCCATTCATATACACACACATACACACACACATACATGCTTTACGGATGCACCCGAGAGTATACAGATGCACAGATACATACTGTATGCTACTAGTCCCAGCCTGACTCTTGTTAATCGAATGAATTGCAACGAAACGTTGCGCTTCAAATTAAATTATCTTGAATGTAATATGGAAGTTTGAATTGAATTTCCGACATCAACAGTAACAGCGAAGCATCATACAAAGTCAATTAATCAACTACATAAATGTATAAACAAATTATAAGAGTAAACACTCATGCGTGTATTAAATACATTTTTGGGGTTGCCTTCTTTGTGTGTTTCAGATTTTTGATAAAAGTTCATACGAGTATCTGTATTTCACACTCTTTTGTTGCAGCGATTCGGGCATGCTAAGCTGTATGCAAAACAATACATTTTATAGTATAATAATTGTAACGTTTTTGTGCATCGCTCTTTGAAATCGTTATGATCATGATCATCGTCATCGTCATTATCTCATCTGCATCGTATTAGCTTCAACATATCAATTTGCTTACATTTGAGTTGTGTTGTTTTTTTTTTTTTTTTTTGAAATAGAGAAAGAGAGGGCATCAGAGCAAAAGAGATTGTGCTAGAAAGTAATGCAATCACAAAAAGAATCACTTATACTACAAATTTTTCTTCAAATTTCATTTGTAAAAATAACTTGTTTCTCTCAGAATGGTAAGAAATAAAAAAATAGCAGTGGGAGGAAAATTTAAACTTATACTAAATCATGTTGTCAGTTTACGATATCTTTCAAAGATACACTGCGCGTAATAGAGAGCTAACTCAAGCTAGAAACAGTGCTTTGTTTTTTTGGGTAGTAGTTTCTGATGATTAGTGGATGCCGAGGACAGTTATCATTCTGAACGAAGGATTTTATCTTTATCTTCGGAGATATAGTGGCAGAATGGTAGTCTATCATCTCCAGAGCTGGGTAAATTCAGTAACATTACTTAGAAATTAAAATTTGTAAACAATTACATAAGAACCATGTTAAAGGAATTGATTACTTTTTCAATTCCATAGAGTAACTAAAATTGTAGTATTTACTTTCACAATTCCATTAAACGAAATTGTAATTTGTAATTGAAATGTTTGCTGTAGCGTAGTTGGTAGTGCATTGGCCTGCTACACAGATTGTCCAGGGTTAAAATCTCTTTATGATTAATCTACACGGCATCACCCCTTGGCAAGCAATGGCAAGCCTACATGGTCGGCCTATGCCCCTATGGTCTGTTGCGCCATTTACAGAAGGTAAAGAAGAAGAAGAATTGAACTTTTCAATTCCTCTGTAATTTAAATTAAACTTTTTCAATTCTATTACAAGAAATTGAAATTGTAATGCATTTACCTCAAATTCCTTTTTCAATACCTGGTGATGCAATTGTGAAAATAAAAATTATAATTTAAGTCCATGGAATTTAAAAACGTAATCAATTCCTTCTAAAGTAATCGATTAGAAATTACAATTCCTTGTAATTTGTAATTAAGCGTAATTTAATTCCTAAAGTAATGATTTCTACCAAGCTCTGATCATCTGAGGTATCTGTCGTTTGGTTTCTGGCAATGGCCTGACCGTAAGTTATTCTTTAAAAAAATATATATACTCATAGCTTTTCTATATTCAATTCTCTCTGCTACTGGAGCTGTCTAAAGAGCAAAAAAGTAGGAACGACATTCATGATATTCAATATTTTGCATATATACACAAAAGCAATAACATCAAGCAGGCAACGCCATCTTCCACATTCACTGGTGAAGCACTCTGATTGACTGCCACTGATAGATTCTAACGGATTATAAAATACTCTTACATATTGAATCTGACTTAGAGAAAAGATACATAAAAAATTTTTCTTACTCTGCTTTTAAATATTTTTCCCTTTAAATTCGTCTGCAATTGTTAAGATTTTCTCTATAGATGTAGAATAAGCAGATAGAATGGAAATTTATTTTGGAATCTGTTTCTTTTTCTTCCAGTGTATGAATTCCGTATCCGAATGTATTTCCGCTACGGAGCTTGTAGTAAGTACAGTATTTCCGTTTCGTTTCAGCTTCAATTCACACAGATACAAACAAACACACAGGCACATATTTATAAATATTCTAAGTACATACGTAGGTATGGTATGTATAGGATTGTCAGTGTTGCCAGATGAACTTAATCAAACTCCCAATATTAAGTAGATCATAGAATTGCCCAATTCCGAAAAGCTCCTCTCAAATAAAATTTAAAGTATTTTCAAACTTTTTGTAGAGTAGGATCAAGACGCTATTGTATTTATACAGTTTCCTGGTCAGCTAAGTGGCTGTCTTAATACTGAAATTTGAGAAGACTTACAGTATTTGCGCAAAGTTGAAATATATATTCAAGAAATCATATAACTTGTGTGGCACTTTACGGCATATTTAATGACATACAGAAATGGAATATATGCGTTGCATGATTATTTATTTGAGAACAAAGATGATTTTTGGACAACTATATATTTTTTTTTTTAATTCTTGTTTACAAAATTCACAGATTCTTGATGAAAGAATGTAGGGCAGAGAATTCCCCAAAAAATTTAATAGTTTCCCATCTTCCCACACGAGTGAATATTTCCCGCAATTTGGGAAATTCCCCACAACCTGGCATCCCTGATGAGTACACAAGTGCACATGGTCACACACAGGATATAAATACATACATGTGTGTATGTGTGCACACACTCAAGATACTCATGCAATCAGTTTGCCAGTTCGCATTTTGTATCTTTTTATAGCACTTTAAAATTTTCCTTTTTATTTCTTTCAATTTGTTTATTTTGTTTATGCTTCGTTAGCGTATACAAACGCATACAATAAAACACACACGTGCACGCACATACACATATACAACCAGATACATATGTACATCTCTATGCGCTGGCAACTTCTTCTGTTTTAGTCAGAGATGCTCGTACTTTATTCCCATTTCTGTGTCTGTTGCTGTGGCTCTTATTTCTGCCTGCCATGAATTGGCCATTTGTGCATTTGTTATGCATCAATGACTATTTATGCTGCCTAGTTTGGCATAACGAGAGAAGGGTTACTGTGAGTACATTGTGTTATCATTTTCGACCATTCCTCTACAGTTATCGGAACTAGCATCAGAAACATTATTGTGTATGTGTGTGTATATCTGATTTAGTTTACTTTGCAATTTACATTTTGCGCAATTGAATTTCAATTACAAAAATTTTCAAAGCATAAGTACTTTCTAAATTTAATTTAGTGTTGAAATAAATAGTTATACTCAAAAGCAAAAGGAGAATTTTGTAAGTTCTACGCTAGTTAAATAGACTGTTTATGTAACCATCGCATACATTTTAACTGTCCCGACTTAAATTTCTGATTTCTCTCAGAAGGAAGTCAGAGGAAGAATTTTGCATTTTGTGTGTTCGTTCATCTGTGGCCAACTAATGTTATGCATTCCGCTCATACATTAATTTATGTTATGTAATATTTTTAAAAACAATTAAAACCACTTAACGTCATTCAATGGCTTAATTTACTTATTTCTCTTTTTTTTTTGTTACATTCAACACACAGGGTGTACCCCTATGAATGCAGAGCATTGTGTTGAATGAAAATAAGATTGATAGGTGAGAGGAAGAAGGAGGGAGGATGAGAGAATGAACGTGATCACACAGGACACCGATGCCTTTACCACAATGAACTTCAGTTTATCAGTGTCGACTATGACCGCATGTAGCGCCAAATTCCAAGCTTTTCGCATCCACTCATGTTGTGCGTCTTAAATTTGTGTCTGATTTATTTACCATTTGTTTTTAATTAAATTGGAAAAATTCAAATTTAGAATAACTCATTTCAAAATGAATTTAATGTAAAATTTACCCTGACTAACTACATAATAACTTTAGTTTTCGCTAGCCCAGAACAGGTTAACCGCTAAAATGAAAGGATGTAACTAGAGCAAGGAATGCATGCAAAAAAAAAAAAAAAATTTAAAATTTGATCGTATAACATGCACTTAAAGTTAAAAAATATGAAACTGAAACTGCAAAATATGACTTAAAATTAATTAACGTAAAAAAACACAATTAATATCTATGTATGTAATACATATCTATTTATGTAGTACACAAGGTAAAGTTCGTGACAGTCGCAGGTGCGTCCATGGTCGATCCTTGCGCTTCTACGTTTTCAAGTCGACACACAGCCTCCTCGTGGCGTCCCCTGGATAGCGATCTGACAACCGTCAGTGAGTTAACTAATGTGTGCGGCGGGCTTCTCCATGGCCTTGAATGAATGGTTGTGCGTCGGGCTTGGAACCCACCACGTTAAAATACCCTCCAATGAAACCTCCAAACAAGGTTATAAGTTATAGGCCAAAAACCGAAAAAAGTCACACTCAATTCGGCTTTAAACACAAAAAACAGCTTCTAGAAGTGCTTTCTCGATATGTTATGTATTGTAAAGTTATGGTTAAAGATTTCGGTTTTTGGCCTATAACTTATAAAGGATAAAGAATTTCTACATACTATCTGCAGTATAGTTGTAGCCACTTTCTTTACACACAACTTTACAATACATTAGATATCGAGAAAACACCTCTAGAAGCTGTTTTTGGTGTTTAGAGACGAATTGCGTGCGACTTTTTTCGGTTTTTGGTCTATAACTTATAAAGGGTAAGGAATTTCTACTTACTATCTTCAGCATAGTTGTAGCCACTTTCTTTACACACAACTTTACAATACATAACATATCGAGAAAGCACTTCTAGAAGCTGTTTTTTGTGTTTAAAGCCGAATTGAGTCCGACTTTTTTCGGTTTTTGGCCTATAACTTATAAAGGGTAAGGAATTTCTACTTACTATCTTCAGCATAGTTGTAGCCACTTTCTATACACACAACTTTACAATACATAATATATCGAGAAAACACCTCTAGAAGCTGTTTTTTGTGTTTAAAGCCGAATTGAGTGCGACTTTTTTCGGTTTTTGGGCTATAACTTATAAAGGGTAAGGAATTTCTACTTACTATCTTCAACATAGTTGTAGCCACTTTCTTTACACACAACTTTACAACACATAACATATCGAGAAAACACCTCTAGAAGCTGTTTTTTGTGTTTAGAGAGGAATTGAGTGCGACTTTTTTCGGTTTTTGGCCTATAACTTATAAAGGGTAAGGAATTTCTACTTACTATCTTCAGCATAGTTGTAGCCACTTTCTTTACACACAACTTTACAATACATAACATATTTAGAAAGCACTTCTAGAAGCTGTTTTTTGTGTTTAAAGCCGAATTGAGTGTGACTTTTTTCGGTTTTTGGCCTATAACTTATAAAGGGTAAGGAATTTCTACTTACTATCTTCAGCATAGTTGTAGCCACTTTCTATACACACAACTTTACAATACATAATATATCGAGAAAACACCTCTAGAAGCTGTTTTTTGTGTTTAAAGCCGAATTGAGTGCGACTTTTTTCGGTTTTTGGGCTATAACTTATAAAGGGTAAGGAATTTCTACTTACTATCTTCAGCATAGTTGTAGCCACTTTCTTTACACACAACTTTACAACACATAGCATATCGAGAAAACACCTCTAGAAGCTGTTTTTTGTGTTTAGAGAGGAATTGAGTGCGACTTTTTTCGGTTTTTGGCCTATAACTTATAAAGGATAAGAAATTTCTACTTAATGTCTTCAGCATAGTTGTAGCCATTATCTTTACGCACAACTTTAAAATACATAACATATCGAGAAAAAGAAGATATAGGCCAAAAACCGAAAAAGTCGCACTCAATTTCACTCTAAACACAAAAAACAGCTTCTAGTGGTGTTTTCTCGATATGTTATGTTTCGTAAAGTTGTGTGTGAAGAAAGTGGCTACAACTATGCTGAAGATAGTAAGTAGAAATTCCTTACCCTTTATAAGTTATAGGCCAAAAACCGAAAAAAGTCGCACTCAATTCCTCTCTAAACACAAAAAAACAGCTTCTAGAGGTGTTTCCTCGATATGTTATGTATTGTAAAGTTGTGTGTAAAGAAAGTGGCTACAACTATGCTGAAGACATTAAGTAGAAATACCTTACCCTTTATAAGTTATAGCCCAAAAACCGAAAAAAGTCACACTCAATTCGGCTTTAAACACAAAAAACAGCTTCTAGAAGTGCTTTCTCGATATGTTATGTATTGTAAAGTTATGTGTAAAGAAAGTGGCTACAACTATGCTGAAGATAGTAAGTAGAAATTCCTTACCCTTTATAAGTTATAGGCCAAAAACCGAAAAAAGTCGCACTCAATTCGGCTTTAAACACAAAAAACAGCTTCTAGAGGTGTTTTCTCGATATGTTATGTATTGTATAGTTGTGTGTAAAGAAAGTGGCTACAACTATGCTGAAGACATTAAGTAGAAATTCCTTACCCTTTATAAGTTATAGCCCAAAAACCGAAAAAGGTCACACTCAATTCGGCTTTAAACACAAAAAACAGCTTCTAGAAGTGCTTTCTCGATATATTATGTATTGTAATGTTGTGTGTATAGAAAGTGGCTACAACTATGCTGCAGACATTAAGTAGAAATTCCTTACCCTTTATAAGTTATAGCCCAAAAACCGAAAAAAGTCACACTCAATTCGGCTTTAAACACAAAAAACAGCTTCTAGAAGTGCTTTCTCGATATATTATGTATTGTAATGTTGTGTGTATAGAAAGTGGCTACAACTATGCTGAAGACATTAAGTAGAAATTCCTTACCCTTTATAAGTTATAGGCCAAAAACCGAAAAAAGTCACACTCAATTCGGCTTTAAACACAAAAAACAGCTTCTAGAAGGTCTTTCTCGATATGTTATGTATTGTAATGTTGTGTGTATAGAAAGTGGCTACAACTATGCTGAAGACATTAAGTAGAAATTCCTTACCCTTTATAAGTTATAGGCCAAAAACCGAAAAAAGTCGCACTCAATTCCTCTCTAAACACAAAAAACAGCTTCTAGAGGTGTTTTCTCGATATTTTATGTGTTGTAAAGTTGTGTGTAAAGAAAGTGGCTACAACTATGCTGAAGATAGTAAGTAGAAATTCCTTACCCTTTATAAGTTATAGGCCAAAAACCGAAAAAAGTCACACTCAATTCGGCTTTAAACACAAAAAACAGCTTCTAGAAGTGTTTTCTCGATATATTATGTATTGTAATGTTGTGTGTATAGAAAGTGGCTACAACTATGCTGAAGATAGTAAGTAGAAATTCCTTACCCTTTATAAGTTATAGGCCAAAAACCGAAAAAAGTCGCACTCAATTCCTCTCTAAACACAAAAAACAGCTTCTAGAGGTGTTTTCTCGATATGTTATGTATTGTAAAGTTGTGTGTAAAGAAAGTGGCTACAACTATGCTGAAGATAGTAAGTAGAAATTCCTTACCCTTTATAAGTTATAGGCCAAAAACCGAAAAAAGTCGGACTCAATTCGGCTTTAAACACAAAAAACAGCTTCTAGAAGTGCTTTCTCGATATGTTATGTATTGTAATGTTGTGTGTATAGAAAGTGGCTACAACTATGCTGAAGATAGTAAGTAGAAATTCCTTACCCTTTATAAGTTATAGCCCAAAAACCGAAAAAAGTCGAACTCAATTCCCCTCTAAACACAAAAAACAGCTTCTAGAGGTGTTTTCTCGATATGTTATTTGTTGTAAAGTTGTGTGTAAAGAAAGTGGCTACAACTATGCTGAAGATAGTAAGTAGAAATTCCTTACCCTTTATAAGTCATAGGCCAAAAACCGAAAAAAGTCGCACTCAATTCCTCTCTAAACACAAAAAACAGCTTCTAGAGGTGTTTTCTCGATATGTTATGTGTTGTAAAGTTGTGTGTAAAGAAAGTGGCTACAACTATGCTGAAGACATTAAGTAGAAATACCTTACCCTTTATAAGTTATAGGCCAAAATCCGAAAAAAGTCACACTCAATTCGGCTTTAAACACAAAAAACAGCTTCTAGAAGTGCTTTCTCGATATGTTATGTATTGTAATGTTGTGTGTATAGAAAGTGGCTACAACTATGCTGAAGATAGTAAGTAGAAATTCCTTACCCTTTATAAGTTATAGGCCAAAAACCGAAAAAAGTCGCACTCAATTCCTCTCTAAACACAAAAACCAGCTTCTAGAGGTGTTTTCTCGATATGTTATGTATTGTAAAGTTATGTGTAAAGAAAGTGGCTACAACTATGCTGAAGATAGTAAGTAGAAATTCCTTACCCTTTATAAGTTATAGCCCAAAAACCGAAAAAAGTCGCACTCAATTCCCCTCTAAACACAAAAAACAGCTTCTAGAGGTGTTTTCTCGATATGTTATGTGTTGTAAAGGTGTGTGTAAAGAAAGTGGCTACAACTATGCTGAAGACATTAAGTAGAAATTCCTTACCCTTTATAAGTCATAGGCCAAAAACCGAAAAAAGTCGCACTCAATTCCTCTCTAAACACAAAAAACAGCTTCTAGAGGTGTTTTCTCGAAATGTTATGTGTTGTAAAGTTGTGTGTAAAGAAAGTGGCTACAACTATGCTGAAGACATTAAGTAGAAATACCTTACCCTTTATAAGTTATAGGCCAAAAACCTAAAAAAGTCGGACTCAATTCGGCTTTAAACACAAAAAACAGCTTCTAGAAGTGCTTTCTCGATATGTTATGTATTGTAATGTTGTGTGTATAGAAAGTGGCTACAACTATGCTGAAGACATTAAGTAGAAATTCTTTACCCTTTATAAGTTATAGCCCAAAAACCGAAAAAAGTCACACTCAATTCGGCTTTAACCACAAAAAACAGCTTCTAGAAGTTCTTTCTCGATATGTTATGTATTGTAATGTTGTGTGTATAGAAAGTGGCTACAACTATGCTGAAGACATTAAGTAGAAATTCCTTACCCTTTATAAGTTATAGGCCAAAAACCGAAAAAAGTCGCACTCAATTCGGCTTTAAACACAAAAAACAGCTTCTAGAAGTGTTTTCTCGATATGTTATGTATTGTATAGTTGTGTGTAAAGAAAGTGGCTACAACTATGCTGAAGACATTAAGTAGAAATTCCTTACCCTTTATAAGTTATAGCCCAAAAACCGAAAAAAGTCACACTCAATTCGGCTTTAAACACAAAAAACAGCTTCTAGAAGTGCTTTCTCGATATGTTATGTATTGTAAAGTTATGTGTAAAGAAAGTGGCTACAACTATGCTGAAGATAGTAAGTAGAAATTCCTTACCCTTTATAAGTTATAGGCCAAAAACCGAAAAAAGTCGCACTCAATTCGGCTTTAAACACAAAAAACAGCTTCTAGAGGTGTTTTCTCGATATGTTATGTATTGTATAGTTGTGTGTAAAGAAAGTGGCTACAACTATGCTGAAGACATTAAGTAGAAATTCCTTACCCTTTATAAGTTATAGCCCAAAAACCGAAAAAAGTCACACTCAATTCGGCTTTAAACACAAAAAACAGCTTCTAGAAGTGCTTTCTCGATATATTATGTATTGTAATGTTGTGTGTATAGAAAGTGGCTACAACTATGCTGAAGACATTAAGTAGAAATTCCTTACCCTTTATAAGTTATAGCCCAAAAACCGAAAAAAGTCACACTCAATTCGGCTTTAAACACAAAAAACAGCTTCTAGAAGTGCTTTCTCGATATATTATGTATTGTAATGTTGTGTGTATAGAAAGTGGCTACAACTATGCTGAAGACATTAAGTAGAAATTCCTTACCCTTTATAAGTTATAGCCCAAAAACCGAAAAAAGTCGCACTCAATTCGGCTTTAAACACAAAAAACAGCTTCTAGAGGTGTTTTCTCGATATGTTATGTATTGTATAGTTGTGTGTAAAGAAAGTGGCTACAACTATGCTGAAGACATTAAGTAGAAATTCCTTACCCTTTATAAGTTATAGCCCAAAAACCGAAAAAAGTCACACTCAATTCGGCTTTAAACACAAAAAACAGCTTCTAGAAGTGCTTTCTCGATATATTATGTATTGTAATGTTGTGTGTATAGAAAGTGGCTACAACTATGCTGAAGACATTAAGTAGAAATACCTTACCCTTTATAAGTTATAGGCCAAAATCCGAAAAAAGTCACACTCAATTCGGCTTTAAACACAAAAAACAGCTTCTAGAAGTGCTTTCTCGATATGTTATGTATTGTAATGTTGTGTGTATAGAAAGTGGCTACAACTATGCTGAAGATAGTAAGTAGAAATTCCTTACCCTTTATAAGTTATAGGCCAAAAACCGAAAAAAGTCGCACTCAATTCCTCTCTAAACACAAAAACCAGCTTCTAGAGGTGTTTTCTCGATATGTTATGTATTGTAAAGTTATGTGTAAAGAAAGTGGCTACAACTATGCTGAAGATAGTAAGTAGAAATTCCTTACCCTTTATAAGTTATAGCCCAAAAACCGAAAAAAGTCGCACTCAATTCCCCTCTAAACACAAAAAACAGCTTCTAGAGGTGTTTTCTCGATATGTTATGTGTTGTAAAGTTATGTGTAAAGAAAGTGGCTACAACTATGCTGAAGACATTAAGTAGAAATTCCTTACCCTTTATAAGTCATAGGCCAAAAACCGAAAAAAGTCGCACTCAATTCCTCTCTAAACACAAAAAACAGCTTCTAGAGGTGTTTTCTCGATATGTTATGTATTGTAAAGTTGTGTGTAAAGAAAGTGGCTACAACTATGCTGAAGACATTAAGTAGAAATACCTTACCCTTTATAAGTTATAGGCCAAAAACCTAAAAAAGTCGGACTCAATTCGGCTTTAAACACAAAAAACAGCTTCTAGAAGTGCTTTCTCGATATGTTATGTATTGTAATGTTGTGTGTATAGAAAGTGGCTACAACTATGCTGAAGACATTAAGTAGAAATTCCTTACCCTTTATAAGTTATAGCCCAAAAACCGAAAAAAGTCACACTCAATTCGGCTTTAAACACAAAAAACAGCTTCTAGAAGTGCTTTCTCGATATATTATGTATTGTAATGTTGTGTGTATAGAAAGTGGCTACAACTATGCTGAAGACATTAAGTAGAAATTCCTTACCCTTTATAAGTTATAGCCCAAAAACCGAAAAAAGTCGCACTCAATTCCTCTCTAAACACAAAAAACAGCTTCTAGAGGTGTTTTCTCGATATGTTATGTATTGTAAAGTTGTGTGTAAAGAAAGTGGCTACAACTATGCTGGAGATAGTAAGTAGAAATTCCTTACCCTTTATAAGTTATAGGCCAAAAACCGAAAAAAGTCACACTCAATTCGGCTTTAAACACAAAAAACAGCTTCTAGAAGTGCTTTCTCGATATGTTATGTATTGTAAAGTTATGTGTAAAGAAAGTGGCTACAACTATGCTGAAGATAGTAAGTAGAAATTCCTTACCCTTTATAAGTTATAGGCCAAAAACCGAAAAAAGTCGCACTCAATTCCTCTCTAAACACAAAAAACAGCTTCTAGAGGTGTTTTCTCGATATGTTATGTACTGTAAAGTTATGTGTAAAGAAAGTGGCTACAACTATGCTGAAGACATTAAGTAGAAATTCCTTACCCTTTATAAGTTATAGCCCAAAAACCGAAAAAAGTCACACTCAATTCGGCTTTAACCACAAAAAACAGCTTCTAGAAGTTCTTTCTCGATATGTTATGTATTGTAACGTTGTGTGTATAGAAAGTGGCTACAACTATGCTGAAGACATTAAGTAGAAATTCCTTACCCTTTATAAGTTATAGGCCAAAAACCGAAAAAAGTCGCACTCAATTCGGCTTTAAACACAAAAAACAGCTTCTAGAGGTGTTTTCTCGATATGTTATGTATTGTATAGTTGTGTGTAAAGAAAGTGGCTACAACTATGCTGAAGACATTAAGTAGAAATTCCTTACCCTTTATAAGTTATAGCCCAAAAACCGAAAAAAGTCACACTCAATTCGGCTTTAAACACAAAAAACAGCTTCTAGAAGTGCTTTCTCGATATGTTATGTATTGTATAGTTGTGTGTAAAGAAAGTGGCTACAACTATGCTGAAGACATTAAGTAGAAATTCCTTACCCTTTATAAGTTATAGGCCAAAAACCGAAAAAAGTCGCACTCAATTCGGCTTTAAACACAAAAAACAGCTTCTAGAGGTGTTTTCTCGATATGTTATGTATTGTATAGTTGTGTGTAAAGAAAGTGGCTACAACTATGCTGAAGACATTAAGTAGAAATTCCTTACCGTTTATAAGTTATAGCCCAAAAACCGAAAAAAGTCACACTCAATTCGGCTTTAAACACAAAAAACAGCTTCTAGAAGTGCTTTCTCGATATATTATGTATTGTAATGTTGTGTGTATAGAAAGTGGCTACAACTATGCTGAAGACATTAAGTAGAAATTCCTTACCCTTTATAAGTTATAGCCCAAAAACCGAAAAAAGTCACACTCAATTCGGCTTTAAACACAAAAAACAGCTTCTAGAAGTGCTTTCTCGATATATTATGTATTGTAATGTTGTGTGTATAGAAAGTGGCTACAACTATGCTGAAGACATTAAGTAGAAATTCCTTACCCTTTATAAGTTATAGCCCAAAAACCGAAAAAAGTCGCACTCAATTCGGCTTTAAACACAAAAAACAGCTTCTAGAGGTGTTTTCTCGATATGTTATGTATTGTATAGTTGTGTGTAAAGAAAGTGGCTACAACTATGCTGAAGACATTAAGTAGAAATTCCTTACCCTTTATAAGTTATAGGCCAAAAACCGAAAAAAGTCGCACTCAATTCCTCTCTAAACACAAAAAACAGCTTCTAGAGGTGTTTTCTCGATATGTTATGTATTGTAAAGTTGTGTGTAAAGAAAGTGGCTACAACTATGCTGGAGATAGTAAGTAGAAATTCCTTACCCTTTATAAGTTATAGGCCAAAAACCGAAAAAAGTCACACTCAATTCGGCATTAAACACAAAAAACAGCTTCTAGAAGTGCTTTCTCGATATATTATGTATTGTATAGTTGTGTGTAAAGAAAGTGGCTACAACTATGCTGAAGACATTAAGTAGAAATTCCTTACCCTTTATAAGTTATAGGCCAAAAACCGAAAAAAGTCGCACTCAATTCGGCTTTAAACACAAAAAACAGCTTCTAGAGGTGTTTTCTCGATATGTTATGTATTGTAAAGTTGTGTGTAAAGAAAGTGGCTACAACTATGCTGGAGATAGTAAGTAGAAATTCCTTACCCTTTATAAGTTATAGGCCAAAAACCGAAAAAAGTCGCACTCAATTCGGCTTTAAACACAAAAAACAGCTTCTAGAGGTGTTTTCTCGATATGTTATGTATTGTATAGTTGTGTGTAAAGAAAGTGGCTACAACTATGCTGAAGACATTAAGTAGAAATTCCTTACCCTTTATAAGTTATAGGCCAAAAACCGAAAAAAGTCGCACTCAATTCGGCTTTAAACACAAAAAACAGCTTCTAGAGGTGTTTTCTCGATATGTTATGTATTGTATAGTTGTGTGTAAAGAAAGTGGCTACAACTATGCTGAAGACATTAAGTAGAAATTCCTTACCCTTTATAAGTTATAGCCCAAAAACCGAAAAAAGTCGCACTCAATTCGGCTTTAAACACAAAAAACAGCTTCTAGAGGTGTTTTCTCGATATGTTATGTATTGTATAGTTGTGTGTAAAGAAAGTGGCTACAACTATGCTGAAGACATTAAGTAGAAATTCCTTACCCTTTATAAGTTATAGGCCAAAAACCGAAAAAAGTCGCACTCAATTCCTCTCTAAACACAAAAAACAGCTTCTAGAGGTGTTTTCTCGATATGTTATGTATTGTAGAGTTGTGTGTAAAGAAAGTGGCTACAACTATGCTGAAGACATTAAGTAGAAATTCCTTACCCTTTATAAGTTATAGCCCAAAAACTGAAAAAAGTCACACTCAATTCGGCTTTAAACACAAAAAACAGCTTCTAGAAGTGCTTTCTCGATATATTATGTATTGTAATGTTGTGTGTATAGAAAGTGGCTACAACTATGCTGAAGACATTAAGTAGAAATTCCTTACCCTTTATAAGTTATAGCCCAAAAACCGAAAAAAGTCACACTCAATTCGGCTTTAAACACAAAAAACAGCTTCTAGAAGTGCTTTCTCGATATATTATGTATTGTAATGTTGTGTGTATAGAAAGTGGCTACAACTATGCTGAAGACATTAAGTAGAAATTCCTTACCCTTTATAAGTTATAGCCCAAAAACCGAAAAAAGTCACACTCAATTCTGCTTTAAACACAAAAAACAGCTTCTAGAAGTGCTTTCTCGATATATTATGTATTGTAATGTTGTGTGTAAAGAAAGTGGCTACAACTATGCTGAAGACATTAAGTAGAAATTCCTTACCCTTTATAAGTTATAGGCCAAAAACCGAAAAAAGTCACACTCAATTCGGCTTTAAACACAAAAAACAGCTTCTAGAAGTGCTTTCTCGATATGTTATGTATTGTAATGTTGTGTGTATAGAAAGTGGCTACAACTATGCTGAAGACATTAAGTAGAAATTCCTTACCCTTTATAAGTTATAGCCCAAAAACCGAAAAAAGTCACACTCAATTCGGCTTTAAACACAAAAAACAGCTTCTAGAAGTGCTTTCTCGATATATTATGTATTGTAATGTTGTGTGTATAGAAAGTGGCTACAACTATGCTGAAGACATTAAGTAGAAATTCCTTACCCTTTATAAGTTATAGCCCAAAAACCGAAAAAAGTCACACTCAATTCTGCTTTAAACACAAAAAACAGCTTCTAGAAGTGCTTTCTCGATATATTATGTATTGTAATGTTGTGTGTAAAGAAAGTGGCTACAACTATGCTGAAGACATTAAGTAGAAATTCCTTACCCTTTATAAGTTATAGGCCAAAAACCGAAAAAAGTCACACTCAATTCGGCTTTAAACACAAAAAACAGCTTCTAGAAGTGCTTTCTCGATATGTTATGTATTGTAATGTTGTGTGTATAGAAAGTGGCTACAACTATGCTGAAGACATTAAGTAGAAATTCCTTACCCTTTATAAGTTATAGCCCAAAAACCGAAAAAAGTCACACTCAATTCGGCTTTAAACACAAAAAACAGCTTCTAGAAGTGCTTTCTCGATATATTATGTATTGTAATGTTGTGTGTATAGAAAGTGGCTACAACTATGCTGAAGATAGTAAGTAGAAATTCCTTACCCTTTATAAGTTATAGGGCAAAAACCGAAAAAAGTCACACTCAATTCGGCTTTAAACACAAAAAACAGCTTCTAGAAGTGCTTTCTCGATATGTTATGTATTGTAATGTTGTGTGTATAGAAAGTGGCTACAACTATGCTGAAGACATTAAGTAGAAATTCCTTACCCTTTATAAGTCATAGGCCAAAAACCGAAAAAAGTCGCACTCAATTACTCTCTAAACACAAAAAACAGCTTCTAGAGTTGTTTTCTCGATATGTTATGTGTTGTAAAGTTGTGTGTAAAGAAAGTGGCTACAACTATGCTGAAGATAGTAAGTAGAAATTCCTTACCCTTTATAAGTTATAGGCCAAAAACCGAAAAAAGTCGCACTCAATTCCTCTCTAAACACAAAAAACAGCTTCTAGAAGTGCTTTCTCGATATGTTATGTGTTGTAAAGTTGTGTGTAAAGAAAGTGGCTACAACTATGCTGAAGACATTAAGTAGAAATACCTTACCCTTTATAAGTTATAGCCCAAAAACCGAAAAAAGTCACACTCAATTCGGCTTTAAACACAAAAAACAGCTTCTAGAAGTGCTTTCTCGATATGTTATGTATTGTAAAGTTATGTGTAAAGAAAGTGGCTACAACTATGCTGAAGATAGTAAGTAGAAATTCCTTACCCTTTATAAGTTATAGGCCAAAAACCGAAAAAAGTCGCACTCAATTCCTCTCTAAACACAAAAAACAGCTTCTAGAAGTGCTTTCTCGATATGTTATGTGTTGTAAAGTTGTGTGTAAAGAAAGTGGCTACAACTATGCTGAAGACATTAAGTAGAAATACCTTACCCTTTATAAGTTATAGCCCAAAAACCGAAAAAAGTCACACTCAATTCGGCTTTAAACACAAAAAACAGCTTCTAGAAGTGCTTTCTCGATATGTTATGTATTGTAAAGTTATGTGTAAAGAAAGTGGCTACAACTATGCTGAAGATAGTAAGTAGAAATTCCTTACCCTTTATAAGTTATAGGCCAAAAACCGAAAAAAGTCGCACTCAATTCCTCTCTAAACACAAAAAACAGCTTCTAGAAGTGCTTTCTCGATATGTTATGTGTTGTAAAGTTGTGTGTAAAGAAAGTGGCTACAACTATGCTGAAGACATTAAGTAGAAATACCTTACCCTTTATAAGTTATAGCCCAAAAACCGAAAAAAGTCACACTCAATTCGGCTTTAAACACAAAAAACAGCTTCTAGAAGTGCTTTCTCGATATGTTATGTATTGTAAAGTTATGTGTAAAGAAAGTGGCTACAACTATGCTGAAGATAGTAAGTAGAAATTTCTTACCCTTTATAAGTTATAGGCCAAAAACCGAAAAAAGTCGCACTCAATTCCTCTCTAAACACAAAAAACAGCTTCTAGAGGTGCTTTCTCCATATGTTATGTATTGTAAAGTTATGTGTAAAGAAAGTGGCTACAACTATGCTGAAGACATTAAGTAGAAATTCCTTACCCTTTATAAGTTATAGCCCAAAAACCGAAAAAAGTCACACTCAATTCGGCTTTAAACACAAAAAACAGCTTCTAGAAGTGCTTTCTCGATATGTTATGTATTGTAAAGTTATGTGTAAAGAAAGTGGCTACAACTATGCTGAAGATAGTAAGTAGAAATTCCTTACCCTTTAAAGTTATAGGCCAAAAACCGAAAAAAGTCGCACTCAATTCCTCTCTAAACACAAAAAACAGCTTCTAGAAGTGCTTTCTCGATATGTTATGTGTTGTAAAGTTGTGTGTAAAGAAAGTGGCTACAACTATGCTGAAGACATTAAGTAGAAATACCTTACCCTTTATAAGTTATAGCCCAAAAACCGAAAAAAGTCACACTCAATTCGGCTTTAAACACAAAAAACAGCTTCTAGAAGTGCTTTCTCGATATGTTATGTATTGTAAAGTTATGTGTAAAGAAAGTGGCTACAACTATGCTGAAGATAGTAAGTAGAAATTCCTTACCCTTTATAAGTTATAGGCCAAAAACCGAAAAAAGTCGCACTCAATTCCTCTCTAAACACAAAAAACAGCTTCTAGAGGTGCTTTCTCCATATGTTATGTATTGTAAAGTTATGTGTAAAGAAAGTGGCTACAACTATGCTGAAGACATTAAGTAGAAATTCCTTACCCTTTATAAGTTATAGCCCAAAAACCGAAAAAAGTCACACTCAATTCGGCTTTAAACACAAAAAACAGCTTCTAGAAGTGCTTTCTCGATATGTTATGTATTGTAAAGTTATGTGTAAAGAAAGTGGCTACAACTATGCTGAAGATAGTAAGTAGAAATTCCTTACCCTTTAAAGTTATAGGCCAAAAACCGAAAAAAGTCGCACTCAATTCCTCTCTAAACACAAAAAACAGCTTCTAGAAGTGCTTTCTCGATATGTTATGTGTTGTAAAGTTGTGTGTAAAGAAAGTGGCTACAACTATGCTGAAGACATTAAGTAGAAATACCTTACCCTTTATAAGTTATAGCCCAAAAACCGAAAAAAGTCACACTCAATTCGGCTTTAAACACAAAAAACAGCTTCTAGAAGTGCTTTCTCGATATGTTATGTATTGTAAAGTTATGTGTAAAGAAAGTGGCTACAACTATGCTGAAGATAGTAAGTAGAAATTCCTTACCCTTTATAAGTTATAGGCCAAAAACCGAAAAAAGTCGCACTCAATTCGGCTTTAAACACAAAAAACAGCTTCTAGAAGTGCTTTCTCGATATGTTATGTATTGTAAAGTTATGTGTAAAGAAAGTGGCTACAACTATGCTGAAGATAGTAAGTAGAAATTCCTTACCCTTTATAAGTTATAGGCCAAAAACCGAAAAAAGTCGCACTCAATTCCTCTCTAAACACAAAAAACAGCTTCTAGAAGTGCTTTCTCGATATGTTATGTGTTGTAAAGTTGTGTGTAAAGAAAGTGGCTACAACTATGCTGAAGACATTAAGTAGAAATACCTTACCCTTTATAAGTTATAGCCCAAAAACCGAAAAAAGTCACACTCAATTCGGCTTTAAACACAAAAAACAGCTTCTAGAAGTGCTTTCTCGATATGTTATGTATTGTAAAGTTATGTGTAAAGAAAGTGGCTACAACTATGCTGAAGATAGTAAGTAGAAATTCCTTACCCTTTATAAGTTATAGGCCAAAAACCGAAAAAAGTCGCACTCAATTCGGCTTTAAACACAAAAAACAGCTTCTAGAAGTGCTTTCTCGATATGTTATGTATTGTAATGTTGTGTGTATAGAAAGTGGCTACAACTATGCTGAAGACATTAAGTAGAAATTCCTTACCCTTTATAAGTTATAGCCCAAAAACCGAAAAAAGTCACACTCAATTCGGCTTTAAACACAAAAAACAGCTTCTAGAAGTGCTTTCTCGATATATTATGTATTGTAATGTTGTGTGTATAGAAAGTGGCTACAACTATGCTGAAGACATTAAGTAGAAATTCCTTACCCTTTATAAGTTATAGCCCAAAAACCGAAAAAAGTCACACTCAATTCGGCTTTAAACACAAAAAACAGCTTCTAGAAGTGCTTTCTCGATATATTATGTATTGTAATGTTGTGTGTATAGAAAGTGGCTACAACTTTGCTGAAGACATTAAGTAGAAATTCCTTACCCTTTATAAGTTATAGCCCAAAAACCGAAAAAAGTCACACTCAATTCGGCTTTAAACACAAAAAACAGCTTCTAGAAGTGCTTTCTCGATATATTATGTATTGTAATGTTGTGTGTATAGAAAGTGGCTACAACTATGCTGAAGACATTAAGTAGAAATTCCTTACCCTTTATAAGTTATAGGCCAAAAACCGAAAAAAGTCACACTCAATTCGGCTTTAAACACAAAAAACAGCTTCTAGAGGTGTTTTCCCGATATATTATGTATTGTAAATTTGTGTGTATAGAAAGTGGCTACAACTATGCTGAAGACATTAAGTAGAAATTCCTTACCCTTTATAAGTTATAGCCCAAAAACCGAAAAAAGTCACACTCAATTCGGCTTTAAACACAAAAAACAGCTTCTAGAAGTGCTTTCTCGATATATTATGTATTGTAATGTTGTGTGTATAGAAAGTGGCTACAACTATGCTGAAGACATTAAGTAGAAATTCCTTACCCTTTATAAGTTATAGCCCAAAAACCGAAAAAAGTCACACTCAATTCGGCTTTAAACACAAAAAACAGCTTCTAGAAGTGCTTTCTCGATATGTTATGTGTTGTAAAGTTGTGTGTAAAGAAAGTGGCTACAACTATGCTGAAGACATTAAGTAGAAATTCCTTACCCTTTATAAGTTATAGCCCAAAAACCGAAAAAAGTCACACTCAATTCGGCTTTAAACACAAAAAACAGCTTCTAGAAGTGCTTTCTCGATATGTTATGTATTGTAATGTTGTGTGTATAGAAAGTGGCTACAACTATGCTGAAGACATTAAGTAGAAATTCCTTACCCTTTATAAGTTATAGCCCAAAAACCGAAAAAAGTCACACTCAATTCGGCTTTAAACACAAAAAACAGCTTCTAGAAGTGCTTTCTCGATATATTATGTATTGTAATGTTGTGTGTATAGAAAGTGGCTACAACTATGCTGAAGACATTAAGTAGAAATTCCTTACCCTTTATAAGTTATAGCCCAAAAACCGAAAAAAGTCACACTCAATTCGGCTTTAAACACAAAAAACAGCTTCTAGAAGTGCTTTCTCGATATATTATGTATTGTAATGTTGTGTGTATAGAAAGTGGCTACAACTATGCTGAAGACATTAAGTAGAAATTCCTTACCCTTTATAAGTTATAGCCCAAAAACCGAAAAAAGTCACACTCAATTCGGCTTTAAACACAAAAAACAGCTTCTAGAAGTGCTTTCTCGATATGTTGTGTGTTGTAAAGTTGTGTGTAAAGAAAGTGGCTACAACTATGCTGAAGACATTAAGTAGAAATTCCTTACCCTTTATAAGTTATAGCCCAAAAACCGAAAAAAGTCACACTCAATTCGGCTTTAAACACAAAAAACAGCTTCTAGAAGTGCTTTCTCGATATATTATGTATTGTAATGTTGTGTGTATAGAAAGTGGCTACAACTATGCTGAAGACATTAAGTAGAAATTCCTTACCCTTTATAAGTTATAGCCCAAAAACCGAAAAAAGTCACACTCAATTCGGCTTTAAACACAAAAAACAGCTTCTAGAAGTGCTTTCTCGATATATTATGTATTGTAATGTTGTGTGTATAGAAAGTGGCTACAACTATGCTGAAGACATTAAGTAGAAATTCCTTACCCTTTATAAGTTATAGGCCAAAAACCGAAAAAAGTCGCACTCAATTCGGCTTTAAACACAAAAAACAGCTTCTAGAAGTGCTTTCTCGATATGTTATGTATTGTAATGTTGTGTGTATAGAAAGTGGCTACAACTATGCTGAAGACATTAAGTAGAAATTCCTTACCCTTTATAAGTTATAGGCCAAAAACCGAAAAAAGTCGCACTCAATTCCTCTCTAAACACAAAAAACAGCTTCTAGAGGTGTTTTCTCGATATGTTATGTATTGTATAGTTGTGTGTAAAGAAAGTGGCTACAACTATGCTGAAGACATTAAGTAGAAATTCCTTACCCTTTATAAGTCATAGGCCAAAAACCGAAAAAAGTCGCACTCAATTCCTCTCTAAACACAAAAAACAGCTTCTAGAGGTGTTTTCTCGATATGTTATGTGTTGTAAAGTTGTGTGTAAAGAAAGTGGCTACAACTATGCTGAAGACATTAAGTAGAAATTCCTTACCCTTTATAAGTTATAGCCCAAAAACCGAAAAAAGTCACACTCAATTCGGCTTTAAACACAAAAAACAGCTTCTAGAAGTGCTTTCTCGATATGTTATGTATTGTAATGTTGTGTGTATAGAAAGTGGCTACAACTATGCTGAAGACATTAAGTAGAAATTCCTTACCCTTTATAAGTCATAGGCCAAAAACCGAAAAAAGTCGCACTCAATTCCTCTCTAAACACAAAAAACAGCTTCTAGAGGTGTTTTCTCGATATGTTATGTGTTGTAAAGTTGTGTGTAAAGAAAGTGGCTACAACTATGCTGAAGATAGTAAGTAGAAATTCCTTACCCTTTATAAGTTATAGGCCAAAAACCGAAAAAAGTCGCACTCAATTCCTCTCTAAACACAAAAAAACAGCTTCTAGAGGTGTTTTCTCCATATGTTATGTATTGTAAAGTTATGTGTAAAGAAAGTGGCTACAACTATGCTGAAGATAGTAAGTAGAAATTCCTTACCCTTTATAAGTTATAGGCCAAAAACCGAAAAAAGTCGCACTCAATTCCTCTCTAAACACAAAAAACAGCTTCTAGAAGTGCTTTCTCGATATGTTATGTGTTGTAAAGTTGTGTGTAAAGAAAGTGGCTACAACTATGCTGAAGACATTAAGTAGAAATACCTTACCCTTTATAAGTTATAGCCCAAAAACCGAAAAAAGTCACACTCAATTCGGCTTTAAACACAAAAAACAGCTTCTAGAAGTGCTTTCTCGATATGTTATGTATTGTAAAGTTATGTGTAAAGAAAGTGGCTACAACTATGCTGAAGATAGTAAGTAGAAATTCCTTACCCTTTATAAGTTATAGGCCAAAAACCGAAAAAAGTCGCACTCAATTCGGCTTTAAACACAAAAAACAGCTTCTAGAAGTGCTTTCTCGATATGTTATGTATTGTAAAGTTATGTGTAAAGAAAGTGGCTACAACTATGCTGAAGATAGTAAGTAGAAATTCCTTACCCTTTATAAGTTATAGGCCAAAAACCGAAAAAAGTCGCACTCAATTCCTCTCTAAACACAAAAAACAGCTTCTAGAAGTGCTTTCTCGATATGTTATGTGTTGTAAAGTTGTGTGTAAAGAAAGTGGCTACAACTATGCTGAAGACATTAAGTAGAAATACCTTACCCTTTATAAGTTATAGGCCAAAAACCGAAAAAAGTCACACTCAATTCGGCTTTAAACACAAAAAACAGCTTCTAGAAGTGCTTTCTCGATATGTTATGTATTGTAAAGTTATGTGTAAAGAAAGTGGCTACAACTATGCTGAAGATAGTAAGTAGAAATTCCTTACCCTTTATAAGTTATAGGCCAAAAACCGAAAAAAGTCGCACTCAATTCGGCTTTAAACACAAAAAACAGCTTCTAGAAGTGCTTTCTCGATATATTATGTATTGTAATGTTGTGTGTATAGAAAGTGGCTACAACTATGCTGAAGACATTAAGTAGAAATACCTTACCCTTTATAAGTTATAGGCCAAAAACCGAAAAAAGTCGCACTCAATTCGGCTTTAAACACAAAAAACAGCTTCTAGAAGTGCTTTCTCGATATGTTATGTATTGTAATGTTGTGTGTATAGAAAGTGGCTACAACTATGCTGAAGACATTAAGTAGAAATTCCTTAACCTTTATAAGTTATAGCCCAAAAACCGAAAAAAGTCACACTCAATTCGGCTTTAAACACAAAAAACAGCTTCTAGAAGTGCTTTCTCGATATATTATGTATTGTAATGTTGTGTGTATAGAAAGTGGCTACAACTATGCTGAAGATAGTAAGTAGAAATTCCTTACCCTTTATAAGTTATAGGGCAAAAACCGAAAAAAGTCACACTCAATTCGGCTTTAAACACAAAAAACAGCTTCTAGAAGTGCTTTCTCGATATATTATGTATTGTAATGTTGTGTGTAAAGAAAGTGGCTACAACTATGCTGAAGACATTAAGTAGAAATTCCTTACCCTTTATAAGTTATAGGCCAAAAACCGAAAAAGTCGCACTCAATTTCACTCTAAACACAAAAAACAGCTTCTAGTGGTGTTTTCTCGATATGTTATGTGTTGTAAAGTTGTGTGTAAAGAAAGTGGCTACAACTATGCTGAAGATAGTAAGTAGAAATTCCTTACCCTTTATAAGTTATAGCCTAAAAACCGAAAAAAGTCGCACGCAATTCGGCTTTAAACACAAAAAACAGCTTCTAGAGGTGTTTTCTCGATATATTATGTATTGTAATGTTGTGTGTATAGAAAGTGGCTACAACTATGCTGAAGATAGTAAGTAGAAATTCCTTACCCTTTATAAGTTATAGGCCAAAAACCGAAAAAAGTCGCACTCAATTCCTCTCTAAACACAAAAAAACAGCTTCTAGAGGTGTTTCCTCGATATGTTATGTATTGTAAAGTTGTGTGTAAAGAAAGTGGCTACAACTATGCTGAAGACATTAAGGAGAAATTCCTTACCCTTTATAAGTTATAGGCCAAAAACCGAAAAAAGTCACACTCAATTCGGCTTTAAACACAAAAAACAGCTTCTAGAAGTGTTTTCTCGATATATTATGTATTGTAATGTTGTGTGTATAGAAAGTGGCTACAACTATGCTGAAGATAGTAAGTAGAAATTCCTTACCCTTTATAAGTTATAGCCCAAAAACCGAAAAAAGTCGCACTCAATTCCTCTCTAAACACAAAAAACAGCTTCTAGAGGTGTTTTCTCGATATGATATGTGTTGTAAAGTTGTGTGTAAAGAAAGTGGCTACAACTATGCTGAAGATAGTAAGTAGAAATTCCTTACCCTTTATAAGTTATAGCCCAAAAACCGAAAAAAGTCACACTCAATTCGGCTTTAAACACAAAAAACAGCTTCTAGAAGTGTTTTCTCGATATATTATGTATTGTAATGTTGTGTGTATAGAAAGTGGCTACAACTATGCTGAAGATAGTAAGTAGAAATTCCTTACCCTTTATAAGTTATAGGCTAAAAACCGAAAAAAGTCGCACTCAATTCCTCTCTAAACACAAAAAAACAGCTTCTAGAGGTGTTTTCTCGATATGTTATGTATTGTAAAGTTGTGTGTAAAGAAAGTGGCTACAACTATGCTGAAGACATTAAGGAGAAATTCCTTACCCTTTATAAGTTATAGGCCAAAAACCGAAAAAAGTCACACTCAATTCGGCTTTAAACACAAAAAACAGCTTCTAGAAGTGTTTTCTCGATATATTATGTATTGTAATGTTATGTGTATAGAAAGTGGCTACAACTATGCTGAAGATAGTAAGTAGAAATTCCTTACCCTTTATAAGTTATAGGCCAAAAACCGAAAAAAGTCGCACTCAATTCCTCTCTAAACACAAAAAACAGCTTCTAGAGGTGTTTTCTCGATATGATATGTGTTGTAAAGTTGTGTGTAAAGAAAGTGGCTACAACTATGCTGAAGGTAGTAAGTAGAAATTCCTTACCCTTTATAAGTTATAGGCCAAAAACCGAAAAAAGTCACACTCAATTCGGCTTTAAACACAAAAAACAGCTTCTAGAAGTGTTTTCTCGATATATTATGTATTGTAATGTTGTGTGTATAGAAAGTGGCTACAACTATGCTGAAGATAGTAAGTAGAAATTCCTTATCCTTTATAAGTTATAGGCCAAAAACCGAAAAAAGTCGCACTCAATTCCTCTCTAAACACAAAAAACAGCTTCTAGAGGTGTTTTCTCGATATGTTATGTGTTGTAAAGTTGTGTGTAAAGAAAGTGGCTACAACTATGCTGAAGATAGTAAGTAGAAATTCCTTACCCTTTATAAGTTATAGGCCAAAAACCGAAAAAAGTCACACTCAATTCGGCTTTAAACACAAAACACAGCTTCTAGAAGTGTTTTCTCGATATATTATGTATTGTAATGTTGTGTGTATAGAAAGTGGCTACAACTATGCTGAAGATAGTAAGTAGAAATTCCTTACCCTTTATAAGTTATAGGCCAAAAACCGAAAAAAGTCACACTCAATTCGGCTTTAAACACAAAACACAGCTTCTAGAAGTGTTTTCTCGATATATTATGTATTGTAATGTTGTGTGTATAGAAAGTGGCTACAACTATGCTGAAGACATTAAGTAGAAATTCCTTACCCTTTATAAGTTATAGGCCAAAAACCGAAAAAAGTCACACTCAATTCGGCTTTAAACACAAAAAACAGCTTCTAGAAGTGTTTTCTCGATATATTATGTATTGTAATGTTGTGTGTATAGAAAGTGGCTACAACTATGCTGAAGATAGTAAGTAGAAATTCCTTACCCTTTATAAGTTATAGGCCAAAAACCGAAAAAAGTCACACTCAATTCGGCTTTAAACACAAAACACAGCTTCTAGAAGTGTTTTCTCGATATGTTATGTATTGTAATGTTGTGTGTATAGAAAGTGGCTACAACTATGCTGAAGATAGTAAGTAGAAATTCCTTACCCTTTATAAGTTATAGCCCAAAAACCGAAAAAAGTCACACTCAATTCGGCTTTAAACACAAAACACAGCTTCTAGAAGTGTTTTCTCGATATATTATGTATTGTAATGTTGTGTGTATAGAAAGTGGCTACAACTATGCTGAAGATAGTAAGTAGAAATTCCTTACCCTTTATAAGTTATAGGCCAAAAACCGAAAAAAGTCACACTCAATTCGGCTTTAAACACAAAACACAGCTTCTAGAAGTGTTTTCTCGATATGTTATGTATTGTAAAGTTGTGTGTAAAGAAAGTGGCTACAACTATGCTGAAGATAGTAAGTAGAAATTCCTTACCCTTTATAAGTTATAGGCCAAAAACCGAAAAAAGTCACACTCAATTCGGCTTTAAACACAAAACACAGCTTCTAGAAGTGTTTTCTCGATATATTATGTATTGTAATGTTGTGTGTATAGAAAGTGGCTACAACTATGCTGAAGACATTAAGTAGAAATTCCTTACCCTTTATAAGTTATAGGCCAAAAACCGAAAAAAGTCACACTCAATTCGGCTTTAAACACAAAAAACAGCTTCTAGAAGTGTTTTCTCGATATATTATGTATTGTAATGTTGTGTGTATAGAAAGTGGCTACAACTATGCTGAAGATAGTAAGTAGAAATTCCTTACCCTTTATAAGTTATAGGCCAAAAACCGAAAAAAGTCACACTCAATTCGGCTTTAAACACAAAACACAGCTTCTAGAAGTGTTTTCTCGATATGTTATGTATTGTAATGTTGTGTGTATAGAAAGTGGCTACAACTATGCTGAAGATAGTAAGTAGAAATTCCTTACCCTTTATAAGTTATAGGCCAAAAACCGAAAAAAGTCACACTCAATTCGGCTTTAAACACAAAAAACAGCTTCTAGAAGTGTTTTCTCGATATGTTATGTATTGTAAAGTTGTGTGTAAAGAAAGTGGCTACAACTATGCTGAAGATAGTAAGTAGAAATTCCTTACCCTTTATAAGTTATAGGCCAAAAACCGAAAAAAGTCACACTCAATTCGGCTTTAAACACAAAACACAGCTTCTAGAAGTGTTTTCTCGATATATTATGTATTGTAATGTTGTGTGTATAGAAAGTGGCTACAACTATGCTGAAGACATTAAGTAGAAATTCCTTACCCTTTATAAGTTATAGGCCAAAAACCGAAAAAAGTCACACTCAATTCGGCTTTAAACACAAAAAAACAGCTTCTAGAAGTGTTTTCTCGATATATTATGTATTGTAATGTTGTGTGTATAGAAAGTGGCTACAACTATGCTGAAGATAGTAAGTAGAAATTCCTTACCCTTTATAAGTTATAGGCCAAAAACCGAAAAAAGTCACACTCAATTCGGCTTTAAACACAAAACACAGCTTCTAGAAGTGTTTTCTCGATATGTTATGTATTGTAAAGTTGTGTGTAAAGAAAGTGGCTACAACTATGCTGAAGATAGTAAGTAGAAATTCCTTACCCTTTATAAGTTATAGGCCAAAAACCGAAAAAAGTCGCACTCAATTCGGCTTTAAACACAAAAAACAGCTTCTAGAAGTGTTTTCTCGATATGTTATGTATTGTAAAGTTGTGTGTAAAGAAAGTGGCTACAACTATGCTGAAGATAGTAAGTAGAAATTCCTTACCCTTTATAAGTTATAGGCCAAAAACCGAAAAAAGTCACACTCAATTCGGCTTTAAACACAAAACACAGCTTCTAGAAGTGTTTTCTCGATATATTATGTATTGTAATGTTGTGTGTATAGAAAGTGGCTACAACTATGCTGAAGACATTAAGTAGAAATTCCTTACCCTTTATAAGTTATAGGCCAAAAACCGAAAAAAGTCACACTCAATTCGGCTTTAAACACAAAAAACAGCTTCTAGAAGTGTTTTCTCGATATATTATGTATTGTAATGTTGTGTGTATAGAAAGTGGCTACAACTATGCTGAAGATAGTAAGTAGAAATTCCTTACCCTTTATAAGTTATAGGCCAAAAACCGAAAAAAGTCACACTCAATTCGGCTTTAAACACAAAACACAGCTTCTAGAAGTGTTTTCTCGATATGTTATGTATTGTAAAGTTGTGTGTAAAGAAAGTGGCTACAACTATGCTGAAGATAGTAAGTAGAAATTCCTTACCCTTTATAAGTTATAGGCCAAAAACCGAAAAAAGTCACACTCAATTCGGCTTTAAACACAAAAAACAGCTTCTAGAAGTGTTTTCTCGATATGTTATGTATTGTAAAGTTGTGTGTAAAGAAAGTGGCTACAACTATGCTGAAGATAGTAAGTAGAAATTCCTTACCCTTTATAAGTTATAGCCCAAAAACCGAAAAAAGTCACACTCAATTCGGCTTTAAACACAAAACACAGCTTCTAGAAGTGTTTTCTCGATATATTATGTATTGTAATGTTGTGTGTATAGAAAGTGGCTACAACTATGCTGAAGACATTAAGTAGAAATTCCTTACCCTTTATAAGTTATAGGCCAAAAACCGAAAAAAGTCACACTCAATTCGGCTTTAAACACAAAACACAGCTTCTAGAAGTGTTTTCTCGATATATTATGTATTGTAATGTTGTGTGTATAGAAAGTGGCTACAACTATGCTGAAGATAGTAAGTAGAAATTCCTTACCCTTTATAAGTTATAGGCCAAAAACCGAAAAAAGTCACACTCAATTCGGCTTTAAACACAAAACACAGCTTCTAGAAGTGTTTTCTCGATATGTTATGTATTGTAAAGTTGTGTGTAAAGAAAGTGGCTACAACTATGCTGAAGATAGTAAGTAGAAATTCCTTACCCTTTATAAGTTATAGGCCAAAAACCGAAAAAAGTCACACTCAATTCGGCTTTAAACACAAAACACAGCTTCTAGAAGTGTTTTCTCGATATGTTATGTATTGTAATGTTGTGTGTATAGAAAGTGGCTACAACTATGCTGAAGATAGTAAGTAGAAATTCCTTACCCTTTATAAGTTATAGGCCAAAAACCGAAAAAAGTCACACTCAATTCGGCTTTAAACACAAAACACAGCTTCTAGAAGTGTTTTCTCGATATATTATGTATTGTAATGTTGTGTGTATAGAAAGTGGCTACAACTATGCTGAAGATAGTAAGTAGAAATTCCTTACCCTTTATAAGTTATAGGCCAAAAACCGAAAAAAGTCACACTCAATTCGGCTTTAAACACAAAACACAGCTTCTAGAAGTGTTTTCTCGATATGTTATGTATTGTAAAGTTGTGTGTAAAGAAAGTGGCTACAACTATGCTGAAGATAGTAAGTAGAAATTCCTTACCCTTTATAAGTTATAGGCCAAAAACCGAAAAAAGTCACACTCAATTCGGCTTTAAACACAAAACACAGCTTCTAGAAGTGTTTTCTCGATATATTATGTATTGTAATGTTGTGTGTATAGAAAGTGGCTACAACTATGCTGAAGATAGTAAGTAGAAATTCCTTACCCTTTATAAGTTATAGGCCAAAAACCGAAAAAAGTCGCACTCAATTCCTCTCTAAACACAAAAAACAGCTTCTAGAGGTGTTTTCTCGATATGTTATGTGTTGTAAAGTTGTGTGTAAAGAAAGTGGCTACAACTATGCTGAAGATAGTAAGTAGAAATTCCTTACCCTTTATAAGTTATAGGATAAAAACCGAAAAAAGTCACACTCAATTCGGCTTTAAACACAAAAAACAGCTTCTAGAAGTGTTTTCTCGATATATTATGTATTGTAATGTTGTGTGTATAGAAAGTGGCTACAACTATGCTGAAGATAGTAAGTAGAAATTCCTTACCCTTTATAAGTTATAGGCCAAAAACCGAAAAAAGTCGCACTCAATTCCTCTCTAAACACAAAAAACAGCTTCTAGAGGTGTTTTCTCGATATGTTATGTATTGTAAAGTTATGTGTAAAGAAAGTGGCTACAACTATGCTGAAGATAGTAAGTAGAAATTCCTTACCCTCTATAAGTTATAGGCCAAAAACCGAAAAAAGTCACACTCAATTCGGCTTTAAACACAAAAAACAGCTTCTAGAAGTGTTTTCTCGATATATTATGTATTGTAATGTTGTGTGTATAGAAAGTGGCTACAACTATGCTGAAGACATTAAGTAGAAATTCCTTACCCTTTATAAGTTATAGCCCAAAAACCGAAAAAAGTCACACTCAATTCGGCTTTAAACACAAAAAACAGCTTCTAGAAGTGCTTTCTCGATATATTATGTATTGTAATGTTGTGTGTATAGAAAGTGGCTACAACTATGCTGAAGACATTAAGTAGAAATTCCTTACCCTTTATAAGTTATAGGCCAAAAACCGAAAAAAGTCACACTCAATTCGGCTTTAAACACAAAAAACAGCTTCTAGAAGTGTTTTCTCGATATATTATGTATTGTAATGTTGTGTGTAAAGAAAGTGGCTACAACTATGCTGAAGATAGTAAGTAGAAATTCCTTACCCTTTATAAGTTATAGGCCAAAAACCGAAAAAAGTCGCACTCAATTCCTCTCTAAACACAAAAAACAGCTTCTAGAGGTGTTTTCTCGATATGTTATGTGTTGTAAAGTTGTGTGTAAAGAAAGTGGCTACAACTATGCTGAAGATAGTAAGTAGAAATTCCTTACCCTTTATAAGTTATAGGCCAAAAACCGAAAAAAGTCACACTCAATTCGGCTTTAAACACAAAAAACAGCTTCTAGAAGTGTTTTCTCGATATATTATGTATTGTAATGTTGTGTGTATAGAAAGTGGCTACAACTATGCTGAAGATAGTAAGTAGAAATTCCTTACCCTTTATAAGTTATAGGCCAAAAACCGAAAAAAGTCGCACTCAATTCTTCTCTAAACACAAAAAACAGCTTCTAGAGGTGTTTTCTCGATATGTTATGTGTTGTAAAGTTGTGTGTAAAGAAAGTGGCTACAACTATGCTGAAGATAGTAAGTAGAAATTCCTTACCCTTTATAAGTTATAGGCCAAAAACCGAAAAAAGTCACACTCAATTCGGCTTTAAACACAAAAAACAGCTTCTAGAAGTGTTTTCTCGATATATTATGTATTGTAATGTTGTGTGTATAGAAAGTGGCTACAACTATGCTGAAGATAGTAAGTAGAAATTCCTTACCCTTTATAAGTTATAGGCCAAAAACCGAAAAAAGTCGCACTCAATTCCTCTCTAAACACAAAAAACAGCTTCTAGAGGTGTTTTCTCGATATGTTATGTATTGTAAAGTTATGTGTAAAGAAAGTGGCTACAACTATGCTGAAGATAGTAAGTAGAAATTCCTTACCCTCTATAAGTTATAGGCCAAAAACCGAAAAAAGTCGCACTCAATTCCTCTCTAAACACAAAAAACAGCTTCTAGAGGTGTTTTCTCGATATGTTATGTATTGTAAAGTTATGTGTAAAGAAAGTGGCTACAACTATGCTGAAGATAGTAAGTAGAAATTCCTTACCCTTTATAAGTTATAGGCCAAAAACCGAAAAAAGTCACACTCAATTCGGCTTTAAACACAAAAAACAGCTTCTAGAAGTGTTTTCTCGATATATTATGTATTGTAATGTTGTGTGTATAGAAAGTGGCTACAACTATGCTGAAGACATTAAGTAGAAATTCCTTACCCTTTATAAGTTATAGCCCAAAAACCGAAAAAAGTCACACTCAATTCGGCTTTAAACACAAAAAACAGCTTCTAGAAGTGTTTTCTCGATATATTATGTATTGTAATGTTGTGTGTATAGAAAGTGGCTACAACTATGCTGAAGACATTAAGTAGAAATTCCTTACCCTTTATAAGTTATAGCCCAAAAACCGAAAAAAGTCACACTCAATTCGGCTTTAAACACAAAAAACAGCTTCTAGAAGTGTTTTCTCGAGATATTATGTATTGTAATGTTGTGTGTATAGAAAGTGGCTACAACTATGCTGAAGACATTAAGTAGAAATTCCTTACCCTTTATAAGTTATAGGCCAAAAACCGAAAAAAGTCACACTCAATTCGGCTTTAAACACAAAAAACAGCTTCTAGAAGTGTTTTCTCGATATATTATTATGTATTGTAATGTTGTGTGTATAGAAAGTGGCTACAACTATGCTGAAGACATTAAGTAGAAATTCCTTACCCTTTATAAGTTATAGCCCAAAAACCGAAAAAAGTCACACTCAATTCGGCTTTAAACACAAAAAACAGCTTCTAGAAGTGCTTTCTCGATATATTATGTATTGTAATGTTGTGTGTATAGAAAGTGGCTACAACTATGCTGAAGACATTAAGTAGAAATTCCTTACCCTTTATAAGTTATAGCCCAAAAACCGAAAAAAGTCACACTCAATTCGGCTTTAAACACAAAAAACAGCTTCTAGAAGTGTTTTCTCGATATATTATGTATTGTAATGTTGTGTGTATAGAAAGTGGCTACAACTATGCTGAAGACATTAAGTAGAAATTCCTTACCCTTTATAAGTTATAGCCCAAAAACCGAAAAAAGTCACACTCAATTCGGCTTTAAACACAAAAAACAGCTTCTAGAAGTGCTTTCTCGATATATTATGTATTGTAATGTTGTGTGTATAGAAAGTGGCTACAACTATGCTGAAGACATTAAGTAGAAATTCCTTACCCTTTATAAGTTATAGCCCAAAAACCGAAAAAAGTCACACTCAATTCGGCTTTAAACACAAAAAACAGCTTCTAGAAGTGCTTTCTCGATATATTATGTATTGTAATGTTGTGTGTATAGAAAGTGGCTACAACTATGCTGAAGACATTAAGTAGAAATTCCTTACCCTTTATAAGTTATAGGCCAAAAACCGAAAAAAGTCGCACTCAATTCCTCTCTAAACACAAAAAACAGCTTCTAGAGGTGTTTTCTCGATATATTATGTATTGTAATGTTGTGTGTATAGAAAGTGGCTACAACTATGCTGAAGATAGTAAGTAGAAATTCCTTACCCTTTATAAGTTATAGGCCAAAAACCGAAAAAAGTCGCACTCAATTCCTCTCTAAACACAAAAAAACAGCTTCTAGAGGTGTTTCCTCGATATGTTATGTATTGTAAAGTTGTGTGTAAAGAAAGTGGCTACAACTATGCTGAAGACATTAAGGAGAAATTCCTTACCCTTTATAAGTTATAGGCCAAAAACCGAAAAAAGTCACACTCAATTCGGCTTTAAACACAAAAAACAGCTTCTAGAAGTGCTTTCTCGATATATTATGTATTGTAATGTTGTGTGTATAGAAAGTGGCTACAACTATGCTGAAGACATTAAGTAGAAATTCCTTACCCTTTATAAGTTATAGGCCAAAAACCGAAAAAAGTCGCACTCAATTCCTCTCTAAACACAAAAAACAGCTTCTAGAGGTGTTTTCTCGATATGTTATGTGTTGTAAAGTTGTGTGTAAAGAAAGTGGCTACAACTATGCTGAAGACATTAAGTAGAAATTCCTTACCCTTTATAAGTCATAGGCCAAAAACCGAAAAAAGTCACACTCAATTCGGCTTTAAACACAAAAAACAGCTTCTAGAAGTGCTTTCTCGATATATTATGTATTGTAATGTTGTGTGTATAGAAAGTGGCTACAACTATGCTGAAGACATTAAGTAGAAATTCCTTACCCTTTATAAGTTATAGCCCAAAAACCGAAAAAAGTCACACTCAATTCGGCTTTAAACACAAAAAACAGCTTCTAGAAGTGCTTTCTCGATATATTATGTATTGTAATGTTGTGTGTATAGAAAGTGGCTACAACTATGCTGAAGACATTAAGTAGAAATTCCTTACCCTTTATAAGTTATAGGCCAAAAACCGAAAAAAGTCGCACTCAATTCCTCTCTAAACACAAAAAACAGCTTCTAGAGGTGTTTTCTCGATATGTTATGTGTTGTAAAGTTGTGTGTAAAGAAAGTGGCTACAACTATGCTGAAGACATTAAGTAGAAATTCCTTACCCTTTATAAGTTATAGGCCAAAAACCGAAAAAAGTCACACTCAATTCGGCTTTAAACACAAAAAACAGCTTCTAGAAGTGCTTTCTCGATATATTATGTATTGTAATGTTGTGTGTATAGAAAGTGGCTACAACTATGCTGAAGACATTAAGTAGAAATTCCTTACCCTTTATAAGTTATAGCCCAAAAACCGAAAAAAGTCACACTCAATTCGGCTTTAAACACAAAAAACAGCTTCTAGAAGTGCTTTCTCGATATATTATGTATTGTAATGTTGTGTGTATAGAAAGTGGCTACAACTATGCTGAAGACATTAAGTAGAAATTCCTTACCCTTTATAAGTTATAGGCCAAAAACCGAAAAAAGTCGCACTCAATTCCTCTCTAAACACAAAAAACAGCTTCTAGAGGTGTTTTCTCGATATATTATGTATTGTAATGTTGTGTGTATAGAAAGTGGCTACAACTATGCTGAAGACATTAAGTAGAAATTCCTTACCCTTTATAAGTTATAGCCCAAAAACCGAAAAAAGTCACACTCAATTCGGCTTTAAACACAAAAAACAGCTTCTAGAAGTGCTTTCTCGATATATTATGTATTGTAATGTTGTGTGTATAGAAAGTGGCTACAACTATGCTGAAGACATTAAGTAGAAATTCCTTACCCTTTATAAGTTATAGGCCAAAAACCGAAAAAAGTCGCACTCAATTCCTCTCTAAACACAAAAAACAGCTTCTAGAGGTGTTTTCTCGATATGTTATGTGTTGTAAAGTTGTGTGTAAAGAAAGTGGCTACAACTATGCTGAAGACATTAAGTAGAAATTCCTTACCCTTTATAAGTTATAGGCCAAAAACCGAAAAAAGTCACACTCAATTCGGCTTTAAACACAAAAAACAGCTTCTAGAAGTGCTTTCTCGATATATTATGTATTGTAATGTTGTGTGTATAGAAAGTGGCTACAACTATGCTGAAGACATTAAGTAGAAATTCCTTACCCTTTATAAGTTATAGCCCAAAAACCGAAAAAAGTCACACTCAATTCGGCTTTAAACACAAAAAACAGCTTCTAGAAGTGCTTTCTCGATATATTATGTATTGTAATGTTGTGTGTATAGAAAGTGGCTACAACTATGCTGAAGACATTAAGTAGAAATTCCTTACCCTTTATAAGTTATAGGCCAAAAACCGAAAAAAGTCGCACTCAATTCCTCTCTAAACACAAAAAACAGCTTCTAGAGGTGTTTTCTCGATATATTATGTATTGTAATGTTGTGTGTATAGAAAGTGGCTACAACTATGCTGAAGACATTAAGTAGAAATTCCTTACCCTTTATAAGTTATAGCCCAAAAACCGAAAAAAGTCACACTCAATTCGGCTTTAAACACAAAAAACAGCTTCTAGAAGTGCTTTCTCGATATATTATGTATTGTAATGTTGTGTGTATAGAAAGTGGCTACAACTATGCTAAAGACATTAAGTAGAAATTCCTTACCCTTTATAAGTTATAGGCCAAAAACCGAAAAAAGTCGCACTCAATTCCTCTCTAAACACAAAAAACAGCTTCTAGAGGTGTTTTCTCGATATGTTATGTGTTGTAAAGTTGTGTGTAAAGAAAGTGGCTACAACTATGCTGAAGACATTAAGTAGAAATTCCTTACCCTTTATAAGTTATAGGCCAAAAACCGAAAAAAGTCACACTCAATTCGGCTTTAAACACAAAAAACAGCTTCTAGAAGTGCTTTCTCGATATATTATGTATTGTAATGTTGTGTGTATAGAAAGTGGCTACAACTATGCTGAAGACATTAAGTAGAAATTCCTTACCCTTTATAAGTTATAGCCCAAAAACCGAAAAAAGTCACACTCAATTCGGCTTTAAACACAAAAAACAGCTTCTAGAAGTGCTTTCTCGATATATTATGTATTGTAATGTTGTGTGTATAGAAAGTGGCTACAACTATGCTGAAGACATTAAGTAGAAATTCCTTACCCTTTATAAGTTATAGGCCAAAAACCGAAAAAAGTCGCACTCAATTCCTCTCTAAACACAAAAAACAGCTTCTAGAGGTGTTTTCTCGATATATTATGTATTGTAATGTTGTGTGTATAGAAAGTGGCTACAACTATGCTGAAGACATTAAGTAGAAATTCCTTACCCTTTATAAGTTATAGCCCAAAAACCGAAAAAAGTCACACTCAATTCGGCTTTAAACACAAAAAACAGCTTCTAGAAGTGCTTTCTCGATATATTATGTATTGTAATGTTGTGTGTATAGAAAGTGGCTACAACTATGCTGAAGACATTAAGTAGAAATTCCTTACCCTTTATAAGTTATAGGCCAAAAACCGAAAAAAGTCGCACTCAATTCCTCTCTAAACACAAAAAACAGCTTCTAGAGGTGTTTTCTCGATATGTTATGTGTTGTAAAGTTGTGTGTAAAGAAAGTGGCTACAACTATGCTGAAGACATTAAGTAGAAATTCCTTACCCTTTATAAGTTATAGGCCAAAAACCGAAAAAAGTCACACTCAATTCGGCTTTAAACACAAAAAACAGCTTCTAGAAGTGCTTTCTCGATATATTATGTATTGTAATGTTGTGTGTATAGAAAGTGGCTACAACTATGCTGAAGACATTAAGTAGAAATTCCTTACCCTTTATAAGTTATAGCCCAAAAACCGAAAAAAGTCACACTCAATTCGGCTTTAAACACAAAAAACAGCTTCTAGAAGTGCTTTCTCGATATATTATGTATTGTAATGTTGTGTGTATAGAAAGTGGCTACAACTATGCTGAAGACATTAAGTAGAAATTCCTTACCCTTTATAAGTTATAGGCCAAAAACCGAAAAAAGTCGCACTCAATTCCTCTCTAAACACAAAAAACAGCTTCTAGAGGTGTTTTCTCGATATATTATGTATTGTAATGTTGTGTGTATAGAAAGTGGCTACAACTATGCTGAAGATAGTAAGTAGAAATTCCTTACCCTTTATAAGTTATAGGCCAAAAACCGAAAAAAGTCGCACTCAATTCCTCTCTAAACACAAAAAAACAGCTTCTAGAGGTGTTTCCTCGATATGTTATGTATTGTAAAGTTGTGTGTAAAGAAAGTGGCTACAACTATGCTGAAGACATTAAGGAGAAATTCCTTACCCTTTATAAGTTATAGGCCAAAAACCGAAAAAAGTCACACTCAATTCGGCTTTAAACACAAAAAACAGCTTCTAGAAGTGCTTTCTCGATATATTATGTATTGTAATGTTGTGTGTATAGAAAGTGGCTACAACTATGCTGAAGACATTAAGTAGAAATTCCTTACCCTTTATAAGTTATAGGCCAAAAACCGAAAAAAGTCGCACTCAATTCCTCTCTAAACACAAAAAACAGCTTCTAGAGGTGTTTTCTCGATATGTTATGTGTTGTAAAGTTGTGTGTAAAGAAAGTGGCTACAACTATGCTGAAGACATTAAGTAGAAATTCCTTACCCTTTATAAGTCATAGGCCAAAAACCGAAAAAAGTCACACTCAATTCGGCTTTAAACACAAAAAACAGCTTCTAGAAGTGCTTTCTCGATATATTATGTATTGTAATGTTGTGTGTATAGAAAGTGGCTACAACTATGCTGAAGACATTAAGTAGAAATTCCTTACCCTTTATAAGTTATAGCCCAAAAACCGAAAAAAGTCACACTCAATTCGGCTTTAAACACAAAAAACAGCTTCTAGAAGTGCTTTCTCGATATATTATGTATTGTAATGTTGTGTGTATAGAAAGTGGCTACAACTATGCTGAAGACATTAAGTAGAAATTCCTTACCCTTTATAAGTTATAGGCCAAAAACCGAAAAAAGTCGCACTCAATTCCTCTCTAAACACAAAAAACAGCTTCTAGAGGTGTTTTCTCGATATGTTATGTGTTGTAAAGTTGTGTGTAAAGAAAGTGGCTACAACTATGCTGAAGACATTAAGTAGAAATTCCTTACCCTTTATAAGTTATAGGCCAAAAACCGAAAAAAGTCACACTCAATTCGGCTTTAAACACAAAAAACAGCTTCTAGAAGTGCTTTCTCGATATATTATGTATTGTAATGTTGTGTGTATAGAAAGTGGCTACAACTATGCTGAAGACATTAAGTAGAAATTCCTTACCCTTTATAAGTTATAGCCCAAAAACCGAAAAAAGTCACACTCAATTCGGCTTTAAACACAAAAAACAGCTTCTAGAAGTGCTTTCTCGATATATTATGTATTGTAATGTTGTGTGTATAGAAAGTGGCTACAACTATGCTGAAGACATTAAGTAGAAATTCCTTACCCTTTATAAGTTATAGCCCAAAAACCGAAAAAAGTCACACTCAATTCGGCTTTAAACACAAAAAACAGCTTCTAGAAGTGCTTTCTCGATATATTATGTATTGTAATGTTGTGTGTATAGAAAGTGGCTACAACTATGCTGAAGACATTAAGTAGAAATTCCTTACCCTTTATAAGTTATAGGCCAAAAACCGAAAAAAGTCACACTCAATTCTGCTTTAAACACAAAAAACAGCTTCTAGAAGTGCTTTCTCGATATATTATGTATTGTAATGTTGTGTGTATAGAAAGTGGCTACAACTATGCTGAAGACATTAAGTAGAAATTCCTTACCCTTTATAAGTTATAGGCCAAAAACCGAAAAAAGTCGCACTCAATTCCTCTCTAAACACAAAAAACAGCTTCTAGAGGTGTTTTCTCGATATGTTATGTGTTGTAAAGTTGTGTGTAAAGAAAGTGGCTACAACTATGCTGAAGACATTAAGTAGAAATTCCTTACCCTTTATAAGTCATAGGCCAAAAACCGAAAAAAGTCGCACTCAATTCCTCTCTAAACACAAAAAACAGCTTCTAGAGGTGTTTTCTCGATATGTTATGTGTTGTAAAGTTGTGTGTAAAGAAAGTGGCTACAACTATGCTGAAGACATTAAGTAGAAATTCCTTACCCTTTATAAGTTATAGCCCAAAAACCGAAAAAAGTCACACTCAATTCGGCTTTAAACACAAAAAACAGCTTCTAGAAGTGCTTTCTCGATATGTTATGTATTGTAATGTTGTGTGTATAGAAAGTGGCTACAACTATGCTGAAGACATTAAGTAGAAATTCCTTACCCTTTATAAGTTATAGGCCAAAAACCGAAAAAAGTCGCACTCAATTCCCCTCTAAACACAAAAAACAGCTTCTAGAGGTGTTTTCTCGATATGTTATGTGTTGTAAAGTTGTGTGTAAAGAAAGTGGCTACAACTATGCTGAAGACATTAAGTAGAAATTCCTTACCCTTTATAAGTCATAGGCCAAAAACCGAAAAAAGTCGCACTCAATTCCTCTCTAAACACAAAAAACAGCTTCTAGAAGTGCTTTCTCGATATATTATGTATTGTAATGTTGTGTGTATAGAAAGTGGCTACAACTATGCTGAAGACATTAAGTAGAAATTCCTTACCCTTTATAAGTTATAGCCCAAAAACCGAAAAAAGTCACACTCAATTCGGCTTTAAACACAAAAAACAGCTTCTAGAAGTGCTTTCTCGATATATTATGTATTGTAATGTTGTGTGTATAGAAAGTGGCTTCAACTATGCTGAAGACATTAAGTAGAAATTCCTTACCCTTTATAAGTTATAGGCCAAAAACCGAAAAAAGTCACACTCAATTCGGCTTTAAACACAAAAAACAGCTTCTAGAAGTGTTTTCTCGATATATTATGTATTGTAATGTTGTGTGTATAGAAAGTGGCTACAACTATGCTGAAGATAGTAAGTAGAAATTCCTTACCCTTTATAAGTTATAGGCCAAAAACCGAAAAAAGTCGCACTCAATTCCTCTCTAAACACAAAAAACAGCTTCTAGAGGTGTTTTCTCGATATGTTATGTGTTGTAAAGTTGTGTGTAAAGAAAGTGGCTACAACTATGCTGAAGATAGTAAGTAGAAATTCCTTACCCTTTATAAGTTATAGGCCAAAAACCGAAAAAAGTCACACTCAATTCGGCTTTAAACACAAAAAACAGCTTCTAGAAGTGTTTTCTCGATATATTATGTATTGTAATGTTGTGTGTATAGAAAGTGGCTACAACTATGCTGAAGATAGTAAGTAGAAATTCCTTACCCTTTATAAGTTATAGGCCAAAAACCGAAAAAAGTCGCACTCAATTCCTCTCTAAACACAAAAAACAGCTTCTAGAGGTGTTTTCTCGATATGTTATGTGTTGTAAAGTTGTGTGTAAAGAAAGTGGCTACAACTATGCTGAAGATAGTAAGTAGAAATTCCTTACCCTTTATAAGTTATAGGCCAAAAACCGAAAAAAGTCACACTCAATTCGGCTTTAAACACAAAAAACAGCTTCTAGAAGTGTTTTCTCGATATATTATGTATTGTAATGTTGTGTGTATAGAAAGTGGCTACAACTATGCTGAAGATAGTAAGTAGAAATTCCTTACCCTTTATAAGTTATAGGCCAAAAACCGAAAAAAGTCGCACTCAATTCCTCTCTAAACACAAAAAACAGCTTCTAGAGGTGTTTTCTCGATATGTTATGTATTGTAAAGTTATGTGTAAAGAAAGTGGCTACAACTATGCTGAAGACATTAAGTAGAAATTCCTTACCCTTTATAAGTTATAGGCCAAAAACCGAAAAAAGTCGCACTCAATTCCTCTCTAAACACAAAAAACAGCTTCTAGAGGTGTTTTCTCGATATGTTATGTGTTGTAAAGTTGTGTGTAAAGAAAGTGGCTACAACTATGCTGAAGATAGTAAGTAGAAATTCCTTACCCTTTATAAGTTATAGGCCAAAAACCGAAAAAAGTCACACTCAATTCGGCTTTAAACACAAAACACAGCTTCTAGAAGTGTTTTCTCGATATATTATGTATTGTAATGTTGTGTGTATAGAAAGTGGCTACAACTATGCTGAAGATAGTAAGTAGAAATTCCTTACCCTTTATAAGTTATAGGCCAAAAACCGAAAAAAGTCGCACTCAATTCCTCTCTAAACACAAAAAACAGCTTCTAGAGGTGTTTTCTCGATATGTTATGTGTTGTAAAGTTGTGTGTAAAGAAAGTGGCTACAACTATGCTGAAGATAGTAAGTAGAAATTCCTTACCCTTTATAAGTTATAGCCCAAAAACCGAAAAAAGTCACACTCAATTCGGCTTTAAACACAAAAAACAGCTTCTAGAAGTGTTTTCTCGATATATTATGTATTGTAATGTTGCGTGTATAGAAAGTGGCTACAACTATGCTGAAGATAGTAAGTAGAAATTCCTTACCCTTTATAAGTTATAGGCCAAAAACCGAAAAAAGTCGCACTCAATTCCTCTCTAAACACAAAAAACAGCTTCTAGAGGTGTTTTCTCGATATGTTATGTGTTGTAAAGTTGTGTGTAAAGAAAGTGGCTACAACTATGCTGAAGATAGTAAGTAGAAATTCCTTACCCTTTATAAGTTATAGGCCAAAAACCGAAAAAAGTCACACTCAATTCGGCTTTAAACACAAAAAACAGCTTCTAGAAGTGTTTTCTCGATATATTATGTATTGTAATGTTGTGTGTATAGAAAGTGGCTACAACTATGCTGAAGATAGTAAGTAGAAATTCCTTACCCTTTATAAGTTATAGGCCAAAAACCGAAAAAAGTCGCACTCAATTCCTCTCTAAACACAAAAAACAGCTTCTAGAGGTGTTTTCTCGATATGTTATGTGTTGTAAAGTTGTGTGTAAAGAAAGTGGCTACAACTATGCTGAAGATAGTAAGTAGAAATTCCTTACCCTTTATAAGTTATAGGCCAAAAACCGAAAAAAGTCGCACTCAATTCCTCTCTAAACACAAAAAACAGCTTCTAGAAGTGCTTTCTCGATATGTTATGTATTGTAAAGTTATGTGTAAAGAAAGTGGCTACAACTATGCTGAAGATAGTAAGTAGAAATTCCTTACCCTCTATAAGTTATAGCCCAAAAACCGAAAAAAGTCGCACTCAATTCCTCTCTAAACACAAAAAACAGCTTCTAGAGGTGTTTTCTCGATATGTTATGTATTGTAAAGTTATGTGTAAAGAAAGTGGCTACAACTATGCTGAAGACATTAAGTAGAAATTCCTTACCCTTTATAAGTTATAGCCCAAAAACCGAAAAAAGTCACACTCAATTCGGCTTTAAACACAAAAAACAGCTTCTAGAAGTGCTTTCTCGATATATTATGTATTGTAATGTTGTGTGTATAGAAAGTGGCTACAACTATGCTGAAGACATTAAGTAGAAATTCCTTACCCTTTATAAGTTATAGCCCAAAAACCGAAAAAAGTCACACTCAATTCGGCTTTAAACACAAAAAACAGCTTCTAGAAGTGCTTTCTCGATATATTATGTATTGTAATGTTGTGTGTATAGAAAGTGGCTACAACTATGCTGAAGACATTAAGTAGAAATTCCTTACCCTTTATAAGTTATAGGCCAAAAACCGAAAAAAGTCACACTCAATTCGGCTTTAAACACAAAAAACAGCTTCTAGAAGTGCTTTCTCGATATGTTATGTATTGTAATGTTGTGTGTATAGGAAGTGGCTACAACTATGCTGAAGACATTAAGTAGAAATTCCTTACCCTTTATAAGTTATAGGCCAAAAACCGAAAAAAGTCGCACTCAATTCCTCTCTAAACACAAAAAACAGCTTCTAGAGGTGTTTTCTCGATATGTTATGTGTTGTAAAGTTGTGTGTAAAGAAAGTGGCTACAACTATGCTGAAGACATTAAGTAGAAATTCCTTACCCTTTATAAGTCATAGGCCAAAAACCGAAAAAAGTCGCACTCAATTCCTCTCTAAACACAAAAAACAGCTTCTAGAGGTGTTTTCTCGATATGTTATGTGTTGTAAAGTTGTGTGTAAAGAAAGTGGCTACAACTATGCTGAAGACATTAAGTAGAAATTCCTTACCCTTTATAAGTTATAGCCCAAAAACCGAAAAAAGTCACACTCAATTCGGCTTTAAACACAAAAAACAGCTTCTAGAAGTTCTTTCTCGATATGTTATGTATTGTAATGTTGTGTGTATAGAAAGTGGCTACAACTATGCTGAAGACATTAAGTAGAAATTCCTTACCCTTTATAAGTTATAGCCCAAAAACCGAAAAAAGTCACACTCAATTCGGCTTTAAACACAAAAAACAGCTTCTAGAAGTGCTTTCTCGATATATTATGTATTGTAATGTTGTGTGTATAGAAAGTGGCTACAACTATGCTGAAGATAGTAAGTAGAAATTCCTTACCCTTTATAAGTTATAGGGCAAAAACCGAAAAAAGTCACACTCAATTCGGCTTTAAACACAAAAAACAGCTTCTAGAAGTGCTTTCTCGATATGTTATGTATTGTAATGTTGTGTGTATAGAAAGTGGCTACAACTATGCTGAAGACATTAAGTAGAAATTCCTTACCCTTTATAAGTCATAGGCCAAAAACCGAAAAAAGTCGCACTCAATTCCTCTCTAAACACAAAAAACAGCATGTTTTCTCGATATGTTATGTGTTGTAAAGTTGTGTGTAAAGAAAGTGGCTACAACTATGCTGAAGACATTAAGTAGAAATTCCTTACCCTTTATAACTTATAGGCCAAAAACCGAAAAAAGTCACACTCAATTCGGCTTTAAACACAAAAAACAGCTTCTAGAAGTGCTTTCCCGATATGTTATGTATTGTAAAGTTATGTGTAAAGAAAGTGGCTACAACTATGCTGAAGATAGTAAGTAGAAATTCCTTACCCTTTATAAGTTATAGGCCAAAAACCGAAAAAAGTCGCACTCAATTCGTCTCTAAACACAAAAAACACCTTCTAGAGGTGTTTTCTCGATATGTTATGTGTTGTAAAGTTGTGTGTAAAGAAAGTGGCTACAACTATGCTGAAGATAGTAAGTAGAAATTCCTTACCCTTTATAAGTTATAGGCCAAAAACCGAAAAAAGTCACACTCAATTCGGCTTTAAACACAAAAAACAGCTTCTAGAAGTGTTTTCTCGATATATTATGTATTGTAATGTTGTGTGTATAGAAAGTGGCTACAACTATGCTGAAGATAGTAAGTAGAAATTCCTTACCCTTTATAACTTATAGGCCAAAAACCGAAAAAAGTCACACTCAATTCGGCTTTAAACACAAAAAACAGCTTCTAGAAGTGCTTTCTCGATATGTTATGTATTGTAATGTTGTGTGTATAGAAAGTGGCTACAACTATGCTGAAGACATTAAGTAGAAATTCCTTACCCTTTATAAGTCATAGGCCAAAAACCGAAAAAAGTCGCACTCAATTCCTCTCTAAACACAAAAAACAGCATGTTTTCTCGATATGTTATGTGTTGTAAAGTTGTGTGTAAAGAAAGTGGCTACAACTATGCTGAAGACATTAAGTAGAAATTCCTTACCCTTTATAACTTATAGGCCAAAAACCGAAAAAAGTCACACTCAATTCGGCTTTAAACACAAAAAACAGCTTCTAGAAGTGCTTTCCCGATATGTTATGTATTGTAAAGTTATGTGTAAAGAAAGTGGCTACAACTATGCTGAAGATAGTAAGTAGAAATTCCTTACCCTTTATAAGTTATAGGCCAAAAACCGAAAAAAGTCGCACTCAATTCGTCTCTAAACACAAAAAACACCTTCTAGAGGTGTTTTCTCGATATGTTATGTGTTGTAAAGTTGTGTGTAAAGAAAGTGGCTACAACTATGCTGAAGATAGTAAGTAGAAATTCCTTACCCTTTATAACTTATAGGCCAAAAACCGAAAAAAGTCACACTCAATTCGGCTTTAAACACAAAAAACAGCTTCTAGAAGTGCTTTCCCGATATGTTATGTATTGTAAAGTTATGTGTAAAGAAAGTGGCTACAACTATGCTGAAGATAGTAAGTAGAAATTCCTTACCCTTTATAAGTTATAGGCCAAAAACCGAAAAAAGTCGCACTCAATTCCTCTCTAAACACAAAAAACAGCTTCTAGAGGTGTTTTCTCGATATGTTATGTGTTGTAAAGTTGTGTGTAAAGAAAGTGGCTACAACTATGCTGAAGATAGTAAGTAGAAATTCCTTACCCTTTATAAGTTATAGGCCAAAAACCGAAAAAAGTCACACTCAATTCGGCTTTAAACACAAAAAACAGCTTCTAGAAGTGTTTTCTCGATATATTATGTATTGTAATGTTGTGTGTATAGAAAGTGGCTACAACTATGCTGAAGATAGTAAGTAGAAATTCCTTACCCTTTATAAGGTATAGGCCAAAAACCGAAAAAAGTCGCACTCAATTCCTCTCTAAACACAAAAAACAGCTTCTAGAGGTGTTTTCTCGATATGTTATGTGTTGTAAAGTTGTGTGTAAAGAAAGTGGCTACAACTATGCTGAAGATAGTAAGTAGAAATTCCTTACCCTTTATAAGTTATAGGCCAAAAACCGAAAAAAGTCACACTCAATTCGGCTTTAAACACAAAAAACACCTTCTAGAAGTGTTTTCTCGATATATTATGTATTGTAATGTTGTGTGTATAGAAAGTGGCTACAACTATGCTGAAGATAGTAAGTAGAAATTCCTTACCCTTTATAAGTTATAGGCCAAAAACCGAAAAAAGTCGCACTCAATTCCTCTCTAAACACAAAAAACAGCTTCTAGAGGTGTTTTCTCGATATGTTATGTATTGTAAAGTTGTGTGTAAAGAAAGTGGCTACAACTATGCTGAAGATAGTAAGTAGAAATTCCTTACCCTTTATAAGTTATAGGCCAAAAACCGAAAAAAGTCGGACTCAATTCGGCTTTAAACACAAAAAACAGCTTCTAGAAGTGCTTTCTCGATATGTTATGTATTGTAAAGTTATGTGTAAAGAAAGTGGCTACAACTATGCTGAAGATAGTAAGTAGAAATTCCTTACCCTCTATAAGTTATAGCCCAAAAACCGAAAAAAGTCGCACTCAATTCCTCTCTAAACACAAAAAACAGCTTCTAGAGGTGTTTTCTCGATATGTTATGTATTGTAAAGTTATGTGTAAAGAAAGTGGCTACAACTATGCTGAAGACATTAAGTAGAAATTCCTTACCCTTTATAAGTTATAGGCCAAAAACCGAAAAAAGTCGCACTCAATTCCTCTCTAAACACAAAAAACAGCTTCTAGAGGTGTTTTCTCGATATGTTATGTGTTGTAAAGTTGTGTGTAAAGAAAGTGGCTACAACTATGCTGAAGATAGTAAGTAGAAATTCCTTACCCTTTATAAGTTATAGGCCAAAAACCGAAAAAAGTCACACTCAATTCGGCTTTAAACACAAAACACAGCTTCTAGAAGTGTTTTCTCGATATATTATGTATTGTAATGTTGTGTGTATAGAAAGTGGCTACAACTATGCTGAAGATAGTAAGTAGAAATTCCTTACCCTTTATAAGTTATAGGCCAAAAACCGAAAAAAGTCGCACTCAATTCCTCTCTAAACACAAAAAACAGCTTCTAGAGGTGTTTTCTCGATATGTTATGTGTTGTAAAGTTGTGTGTAAAGAAAGTGGCTACAACTATGCTGAAGATAGTAAGTAGAAATTCCTTACCCTTTATAAGTTATAGGCCAAAAACCGAAAAAAGTCACACTCAATTCGGCTTTAAACACAAAAAACAGCTTCTAGAAGTGTTTTCTCGATATATTATGTATTGTAATGTTGTGTGTATAGAAAGTGGCTACAACTATGCTGAAGATAGTAAGTAGAAATTCCTTACCCTTTATAAGTTATAGGCCAAAAACCGAAAAAAGTCGCACTCAATTCCTCTCTAAACACAAAAAACAGCTTCTAGAGGTGTTTTCTCGATATGTTATGTATTGTAAAGTTGCGTGTAAAGAAAGTGGCTACAACTATGCTGAAGATAGTAAGTAGAAATTCCTTACCCTTTATAAGTTATAGGCCAAAAACCGAAAAAAGTCGGACTCAATTCCTCTCTAAACACAAAAAACAGCTTCTAGAAGTGCTTTCTCGATATGTTATGTATTGTAAAGTTATGTGTAAAGAAAGTGGCTACAACTATGCTGAAGATAGTAAGTAGAAATTCCTTACCCTCTATAAGTTATTGCCCAAAAACCGAAAAAAGTCGCACTCAATTCCTCTCTAAACACAAAAAACAGCTTCTAGAAGTGCTTTCTCGATATGTTATGTATTGTAAAGTTATGTGTAAAGAAAGTGGCTACAACTATGCTGAAGACATTAAGTAGAAATTCCTTACCCTTTATAAGTTATAGCCCAAAAACCGAAAAAAGTCACACTCAATTCGGCTTTAAACACAAAAAACAGCTTCTAGAAGTGCTTTCTCGATATGTTATGTACTGTAAAGTTATGTGTAAAGAAAGTGGCTACAACTATGCTGAAGATAGTAAGTAGAAATTCCTTACCCTCTATAAGTTATTGCCCAAAAACCGAAAAAAGTCACACTCAATTCGGCTTTAACCACAAAAAACAGTTTCTAGAAGTTCTTTCTCGATATGTTATGTATTGTAATGTTGTGTGTATAGAAAGTGGCTACAACTATGCTGAAGACATTAAGTAGAAATTCCTAACCCTTTATAAGTTATAGGCCAAAAACCGAAAAAAGTCGCACTCAATTCCTCTCTAAACACAAAAAACAGCTTCTAGAGGTGTTTTCTCGATATGTTATGTGTTGTAAAGTTGTGTGTAAAGAAAGTGGCTACAACTATGCTGAAGACATTAAGTAGAAATTCCTTACCCTTTATAAGTCATAGGCCAAAAACCGAAAAAAGTCGCACTCAATTCCTCTCTAAACACAAAAAACAGCTTCTAGAGGTGTTTTCTCGATATGTTATGTGTTGTAAAGTTGTGTGTAAAGAAAGTGTTTACAACTATGCTGAAGACATTAAGTAGAAATACCTTACCCTTTATAAGTTATAGGCCAAAATCCGAAAAAAGTCACACTCAATTCGGCTTTAAACACAAAAAACAGCTTCTAGAAGTGCTTTCTCGATATGTTATGTATTGTAAAGTTATGTGTAAAGAAAGTGGCTACAACTATGCTGAAGATAGTAAGTAGAAATTCCTTACCCTTTATAAGTTATAGGCCAAAAACCGAAAAAAGTCGCACTCAATTCGGCTTTAAACACAAAAAACAGCTTCTAGAGGTGTTTTCTCGATATGTTATGTATTGTAATGTTGTGTGTATAGAAAGTGGCTACAACTATACTGAAGACATTAAGTAGAAATTCCTTACCCTTTATAAGTTATAGCCCAAAAACCGAAAAAAGTCACACTCAATTCGGCTTTAAACACAAAAAACAGCTTCTAGAAGTGCTTTCTCGATATATTATGTATTGTAATGTTGTGTGTATAGAAAGTGGCTACAACTATGCTGAAGACATTAAGTAGAAATTCCTTACCCTTTATAAGTTATAGGCCAAAAACCGAAAAAAGTCACACTCAATTCGGCTTTAAACACAAAAAACAGCTTCTAGAAGTGCTTTCTCGATATATTATGTATTGTAATGTTGTGTGTATAGAAAGTGGCTACAACTATGCTGAAGACATTAAGTAGAAATTCCTTACCCTTTATAAGTTGTAGGCCACAAACCGAAAAAAGTCGCACTCAATTCGGCTTTAAACACAAAAAACAGCTTCTAGAGGTGTTTTCTCGATATGTTATGTATTGTAATGTTGTGTGTATAGAAAGTGGCTACAACTATACTGAAGACATTAAGTAGAAATTCCTTACCCTTTATAAGTTATAGCCCAAAAACCGAAAAAAGTCACACTCAATTCGGCTTTAAACACAAAAAACAGCTTCTAGAAGTGCTTTCTCGATATATTATGTATTGTAATGTTGTGTGTATAGAAAGTGGCTACAACTATGCTGAAGACATTAAGTAGAAATTCCTTACCCTTTATAAGTTATAGGCCAAAAACCGAAAAAAGTCGCACTCAATTCGGCTTTAAACACAAAAAACAGCTTCTAGAGGTGTTTTCTCGATATGTTATGTATTGTAATGTTGTGTGTATAGAAAGTGGCTACAACTATACTGAAGACATTAAGTAGAAATTCCTTACCCTTTATAAGTTATAGCCCAAAAACCGAAAAAAGTCACACTCAATTCGGCTTTAAACACAAAAAACAGCTTCTAGAAGTGCTTTCTCGATATATTATGTATTGTAATGTTGTGTGTATAGAAAGTGGCTACAACTATACTGAAGACATTAAGTAGAAATTCCTTACCCTTTATAAGTTATAGCCCAAAAACCGAAAAAAGTCACACTCAATTCGGCTTTAAACACAAAAAACAGCTTCTAGAAGTGCTTTCTCGATATATTATGTATTGTAATGTTGTGTGTATAGAAAGTGGCTACAACTATGCTGAAGACATTAAGTAGAAATTCCTTACCCTTTATAAGTTATAGGCCAAAAACCGAAAAAAGTCACACTCAATTCGGCTTTAAACACAAAAAACAGCTTCTAGAAGTGCTTTCTCGATATGTTATGTATTGTAATGTTGTGTGTATAGAAAGTGGCTACAACTATGCTGAAGATAGTAAGTAGAAATTCCTTACCCTTTATAAGTTATAGGCCAAAAACCGAAAAAAGTCGCACTCAATTCCTCTCTAAACACAAAAAACAGCTTCTAGAGGTGTTTTCTCGATATGTTATGTGTTGTAAAGTTGTGTGTAAAGAAAGTGGCTACAACTATGCTGAAGACATTAAGTAGAAATTCCTTACCCTTTATAAGTTATAGCCCAAAAACCGAAAAAAGTCACACTCAATTCGGCTTTAAACACAAAAAACAGCTTCTACAAGTGCTTTCTCGATATATTATGTATTGTAATGTTGTGTGTATAGAAAGTGGCTACAACTATGCTGAAGACATTAAGTAGAAATTCCTTACCCTTTATAAGTTATAGCCCAAAAACCGAAAAAAGTCACACTCAATTCGGCTTTAAACACAAAAAACAGCTTCTAGAAGTGCTTTCTCGATATGTTATGTATTGTAATGTTGTGTGTATAGAAAGTGGCTACAACTATGCTGAAGACATTAAGTAGAAATTCCTTACCCTTTATAAGTCATAGGCCAAAAACCGAAAAAAGTCGCACTCAATTCCTCTCTAAACACAAAAAACAGCTTCTAGAGGTGTTTTCTCGATATGTTATGTGTTGTAAAGTTGTGTGTAAAGAAAGTGGCTACAACTATGCTGAAGACATTAAGTAGAAATTCCTTACCCTTTATAAGTTATAGCCCAAAAACCGAAAAAAGTCACACTCAATTCGGCTTTAAACACAAAAAACAGCTTCTACAAGTGCTTTCTCGATATATTATGTATTGTAATGTTGTGTGTATAGAAAGTGGCTACAACTATGCTGAAGACATTAAGTAGAAATTCCTTACCCTTTATAAGTTATAGCCCAAAAACCGAAAAAAGTCACACTCAATTCGGCTTTAAACACAAAAAACAGCTTCTAGAAGTGCTTTCTCGATATGTTATGTATTGTAATGTTGTGTGTATAGAAAGTGGCTACAACTATGCTGAAGACATTAAGTAGAAATTCCTTACCCTTTATAAGTCATAGGCCAAAAACCGAAAAAAGTCGCACTCAATTCCTCTCTAAACACAAAAAACAGCATGTTTTCTCGATATGTTATGTGTTGTAAAGTTGTGTGTAAAGAAAGTGGCTACAACTATGCTGAAGACATTAAGTAGAAATTCCTTACCCTTTATAAGTTATAGCCCAAAAACCGAAAAAAGTCACACTCAATTCGGCTTTAAACACAAAAAACAGCTTCTAGAAGTGCTTTCTCGATATGTTATGTATTGTAATGTTGTGTGTATAGAAAGTGGCTACAACTATGCTGAAGACATTAAGTAGAAATTCCTTACCCTTTATAAGTCATAGGCCAAAAACCGAAAAAAGTCGCACTCAATTCCTCTCTAAACACAAAAAACAGCTTCTAGAGGTGTTTTCTCGATATGTTATGTGTTGTAAAGTTGTGTGTAAAGAAAGTGGCTACAACTATGCTGAAGACATTAAGTAGAAATTCCTTACCCTTTATAAGTTATAGCCCAAAAACCGAAAAAAGTCACACTCAATTCGGCTTTAAACACAAAAAACAGCTTCTACAAGTGCTTTCTCGATATATTATGTATTGTAATGTTGTGTGTATAGAAAGTGGCTACAACTATGCTGAAGACATTAAGTAGAAATTCCTTACCCTTTATAAGTTATAGCCCAAAAACCGAAAAAAGTCACACTCAATTCGGCTTTAAACACAAAAAACAGCTTCTAGAAGTGCTTTCTCGATATGTTATGTATTGTAATGTTGTGTGTATAGAAAGTGGCTACAACTATGCTGAAGACATTAAGTAGAAATTCCTTACCCTTTATAAGTCATAGGCCAAAAACCGAAAAAAGTCGCACTCAATTCCTCTCTAAACACAAAAAACAGCTTCTAGAGGTGTTTTCTCGATATGTTATGTGTTGTAAAGTTGTGTGTAAAGAAAGTGGCTACAACTATGCTGAAGACATTAAGTAGAAATTCCTTACCCTTTATAAGTTATAGCCCAAAAACCGAAAAAAGTCACACTCAATTCGGCTTTAAACACAAAAAACAGCTTCTAGAAGTGCTTTCTCGATATGTTATGTATTGTAATGTTGTGTGTATAGAAAGTGGCTACAACTATGCTGAAGACATTAAGTAGAAATTCCTTACCCTTTATAAGTTATAGCCCAAAAACCGAAAAAAGTCACACTCAATTCGGCTTTAAACACAAAAAACAGCTTCTAGAAGTGCTTTCTCGATATGTTATGTATTGTAATGTTGTGTGTATAGAAAGTGGCTACAACTATGCTGAAGATAGTAAGTAGAAATTCCTTACCCTTTATAAGTTATAGGCCAAAAACCGAAAAATGTCACACTCAGTTCGGCTTTAAACACAAAAAACAGCTTCTAGAAGTGCTTTCTCGATATGTTATGTATTGTAATGTTGTGTGTATAGAAAGTGGCTACAACTATGCTGAAGACATTAAGTAGAAATTCCTTACCCTTTATAAGTCATAGGCCAAAAACCGAAAAAAGTCGCACTCAATTCCTCTCTAAACACAAAAAACAGCTTCTAGAGGTGTTTTCTCGATATGTTATGTGTTGTAAAGTTGTGTGTAAAGAAAGTGGCTACAACTATGCTGAAGACATTAAGTAGAAATTCCTTACCCTTTATAAGTTATAGGCCAAAAACCGAAAAAAGTCACACTCAATTCGGCTTTAAACACAAAAAACAGCTTCTAGAAGTGCTTTCTCGATATGTTATGTATTGTAAAGTTATGTGTAAAGAAAGTGGCTACAACTATGCTGAAGATAGTAAGTAGAAATTCCTTACCCTTTATAAGTTATAGGCCAAAAACCGAAAAAAGTCGCACTCAATTCCTCTCTAAACACAAAAAACAGCTCCTAGAGGTGTTTTCTCGATATGTTATGTGTTGTAAAGTTGTGTGTAAAGAAAGTGGCTACAACTATGCTGAAGACATTAAGTAGAAATTCCTTACCCTTTATAAGTTATAGCCCAAAAACCGAAAAAAGTCACACTCAATTCGGCTTTAAACACAAAAAACAGCTTCTAGAAGTGCTTTCTCGATATGTTATGTATTGTAATGTTGTGTGTATAGAAAGTGGCTACAACTATGCTGAAGACATTAAGTAGAAATTCCTTACCATTTATAAGTTATAGCCCAAAAACCGAAAAAAGTCACACTCAATTCCTCTCTAAACACAAAAAACAGCTTCTAGAGGTGTTTTCTCGATATGTTATGTGTTGTAAAGTTGTGTGTAAAGAAAGTGGCTACAACTATGCTGAAGACATTAAGTAGAAATTCCTTACCCTTTATAAGTTATAGCCCAAAAACCGAAAAAAGTCACACTCAATTCGGCTTTAAACACAAAAAACAGCTTCTAGAAGTGCTTTCTCGATATATTATGTATTGTAATGTTGTGTGTATAGAAAGTGGCTACAACTATGCTGAAGACATTAAGTAGAAATTCCTTACCCTTTATAAGTTATAGCCCAAAAACCGAAAAAAGTCACACTCAATTCGGCTTTAAACACAAAAAACAGCTTCTAGAAGTGCTTTCTCGATATGTTATGTATTGTAATGTTGTGTGTATAGAAAGTGGCTACAACTATGCTGAAGACATTAAGTAGAAATTCCTTACCCTTTATAAGTTATAGCCCAAAAACCGAAAAAAGTCGCACTCAATTCCTCTCTAAACACAAAAAACAGCTTCTAGAGGTGTTTTCTCGATATGTTATGTGTTGTAAAGTTGTGTGTAAAGAAAGTGGCTACAACTATGCTGAAGACATTAAATAGAAATTCCTTACCCTTTATAAGTTATAGCCCAAAAACCGAAAAAAGTCACACTCAATTCGGCTTTAAACACAAAAAACAGCTTCTAGAAGTGCTTTCTCGATATGTTATGTATTGTAATGTTGTGTGTATAGAAAGTGGCTACAACTATGCTGAAGACATTAAGTAGAAATTCCTTACCCTTTATAAGTTATAGCCCAAAAACCGAAAAAAGTCACACTCAATTCGGCTTTAAACACAAAAAACAGCTTCTAGAAGTGCTTTCTCGATATGTTATGTATTGTAATGTTGTGTGTATAGAAAGTGGCTACAACAATGCTGAAGATAGTAAGTAGAAATTCCTTACCCTTTATAAGTTATAGGCCAAAAACCGAAAAAAGTCACACTCAGTTCGGCTTTAAACACAAAAAACAGCTTCTAGAAGTGCTTTCTCGATATGTTATGTATTGTAATGTTGTGTGTATAGAAAGTGGCTACAACTATGCTGAAGACATTAAGTAGAAATTCCTTACCCTTTATAAGTCATAGGCCAAAAACCGAAAAAAGTCGCACTCAATTCCTCTCTAAACACAAAAAACAGCTTCTAGAGGTGTTTTCTCGATATGTTATGTGTTGTAAAGTTGTGTGTAAAGAAAGTGGCTACAACTATGCTGAAGACATTAAGTAGAAATTCCTAACCCTTTATAAGTTATAGGCCAAAAACCGAAAAAAGTCACACTCAATTCGGCTTTAAACACAAAAAACAGCTTCTAGAAGTGCTTTCTCGATATGTTATGTATTGTAAAGTTATGTGTAAAGAAAGTGGCTACAACTATGCTGAAGATAGTAAGTAGAAATTCCTTACCCTTTATAAGTTATAGGCCAAAAACCGAAAAAAGTCGCACTCAATTCCTCTCTAAACACAAAAAACAGCTTCTAGAGGTGTTTTCTCGATATGTTATGTGTTGTAAAGTTGTGTGTAAAGAAAGTGGCTACAACTATGCTGAAGACATTAAGTAGAAATTCCTTACCCTTTATAAGTTATAGCCCAAAAACCGAAAAAAGTCACACTCAATTCGGCTTTAAACACAAAAAACAGCTTCTAGAAGTGCTTTCTCGATATGTTATGTATTGTAATGTTGTGTGTATAGAAAGTGGCTACAACTATGCTGAAGACATTAAGTAGAAATTCCTTACCCTTTATAAGTTATAGGCCCAAAAACCGAAAAAAGTCACACTCAATTCGGCTTTAAACACAAAAAACAGCTTCTAGAAGTGCTTTCTCGATATGTTATGTATTGTAATGTTGTGTGTATAGAAAGTGGCTACAACTATGCTGAAGATAGTAAGTAGAAATTCCTTACCCTTTATAAGTTATAGGCCAAAAACCGAAAAAAGTCACACTCAGTTCGGCTTTAAACACAAAAAACAGCTTCTAGAAGTGCTTTCTCGATATGTTATGTATTGTAATGTTGTGTGTATAGAAAGTGGCTACAACTATGCTGAAGACATTAAGTAGAAATTCCTTACCCTTTATAAGTCATAGGCCAAAAACCGAAAAAAGTCGCACTCAATTCCTCTCTAAACACAAAAAACAGCTTCTAGAGGTGTTTTCTCGATATGTTATGTGTTGTAAAGTTGTGTGTATAGAAAGTGGCTACAACTATGCTGAAGACATTAAGTAGAAATTCCTTACCCTTTATAAGTTATAGGCCAAAAACCGAAAAAAGTCACACTCAATTCGGCTTTAAACACAAAAAACAGCTTCTAGAAGTGCTTTCTCGATATGTTATGTATTGTAAAGTTATGTGTAAAGAAAGTGGCTACAACTATGCTGAAGATAGTAAGTAGAAACTCCTTACCCTTTATAAGTTATAGGCCAAAAACCGAAAAAAGTCGCACTCAATTCCTCTCTAAACTCAAAAAACAGCTTCTAGAGGTGTTTTCTCGATATGTTATGTGTTGTAAAGTTGTGTGTAAAGAAAGTGGCTACAACTATGCTGAAGACATTAAGTAGAAATACCTTACCCTTTATAAGTTATAGCCCAAAAACCGAAAAAAGTCACACTCAATTCGGCTTTAAACACAAAAAACAGCTTCTAGAAGTGCTTTCTCGATATCTTATGTATTGTAAAGTTATGTGTAAAGAAAGTGGCTACAACTATGCTGAAGATAGTAAGTAGAAATTCCTTACCCTTTATAAGTTATAGGCCAAAAACCGAAAAAAGTCGCACTCAATTCCTCTCTAAACACAAAAAACAGCTTCTAGAGGTGTTTTCTCGATATGTTATGTGTTGTAAAGTTGTGTGTAAAGAAAGTGGCTACAACTATGCTGAAGACATTAAGTAGAAATTCCTTACCCTTTATAAGTTATAGGCCAAAAACCGAAAAAAGTCACACTCAATTCGGCTTTAAACACAAAAAACAGCTTCTAGAAGTGCTTTCTCGATATGTTATGTATTGTAAAGTTATGTGTAAAGAAAGTGGCTACAACTATGCTGAAGATAGTAAGTAGAAATTCCTTACCCTTTATAAGTTATAGGCCAAAAACCGAAAAAAGTCACACTCAATTTCACTCTAAACACAAAAAACACCTTCTAGAGGTGTTTCCTCGATATGTTATGTATTGTAAAGTTGTGTGTAAAGAAAGTGGCTACAACTATGCTGAAGACATTAAGTAGAAATTCCTTACCCTTTATAAGTTATAGGCCAAAAACCGAAAAAAGTCGCACTCAATTCCTCTCTAAACACAAAAAACAGCTTCTAGAGGTGTTTTCTCGATATGTTATGTGTTGTAAAGTTGTGTGTAAAGAAAGTGGCTACAACTATGCTGAAGACATTAAGTAGAAATACCTTACCCTTTATAAGTTATAGCCCAAAAACCGAAAAAAGTCACACTCAATTCGGCTTTAAACACAAAAAACAGCTTCTAGAAGTGCTTTCTCGATATCTT